>CM068757.1:10442599-11696027 GCA_035084275.1 Hydrolagus colliei | reverse complement strand
TGCACATACAGACGCACACAAAGCCCCCCCCCAAAAAACACACAAATAATACAGCCACACACAGAGCCACCCACACACATACAGCGACCCCCTACGCCTCCCCCCCAACCCCACACACGAATACAGACACAGAGACATGTTTTTAATACAGTATTTAAGATGGAATCAGTAGGGGTTTGGTGTCGGGCTGTTCTCGCTGTAGACTGTACCCCACGGCTGGACGTTAGCGGAATGTGAATGAGCCTGACAACCCCCCTCCCCCCCCAACCCCCTCCGATGTCTAAGTCGTCCATCGCGCCTTTTACCGAGTCCTAATCCTGGCCAAGCCTTACATTCACAATCAATTTTGAAGTCGGTTGTGTAAGGCTTGAATATTAAGATCAAAATCAAAAAGGTTGGGCTAAACATTTACAGGGTCTGAAACACGAACAAAAAGGTTTAATCTGAATTCAGGTGGAATCATAGACAGACACACACAGAGGTACTCACACACACACACACACACAGATACACGGCGAGGTGCTCAAACACACACGCACACAGACATACACACACAGAGGTACACATGCACAGACAGACAGATACCCACACACACACATACACAGATACAGACACACACAGGTACACAAACAGATTCTCTCTCACACAGATGCATAGACATAGATACACACGGAGACAGATACGCACATACATATAGATACCCCCCACACACATATACACAGAGATAGACACACACAGAGATACTCTCTCACATACACAGATGCATACATACAGAGATACAGACACACACAGACGGATACTCACACACATACGCACGCACACACAGTCAGATATACACACATATCAGATACACACATACATTCGCTCTGTGTGTGTGTGTGACTGTCCTTTCATTTACCGCTCACCGCCTCCATCAGCCGCTCAGCAGAGAGCTGAGGGAGAGAGAGAGAGAGAGAGCGGCGCCGAGACACTGACCACAAACCGACCGAATCCCAGTTGTCTCCGATGGACACTGGTTTATCAGCACAGCGGCCGGTCACACACACCGGGCAGGGAGCGAGAGTTTGATTAAAAAATCATACAATAAAAAACGACTCTCGACATCCCAATATCCTGCAAGTTCCATTGTATCTCCCCCCCCCCCCACCCCCCACCCCACAGACACCTGTCTGGTCCATCGTATCCCAATGCAAACAGTGTCAACCCTGAGCTACAAGCCAGTTTCCCAACTCGCGTCCTGCTCCCAATTTACATCCGACCAACACCCCCCCCCCACCCCCCCCCCACCCCCGCACACACACCTGCAGACAGGCGAGTACCCCAATTCTACATGTCAGCTTCAACATATCGTTCATATCGGTATCGCCCGTACTCAGTGGGTGGGGAATTGTGCTGAGGTGGTTGGTTGGGTGGGAAGGAGAGGAGATGCTGTTTATTGGGACAGTAGTTAGTAATAAGAGTGAGGTGCTTACGCGAGCATATTTGGAAGAATACGGATCCTCGAACAGAGCCCAGATGCGGTGCTGCCATTTGCGCCACCAGCCGGCTTTGGTGGGCGCATCGAGGGAGCAGTCGCCCAGCGCCAGCCGCTTGGTGTCCAGCTCGTCGTCGGGTTCCGTGCCATCGCCCAAGCCGCTGCCCTCGCCCAAGCCGCAGTCGGTCATGTCGGGAGGCTCGAAGCTGTCGAGCGCCTCTTCGGCGTCTCGGTGCTGCCGGTAGGTCATCCAGCAGCACGGCTCCACGTCGGTCTCGTCGATGCCCCAGAACGCCAGCTCCTCCTCATACAGCGGGCCGCACACATCGGCCGGGCAGTGCAGGTTCCCGGTGCGGTAGTAGTTGAGGATGTGAGCGAAGACGCCCGGGTGACGGTCAAAGAAGAACTCGTCGCTCTTGGCATCGTAGTCGAAGTTGACGAAGGCGTCGGGCTCGGTGAGCCAAGCGAGCCGTGTCCCCGGTAAGGTCTGCAGCGTGCTCCGGTACGTCTCATGCCGTGTCCCCCCCACGTTGATCACAATTCGCTCTGGCTCGCTCCTGCCCATGTCCCCGATCAGACATGTCTTGGAGGCGGGGGGCTCCGCTGTGTGTCCGCAGGGGGTGGCGTGGCAAACCGAACTGATCATCCAGCTCCCGCTGCCCAGCGCTCTCTCCCCAGCGCCGGCTCCGCTACTGCTCGCTCACCTATTGCTGCGGCTCTCTCCTCTTCCCTTCCTCCTGCTTGTGTTTTCCTCGCGGTTCGGTAAGGGGGGGGGGGGGGGGGGGGTGTGGGGGCTGGGGGAGAGAGGGAGGGGGAGAGTGGGCTGGGAGGAGGGAGCGCGGCGCACGCCTGGGGAAGCGCAACAGCGCAGTCTCCGCCCACCCCGCCAGGGTCCTAGAGTCACCGCACAGCGCTCACTTACACACTCACACACCTGCTCACACACCTGTTCACACACACACCATAACGCCTGACTCGCTCAATCACACTGGCTCACACACTCACTCCTATATGCTCAAACACGTACTTACACCCTCCCTCCGCACACACTTACACACACGCAATCCTACACTGGCTTACATAAGAGACGATCTTATAGAAACCTATAAAATTCTTAACAGTGTTGACAAGGGTAGATGTGAGACTGCTTCCCTGGTTGGAGATTCTAAGACTAGGGGGTCACAGGCTCAGGATTAAAGGACAGCCTTTTGAAACAACAACAGCAACTTGGATTTATATCGCGCCCTCCCTCCACGCCGGACGGCATTTCAGAGCGCTTCCCAATCACGGATCCCGGGGCTGGGCCAGGGGGGGAGGGGGAAAGGTGACCACAAGCGAGGTCGAAAAGAAAGGTCTTTAGCCGAGACCCAAAAATGTGAAAAGAGGGGCCGAGGCGAAGGGAGTGAGGAAGGGAGTTCCAGAGTCTTGGAGCGGAGTGGCTGAAGGCACGGCCGCCGACAGTGGGACGGAGGATTCGGGGGGCAAGGAGGAGGCCAGACCTGGTAGAGCGAAGGCAACGGGTGTGAGGAGAGCAGGTCAGAGAGGTAGCGGCGTGAAGAGGAGTGGAGGGATTTGAAAACAAGAGTGAGGATCTTAAATCAATCCGCTCCAAGAAGTCTGGCAAGGTCTGGTGTAATCGGGGAGCGAAATTTGGTTGGATGAGAAATGCGGGCGGCAGAATTCTGGATGACCTGGATTTTATGAATGGCAGTGGAGGGGAGACCAGTGAGGAGGGTATTTGAATAGTGCAGCCGAGAGGTGCAAAGGGCATGGATTAGAGTTTTGGCGGCTTTTGGAAAGAGATATTGGCAAAGACAGACGATGCGTCAGAAATGGAAGAAAGTGGTGCTGGTGAGGGACGATGCGGGGGAGAAAGGCTAATTGGGGGTCGAACCTGTCGCCTAAGTTGCGTACGGATTCAGAGAGTTTTAGGGGAAGGTCGGGTAGGTGGGAGAGGTGAGAGCATGGAACTGAGCTGAAAAAACATTTTTCACTTAGAGGTAGTGAATTTATGGAATTCTCTAGAATTCCCCAGAAGCTGTGAGTGCTCAGTCATTGAACGTATTAAAGACTGAGATCGATAGTTTTTTTTAAAAAGATAAAGGGATTAAGGGATATAGGGATAGGGCCGGTAAATGGAATTAGGATAGAAGATCAGCTGTGATCTTTTTAATTGGCGGGGCAGCCTTGAGGCGCCAAATGGCCTACTCTCACTCCTAATTGTTATGTTCTTGTACTCACACACAGGCTTACACACCCATTGGGAGGGTTACAGACTCACACAAAGATTTACACACCCAATGGCAGGGTTACATACTCACATACAGGCTTACACACTTACAGAAATTCATACATGTTTTATACACTTATGACGTGAAAGGCGCTAAATAAATGTAATTTGTTGTATACTCAGACACTCACCTGCACAGTGATACATGCATCTACTGTATTTATTGGCACACAAACTACCATACACTTACACATTTAAATAACATGTACATACATACAGTTGCACACTTGTTTACATATGTATATCTATACATGTTCACACTCATACTAGGGTAATAAAATTGCTTGTTTTCTTTGTGAGCTGGACGTCTGACAAATGTGGAAGCCAATTACTATGCGTAAGAGTATCCAAACAAAAAATGTTTCCATATATCCCACCAACACATGGAAATCCTGGAGTTAGATTGTTGTAATGGAATGTGTACTCCTCTCTTCCTGGAGAAGCACATCCTGCTTACCCAGTTCTGGAAAGTATTAGGCGCAGGTTGGCAAAAGCCCCAGAGTGTGTGACAGGGTGTGTGCTGGGGTAACTGATGTGGTCTAACCAGGGGTCACTGTGAAATTATACAAAATTTTAAATTGAATTGAAAATATAATACAGTACTTTGGAATGTATCAAGACAGTCGGTAGAACAAGAGGATACACGTTTAGAGTGTAAAGGGCAATTTCAGGACAGACACCAAGAAGTTTTTCTTTACCTAGAGGGGAATTAATAATTGGTAGAGGTTACCAGGAAGGGTGGTTCAGTCCAGGACTGTGGGACTAATTTAAAAGGCAACTTGAAGCTGTGATGGGAGACAGTAGGGTGGATGTTCAGGAGGTAGGAGATCAGATGGGCTGAAGGGGCTTCTACATTGTGTGATTTTGTGTGTGTAAGTGTGAGTGCTTGTGTGAGTGTATATTCTCTGAAGCGCTTTGAGACGTCTCAAAGATGTGACTATATCAAATGCAAGGTTTATTATTCTATAAATGTAAGTAATTGTAATAGGGTACGGTGATAATGGCATGTGGATTAAACCATCTATCCAAATTGAATAAACTGATGGACCAGGCTTGATGGGCTGAATGGCCTCATATCCTTGTCTCTCTATGTAGTTTTGGAGATTACGTTCGAGATAAAATGCAACCTGACTCGTTGCAGCCAAAATCTTAAATGCAGCAGAGAGAGCATAAATTGTATCAAATAATATGCTACACGAAAAAAGATATTCGATTTCTTTGTAACAGTATAAAGTTACATCAATATTATCATCTCATATAATACAGACAAGCTGATTTACAAAGTAATCTTGGATTTTAGTAACAGATTCCCTCTCTGTTCTGAGAGGCATGGTCATCACTTCATTGCTATTGGTGTGATGCTGCTGTATGCCAAATTAGCTGCTGATTTCACCAACAAAATACACAGCCACTCTTCTTTACAGAAAAGGCTTTGAGATGTTTGAATGAGACAAGGTGTTGTATTCAATGTGTGGATAACTAGGATTATTTTACAACACCTCACCTGGTATCAGAGTGAAAAGAGGCAAGGAATATTTTTTGTTGAGGGGATCAGCTGAGTGTCTGACACATACGGTAACTCATCGCCATGATTAAGAGCATTCAAACCAAACTGAGAATTCCATGTATCCCACCTACACATAGAAATCTCAGAGATAGATATTTGAAATGGAATGCGTACTCTCTGCCTGGAGGGATGGATCCTGCATACCGAATTCTGGGAGGTATTAGATGGAGATTGGCAAGAGCCAAAGCTTCAGGACCCTAGAGTATGTGTTGGGGTATTTCTGTTGTCCAACCACCTAATGCTGCATAGCTTGCCAGAGTTATCAATGCCAAGCTTCCCCACCGTTTGTCCAGCTAGGACCATTCTACCCATTGCGGCTTTGGCTTGCAGAGTTAACAGGTGCTTAATGGAATGACTCCCTGCCCCCAGTGACTGGTCTACCCTTCCAGATCTTACCAAAAGCCAGATTGACTGTGCTGTCACCAGCAGTGTCCTGGAATACTGTAGACCCTCCTGGCTCAAGACCTGGACCACCAAGGCCGCAACAGAGGACTGGCTCAATTCCAACCTTCCGTCACCCAGCATGTCACCTTGGAGTCAGCTCCAAGGAGACCCCAAGACATGAAGAGAACAATAAAGCCATAGAGATTTACAGCACAGAATAAGGCCACTCAATTCATCGTGTTTGTGCTGTGGCTCGGATACCAATGTTTATACCGTGATGTTTACCCATGACGTGACATCTATACTGTGATATTCACTTAGGAGAACATCTCAGAGCACTTCACAAGAATTGGATTGGATGCTGAGCTGGGGGCACAGAGGTATGTGACTGTGGTCAATGGTTAGGTAACACATGAGGAAGGGGGCACTTTCCCTCCAACTAGACAACCTCTCCCCTACCCTCCCCAACTGTGCAAAATCGTAGGCCCTGCATTGCCCTTGGGACTGATTTAATGGGACTGAAATGAAGGTCTCCCTGTTTGCCAACTATTTCTGTAGCAGCCTTCCTGTTGTGATGTGCCAATTAGTCCATGGATCTGTCTCTCTGAGGCTGAGCATCAACTGAACTGTGTGTCATTTCAGTTTTTCTTCAAAAATAACTGAAAGACCATTTGCCCTTGTTGAGAGTGGAGAGAGAAGAGAGAGAGAGCAAATGAGGGGTTAGGTTTGTGCTCGGTCTCTCTGACTCCCACAGTAATCACATCAGAGATTTTGATTCCTCTCCCGGGAGTGTGATGCAGGTTAAAAACTGACCTCTGAGGCGGGGTGAACTGCTGCTATTTATAGCATTGCAAAGATTGAAATCTAAGCAGTGCTGGCAATGATCAGAGCACTCACACTGTATCTGAGATATCGGTACTTGTATTGACTGGTTAGTAATCCATCAGCTTGTTATTTGAGTGTGACATGGGGGTGGTGGTCACTATAGGTGCAGCCATAATACGCCCATACAAAACAGCGGCCAGAGCAGTGATACTGTGGGGGGTGGGGGGGTTAAGGTGCTGGGTGAGGGATTCAGTGAGGAGTGAGTTGGTCAAGGTGAAGGGCATATTCATACAGTAGTTTACATCCCATAGTGACGCACTCCAACTGGGGTGAGGTTATTTGGGAATTTAAGATCTAAACAGAGTAAAATGCTTTTAATGCCACAACAAGTGGAGTCCATTGAAGTGACATTGATTGAGGCCCGCCGTGTGCAGGTGCTGCTCTCTGCCAATGAGGCTGCGAAGACACAGAATGTCATCTCTAGCTCAGGGTAAGCAATGCCCTTGCAGTATCGTGCTCATTACAGCTCCATCTGCTTCACTGAGCACCGTGTATCTAACTGTGGCCTCGCTCACACACTGCTGTTCAGACCTCGGCAAGTCACTGCAGTACACAGCACTCGTGTGCAGGCCAACACCCTCAATAATAATGATAATAATAATCCTTGCATTTTGATAATGTCAAGTCATTGAGACGTCTCAAAGTGCTTCTCGGAACATACTGTGAAGTGGGTTGAATGTGTATTTTGTGGGCGAAAAGTGCACAGCAGTTTCTTGGATTGAATGACCACATATTTTTGAGGGATTGTTACACCTGGAAAGTAATATTAATAATAATACTTGAATTTGATATAGTGCTTTTCATGCCTTTCAGATGTCTCAACGTGCTTCACAGAATGTACTGTAAAGAGAATTAACTATTTTGTGGGCGAAACGCGGCAACCAATTGCGTACAGCAGTGTCCCACAAACAGTCGTGGATTGAAATGACCAATTTATTACTGTTTTAGGAAAGTGAGCAGGCAGGTCTGTTTGATTGCATGAGGTGACTAACAGAGATAGGGTGGGATGAGGGTATGGAGGGCATTAAAGGTGAGCATGAGGGAATTGCTGGTGGTTTTGAAAGCATGTACTGGGGAGTGAAGGTACTGCAGTTGTGGAGAAGAGGTTGTTGATGTCGCCTAGGAGAGGAAACTAGGATTGGGTCAAGGGAGCAGATTGTGTGTTCCATACAGGAGATAAGGGAGTAGAGGATTGAAGGGAAGAGCAAGTTTAGAGGTCTGATAAGCAGGGCAAGTGTGGTGGGCGATTCATTGACAGTAAACTATGGTCTTTCCTGATATTTTTCTGCTTTCCTTAATTCTTCCTCCTTGCCTTCCCCAATCCAATTGCCTTCAGAAAATATTCCCAGGCAGTCCAGGAGAGACTGATCTTTTGTGGTGATGTGAACTGAATCTCTTACTGAAAATCAAATAAAGGAGCCACCCGGTTCAGGACTGAAAGCAGATCATCCAACTGCTTTAACGAATGTGTGTACAGTATCTTAGTGGGAGAGGACTTATTCTCCACAAAATAAATTAAGATAATATTCTCAAACTATTGATTTAACTTAATAAGATTTCGCATTGGCATGCAATACACATAAAGCTCAAGAGGTTGCGGAGTTACAACAAACAATGTAGGGAAAATGACATGTGGTTCTTCTCACAAATATCATTTGCAATAGTTTGACATTGGGGAGGTTACTGATCTGCCAATTGACTAACAACACGGTTCCTACTCACTGCTAGGTAAACATAGGTGTGGGGAGTAAGGAAACTTGCTTAAGGTTTCACCTCACCCAGGAATTAACCCAGGGTCCCCTCGTTTGCAAGGTGAGCTCACCACTACACTTTGGGAATCCTCTATTTGAGGTTCTTAGACTCTGTGAAACTTGGCTGTGTGTGCTGTGAATGTCCATATACACTATTCTGTGCTTCTATGTATGTGTGCAACGTGCTCCTGTATGTGTGTCTGTGAGTCTGAACGTGAGACAGAAATGAGGACAGGAGGAGGCCATTCATTCCATGGTGTCTGTGTCACTGCTCCGTTGTTTAAATCACCATCTCATTATAGAACCTCACTACCCAACTCACTTACCATCCCCCCACCCACACCTCCCCATCCAACCACCACACACCCCCACCCACCCCTACCACCATGTCCAATTCCCTTATGAATAATTCCATAAATGATTTGATTGATGTTTCTCAGTAGCCTTGTGTAATGAGTTCCAATCCCAGCAATATAGGGCTCTGACACTCCTCCACACACAGACTGGCTGAACTCCAGGTTTCCTGTACAATGCCAACAGTGAGGAGATTGGCACTGACAGTGACACTGACCATTGCTGAGGCTCAGTCATGGCATTTCCACATCCCCCAAAATGGTCTCAGTCAGAGCCTCGTCTACAACGTTCCTATTTCTCACTCTTTCGGTTGACATCGCGAACGCGAGGTATGGCCTGGAGTTAAACACTGTGTGCCCAGCGCATGCATACACAGCCCTGCACAGATTTATCTCTGACAAACTGTTAAATGAAAGTCTTTAGTCAAAGTGACCTTTTCCTCGCTTTGTGCTGAGCATTTTAAATCTGGTTTCTGAGGTATTGGAATGCTAAGCGTAGCAATAAACATATCCCAAATTTTACCCACCTTTTCATGTTCTCATGTTCTTGTGTTCACACCGCTGTATATCGCTGCACAAGCTTATTATTGAGAGCACTGTTTTGTCCAGCCTACCCGTTCTCTCTACCCATTAGGGCTTTAACAATAACCTCTCAAAACCTCGTAGCTCCCTAGTGAATCTCCACTGCACCCTCTCAATGGCAGTTAGATCATCTGTAAGAACTGAGATGTTCAAATTGGACCTCACCCTGTGGCCTAGTCAGTTTCAGCACAGTCACCTCTATTGTGGATCCCCGTAGCATACTAATTAAGCTCTTGACTCGCAAGCAAGAGGGCCTGGCTAGGGAAGCAACTTAGCCAAGCTTCTTTGTTCCACATTCCTCTGTTTTTCTAGCAGTAAGTAGGAACCTGGTTATTAGTGGATCAATGGATTGTTCTCCAGGGATTTCAAAAAATGTGGTCCCTCAATCTATTTCAAGACTGTTTGTGGGACACTACTGTACACAATTGGCTGCTGCAGTTCGCCCACAAAATATATAGTAAATCCATTTTATGGTATATTCTGTGAAGCACTTTAAGATATCCCAACAATGTGGTAAGATGCTATATCAAATGCACGGATTATTATTATTATTATTATATATTAAAATGTAGCATTTCACATGATTTTTTTTAATGGTCTGTTCTCTTCCAGAGCTTCCCCTTGAATCATTGCATAAGCATTCCTGGGAAATCATGTGCAGGATAAATCTCTCCATTGTGGTCCCAGAGTTTGCCTGGAGGTTAGTCTCTCATGCGTGTGGGACCATCATGTTTTCTTGTGCTTACATTGATCATTTGTTACGTATCTACATGCTGTCATGTCCATATTTGGGAATGGCCCTGAAGTGTTTACCACAGAACATTCACGTCTTATCCAGAGTCCATATCACTTACGAATATCAGGAATGACTTTAGACGGCTGTTAGGAAACACTGGATACATCCAGGTTGTTTTATTTGGAACAGAGACTTAGAGGAGATACGAGCAGGTCCATAGCCTTATATAATCTATGCCAATGCTCCATTAAAGTGCTGTGGCCTGCTGTGTTGTCGGAGATGCCATCCTTCAGATGAAACATTAAACCAAGATCCCATCTGCCTGTTCAAGTGGAAGTTAAAGATCCCGTGGCATTAATGGAGGTGTCCAGGTGTCCATGCCAACAATTCTCCCAAAAAATGTGTCAAACACTCCATGGTAGTTTGCCTGCCTTGTTCATCAACAAACTACACAGTTCCTACACCTTCCAGTAAATCCTGTGAAAAGCTTTGAGGCGTCTCGACAACATGACAAGTACTATATCAAATGTGAGGATCAATTATTATTATTAATCATTACTTGCATGCTCCACCTTCACCCACTGTCCCCCGCCTCCTTAGGGAGTCCCAAAGCATGGTGGTTAGTGCATTTGCCTTGCAAGCGAGAGGACCCGGGTTCGATTCCTGGGTGGGGCAGAACCTTTGGCAAATTTCCCTACTCCACACACACCTCTGTTTACCCAAGCAGTAATTAAGAACCTGGTTGTTAGTCGATTCGAGTTGCTTTCCTAGGGGTAATAATCCCTTTCAAATAATAAAAATAATAATTTGGTCACTCAATGCACCACTGTTTGTGGGACTGCTACACGCAATTGGCTGCTGCGTTTCACCGACAAAATATATAACCGCTACAATTCACTGTATATTCTGTGAAGTGTTTTGAGACGTCTCAGAGACGTGATAAGGCTCTATATCAAATGCAAGGATTATTATTATTGTTTTTATTATATCAAGGCCGCCCTATGATTTATTCCTCTTTACATTATTAAAACCTCTCATCATTGAAAATGACCTCTAGCCGGTCCTGTTCAACCTGCTCTGCTCCAGAGCAAACAGCCCCAGTTTTTCCAGTCTTTCCCACCGACCATCTAAAGTCATTGGTGAATATTTGTTAGTGATACAGACTGTTTGTAAGAGATTACATGCTAGTCAGCTCCAGTCAGCACCAGAAGCCAAGCGGACAGCAATTCCAGTTAGTGCAGGTCCACAGGACACCAGCGCTGTAAGTGAAGTGTTACGGGAGGTTGGAGAGCGAGTCATTGTAACTCGGCTCCACTGTTCAGTGAGTTGATAATGAGAAGGCATAGATTTAAAATAATTAGCTCACAAGGGAATGAGAATGTTTACATCGAGGGTTGTTAGGACGTGGAATGCTTGTCCTGACATTGTCACTAAGGCTGGCTCGGTGCTCGTTTTTAAGAGGAAATCAGATAAATATCGCATTGAGTTAAGGAAACGTCTTTACTTCACAGAGGGTAGTGCATTTATGGAATTCTCTACCCCAAAAGGCTGTAGATGCTCAGTCCTTGAACATATTGAAGACTGAGATTGATAGATTTCTTACGGATACAGGGATTAAGGGCTATAGGAATAAGGTGGGTAAAGTTAGATTAGAAGATCAGCCATGATCTTATTGAATGGCGGAGCAGACTCGAGGGGCTGAATGGCCTACTCCTGCTCCTAACTCTTATGTTCTATGTTCTTATAAAAGGCTTTCATTAGCTTTACACTGGAGAATCCACCCAAACCAATGTGAGGCTCAAACCCACAAAGCATCTGAGTCAGAGACGATACTGCCACCAGACTGCCACTGAGCCAGGCCAACAACTGAGGCTCCACCATGAAACTCTGTGAGTGAAATCACCTGGATTGTATCCCAGAATCTTCTTAATAATAATCTTACATTAATAGCACTTTTCACATCAGGGGGATATCCCAAAGCACTTCATAGGATACACCGTAAAGTGTAGTGACTTGTATGGTTTGCAGAAGAACAAGGCAGCCAGTTTTCACACAGTAAAGTCTCCCAAACAACTATGGAGTGAGTGACCAATATTGACTAAACAATTCCCCCTTTTGAATCATGCCAAGCGATTTTTAACATCCACCTGAACAGGCAAAGACAACACCTCAATTTAACGTCTCATCCGAAGGACGGCACTTCTGACAAGGCAGCACATACAACAACAAAATTACGTTTATAGAGCGCCTTTCACATTGGGAGTACACAACACACACACAGCACTACACTGTGTCAGCTTAAATTATATGCATTCCAAGTCCTGTCATGGAGCTTGAACCCACAAACTCCTGACACAGAAGTGAGACCACTACAGTACTAACCACTACAACAACAACAACAACTTTAATTTATATAGCGCCCACCACGCCGGACGGCGTCTCAGAGCACTGCTGACTGCAGCTTGTGTCCTCTCCCGTACCAGGATGCGCGATCATACCACTCCTACCCTCGCCCGTCTCCACTGGCTCCCCGTCACTCAGAGGATCGAATTAAAGATCCTTGTCCTCACTTTCAAGGCCATTCATGGCATTGCCCCAGCCTACCTCTCTGACCTACTGTCTCCCTACCAGCCTGCCCGCACCCTCCGTTCAGCGGACTCAGGCCTGCTCTGCGTCCACCGCCCTAACCGCCCAACCATCGGCGGCCGGACTTTCAGCCTCTCTGCTCCCACACTGTGGAACTCCATCCTGCAGCCCCTCCACCTCGCTTTCTCCCTTTCCTCCTTCAAGGCCAACCTCAAGACCTTCCTTTTTGACCGTGCCTTTGGCTGGCCCACTAACCCTTCCCCCTCTCCCACTCTCCTTCCCCCTACTTCGCCCCCCCACCCCTCGCTCGGGTCCCAACCAGAGTGTTCATCTTTGGGACGTCCTCCCGACATGAGAGGTGCTATATAAATGCAATTTTGTTGTTGTTGTTGTTGAGCCAGGCTGACCAACTTCTTAACCAAAGACCAGAATAGATGGAGTAATCGATCAGGGTATAGTTGTGAGCTGATATGTGGTCAGCGCCTCTTCTCTGTGGCTGTCAATCAGCCTCAGCATCACAATGTCTGCCCAGGCCTAAAGTCCCTTTATTCTTAAGCACCATCTTCTGACCTATCTACATATTCTTTTCCTTCCCAAGTGATCTGACGTATGGTTTAATTTTTAGAATACATTTCCCAGAGGACAGAAGGAGATCATGTTAAAGAGGTCATTTAATTTTGGAGTTCTGCACATTTGGAATCAGCTCCATAGCACAGCAACAGACGTCCACGCCACCTTTCCTGTTCACAATAACCTTATTAAAGCTGGCATCAGAATTAACCCTCTGTGTGGTTACAGGACATTTCCAAATGAGAACAATTGACAGCGGATTTTCACTGTCATAGATGACATAGATGTCACAGATAGTAATGAACGCTTTGCCTTAATAAAGCAGCTGCAGGCAATTCCAGTCAGTTGCAATTGCTCTCAAGTGTAGTGACTGTGTGTTTTGTAGTTGGGTGTGGCAGCCAGCTTGTACCAGCAGTGTCACACCTGCAGCCTTGAAGTGAATGACAATGCATGGAACCCACCCCCATCCCCTTTCCCCCCCCCACCAGCATTTATCTAAACTCTGAAGTCAGGTTCAAACCCACCTCTCTTCTGTTCTGGCCAACAATTTCCTGAATAAAATTGGTCATTCACTTCATGGCTGTTTGTGGGAAACTGCAGTGCACAAATTGGCTGCTCTGTTGAACAAGCACAGTCACTATATTTTACAGTAAATCCTGTGAAGTGCTTTGGGATGTCACATGAAAGGTGTAAGGGTAAGCGTTATTATGTAAAAGAACATGTAATTGCATTTTGCTTCACAGCGTCTGTGGAGAGTGAGAATTTACTCACAATGTCAGTAAGATAACAAACAAGTCCATTATTCATTGCAGATGAGAGGCTTCTGGATGTCACTGGTCTTTAGGCAGTAATACATCAGCCACAAACACACACTACACATTACCTGAATGAGCACAAGACTCTGGTGCTATCAAAGCGATGGCAACCTTGTCTCAAACCCCACTGGGGCAAGGTTTGAGTGAGCTGTGACTGTTAGATCAATGAATGGCCTAATGCCTAACCCATTGTACAACTTCAAGCAGCCCAGAGTGGTAACGTTCTGCCTTACCTTGTTCTGTACTCAGTCTCTAAAACATAACGGTCTTGTCACACCAATATCAGCCTGGCTCAGTCACTCTCTCACCTCCAGGTCATAAACTTGCTGGATCAAATCATACATCAAACACAGTCTGAACTGACACAGTCCTGTTAGGTAAAGTTTTAGGGAGGGAGGTGGGAGGGAGGGGAAAGCGCTGTACTGTATTGTCGGAGACTCCATCCTTCATCTGGGACTGCAATCCAAAGTCGCACAACTCATTTGGACAAAAAATGGAAGTTTTTCCATGTCCTGGACAACAATATCAAAAGTAAAATTGGTCACTCACTCTATGGCTGTTTGTGGTTCAGAGACATGCACAAATTGGCTGCCGTGGCCAAACACAAAATACACAGTCAATCCATTTTACCATACATTCCTGATAAGCACTTTTATGACTTCTACATAATGCAATAAGGTGCTATAACAAATGCAAGTATTATTCCATAGTGTTAAAACTTGTCAATAACTGCAGAGTAATTTTATTCCATAAATAATGAGATTTTAAACGTAAGATTAATATTTAATGGTAATTTCTCTGCAGCAGGAATTCTCTGGGTGGGGAGAAAGGAGTTGAATCCTCCTGACTCGTGTGACTGATTGTAAATCTCTTTCACAATCCCAGGGCAGAGTGCTGGCTTCTTCTGCCAGAACACAGTCCTGAGTGACCCGAGCATTCCATAGATTGATTTCCTTACTGGATCAGGGTCTTAAATCAGTCAGGAAGAGGCTGGCTCCTTGCCTGGACAGAACCCATCCAAAGGGCAGATCGATAGAAGCTGTAAGTGCACATTACATGGAACTGGCATGTTGCCTCCTCGGGGCTAGAGGCTCAACAAGGAGAGAACTTGTCTTGGGGGCCAGCATTTAGAAGCAACGTTGAACAGTGGACAACAGTAAACAGTGGATGTACTAGTTACTGTCTGAGAATGGATTAGGTACAATTAATCATTCCTATCTCCAGGCTCTGGCAGCCTGATTTGGCCAGTAACACCTTGTCTCTGGGTCAGACAGTTATGGGTTCAAGCCTTAGGTCTTTAAGCTCAAAGTCCAGTCAACACTCCAGTTCTTGGGGGAGGTGTGGAGAATGAGGGGTAGGATGGGGAGGGGGTGTTACATTGCCAGAGATGCTGTCCATTGTGGTACATGGACACTACTGTGTGCAGTTAGCTGCCACGTTTGGCCCACAAAATATACAGTCAATGCACTTTTCTGTGAAGTGCTTTGAGACATCTTGAAGAGGTTATAAGATGATAAATGCAAGGATTGTTATTATTATAACAAGGCTGCCTCATAATGTAAGATTATTATTATTAACTTACATTTGTATAGCACCATTCACGTCCCAAGGCACTGGATAGACAGGGATTTAGACCTGAATGATGGGCTGGAGGGGAATCAGGGAGTGTGGAGGGGAGGGGGATTAGTCAAGATGGGTAGGAGGGCAGTCAATGGTGCAATCAAGGAGGAGGCCCTTGAGACTTGTTTTGAAGGAGGCAAGGGAGGGAAAGGAAATGATCATTTTAACTGAGGGATTGTTAACCAGGACACAAGGAGAAACCCCCTTCTCTTTTCGAATAGTGACATGGGATCTTCCGCATCCAATCGAACAAGCATATAGGACCCTGGCTTAATGTCATTCGAAGGAGGATGGCAATTGTAGTACGTCCCCAGCACTGCAGTTGCGTATCAGTTTAGATTGAATGCAAAGTCCCGACTTGGGGTTTGAAGACATAACTTTCTGAATGTTTTGACTTGTTGCTGAGCTGCACAAACTTCAAATGAGTGGTTGATGTCAGTGATTGCTGCAGTATTACCCCACATATAGTCACACCATCTGGACAGACACCTGAAACCTGCTGCAAACAACCTCAATGGGTTATTTAGGTTGAGTTTATAACCCGCTTTACATGCAGTAGTGCCATCTACTGGTATAAAGTCATCATTACTATAATTTGGGATGATTGATGGGTTTGCAATAAATGAGAGCGGTTGGGTATACACTATGGTTATTTATATAATTGTAGGTATATACACTGTCCGACCCTTATCTAGGAGCATAGTCTGTCTGATATACAGCACTTTAACATACTGCTTGTAGGAATCCAGTTCATAGTTGGAGGACATTCAACCACCATGTTTATGGTCCCTCTTTGTCTTTCTAATCCCATTTCACAGCTGTTTCTCTCTCTCGTTCTCTCGTTGTATAACTGCACATCCAAAATCCTAGTTAAACTCTCAGCTCACTCTACATCTAAATTGTCCCAGGGCAGTGGGTTCTACCCTCTGTGTGAAGAAAGCCTATATTTAAGATGAACGAACTTGAATTTTTATTGCTCTTGATCATCTCTGGGTCAGACAATTGTGGGTTCAAGTCTCACGTCAGGGATTTGTATTCACAGTCTATGATGAAGGTTCAGTGCAGTGTGGACTGTGGAGTCCTGTAGTTCAGTGATTAGAGCACTCGCCTTACAAGTGTGAGACCTGTGTTTTGAATCCAGGCAGGTCAGGGTGAAACCTTGGGCACGTTTCCTTACTCCACACACCTAACAATAATGCATCCATCCAGTGTTTGTGGGACACTGCTGTGCGCAATTGGCTGCCGCGTTTCACCCACAAATATACAGTCAATTCACTTTACAGTACATTCTGTGAAGCACTTTGAGACACCTAGAAGACATGAAAAGCACTATATCAAAATGCAAGGATTATTATTATTATTATTGTCAGTGGTTCTGTCCTTCAGATGAGATGTTAAACTGAGATCCTGACTGCCTATTCAGGTAGATGGCAAAGATCCCATGGCGCTATTTGAAAATAGAAGTGAGTTACTCTCTAACTCACGGTTCTTTCTGTAGCACACGCTATTGTTTTACGCACTGTTCTCTATATGTAACAGATTACTGTTTCAAGGCACCGTTCTGTGTGTGTAAGACTTAGAATACCTCATTCACCAAAATGTTAGAATTAGCAAACAGTGAAAATGATTAAATCTGTTTACACAATGAATAAAGTTTTAATCAGTCCCAAGGCACTTGTTTGCTTTGTGTGTGATAATAAAACTTTTATTGTTGGCAGAGAGAGGTAGAGACTATTATGTATGTCTACTAATATGTCTAACAGAAATCAGTCCCACTGCAAACAAAGTGCGTTAATGGGTAGAGAGGCAATGATACATAATATTTGCATTTGATATAGCACTTTTCACGTATTCTAGATGTCTCAAAGCGCTTCACAGAATATACTGTAAAGTGAATTGATTGTATATATGTGGACAAAACATAGCAGCCAATTGCACACAGCAAAGTCCCACAAACAATCATGGATTGAAATGACCAATTTTTTTTTGAGGGATTATTATCAGGTGTGTGGAGTAAGCAAACTTGCCCAAGGTTTCACCCTGCCTGGAATCGAACCCAGGGCTCTCGCTGGTTGTAAAGGCAGCAGACAGAGGTATGCGAGTAAAGAGTGTGATACAGAGGTCGGTTGCCTGGTTAAAACCGTCCTTTATTGGAGAAGTACAAGCAAAGATTTGGCACACGAGGCTGGCACAGGATAACACAGGCTGCAGTAGAGAGCAGCCAACAGGCAACCTGCTCTGAAGGGCTGGTCTCTGGCTGTACAATGCCAGTGTATCTCAATGTGCTCAGTCAGTCCTGTGCAACGTGAATCACAGCGTTAATCACAGTTACATCACAGCGAACAGCTACACACTAGATACTGCAAGAAGCTCACTCATTCAGCCTAACACAATCACTTCAGGTGGCTGAGCCTGTTTTTATGGGGATTGCTGCCAGGGTGATGAAGCTCACAAATATTGGAACCAATTCCTGAATCATCCAAAGTAACAATCGGGTGGGAACACCAGTGAGCGAACTCCATTTTCACCCCCCACCCCCCACCCCCCACCCCTTCACCATGCTACTGCCACCATCCCAGCATCCCCCTCACTACAGTTTGCTGCTGACCCAGCATGTCACTTTGGTGCACGCGTGAGAATCCGACATCAAGGTTTAAAACCTGTTAAGACCTATGAAGAAAACTGATCAAATCCCACTCGGCTCCCGCCAGCCTGTCCTCACCTTCTCCCTCTCTGCTCTGCTCACTCTCTGTCTCACAGCCTCTATGGGCATTAGGCTTCTGTATGAGTTTTGACCCTCACCTCTACTTTGAAGCTTGCCCCGAGCTGTGACCAGTTCCTTTCTTCATCAACATCACATTGTCCTCAACTTCAGATCTCTCAAAGGCCTTGTCACCATTTGTCTTCCTGCAACCCTGATAGCCCCCCCCCAGTTTGCCTGGTCTGCCTTAACTCTGATCAGTCTTGTGACCCTTCCTTCCTCACCCCCACCACCTCCATTATCAGTGGACAAGTTTCCTGTCTCTCGGGCCTTTGCTCTCTATCGTCCACTCCCTTCTCCTACAGTTCCAGGCCTGAGACTTCACAAGACATATTGCCAGATTTGCCTAATGTTGGAACATGGGTATTTTCTGCGATGGTGACAGAGCCCCAATCCCTGGCCCAGTCATGCCAATGCGGGAATGTTAGCCAAACTCATGTCCATGGAGACCCTCCTCACCCTGGGAGCCATATGAAAGCTTTATCTACTGTGAACAGCAAATTCCTAAAGGAAACATCCAGCATATGATTGCAGAGTGATACAGAAATACTCTACCGAGGACAAGGGAACCCCACACATGGACCATCAGGAGCGGATATCACAGAGGGTAAAATAGCACTGTTTACTGAGGAATTGTTCAACATTAACCTGCAAATACACCCATCGATGCCTGCCCAGCTGCCAGTCAGCAACCCCTCAACCCAGCGCCATTGAGTGCCACACTGGCCAGTGTACAGAGTATCAGAGACACAGCTAATCTCACGCAATCAGTGCTGTGCCTGTCTGGACAATGAGCATTGATGGGGGAAGCTAGAGGGGTGAGTGGAGGGAGATGACCTCACTGACCCCATAACCTCAACTCCGAGACCTTCCCTGGTGGATATGTCAACACGATCTCCACACTAATCCCAGCCCGGCCGAGGTGACGCCGCTTAGAGCATGCACAGCACTG
Source organism: Hydrolagus colliei (assembly GCA_035084275.1). Taxonomy (NCBI): domain Eukaryota; kingdom Metazoa; phylum Chordata; class Chondrichthyes; order Chimaeriformes; family Chimaeridae; genus Hydrolagus; species Hydrolagus colliei. Next base: position 11,676,701 of record CM068757.1, on the reverse strand, counting down.
TGAATGCCCTGTTATTTACAGCCTTCTTTACAATGCATTTGCAGGTTAATGTTTTGTGTCTGAGCGAAAGGTCAAGGGAGCAACTGGGGGGGTTCCAGGCGAGTATGCGGTAAGCTCAAATGTCCAGGTGGTTGTTCATCCTGCTCAGGGCGTCCGAGACGACATCCAGCTCCTGACGCAACTCCTTCACCACGTTGGCGATGCTCTTGGTGTCTTTCAGCACCTCCACACTTTGTGTGTACGGGTTGTACCTTACGCTGAACGGACGCTTTATGGTCTTCGCAAATTCCCTTTGGGGTCACAACACACAGTGAGGTCAGTGGGAGCAAGGCATCCCAAAGCTAACAACACTTAGCACTCCGCAACCTGATTAATCTCAGCCGCACTCTGTGTACTTTGGGACGTGCTCCTGACTTGAAAGGCGCTCTATAAATGTAATTTTGCTGTTGTTGCTAAGTGACTGATCTAGGTACTGCCATCTCTTGGTCTGTAAAGGTTTGCCAATCGATCTGAAGTTTCTTACCTCATCTTCTCTTTAGCTTCCTCAAAGCTTTCAGAAAGAAAGTAGACATCTTGGTAGGTGGTGATGAGACATTCTTGCTTGCAGGTAACCTTGGGATCAAAAGGCTTCACCTTGGCATTTCCTGAGAGTGCATACTGCAGTCCCAGAGAGAGAGAGAGAGAGGGCACGGAAATGTTATTTGCCTATATTTACCAAGCACCAATGTACTTCGTGGCTAATCTCTGTGATGGCGAAGTAGGTTGGGGTATACATCATAATCTGGATGGCAGAAAGTTTTAGCTCCTCAGAACACAAATTGCACCTCTTCCTAGACTTACACGTGCACAAAATATACAGTCAACTTTACAGTACATTTTGTGAAGCGTTTTGAGACTCTTGAAGATGTGAGAAAGTGCTATATCAAATGCAAGGAATATTATTATTAGAGTTATCTTAGCAATTTAGAATGCAAATTTTAGACAATACCTAAATTCAGTCTTTTTAGTTTTGTGTCTGTGTGTGTGTTTCTCTCTCATTCACTTATTCACCAATTCATTCACTCACTTACTCACAATACTGAGGTGCCAGCCAACATGAAGGAAAATGGAGCCCAGAGGGAGGTGAAGTGAAAATAAATGAAGATCAACAACTGGGATAAATCTGTTAAACAGAGGCACGTTACAAGCTGTCTTTCAATTCTCATTGGGAAATTGGGCCAGGCTGTGCCTGGAACATTCCGGGCTTGGCAGACTTGTTGGGAGGGATGCTTAATGAATGAGACAAATCTATGTAGAGGAAGGTGGTGAAAGTGCAGGGTATTAGAATGACTTGTTGAAGGAGCAAATACTGAAACTGATACACTGGGTTGAATGTGAGGGAGGTTTCTGGGGCTCTATGGTTAAATCCCCACATAAACCGATCAGTAGGATATGACCTGTTCTGTACAGATTGGTACTCACCTTCAGCTCACTGGCTGATGACAGCAGCCCAGCTCCATAGGCTCTCAGCTGGTCTTCCTGCTTACACAACCCAAACTCCACTGTGAAGAAGTAACACTGTAAATGAAACCAGGTCAAAGAAAGTCAGCAGCTCTAATACAACAACAACAAAATTACATGTGTAGAGTGCCTTTCATAGGATGTCCCAAGGCACTAATTAAACCAATGCAATATGTTGGTCTGAGCCACAATGGTCAGAGTGCTACCATCTGACCCAGGCTACACCTGATTGGGATTTGAATGAATGGCTCCATTGGATATCACCACTATAGGGATAATGGGTTGAATGGCCTCATATCTTGCTCCATTGATAGCACGCTCATCTAAATCAGGAGGTTGTGTGTTCAAGCCAGGATGTCAGGACTTTGAGTGCTCAGTCCAGCCAGTTACTCCAGGGCAGCGCTAAGGGGATGCTGCATTGTGGTAGGTGCCATCCTTTGGAATGAATTGTCAAATTGAGAACCTGACCTCCTCTACATTAAAGTTCCTGTGGCACTGCTTGAAAAGAGAAGGGAGTGTTTCCTGGTGCACTGGCCAAAAATCCCCCACATTCAGTTCATGGCCGTTTGTGGGTCATTGCTCTGTGAAATCAGCCTGCCACACTTGCCAAGAAAAAAAATTCAGCCCTGCAGGATTGCAATAAATCCTCTGAAAGGTGCTATATCAAATACAAGGATCATATTCATAACTAATCCCACCACTCCTGGACTGGTGATTCAGTAATCGGACTCTTAGATCTGGAACTATTCTCCAACTCGCACATTTCAAATATAAAATGAACCTGTCCACACTTACTGTGGCTAGTTTCTGCACTGCTTCGTCCGATGCTCCCAGGGAAGCCAAGCCAATCTCCTGGGAAAACTGGGCAAAACTGGGCTCAGCAAACAGAGGAACATGTCCCATCAGCTCATGGCAGGTGTCACTGTAAAGTAAACAGTTAGAAAACACAATCAGCCATGGGCAGGACACTGATAATCACAGCATAGCAACAGACTATCAACAGTGCCCTGGTCTCTTATGATTCATTACTCCCGGCCTAGTCTCACCTCCCTCCCTCCACCAGCCTAGAACAATCCTCGTTTTCAAGCATGAGCCTAATTCTCTTCCTAACTGGGAAAAAAAACTTTGTAAAATAACTTGACAAGTCAACCTCAGTTCTGGTTTGTGGCAGAGAGCTCTGCATTCTCCAACTTTGGCGAGAGATTGAGTGAAGTCTATGACCCCCTAGTTGAGCAGGTTAGAGACAACTAGATACATTCCAATATTATTATATTCCTACTAATCACTACTGTTACTTTGGGGAGTGGGTGGAGAAGTAAGCAAGGTCTGCCTGGAGCTGAACTGGTTCCACAATTACACATTTGGCAATGGAATGTCAGAATTGAGTCCACACTCTGCGGCTATCTCTAGCCAAGTTCCTGAGTCAGACGGATCCACAGTATTCCAGGATTCTGACATTGGCAGGACTTGGAAGGGCAGACCTGTCACTGGGGGCAGGGACTATAGTCACTCAGTTCTTAATAACCCTGCAAGTTAAACATCTAACAGGTGGGACAAGCAGCAAGAAGCTTGCCAGTGAGTGCTTTTAATGACTGTTGCAGCTTGTTAAGATCAGCAGTTATCCTATCGCATACACTGGGATCCGCAAGCCTTGGGTTCTTGCCATTCAATACCTAATATTCTCTCAAATTAGATAAGCCTGGGGGGTCCCTCCAGGAGAGAACGCCCATTCCATTCAAGGCATATCCATGGGTAGGTGGCGTATAGGGAACTCTCAGTCTGGTTTGGATAACCTTCATCATGGTGATGGGTTTCAACATGTCAGACACCGGTGACCAAAAAGCCAAGCACACAGTGTCACACTCTGAAGCACTCACGGTTCAGGGGTATAGAGAGGTGCTGAGCTGTGCCGCACATATTGAGTGCAGTGAAAGACGCGGAAAGCCAACCCGGCCAGGAAATCCCGAGGGGTTAGGAAGCCTGCCACAGGGCGGATAGTGAAGCCACTGCGTTCTGAAACAGAAAATAACATATTAGACCCCCACTCCACTGAACTCCTCGTGTGCTTCAACAGGACCAAGAACAAAACTATTTCCATACCAAAGACCACTTCAAGATCATCACGCTCATCTGTACATCTCTTCATGTCCTGTCACCTCTCTGAGCTGAACCCTCCCTGTCACCTCTGGTTGGCTGGCTCCAGCCGCCTGCTTGTCCATCGTCCCCTCCATTCCACCATCAGCAGCCGCACTTTCAACCACTATACCCTGAAAATTTCCAACTCTTCCCTCTATCTCTCCCCAGTTTCAGATCATGCCTGGACTGTGCCTATGGTCACTTCCCCCTGGTTTAGTGCTCCAATACTCTACCCTGCGTGAAGGCTGCTATATAAATATAATAATAATAATCCTTGTATTTGATATAGCGCTTTTCATATCTTATCAACGTCTCAAAGCGCTTCACAGAATATAAATTGTTTTTGTACCCGTAAGTCAGTTATAAAAACCTCCTTGACCGTGCTTCCCGGCTCGGAGGCAGGCTCCGCCACTATTAAGCACTGCACTAGTGCACTAGGGGTGGCAGGCACTATATAATGTTGTACATGTTGTTATTGTAAGTCACTGGAACTCACCCTTGAGGAACCTGGAGACTTCCTCCAGCTGAGGGATATTGTCCTCCCTGTAGCCACAGTATTTTGTCAGCAATGGAAGGTTTTTCAGGTACTCTCTGCAGGCATGGGTGGGGTAAAGGTTGGTCAGCTCACGGAAGACAGTGCCCCAGGTCTTCACCTCCTCCTCAGTGTATTCTACCCGTGGGATGGGCTCACCACTGCGAGACAGGTCATAGTTAGTTTTGGGAGCAGAAGGCACAGGTAGGAAAATATCCTCCCGACATGAAAGGCGCTTTACAAGTGTAATTTTGTTGTTGGGAAGAGTGTATGAGTGGAGAGAGAGAGACAAGGTTATGAAGGGATTAGAAAGTGGGGGTGAGCACTGTGAAGTCGGTGGCTGAGGGACTGAAAGGCAGTAGAGCCAGGTGAGGATGGGGGTAAAGGTGTTCACTTACTGCTTGTAATCCATCGCCAGGTCAGCAAAATATTCTCTCCTTTTGCGATACACATTGTCTTTGAAGCCCTGTTCAACACAGAACAATGACAAGTAAGAAAACTACCAGCTATTGTCTAGCATGTACTAACTACAGTATTGTAGAGTACTCTAGTGCAGTGGTTAGTGTACCTGCCTCACAAGCAAGAGGACCCAGGTTTGATTCCCAGGTAGGCTGAAATGTAAAAGAAGTTTCCTTACTCCATACCCCATGGTTCATCTAGAAGTAGGAACTCGCTTATTAGTCAATTGGTTGATCGCTTTTCCGGGGGGTAATAATCCATCCAAAAAATTCTTTAAAATAATGATTTGATCACTCGATCCATGGCTGTTTGTGGGGCTCTGCGGTGTGCAATTGGTTACCTCATTTCACAAAATGTACAGTCTCTTCTCTTTACAGTGTATTCTGTGAAGCGCTTTGAGATGTCTCAAATACATGTTTAGCCATGATATCAAATACAAGGAGTATTATTATTGTCCAAAACAAACTGAAACACCCAGCTGAAATACTCAGTTGTAGGACACTACTGAAATGGAATAAAAGAGATGAGAGAAGATTAAATAAATGCAACCTTGCTTATCTCATGTCAACCTGGAGAGTGTGGGCAGATGGTGGGGAGGCGATGGGGAGGAGGCGAGCAGCAGTTCTGACATGTAGCAAAGGCTGTGCTAAAAGTGGCCTTTATATTAAACACAAGACAGATTCATTCCTTACCGGATGGTCAGCGTCCAGGTCCGAGCCATACATCAGGACCCGGTTTGCACATTTGTCTATATCTGAGATCTTCTTGGGAAACCATGGGGTGATCTCGTCATCTGTCCGAGACACAAACAGAAGCACTTTGTTACACCATCCCACCAGCATCTACAGGGGTGTGCTAATGATTAGAGAAAGTGTTCTCCACATCATCAAAAGAAAACACACAGCTCAATTTCAGAAATGAGGATGAATTTGCTTCCTTCAAGACTTGCGAAAAGGTGCAATAACTCCATGCAAACAAATGAGGACCTGTTGAGAGACAGACTTGGTGGATTGGGGGAAGAAGGTGACATTTCTGTACCTGTAGACAGTCAAAACACATCTGGTATCCACGTTACAGAGAGAGAGAAGCCTAAATTATAGTCAGCCTAAATCATCCATCTAAAAACAATTCAGAACGTGGTGTCACTTTCAGAGACAGTCACTCGCATTATCACCAGCTATAATTCTGTATCTAAACAGGCTGTGTTATAGGCAGCCACTATTCTGCATTTGAAGGAGACATACATCATAAACAGCTAGAATTATGTACCTGCACAGAGACATCACACACATTTACCACCATATTCTGTATTTATAAAGACAGTCAAATCGGTTAAATCATGGTATTTCACGCAGACAAAGAAATGGATTATAATATAATATAATAGTTTGCATTGGTGGATTAACCATTAATGTTGTATCTGTAAAAAGACAATCAAAGATTAATAACAGTTATTATTCGGCATGTAAACAGAGACAAGCAGAGTAATGTAGAGAGGAGTTGGCAATTACTATAGGTATCACTGCACTCACTCTGAGTAGACAGGGAGAGGAGAGAAGGTCTGATTTGCCCTGAGTTAGAGTGAGCGCACCAGCCTCCACACTCAATCCAAACCAAACGGTTTCTTATCGTGGCTCCGCTGCCCTCCACAGACAGTCTGGCATCAGCACTCACAACCCAGCCCGGGCTACTGGACCGTCCAGAGAGAGACGGGATCGGGTGGGAGGGACACAGCCAAAGGTGTCGGGAGTCTCATTCTCCCGGGGGGGAAAAAAAAAATCACATGTGTTCTTTACCTGCGTGTTTCCCGTCATATTCCTGCTGTGTTATTGACGCTGTAACACCCTGATATGGAATTCTACGGCGCGCATTTAACCCAGTGTTCAGAGAGTTACCGGAGTTACACCTGGAGTAAATTTGTTATGTGCTCTGGCTCTGTCTGTCCCCTTGTGAATACAGTACTGCACTGTATACAAGGGGCTCTTCCCTACACGCTATATTGTTCACAAATGCACTTGTGTACTCGAGTGCAGATAGACTGTGAGTCGCAATACAAATATTACAGCTAATGGATGTTACAAATGTACAAACTGTAAATATAAATGATATCCTCTTCAGCTGTGATATAAATATTTAACATGCGGGTAAACATGTATACGGTAGTGATTAATACTAGAGATGTTAGAGATCTCCTCCACACAGATCTGAATATTATGTGCTAGATATTGCCTTCCTATTTCTGACCACTGATCACACAGCCTCGCCTGCGTGCTCACACTTGTACTATTGACGATTTTGTTTGAATCACATTCAGAGTTTTGTCAGCAATGTGATGTGTTTACCGTGTTCTCTGTAATAATTACAACCCACGTGTGGCAATATCTATCTTTCTATCTATCTATCTATCTATCTATCTATCTATCTATCTATCTATCTATCTATCTATCTATCTATCTATCTATCTATCTATCTATCTATATATCTATATATATATCTGTAATATTTACATACTATACTACAACTTACACAACTAATTGTCTGTCTGTCACATTCGGGTCTGTGTTGAGATCGATCTCTAATATGCATCACTTTTGTTTACTTGTTTACCCACATTTTAAAGATTTATATTATAGCTCTAGAGAATCCCATCTTTATATCTACAGTTTGTTTATGACATTTAGTAACACTGCGTCCGTAATGTTTATATTACAACTTAATATCGAACTAATTTAGTACAATTCACACACAGCCTCTGTAAAATTTACATTAAAACTCACACTGGTATTTCTATCATAATTTGCAGTCTATCTAACAGATTTATAAATTGAGTCTATTCTCTGACATTGATATAGCATTTGACGGTCACATTCATATCACAATTTACAATTACCTGTAACATTACTAAAACTCCTCTATTATCGCTAACACTTATGTAACGAGGCTACCGTTGATCCGTGATATTAATCTACAATAATTAATCTGTTGTCGGTAATATTAATGCTACAAGTTGAAATGTAACGTTTCCCAACAAGTTTATCCAGATAACTGCATTTAATGATTAATGAAAGGACTACGGGAGCGATCCCTGCAGCCGACATCATTGTGTAATTAATCGTTAATCATTGTATTATGTATTACATTGATGTTGTGCTGGATTCATTTACATCTGAAATCTAGTTTGTTGTGACATCGCCTTAACTCGAGTCTGGTCCTCAGAGCCACGGCCACTCACTCAAACCGGGCGAGAAATGGGTTTCCCAAATTACCGCCCAGCCAGAGCATCCTCTGTTCACATTAATATTTCTCAACGAAAGCGAACAAACAAACCCCTAAATGTTGGGTGATTCAGAGGAATATACTCTGTGTGCTTATGTGTGTGTGTGTGTGATCCCTTCTCTTCCCTTTTCTGCAAACAAATGTGTTCAGCTCATTATATGTGCTTGGTTATAGCTAATGATGACTGCATATGTCATACACCCACAGACACAGTGACACACACCTACAGACACAGAGATACACCCACAAATCTGTGATACAGTAACACACACTCGATATACACACACAGTACCCCCCCCCCCCCCCCCACACACACACACACACACACACTCACTCACTCACCCTCTCCCGGACCTCGCTGGTTGTCACCTGGGCTGAGAGGCAGGACATTAACATGGCTTTTCAGAATCTGGATGATCTCGTTCAGTTGCTCGCTGTTGCTGTCTGTGTCCAGGAAGATCTCAAACTCGGAGCTCCTGCGCTTGGATTTGCGAGACTCGATATGGACCAGATTCACATGTTTTTCCTGTCGAGGGAAGGGGGTGGGGGGTCAATGGGGCTCTCCCTCCACAGCCTGTCCCCTGGCACCGAGCGACCCCCCCCCCCCCCCCCCCCCCTCTCAGCCTTGGGGCTCAGGCTCAAACCCGCCCGCATCTGGTTTACAGCCAGAAATACAGAGCATCACACTCCCAGAGCAGCTCACTCCCGGAGTGCAGCAGAACTTGGCTTTGTGTGTCGCGGTGGGAATCCTCTGGGTGAGGGGCCGGGGGGTGAGAGTATCGTGGGTGGGTGGGGGGCTGGGGCTTGTGTTGTGTTATTTACCTGAAACAGTTTCAGGGCTTTCACCAAACCTCCCACCTCATTCTTCAGAGAGAAAACCACAGCGGCGCGGCCCCGCTCGGTGCAGCCGTTACAATTCATTTTAATGTCTCTGTTCTCTTCAATTTTGCAGAAATTGGATTTATTAATCTGTGGGAATAACAGAGGGAGAATAGCGCGGGTGAGGAAACTTCTTATCTGATCTCACACCACAAACCGACCGACCGCCTCTCGCTCACTGTGCTGTTCATTATTCCTCTATTAAGAGTTTATCTCATTCTCCCTCTCTTCACCTCTCCCTCTCCTCACCTCTCCCTCTCCTCACCTCTCCCTCTCCTCCCCTCTCCTCACCTCTCCCTCTGCTCACCTCTCCCTCTCCTCACCTCTCCCTCTGCTTGTTGCTCCCTGTAATCATTAGCCCAGTTACTAATTTACTTGTTGATTACTTTGTTCCGTTTTATTCCCTTATTTCATTATTTCCCTTTTTTCATTATTACTCTTTCCGTTTATTATCTCTCTGATCATCTCTGTGAATATCACGCTCTCTCTCCCTCTCTCCGATTATTCGTTCCCCTCTCTGTTTATCGCTCCCTTTCTCGTGGTTTATTAATCTCTATTTTGTTTGTAAATCTATCTCTTCCCCCACTCTCTCTGACCGCTGTCCGCTCCTCCCTACACTCGGATTCCATCCACGCGGATGAACCACACGAACACTTCCAGGACCATGGCCGTATGGAGTAAACAATATCTGAAATCGGATTAAGATACCCCGATACCCCATTACAAACCACTGAGCCACCCCGGGACAGCCCCGCTATTAATACCTGGGTTGAGTTAGCGGAGCAGCAATCCGGCTCTCAGGTTTGTGGACAACAGTTTGTTGAAGCGACTTTAGCAGGAATTTTGGGGGAATGTGGAAGTCAACACAATAATAGCGCGCTGGGTCACCCAACAACAAGACACTGGAGACTGGTGTCAGGGGAGCGGCGAAAGGAACCACAAGTCCATACCCTCACCCCCATGTCCCCCAATACTCATGTGCCTGTCACATCCCCCTTACCGACTACAATAATAATAATAATAAGAAGAAGAATATAAGGACTGAGCTGATAATGGAGGCAATCAGTCAGCCCGGATCCAATGTGAAATAGTGGAGGGAAAATAACAGGTTTAAGGTGAGCAATGTTGTAACCTTGTTAAACACAGACCCCACTGTCTGTCACTGGAGCTGACCTGACAATCCTCTCAATCCTGTACAATAACAACAATGAAAGAAGTACTTTGGTAACGCGCCTCTCACGTCGGGAGGACGTCCCGAGGCGCTGGACAGACAGTATTCCGGACCCAAGCTGGGGATAGGGGTTGGAAAGGGTGGAGAGCAGGTGGGGACAGCAACACTAGGATCAGTGATAATGTACAGAGGAAGAGAGAGGGGCACAAGACTGACAGAGACCAGGGCTCGCCTGCTCTCAAAGTTACAACAAAATGTGAATCAGTCACCTAGGGTTTCTCACAACACGGCTCAGCCACAGACCAGCCCACGTCTCTGCCCTTCCACCCTATCCCTCCGTACCTCAGTCATACAAACACACGTCCCACTTGATATGGCGCCTTACTTACCGCGTCTTCGAGACATCTCAAAGTGCTCGCACAATATACCGTCAAGTGGACTGACTGTGTATTTTGTGGCCGAGAATGTCTCTTGTCTCCCCCCCCCCCCACCCCCCCCAACCACCGCCACACACAAAAAATAGAGAGAGAGAGAGGGAGAGGGTGGATTGGAATCAATTGACAAACTAATTGTGACTCTCTCTCTCCAGCGCTCTCCACTGTGATCTCAGACTGTTGGACGGTCTGAGTCTCACTCACTTCGTTGTTTAGATGCTTCTCCTCCAAGCAGGAATTCATCGAATCGAATGACTGTCCTCTCCGGGGTCCCTCCAGCCTCCTAGTGTACATGGCCCTGTCTGTCTGGGGGTGGAATTGACGGTGTTCGGGAGCAGACTGCGCGCCGTGACGCCACGCTCTGCTATTTATACCCCACACTCTGTCACACTCACACTTAATCTCTGAAACGTCAGTGAAAAACAAACTAAATAAAGTCACGTCACCTGGACAAGTAGCACTAACTTCCCCCCCCCCCCCCTCTCTCTCCCCCCCCCCCCCCCCCCCCACCCCAACCCCTCCACCCAACCCCAGGTTAATGTAACTTATGCCGGGGACGTGATTTTAGTCAAAAAGGGATAAGATCGCCTTTTGGAGAGGCGCTGGGCAGCTGTGTTCTGGGGAGAGGGAGAGGAGGGTTGTGCTCAGTTCATCGGTTCTGTTACCCCCTCCTCTCCCACCCTGACCCACTCCCTAACCCAAAACCTAAACAAAAAACACCTTTTTGTTAACGTCACGCCCTTGAGAAAGGCAGGAGAGAAAGAGAGGGGAGGGTGAGGAGGTGGGGGGAATGAGAGGCTGCATCAAAGGGAATGTATAAGTGAAGGCACAGAGAGAGCAAAACCACCAACACCACCACCACCAACATTACAGAGCGCCATTCACGTCGGGAGGACGTACAGAGGCGCTGAAAAACGGCACAACACACGCATCTCAATCAGGTATTAACAATTAGTCGTTTATTGAGAATTACAGACAACGCCTGCAGTCTTTTCTTCACATTTATTGTCAACGAGTCTCTCTCTCCGGGTGTCCTGGCCAACAATACCCTCAAATAAAATTGGTCACTCGCTCCATGGCTTCACTGACCGACTTCTGTTTTTCCCACAAAATAGTCATTCCAATTTGTGGTATGTCCTGGGATGCACTTTGAGACGTGTCAGTGCCGTGAGAAGGTGTTATCTCTCTGAACTCACGTCTTGAAATAAGCAGAGTCAGGAACACACCATTTTAATAATAAATCATAATTTTTATTTATTATTATCCACAGAAGGTGATTCACCAATCCATTACCAACCAGGTTCTTATTTACTGCTGGAAGAAATACATACCTACTCAACACAATACCACCTTAAACAAACACAGCGGCTGCTGGGAACACTCAGCAGGTCAGGCAGCATCTATGGAGAAAGGAAAATGAGTCAACATTTCGGGTCCACCACCCTTCATCAGAACTGGGGCATGTTGGGAGGGAGAGGCTTTTAAGGACTAACAAGAGCCTGGGAAGGTAGGACAATGAAGGTATGGGAGAAAATGGGGGTAGAGGACAGAAGATGATGGGCTAAAGAGGTGTTAATGATGCCAAACTGTGGGAGGGAATTGCAACAAAACCAGCAGACCAGAGAGAGAGAGAAAAAGTGTGACTGGGATCCAGATAATTTGGTAATAGTCACAAAAGCAGGGAAAGGTGACCTGTTATAGTCTGAAACTATGCAATCAATATTGAGGCCAGAGGGCTGTAAGGTCTCCAACAGATAGATGAGCTGCTGTGCCTCCATCTGGTGCTGTGCTTCTTTGGAACAGAGTAGGATGAACCATAACAAAAAACAGAAATAACTGGGAACACTCAGCGGGTCAGGCAGCATCTATAGAGAAAGGAAAAGTGAGTCATTATTTCGGGTCCATGACCCTTCGTCAGAACGCAAAACGTTGACTCACTTTTCCTTTCTCCATAGATGCTGCCTAACCTGCTGAGTGTTTCAGATTTCCAGCATCTGCGGTATTTTGCGTTTTGACAATAATACCTTACAATCTATGAGGCCTTGTTACAAATAATAAGTAAGCACCAGTCTCACCCTCTGTCTAGCTTTTTTCTATATCCTTTTGCCAGTGACTTGGTTGAGGTTTAAACACAGCATTTCAGAGCATCCAGAGTATGGATTTGGGAATTCAGTCTAATGTTCGAAGCCCAATTTCTGTAAATGAAACCTACAGAAAAGCAGCTTGAAAATTAAGCCTACAATTGAAGACTGCCCAATTCTGGACACATGTTGTACATGATAAAATGTTATACAAATAGAGTAATTCTAGAGACAAGCGGAATTTTATTCCTTGTGTGCCTATCTGCCTCTGATTTACCTCTCTTTATCTCTCCTGTTTTTTCTTACCATCCCCTCTTCCCCCCCCCACTCCTCCCACCCACCTCCCTCTCTCCCCCCCCACACCCCCACCCACCCCCCACCTCTCCCAACCCCCCCCCCCCACCACCACCCCCTCACCCCCACCACCCTTGCTATTTGTTTGTGACTACCTTTCATCCCTTCATTGTAAAGCCTGCGGTGACAAAGAGACCCAGGAGTGCAGGTGGCAGTGAGCAAAGCAGTTAAGGTGGGTGAGCAAACAAAGGCAATCATTAACAAGCAAATAGCAAATGCAAGAATTATTATTTATTGAAAGGAAATTTTAGATTTCACCGAGCTCAATAGAGTAGAAAGCAAGGAGATGATGTGAGGTTGGTGAGGTATTTGGTTAAGGCATCATCTCCTTCCTTGTTCAGTCTAGGGCACCTTATAAAAGAGAGACATTCATAGCCATACAGAGAGCTACATTGGCTTAATTAATAGCAGCGAGAGAAGAGGGTGTTATCTGGAGAGACTTAGATAATTAAGACTTTTTTATGTCGAGCTTCTAAACAAAATTCTTTTCAAAATTCTGTGGGTAAAATAAAGAAAATCTATTTGCACTGATCTGCAGGCGGTAGCAGAGGGAGAAACACACAGACTGTCCTTACAAAGGGCTGCTCTCTGAACTACCTGTAAAGGGGAATTAGATACATATTTACAGCAATAAGAAATAATATTAGGGAAAGCGGACCGATGGGAGACTTTTAAAAAATCTGTTTCTGACTTCTCGTCTCTCCCTCTTTCTCAGTTCTAATTTCACTCTCAACGTATCCTTGGCAAACACTGCACACTCTGCTGTGTACAAAACCACATTATACATCACACACAACCTTATTGTTTAATTCCAGCCTTTACTTATTTTGGCTTCTGTCTGCCCCGTGAAGGGAAACATGGGATCTTTCTCCTGGGGTAACTTGGTTTAGATTCCCTATTTCATCTCAAATTTTCCGTCATATTTTCAAATAATGTGCTGCTCATCTCAATGTTGTTTATGGTTGTCACTGGTATAGATTAGCTGTCACATTTCGTCCACAAGATGCACGCATTCACCTCGTGTGAATGTCATGAAATAAATAACCAATTTTATTTGAAGGATTGTTGGCCAGGACACAGGGAGAAACTCCCTTCACTTTTCAAATAGTGCCGTGTGATTTTTGATTAGACAAACAATACCTCAATTTAATGACTCACACAAAGAGCAGCACCTCCAGCATTGTAGCACTCCTCTGGATTGGAACATGGAGTTTGAACCCACAATGTGCTGACTCAAAGACAAGAGTACAGTACTACCAAACATGTCATTCTGACCTTATTATCACTGAAGTCACTGCACTTTACAACAACAACAAACAACAACAATTTACATTTATATAGCGCCTTTCACGTCGGGAGGACGTCCCAAGGCGCTAAACAAGAGGCGTGTGACCCGAGCTGGGAGGGGAGTGTTTGGGAAGGGGTGAAACACGAAGGGGAGGTAAAAGAGTTCGGGGTGGAACAAAAGGCACGATCGAAGAGGAAATTCTTCAAATCGGCCTTGAAAGAGGAAAGGGAAGAGGCGAAACGGAGGGATTGAGGGATGGCATTCCATAAGGTGGGAGCGGAGAAACTGAAGGCCCGGCCTCCGATGGTGGGGCGGTTCGGGCGGGGGGCTTGGATCAGGCCAAGTCCTGTTGAACGGAGGGTGCGGGTGGGCGTGTAGGGGGAGAGTAGATCGGCTAGGTAGGATGGGGCAAGGCCGTGTAAGGCCTTGTAGGTGAGGACGAGGATCTTAAATTCGATCCTCTGGAGGATGGGGAGCCAGTGGAGACGGGCGAGGGTGGGGGTTATGTGGTCACGGAGGCGGGTGCTGGATAGTACACGGGCTGCAGAGTTTTGGATGGTCTGCAGCCTATGAATGGAGGAACTGGGGAGGCCGACTAGGAGAGAGTTTCCGTAATCCAGCTGTGAGGTGATGTACGCGTGCACGAGTGTTTCAGCAGCGCGGGGGGTAAGATAGTTGCGGAGCCTGGCAATGTTGCGCAGATGGAAATAGGCGGTGCCGGTCAAGGCGCGGATGTGGGGGAGGAAGGAAAGTTTTTGATCGAACATGATGCCGAGGTTCCTGATTGGCTTTGTGAGGTGGAGAGTGCAGCCTTGGATGTTGAGGCTGGCAGCGCCCAATGTGCGGAGGCGCTGGCTTGAGCCAATCAGGAGGGCCTCGGTCTTACTCACGTTCAATTGCAAAAAGTTGTCCCTCGTCCACGATTCGATGTCGGACAGACATGCTGTCAGAACATCGATCGTCTGGGGGTTGAGGGATGAGGCAGAAAGGTACAACTGGGTACAACAGTAAATTATGTGTCTTTGAGACATCCCCCTGACCTGAAAGTCACTGTATCAAAATAAAGATTATTGTTCACTATTATCTACAGTGTAGTGTATTTACACTAGTGTATTTAGTGTACTTAGAAGACGTGAAAAGTGCTATATCAAATTCAAGGATTATTATTTAGAGAGCAATGTTACTCTTCCCATCTATACCACACTGACTACATACATACTTACTAAAATATTTACTTTAATGTCTCAATCCTGTTGTTATAAGAATGGAAAGGCTCTGTTCACCTACTCCCTAAAGGGTGTAACATTCAATATTGAAATATTATTACAATAATTATCACATTTTTCATAGTGACTTGTCAAAATATCTCAAAGGCCTTCTCACTTTCACTCTGTATATTGTAGACACAGCCGATTTGCACACAGCAAAGTCCTCACCATGAAGTGAATGAACAGTCTGATTTAATCTGAGTGATTACCAGGACACCAGGAGAAACCCTTTTCTCTTTTCCTTGGGGTCTCTAACATCCACCTGAACAGTCATATGTGACCTCACCTCCAGCAAGTTAACAATTTACATTTATATACATGTATTTATATATTTACATATTATGCTATATGATATATTTACATATTATATTTACATAGTGCCTTTCACCATGGAGTGGACATACCAAAGTGTTCCACACGATTGATTGGGAATGTAAAATAGAAATGTTGGGGCGTGGGGTGATCCAAAACATGGTTGAAAAGAAGTTTTCAGACAAATTCTAAAGCCAGGGTGGGAGCAGGCGAGTCCCAGGGAGGGACTCGGAGATCAAGTTCCAGTGAGTGGGGACAGAATGGTCGGAAGCTAACCCAGCATGTGAAAGTGAATCCCCTTATCCACAAATGATGTCACCATGTGTATAGATGGTAAAAGGGGGAGGACCAGTGATAAAACCCTCTTAGTGCAGACTGACATTGTCATCATAAGGAATGATGCTCAGTCAGTCTCAACATGTTTCCCATCAGACTCATTTAGTCCAAGGAGAGGAGAGCCCACGTCATCGGGCTGCACTCAATTTGAACCCTAGTGTCAGTAGCAAAAGGATTGTGTTCTAATCCACTACACCAGCCAAGCTCTACCTTTTAAACTGTCCGTCAGTCTGTCTATCTAACTGTCTGAATATCTGTCTAACTCACTGCCATTCCAAATGATGCATCTAATGGATGTCATTTTAAACTAACATAATAGACTAGATGATGATATAATCTGCTAGATTAAAGGAAGTGTCACCCTGACTCAGTTGGTATCACTTTCACCGCTGGGTCAGAAGGTTATGGGTTCAAGCTTCACGTTCAGGACTTGGAGCTCCCAGTGCAGCCTGAGGCTCTAGTGCAGTACTGGGAAACTCTACATTGTTGGCCATACTGTCCTTCAGATGAGATGTTAAACCATAGTCCCCTCTCTGCCTGTTGAAGTGGATACTAAAGAGCCTATGACACCATTGGAAAAGAGAAGGGAGTTTCTGATACTATCCTGGCCAGCAATCCATCATTTCATCAGACACTTCCCCGAGGGAGAGACACTGCCCTAAACTGAACATTAAAGAGAGATCAAAACACAAAATACCGTAGATGCTGGAAATCTGAAACAAAAACAGAGAGAGCTGGAAAAACTCAGCAGGTCAGGTAGCATCTATGGAGAAAGGAAAGCGAGTCAACGTTTCGGGTCCACGACCCTTCGTCAGAATTGGGGCACGGGTGCACTTAGACACTGAGTGACAGACAGTTTATGTGTGAAGAGAGCAGGAAGCCACCCCAGAGATAGTGGGAGAGGAACTCGGCCATGACTTAGAGGCACTGGTCAGCACCTTCAATCCTCCACCTCCCTCAAGGCCAGTCTCAACACCTTCTTCCTTGGCTGTGTCTGTATAAATGTAATAAGTTGTTGTTCAATACCTGTGAGACAGGACAGTGACCTGACAGACAGCACTAAGCCCCGCTAATTCTAAACCTGCTCCTTCTTAATTACAGTTTAGTGATTGCTGGTGAAAGCTCCAGTAAGTGTTATCAGTCTATTTTGGAGCAATGCCACGCTGTAGCACATCGTGCCATCTTAAAGATTGGGGATTTTAAGCGCTAAAGGGCACATTCAATAAGCAGGGAGCTCTGTGCTGTTCCTTCAGATCTTTCTCTACGTAAACCTTCACTGAAATATTCAAGTGTTCTGGGAAATAATTCATTTCAGCACCGAGTGTCTGCATATTGCTGAATGAAATTGTACACACATGAATTCTAAAGAGAACATACACACTGAATATCTGAACTTTCTGTGTGCAGCACCTTTATGTATATGGAGCCTCAATCCACATGAATCTTGCACATCTGAAGTAAGCTGTGGATGTCCTCCTAACGTGAAAGGCTCCATATCAATATCAATGTTATGATATTGTATTTGTACAGCTCTGAGAGCTGAGAGAGTGCAGGGGAGAGCAACAAGGATGATCCCCAGTGTTGGAGGAATGATCTGTGAACAACGATTAGACAAGCAGTATTGGAAAGATCTATCTCAGGTGGGACCTTATAGAATTGTGTAGCATTCTAAATAGGGTGGAGAAAGTAGATGCAGAACAATACTTTCAGATTTAGAAAGCCAGCAACACAATAGGACACAGGTCAGAGAGTGGGAAGGGTAATTTCAGCACAGACAGATATTAGCAAAGTTTTCATACAAAGGGTAATTAACAACTGAAATGGAGGAACCAGGGAGGAGTGCTGAGGCCAGGCTTGATGCTCTAACAGAAGAATGGTGGGATGGGAATTGTGAAAGATACGAACATAGGAACATAGGAATTAGGAGCAAGAGAAGGCCACTCGGCCCTTCAAGTCTGCCCCGCCATTCAATAAAATTAAGGCTGATCTTTGAGACTAACTCCATCTGCCCGCCTTATGCCCATGGAAAATAGAGACTTGGCACATATACAACTACAACTTGCAGTGATATAGCATCTCAGAGCGCTTTACAACAACAACAACAACAACAAAAGTACACTTGTATAGTGCCTTTCACGTCAGGAGGACAGTGGCGGAGCCTGATTCCAAGCTGGGGGTAGGATTCAATGTTTCTACAATTTCACTGTATATGTGGCTGCACTTTCGATAGGACCTCACTGCACTGGGTATGGAGCCTGACTATGAGGTCTTATTATATGGAGGGAGTTATTGCATTTGAAGCCTCACTATAATAGATCTTGGTCTACAATGCCTCTCTCTCGCTCCCTTCTCGAAGGGGATAAGGTGGGTGTTCTCAATGTAATGTGCTGTGCTTTAGTAAACAGCCAGACCACAGGGTGATGGTCTCCCAGCTTCTGCTCCCACTTTCCTTACCCTGTTACTCAATCTCAGTAACTGTGCCAAGTGTCAGAGACTCACACACACACCTGGCCTGCTTTACTCCCCATTGTTTAATATGGTGATAGGAACATGTTCACAAGCTAGGGTAACAATGGCTTCAAAGTGCACTACACACAGCTCCATAACTGTGTCCCTACTCCCAGCAAAGTCAACATTCTGCTGATGGGGGAGATTAATGGCTTCCGAGCTGTGCTGTCATTGGGATTGTGTAAGCACGGTGATGGAGGGTGGAGGCGGGCACGTATGAGAAGTTAGGTCCATGGGTTGCTATGGCTCCCATTGTGAGAGCGTCAGGTAAAGGTATAGGCGATTAGCGGGGCCTGGATCGCATTTCCAATTTAGTTTCTGTTGATTTTTCTCACACGCACTACCAGACCAGAGCTGATCTGTTGATGGCAGCGTTCAGTGAACTGCACTGTCAGGGCAGCCTGACACATCACCACCTGAAGGAGAGACCAGGGCACATTTCTCAATCTCTGACACCCCCTTTAGTGAAATCAGCTCATAGCAGGTGACAGAGCAGAATACCTATGGAGTTCAGAAAACCATAAAATACTACAACACAGGAGGAGGCCATTCAGCCCATTGTGCCTGTGCCAGGTCTTTGGAAAAGCTTCCCAACCAGTCCCACTCCCCTGCTCTTTCCCCATATCTCCGCGCTTTCCTTTTCAAGTAGCTATCAAATTCTCTTTTGAAAGTTATTATTCAATCTGTTTCCACCACCCTATCAGGCAGTGAACTCCAGACTGCAACAACTGAATCTGTCTCTTTCGCCAATTATCTTAAATCTATGTCCCCGGGTTAACGACCAACCTGCCAGGTTGCATTTCCTCCCTGTCTGATCCATCCTATTTCTGGGCTACTCATTCTTCCAAAATTATTTGTCCCTTCTCTGATGCTGCTTTCTGGTTCCCTCCCAAATTTGTTTAACCCTCCTCCACTGCACTAGTCAACCTCTCCATGAGGGCATTAGTCCCAGCATTGTTTAGGTGCAATCCATTCACTTTGTACAGGTCCTATCTGCCCCAGAAATGGTCCCAATTCCTCAGGAATCTGAAACCCTCCCACCTGCACCATTTTTCCAGCTACATCATGAACACCTCTATTAAATGTTCCCTTATCATCCCTTTATAGGGTTGCTAGTACTTTATCTTGTTGTTCTTGCACACACTAGAGCATGGCATTGGGAGTAATCCAGAGATTAGCACCTTTGAGGTCCTGTTTTTTAGTCCTCCCACCTATCTTCCCAGAAAGCAGCATTAGAGAGGGACACAAAAACACCTATCTTTGCTGTTGTTATTAGCTTCATATTGAACCGCTTTCTCTTGTTCATGTCTTTTTTTCAATTAACCACTCTTGTTCTCTCGCAAGCCTTCAGCTTGTCACATTTTCTGCTCAATAGCCTTACTTTCCTTTATTTTTACCGTAAATATAAAGACAAAACACATGAAACAAAATGGAGACATTAAAGCATAAAACACATAACCTAAGTGGTCATTTTGTAACTAAAATTTATTTTATAACCCCATTCCCCATTTAAAAAAATTAATCCCCCCTGGAAGCTTCTCTTCTCTTCTTTTTTTGAATACTTTTTTCTGTGATCATTTTTAACCAGCAAAAGTTAGTTTCCATTTCCCCTCTTCTATTTGACTGTAATCTTTGCAGATCACATAAGATCACCTGCTCGATCCCCTGCCTCTTAGGCCCTTTTTACCAATTTATCCAGTTTCTTACAACGCGGCTTGAGCATTTGTTTTGCTTGATTTGAATTTACAACAAAAAAATTACCATTGTAAAGTGACTGTGAGGTCAGGAGGCTGTTCCAAATGTTTAGTTTGGTATAATTGTATCTTACAAGTTACAGAAATGCCTGTCTATCCCCCTGACTACTGAATCCCCCAAAACAATAGCAATTTGGACTCATTTGCCTCACTACACTTTCAGTTCCCAGTATGAGATGTTAAAGTACTTTGAAGCATTTCAGCAGTATAATAATACAATAGAATTTACATTTATACAGCACCGATTGTGACACCAGGACAACACAAAGCACTGGACACTGCCAGATGGATGGCTGGGGGTGGGAGCCGATGGGAGGAGGCAAGGTCACTGAAAGGTTTCAAATTTGAAGATTTTTATTGCCTGTGTTGGGTGAAGGTGACAGAGCAGTGGGGATCAAGCAATTTAGAGAGCTAGGGAGATGCTGGGGCATCAAGGGATTTGTATTTGAGGGAGAGGGTTGGAGCCCCTGAGACTGGGAGGACTGGAGTGGTGGGTATGCCATGTCCCCCAAACAGCTATGAAGTCAGCAACCAATTTGTCTGGGTGATTGTCAGCCAGGACTTTGGGTGAGAGAAACTCTCTTCTCTTTTACAATTTTGTCACAGGATCTTTAACATCCACCTGGGTTTAACATCTCGGCCAAATGATGGCAACTCGGACAATGCAGAGCTCCCTCAAACCGTTCAATGGAGCTTCAGCTGACACTGTGACCTTTAAATCCCAATTTGGGGTGTAAACACACAACCTTCTGACCCAGGCTGCGAGTGAGTGATGCAGGCCAGCAGGTAATGTTGGGAGGGCAGGCAAGGTGGAGTCGGACGGGTGGGGTGGGGGGATGGGGGGTGGTTAGGGGTTGTTTGTAGTGGGAATGGAGTTTAGGGTTACCTTCGACCTCTGGGATGATCATGGAGGAGGATTTGGAACAGCGGCAAGTGCAGTAATCAGATGCATAAATATAAAGCTCTCACAAGTGGTACGAAGAGGCTTTGTCTACTGATCAGCACATTCACTTTGCATCAGAAAAGTGTGGGGCTGAGCAGTTCCATGGGGCTTTGTGCTGTTAATAAGATGTGTAAATACAGCTCGAGCACACTGATCCACACTGACCCTCTCCCTAATCCAGCTAAAAGCACTTTAGATATTCCAGTTAGCAGCCCGCATTCTCCCCCCACACAGCAACTCCTGATCAATCGCACAGATATTCAAAGGGGTGAGCTGGAAAAGGCTGTGCTATCTCACGCTCATCACAAACTCTAGTGCTTCTGCCTTTCACAGAAAGTGTTCAGGCGTAGGTGTGACCTCCGAGTGAGCTATAAACCACACATCCCCCCAACCCCCGGATGGGTCCAAATCCCCGGCTGTCCAGCACCAAGAGATGTCCTCTCGACGTGAAAGTAATTTTGTATTTTTTTTGTATACAGTATAATAAGACACAGAGATAGAGAGAAACAGCGATGGAGATGGATTTAGAGATAGAGACAGAGGAAAAGGAGACAGACACAGAGACAGTCGCAGAGGCGGTCACAGAGACGGGAATTTGTGATTGGGTTCACCTGCAAAATCCACAAACAGAATATCATTCCCTCCAACCTGGCTCCTTCATATCTGACATCTCTCTCCTCTCATCTCATCTCTTCCCTCTGCATTGTACAGCTGGTCTTAAGTGGTGATTTTAACCTTCATCTAAATGCGTCTTCCAATAAATCCTCAGACTTCACTGTCCTCCTCTCCCTACACCTTACCCTCCATATAAACTCATGGACACAAAGCCATGTTTACTCCCACGTCCTCACTCATGACCTTGACATCACCGATCTGTCCATCACAGGCAATGCCATCTCCGACCATTTCCCTATCCTCCTCTCTACTCGCAGCCCTCTCCCTTCTTCCAAGCCATCCACCATCTTTTTCCGCCATTGGAAAAAGCTTTCGCCCGAGTCCCTTTCAATCACTACATCCCAAAACTCTGGAGCACTCTCCCTCAATCCTTCCCTCAATGCTACCTCTTTCCCCATCTTCAGGTAACACCTGAAGACTTTCCTTTTTGACCGTGATGATGGTCATTTCTCCCCTTCCTCTGACTCGGTGTCAGGCTCTACCACTGTCCAGCGTTCCCTGAGTGAGGCGGCCATTACATAAATGCAATTGGTGGTGGTGTATAGTGTCAGTCAGAGAATGTCTTGTTGCTCTCCAGTCTCCGCTGTAATACCCTCAGCGGTGATTAGCTGAGGTTTAGCAACAAAGACTGGCTATTTTCAGCCACCTTCACACTGGCCTCAAAAGACCAGATACTGGTGACCAATGGCTGCAAACTAAAACAGCCCAACTGGTTAGTAGTGAGTGGTGGGCACCGAACAAAGCAGTCTGATTGCCGTTCCTCAGACCCCTTTTGTACAAGGGGTCTGAGGAACTCTCTGCACTCAAAGGATATCAGTTTCTCTCTCTCAATCTCAGTCTCTCAGTCTTCATCCAAATCAATTATGTTATCTTGTGATCTCTCTGCCCCACTTTCTGCCTCACTCTCTTCCTCACCTATTCTTTACCTCACTCACTGACTGCCTCACTGATTGCCTCCCTCCCTCCCACGGTCACTCCCTCACTCACTGCCTCATTCACTGACTCACTAATGCATTCACTAACACACTCACTCACCCACTGCCTCATTCACTGACTCGCTCTCTGAGCAGAGTGATCAGTTTGCAGTTGTAACCACTGGAACAAAATCAGCTTTCTTTCAGACACCATGAGGCCGGCACTTCTGTTAGTCAAGTCTCTGAATCCTTTCAGGAGAGCTGATCACAAAGCGTTTTTTAATTAAGTGAGCCGCTCTCATCTCTGAGCAAACAGAGTGGGGAAGGAAGGGCAGCACAGCTAATTGGATCAAGGGCTGTGTGCTGGGAGCTGCGGGCTGTGCCTTACACTCAGAGAACAGAGCGACCCCCACTCACTTAGCCGATTACTGACATGGAAACTCTGACCAGGATAAATCTTTGACCATCCAGTGTCAGGCCAGAGACTGTCCTGCTCATGTCACACACCACCACCGACAACAACACATTTGTACAACGCCTTTCACGTCAAGAGGACGTCGCTGGTACGATGTCGGTCAGGCACGATCCCGTGTTAATGTGACATTGCCCTGTAGTACAACTATACTCAGTGAAGCAGGCTCCCCTCACCCTCTGGAACTCCATCCCATGGTCTCTCCGCCTCATCCCTTGCCTTCTTTCAGGACCCACCTCAAAGTCCTCCTCCTTCATCGTGCTTTCAATCCACCTCGTTTCCCCCCCTGCCCCACCCGACCCCACCTCACTCCACCCGCCCTCGCTGATCCATACCCCTGCTCGGGTCCACAATACAGTTTATCCAATGCCTTGGGACATCCTCCCGATGTGAAAGGCACTATACAAATGTAATTTTGTTGTGTGACTGTGGCATGTTTGGTGTGTGAGTGTTGACTGTTTAATGATGTGAAGAGATTCCCCCCCAAAATGCATAGTCAATCAGCATTATAGTAAATCCTGTAAATTGAGATGTCTTGACCACTTGATGAAGTGCTGTATCGAATGTAAGGATGATTATCATATCAGTAAGTGAGGAGATACTGTGTGAGATGGGAAGCCTGTGTCTGACTGTTGACGTGAACATGAATGACTGAGAATCAGGAAACCCTCTCTGTTTTGTTTCAGTGTTTAATGTTGACCTGACAACCTGATAGATGGCGTCATCTTATTAAATGTTATTAAGAGATATTGTATGATATAAATCTCAAGCTGCACAGTCACCAAGAGGCTCCAGGATTTGGTGTATTTCCTTTGACCAGTTTTAATCAGTACCAGCCGGGCTCAGGCTGAAGAACTCACCTTGTCTGGGATGAACCCAGGAATGAGGGTTTGGCCAGTGAGTGGAGCCTGGAGGAACTGGGAATTTTTTCAATGGAACAAAGGTTAAGGGGTGACCAGATACTGTATCAAACGATCATTATTATTTGTAATTCACTTTGTGTGACCAGCTCAGTTCGCACTGTGTGTGTGTGTGAGACGACAATCTGTTTGTGTGTAACTGTGACTGTCATCCCCACTCTCACATTGTGTGTGTGTGTGTTCTAGAGAAAGGAACCTCAGAATTCTAGCATAGCTTTCTGTGGGACATTGCTATGTGCAAAATTTGACTGACCCAATTTAGCTTCAAATGTGCTTCACCTACACAATATATTCAGTCACTGCACACTAATTTCCTGTGAAGCACTTTGAGATGTTTCAACTAATTAAGTGCAACATCAAACACATGGATTGTTGTGTATTAATGAGTTCTGTTACCAAGAAAGAATCACACAACACTGAGTCAACTGGGACACTCATAACATCTAATATTGACACATCCGGTCCCATTCTACCTGGGCCACACATTGAGTGACTATCATTGATAACTGTTTCCATGGAGACAAATCCTGGAGTTTGTCCAAATAAAATTTCCAACAGTAAATATTGAACCACAATTCCCCAGGAAGCCAGTGCCACAGAGCTGGACCACACCAGTCTTCTCCCAGCAGATCCACACACATTCACGACCGAGGACGCTTTCACTGGGTCCACAGCAAGCAGTAGCTCTACCAAGAGGCCATTCTTGCCACAGAATTCCATCCCAGAGTCCCTCCAACTCCGACTCGCTCCCTCCATCCCCTCATTCAGGGTCTGTCTTCAGACCTGCCTCTTTTACCGTGTTTTCAGTCATTTTTTCTCTCCTCGGCTCTCCCCATTTTCCTTGACATTTTCCTGTTCTTGACTCTCTCTTAACCCTAACCCCCTATCAACCTGTCCGTTCCCTCACTCAACAGGCCCCAGCCTGCTCCATGTCACCGACCCACCTGCCCCACCATTGCAAGACTAGCCTTCAGCTGCTCCCAACCTTTGGAATTCCATCTCGCAGTATCTCCAGCTCACCCACTCCCTGGTCTCCTTCAAATCCCGCCTCAAGACCCTCCTCTTCAACCATCCCATCGATCACCCCTCCTTGCTTCCCTTCCCTGCACCCTCCCTGATCCCAACTCCTGCTTGGGTCCAAAACACTGACTGTCAAGCGCCTTGGGACATCCTCCCAATGTGGAAGGCGCTATACAAATGTAATTTTATTGTTGTTGTGTGACAGCAGCATGTCCAGCCATGTTTCTGTGCACAAATTGGCTGCTCTGTTTCATCTACAGAATAGATGAGTCACTACATTTTGCAGTAACCCTGTGAAACGCGCTGGGATAGCCTCCTCACGTGGAAGGCCAATTGCTATATAATAATAATCCTCATCAAATATAAGAATGATTATTTGATAGTAATTGGCTCAGAAATCACTGGTCAGTGACTAGATGAGTGTGAAAGTGTGGGATTTTTGCTGGATTTGCAAGCACAGAATCTCAGTTTAGTGTCTCCGCTCAGCTCCACATCAGGCGCCTCCTTTGTGCCCGCATCAGCCCTGATTTTGCCGAGATTCAGACAGTGCAGCAGCGTTAGTTAATCTGTCTGAGCCCTTTACTCTCAGCCTGACACACGATGGTGCAATCAAATAGGACCCGAATGACAGGATATTTCCAAAAGAGGTTATAAGGTGCTCACACACACACAAAACATGGATAGCTGTGGTACAAAGTGAGAAAACTGACTTTTAAACAAATTACTGTCAGTCAAGGGCCTTCAGTGAGTTCAAGCTATAATCCAGTGCCAGCAATAACCTGCCTGAAACAAGCAAGTTAGTCGACTGGCAAATCGCACTTTGGGAGGTAATAATCCCTTCAAAAATAAATACATAATAGTTTATTATGGAATCCTGTAGCTCAGTGGTTAGAGCACTAGCATTGCAAACAAGAAACCTTGGGTTCAATTCCAGGCAGGATAAAACTTTGGGTAAGTTTCCTTACTCCACATGCCTGATAATAATCCCTCAAAAAAAATAGTAATAAATTGGTCATTTCAATCCACCACTGTTTAAACGTGGGACATAGCTGTGTGCAATTGGCTGCCACGTTTCGCTCACAAGTACACAGTCAATTCAATTTACAGCCTATTCTGTGAAGCTTTGAGATGTCTAGAAGACATGAAAAGCGATATATCAAATGTAAAGACTATTATTATTATCATCAATTTGGCCACTCAATCTACAACTGTGTGTGAGAAACTGCTATATGCAATTGGCTGCTGTGTTCTGCCCACAAAATATGCAGTGAATTCACTTTAGAGCACATTCTGTGAAGCGCTTCGAGATCTCTCAAAGACGAGCCATATCAAATACAAGTATTATTATTAATGATCCCTGCAACCCAGTCTGAACTCTGAACCCACCCGCCAGTTAGTATTAATAAGCTACAGGACTCCACTTTACTGTTATTATTATACAGTAATCACTTATTATACAGTATCATTTAACATGGATAGAGCACTGTTTGCATTGACAGGAGGCAATGAGATTCTCTGTGTGGCAGAGGAGCTGAGATTGACCACTGATATCTACTGCCAGCTGCAGGCAATGCTGGGAGAGACTGGCACCAGGATGTCAGAGCACATTATCCTGCACTGCTCTGTTAGCTCTCTGTGAGCTGGGCCGTCAGGGGAGCTGCACGCAGCATCTCCTCACACACGAGCGACTGCCGATCCGACTGTCATCTCACTGAGGCTTAACCTGAGCAATCACCTCCCCAGACATCCCCACAGGGAGCTGTCCTCTCGCATAGTCCATCATGGAGATTGATGAGCAACAAAATAACAATAATAATAATAATCCTTCCTTTTGATCTAGCGCTTTTCACGCTATATCTTCCAGACTGTTTCTCAAAGCACTTCACAGAATGTACTGTCAAGTGAATCGATTGTATATTTGTGGGCGAAACATCTGATAACAACACAGAGGTCCAGAACCTCGCTATGATTCCGTCTTGCATGGTCTCGGGACTCGGGACAGTCCGTCCCTGCCGGGCCCTCGGCTCCCAGGGGCCACTCTGGGTCAGGTTGGAGGCCACAGAACCTTACACCAACAGGCACCCAGACGTCAGGCCTGGGAAAGCAGAGCAACAGCATCACAGAGAAAGAACTCATATAATAATCCATACATTTATTATAGTGCCTTCCCACATCATTGGAACGCCTCAAAATGCTTCACAGGATACACTGGGTTTTGTGAGTGAACAGGGACAGCCAATCCGCACGATAAATTTCACACAAATAGCCGTAATGTGAATCATCAATCGTGACATTGTTGACCTGGCCACCAGTAGAGAGAAACTCCCTTCTCTTTTTGAATAGTGGTATCCTTAAATATTCACCTGAACAGTCAGGCAGGAACCTAGTTTAGAGGGTCAGCTGAAGGACAACACCTCCGACACTGGGCTGGGCCGAGGACAATTACTCACCTGCCTCAGGTGGGGATTTGGAATCACATTGTCTAACCTGACTAGGCTCCAGTGCAGTGATGGGGATGTGTTGCATCGTCATAGATGCCATCCTCAAATGAGACATTAAACTGAGGAACCATCTGCCTGTTTGGGTCGACTTTAAAGGTCCCATTGCACTGTTCGGAAAGAGAAGGGAGTTTCTTTCTCCTGGTGTCCAGGGGAACAATCCCCCAAACAAAAGTGGTCACTCAAAAGTGGCTGTTTGTAGAGCATTGCGGTGGGCAACTGGCTGCCGTGTTTCACCCACAAAATACACAGTCAATCCACTTTACAATATTTCCGGTGAAGCACTGAGTCACTATGATGACATGATAAGGGCGCTAAATCAAATACAAAAATTATTATTATGATTACACTTGATCAGACTGTCCGCCTCCTCCCTCTCCTTCCTGTACCATGGAACAATCCTAGCTTTGCAACTCCATCCAGCAGCAAGCTTTCCATTTGATTAACCTTCCATTGGCTACTTTGTTTATCCGCATCACAAAGCACCCATCCATCAATTCACTTTTAATTAAACATAGAATATTTTCCATTGCTTCAGCTGGTGCTGAGCTGCCAACCTTTCCTTTGAATCAGCGTTCGTCACTAGGACCCACAACAATGGCCTTAACAATGGAGTTTCCCTTTGAGAACACATGATGGGGACATTGTTTGAATCCCGCCATTCCTCAGCACCCCCTTATCTTTGTAACCTCCTCTCTCCTCACAGCAAGTTCCTGCTGCCTCCGCTCTGCTGGGTCTGGCCTCCACCCTGTCCCTTGAATCCTCCATTCCAACATTGGCGACCGTGCCTTCACCCACTACACCCCCAAAACGTTGGAACTCCCTCAATCCCTTTGCCTCACACCCTCCTTCCTCATTTTCAGGTCTCTTTGACCTTGCCTACAGCTATCTTCTCTCTCCCACTTGACTCAGCCTCGGACTCTGCCATTGTTTAACGCTCGGAGACACCACACCGTGTGCAGGGCGCTATATAAATGCAAGTTGTTGTTGTGTTGAAGGAGACTGTAACAAGCTGCAGGTTCAGAGTATAACCTATAGCACTGAAACCCATGCCCCAGTGGCCCAGGTTACTTTGTTTTCTTGTGAGTGCTGTGGGGAGTGCACTCTGCTGAGCTATTTGAGAATGTGTTAATAGCATGTGGCTGCTCTGTATGTTGTCCCGAGAGCATGTTGAGTTGTGTTATATCAGGGTGTGTTGTGTTGGGGTGTGTTTGCTACTCCGATGCCCTTTTACCCTTCCCTGCAGTGAGCTAGTGCCCCAGTACCCAATGAGAAGCCTGGGCCAATGCAGGAGTTCAGTGCTGTATGGAGTCTGGAATAAAGGCTGTACAATGACTAACAGAGAAGCAGCTGTTACCGAAGCCTGGATAACCCACAATGGAGTTTATAGCGGAGGCCTGTAGCTCAGTGGTTAGAGCGCTCACTCACAAGCGAGACCTGGGTTTGACGCCTGATAATAATCCCTCATAAAATAAAACAATAATAAAAATTGTTATTTCAATCCACGAATGTTTGTGGGACACTGTTGTGCACAATTGGCTGCTGAGTTTTTCCCACAAATGTACAGTCAATTCACTTTACTGTATAACCTGGGAAGCGCTTTGAGACGTCTAGAAGCCATGAAACGCATTATATCAAATTCAAGGATTATGATTCTCATAGCGTTTCTGCAACTTTAAGTCAAACTTCAGGCAAATCCCACACACCTGCTGCCATCTAGTGGTGAGTAAGCACTACAGCAGTATTGCAGGGCAGTTCATAAATCTGATTAATCGGGTCAGCACTACCAACAATGTCAAAGCACCTGCAACAAACCTTGGCAAATGAACTCTGCCAAAGAGAATTACAAAGGTTTTCTGTAACGTGACTGATCAGACAGATTCACAACATGTTGGGGCTTGTGTGCGTACCTTCAGCCACCTTAACCTCCAGCGTTAACATTCCTGCTTTCCTGCTTCCCACAGTCTCTCCTCGCTCCGGTGCCCAATGCCGCATCGTTCCTCTCTCCTACAAATGTCTCATGAACATTACACATTACTCCTGTTGCAGCTGGACAGACGGTACTCTGCACAAACCCGTTATCACTCACTGTAATAAACTCTAATCCTTCTGGTTCCGTTTGCCTGTTCAGGTGGATATTAAAGATCCCTTGGTACTATTCCAAAAAAAAGCAAGTTTCTCTCCTGGTGTTCTGGGCTAGTCCCCCAGATAAAATTGGTCACTCAATACATGGCTAATTGTGGGACATTTCTGTGTGTAAACTGTACTGCTGTATTTGCCTACAAATACACAGTCACTCTATTTCACGGTAAATCCTGCGCTGATACATCTTTTCTGACTTGATAAGGTGCTGTAACAAATGCAAGGCTTATTATTATTAAAGTTGCTTATCTTCCTGGTCACTGGCTTACAATGAGTTGTTTTAAATGAGCATCTACAAGCTGCCCAGATCCTGTACAGTCACAATACTCCAGTGTAGTGATTGTGTACATGAAGGTGAACGCAACAGCCAGTTTTCAACCAGCAAAGGTCCCACACTCAGCCAAAGAATTAAAAGTAAAATTTAATCTAGAGGATTGTTGGCTAAAATACTGCGACAAACTTCCTTCCCCAATCTCATTGCATCCCTTAAGGTTGACGAAAGAGATAAATGGAGCCTCGGTTTAATGCCACAACCAAAGGACGACACTCAGACATTGTAATTATAATAATAATTCTTGCATTTGATATAGTGCTTTTCACGTCCTCTAGACGTCTCAAAGCGCTTCACAGAATATACTATAAAGTGAATTGATTGTACACTTGTGGGTGAAACATGGCAGCCAACTGCGCACAGCAGTGTCCCCACAAACAGTCGTGGATTGAAATGATCAATTTTATTACTGTGGTTTTTTTTTGGACAGATTATTATTAGGCATGCGGAGTAAGGAAACTTGCCCAAGGTTTCGCCCTGATATGCTTGGAATCGAATACAGATCTCATGCTTGTAAGGCGAGTGCTCTAACCACTGAGCTACAGGACTCCAGAGCAGTCCAGTGCAGGACTTATTATCATTGTAGGGCTTTCCCGGCACTGTGCTGGAGCAGCAGCCTAACTGTAAACTCAAAAGTCCTGAAATGGGGATTAAACCCACAATTTTATGACCACAAACTGAGTGATTAAGTCACGCTGACAAAACTTAACACTCTGACGCGGTTTCCAATAGCTGTGGCTGAACCTGGTGAACTTGAGGAACACCATGGACTGGCCAGATTGCTGGAGGGGCCACCGAGCTTCTGTGTGTTTCCTTGGCCGCTTTGGGAAGGGAAGCTGAAGAAATGAAATGAGATGGAAAGTGTGGGTGAGTCGCTGAGGAATCACTGGGCACAGCGAGCCCGAGGCTCGAGCATCACCACAGAGGCGGACTTGTCACTGCACATCAGCTCATCCATCACCTCACTGAGGGCGACAGGCTTCCTGGCATCTAAATTGCGGAATTAATAACTGCTTCCGGTGGTTGACCTTGGATGCCAAGCAGGCTCTATTGTGCTTCCTTCACTGCAACAGTGTTTCTGAGAACAGGTTCAGTCATTCCTCCCACCATCCCTGTCCCACATTGAAAACCAAACCTTAGTGCTTAGTGGACCAAACAGCCAGTGTATTGTGGCATATGTGATATACTTGAAGCAGTCCTGTTTCAGATCCATGAGGTAAGGTTACTCGATGTCTCCATACAAGAGGTGCAGGGCTGAGTACCAGTGAATTTAACATCTCTGACAGTTTATACCCAGTAACCTGCAGCTCAAGGCATTCCATTCCCAAACCCCAACCAGAGCAAAGTAAGGAACTGTCACAGCCTAGATCTATACTGTCTGGTGCAAATCCTTTCCAGGAATATAAATAAAATTGGAAATTCTCCTCATATAGCTGTGATCCCGCCATGTACATATTATTACATGTAATATGTACATATTATTGCATTCTCTCCCTACACAGATTCTGGGTGTATTACTCTGGGTGTACTCCTCCCTCCGGCTCCAGCTGACATATCTGGAGATTTCCCGGGCTTTGGAGGTCGGATCTAACGGGACATGTGTGGGAACAGTCAACGGCACCAGCAGCCGACCAGCAGAGACCAGAAACACCAAACGTGACAGAGCGTTGTTTATTGTACAAACTCAGGAACCAGGACTAAGTATATGTAC
Source organism: Hydrolagus colliei (assembly GCA_035084275.1). Lineage (NCBI taxonomy): Eukaryota > Metazoa > Chordata > Chondrichthyes > Chimaeriformes > Chimaeridae > Hydrolagus > Hydrolagus colliei. The sequence goes on along the minus strand of CM068757.1, from coordinate 11,644,787 downwards.
ATCTGGGAGAGGACGAGAGCTGAGGGGACGATTTCCCAGCACCAGCCTCAGCACTGCCCAGCAGCGGGTCCCTGAGAGGCCACGGCTCAACCAGGACATGGCTCGGCTCCCGGCATCACCGGGCCCAGCGGCTGCTGTACTCCTGACGTGAAGGGCGCTCGATAAATGTCATTTTATTGTTTGTTGTTGCTGTCAATTCCCTCCGGGTTCCTCTACAGGTCGGCCGCCAGGAGAAAGCTTCAGTCACAGGTCTGCAAAGTGAATGAGTGTCCGTCCTAGACTTGTTCTGGTCGGAGGGTGTAGGGGGAGGTGGGGGTAGAATGTATAACAACATTGCTCAGAAGCCAATCCGGGAGTTCTGCCGTTGTCCACTGAGAGTGTAGTAGTCACAGCTTGTCTCTCCCTCTGCCCCCCTCCTGCTACCCTCTCGACCCCTGCTCTAACCTCCGAGGCCGTGACTCTACACCCGACCACACTCAGGACTTGAGGCTGGGAAACTCCAGCAGTAATCCCTCCGCACAGTCCGGCTCCACTTCGGTCAGCAACTGATAAAATCGTTCAACCTGCAGGAAATGGTGAAGCATCAGCGATGAGCACAAAAGGCACAGGTCAGGCAGTAGGTGGACGCAGGCAGTGGGGGGGGATGGGGCAGGCGGGTGGAGTGGGGCACTGGGTTGGGTGGGGCAGGCGCGGGGGGATGGGGTTGGAGGGGGGTGGGGGTGGTAAGGGACAGGCAGCGGGAATGGACTGCACAAGGACACTGTCATCACAGACCTACAATATCATGAGGGGCTGCACAACAATAATCACATTTATACAGCGTGCTTCACAGGACATCGTCTCAAACTGCGGTGACTCTCCCTGCGAGCGACAGGGAGAGTCAAAGATATCTATATATATTTATATATACTGTATATAATTATTGAATTTCAGTCACCTTCCCCATAATCTCCGGCTCCTCCCCTCAGACAGGGTGCCCGGTCAGTAGTATAAAGTACATTGGGAAAGTCCTCCCGCCATTGTAGACACAATCTAAATGCATTTTTTTTTGTGTATAGCGCCATAACTTCTCAATGTTTCCATAAAGTGTAATAACTGTGTAAATGTAGGTCACAGCATTGTCCCACAGCAGTGTCCCTCATGATATTGTAGGTCTGTGATGACAGTGTCCTTGTGCTGCCATTCATTATTAGCCTGGACACTGGGAGAGAGAAAGTCAAAATTGGCGAAAGGACCAACTTCTCGTGTAGCTCAGCGGTTAGAGCATTCGCCTTACAAGCGTGAGAACTGTGTTTGAATCCAGGTAGATATGGACGAAACCTTGGGCAAGTTTCCTTACTCCACATGCCTAATAATAATCCATCCCCAAAAAATTACAGTAATAAAATTAGTAATTTCAATCCACAAAGCCGACTGTTTGTGGGACACTGCTGTGCACAATTGGTTGCCGCATTTCACCCACAACTATGCAGTCAATTCACTTTACAGTATATTCTGTGAAACGCTTTGAGATGTCGATAAGATGTGAAAAGTGCTATATCAAATGCAAGGATTATTATTATTATTACTTCCTCCAAACCTCAATGTCAACAATGCACATGGGCTGGAGCCGGGATCAGCCGCTGATCCTGTTACTCACCGGTGTCTGGTGGACGGGGAGGAGGTGCCGCAGGGCTCGGCTGCAGTTCTCCAAGCTCAGGTTCCCATCCTTAAACCCCTGACACACTGTCTCCTGCAAACACACAACACACACAACAAAGGTTACACAAGACATACTGGAGTCACACTGGATCTAGTGGCCATCATGCAGGGTAGCATCCCAGAGACACACATGATAAATCCTGACCTTGGAAATCTCCATGAAGAGCTCCGAGAGGAAGTCACAGCAGACGTCCTGGAGGATGGTCAGGTGGACGTCTCCCTCTCGTCGCTTGGGCCTCGGGGCTCCGGGCTGTGGCTGGGGAACTGACCACTGGTCCACATTGGGTTTCCTCACTCCCTCTCGAGGCTTCTTCCTACATTCCTCCATGTACAACAAGACTCGCAGTAGGATGGTCAACAAAGAGCGATCTATCACACAATAACAGCAACACTGAAAAGAGCAGAGCACACACTCTACACACACGGGGACTGACAGAGGACACGCTACACACACGAGGTCTGGCACAAGACACATTCATCAGACAGAGCACACGTGTGTCAGGTAGAGAAGCCGCCACATGTTTGTAACATCCGTTTGCATCACAGCACTCGGAAAGTATTTACAAACTGAATTTTGTGATGCCATCACACGACACGAACAACATTACATTTGTGAAGTGCCTTTCACGCTGGGAGGATGTCCCAAAACACTGAAATGACAGAGCGCATGTCACCAGGAAGGGTTCATCCCCCCCCCACCCAACCCCCACCCCCACAAACTCAGCTCAACTCACGTTCCTCTGCCTTGATGTAGTCGGCCTCCAGGGGAGAAGCAAACAACGCAGAGAGGACTGCGAGGGTGGGGGCCAGCAGCCCCGCCTGCTCCTCAATGGTGATGGCCGGCTCGTCAGCCTGGCACAGGTCAGCACACACCACCTCATACAGCAATGTCCAGGTCTCCTTGCCCCGGTCTGGGGATTGCACTGCAGGGAGACAGCAGCCTTTACTCAGCAAATACAACAGAAACATATTGCATTTATATTGCTTCCTGACCCAGGTTAGCGTCCCGGAGCACTTCACAGTAGTAGTCTCACCCCGAACCAGGGGGAGAGGGAGGTGTGGGGAGTGACAGTTGAGAGCGGAGGCTAAATGCTGAATAGAGGCTGAGCACACATGGAGTTTGTAAATATGTCAACGTAGGACACAGTGAAGGCTCCATTCCCAACCTCTCCACCATCAGGCTCCGGGAATCTACCACCCTCGCCCTCACTCAGCTCCCCATCCCCCAGAGGATCAAGTTTAGGATCCTCATTTTTACCGTTAAAGCCTTTTACAGTCTCACCCCCCTCTCTACCTTTCAACCCGGACACTCACTTTGCTCAGATTTCATATCCCCACACTATCCGCCACCCCATCAGGGGAGGGGGAAGAGCTTTCAGCCATTCTGGCCCCGCTCTCTGGAACTCCATCGCTGAGTCTCTCCGACTCGTTCACTCCAGTCTTTCAAGACTCGTTTCAATATAATTTAATGCAATGAGAACACAGAGCAGAGCAAGGGGTTACCTATTGCCTGGATCCCTTCATCCACAGTGGTCAGCAGCTCCAGGATGTGCATGTAAACCTCCAGCCCTTCAGTGCTGTCTGACCTGAGTAAAAAGCACAGAGCAATTACACACACAGCAACCACACCCCACACACAGCAACCACACCCCACACACAGCAATCAATCACTGTACATGAACAATCGTATTGCTGTGTAGGAGTGGGGACTGTGCTGCACCCACACACCTGAGTTGTCTGGCAGCTTCCAATAAGCAGGGTATGAGCTCCAGCTCCGGGCCTTGCTCCTGCTCCAGGCCAGAGGCCTCAGGCTGTGGTTTGCAGCCCGCGACCCAGCTCAGCATCAGCTCCTTGTCCAAGTCGAACAGTTTATCCACCACCTCCCCGACCTTCACCAGCAAGTCAGCTGCACAGGAGCAGAGAGAGACCCCACATCAGTCTGCCACAACCTCAACCCAGGCCCTAACCCCGCGCGGACACACCAACCCCCTTCCTCAACCCACCTCCTCCCTCAGACACCCTCTCACCTCCCACAGGCACTCACAGTTTGTGGAGCTCCTCATTATGAAGCAGACATTCTCCTGAACAGACCGTTCTTTATCAATCTGCTCTGCCCAGGTCCTGGCCACGTCAGGCTGCGAGAGACATGTCAGTATCAACCTGCCACACACACACACATACACAACACAGGAGGTTAGCACAGAACTGAGACATCACAGCCTCCAGCAGTGTGTTTAACTGACCAACAATACCCTGGGTTAGATCCTACATTACTCAATTCTCTACACAGCGTCAGTATGAGTCTCACTGTTACTCATACCGGTTGTGGACTTTCAGTCTGACTGTGGCTGAGGATAATACAGGTTACATTACATGTGAATACTTAAACCATGTACTTACCTGCTGGTCTCCAGGAGAGTGGGAGGGTCTGTGTCTCCCAGCAGTAAAATCAACACCTCACTGTGGGGCAGAAGAGAGTGCGGTCAGTGTCTGTTACACCCCAGACCCACCAGTCCTTCTCCCCACCCACCCTGGCAAAGTCCCGCTCTGTCCTCTGGTACTATACCCTAGAAGCCATCATTTGTGCATCAGATTTGGGCAGACTCTACGACAGCCAACATCAGCCCTGTCCTTACTTCACACACACACTCACAAAGTCTCTGAATTCTGAGAGGACTGGATTCCCTATTTATTTTCCCTTCCCTAAACCAAAGCAATAAGGCCTGTCCCTAAAAGGAAGCATGGAGATAATAGTAACAGTAACAGCAAAGTTAACGCAAGACTATAGCGCATAAAATTCTTGCAAGAGCTAGATTCCAGCCGAGGTCAGAACACAAGTATACAACTCATTACCTGAGTACCCCAGCTCTCAGCCTGACTCAGTCATTCCCACCCTCACCTCCAAGTCAGAAAGTTGTAGAACTCTGAGCTCACAGTCCACAGTGCTGGGGGGAGCACCACATCGTGGGAGGCACTGTCTTTCGAGTGCGACATTAAACTGTGACCCCCGTCTGCAGCTTGGATGGATATTAAGATCCCATGAGACGATCAAAAAAAAGAAGGGAGTTTCTCTATCCTGGTGTCCTGGCCAACATTCCATTCCCCCAAATAAACTGCTCATTCACCTCCTGGCTGTGGGATGTGGCTGCGTGTGCATCGGAAGGAATTTGAGAGAAGGCAGTTAAGAGTCACCGTGCGAGGCAACCACTAATACTCACACCAAGTTCTCGTTGCTGGTGATCGAGCGGCAGGTTTCCTTATAGCACGCCATGTTGCCCAGAATTCCCACACAGATTTCCTGCCCTCGGGGGAAAGAAAGATTATTTATTGAGCAGTACATCATTTTCTTTTAATCACACAGGTAAACATTTCACTGGAAACATTCGCCTCCTCTCTCTACATGCCATCTCCAGAGGGAAACCTCTATGTGAACATAGTAAATCTCGCAAAAGTCATATCTTTAAAAATCGCCTAAGTCACACATTCACCAAAGTCCCATTCAGTTTCCTATCAAAACCATTTAGATTTTCTTGCACTACTTGTACACCAACTCATAACTCGTAGCATTGCTCCTCTATCCTCTATTACTACCACGCTTACCAGCTTCATTGAATCGGGAGAAATGTGCAAAACAACTTCATTTCCTGCAATTTAATGTGATTTCAACGTCTACCGGTAAGTGTGTAAGCATACCCCACTGAATCGCGGAAAATATCGTCTAGACCGTCACCACATACCCATTTATGGATCCTAGATAATTGAATACATTGGATTTTATATGACTTATACAGTTTGCCTGCAGTTAGGATTTTGTGTAAGTCACATTAAATGTTACGATCCAAATTATATAACTTGTGAGTTTCACCATACTCAGTCTAAGCTGCGATATCCATACAACAATAGCAACCACATTCCTGGACTCACAGTCAGACGAGGACACTTTGATTTGCCGATGACACCCAGAAGGATGTCCGTAGCATTGAATTCCTGGAGGAAAACAGCGACATCCTGCAAATACACAAGCACAGAGCAGGTGAGCTTCAGGGCAGTGACTCACCTCACACACCAAGACACAGGGATAGCTGCCAGGTCAAGCAGACAGACAGCGATGTCCACTTACCTCATCCATTGACATGTCCCAGACCTTGCAAATCTCACTCTCCACCTCCTCATCCAGCTCCGTCTCCACCGAGTCTGAATCCTCACCCTTAGGAGTCACGAGCTGAGGAAAGGACGGAGGCTCATTAATACAGTGAAAGGAGCATCTCTCCTGGTGTCCTGGCCAACAATAATAATACAGTAGTGTACTTGCATTTGATATAGCGCTTTTCACGTATTCAAGGCGTCTCAAAGCGCTTCAGAGTATACAGTAAAGTGAATTGGCTGTATATTTGTGGGTGAAACATGGCAGCCACTGGCGCACAGCAGCGTCCCACACACAGCCGTGGATTGAAATGACCAATTGAATTATTGTGTTTTTTTCTGAGGGGTTATTATTAGGCGTGTGTGTGTGTGTGTGTGTGTGTGTGTGTGTGTGTGTGTGTGTGTGTGTGTGTGTGTGTGTGTGTGTGTGTGTGTGTGTGTGTGTGTGTGTGTGTGTGTGTGTGTGTGTGTGTGTGTGTGGAGTAAGGAAACTCGGCCAAGGTTTCGCCCTGACCTGCCTGGATTCGAACCCTGGTCTCACGCTTGCAAAGGCGAGTTGCTCTAACCCCTGAGCTGCAGGACTCCAGATAAACCAGTCATTCCTTGTGAGGCCACACATTGCTGTGGCCAAACTGGCTGCCATGTTCGCCTACAAAATACACAGTCACTACACTTCGCACTAATTCCTGCGAAGAGCTTTGAGATGTCCTGTGCTATCCCGGTGTGACAAGGCGCCGTGTGTGTGTGTATATATATATATAAATATACACACACTGTATATATGATGAATGAAGTACCTGTATGAGCCGCAGTAACGTGCTGAACAGCCAGTGCCGGCTGTAAACCGTGTCCCCGATGGCGTCGCCTCTCACCGCCTCTTCCTCACCCTCAGAGCCGGCCGGCGGCGGAGACGGGTTCCGGTCCATTGCCGGCCCAGAGCCTCACACAATCCCCCCCCTCCGTTACTCTCCCTCCCCCTCACACGCTGCGCGTCCCCCGGCTTCTGTTGATGGTTTGTAAACTTCTCGCTCTCACAGGCCCCAGACCCCGCGATCACAGCGCCACCCACCGTCCAGACCCCGTCACTGCGCCACCCACAGCCCAGACTCACTCGTCACAGCGCCACCCACAGCCCAGACCCTGCCACAGCGCCACCCCGCGGTCTCACATTTCGTTTTGGTATCTGACACGTGTGGACACTCATCGTTTGGTTCAAGAGTCTCCAGCCCAGACAGTGACCCTGGTCACCACCTGCACACGGCTATCCTCTGCAATGGAATGCAGTCTCTCTCTCTCTCTCTCCCAGAGAAATTCCCCCAACTCAGGAGAGGATTTGGCACCTGTTGGCCAGAGCCAACATCACGCCCCGGCACCTCCCTACCTTTCCAACCTGCTTAACTCCCCACTCCACTAGCCACACTCGGCGAGCTCCAACCTCCTGTTTGGCCCTTGTTCCCACTGCTCTACCATCAGTGGCCATGCTTTCAGCCGCCACTCCCAGAAACTTATGGAATTCTCTGCCTCAATCCCTCCGCCTCACACTTTCTTTCTTGTCTGACTTCACATCATTTCTTACTCTTTCACAACGCCTGCGGTGACCTCCCTCTCTTGGTATCGGGTTGTGTTTAGGTCTTATTGTAGTGAACGGCGCCATGCCAATCCGCTCGCCCCAGCAAAACCTCGCCACAGCAAACCAAGAATCCAGTGACTCAGACACACTTTGAATAAATACTATGTTCGTTTTAATTTAAGATATACAGTATTTTGTACATAACACTTTCCGTTCTCCATGGGATCGGCCCAGACAGAGTGCGGTGCTGAGCAGCCCAGCCAGGCTGGAGTAGGGAGCTGGCAGAGAGGGTGACAAAAGTGAGCAGAGAGAGTGAAAAGGGAGAAAACGTGAGAACGAGGAAGGGGGGAGAGCAGCGACAGAATATTGCACATTGAGGGAGAGCAGGGGTTACACAACAGCACCTGCTTCCTCTCGGTGGGGAACAGATGTGTCTGTGGTTGTAGGTGGGGTGGGGTGGGGGGGGGGAAGGGAGTATGGGTGTGCATACGTGTGTGTGTTGCGATGGAGGAGAAGCACAGATGGATGTTTTTGTGGGGGATGGGGAGCACGGATGTACGTGTGTGTGTGTGTGTGTGTGTGTGTGTTTGTGTGTGGAGGGGGAAATGGATGACAGAGAGCTCTGTTTCCCTCGACTGGTTCTGAGTAGAGGAACATCTTGCTACGCCTGTTGAGACCACAGGAAGCGGTCACATCTCTCCAACATCGACTGGATCAGAGCTCTGTAACAAAATGGAGAGAGTGAGACATTGGGACATTTCTGGGCTAATTGCTCCCCCCCAGCTAGTTCCCTTTGCTCCCCCCCCCCCCCATCCCCACTAGTTCCCCTTGTTTCCCCCCAGCTAACTCCCCTCCACTGGAGGACTCACCTCTGTCTTTTCTCTGCGATACTCAGAATGTTACAGACGGTTGTGAACCGGTGGGAGAGATGCCCGGCCAAGCCACTGTCCTGCAGCACGGCGAGCGCCCGCTCAGGTCCGATGGTCTTGGCGAGGAGCAGGGCCACGCTCTCGGGGTCCAGGCCGCCACTCGGTTCCACGTCCCCGTTGTGCAGTGCAGGGACCTGTCTGGCTTTGTGCTGGTTCTCAGCCAACCCCAGCACAAACCGCCACTCCTCAACCGTCTCCGGCACCAGCCCTGCACCAGCACACGTCAGTTACTGACCACAGCCACCGCCCGGAGACACTCCCCAGCAACAATAATAATGATAATCATAATAATAATCCTTGCATTTGATATAGCGCCTCATCATGACATTAAGACGTCTCAAAGTGCTTCACAGAATCTACTATGAAATTGATTGACAGGGTATTTTGCGAGCAAAACACGGGAGCTAATTACACACAGCAGTGTCTCAAAAACAGTCGTGGATTCAATAAATTAAAAAATATATAAAGTATTATTACCCCCGGAAATGGATCTGCCAATCGACTAACAACCTGGTTCCTACTTACTGATAGGTAAACAGAAGCATGTGGAGTAAGGAAACTTGCCCCTCCCGAATCATCCTCTCGCTTGCAAGGTGAGAGTGCAAAACACTTCACTGTAGGACCCCATACTAAGCACACACTCCCTCTCCCCCTCGCAGGTTGTGGAAGAGTTGCTGACCGAGGGCAGACTCACCGTTCTCTCCATCCAGTAAGCTGATATCGTCGAGGTGCACGATGGTAGTGAAAGCTTCCATCCGCCTCTCCAGCTGGGCACACAGCGCCAGGAAACCAGGCCAGAACCTGCCCACAAGCACAGCGTCAGACACTGAGAACAGGACTTCTCCCTCATTCCCTCCCCCTAACAGCTCCTCCTCAACCCCACCCCTCAAACACACAACCAAATCCTCTCACACCCCAGCCATCCAGTCCTCACACTCCCTCACCCAACGTCCTACATACCCAGAGTGTTTACAGATGTCGGCCATTTTCTCCTTGGTGTCTTGGTCTGCGGGCAGCTGTATAAAGTGGCCAATCAGCTGAGCAAAGCCCCAGGAGAAGCGATGAGAGTGGGGCCTACGGGAGGATGAAGCATGAGAGCACTGGCACCATCGCCCGCCAGCAGTCTGACCCACTCAACCACTGACCCACCCACTCACTCACTGACTCACCCATCCACCCACTCAGTCACTCAGTGTCCCACCCACCCACTCACCTACCCACACCCGGGCTCTTACCTGGGGTTCCCGGCAGCGTCCATGATGTCAGCCGTGTGAGGGGCATCGTGGGACACAGCAACCTGTAGCCAATGGACTCGTAACGACTGAGGCTGGAGTATCTCCTCCAGTAGAGACAGCCTGAGCGAGACCAGAGGCTTCATCACACACAGCACCCCATCACACATTACACCATCTCCACCCCACACATTACACCACCTCCACCCCACTCACACACACAGCACCCCCACACATTACCCCACCTCCACCCCACACACATCACCCCCTACCACACACACACCGCCCCACCCACACAATCACACCGCCCCCACATACACACACATACTGCCCACAAACAGCGTCACACACACTGCCCATCAGAGCAGAGGTTATGTCACACAGTGAATGACGCCGATACGAGTACAGCTGTACACTGACCTCTGCTCCTCAGGATGGGATTTCACCAGACTGTCCAGGTAGCCCAGAAAGTGGGCCGGGACCTCCCAACACAGCCCCATGATATCACAAGGGAGGATACTCGGGTAGAACTGGACTAGAGACCTCAGCCCCACCTCACCAAATGTCTCGTACAACCTGCAGAAAAGGACAGTTAGCGGCCGAGGAACCGACCTGTGGGCTGGACATTAGGCTCAGCTGTGATGTCCAGCCTGTCTGTCTCTGCATCTGGGTTCACAGACCGAGAGTAACTAACACCATATTTCAGGTGATAGTGGGTGCGGGTACCTGCTGGCATGCAAGGGGCTGGGAGTATCTCAATCCATGACTGTTTGTGGGACCCTGCTGTAGTTCTATTGGCTCTCGCATTTCACCCACAAAATGTAGTCAATTCATTTTACAGTACATTCTGTGAAGTGCTTTGAGATGTGATAAGACGCTATATCAAATGTAAGGATTATTATTATTATCTTCTAACATGGATGGAGTTAGAGTGTGGGGTACCTGCTGGGGTGGGCAGGGCTGGCGTGGGTTCGGTTTAGGGATGGTTATCTGCTGCTTTGGGCCGCGTTGGGGATTGGGAGGGGGATTGGGGAGGCTGTGTTGGGGATTGGGGGGGTGGGGGGTTAGCTGCTGGGTTGGGGATTGGGTACCTGCTGGCGTGGGCGAGCACAAATGGACTCCCCAGCAGTTGCTCTCCACTCAGTAACTTGAGGAACGTGTGCAAGTCATGAGTGTCCAGGGCAGCAGTGATGGGGTCAGACTGTGTCAACTCTGCAACACATATACACACAGATAGACAAAATAAGCCCCAGAACCAATCTGCTTCCCCCCACCACCCACGCGGTGCCCACCGCCCTCACGCCCACTCATCTCGCGCCCCATTCCCAGCAGCGAGAACCTGGTGGACGCTACCCTGCGTGAGAGATGTTATATAAATGCAAGTTGTTGTGGTTACCTCTGAGTGCCAGGATGAAGGTGTGCCACACCAGGGGAGTGTGTGTGTAGCAGGTGCTGATGTATCGCTTCACTCGGCCCAGGTCCAACAGGAAGAAGTAGTTGCGGATGAAGAGGCAGGCGCAGAGGGCCCGGCCTGGCCCCGACACCGGCTCCTCTTTCCCAGTGTCAAACACCCCCAGCTCAAAGCACAAAGTGCTCAGCTCCACAAGCTCCTTAAAGAGGTCCGCGGGGACGCTGCTCTGAGGGTACAGCATGAAGGGCACCGACAACAGGGCTTCTGACTGCAGGGGGATGGCTCCATCCCACACATACCCCTCTCCTGGGGAACCTCGGCCTGGCCCCCCCTCCTCTCTTTGACCCCGGGCTGGCCCCTCTTCTTCACAGTGACCTTGGGCTGGCTCCTCCTCATTTCGGTGACCCTGGGCTGGCTCCTCCTCCACCTTTCGGTGACCCTGGGTTGGTTCCTCCTCCTCTCGGTGACCCTGGGCTGGCTCCTCCTCCTCCTTTTGGTGACCCTGGGCTAGCCCCCGCTCCTCTGTTTGTCCCAGGGCTGGCCCCTCCTCTTCACAGTGACCTTGGGCTGGCTCTTCCTCAAGTTGACCCCGGGCTAGCTCCTCCTCCTCTCGGTGACCCTGGGCTGGCCCCTCCTCCTCCTCTCGGTGACCCTGGGCTGGCCCCTCCTCCTCTCTGTGACCCAAGGCTGGCCCCTCCTCTCTGTGACTCTGGGCTGGCCCCTCCTCCTCCACGCTATAACTCTGGGCTGGCCCCTCCTCCTCATGATGATTCTGGTCTGGCCCCTCCTCATCCTCTCTGGGACCCCGGACTGGTCCCTCCTCCTTTTGGTGACCACAGGCTGGCCGCTTCTCTGGCTGGGGTGTATGCTTCTCTGGGTGAGTTTGGATGTTGATGCGGAAGTTTCTCTCCAGGTGAGGGAGCCAGGCGAGCAGAGCTGCCTTCAGATGGGGCGTCTCAAACAGTACCAGTGGGTCCTGCAGCTTCGCTCTGCAACACAAGGGAGTTCTGGCTCAGCTCGCAGGAACAGAAATACCGGACACAACCTCGCTCACATACAGTCACGTGTAGTCACACTCACACAGCCTGTCCTGTGGCCAGTCTGAGCTCCTGCAACATGTCCGGCTCCTGGGCAATGCTGTTGGCGATGAACCTGTGAACCAGAGAGGAGCATTAATGATCAGTAGCTGTCTCTGTGCCAGGGGAGGGTAATCACAGCAAGCTGCAGTGGGATGGCAGAAGCCAACTAACAGAAGCTTCAGGGTTCAGAGCAGGGACTACATTAGAATACATTAGTACTACCACTGAAGCCAAATGGACACACAATGTAGATTAATGTGGGTACTGGGGTAGTGAAATGAACAGCGAGGATTTGAACTAAATATTAGGCTATCAACATGAACACGCAAGAGGGAGCAGGGCAGCGGGATCCTGGGAATGAGGTGGGGATGGATACCAACTTTTAAAAGAGAGGTAGACATTTATTTGGGGAGGACGGGTTTGCGCGGTTATGAGGAGAGAGCTGGGGAGTGGGATTGAATTGCTCTTTTCAGAGAGCTGGCATAGGCCAAATGGCCTCCTATTGTGCTGTAACATTGTATGATTCTATGACACAGGAGGACAGATCAAAGAGAAATAATTAACTCAACAGTAATGAAGAGCGCCAGGAATTGGGTGGAGGGCAGAACACGCAAGAGGGATTAGGGCTGTAGGCTCCTGGGAATGGGGTGGGGATGGAGAGTATCTTACTCGGGCTCGGGATCCTGTGAGCACGTGGTTACGGCAGTGATGTTGTCATTCAGCAGGTCACCATCTTTCACATCCCCCCTGAATCGTAGCTCGGAGCTCGCGTGCAGGGTCCCAATGGTCTCTTTTGTTTTTCTGACAAAACTGGAGACACTGGAAAGAAAAAGATTAAACAGTGGGGATATCAACAAAACATTTAGGTCTACAGGACACGATAGAGGTGACCCCACACAGATCTACTCCAATACCGCAGATCCTCACTTGTTACACAGAAAGCGAAAGTATACATACACACCCCCTGATTTCCACACGGTTTCCATATTCACAACAGTGCAGATAGAGGGCTCTCTTGGGCATTTGAGGACCAGAGCTGGTGGAGCTGGTGTGAGCTGTGGTGTGTGGTACATGGCAAGTGGCATTACCTTTCCTTCACAGCCTGCAATGAGAGGCGCGGAGATGTGGAGCGGAATGACAATGGAAGGTGGAATGGAATCAGGGACTCGCTCCGATCACTGTCGGTGTTCAGGGAGGAATGAGAGACGGTGTCTGACAAACAGAAACAAAAAGCAGTGAATAACGGTGGCAGCACCGGCCAACACAAGCCCAGCCTCCCCGCTGTTCCATACACAGTCAGACACTCACGAGAATGGACACTGATCACATTGAGCCTGATCAAATATTTTATTCCAGACTGCAGAAAAATAGGCTTCCTATTGATTGATAATCATTGCATTTGGTATACTGCTTTTCAAGCTGGCCAATCGAGTTTCCTCATGAATGTATCTACACCATGTGCTTCAAGGCACAGAGTTCCCCAATCTCACTTCCCTCTGCATGACGTAGTTCCTCCTAAATTGTCTGTGTGTCAGTCATCCTGGCTCAGTGGTAGCACTCTCACCTCTGAGTCAGAAGGTTGCGGGTTCAAACCACAGGTCACATAGTCTGGTATGTCACTCCAATACAATGCCAGGGTGGGGGTTGTACTGTGGAGGTGTAGAAACTAAGGTACCGTCTGCCGGTTCAGGTGGTCATTAAAGATCACATGACCCTTTTTGAAAAGAGAGGGAAGTTTTTTTCCCCAGTGTCCTGGCTAGCAGTCTCCCAAATAATATTGGTCACTCACTCCATGGTTGTTTGTGGGACATTACCATAAATAAATGGGTTGCCTCATTTCTGGCACAAAACACAAGAGCGACTGCATTTTTATGAGTGAACGCAGTGGTCAATTAGCACACAGCAATGTCCTACAAACAGCCTTGGCATGAACAACCAATATTATTTGGAGGATTGTTGGCCAGGATACTGAGAGAAAGTCGCTGTTCTAAATTGAGACTGAATTAAAGAAGTTTCCACAATTCTGTTGCAGCTTGAAGTTTTTTTTATTTTCCCCAATTACAATATGATACAAGAGTGTGGGCTTTCTCTGCACTTACAGAAAAATGCTTGAAATTCCATGACTTTAAAACTAATAATAAAGTGCCAGACAAGACAACAAACAACCGAACTGTTCACAGTGGTGTGCGAGACTGGGATCTAATAAAAAGTACTGTCGTGGTCTTCATCGAGTCTTTTCTTGTAGTGGTTGGTGAAGAGAGCAAGAGAGGCAAGACATTCTGGGCCTGAACAAGATTTTATTCTGTATAATAATAACTAATATAATAACAGGTGGCAGGTATATCTCAAACCACCAGCATCTTACAGTCACTTCTTTTAGGGGAGCTGGGAAGGAGACCACCAACCAAGTGGGTAGGGAGGAGGCAGCCAGGTGTGGGTGGGTTGGGGAGCTGCCTAGCCCTGCAGGAGGGGGGGAGAAGCCCTGAGCTCTGACAGTCCCCCTGCCACATATGATAACGATCCTTGCATTTGATAAAGTGCCTCATCAACGTCGGTGAGACGTATCAATGCGCCCCAGGAATTACTGTACAGTGGATTGACAATGTATTTTGTAGAATACAATAGCCAAATTGCACACAACAGTATCTCACAAACAGCCATGAAGCGAGTGACCAATTTTATCTGAGGGATTGTCGGCCTGGACAGTGGGAGAGAAAAACTCCTTTCACTTTTTGTCACAGGATCGTTACCGCCCACCTGAATAGGCAGACATGTTCTGCGAATCAATTTCATATGTCTCGATGATGTGATTAAGTTCGATATCAAATACAAAGCTCATGATATTACAGGGTTTGAAAATTCCCACTTGGGGATAGCAACAGTCTTGGAACAATGTGACTGCTCCCACATTGAGTTTACTTGTTGCAGGCATTTGCTGGTTCCTCCCCGCCCATCCCCCACCAGCGTCTAGCCATTTGCTTCAATTTTGAAGCTGACCCTCCCTGCTGTCCACCCCTCCTGATTCCAGCCCCCAGCTCGGATCCAAATCCTCGACTGCCTCGGGACATCCCGCCGACACGAAAAGTGCTATCCAAATATGATTTGTTGTTGCTGTGGGTGGAATTTCAGGCTGAGACTGGATGGAAGTTCCGTCCTGTGTTGAGGCTCAGTCCCTCCCCTCTTACCCTGCTCTGTCCGCTCCCCCTCGCGCTGCACAGTCATCTCCCGCATCGGCTCCTCCTCAGACTGGTGGCTGTGCAGAGAGCCAGAGTCCTCGTCTGACTGGCTGCCTCGCCTGCTGATCACCCGGTAAATACCCGAATCCAGCACATTAAAGCTCTCCTGCGGACAAGGGTCAGCGTCAATAGCCTTCAATGCTGGGGGTGGAAGCTGTGCACAAATGGGGGCGAGAGGAAACACACCAGCCAAATGGGTAGGGAAGAGGAAGCCAGGTGTGGGTCGGTTGGAGGTTGGCTGCTCTGCACGAGGGGGAAAGTGGATTGAATGGGTGGGAGAGTTGGCCAGGTGTATATGGGGGGGGGAGGAATGGCAGAGCCGAGTGTGAAGTGGGGGGCCCTGGCCAGGCATGTGTGACAGGCAGGGAGTATTATAGTTTCCCAATGTCACCTACGTGCGAGGAGATGCTGCTCCTCCTGCTGCTGCAGGCCGAAGCCGGGGGCTCCAGTTTGCTCAGAACCTCCTCCAGCTGAGACATCAGCGGGTGCCCCAAGACACCGCTTAACTGCAACTTCAGATGTTCCAGTCTGTCCGCGGGCAGCACTTTACGGGCCTGAGGAGACAAGACACAGAACACAGCTCCTTAACATTGTGTGGGCAGAGTCACCCATTTCACCCCCACAGTCATCGCATCAACAAACTAATACAACAACAACATCTTTGAGCGTTGCTACAGAAAGCACTTACTCGGCTGCCAGTAATGGAGCGCTGGTACAGACAACAGACATGTGCAGCCAGGACCCACATCTCTTTCCGCAGCAATCGTTCCACACAGCGCTCCGCCCACAGCAAGTACAGGTGAGTGACTCGGCCGTCAGTGTGGAGACAGAGCAGTTCGTTCCTGTATATAGCTATATCTCGAACATCTAGGAAAAAGAAACAAGGTCACCCCCAGCCTTCTGCCCAAGAGCCTTAGGAACAGGAATCAGCCATTCAGCCCCTTAAACTTAATCTATGGCTGATCTTTACCTCAATTCCATTTACCTCCCTTTGCTCCACATCCCTTGATACACTTAACCAACAAAAATCTATCGACCTCATTCTTGAAAATTTCAACAGATCCAACATCCACAGCCTTTTGGGAGAGGAAGTTTCAAATTTCCACTACATTTTGTGTGAAAATGTGCTTCCTGATTTCACTTCTAAATGCTTTAGCTCTAATTTTCAGATTATGCCGACTGGATTTCCCCACCAGAGGAAACAGTTTCTCTGTATCTCTCCTATCAAATCCATTTATTATTTTAAACATCTCAATTAGGTCACTCAACAACCTCCCAAACTCATGGATTACAAACCATATTTATGCACACTGCATAAATTCATAATCTAATCCTTTAGCCCTGGTAACATTCTGGTGAATCTATGCCTTCATACCATAACCTTGCTCAACCTCAGCTCAGATGACACTGACCCTGACCCTCCCTCCCACTTCTTTCCCCCCCACCCCTCCCCACCCACCCAGCACAGCTCCTCACCTCTCAGCGCACTCCAGAGCAACACCTGAACACTCTGGGGAACAAAGATATAGATGGCTCGGTTTGTCCAGCTCAGAACATAGTGCTCACTGTGATGGGAAAGAGAAAAGCAATCAGGACATACGTCTACCCAAGTCTGGTAATTAATATTATCTGAGTGCGATGCTCTCTTCTAGGTCTCACCTCAAACACAGAAGCCGGGGGAAGGCAACCGACTGTGGGCGGCAGGCAGTGACCTCGTAATGGGGCTCAGACCTGGAAAAATTGATTTGCGTCAATGAATGGGCAGCAAGGTGGAGTGAGAGCTTGGCATGCACCCAAAACACACACAAACACACAGTCACCCAAAGACCACTTGCTACACACATACACGTACACACAGCCACCCAAACACCACCCCCTGCACACGCACACACATATTTGAAATGAAACAGCCTTACCCAGATACGAGTACCAGACAGACAGATGTATTTCAGATTACTCTAACACCTTTCCTATCTCAGCACAGAGAGAGGTCTGGCCCATATGGATTGGAAACAAATATTAGCAGATAAAACCCAGTGTGGCAGGTGGGTAACCAGAGGACACTGAGTTAAGATAATTGGTAAAAGAACCGGAGGAGAGATGAGACTTTTTTAAAAAAAAAACCCAGAGAGTTGTTACAGTATGGAATACCCTGCCTAAAAAGGTCGTTGAAGGAATTAGATATGTACTTAAAAAGGAAGAATTTGCATGGCTTTGGGGTAAGAGTGGGGGAGTGGGTAAATGTGGTTTTTATTCTCGTTGATAGCTCTTTCAATAGCTGGCACAGCCACGATGAGCTGAGTGGCCCCCTCCTGTGCTGTAAAATTCCACAATTCTATAAGAGAGTAACAACATAAAAGTACATTTGTAGGGCAGAGAGAGAAATACCTGTGAGTGACGACGGGGACCGGAGGAGTTGCCAGTAACTTTTTGAACTGGTGTGTGCTGAGCACCTCCCCCTCACAGCTCACCTCCCACAAGCGAGATCCTGGGCGGGCACAGAAGATGAGTGACTGCGAGGGCCCTGCCACCTTCAGCCCTGGTAAGAAACAAGCTCCAAACTCCCCGTCTCTTTCCTTGTTTCCAATTTTCCAGAACTTCTCCCTTGTACACAAAAAAATATATTTCACCTCAGTTTGCAAATGTGTCATTTCAAAGTGCCGAACAGTTATTCCAATCAAGTGTAATGACTGTGTTTAAAGCCAGCACAATTTGCACCGAACAACATCCCAAGAACTACTATTAAGTGAACGACCAAATAATTTGGCAGTTGGCAAGCGCACAAGGAGAAACCAACCCTCATCTTCTCAAACAACACTGCAGGACCTTTAACATCCACCTCAACAAGTAGACGGAACCTTGATGCCTCTCCAAAGGACAGCACCTCTGACAATACAGTACAACCCAATGTGAGGCTTCAACCCACAACCTTCTGACTCGGGCAAGAGCCCAAAATTAAACAGCCCAGGGTGAGAATCACCGGGTTGAATAGCTGTAGGGCTCAACCAGAGGTTTGCTTTGGTCAGCAATCAATCAGCACAATGCATCTCGGATTCGGATAAAAGTTTCACAGAACGTTGGTACAACCACAACTAAAAAGCCTTCGATTCAGTCAATATCCGGATGCCAATTTTCACAATTCTGTGAACTGAAGAATTTCCCACAGTTCTGAGGCACATTAGATTTTATGACAAAGTCTGGAATGAGGTGGATTTTAACCTCGGAGCTGCGGGTAGGGAAGAGTACCTGTCCGTGTCGCACAAGTAGCAGCGAGTCAACGACGAGACTAAGAGTTTTCCCTCTAAGTAATCCAGCTGCACCACCCGGGAATCCACCGTGGTGATCGTCTGCACCGGGAACATCACGAAGGCAGCGGCCTGAGACAGAGAGTGCGGTCACTAACCCAGCTCCGCCAACTGTACTTGCCAGCCTCACCCCCTGTCTATTCCAATCTACTATATGCACAGTACTAAACTTACCAACCTTCAGACTCATTTTTTTGAACTAGCTTTAAGCACCTTTAACCCCCTCCCCTCCTCAATTGTCCACATTTCTCCAGATTGGGCTCCCACAGTGAAACACCTTGAGATATCTTCCTACCTTGATAAACAATACAACTGAAAAATGTTTTCTACTTAATGGGAATAAAGCTAGTGCATGCTTCCTGTGTTTAACAGAACTTGTATTTTTATACTCCAGATGGCTGAAAGGCCATCGTCAAATCACTGTGTGTGAGCATTAGCCATTGGCAAAGAGGTCAATAATTAATTGGGAGAATGTTGGCCAGGATACCCCCAATTAATAAGGTCCACCTGAACAGACAAACAGGACGTCAATCAATTTAACGTTTCATGTTGTCCTTGAGAAGGAGGACAGCTCCAATAATACAGCGCTCTGCCTAGCCATGCAGTGGAGTGTCAGCCTAGAACATGAGCTCAAAGTCTGGATGTAGGACTTGAACCCACGGCTTTTGGAATTAGAGGCATCAAAGCGTGCTTTCATCATCTTGGGATGTGCTCCCGACGTGAAAGGTGCCACACAAATGTAATTTGTGGTTGTTTTTGTGCAACAAGATAGTGAAGGAAACAAATAACAGACCATTCCTTGTTTGGAAGAGTTGATCTTCAAGCCGGAGACTTTTCCCAGACTGTCCCCCACAAAGACGCGGAGAGCAGCCGTGTCCCAGCGGAGCGCCGTCACCTGTCGGCCTCTGTGCTCTGACGAGACGTAAACTCTCTCTGGCTTTCCTCGCCGCTCCAGGTGCAGCTCCCACACGATCACATGGCCCTGACTGCAAACAGGACACCCGGATCAGGCAGGAATAGGTTAACACGCCCGCAGTACCCTCCCCTGCTATCCAAACTCTCTGTGCAACTTGTCTGCCACCCCATATGTTCGCTCTGCATGTGCGGTACAATGTCCCCATCCATGTGCATTGCCCTATAATGCCATCCCTGAACTCGCTGTCCTATAGAAACAGTCTCTGTCGCACCCAAATCCCTCAATCACATTCAAGCTGATGGAGCCCATCTCTCTCTATAAAGCGTTTCACACTTCAGCTGCGAGGACACATAATTAGTTACAGAGAGCAGTACGAAGCTGGAGGCCTCTTACCTGGTTGCCACAGCAATGTAGTCCTCATCATGCTGACAGAAAGCAATGAGAGCGAGAGCACCTTCCTGAAGGACAGACAACTTTAGACACTCATCACCCATGTCTGAAGTGAATGTGCTATCCCAAATGCAAGGGATATTAAATTTAATGCAGCAGTCTCACAGCGCTGCACTGGAACATATGGAACGTCAATCTATACTGTATGGTCAATGGCTTAATGCGGGGCTTCCGAGCTAGAGAAAATAGCTCAACTGATTAAGTCAGATTGACAAGAGATCTCCCCAGTTCCTTCCCATTCCCTCGTGTGCTTATCTGCCCTGTACTCTTTACAGTGAAAGCTCTAGAGATCACATTACCCTACATGTGTGTTGGTGAAAGGCGAGGATGACACTTTTCCCACCGCCTGGGTTTTCATTGAGCAGCACTGTGTGGTGGTACTTCAAAGTGCGGTGTCACTGAATGGCAGAGTTCAGACTGAACCAGTGATGCCCAGGTCGACTTGCAGGACTGTCCGCCCGCTCAACCCTCCCTCTGGGGTAAACTCTAACAGTAAGACTGATATCAGGGCGCAGTGTTAGACACAGGGACACGTCCCAGCGGGCTGTGCCCCCACTCACCGCTACACTCACCTTGTGAGTTAACATGAGCCGCTGCTTCCAACCTTCTTTCTGAATAAGATGCAGGCCTCCAGCTGAGCTGCCGAGGGCCAGCCACTTCCGGGACATGGACACACATGTGCACTGAGAAGAAAAAGCAATCACATCACTGCTTCACCCACAAGTACAGCATCAATGCCAATCCTACTGGCTGCATTCCACCCCCCACCCCCCTCCCCCGCCCCCACTTTCCACACTTTCCACCTTACTCTTGACACACGGTTTACGCAATCACCTGTAATATTACATGGTATACCCACACTGCCTTTGGAGGACTGCATGAAAAAGTACAGGGAGTCCAGCTAAGCCAGACCCTGGTGGTCAGATATTGAGAGCATCAGTTTAGGAATAGGATTCAACGGCAGCAACAGGCACTACTCGGGCAGCTCAACCAGTTGTAGTTTCTGTATTGATGCAAATTCTTGTTGTTGTACGTGCACACAGGTAAAGGTGTTCTGTGAGAACAATAATCAGAATTTTGGCATCCATTCAATGTTCTGGACAGATTCCCTCAAAATGGGACTTTCCAAAACTAGACGGTTGCCAATTCAAGATGGAACAGAAACCTTAAACTGTCGACGTCAATGTAGTGACATTGGCACTATCCAACAACCTCTCCCAACCCCCAAGTACATATCAGCAACAACAAAATTACACTTGTATAGCGCCTTTCACATCAGGAGGACGTCCACATTCACACACACCTCAGCTGCTGAGAAAAGGACAAACATCAATATCGCTCACCTTGAGACGGTTGGAGTCGAGCCGGATGGCAGACAGCAGAGAATCCAATGATTCCAGTTCGGTCAGGACATGGCTGCAGGACTCTGGGAGCACAGGCACTGACATGGTGGGAGTGAGCAGGGAAGAGGTGGGAGCCAGTCACAGCCTCAGGCACATGCTATAGGAAAGTGGTGAGGGGAGTTGTCAACCATTCAACACCAGTTTATCTCAGTGTGAATGTCAGTGTAACCTCCACTGCAGCCACACTCCTGCCCTAGCCCTGTCCAGAGACAGTTCCACCCAGGCTCAGGGCTGACTCTCAGTCCACACCAGCTCCTCACAATGCTCAAAGGCAGCAGGTCTTGTGACTGCAGTTTGTACTCAGTTGGATGTGAGGTTTCTAATTAAAGCTCCTATAGGAGCAGCTTGTGACATTCATTTCCTTCCTCATTCCGAACAGCAAAGCTCCTCCCTTAGTTTAAATACGACTGTAGCGGGGAAACCACCACACTGTGTTATCAGGCACTCACTGATCTCTCCCCCCCCCCCCCCCCCCACACACACACACACACAGACATCAGCCTCACACACACACTGGCCGGGGAGACCTCACCTCCGGGCCCTCGCTGTCAGGCTGGGGTGGCCTCCACACCACAGTTGCTGCTCTTCACAGTAATTCATTGTGTCCGACACTCTCTGAAGCATTTTGCGTAGGAGGGGGTGTACGGCAATACAGAGGGGAGGGGGGGGGAAGTGGAGTAGCGGGGAGGGGGGGGGGTGGAGAAAGCGGTATACCGCAGGGAGGGGCGATGTACGGCAGGGAGGGGCGATGTACGGCAGGGAGGGGCGATGTACGGCAGTGGGGGGGTGGACAAAGCGATGTACGGCAGTGGGGGGGGTGGACAAAGCGATGTACGGCAGTGGGGGGGGGGGGGGAAGCACTCGACACCGACCGTTGCGCCAGCCCCGCCCCCTGTCGGGCGGGAGGCCCCGCCCCCTGCAGTGGCAGTGGGAAGATCCCTCACTCTCTGGAAATCCCATGGAATTTGACATTCTTTATTTAAAATTAAAATATCCACATCGAGTCTCTCTCCTCCCTCTGTTACAAACAGATTGCAAAGTCAGAAGGCTACACTTGTGAAAAAAAAGGTTTACAATTTACATTGTGCCATTGTCCCCCGTCGGAAAGTGTACACAAACAGGAGGAAAAAAAGTGGATGCTGGAAAGACCATTGCTGAAGGTGCTCCATTATCACTGACAGAGCCTCAGTGCAGAGAGTAGCTGCCCCTCCGTGGCTGTGTACGCAGTGACCTGCCCCATGGCTCCCCTGGTTTGGTTTGGTCAGGTAACGACAGTCACCGGGAGTGGTCCATCTGTATTGCATTTGTGTCTCCAATGTGCAGCTCCTTAAATTACATCCGTCCATTCCAATGCCAAAGCAAACCCAGCTTGCGAACCGGCAGAGCGGCTGTGTGAGCTTACAGCGGGTTTTGCTGGGGCTTTGCGGGTGACTCCCTCCCTCTCGCTTGTTCTCCCTCTCTCTCTCTCTCACAAAACATCTCCAAAGCAAAGTAGCATCACGTCTTCTTCAGCATTCGCTTTGACTGCCAGGCATGGAACTTATTATAAGCCATGTTCACCATATCCTCCAAGTGACCAGCCAGCTGAGAACAACAAAGAAAATAAATGATCAAAAACAATTTTTTGTGTCTGCAACAGCCTCTATATCAAAATGCATGAAATGGAATTCTAGTAACTGTGTCAAACACAGCAGCCAATTTCACACAGTAAGATCTAGCTTGAGGCTCGAATCCACAGCCTTCTGCTTCATCTTAGATTATAAGACAACTTGGTCTCCCAGGATGATGGAGGACAAATGCTGTGATATTTCCATGTCCATTCACAGCTTCCCACACTTACTGCAGGCAGCACAGCAGCACTGACAGACTCACGTTGGTATTGATGTATTGCTTCTGCAGCTTCTCTCGAAATGGCCGCAGCTTTGTCATCTGAAACCTCTCCAGATTGTTCATCATCTTCCCCACCTGTTGACAAGGGGCTAAAATGTTAGCCAATGGCAAGAAGTCAGAGCACACCACCCCCGCACCGCAGTGGTCAGAGTCCCCCATCCCAGCAGTCAGAGCCACCAGCTCTGCTGCCCCCTTGCCTCCTTCAAGATCCCTCTCTTCGACAGTGCCCTTGGTCATTCTCCTACCCCTACCCTCCCTGCCTCCGCCCTTTCTGATCCCAACCCCCAGCTCGGGTGGGTCTTTCCGACTGTCCAGCACCTTGGGACCTGCCTTCTGCCAGTACAATGAAAGGCACTATACAAATGTAATTTGTTGTTGTTGATATAGTGATTAAAATAATAATCCTTGCATTTGATATAGCACCTTATCACTACTTGAGACATCTCCAAGCACTTCACAGAATATACTGTGAAGTAAAGTCACTACATATTTTGTGGGCAAAATGCAGCAGCCAATGTCCCACAAACAGTTGTGGATTGAAGTGACCAATTTATTATTATTTTTCTTTAAAGAATTATTAAATGGTTTTTCTTCAAACCCCCGCACAGTTTCTCACGGCGTCCCTCAGGGCTCTGTCCTCGGTCCCCTCCTTTTCACCCTTTACACGCTCCCTCTGGGCGACGTCATCTGCAAACATGGGGTAAATTTCCACATGTATGCGGATGACACCCAGTTGTACCTTTCTGCCTCATCCCTCAACCCCCAGACGATCGATGTTCTGACAGCATGTCTATCCGACATCGAGTCGTGGACAAGGGACAACTCTTTGCAATTGAACGTGAGTAAGACCGAGGCCCTCCTGATTGGCTCAAGCCAGCGCCTCCGCACATCGGGCGCTGCCAGCCTCAACATCCAAGGCTGCACTCTCCACCTCACAAAGCCAATCAGGAACCTCGGCATCATGTTCGATCAAAAACTTTCCTTCCTCCCCCACATCCGCGCCTTGACCGGCACCGCTTATTTCCACCTGCGCAACATTGCCAGACTCCGCAACTATCTTACTCCCCGCGCTGCCGAAACACTCGTGCACGCGTACATCACCTCACGGCTGGACTACGGAAACTCTCTCCTCGTCGGCCTCCCCAGTTCCTCCTTTCACAGGCTGCAGGCCATCCAAAACTCTGCAGCCCGTGTACTATCCCGCACCCGCCTCCGCGACCACATAACCCCCACCCTCGCCCGTCTCCACTGGCTCCCCATCCTCCAGAGGATCGAGTTCAAGATCCTCGTCCTCACCTACAAGGCCTTACATGGCCTTGCCCCACCCTATCTAACCGATCTACTCCCCCCCTACACGCCCACCCGGACCCTCCGTTCAACAGGACTTGGCCTGCTCCAAGCCCCCTGCCCGAACCGCCCCACCATCGGAGGCCGGGCCTTCAGTTTCTCCGCTCCCACCCTTTGGAATGCAATCCCTCAATCCCTCCATTTCGTCTCTTCCCTTTCCTCTTTCAAATCCGGTTTGAAGACCTTCCTCTTCGATCGTGCCTTCTGTTCCACCCCGAATTCTTTTACCCCCCCTTCGTGTTTCACCCCTTCCCAAACATTCCCCTCCCAGCTCGGGTCACACGCCTCCTGTGCAGCGCCTTGGGACGTCCTCCCGACGTGAAAGGCGCTCTATAAATATAATTTGTTGTTGTTATTACTAACAAAAAAACATAATTACATCTGTAGAGCACATTTCACATTGGGAGGACGTCCCAAGGTACTGAAAGCGTCCCAAGGCGCCCCTTCTGGGTGCTATTACCACCGGGAAAGCAATCCGCCAACCTACCAACAACTGGGTTCCTACTTACTGTTAGGTAAACAGAGGTATGAAGAGTAAGCAATTCTGCCCAACATTTCCATCTGCCGGAAAATGTCAGAACAACTCAAAGTGCCTTGCAGATTATTTTCTATGAAGATTAACGACTGTGAATTTGGAGGCGACGGCAGGTTCTGGGTTTGAACGTACAACTCCTCTAAGCCAGAAGCAAGGCGTTAACGACTAAGCCAAGCTGATGGTAACCGATCACAATGCGTAATCTCATAAAACTCTAAAGAAGATTCACATGCCCTTCTTGTCAGAGCAGGGATGGGAAGTTTCAGCTTTGTCTGTGATGAGGAGGCTCTGACAAATAGCCTCTCACCTTATCCTCCAGGAACGGTGTATTGACAGGAAAACAGGACCAGAAATGTCTCAGCAGCTCAGCTACAGCCACGTACAAGTGCTTCAGCTCCACCTGCACATCCGTCGGCACCATCTCTGCAATACAGGAAACACTGTGAGAGGCAGCCCAGGTCCTTGTTGTCCCTGTAGCTTCACAGTCATTCAGGAGAGGGATATTCGGTCCATCAAGCTTGTTCCCCCACAGAACATTACTAGGACTATCTACGAGTTCACAAGAGGTCAGAAATTAAATTTATTCTGCTGCAAACAGTAGATACACTCTAAGTTCTCATCTTTGACCCACAGTGCATCCTAACAGATTCCTGGAGGCTGCACATTTCTCCCTATTAATGCTTGTTTATCACCCTGTACACTTGAGAACTTTTTGGCCATTTGCGGGTCTGACACACACTCAAAAATCTTCAAACCAAATTATTGAGGGTTCCGCATATGGAGAGAAAATTTCACTTTATCTGCAATCGTCTCTCCCTTCAACGAGCAGTGTACCCTTCACACCTCATTCTGCAGAGTATTAAGTGCATATTGGCAAGAGGCAGAACGTATCGATGCCAGCGTTGGGGTAATTGCTGGAATTTATCCAGCTAAAACTGCAAACACTAATGAGCTTCCCACCACTTGTCCAGCTAGGATTATCCTTTAGGGCTGTGGCTTGCGGTGCTAACAGTGGGACAAAGAATCCCAGCCTTAGTCTGAATTCAGGAACTGGACTAGACACCATCACAGATCAGCCACTCAGCACAGAGCGGGGCTCAGATCAGCACAGGCAGGAAAGCATGTTGGAATGGCTACTCACGGTTGATCGATTGCGATGTCCCTCCCTGCATTAGCACGCCGCCGGGTGAAAGGTCCGTGATGGCAGAACTGGCCGCACTACTGGACAGAACCTAACCAAGAGAAGAGGCAATGGACGAGACCAGTGAGTGTCTGCAACTTTCATCTTGCCCTTCCT
The DNA here is from genome assembly GCA_035084275.1 of Hydrolagus colliei. Taxonomy (NCBI): domain Eukaryota; kingdom Metazoa; phylum Chordata; class Chondrichthyes; order Chimaeriformes; family Chimaeridae; genus Hydrolagus; species Hydrolagus colliei. The sequence goes on along the minus strand of CM068757.1, from coordinate 11,618,343 downwards.
ACATCACCTAAGTAGGCAACATCCTTGCCCATCACCCCAACATCTCTTGCCCTTCCCACTCAGCATACTTCTCTTCCTCCCCCATTAATCCCTCCAGATACTCAACATTGATTATCAGTGCTCGTCCTACCTGAGTAAGTTTGGGACAGTAAGCAGCCATCTCCTGCCGGATACAGTGCACTGAGTTAATGATCTCCTGGCTGGAGGTGTACTGCTGGGACTGAACAGGAGTTGGACCATGAAAGTATCTGCAAAGAAACAGTGAAAATCATTCAAACAGTTGCAATACTGCATTGCTTCCCAACACTTGGTAGCTATTGCCAGCCTGTGTTTAAGACTCTCCGCGATTAGGTAAACAGATTGCCTTATCAACATCAATCTATGTCTGGATTTACGCAGACGTTTAGCGGCTGTATTTTGTTCAGGTTCACAGCAGCCAATTTGCTCATAGCAATGTTTCACAAACAGCTATAAAATGAGTGACCAATTTTATTGGGAACACTCACTCCTGGACAGGACACATGGAGAAACTCCCTTCTCTTTTCAATAGTGTAATGGGATCTTTGACATCCACCTGAACAGGCAGACTGGTCTATGGTTTAATGTCTCATCCAAAGAACGGCACATTCAACAATGCAACAACCCCCGGTGCTGCATCAGAGGATCATCTCAAACAATGTATGTTCAAGTCCCGATGTGAGATATCTGAGGCCACAAATTCTCCTAGACGTAGTCAGCGAGGCAGTTTTATCTTCCAATAAGGTTTCCCAGAACTGTGGAAAATTCTTTGATTTAAGTTATTAAAAAAAGCCAGCTTCCAAAGCTGAGAATCTGTTTTGTTCTTAAGAACTGCATAAAATTCATCAATAAATTGACAATTTAGAATTTTATAAGTTTCCAGAATCTTAAACATTTAAGAGAAAATAGGCTTTGATAGTCAATAGGGAAAGATTATTTCCTCTGGTCAGTGAATCAGCGACTAGAAGGCAATTTAAGATACCTAGCAAAAACTATCATGGTGGTGTTATGGTCTCAATCAGCGACTAGAAGGCAATTTAAGATACCTAGCAAAAACTATCATGGTGGTGTTATGGTCTCAATCGTCAAGTCTGAGTGGAATTTCAAGCTTCAGGTTCAGATTATCTGTGGAGCCCAATGGTGTGGTGGGGAAATGGAGATGAGGGGAGGTTCCCACGTCTCAAGCAGGAACCAAACTTAGGTTTAGCCTCCAGACATCACAAGAGAGATTCTGACATTTTACAGGGTGAATCAGAGGTGCTCATGTGTAGAAGTTTTAATAATTAATTACGTTATTTTTCTTTAAGACAACATTGATAAGAGATTGTGCAGCTTGTACATCATGTTTGTGAAAGTTTTTGTCACTGAGTTGATGTATATGAATGTCTACATAGCAATGGAGTTTGATGAACATCTCATGTAGACCCAAGAGTAAGGACTTTTGATTCAGCCTGTATAAGGTGAGACACTCTACATAAACCAGTCACAAAGGACATCGGGAATGGACACGTCTCCCTCCAGCTGGACCTGCCTATGGCTGATAGTAAGTGGGGGACAGCAGTGTGTGTGTACAGCACTCTGGGTCAGTGTCCTCTCCCTGGGACCTCACCTGTCAGCTTTCTTCAGAGTTAGTGCAAATGTCTTCCTCGTGTCCTTCTCCTGTAGGTCTTCATACTCTATGGCTTCCTGTATCTTCACCTGCATAACAACAATAACAAATCACACTAATGTAACGCCTTTCAGGTCGGAAGGACACCTTTCACAATAAGAATATAACAGCATTGCAGTCTCTTCCCAATCTGGCTAGCTCATCTCCTCCCCACCCAACCTCGCCCATACCCCCACAGAGTAATACAGTCCCTGTATCAGTCACAGCTCCCATGTATTTTGAAGTGCCTGGAGGTCTCTCTATGGAGAATGGAATACAGCAGTTCTGGCCTCTGAGGAGTAGGGTATAACGTTGTGTGTGTGTGGGGCGAGGGAGAGAAGAGAGGAAACCCAGGTGACTTGGTGTGTGGTGTGTTGGTCACCAGTACACACCTCACCCTCACATCATCCTCACCTTTTTGACTGGCAGCTGGAAACAGTCAGAATCATGTGAATTCCCGTCTGTGCTGCTGGTCTCACAGTTCTGATCATTTTGTGTTTCTCTGAAAGGAAAAGAGAGAAAATGGTTAAACACTGCTTCAAAGGCATTTCACTCACCTCAATGTGCTTCACAGTACAGGAATTACTGTGTAGAAAATGTGTGTTTCTATACAACCAGTTTGTGTACAGCAAGGTCCCACAGCTAGCCACATGGTGAATGAGTGATTAATCTGAAAGATTGTCAGTCAAGATATGGGAAGAAAATCATTTCTAAAAAGTACTACGTGATTTTTAACGTCCACCTGAACAAGCACAGACAAAACCTCAGATTAACGTCTGACAAGCGCCACTGTCATTGCAGCGCTCCCCCCAGCACTGGTCTTCACTGTGAGCTCAATGGTGCTACATTTATGGGATGGAAGATGGGTAGGAGTAATAGTATATGTGTGTGCATATGTATGGGAAGAGAGCTGGGAGTTGGTGTGAGTGTGTGAGAAGCGGGAGTGGGGGTGGAAGGGTGTCAGGCTGCAGCACCTACTGTTTGCGGAGGCCAGCAGCCAGCACCATGGCGCTGTGATGGTTGAAGCGGCGGATGATGGCGGCATTGCTGTTCTCCTTGACGGATTTAGAGGAGGAAGTGCCGCTCGAGATCCCATATCCCTGTCAGCAAATACAGGCGGTGATCAGTACTGCTTTCACACAGCAACCACACAGCACTGAACATACCCGCTCCCAACTCTGGCCACAAACACGTACATCAACGCACACCTACAGAAATAGAAGAGGGTGTCTAAGTCGCCCTACCCATCTCAATAAAACCCCCTCAAAAAACACGCCTGCACCATCCCCATCCCTGATAAAACGCACAGAATTAATGCTCCCTCACTCCCCAAACCAACACAAGGTCACATACACACACAACCCATCACTCCCAAATTGCGCACACACAGCCCTTCACTCCCGAGTAGGACACATACAGCCAGTCACTCCCGAGTGTGCGCACACACAGCCAGTCGCTGTCCACCTGCTGTGGAGTGACTCACCTCATCCAGTGACTTGTCCTCGAGTGATGTCAAATCCACGAGCGGGTTCCTCACTCCCTGACTGACCAGTACCTTCAACCCTGTCCATGTACACAGCACGTTAGTCACAGCCTCACACTGCACCAACAGCCAGCAACAGAAAATAATCATCCCACCATATGATACTATTGATTTTAAAAAATTAACGAGGGGACTGTATAAATGCAATTTGTTGTTCCCGTCGTCTCATGTAGTGTCTGTGCATTTATAATCACAGAAAACAGACGTGATATTTTTATTTGGGGGACTGTCAGCCTGACACTGGGAGAAACTCTCTTTTCAAATAGTGCCATGTGATCCACCAGAACAGGCAGATACTTCCTATAATACACGGTCTCCACCCACCATTCTACACTGTAGCGTCAGTCTAGATCTGGATGTGAGCTCAAATTCCCAATTGAACCCATAACCTTACTCACAGGCTGGCGCGCTACCGACCTAGCCAAGTGGAAGAGTATCTAAAACCTTCTACTGGAAGATAGACTGTCAACAGGCTGAAACAAATTAGCATTTCAAATAGACAGGATCTTAGTTTTAACGTCTCATCCAAAGAATATCACTTCTGCAGCACTCTCACCAGCATTGCATTAGAATTTCAGCGTGTGATGTCTTTCCTCCCCTTCCCGCCTCTCAGGCACACTCACATTAACATAGCTCGCACATTCCCATGCCTCACACGTGATCATGCCTCGCGCACTCATTCTCTCATGTCTCGTTCACAGCGCTGTACAGAGCACACCTCACCTTTCTCGTCGATCTTGGCGCACTCTGAGAAGAGATCTTTGGATCCCGAGTTGATCCTGTCCCTGTGGAAATAATGCGACTGGAAGAAGAGTGTCCAGAATTCCTTCTCCGTCATGCTGTGCGGGACATTCTCTGCATACTTCTGTTTCACTGCCAGAAACACGGTATTTACACACTGTACACCTCAGACAGCTCACCAATAACTCAGCATTCTGCAACCCAGCCCGCTGGTCATCCCAACCCGGACTATCAGATGCCCCCAGTGATGGCCTCACCTGCGGGATATGTCCTGAAGATGGATTGAATGATGTCTGAGGTCAGATTGTACCGGAGGCCATTACAGCCATCAGTCTGCGGTCGCACGTCAGCCTGTGAACAAACACAATATACCTTAATCACAACCACAACAATAATAATCCATCAAAAAAAACACAATAATAAAATTGGTAATTTCAATTCACGACTGCTGTGCACAATTGGCTGCCGCATTTCGCCAACAAATGTATGGTCAATTCACTGTACAGTATATTCTGTGAAGCTCTTTGAGACGCCGATAAGATGTGAAAAGTGCTATATCAAAATGCAAGGATTATTATTATTAACCTGATGGTATCAGCTTTGAAGAAGAATATCCTCTGCTGAAAGGCAGAATCTGGTACAGCTCCGAGCTCACACAGTGAAGCTGAGCACTGTCCAATCTCTGCTGAGTTAACAAATGAGCAGTAAAATAGAAATGAATTTTGACTCTGCAAAGTGTGAATTAAATTACTCAGTTTTTTCATTGTGAACACTAATATGTGCACATATATCACACACACAACAACAAAAGTCAGGAGGACGTCCCAAGGCGCTGAACCATAGGACACAATCCCCTCTCCCAGCAGATTATACAAACCTACATACCATATGCGCACATACCACACCCAAGCCCATTTGAACAGACAGATATATGTACACAAATGAGTGTGTATATATACACAGATTAACATACATGCTTGTGCAAAGACAGATACATACATTCACACAGATTAACACACATGCATGCATACACATACACAGGATGCAAGAATAAGAAGCTTCTCTAAACAGGGAAGTTTATTGTTTTCTACTCAGCAACATACTAAATATTTGATTGGTTTCCATGACAAATGGAGGAAGCCTAAGGACTATTATTCCTTTTTTTTCAGTGATCAGTAAATCAAACCATCACAAACCATTAAGAACATAGGAAGAGAAAGAGAAAGATCAATATTTTTGACAACAGGATGATCTTTTAATCCTAATTTCTTATCTTTTATTATCATTAAGATCGTCAAACCGCTGAAAGTTACATTTACATTCACCCTAGCTTACATTTCGCTCCTCACACAAATTCACCCCCAAACTCAAATGAGGAGCTAGAGGAGCAAGTGAGGAGATCCTGAACCCAGATCCACCCTATTGTCTGAACTCAAGCATCTTGGAGATGGGCACTCAACTAATGACGTGAGTATCTATTACAATCAGACCCTGACTGTAAGTGGTCAGTGGAAAAGTTAGGACCCGAGGATGCCAGTTTTCAATAGTGACAGATGATACCATTGATAACAGTTACAGAGAGAAGGGCACAATTGCCAATATTACAATCCCTCCCCCAGGGACTCAGGTTTACCAGGAACGCAGCGGAGATGCCAATATCCTGCTTGTTAGCGGACAGAGAGTTATCCACCGAGCTGCCACTCAGACGATTGGCCCAGAATTCCTCAGCGCTGATCACTTGACTCACAACCAAGTCCTTGTAGAGCTGAAAGAGCAGGGGGTCGTCCTGCAGCATTCTGGGGAAAAAAAGCATCATCAGGACCGGGGTCACACAGCTTGGGGGATGGGGAGGGTCACACAGCCTGGCCAGGGTGGGGGTCACACAGATCGGGAGATGTACTCGCAACGTTTAAATGCAAACTTACACTTTATTGTATTGAGGACCAGGGACCAAGAGGGAATTGGGGTAAGGAGGGGGTGCCTTAGGCAACCAGGCAGTCAGTGTCACTCCAGGTCCACATTACCCTGCACTCGTGGTTTTGCCCCTAACTTGAGCCAGTGCAGGTGCAGCCATTGTTTCACATTATATTTAATTAACAGGGGCAGGTAGAGTGAGGGAATCTCTCTCTCTTCAGATCACTGATCAGAAATGGAAAACGTCCTCATCTTTCACCAGGTGGTGCTCTTCTGAGATTGGGACTGAGGCACGTCAGAGTAGCTTTATTCTATCTGTAGGCTTTGTGTTTGTGGACCTAGGAGTGTGGATAGACAGTGTACAGAGAGCTTTCCTATATGTCTAACCCGTGGTGCATATGGGACAGTATATGGGACAGTGTAAAGACAGTATTATCTGTATTTAACATGTGCTATAGGTGACCTGCAAATCTCGCTCGTGATTTAAATGAAACTTTCAAACAAAGCCCACACTATCCACAACCTTATCCTGGATGGAAACCTTCCCCCTCACCGAGGCTGCTCTGCCTGGCTCCAACTTCCCTCAAACACCCCATGCCTCCACCTACCCTCACACTCCATGGCCCCACATTGTCACTGGTAACCCTGAACTAGGCATTAACTAACCTCAGTGTAAATAAATACTGTACAATCCTGTAATTCACAGCATGTCCTACACACCCTGAACTTGTCGTACTGCCTTTACATATTTGTCAACATAGTTCTGGGTGAACATTCTCAATCTCATCTGGTATTTTACCCACAAGATATCTGTTTTCAAGGATGAAGAGCCTTGGGTATCTGGTAAGAGCTCATCCCTCCAAAAATGAGGATTATTTCATGGAGTCATGTAGCTCAGTGGTTAGAGCACTCGCTTTACAAGTGTGAGATCTGTGTTTTGAATCCAGGCAAGGCGAAACCTTGGGCAAATTTGCTTACTCCACACGCCTAATAATAATCCCTCAAAAAAAATTGGTCAATTCAATCCACAACTATTTGTGGGACGTTGCGGTTTGCAATTGGCTGCCGCGTTTCGCCCACAAATATAAAGTCAATTCATTTTACAGTATGTTCTGTGAAGCGTTTCGAGACGTCTAGAAGATGTGAAAAGCGCTATAGCAAATGCAAGGATTATTATTATTTATTATTTCTCATTATGCTACACCCACTAAGCAAGCAGACCTGCCCGGGAATGTATTACCTGTTCTTTTCCTCCAGTTCCTTGTTTGCTTTCTTCTTGAACTTGGGCAGCAGCTGCTGAAGCAGGTCCTTGGCAGCGTCCCGATCCTTGGCCGCCGCGCCCGTACTGCTCTCGTTGGTAAAGTGAAAGTTAGTGGCATCGCCTGTGTGTAACACCAGCTGGAGCTGAACTTTGGCCTTCCCATCAGGGCTGATTTTCTGACCTGCAAATGAACCAGCATAGGGCATTGAGAATGGAGTGACTACATCTCGAGCAGCAGTTCATGTCCCCTTCCCAGGGGCTACAAAGGCTAATGAGGAACTTCAAACTACATGACCAAAGACCTCTCAAGCAGTGACAGAGTGAGCAGGCAACAAACACTCTGCTTAGCGATACAGCCTGAGATTCTCATTGGCAGCACAGTCGAAAAGGATGAACTTCAGTTATGTTGTAAAGGAGGCAAAGGAGGGAGCAAGGAAAAAGGATTGTAGGATGGAGCTCCAAATGGTGGGGCAGAAAAACTGAAAGCCCGATAGCACAGAAACCCAATTGGTAGGGCTCATGAAGGGAATGGTAGGAGAAGGAGCAAAGCGGGAAGCAACGACTCTTTCCAGCATATTGGAAAGAAAAGGGAGGTTGGAGATGGGCTGATAGTTAGAAAGCAAGGATGGGTTCAGGGAAGGTTTTTTGGGGATGGGGATGATTATAGCTGGTTTTAGATGGATGGGAACAGTGCCAACTGATAGGGAGGTGAGAGGGCAAGGGCATCAAGAGTGATGGAGAGGGATTTGTGGAGGAGAGAAGGATAAATCAGTATGGGAGGTGGGCCGGGTGGGGGTCAGGTGGCTCCAGTGCAGCAAAGAGGAAGGAGAGTGGGCAGGCCACTCATTATGCTGTTGGTCAGGTTACCAAAGTATGCAAGCAAGATAAAACGAGTATGCGAGCGAGATAAAACATGTAAGAGTGAGCGAGTGCGAATGAGTGAATATATCACTGGACAACAACTCTCTCCCAGGTAGTAGCTTAGTGTGTCAATATGGAAAGCAAAATAGTCTTTGTGTGGAGCGTCTGCAGAGGAAGGAAGTTGAAACCGCTGCTGGCACAAAAGTAGAACCTTCCACTACGATCAGCCAAGGAGAGGATATCTGAGTGTCAGTTGACAGTCCCAACATATCTGTCGGTTTCACTGCCATCCTCAAACTGGAAAGTTGGCAATTTGCTCAAACTGCCTCAACCTGTAGAGATTTGAGCAGTATCCCCTGATCTCTCTGGAGAGATTCCCCCTCTCAGTAACATCGCTTTTTGTTCGAGATCTGCTGCCCTAGGTGTTGAGCAGAGCTGGAATGTCATTTCAACCCACACACTTTCTCTCCTTGTCATGTTAGAACATAAGAAGCTCACATTATTAAAGAGACCCTTTAGCCGATCACGTCTGTATATAGTGTGTATATTCAGTGACACACAAAATATACAGTCAATTCACTTTACAGTATATTCTGTGAAACGCTTTGAGACATCCCGAAGATGTTATAAGGCACTATCTATATCAAATTCAAGGATTGTTATTGTACAGGTTCCCACAAAAGGGAAATCAGCTGTGTATATAGTCATATCTCTCTGGACAGCAACTTACACCGGATGTCTGCATACATGTGACTGATGACAAAGCGGTCTTTCCCCTCTGGCGTCCACGCCACGCGCTCCGCCATTAGGTACAGCGCTCCGTCCTGCTTTTTATAGCGAACCTTCTTCACGATCAGCAGCACCTCTTCTGACGAAGTGGCCATGGTGGAGTGCCTGGGTGGGTATTTCTACAAAGCAAGACAGCCAGTCACCGTATACGCCCCAAGTACCATGTAGCAACACATTGTACACATGCCAAACACATTACGGCTCTTAGTTACACTCATGTATAAGTACAGTATCAACCCCCCAGGGATAGTCACACCCACTGCCATACCAGCACATCAGATGTCAGGACCCTGCACTCCTCACAATGTGCTCTATACTCAGGGATATCCTCGCTGTATCTACAGACATGCTGGGCTGAACTGGTTCCAATGCAGTGTACTTGTCAATGGAATGTCAAAATCAAGTCAACCTCTCTGGAGGTCTCCAAACTCGTTCATGAATCATGCAGGTCCACAGTACTCCAAGGCACTGTTGATGACAGCCCAGTCAGCCTGGCTCATTGGCAGGGCAGACTAGTCATTGGGAAAGGGAATCACTCCACTCAGCTCCTGTTAACCCTGCAAAACAAAGTCCTAAAGGGTACAGTTGTCCCAGCTGGAGAAGCAGCTGGAAAGCTTGCCAGACAGCGATATCAATGGCAAGCTATGTGATTTTAGCTGATAAGACTCCAGCAGCTACCCCCAAGACACACTCTGGGGGTCCCCAAGCCTTGGGTGGTGCCTGTGCCTAACACTCAGCAGAATTAGGTCAGCAGAATGCCTCTCTTCGTGAAGAAAGTGTGCATCTCATTCCAAACACTGGGAAGTTTCCATGTGTAAGTGGCATGCAGAGAACTCAGCCTGGCTTGGATACTTCAGCACAGCGATGCATATGGACTTGTGTCAAACAACACACATGTCTGGGTATCCTCTCTGGATCCCGGTGCCCTGTACCCGGGGATACCCTGTCTGTGACTTACAGATGAATTTGCCTTTGATATCCTGGGCATTTATGTAACATAGGGCAGAGGAACCCCGGGCCCTGCCCCCCACTGCCCCGGGTATAGCCTATGCCGCGGGCCCAGCACTCGCTGCCCCTGCCCCGGGTTGTTGCCGCTCACCTCTCCCGTACTCTCCGTCAATCTCTGGCTTCAAACTCGGCTCCAACGTCTCTCACATCCGCCATGAACACCGGCCTCCCCACATGTTCCGCCCCCGTCTCGGTGGTGCCGCGAACAATCGTTCCTACTGGTGGAGGGGGATGAGGTGCACGTGACCAGAAAGCGCGTCAGTCTCCGCCGCCATCTTACTAAAGGAGCAGGGAGTCGACATCTTACTGAAGGAGCAGGGAGCCGCCATTCTTACGAAAGGAGCCGGGAGCCGCCATTCTTATTAAAGGAGCAAGGCGTTGTCACGTTCTGACCCAAGTAGCAAAACCCCCAGTTAATGATAACCACAGACTGTGTTCTGTGCTTGTTATTACTGGAGACTCCACCTCTCACGATAAAGTCAAATCTAATCATTTTGCTCTTGTAGCTCTTCCCTGGTACCTGGTTATTGCCACAAAGGAAACACAGACAAAAACGAGGGCCATTCAGTCCAGGCTGCATCTCTGCGATGTTACTGTTACTCCCACTTTCCATCTCTGTCCCCACATCTATCAAGGTTTGTTTTCACTGCCGTGTGCTGAGTAGGTTCTGTGAACACCCCATTCCATCTCAGTCTGTGAAGTGTCAAAGCTTTGACAGAGAGTAAGCAAATATATATCACCAGAATCGGTAACAGTCTCACTGTTCCACTAAAATTGGTCACTCACTTAATGGCATTTGGTGTGTCAGTCTGGTTTTGCTCTCATTCTATGTCAGCAGACTGTAGGTTCATGCCCCACACTGGGAAGTTCAGCTCCTATAGTCTTGGCTGACACTGCAGTGCTGGGGCGTGCTGCATTATCCGAGGGGCTGCACTTCCAATGAGATATTAAACTGATGTCCTGTCTTCCTATTCAGGTGAATGTTAAAGATCCCATGGCACACTTAGAAAAGAGAAGAGAGTTTATCCAGGTTACTGGATAATAATCCCCTGGATAAATGTGATCAATTCATCTGTCTCCTCAACCATTTCTTCGATCATCTTTCCTCTTCCCACATCCGCTTGGGTGGGAAACCAGGAGTGTCAAAATGTGCTATGTAAATGTGAAGCTTTACAGTATATTCTGTGAAGTGCTTTGAGACATCTGGAAGACATGAAAAGCGCTACATCAAATGCAAGGATTATTATTAATAAAGCACCTTTCTCTTGTGGGACATTGCTGAGCTCAAATTGGCTGCTGCGTTTGCTTACAAAATACACATTCATTACACTTTACAGTATACCCCACTAAACACTCCTAAGATTAAACTCCTGATATTAAATGTAAGGATTATAATTTTATTACTTGTGAGACCTTGATGTCCACAAATTGGCTGCCACTCCTCTTGTGCACTACTCGACAAACTTGTCCTGCAAAGCTCTTTGGGATGTTTTAATGTTAGGGTTCTTCCAGATGTCTGAAAGCTCTTCACAGAACATACTGTATCATCAGGCGTGTGGAGTAAGGAAACTTGTCCAAAGTTTTACACTTCCTGGAATCGAATCCAGGTCTCTTGCTTGTAAGATGAGTGCTCTAACCACTGAGCTACAGGACAGCTCCCCCACTTCCCTGGCTATAACCCCACCACCCCCTCTGCCTATAACACTTGGCTCCTGGCTATGATACCTCCCACCCTTCCTAGTATTTTTCAGCACTAATGAGTATCAGGAATGTTTATTTTTCTATAAATGTTGTGGGAAATCAAAATTGGAGGTTCTCATTCTCAATTTCACTCTGTTTGGAAACACTTGAGGTAAGAAAGTGCAACAAATAACTGGGTTCAAACGAGATGGTGGGTTTTTAGTGTGCCAGCTCATCTTTCCCCATTGTCCATCTGACTCAGCTGTTATCCATCCAGCTCCCCATTATCCTTCAGATTCCTGTAAATCACTCATTTCCCCCATAATTCACACATATTTTTAATAACGTCTTCCAACTTTTACAGAACCCATCCCACCCAGTAATGAAAATGATGGTTGGAATTATTATGTTTTCTTTGCATTTGATATACAATTAGTCCTCGCTTAACGTCATAGTTGTGTTCTTGAAATGTGCAACCTTAAGCAAAACAAAGTTAAGCAAACCCATTTTTCACAGAAGAATTAATGTATAAACAGGAGTTAGGTTCTTTTGGACATTTTTTGTCAAAATTTCATAACACTCACCTGAGATGGCTGTGGAGCTTGCTTAATAGAGGTGGGTTGGGGTGGAGGGGCGAGTGGTGGAGCACTCTACCGATATCAACTGCCCATTCTCTGGCATCAAAACAGATTAAAACATCTAATTTCATTTTGAGAGTAATAGTTTTCCTGTTTTTTTACTACCAGTCTCACAACTGTCACTTGTCCTGGGCGTTTTTGACTCATATTTATAGAGGATTGTACAGATAAATCACGATAAAAAAATTACCAATATCGCACCCGCGCACAAAGTTGAAATGGTGACGTTAAGACTCAGGATGGACGTTGCGTAAGAATACCGGACGGTAGGTAGCCTATGCTACCAAAAGTACCATAGTTTGTTTCCACCCACTGGCAAACGACATAATAGCGAACGTCGCAACGTTAAATGGATTTTTGTTCCCCTATGTATCAACGTAATAATGAAACAACATTGACCGAAGCAACATTAAGCAAGATCTACCTCTACTGCCTTCCGACGTGAAAACGTTATACAAATGTAATTTTGTTGTTGTTAGCAAGTCTTCATGACGTCTCAAAGAGCTATACAGTATTGGAAATAAACCCTCATTTCTAATATATACTATGGATGGGACAGTGCAGGAAGAGCTACAGACTAGAATCTGCTGAGCTCAAGAGAGGAATGACTAAGTGGTTTATTTGATCTAAAGTGTTATTTAAATTGTTGGCTTATAGTGCAAAGTTCTGTTGATTTTAAAAGTTGAGAGGGTGTGTTCCTGTTTTAAAGTCTTATTTGAGCATTGTACCTAAGTGACAATGGCACATGGGACCCTGTTACGATATCCTTCCTCACACTGGCACTGGTATCCCACTTTGTTGGCTATTATGACAACTGTTTCTTTATTTCCTACAGCTGTTTTATGAGTTACAGTACACAGTCCCCCATAGATTTGTTCTGCATCAGAGGTGGTCTCTCTCTCTCTCCTGTTTCTTTTCAACTGTGTTTCTTTTTGTCAGCTGTCACATATCATAGCTATACTGTGTGCATTAACTACCTCGCCATAATCTTTTTAACTCACTCAATCAATCAATCAATCAATCAATCCAAAAAAAGACCTTGAGCTATTGTTTCTGGGTACTGTTGTTTGTCCCAGCCCAGGCAATTCAGAGTTTCTGTCAACCACTTGTTTGGTGTCGATATGTGATGATAATGGCACAAATCCGAGAGGTTTGAGACTGAACAGAGTGTAGATTTCCTAATCGAGCAAGGGCTATACCTAGCTGGTATAACGCAACAACTTGCCTTTCGATTTAGTCCCCTTGTATCTATTTTATTCTGCCCCATTCTCTGGAGTTCGATCGTTGAGTTCCTCTGACTCCCTAGCACCCTCCCCTCATTCAAGATCTGTCCATCTCAAAACTTACCTCATTGACTGTGTTGTTACATTACATCTTAGTTTGGAAGCCAGTTTTTAAAAAGAGCTACGGAAAACCTGCTTTTGTTCGTCTTCCCCTTTCCCACCCCCTCGTTTCCATCTCCAGCTAGAGTGCTCATCCATCACTGTGAAGAGCTTTGAGACATCCTCAGCAATTGAGTGGCACTGCGTAAATCTACATTGTATTGTTCTATAGTCACTGCCAAGACAACTCAAAAGCTCTTGGGTCAGCTTGGTTGGTTCCACTTTTATTCCTTTTTCTGTTGACATTCAAGATTTCAGCCATTATTGTTAAGTGCCCCGGGACATCCTCCTGACATAAAAGACACCAACTATAGAAATGGAAATTTGTATTGTTTCACGGCTCCATTTAAAGTTCCACCACAACGCTTTTTTTTGGTGTCAAATATCTCCCGTCAATCTCCCTTCTTAAGGGGCCACAGCTACTCTTCAACTGCTTCATATGGAGTATCTCTTCCATTGTTTCTCTAACCGCCTGATACAGGACAATAGAAAAATCTTATACCCTAAGGCTTCATATCTCTCATTGGCTCAGCTTAAAAACTGCAGTCTTCAAATTTAAGACAGTGTAATCATTTGTAAATTGTTACATTCCTTCCAAGTTTGGAAGCCAGTTTTTAAAAAGAGTTGCGGAAAAACCTGCTTCTAAATTAACAAACAGAATTGATAATAGCTTTTAAAAGGGAATTAAATATTTGAAATAGATGGGAAAGGGCAGGGGAATGGGACTGAATTAATGGCTTTTTTAGAGAACAAATACAGTACTGGCACAATCTACACATGGAAATTCCAGAGATAGATTGTTAGAATGCAATCTGGGGGGACACATCCTGCTTACCTAATTCTAGAAAGTATTAGGCTCAAGTTGGCAAGAACCAAGGCTTTGGGAGCCCTGAGTGTGTGCTGGGGTAACTGCTGGAGTCTGACCGGCTATGACCAGCTGCATTGCCATTGAGTGATAGCACTGTCTGATAAACTTTCCTGCTGTTTGTTCAGCTAGAACTACACTACCTGTTAAGGGCTTTGGTTTGCAGGGGTAACTGGAGCTGAGTGGGATGATTCCCTGCACCCAGTGACTGGTCTGCCCTTCCAAAAAACTCTATGCAAATCCACCCCATTGCAAGCCTATACTTATTTCTCTTATTCCTTTCATGGAGATACCAGGCGGGGTACACATAAATTGGTCAGTTATTCCTTCCACAGATCGCAGATACTAATCTAAATTTCCGACTGGAATACTGCATGCGCTAAAATATGTGTGTGGAATTTGGTGATGGAGCTATAAAAAGCTTCAGGTCTGGAAGCTTAAGGAATTCACTGAATGAGAATAGCTAAATGACTTACACAGAGGGTGGTCTTTACAAAGAGTGTGGAATGTGCAGGGGATGCTTCACACAGTGGGGAAAATAACCAGATTTTTTAGGCGGTGTAATATTCTAAGATATACAAGTGGGGGTGATGTGCAAAATGCTGGTATGTAACGTGTATCACATAAGATTAATTTCCACGTAGTTTCAAACTAAAGTGAGATGTGTACATACACAATCACTACACTTTACAATATTCACACTTCTGTGAAGCACTTTGAGGCATCCTGCCAACATGAAAATCTGTATGAAATGAAAGGAGTATTATATATGTTCATGGTTTTTTCAAAGCGCTTCACAGAATATACTGTAAAGTGAATTGACTGTATATTTGTGGGCGAAACACAGCAGCCAATTGTGCATAGCAGTGTCTCACAAACAATCGTGGATTGAAATCACCTAATCTTGTGTTGAGGAATTATTAACAGACATGTAGATGAGTAAGGAAACTTGCCCAACGTTTCTCCCTGCTGGGAACTGAACCCAGTTCTCTCGCTTGCAAGGCGAGTGCTCTAACCACTGAGCTACAGGACTCCACTAGGAAGCAAAGTGACTAAGTTTTCCAGTGTAGATTGGAGATGTGTGAACTCTTGTTTCCCTTCCATTAGCGTGCCTAGCCGTAACAACATCGCTCAGAGTGACCCCATACAGAGTGTGGGAAATAACCCCGGGGCACACCACTTGTTTGGTTACTGGATTCCAATCTGGACACAGTGGAATGCACCAGAATATTGGGTTGTCTCAGGAGTTAATGGGCATTTGGCTGCTACTGGCATTCTCGGTCATTCCCTTTGTTTCTCTCGCTTTCTTTATGTTTGCTTTAGTCACTAGGTGCCGTGTTGTTAGTTTCACCCTTTGCAAAATCAATGTCCTGTGGAGTTCATATCTGGTTTACATCCAACTGAAAATATCCAAAGTAATTTCGGGAAGGTTTCTCACAGGGACACTGGCATCAGGCAGTGACTTAAGACCTTTTGATGCTCAGAGAAACAGCTCTGTACTTGATTCTCAACATGTTGAAGAAACAGAAATATGTCACATTACAGTTAAATAATGTTTGTAATAAATTGTGGATTCTGCTATTCTCATTGACCTAACCACAGCCTTGCACTCATTGAATTCTACCTCACAAGAAATTTCATTTGGCATCTTTTCTCAAGTTCATTTTATAATAATAATAATCCTTGCATTTGATACCCTGCCTGATCACATTGTTGAAAACACCTCTAAAGTGCTTCACAGGATTTTTAGCATCAAATGTAGTGCAGTAAAACCTTGATAATCCGACATTCCGAAAACTGGCAACTCCCTAAAACCGGCAAGATTTCAAAATACATACAGTAAGTACTAGATTTTTTCTGATGTCGGCAAATCTCCCGAAGTTCGGAACAACTGCTTGCAGTTCCCGGAGTGGCCGCTCTGTCATCCGGCACTGTAGATGGAACTCGAGCATTTGTTTGGCTTCAGTGCTGTGTTTACAGCTCACGTGGTGTATGGGACTTTCCTAGTCATTTCTAGGTAGGTTTCTAAACACCAGCAAACTCCGAAATCCGGGAGGTGAACCGCGCCGAATTATAGAGGTTTCACTGTATTTTGAAGATGAACGCATCAGCCAATTCAACAAAGCAATGTCTACCAGGAATATTATAATTATTAAGAGAACTTGATATTAAAGGAACAACTTTTTTTAAATGATTAATGAGTGGATGGTTAATTAATAAATAATCCCTCTGACAGCACCTCTGACAATGCAGAACACCTGGGAACATCATTGGAGTGTCATCTTAGACTGAGTCATTTCCAAGTCCTGATGTAGGGCGTGAAGCTACAAACTTCTGACTCGAGGTGAGAGCACTACCTACTGAACTAGGTTGGCACATAATGTTACAAGCTCTTAATCTGACCGACTGAATGCTCAGTTTATTGCTGTGATTGTTGGTTATTGAGAAACAATCTTCTTGTTTTGACAAGCGCTTACGGTATTACACATACTGGATTCCTGTAGGTCAGTGGTTAGAGCACTTGCCTGATAAGCATGGTAAGAGACCTGTGTTTCAAATCCAGGTAGGTCAGAGCGAAACTTTGGGCAAGTTTCCTTACTCCGCACGCCTAATAATAATCCATCCAAAAAAACCTATAATAAATTGGTCATTTTGAATCCACGACTGTTTGTGGGACATTGCAATTGGCTGCCGCGTTTCGCCCACAAATATACAGTCAATTCACTTTAGAGTATATTCTGTGAAGCGCTTTGAGACATGTAGAAGATGTGAAAAGCGCTGTAGCAAATGCAAGGATTATTATTTTGATTATTATTATCTGGCACTACTATCCTAGTGAGTATTTCACAACATTCAGTGGGAAGCTCAGTACAGTATTAGCCTGGCTCTGCGGTGTCGAGGCGTGTGGGCTGTGGCTGTTGTCTCCGTGGCTTCAAACGGAAGTGAAATCCAGGTGTATATTAAAAGTTCCCACCAACCCAATTGAAAATCCACTTTAAGACCTAATTTAAGTGAAAATGGTTGTATAAATGGCTGCCATATAACTGAAGGTTATTCAAAGACAAGCCCTGGTAATTCAATGTACAACAACAACCTGCATTTATACAGCGCTCTCTATGCTGGCCGGCTTCTCGGGGATGCTCATGTGTAAATAATAATCCTTGCATTTGATGTCAGCAAGATTGAGGCATCTCAAAACACTTCGCCGGGTGTACAGGACTGTAAAGTGGATTGGCTGCATATTTTGTGGGCGAATGTTATCATAAATACATTTTTGTTTAAAGGGCAGCTTTTGAGGCTGAGTCTATTTCCTCTCACATTGACTGGGAGGTATTTTCCTCACCAGCTGGTTTGGGTTTAGAAAGCTGGATTTAGTGTTCGCTATGGAACTGATGTTTCTATCGAACTGGAAACACCCACCAAAGGGTCTCCGCTGTAGTGTGCACTCGGGGCTGCGGTGGGGACTGTGTGTGTGTGTGTGTGGGGGGGGGGGGGTGTAGAGGCAGTTTACTGTAATCCTCAATGCAGTGAATGTCAGTCAGTGATGCAAGGCGGCTGGCCATTCACTGGGCTCCCAGACAACAGCACCAACCCTCTTCCTCTGTGTGAGTGAGTGAGTGAGTGAGTGTGTGTGTGTCTCTCTACGTGACGAGCCACACGGCCCCCTTCGCACCGTCAATCACAGCCTTGAGGGGGGAACGGCCTCAGACACAGGAGCGATGCAATGTGACGCAGGGTTTAAATAGGGCAGCGTTTAGATAGCAAGCGCACTGTCACTGCAGAGACTGAGAACAGCGACACACAGCAGGTAACAGCGCAACACACAGTATACACAGTACCACACACACACACACAGTACACAAACAGCAGGTAAGCAGCGCATTTTTTAATCCAGGGAATGAGAGTGGTGTCTGGGGGTTCAAAATCCAGGTAACAGCACCACACACAGTACATACACACACACACATACACAGTATATATATATACACACACACACACACACACAGGTAGCGGCCTGTGAGAGATATCCTCATTCACTGGTAATCATACACATCCTCACTCACTCAGTCACGTTTCCTCTCCCGATGCCGCTCTTATTTGCAAAATTATTTTTTGTGTTTAAATTGGTAGCTCTGGCTCGGGATAGTGTTGAGTGTATCTCATCTGGGTATTCTATTGATCACTATTATTATGACGCAGTTTATCTCTTAATATTCGCTTTGAGACGTCTCAACGATGTGATGAGGCGCTGTATCAAATGCAAGGATTATTATTAATGTATTCCTGCTATCAAGTGCTAATCTATACACTTTAACGTAAATATATTGAATGCTATTCTCTATATTAACACTGTTAAGCGCAGTACACTGAAAGACAGACAGCTCCTCGCCCTATGACTGACTGATCAATGAACACGATTAATGTTCATTTGCTCTCAGCTTCCTCTGTGCGGGTCTGCAGACTGTGTCACTGGGCGCTGTGGTTCAGTGCTGAGAGCTGTGTGTGTGTGTGTGGGGGGGGGGTGGGGCGATGGTGGAGGGGATGAGAACCTGATACGCAGAGGGTGGGGGAAGGCGTGAGAGTGAGGGGGGAGGGGGTGAGAGCCTGGGGTGGGGAGGGGGGAGTGAGAGCCTGGGGTGGGGGGCAGAGGGAGGTGATGAGTGCGGGGAGACGAGAGTCTTGTGTGCGGGGGGAAGGGATGAGAGCCTGGTGTGGGTGGTGGGGGGGGGGGTGAGAGCCTGGTGTGTGTGAGAGGGTGTGAGGTGGGGGGGGGTGAGAGCCTGGTGTGTGTGTGAGGGTGTGAGGTGGGGGGGGGGGGGGGTGAGAGCCTGGTGTGTGTGAGGGGGGGGTGTGAGGTGGATGAGATGGGATGAGAACTAGAGGTGTGTGTTGGGAGGGAGTGGATGAGTGTGTGTGGGTTGAAAGTTGTGTGCTGGGTGTGTATGGGGGATGAGAGCCTTGTGTGTGTGTGTGTTCGGTGTGGGGAGGGGGGGGGGGGGGAAGAGCCCAGTGTGGGTTGTGGGGGGAGAGAGAGGACGAGAGTTTGGTGGGTGGGTGGGGGGGAAAGCCATGTGGCGGAGGAAAGAGAGCTGCGTGTGTGATGGAGGAGATGAGAGCCTGGTGTGGGTGTGGGGTGGGGGGGGAGTATACATGGAGAGGAAGATTACAAAATGTCTGCTTAACTTAGTGCAGGGATGGATAGTTGACCATGAGGAAGGAGTGAATGAATAAATGGAAATGTGGTTTGGAAATGTTTTGGGTCAACCTCATGTTAACTATCTCTGCGACTCATAACGGTGTCCAGGAAATGTGAGGGTATTTCCAAAACTAATCTTGCATCTTACATGTTGCAATTCTAAGTGACTTTGCAATAAATGGGATTACCGGTATATGGAAGTAAATGAAGTGATTATGACATGGGCATCCTGGAGCTCAGTGGTTAGAGCACTCGCTTTACAAACATGAGACCCGTGTTTCGAATCCAGGCAGGTGAAACCTTGGGCAAGTTTCCTTACTCCACATGCCTAATAATAATCTATCCCCAAAAAACCTACAATAAAAATCCTAAACCACCACAGCGCAGAAACGAGCCAATCGGCTCATTGACTCTGTGCCGATGCTTTTCTCCACATACGTCACACAATCTAATCCTGCCCTGTTGCGTGTTTAACTTTCCTCTTGAATTTAGTTTCTCCTAAATAATCACTGACTGCTTCAGAGTATCCGCTCCCCATGCTCTCTGACATTTTCTCGAACTTCCTCTTTTCATTCCTTTGTGTGATGGTAAGCCTGTGTGTGTGTGATTGTGTGCGCTTCTGGTTGCTGATCCCATGGAAATTCTGTGCAAATGATTGGCTGTTTTGTCCTGGGTTTATTTTATCTGTGTTGAGGCTCATCTCTCGACATTCTAACTGGCCTTCTATAGGAATGTCCAGCTTCACAAATTTGAAAAATACCAACCGACTCTTAAAACCAAACAGCAGTTTACAGCATAGTAAGAGACAGCCCTTACCACCAGCCCACAGTGTCTGTGCTGGTGATAAACTCCAATCACTAATAATTAATAAGCATTGTTATTATCTACCCCAACGTTGATTTTCTTTTCGTAAACCCTTTGGTGTTTTCCTTGTAAGTACAAATCAGTCACGTTTGTTTGCTGTCATGGATGCACCTCCAAAACATGGAACGGACAAATGTGGTAAGAAGTAGCTATTCTTACTATCCATTTGGGTAAAAACGCCTAGATTTCTCCAATCCCTCCCTTCACTGGTCGCCCCAACTACACCCTTCACAAAGTCCAATTGATTCAACAACTGCAACTTGCACTTCTATGGTGCCCTCCACGCAGGGTAGCGTCTCAGAGCGCTTAATGGTGGTGGAGTCTTGACTCCCAACCTGGGGAGTGGGGGAAGATGACTATAAACACAGTCAAAGAGGAAAGTTTTCAGGCAGAACATGAAAAAGGATAGAGTGGGTGCAAAGCAGAAGGATTGAACACCAACAACACCAACAAAATTACATTGATAATGTCTTTCACGTCGGAAGGATGAAAAAATCGCCTGGAGGGATTGAAAATTTTGCTGCCCGTATATACCAAACTCCACACACTACCACATTGTTCAGCGCTCAACTGCTACCCAAGGGGAAATGCACTACATAGATGTGTGTTCTCCATATGCCTTGTGCTTTGTTATTGGGTCAAGCCAATTATTTACTTTACCCCAAACATTTGGTCGCTTGATACCTTTTCAGGAAAATCTCCCTGAACTGTCTTTTCATCATGTGAAGTTTCCAAATCTCCAGTGTCTCCTTTAATTCGCACCTGTTGCCTTGGGGCCAGTTGAGTTGCACTCTCTGCTGTACTCTCTCCAATGCCAGGGTATCCTTTCTGCATTGGGTCACCCAATGTCTGCAAATCGCTTTTGAGAAAATTGAATGTGGAACATTCAAATTCACTCTCAGAATTCCTGTTTCCTGCTGCTGCCTGGGCGGTGCTGTGTTTCAGGAGAAGACTTGACTTTATTGGATTGGGTTGCGTACAGATTGGTGACGGAATAGATAGCAATCCTGTCTGTCTGGGTGTACATTACTGACTGGCTATATTGCACCCTGTATAATAGAGGTTGAGACATGGCCTGACTCACCCAGCAGGATAGCTGGTTTGTGCCTCCAGCATTGTGGGAGCTGTATTCACTGTCACCTCTGGTTTTGAAACCCTTTGGGGTCCTGGCCTGATGGGTCCCTCCAGTGAGATAAAATTCCTCGGGCAAGCACTATTCCCTGTGCCAGCCAGAATCTCATATTAAATGACAGCTATAGTGGCTCTGAAGTAAATGGTAGCCATGGCCTGGGATTACATGGGAGCAGTGGAAAGGTCAGACCCTGATATAGATGTGGGCTGCTCTTTACTGCCATGGGTCACAGGCCCATTTGGGACTAAACTATGTAACCTTTCAATGCCCTGGCTGCCACCTTTCTGTAACACCCCCCAGCCCCCCCATACTCATCACTAATGTCTCAACTATAAAGTTTAAAGGTTGGGCTCAACGTCTCCAAACCCCTGGCCTATTCTCTGGGATAATCTTGTGGCTGTTT
This sequence comes from Hydrolagus colliei, assembly GCA_035084275.1. NCBI lineage: Eukaryota > Metazoa > Chordata > Chondrichthyes > Chimaeriformes > Chimaeridae > Hydrolagus > Hydrolagus colliei. The sequence goes on along the minus strand of CM068757.1, from coordinate 11,596,399 downwards.
GTGGATGCTTGTTGTGTGCAAATTGCCTGCCATGTTTACCCACAGGCAGTCCCTTGAGTCATTTTCACCTGAGATGCTATAAGAATGCAAGTTTTATCTATGTGATTGGGCAGCCATTTCCTCCTCCATTTCCTGTCCTTCTCCCCCTGCCTGTGATTGATGGCAGCCTGGAGTGATAGCTCAGACCAGCCTGTACCTGGCATTAGCAGCACCATCACTGCTGCCATTTCACGGGATCTGCTACACAGTGTTGGCCTCAGGGATTCCCTCTGCCTCGGCTTCTCTCACTCGCTGGGCTCTGGACCCCTTGAGTGCACACTGCTCTTGTTTGTGGGTTTCCTTTTCTACCTCGCTGTGACTCAAATGAGTCACAATCTCCAGATAGTTAGCAACCCAACAACCAACAAACACATCATGGCAGCCGGTTTGCACGCAACAATCATTGCCCACACTGTACCTGAGCTCTGGAGCAGTCATCTCTGTGGGGGGGAAGGGGTAGTGGGCAGAAGACATAGCTGCCATTCATTCTGAATAGCCTGTGTACTGCTGCTTTCTGTGCTGCCATATTCTGTAGTTCAGTAAAAGATTGGGTCATAAACTAATGAAATGGTGGTACTGTTAGATAGGCTGAATAGCCTGGGACATGAAAGGAGCTACACAAATACATTCTGTCTGCAAATACAACATTGACCTACTGGTTTTGTGCCTCTTCTCTGTTATACAAATATAATGTTGTTATTTAAGGCAAAGATACTGAGAGCAAACTGACTGGAGAGGCTGTGTTCAGACCAAATCCTTTTCAGTTTTTTGTAATACTAGTTTCCCAATCATTGTGCCACTTGGGTGTGAAGTGTCTGCAGCCAGTGAAACACAGGAAATCGAGCAGCAGCCAGGGTTGAGGTTTGGGGGTTGGGCAACAAGAGTATCTTGGGAGAAACGGCAAGAGGGAGTGACTAAGCTGGAATTGTACTCTGCATTCCGGGAATTCGCTCATCTGCACATAGCTTCCTGCAGCAACCCTGACCCAGTTACTGTGCAGACAGATTAATGAGTGGTGGGATTGTTCATGCAGGCACACCACTCCGCTGCTGCAGGTTTGAACCTGTGCTTTGACCATATTGTAGTGTGAGTTTAGGTGACTTCATTGTGGATTTCTTGTGTAAGTGCTCTTAGCTAATGCCCTGTTTAGGTGCATGTATGTGTGTGTCTGTCTCTCCTACACCTGGTTGCAATGTTCTCATCCATGCTTCAGTTAGACTTCTGATTCTTTCGCTCTGCTCCTGGCCAGAGGATCCTCCCCTCCCCCTGCACCCCCGACAAAATCAACCATTTGCTTTATTGTTTTATTGTTGGGACAGTGCTGCATGAAAAACATCTGCTCTTGTTTGCCAACCAATACTCACATGGTTGGGCAGTATTTATCTGAGAAGCACTTTCAATAAAAGCTTGTTATCTGTCCTTCAGATGAGACCTTAAACCGAGGTTCCAACTGCCTGTTCAGGTGCACGTTAAAGATCCCATGGCTCTATTTGCAAAGAGAAGGGAGTTTCTCTCGGGTGTCCTGCCCAACAAATCCCCCCGCCTCCAATTGCACTAATATATTGCTTTCTGTTTGCCTTCCAGTCAAAATGGCCACTACCAAGGAGAAGCTGATTGGCAACCTGGTGCCCCAGGGAGACGAGGCACCACGCAACAAGATCACGGTTATCGGAGTGGGTGCTGTCGGCATGGCATGTGCCATCAGCATCTTAATGAAGGTGAGACGTCTGGAGTTTGTCAAGACTGTATACTTAACCTCTGAAGTCCTTCCTTTTTGACTACTATTTCAGCCATCATTTCCCATGCCCCTCAGACCCATACCCATCTTAGACTGATAAAAACTTTGGGACATCCTCCCAACATGACCGAGAGGGTGGAAGAGGGGAGGAGATGTGACGGTCAGTTTCAGGGTGTGGGGGGAGAGGGTGTGGGGTAGTCAGGATCTTGGCACACTGGTCAGTGGTTTGCAGATACGATTTGCTGCTTTCTGTGGTACAGAACCTGGCGGATGAGTTTGCTCTGGTGGATGTAATGGAGGACAAGCTGAAGGGGGAAATGATGGACCTCCAGCATGGCAGTCTCTTCCTCCGGACCCCAAAGATCGTGGCCGACAAGGGTAAGTGTGGTCTTCTACCTTCAAGTCCCACCTCAAGACCCTCCTCTTCGACATTCCCATGGGTCTCCAAATCCCCTCCTTTCCAGCTCCGATCTGAAACAATGACTGTCCAGTGCCTTGGGACATCCTCCTAAATGGGAAAGGCGCTAAATAAGTGTAATTTTGTTGTTGTTTCACATAGCAAATTCTTATGTTTTGTTCTAAATTCCAACCATCAACATGTCAGTATAAAGAGGACATGAATGAGAATTATCACAGTAGAAGTTATTTTACAGAGAAGGTTAGAAGGTAAAATGTCTTGCCATACAAACAAATAAAGGAATTGGTTACTTTCAAAGTTTTAGTGCATGGGATTAGAGTACAGAGCTCCAGTGGGGAAACGAGAACTGGCACATACGTGATGGAGAGAGAGAGCAGAGAATGGGATCAGAATAGAGAGCTCCAGTGTGGGAGGGGGCACTAGCGCAGATACTATGGATGGGAAAAGAGCAGGGAATTATAGTAGGTAAGAGAGCAGCAGCACAGACACAAAGAACTGAAGACTGTAAACACTGTGCATTGGAGTAACTATTCTCCTGTATTGGACAGATTACACTGTCACCGCTGGTTCTAAGCTGGTTATCGTGACCGCTGGGGCACGTCAGCAGGAGGGTGAGAGCCGCCTGAACCTGGTGCAGAGAAATGTCAACATCTTCAAGTTCATCATTCCCAACGTGGTCAAGCACAGCCCCAACTGTGTCATCCTAGTGGTGTCCAACCCAGGTCAGTGCTGGCACTCTGTGCATTCGAGTGTTCGCGCTGCCAGAGAGTGTGTGTGTGTGTGTTTGGTCAGGGGATGTAGGTGGAAGGGAGGGCTGCTCTATTAATCTCTCTCTATTGATCTCTGGCACATCCCTCCTCCTCCCCCACCCTCTCCACTCCCCACCTCTCCAGTTGACATCTTGACTTACGTGGCCTGGAAGCTGAGTGGTTTCCCACGGCACCGTGTGATTGGCAGTGGATGTAACCTGGACTCAGCACGTTTCCGGTACCTGATCGGCGAGAAGCTCGGCATCCACAGCACCAGCTGCCACGCCTGGGTCATCGGCGAGCACGGCGACTCCAGCGGTATGTCCTGGGGGGAGATGGCGAGGGAGCCAGGGGGGTGGGTTTCAGTGGGGGGCGGGGGAAGTGCCAGACTCTGGCTCAATGTTACTACACGGTATCCTTCTCCCATCACTGCTGCCTTTAGAGCAATAGTCAAGGGCCCATAGGTGCCCAGTGCAACTCCAGGTTTCCTCACCTGTGATCTGCTCGGGACTCTTGAGACTCTGTCCTGCTCGGTGACTAACGCTGCCTTCTCCTACAGTGCCAGTGTGGAGCGGCCTGAATGTGGCAGGCGTGTGCCTGCAGCAACTCAACCCTGCCATCGGGACCGATCATGACAAGGAACACTGGAAGAATCTGCACAAGGAGGTGGTGGAGAGGTGAGCACCCAAGGGCAGCGCTGGCACCTCACACCTGTCAGCAGGGAGGGTTTTATTGGAGTAAAATGTCAATAAACAGAAGCAAAAATCATGATGGCTTTTAATAAGGAATTTCAACTAAACGTATCGGGAGAGAGCAGGTGAGCAGGGATCACACACTCCAGAGGGCCAGCCTGCAAATATCTGGTCCTTCCCATTGCTCTGGGCTTGCTCATGGCTTCATAGTAAGGTGATCTGTGTGGTTATGGTAAAGTGCGACTGGTGTAACAACATTCTCTGTGACCAATGACTTCTGCCACTCAAAGGCTTTCTGATAGTACATTACCAGAGTGTGTCATGGCCACATGGTATGGGGCTGAGCCTGAATGGCTAGGATTTTGTCAGTGCTCAGCCCAACTCCAAGCTGGGGAAAAGCAACAGTAATAAGGTGTTTGCTGGTTACTCTTTGCTGGATTGTGTTTTAAGACATTTGAGAAAGTCTTGGCTTTGGTGAGGAATGCTTGGTTGGGGAAGCAGTGTTGCAAGCTCTGTGCTGTACTGTCATGTCAGGCCAGGCTCTGTTTGATCCTGTCTTGTAAAGCGGTTGGGAAGTGCTGTGAGCCGAGATTGGAGTCGGCCGACTAGGGAATTTGTGTAATTGCGTTCGATTCACAAACAAGGAAATTAACCTGTGCTCTGGTTGTATCTCCCGCAGTGCTTACGAAGTGATCCGACTGAAAGGCTACACCTCCTGGGCTATCGGCATGTCTGTGGGAGATATGGCCGAGTCTATCATGAAGAACCTGCGCAGAATCCACCCTATTTCCACTATGGTCACGGTGAGTGGGAGTGAGGGGGGTCACAGGCTCTCACTGGTATAATAATAATAATAATCCTTGCATTTGATATAGCACTTTTCACATCTAGACGTCACAAAACGCTTCACAGAATACACTGTAAAGTGAATTGACTATATTTGTGGGCAAACTGCGGCAGCCAATTGCGCAGAGCGGTGTCCCAATTTATTGAGGGATTATCATCAGGTGTGTGGAGTAAGGAAACTTAGCTCAAGGTTTTGCCCTGCTGGGAATGGATCCCAAATCTCTCGCTTGTAAGGCAAGTGCTCTAACCACTGAGCCAACAGGACTCTGCAACAGGTTCTGTGTTACTCCCACTTAACCCACCAGGAATAGGTTCCAATGCTGTGTGATCTGGATGCACAGGCATGTATATGCCTGAGGCAGACTTAGCTTGTTGCTTGTGCTGCTGCTTGGTTACAGCAGTGATACCAGAGCCTGGCTCCTTCATGCAGACTTCCCTATCTACACTATGCCTCTAAATCCAGGTGCTGGGAACTGGCCCTGTAGGGGTGGACCTGCAGTAGCAAAGTGGAGGGCCAGTATTTGAGCAGGGGCATGCTATGGGAGTTTGGGAGGGTTAGTTTGAATTGTACCTGTGATATAAAGCTGATTAACCAGTGCCCTAAGCCCTCTGCTCTTCTCTCGTCAGGGTTTACACGGAATCACTAACGAAGTTTTCCTGAGTGTCCCCTCGATCCTGGGCAGCTCAGGGATGACTGACATGGTGAAGATGGTGCTGAAAGAGGAGGAGGAGGCCAAGCTGGTGAAAAGCGCTGAGACCCTATGGGGCATCCAGAAAGACCTGCAGTTCTGAACATCGTCACTGTAACTGTCGTGATAACACACATCGTCTCTGTGGGCTGCTCGTGGTGTTGTCCCGTGTCGTCCAGTGTGACATCAGTGACAGGCCTGTGTCTGCATCTTTATGGCCACTTTTGCTTCCCCGAGAATAGTGACCCACCCTTTCACCAGACATGGCTGAGCACCCATATTGGCCCGCTGTCCTGCGTGCAATCACAATGTTCCCAGTCAACCTGTGTCTTCCTCACTGAGCACCTGACAGCTGTCACTATGTCTTAAGTATTTATGTGTGTAGAATGTCAGCCGTGTATCCAGTGTCTCTTGCAGGGAAATAAAAGTTTTGAACACCCAACTCGTACTCTTTAAGACCTTGTGTGGCATCCATCTACCAGTAGATACAGCTCCAGGTTAGCACTGCACTATAATGTGATATTAATGATGAGGTGAAGGCAGTGGTGCCTGACTACAGGCTACCCTAGCCCTTAGGAACTCAATTTCCAAGTAGATCAGATTGGAACTGAGTGTGATTCTTTCAATAGAATTCTTCACTAACAGCCGGTCATTAGCAATCACACTGCAGACACCATTCACTTTGAGCGGCATCACAATGTTTGGGATCTTTGAGCATTTACAATCAGTCAGCGATGAGACACTCACATGTATAAGGGAGTGGAGGTAGGGGAGGGTGGGGGTGTAGAGGAAGTGGGATGGGGAGGGTTGTGTGTACGCAAGCAGGTGTGTAGAGAGGATAGTTGGGGGAGGAGTGTAGGGGAGTGGGAGGGGGTGTAATGTGTGTATAGTGCAGAGCCGGGAAAGAGACTTAGAATATTCAAAGAGTTTAATCTATTTCCCACCTCTGGGGGAGATTCAAAGGGTGCAAACAAACAGCAGAAAAATAGTGTGATTTGAAAGTTGAAACATTTACAGTTGTGGATATGTAATAACTTAGCTTATATTCCTCCCTGAAGACGCCTAATCCTGGCCAGACAATCAGCAGTGAAGGAAAGCCGGAGCTCAGTGAGAGAGCGGGGGGATCAGTATAGGTCACTGAGCCCCGATGTCTTCCTGGCTTTCTGCATCAGCGCTCGCAGCTGGAACTGCTTCCTGGACAAGAGACGCACGTGCTGCAGGGGGAGAGGGAGTGAGAGCGAGGAGCAAGGTTAAAGTCATTCTGTGCTAGCAAACCGGGGGAGGTAAGGTTCATTTCAAAGTGATCTCCTGACAAGACCACAACAACAAAATTACATTTATAGAGCGCCTTTCACGTTGGGAGGATGTTCCAAGGCGCTGAACAGTCAGGTCGGGACCCGAGCAAAGGAGCAGGGGCAGGGTAGGGGCGGGAGTGAGTTGGGAGGGCAGCAGAAGACACGGTCGAAGAGGAGTGGTCTTCCCATCTGTCAGCCCCACATTCCTCCTCTTGAGCAGTCCTCGCTTTATCAACTTACACACTATGGAGCATTAGTGGAGTATAACTGACCTGGCCTGTGCTCAGAATGACTCCCCCCCCCACCCCGGTTTACTCTGCCCCCATTCCAGTCTATCAGAAATACACAATCCCTCCCAACAACATAGGAAACCCCACCTCTCCCCTCCCCCATCACATAGGAGACAACCTGCATCACCAGACCATGGAGAGGCAACCCACCCTCACCACCCTCCATACCACCATGTGTGTGTGAAACCTATGGACATGTGGACCCTGAACTAACTGACCTTTAAGAAGACGTCCAGGTCAATGACTCCACCCCTCAGGGCTTCTCCCAGGTAGAAGATGGTGTCCTCGATGGCATTCTCCTCAGCATACAGGTTAAGGATTTGCCTGTAGAGGGGGGCGGTGGGCACCACCACCTCGTCAATGTCGTTACTCTCCGCCTGGTTCTCCATCTTCTCCAGCGCCTGGCTCAGCTCCTCGTCCTTCTTCCGCAGCATCTCCATGTTCTTGTCTACATCAGACTGACAGAACAGTAGCCATCACTGCACAGCTGCTCGCACTAGGCACACTCAGCACATATACTGTTTAGCAAATCCTCCACCCGCTCAGACCAAATGCAGGGATTAATATTATTATTATCCCAGGCTCAAAACTGCCACGTTCCTGAACACATTCCCTTCCTTAGTTTAGTAACAACAATAAATTGTGGTTTAAAATCATGCAAACGCATGGGATCCCCGAGCTTTGGATCTTGCCAACCTGTGCGTAGATTTCCTGGGATTCGATGAGTGGGATGCATTCCTGTGGGGAGAGCATGCATTCCTTTGTAGATATACAGAAATGTAAGCCAGTTGTGCTACGCCAGCTGTTTGGCATGCAGCAATGCAAATCTCTAAGCTCTTATCTCTACCACTTCCTCTGACTGGAGGAGGGGGAAACAGAAATGTCTTCTGGTCCTTTCTGGTTGAGAATGTCTCTGTGGCCCAGTCACTGGTCGGTCAGGGGCTGAGAGCTGATGGGAGACGCACTATCACACAATCCCATGCACTGCCTCAAACTTACGATTTCCTGGTCCAATTGATGGACCATCGCCTCCAGCTTCTGGTGACCTTTCTTCAGATCCTCTTCTGTGCGTTTCAGGGCGTCCAGCTCGGCCTGAGCGCGGCCCATCTCCTCCTTCATCCGCCAGCGCAGCTTGTCACTGACCGCCGAGATCAGAGAGGCCCTGATCGTATCCTCACTGATAGTGCCATCTCTACTGGGCCCTGCAACATTACGGACACAGGTCACTTCACATCCCTAACCCCCTTCACACACTCGACTCACCCCACAGGGTACAGTGACTGTTTATTTTGTATGAGAAGATAGCAGCCAATGTCCAATAAACAGCCATGGAGTGTGTAACCAATCTTATTGTGGGGATTGTCAGCCAGGACACTGGGAGAGAGAAAAACGTCTTTCTCTTTTTGAATAATGCCAAGGGATCTTTACGACCACCTGAACAGGCACGTGGGAGACCGGTTTAACATCTCATCCGAAAGCACCTAACAAAACACGGGCACTGTGGCAGTGTGTCAGCCCAGACCGTCAGCTCGAACATCCAGTTTGAACCCACATTCCTCTGACTGAGAGCAGACAGTGATGGCAGCAGAGCCAGGGATGGAAGCAGCTGTTTCTTTGCCAGTGGGAGTCTGAGTGCCTGCGATGGGGCGGCAGATTCCATCAGCGGATTGTGAATGAATCCCTCCTGTTTAAGTTAATCAGCTCTGGTATCCTAATCCGGATACTGAAGTCAGCTTGAATCCTAATCCCGATATAGCCAAGTCCATTACAGTTACACAGCCAACAGCACTGAGGCAGGGCAGCCCCCACACCTCACCCCCACCCCCCACCAAATTATCATCACATTATCTCCAAGGACTTGGATTGTTTTCCCTTCTCTTACCAGTGCTGGGGATAGCGGTCTGGTTGGGGTATGGGGAGTGCTGTGCGGAGCCTGCTGCGGGGGGGTAGGGGGCAGGTGCGGGGTAGGAGAACACCGGAAAGCCTCTGTAACAGCAAACACAGGGTTAACTCACTCATCAAATAGCAAGACGAGGTTCACTCAAACTCAGTGCGACTCTGTGCGTACATCAACAGGCACGTTAGACAGTGAGCGAACATTTGGTAACTCCACAGTACTTTGTGCCGAGGTGTATGTATATGTGCATCACTGTGTGTACATGTGTGTTTGCACCTATGACACTGAGCACATAACATTCTGCGCGTGTGTGTAAAACTTGTTTGTGTGTATCATTGTTTGTGTTCACAATGCGTATGTTTGTGTGTATGTATATATCATTGTATGCAAGTATTATTTAGTGTATGTGCCCAGCATAGTACAAGCTGTTGCAGAGTGTCGCTGCAGTAAGCAGGACCCTACCCTGTGTTGGTATGGGCTGGTGGGTACGGTGTGCCTCCGGCTGGCATTCCGGGCATATAGGAAGCTATGGTTGAAAGAAAACAAGCCCATTACAATGTCAATCAACTAACGTATTAATTAACAACAGTAAACAATGTTCAACCAGCTCCCAGCAGTGAAGCTCGGCACCAGGGCCTCAGCTTGGCTAAGTCACTCACACGCTCCCCTCTGGGTCTGAAGGTTATGGGTTCGCACCCCATGTTGTGACTCTGAGCTCTCACTCCGCAGGCTGACATTCCAGTGTAGTGCTGAGCTACAACGCAGTGTCCGCCCTACTTCAGGCGAGACATTAAAAACCCGGGTCTCATCTGTGCCCGTTTTGGTGGATGTTAAACATCATTTCGTAGGATCAACCTCATTGGAAAAGCAAAGGCAGGTTCTCTGCAAAAGAAGCACTCTGGGATCCCACCCTACGAAAGGGGCGCTATATCAATGCAAGTTGTTGTTGGTAGTGTTCCCTCACCCAGTGACCTGGCCACCAACCGCCAGATAAATTGGGTAATTCACTCTGTGGCCGTTGTGGGACATTGCTGTGCCACATTCCACTACAATTACAGTCACTGCACTTTTCAGAAAAAAAATGCTAAACTGTGGTACATTTTAACATAGAATCATAGAATTTTCATTGCACAAAAGGAGGCTATTCGGCCCATCTAGTCTGTGCCGGCTCTTTGAAAGGAGCAACTCAATCCCACTGCCCAGCTCTCTCCCCATAACCTAACAGACCTGTTCTCCCTACATAAAGATCCCCAACATGATGAGGCATAATATCAAATAATCCCTTACAAAAATAACAATTTGCCACTCAATCTACGACTGTTTGTGGGACACTGTTGTGCACACTGCTGCCGTGTTTCACACCAAAAATATACACTCAATTCATTTTATAGTATATCCTGTGAAGGTCTTTGAAACATATCGAAATGCAAAGATGATCATTATATCATTGGGACGTCCTCCTGACGTGAAAGGCGCGATACAAGTATAATTTTGTTGTTGTTGCTATAAGTACATGTACATGTGTATTGTGCTGAGCTGGACAACAATCTAATGCAATAAACCTAAACTACATTAAAGGTATAACCAGAATCACTCACCGATCAAACTTTCACCTGAATTGTGATATAAAACTAATCCCTAAAATTGATATTGTGCCATTCATTCAACTCCAAACCTCTGTTTCAAAGGCAAAAATGTGATTGACTGCGCTAGGCTAATAGGTTCATGGAATCAATCGTCAGACAATAAGATAAGCCCTCATTCAGTTGCCCAATGCAGGTATGAAAGTCCAGATCATTCACATAAAGTGTTCCGCTCCCTGCTAACAAGACCATCTTTGTTGTGTTTCTGTTAACCCTGTCAGGCCTCCTCAAACCACACAAACTTTCCCAAACTGGGCTCCTCGCCCAGCTATACTGCCCCACCCCAACTCCCTGGCAGATCCATTTCAGGATCCTCACCATAACCTGGACTGGAGTCCTGTAGCTCAGTGGTTAGAGCGCTCGCCTTACAAGCGAGAGATCTGGGTTGAATTCCAGGCAGGGAGAAACCTTGGGCAAGTTTCCTTACGCCACACGCCTAATAATAATCCCTCAAAAAAAATTGGTCATTTCAATTCAAGATTGTTTGTGGGACACTGCTGTGCGCAATTGGCTGCTGCGTTTCGCCCACAAATATATAGTCAATTCACTTTACAGTATATCCTGTGAAACACGTTGAGACGTCTGTGATAAAGTGCTATATCGGACGCAGGAATTATATTTATTCGTATAAAATTCTAAAGACGTTTCACGTCGGGAGGACATCAACAACAACAAAATTACACTTGTATCGTGCCTTGCACATCAGGAGGACATCCCAAGGTGCTGAAATCAGACGGCAATGCAGTGACTCTGAGCTACTCACTGGTGGGGGGTCCCGAAGGCTGGTACTGGGGGTAGCTCGGGGGAGCAACCGGCCTGGAGAACACTGGTGGCTCCTCACCAAACATCACCGTCATCACCTCGATCAGCCCGTACAGGTCTGAGTGCGGCTGTGGGGGAGACACATAACTGTAAACACCTTCGGTGCAACAACAAGTTGCATTTACACAGGATCTTTCACATGAGGAGGATATCAGTAAAGGGTTTGCATCCGAGCTGGGGATTGGAATCAAGAGGGGTGGAGGGTAGGGTGGATGGCTGTAGGAAGGTGACCAAAGGCACAGTTGAAGAGGAAGGTCTTGAGACCAGTGCAGCTCAAACACTTGCAAGAAATCTCACCCTTATCACATAGAGTCCCACCGTAAGCCAAGAGAGGTGGGGGGAAGGGAAGACAGGCAGAAACAAAGCAGAGGCATTGATGGAGACACTGAGTGCCAAGGGGAATAGTGAAAGGAGGAGTGAGAAATGAAGAGAGGGAGAGAAAGAAGAGGAGAGAAACAGAATAAGCAAAGAGAGATCAGAGATGGAGAGACAGAAACAAAGAAGATGCAACAAAGGAGCAGAGACAGATGTATCCCTCCTGGGAGAGAGCACACATTGCATTTCAACAATCTATCTCTGGGATTTCCATAAGTGGGATACGTGGAATTCTCAGTTTGATTTAGATACTCTCAAGCATGGTGTTGGGTTTCCACAGGTGTCTGACACCTGTTTGACAAAACATTTTTTTAGCAAGGAGAGAGATAGAAAGACCGACAGACAGAGGAGAGGAGGAGATGAAGAAAGAGAGAGAACACATTTCCATACTCACCTGAGTAAGGCAGCTCAGGCTAACTAGCGATTGCTGATAAACAGCACTGTGACCCTGACATGATCTGATCTGACTCTCTCCCCACCCCCACCCTCCCCACCCCCACCCTCCCCTGCCAGAAGATAGGACAGGACTCACGTGATTCCACTCGTGTAGGTATGGGAGATAGAGCTTTCCGCTGCCGTCAACGTGTTTGCCCGTTTTGATCATCATGGTGCTGGTGGGTTTGACAAAGCAGATGGGGGAGTTGTAGGGGTAGGAGTCCAGCAGCCAGAGAGACACAGGGATATTGTATGTGTTGCCTGCAATGGCACAAACAGGTCAAAGCTGCACACCTGCGCACCCAACACACAGCTTAACAACCCTGCACAATAATAACCCTTACATTTGATACAGCTGGAGGACATCTCAAAGCGCTTCACCGTAGAATGCAACAACTTTTACAGGAGGATACAGCAGTCAATTTTGTACAAATTGCCCCATAAACGGCCAGAAAGTAAATGATCAGCCCAGACTGTGGGGTTTGAGGTGGGTGAGTGGCAGCCCAGATAGGGGGGAGGTGATTGAGTTTCAGAAACCTACCTTACCTTCAGCCCTCATCATTGCTCTGATCACATTCCCTTTCGGGCTCCAGACTTACCCTTCCAAACCCCGAAACCCCTGCCTTCCCCCTCCCATTAACACAATTACACACAGTGCCACCCACCCCCCCAGACGTCTCAAAGGTGAACGCTAGATGTAGGTGAGGTACCTCTTACCTCTATAGTTGACCGGGATGGTCCCCGTCAGGCTCATCAGCTCCCGTGCTGTCCCATCTGTGAACACTGTAATCAGACAGTTACCATAAACTAACCTCAGCTCACTAGGAGACAGCGAGCCGGCATTCCCTCCCCCAGACAGCGAGACCCCCAACCTTCCCAGACAGTGAGGGAGCCCATTCCCTTCCCAGACAGTGGAGGTCCTTTCTTCTCTGATAATCTCTCTGAGGGAGAAGCTCTGAGCTGACAGGCCAATGATGATTAGCAGTTTTACAGCTCCCTCCTCTGGACAGTGCAGGAATGTCAGCTCTAAACCCTCAGAGCGACAGAATTAAATCTCAGCCCTAAAAGTTAACATAGTTCTTTTTATGAAATGACAATTAAATTCAGGCTGAACTGAAAAATGTTCCAAATTTATTTGTGGTCAGGCTTGTCATTCTTCATTTAACACAGGAGAACACCTCACAGTGGTGGAGTCAGGCGCCAAGCAAGGGAAGAGGGGGATGAGATAACGGCGGATGTGACCGAAGAGGTAGGTTTTATGGCAGGATATTAAGACAGGTAAAGGGAGAAGCTAAATGGGGGGTAGAGGGTGGGAGTTCAAGAGGTCGGGATGTATCATGATAATCCTTGTATGTGATACGGGGGCTTATCACATCGTTGAGACGTCTCAAAAAGCATCACAGGATATTATGTAAAGTGGATTGATTGTGTGCAAAACTGTCCCGCAAACAGTCGCGGAGTAAGTGACTTAAGTATCATTTGGTGGATCAATGGCCACGACGCTAGAAGAGAGAAACACCCTCCTCTTTTTGAATGATGTCCTGGGATGTTTAACAATCCGGTCAGTGGAGTTCTCAACACTTGCATAGTCCTATTGGGGGCAAATGACCTGTTTCCTCATCAAATCACGACCCAACTCCATTCAACTCCAAGCCCCATTTCTATTGGCAGTGGGGCTGTTGAACGCTATGGTGAGCCAGTTACTCACCATATGTGTCGATCACAGGCTTCAGATCCTTGTATGTGGAAATGACGGCGCTGATTTCTCGCATCGTCAGCTCCTTGTATTTGTACTGAAACACACAAGCCGTCACACCTCAGCGCCCACCGCCAACACTGACCACCTCTTATATCAACTCTCTATCTTCTGTCACAAACCCCATCTCACCTTCTCTGTGCAAATCTCCCTCTCTTTCTCCCTCACCCAGTGTAAATTTCCCTCTCTCTGCCAGTCTCACTCTTATTCTTTCACTCCGCGCCAGTCTGCCTCACCCTGTGCCTGTCTCCCTCTCTCTCCATGCCAATCTTTCACTCAATGCCAGTCTCTCTTTCTCAGCGCCAGTACCTCTCTCAGTCCACTCTCATTGACAGTCTCTCTCACTCAGTGCCACTCTCAGTGCTAGTCTCTCTCACTGCCAATCCGTCTCTCAGTCCCAGTCTCTCAGTCCCTCTCTCAGTCCCTCTCTTAGTGCCAGTCCCAGTGCCAGTCTCAGCCCCTCTCTCAGTCCCAGTCTCAGTCCCAGTCTCTCAGTCCCTCTCTCAGCCCCAGTCTCCCAGTCTCTCAGCCCCAGTCTCCCAGTCTCTCAGCCCCAGTCTCAGTGCTAGTCTCTCAGCCCCAGTCTCTCAGCCCCAGTCTCTCAGCCCCAGTCTCTCAGCCCCAGTCTCTCAGCCCCAGTCTCCCAGCCCCAGTCTCTCAGCCCCAGTCTCTCAGCCCCAGTCTCTCAGCCCCAGTCTCTCAGCCCCAGTCTCCCAGCCCCAGTCTCAGTGCCAGTCTCTCAGTGCCAGTCTCTCAGTGCCAGTCTCTCAGTGCCAGTCTCTCAGCCCCAGTCTCTCAGCCCCAGTCTCTCAGCCCCAGTCTCTCAGCCCCAGTCTCAGTGCCAGTCTCTCAGCCCCAGTCTCAGTGCCAGTCTCTCAGCCCCAGTCTCTCAGCCCCAGTCTCTCAGCCCCAGTCTCTCAGCCCCAGTCTCTCAGCCCCAGTCTCAGTGCCAGTCTCTCAGCCCCAGTCTCTCAGCCCCTCTCCCAGCCCCTCTCCCAGCCCCTCTCCCAGCCCCTCTCCCAGCCCCAGTCTCAGCCCCAGTCTCTCAGCCCCAGTCTCCCAGCCCCAGTCTCAGCCCCAGTCTCTCAGCCCCAGTCTCCCAGCCCCAGTCTCAGTGCCAGTCTCTCAGCCCCAGTCTCTCAGCCCCTCTCCCAGCCCCTCTCCCAGCCCCTCTCCCAGCCCCTCTCCCAGCCCCAGTCTCAGCCCCAGTCTCTCAGCCCCAGTCTCCCAGCCCCAGTCTCAGTGCCAGTCTCTCAGCCCCAGTCTCCCAGCCCCTCTCCCAGCCCCAGTCTCTCAGCCCCTCTCTCAGCCCCTCTCCCAGCCCCAGTCTCTCAGCCCCTCTCCCAGCCCCAGTCTCAGTGCCAGGCTGTACCTTGGAAAGCTGTTTTTTCAGGTTGTTCTCTGACATCCTGACGGCCTCTCAATGTTTCTGTCTTTGTTTCTGACCCGGAAATGGTCACATTTGTCTTCTCTGCGCGTGCGCGGCTTCACGTCCACGTGATTATCAGCTGATCGCGCCTGCGCACAAGGTCACTCTGTGATACATTGATACAATATACTGTACATACATTGACAGTGTGTGACAGTGAGTGTGACACATTGTGTCAGTGTCTGATACAGTGACCATTGATGTAATGTGTGATGGAGTGAGTTACAGTGACGCCCTAGTGTTGCTTGGCTCAGCTCTGACCTGGACACAAGGGTTTTACCTCTTTAACCCGGCGTCCCCTGTTGCCTACCCCATTGTCTCCTTTGTTTGTCGTGTCCACCCCCCATCCCCTCAACTCTGTTCGTCCTTAAAAGCCTCTCCCTCCCAACGTGCCGACATTCCC
Source organism: Hydrolagus colliei (assembly GCA_035084275.1). NCBI lineage: Eukaryota > Metazoa > Chordata > Chondrichthyes > Chimaeriformes > Chimaeridae > Hydrolagus > Hydrolagus colliei. Next base: position 11,580,883 of record CM068757.1, on the reverse strand, counting down.
AATTCTGATGATGGGTCCTGGACCTGAAACGCTGGCTCACTTTATTTTCTCCATAGATGCTGCCTGACCTGCTGACTGTTCCCAGCCACTTCTGTTTTTGCTTCAGGGTTACATAGACTGTAACAGGACAGAAACACGCCATTGGCTCCACATATGCCAGTGTTTACATTCAACACGAGCCCCAGCCTCGATCTGTCTATTCCGTTTCTCCCTAATGTCTGAGTCAAGTTTTCTCTTAAATGCATTGATGCTTTTTGCTTTAACCACAGCTTCCGGCATTGAGTGATACATTGTGTGACTAATAATAATTTTCCATTTGATATAACGCCTTAACACGTCTTTGAGATATCTCAAAGCACTTCATAGAATATACTGTAAAGTGAATTGGCTATTTTTTAATCCCTAAAATCAGTTTTTCCTATTAGATGTGTTACTGGCTAGTTTATATTTATACCCTCTAATTTTGGACTCACCAATGGAAATGTCCGCCTTATCGAATTGTTTGATAATATTATTTTACAGATATGATAATGGCGGCGAGGACAAGGAGTGGTTGCTGGACGATTGTTGGTTGTTGTTTGTTGTTGTTTTTGTTGTTAATATTATTGCTTTTGTTGTTTATTATTGTTGTTTGATTCCCCCCACCCCTGCCCCCATCTTCTTCTTCCCTCACTCCCTTTCCCCACTTTCTCTCCTCCCTTTTCCCCTTCCCTCCCTCTTCCCTCTTCCTGATCTTGCCCCTACCCATCTTTCCCTCCCTCTCTTCCTTACCCCCCTTTCTCCCCCCTCTTCCTCCCTAACCCTAACCCATCCCACCTTTCCCTCCCTCTCCCCCCTTACCCTCTTTTCCCCCTTTCTCCCCTGGCCCCATTTTCGCGATTGTTTGTGGGGACACTGCTGTGCGCAATTTGGCTGCCGCGTTTCGCCCACAAGTATACAGTCGACTTTCCTGCTTTTCTTCCCCCTGCCTCGACCCATCCCCTTTTGCTTCTTTACCCCCTTTTGCCCCTAGTCCCACTTCCATGACTGATTGTGGGACACTGCTGTGCGCAATTTGGCTGCCACGTTTCGCCCACTAATATACAGTTACTTTTCCTACTATTCTTCATCCTGCCCTGATCCTTCCCACCCTGCTCTTGTCCTACCTAACTGTACAGCGCCTTGGGATGTCCTCTCGACGTGAAAGGCGCTATATAAATGTAAGTTTTGTTTGTTTGTTGTTTGTTGTTTTTAAAAGACAAGCTTTCCTTTTTTTGCTCCTCAACTTCCCCTTTCTCGTGTCCATCTCTCTGCTGTCAAAGCTCACAGTTGCACAGGCTGAGTGTGTGGCGTGTTCTGAAATAGTCACAAAGAGTTGAGCCTCACAGGCACAGACCTGGAAGAAAACAATAATCCCTGCATTTGATGTTGACGTTTTTTAATGAAGCATTTCAAAGTGTTGAGAGCTGATGTTATCTGCAGTGACTGTATTTGCAGATAAACAGCAGCCAATGTATTACAGAAGTCTGCATCACCATGAAGTGAGTGACCAATTTTATTTGGAGGATTTCTGGCCAGGATACGTGGAGAAACTCCCTTTTTTATTGTCATGGGATTTGTAACATCTCCCTGAACAGGCAGACACTACCTCGGTGTCACGCCAAAGGACACCACCTATAGCAATCCTCCTGGGAGGGGGGAGGAGGTAAACAGTTCTTAGAACAGAATTTGCTCCTTGGTGCGGTGCTTGGTAACAGAATGTCAGAGTCAAGCCAACCCTCTGTGGTGTCTCTAGTCCAGTTCCTGATCCAGCTGGGTGTACAGTACTATAGGGCACTGCTGATGACAGCACAACTCTTCAGCAGGACTTGGAAGGGCAGACCAATCATTGGGGGCAGGGAGTCATCGCACTCAGTTACTGTTAACCCTGCGAGCCAAAGCCCATCTGGTAGCGTGGTCCTAGCTGATCAAGCCTCAGGAAAGCTTACCAGATAGTGCTACCAATGGCAAGCTATGTGGTTTTAGCTGGTTAGACTCCCAGCAATACCCTGACGCATTTTTAGGCACAGGGAAATTTCCATGTGTAGGTAAACATATGTATGTGGAACTCTGGTTCACTTTCGTTTGGATACTGAAGCACGGTGATGGGTTTCCCTGTGTGTCAGACCACCCGTCCGCTCAGAAAAGGGTTTGTGCACCGCTGTCCAGTTAACATTATTTATTTCAACGACTTGAGATAGCAGCTTTCACACAGTTAAATGTCTCAAAAGCAATTTACAGAAGAGAGAGGGTGTCCAAGCAGGGCAGGACATGACCAAAGATGCGGTCAAAGGTTCTTAGAAAACAGAAGTGGGGAACGAGGAGGAGAGAATTACAACAATAATTTACATTTAGAAAGCCGGTTTTCACATTAGGAAGACATCCCAAGTTGCTGAACATCCAAGGATTTGCTCCTGAGCTGGGGGATGGGCTCAGGAGGGTAGGAATAGGAAGGTGATCAAACGCCCGATCAAAGAGTAGGATTTTCACATGGGCCTTGAAGGAGCCAAGGGAGAGGTGAAGAGGTGAATGGCCTGTGGGATGGAAGTAGGGACAGAAAGGCCTGACCTTTCTGAAGGCCTGACCATCGATGATGGGGCGGGTGAGACTGGGGACATGAAGCAGGCCTGTGCAAATGCATTTAATGTATCAGAGATGAGGGCAAGGGTGCAGAAAGCTTGGCTACCATTGGTGGAGCAGTGATGGGTGAGAGGTGGAGACATTTTAAACTTAGAACATGATTCATTTGACAGTTACCTGTATTAATACTTTGATACTTGATGCAGAACCTGTTAGGAGGGGTGTGTGCTCATGTGGAGTATAAATACCACACGGAGCTGGGACAGGTGACCTGTTTGCATGCTATAGTGTTCAATAAAAATGCTTTACGGGTTACTGCTGTCAAGTGGAGTGACTGTGTTTTTAAAGCAAATACCAATTTGTGCATAGCAAGGTTCCCAAACAACCAAGAAGTGGATGGTTGATTTACCTTGAGGACAGTTGGGGCCGGATATTTTGCAGATACAACGAATGATTCCACAACCAAGCAGTTATTTGAAGCCAAGAGAACACTCAATGCCTAGGCTGGGGAAGTATGGCTGTGTTCTCAGTATGAATGTTAAGTCCAGTTACGGCTCCATCTACCCAAGGCGGCTTAACCTTTCCCCTTTGATGTACTCTTGTATCTGCACTGAGATGTGGATGTCAAAGCGTCAGCTGATGTAGAAGCTTCCGGAGTGTTGCCGTGCTGTTCTGCAGCTTCTCTTCCTCCTCCTGTGTCAGGTCCAGGGCCGTGACCTTCAGCACCCCACAGCCACCCAACAGGCAGGGCAGGCTCAGGTACACCTCACTGCCAACCCCGTGATAGCCCTGCCAACAAGGTCAATGTGCGGTGAGCAACACCAGCCCCGGCGTTTTATACTAGCAAACCTCACCAGTAACAATGAAAATGATAATCCTCACATTTGATATAATTCCTCATCACATTGTGGAGATGTCTCAAAGCACTTCACAGGATATGCTGTGAAGTGTTGTGACTGTAACTCGTGGGTCAAACGTGGTAGCCAATTGCCTGCATCAATGTCCCATAAATAGCCGTGGAATGAATGACTGATTTTATCTGGGGCATTGTTGGCCAGGATACCGGGAGAGAGAACAACAAAATTACATTTGTATAGCGCCTCTCACATGAGGCAGACATCCCAAGATGCTGGACAGATAGTATTTCAGACCCAGCTGGGAGTAGGGATCAGGGAGGGTGGAGGGCAGGGGGGAAAGGAGGTTGATTTAAAGCACGGTTGATGAGGAGGGCCTTGAGGTGGATCTTGAAGGAACAAGGGATAAGGCAAGGCTGATGGACTGCGGGATGGAGTTCCAGAGAGTGGGGGCAGAGTGGCTGAAACTCCCCTCCCTTTACGTGGTGATTATAAGGACAGGTTGGATCTGGGTTTGAAGCCGACTCGGAGACTGACCTCAGCTGTGAATATGGAGCAGTGGCTTGCTCCAGAGATATTCCTGGAACAGGAACAGCTATGTGCAATAAGCTGTACACTGGCTGTCACCACAGGAGTCAGGGCTACATCTGGCCTCTGGGTGTGTTGAGAGGGGGTGGGAGAAAGAATATAAATCGGACATGATTCTCGCTCCTGTGCCCCTGCTTGTGGCATGATCTTAGCTGAGTTCAGCAGCTCTAGGGCCGCACCTTCTGACAGTTTGCCATCTGACAACTCCACCTTCTGAGGAGGGCAGTCATTTCTGCCCATCGCAGAGGCACTGTACCTGAAGGTCTGGGCACTGGGGCCTGGAAACTGGGTAATGGGGCCTAAATGCTAACGCCAGTATACCTTGAGCCAAGTTACACTCACCTGTGCCAGTGTGGAGACGGAGTGTGGCCGCCCACATTGGCTCAGGATGGTTTCGATCAGATCAGCCACCGACAGCCCCACACACCACGACCTTTGGCCTTTCTCCTTCAGCCCGTGGACCACCCTGAAACACAGAGAGAAGCAGAGATGAACACACCCCAGGGATTTTTTTTCTTGCTCAGCTAAGTGTCTGACACATGCGGAAACCCATCATCTCTCTCAAGAGTCTCTAAACCAAACTGAGATTTCCACCTACACACAGAAATCCCAGAGACAGCTTGTTGGAATGGAATGCACTCTCTCTCCCTAGAGAGACACTTCTTGCTGACCTAATGCTGTAATCAGGCGCAGGTTGGCAAGAGCCACAGCTTGGAGACTCTAGAACATACTTTTGGAGTAACTGCTGAAGTCTAACCAGCAGTTTAATTCTGCATAGCTTATCTCCGAAACCTTCCTTGGTCTATCCCCCTATTCTTCTGACTGTTTCCTCTCTTTTGAGCACCTCACCCTCCACCGTCTCCTCTCTCTCCTTCACAATTCTCCTAGTCTACCACCCACCCAAACCTCCTAGCTCGTTTCTCACAGATATCTTCTTCCACCCCTCATCCCTGTCCCTCTGTAGAAAACTCCCGCTCATAATGAAGTTAGGTGACATGCATGTAAGCAACACTCCTCTGCACACTCAACACACGTACAAGCACCAACCACGAAGAGAACACAGGCTACAAACCTCCCCACCCTGACTCCACTCTGCTTACCGATCAGCTGCCTCCTCATATGTTTGATGGTCTGCGGTGAGGCCTGGAGTCCCGTCTTTATCTGGGCCCCTCAGTACAGCCACTGCAATCACAGATACGAGGGAGAGACATCAAGACATCAGCACCCAGCCACCCATTGTCAGAGCACCAGGTGGGGTGGGGGGGCACTGGACACAGAAAAACAGAGTTAGAGAAAGAGAGGAGTGCTGCTCTGGCCATGAGATGGGAGAAAACGTCTGGGGAGAGAGAGAGAGAGAGAGAGAGCAGGGAGAAAGTTCTGGGTGGGTGGGGAGAGAGAGAGGTGGGAGGAGGTTCTGGGGGGGTGGGGAGAGAGAGAGAGGAGCAGGTGCCCAGGTTGTCACCAGACAAAGAGAAGGTGGTCGCTACCAAAGGGATGCTTTGTTGGAGGGACGGGGTTGGAGATGGTGGTGGTGAGGTGGGCGGTGCTGGTACCTTGGTTCTCCCCGTGCTCCCCGATGAACCAGGGTTGGTGGGCTGAGGGCTGGCAGAGTGGCCGCAGCAGGTAGCGGAGACGCTGGGTGTCCAGGTTACAGCCAGTCCCGAGCACTCGCTGAGGAGCAAAGCCACTCAGCTTCCAGGCCACGAAGCTCATCACGTCGACTGGTCACCAGAGGGAGGAAGATCAGAGACACATCCAGACTTCATCACCATTGAGACCCCCTCCCACCCTCCACAACAGTGAAGTATCTCCCCATAGGCTCCCCCAACCCAATTTCCCCATGAACTTTCTCCTCCCTTCCCCATGTTCCCCACATGCTTCCCCCACTCAATTTCCCCATACATTTCCTCCTCCTCTCCTCGTGTTCCCCACACATGTGCTGGTGCATGTACCTGGCTGGGAGGCAATGACGAGCACGCAGTGGGGGCTGTACATCACGGCACTGGGGATGAGGGACCTGAACAGCTCCACATTGCTCTGCAGCACGTTCACATATGATCCTTCCCTCCCAAGCGTGTTCGCTGTGACAACCACCACGCTGGAGCCCGCTGAGGCTGACATGTCTACAGCCAGAGAGAGTGAGAGAGAGAGCGCAAGGGAGTCAGAGACCAGGAAACAATCCCAACCCTAGCCCCTGCCACACGCCCTCTGTGCTCACTGACCACTCGGTACCTTTGCTGCTGTCTACGCGGGGGAGATTGAAGATCTCGAGTTCCATGGCGCCTCCTCTCAACGTGTTCTCCGAGGTCTGAATAAACACCAGTTTCTCCACAATTTCCTGCAGACAAGAGACAGGAGTCAGGTCAGTGGTTTGCAGCCTGTTAGCAGCTTCTCCATCGAAACGCACACTCTGGGGTCCCCAAGCCTTGGCTCTTGCCAACCTGCCCGCAATAGTCTATAGAAATTGGGGAAGCACAATGAGTCTCTCCGCAGAGAGAGGGCACATTCCATTGCACAAGAAACGACACATGTGAAACACATGTCAACATGTGGCTGGTTTGGAACCAAGCAGAGGGTGGGGGCAGGGAGGTGGGGGGCTGGTTCAGGCTGGCCAACACACATTACCTTAGATAAGATGCTGGTTACACAGGCCATGGCCAGATCCCCACTGCCCAGCACAGTGACCTTGCTGTAAGGTGGGGGATGTGCACCTGGCTCCTTTGGTTGTAGACTGTTGCTGGAGACACCTGTAGAACAGGTAAGACAGGTTACAAACCCTCGCCACCCACCAAAGGTAACAATAATATTTATATAGCACGTTCCACATCAGGAGGATGTCCCAAGGCACTGGACAATGAAGGGTTTGCACCCAGAACTGTGATTGTGATCAGAGATGAATAGGCAGAAATGGGAGTGAAAGAGGGACCATGACTGATGGTGGAAAAGGAAGGTCTTGAGATGGGGCTTGAAGGAGACAAGGGGGTGAAACACTGAGTGACTTCCCTCCTGTAAACAGTGACATTGCTCAGCAGGTGATGGAGGGATGTCTTTGTTCACCAATGAAACTCACTCCACAGGGTGAGCAGGTTATAAAGCATCTCATTCTCTCTCACACTGATTCACTTTCCTTCCTTTTGTCTCTGGTTCAATTTCATACTCAACGAATGGCAGCAAATGTTAGCGACTGAGTAAAACTCCCTCTACACTGCCCGTCCGCACTCCCAGGTCAGTGATAACACAGGTTGATATACAGCAAAGCACCCTCTTTCACCCACAAAATATACAGTCAATTCACTTTACAGTATATTCTCTGAAGCGCTTTGAGATGTCTAGAAAAAGTAATAAGGTGTTATACAAATGGAAGGATTATTATTGTTATAATTCCTATATACTCAAGAACCTGGGCTGAGACAGGCACATTTTCTCTTTCCGAAGTTTCTGACAGTCAGACAGACAGACAGACAGACAGCACTAATCTGGGCTGGATTCTCGCAACAGGAGGAAGCCACTGCCTCTGGGTCACTGTATCACTATATCACTAAATCAGCTGCTTCTCAGTTCATACCAACAAACCCTAATGTTTCACTGACTGGCTGGCTGTTTGTCCAGGTCCCTTTACAATCATTCTATCAACATGGGATATCAATGTGTGGGTGGAAAGAGTTGACAAACCTGCGGTGACCTCAGCCAGCATGGCGCTGAGTTCAGCCACTGACTCTCCGTCCGCGCTGGGCTTGGCGAACAAGGGCGGCTCCTTCCCAAAGGTCAGCGACATCTCATGCAGTAAACTCACCACATTAGACTTGGGCTGCACAAGACAGATCATCGCATTAATAATAATCCTTGCTTCATCATGTCGTTGAGATGTCTCAAAGCAATCCACAGAATATCCTATAAAGTGGATTGACTGTATTTTACAATATATTCTGTGAAGTGCTTTGAGATATCTAGAAGATGTGAAAAGCTCTATACCAAATGCAACGATTATTATTATTATTATGTGTAATTTATCATAAATTATATTGCAGCTGGATGGCCAGTGGGACCTGTGACACAATGTCTAATGTATGTGTGATCACTCAGGCTCTTACATGGCTCCAGTGCTGCAGGCCAGGTAAATAAACCCGTCCCTGCACATCCACATGTTTCCCCTCGCGGATAACCATGTCCGGGGTTGGCCTCAGGAAGCACAGAGGTGGCCCAAACGGGTGGGACTCAAGGATCCACAAGCGGACTGGAATATTGTAGGAAAATCCTAAAGAAAAAACAGAAGAGGACTGAGGTTGCAATTTTCCCAACACATGAACACATGGCAGCTTAAAAACACAAAACGTCAGCAGAGGCAAGCAATGAGGATGATCAGAAGTATTGTAGGAATGTGGTGAGGTCGGCTGCTGAACAAGGGAAGGGAACCACCCCGAACTCTTTTACCTCCCCTTCGTGTTTCACCCCTTCCCAAACACTCCCCTCCCAGCTCGGGTCACACGCCTCTTGTTTAGCGCCTTGGGACGTCCTCCTGACGTGAAAGGCGCTATATAAATGTAAATTGTTGTTGTTGTTGTTGTTGGAAGGGAAGGGAAGGGGGAGGTGATCTCTTTGCCTTAAGTGTTAAGGTTGGATTAGGTAGATAAAGAGGCGAGAGCCAGAATGAGAGAGGCAGGGAGTTGCAGAGGTAAGAGATACACTGGCTGAAGATACCAATTACCAATGGAGGTGCTGAAAGCGACAGAAAGTACAGCAGCTGGGTTATTTACCTTAAAAATACTTACAGTTTAATATTTGATCTTTATTGACTAACAAATAGCTCCAATCCTGACAGGGAGAGACTGAAAGGAGACATGACCTGCTTAACTTGTGTCTTAACTACCAATGGATTATCTATTGGTTAATAGGCTGGGATGACCCATTAGGTAACAGGCTGGGAATTACCTGTACCTGGTTTGATGAGTAGGAATTACCTTGATATGTGACAGGCACGGTTCCCAGCAGGTTGAGCAGATCTTTCTGTGAGCCATCATTGAACGCTGAAATTAGAACATAAAATCCTCAGTCTGGAGCAAACAATTGTGTCTTTACATCCCAGAGGTTGTTACAGAAGCCAAACACGCCCAACACACCCAAAAACACCCACATTGTGAGCGAACCCACACCCCAATCACCCGAAGCATGCCCAAACACACCAAAACCACCCTCAAACATACCCAAACCATCCCCCAACCATACCCAAACACACCCAAACCAGGAGAAAAACACACTGTTCACCAACAAGCTGCTCCACTGGGAGGAAACGAAGGAAAGGCGGGGAAAGTAAGGAGAATGTGGTGCTGTACAGCGTCCAGCCGAGGAGATGCCGGGAGGGGTGGCACCTCAACCTGGGTTAGTGTTGCTGGCAGGAGCTGCCGGAGAGCAACAACAAAATTAAATTTATAGAGCGCCTTTCATGTTGGGAGGACGTCCCATGGCACTGAAACATCAGTGGTTGGGACCCGAGTACGGGCGAGGGGCAGGGTAGGGGGAAGGGGAGGGAGAGAGGTGGGAGAGCAGCAAAAGGCACAATCGAAAAGGAGGGTCTTGAAACTGGCGTGGAAGGAGCCAAGGGAAGAAACGAGGCGAAGGGACTGTGGGATAGAATTCCAGCAGAGCAGCCTCTCTCAGGAGAGAACACCACTGATGCTCTCTTCAAAACCAAACCAAACTCCCTGATGTCAACTCAGGTTTAATACATCAATAATGATTCATAATCCCCGAAACACATCCTAACAAGTCCTCCCCATGTGAATGTGTATATCAATTCTATTTGTTGTTGTTGTCCCACTGTACACAGCGCTGCTCTGACAGACTTACTGTACTTGTCCATTGAAAATCGGAATTCTGGGAATTTCTTGTGCAGATTTTTCAGCTCCTCGATGGTCAGGTCCCGGAATTTATACTGAGAAAGAAATGAGCGGCTTCAGAACCTGAACAAGTGTAGCAATCTGCTTGTCTCAGTCTGTATGTGTGTGTATCCTTCTCATTGTCTATGTCTCACTCTGCAGGTACTGTATACGGTTGTCATGTCTAAGTGTCTCACACAGCTGTGTGTGTCTGTATCTATTTCACTGTGTGCCGCTCACAGAGTACGCATCTGCGTCACTCTATCTCTCCCACTGAGTCTGTCTCACTGTGTGTCTTTCTCACTAAATTTGCATGTCCATCTGTCTCGATGGGAAGGGATGTGTGCCCAAACCAAGGACAGAAAGTTCGTGGCAAATTTCTCACACATTTCATTTCATGCTGAGCTGTGTTGTCCACCAGGACGTCTCTGGTACCTAACATCCACCCAGTCAAACGTCAAATGACAAAGTAGTGAATATCCTGGTTGAGGGTGGGGGGGAGTGGGGGTGGGGCACAGCAGCAGGGGGGGGCCACGTGCTCTTCTTGCTGAACTGGCTCCAAGGTGACTTATTTGGCAACTGAAGGTCAGAATTGAGCCTGCCCTCTGTGGCAGTCTCAGGAGTCAATTCTCCAACCCAAAGCCACAAGGATGGGACCTAGCTGTGACAAGAGGTGGGGAAACATGCCAGGCAGCGATATCAATGGTACGCTGGGCTACACACTCTTGGGGGGGGGGGGGGGGGGGGGGGGGGGGGGGGGGGATAGTTTGCCAACCTGTGACTAATACTCTCTCTGGAACTTCCATGAGTAGGTTGGATGCATGGGATTCTCATTTTGTTTGGATACTCTGAAGCATGGTGATGGGTTTCCACAAGTGTCAGATATATCTGGCTGAGCAGACAAAAATCAGTCACACTCACTCAATGTGTCACTCCCCACATACTCATCATGTCACTCCCCGCACACAAACACACACACACTCACTCACTCACCGTGTCACTCCCCGCAACACACACACACACAGGGTCACTCCCCCCACATACTTACTGTTCACTCCTCACCCACACACACTCACGTGTCACTCCCCATATACACTCACTGTGTCAATTTCCCCCCACACACTGTGTCACTGCCCCACACACTCACTGTGTCACTGCCCCACACACTCACTGTGTCACTGCCCCACACACTCACTGTGTCACTCCCCCCACACACACTCACTGTGTCACTGCCCCACACACTCACTGTGTCACTGCCCCCCACACACACTCACTGTGTCACTCCCCCCCACACACACTCACTGTGTCACTGCCCCCCACACACTCACTGTGTCACTGCCCCCCACACACTCACTGTGTCACTGCCCCCCACACACACTCACTGTGTCACTGCCCCCCACACACACTCACTGTGTCACTCCCCCCCACACACTCACTGTGTCACTGCCCCCCACACACTCACTGTGTCACTGCCCCCCACACACTCACTGTGTCACTCCCCCCCACACACTCACTGTGTCACTGCCCCCCACACACTCACTGTGTCACTGCCCCACACACACTCACTGTGTCACTGCCCCCCACACACACTCACTGTGTCACTCCCCCCCACACACTCACTGTGTCACTGCCCCCCACACACTCACTGTGTCACTGCCCCACACACACTCACTGTGTCACTGCCCCACACACACTGACTGTGTCACTGCCCCACACACACTCACTGTGTCACTGCCCCCCACACACTCACTGTGTCACTGCCCCCCACACACTCACTGTGTCACTGCCCCCCACACACACTCACTGTGTCACTCCCCCCCACACACTCACTGTGTCACTGCCCCACACACACTCACTGTGTCACTCCCCCCCACACACTCACTGTGTCACTGCCCCCCACACACTCACTGTGTCACTGCCCCCCACACACTCACTGTGTTACTCCCTCCACACACACTCACTGTGTCACCCATCCCCCACACATACTGTTTTACCCTCCCCACCCCCCCACACACTGTGTCACTCACCCCCCCCACCCCACACACACACAGTGTCAGCCCCCCACCCCCCCCACACACTGTGTCACTCTCCACCCACACACACTCAGTGCCCCGCCCCAAAATCTCACCTTCTCCAAACGTTTCTTTAGTATCTGTTGATTAAACTCCATCTCTGGATCCCGAGTCACCCTCTCGGAGTCGCCGTTTCCGGGTCGAGCTCGAGTGTCTGCGAGTGGGAGAGAGGGAAGGAGGGAGGGGAAGGAGGGAGCGATGGGGAGCCGAGGAGAGCCTACCGATCTGCAGTCTCTGGGCCGAGAGCTCCCAGCGGCTGTACCTGTGGCTGGCTTGGCTGTAGAGTGTGTCTCAGCCCCCTGTCCTGCCCTTGCTGCCTGTTATCCCGCGGTTCCCATTGGGCTACAGGATCGTTGCTCAGTGCGGGCGGGTCCTACCTTTCGCTCGGCCCTCCAGCAGTTCCTGAACCATGACGGCCTAAGTACGATTGTATCCAGGCTTCAGATATATGTGCGGATTTTTAAGGAAAAATTTGGATTCGTGTGGGTATTATCGCTGCAAACTGCATCAATGCCGACGGACTGAGTGGCTGTAGCTGGTCAGGCAGCGGGACGTTCATCAGAAAATGCTCTTAAAAACAAGCTGTATAATTTTAGTTGTGGCCCAAATGGGCTGGCTTCCCAAAAGGGCTTGGGATTGTGATGGAGAATTGATTCCAAAAAGCACAAATATCCATGCGTTGAAAAACTTTTACAAAAGTTAAACGGAACTTCTGAACTCAGCTGCGGGTGGTGGTTAGCACGGGGAGGCACTCACAGAAGCCCATCCAGAGTCCACCCGTGCCCAACGCATAGTTCTGGGGTCTCCCAAGCCCTGGCTCTCACCAAAGTGCGCTAATACTCTTGGATTAGCTAAACTGGATGTGTCCTTCTAGGGAGAAAGTGTGTATTTCATTGATCTTGTGTTTTCAATGAAATCAATTGTACCATCCTCCCATTACAGCATCAAGATGTTTTATCAGTGACAAGGACACCGAGAAAATATCCATTCTCCTTTCAAGTTGTGTTTGCGGAATCTTTAACTTGAACACCTGACCTCAATTTAATGCTTCATTTGAAGCACAGAAGCTCTGTTAATGTTGTGCTGTCCAGCTAGACTGTGAGCTCATTGGTATCTGGGACTTGAACCCACAATATTTACAGTAATAGTCCTTGTATTTGATGTAGTACCTTATCACGTCTTCGAGACATCTTAAAGTGCTTCACAGAATATACTGTTCACCAAAAAGGGTCCAGAGTTCCAACAACTGAGTAAAGCATACACATATGTATGCAATCTTCTTACTTATGAAATACAGTATATATAACTCTTTCGAATGCCTTAGTTGCCTGAAACAATGAACTTCTGAGGTAGTCATTCCATATTCCTTGACTCTCCAACTAGGTCACATTTTAACTCTTGTCCCAGCTCCTTCATTAAAGGAGTCCTGTAGCTCAGCAGTTAAACCACTTGCTTTGCAAGCGAGACTTGGATTACAATGTAAGGATTATTATTATTAATATTATTATTAAAATGAAGTGTTTGTCTTACAAAAACTTATAGTGATATAAAGCACCTTCGTGGTTTACCAAAGGTAGGAAATGTGTTTAAAATGTGCATAGACAGATGTCTAATAATAAGATTTATTTTCTAGTTTTGCAATATTTGTACAGAGAAATACAGTCCTACACCAGGTGATTTACTCAGCATGGGATATGTAGAAACAAACATAAATGTTACAAGTATACAGGTTTTAAACAAACAAAATATTCCCTACACTGCACTCCACTGAGCTGTTGCAACAAGTCAAAATGAACAAAGACTCGTTGCAACCACGGCTCTTCAAACAGTTAAATATATGTCAGTAATAAAGAATATCAACTTTTTTGTTCTTAAAATTCGCACCATTAAACATATTTTGAGATAATCATATACAATTAAAGAATGTGAGCCTAAACTCTCACCGTGCTGAATCTATTATGTGATCAGAGCTATTGCAGTCAGATATGTCTTTTTAATGGAATAAGGAAGCACCTGTTAAGAAGCGATTTTCATTTCTGGATGTTGGATGGTGAGAAACAACGGATATGGGCAACTGATTGGAATTTTCCTCAGTACTCTGCAAGCACAGACAAAATAATTAGAAAAACGTGTAGTGATATAAAGCACCCTTCACATGGGATAATATCTCAAAGCACTTTGTGAAGAAGTTAAGAATGGTGGGAAGATGGTGTCTCAGTATGCTAACTGAAGGTACAGTGAAAGACAAGTTTTTAGGAGGCATTGATTGCAAAGATAAGATTTAGCGGATTGAATTCAAATTCCTCCATATCCTCATCACATTATGGAGTCCTGTAGATCAGTGGTTCGAGCACTCGCCTTACAAGCGAGAGACCTGTGTTTAACTCCAGGCAGGGCAAAACCTTGGGATTGTTTCCTCACTCCACATACCTAATAATAATCAGTCAAAAAAAACAATAATAAATTGGTCATTTCAATCCACAACTCTTTGTGGAATTCTGTTGTGTGCAATTGGCTGGCACGTTTCGCCCATATATAGAGTCAGTTCATCTTACAGTATATTCTGTGAAGCGCTTTGAGATGTCTAGAAGACATGAAAAGCGTTATATCAAATGCAAGGATTATTATTATTGTTAGAAGAAATGTTCACTAATGTTGGGCTGGAATGCTGTTGTTGTTGGAAGGATAGAGGAGCAAGCAGTTGGTGATGGGAGAAGGAGCAAGAGAATGAAACTGGAGAAGATTGCAGAGGTAGGGAAGGGCAAGAACATGAATGGATTGGAAGGTCCTTGCACTATCTTCTTATATACACTATCCTGTGGTTCAAGATCATTTTCAAGTAGGCTGTAACCTACTTCAAAAAATTGTTTCACTCATAAAATTCACATTGATAGTATATTCTTTGAAGTGCTTTGAGACATCTCAACAATGTGATACGGTTTACAGTACATCAAATGCAAGTTATTAAAATAAAGTAACTTCGGATAATCCAACGATGGCTAAAATTATGATTGTCACCTAAATTGTCAAGCCATCAATACCCGGGCATTTCTCATATAAACTATTAATAAAATACATCGCTTTACTCATCACTTCGCTTAATACATAACTTGTTGCCTTGTACAAATGATTTTAATAACACTCATGGAAAATTGATTTGATAACATGGGTGAAGTGCCAGTCGCTCCGACACCAGAAATCTAGCGTTTCAGAAAAAAAAGTGTGTGTCAATGAGTGAGACGCATTCCACATCATATGGAAGGTATGGAATTGAAGAGAAATGATGAGGCAGGAGGATGGTCCAATTGTAGCTCGGGATGGGTTCATGTCCAGGGGTAGTTCCAATGGGATTGTGGGGCAGGTTGATCAACAGATGGATGGTCGAATGGGAGCTTGGGGTGGGTTGCTGGAAGGCAAATAGCTCAATGAGCGTGCGAGATGGGTTGATGGACAGGCAGATGGTCCAATGAGAGTGCAAAATGGGTTGATAGACAGGCCGATAGTCTAATGGGAGTGTTGAAAGGGTTGATGGGAAAGGGAGAGACCTGGAAGGCCATTTCTGCTGAGCTCCGACAGGATAACATTAACTCTACAGCACTACTCGTTGTGACCTGGACCGCACTCTCACGGTAACCGCAGGAAAAGTTCGCTGCTCAGGCAGCCGTGCAGTATTTGTGCTGTTGCATCCCACTCGCTTGATAAAAATGAGCAAACTCACTGTTAACAAGAAGATCTGCAAGACACTTTCAATTAGAACAAAGGCAAAGGCTATCAGTGAAGTGCTCAACGGGGAAAGTAAAGCTGTGGTTGCAAAAAAGTTTAATGTTCCAAGAACAACCCTTTATTCGTGGCTGGAAAACAAGGACAAGATACTCGGTGCCATCAATGCAGACACATTCAATGTGAATCGAAAACGAATGCGGACCTCCACTCACAGTGATATTGAAAACTGCTTATTGGCCTGGCTTCGTCAGGCAAGAGCTCAAAGCATTCCAGTAAGTGGTGCAATTCTTACAGAAAAGGCAAATCAATTTGCAGCACAATTAGGCGAGGCAAAGTTTGAGTGCACGAATGGCTGGTTGGAGCGCTTCAAGTCAAGACATGGGGTTAGTTTGCGGAGAAGCCAATTCAGCTCCACAATTAAAATTGACAAGTGGAAATCTACAACACTGGCTGCGATTCTTTCAGAATATGAGCCACGGGATATTTATAACGCGGGAGAAACTGGTTTATTTTGGCAGTTACTACCAAACAGAACTTTGGCTTTCAAGAGAGAAAAATGCTCGAGTGGGAAGCAAAGTAAGCAGAGATTCACCGCTCTACTGGCTGCTAACAGTGACGGGTCTGATAAGAGAAAACTGTTGATTATTGGGAAATCTGCAAAACCTTGTTGTTTTAATGGGATACAAGTCAATCGCTTACCCGTCCAGTACACAGCAAACAGAAAAGCATGGATGGTAAGCACTATCTTCGAGCAGTACATTCGCGCCTTTGACCGTGACATGGTTGGCCAGAAGAGGAAGGTTATCCTTATTGTTGACAATTGCTCTGCCCACCCACGCATCAGTGGCCTCAAGGCTGTGCGCCTGCAGTTTCTGCCGCCAAATACAGTGTCACGCTCTCAGCCCCTGGAAGGTGGCATCATCAGGAGTTTCAAAGTTCATTACCGTCACGATCTGGCTGTGCGTATGCTCGTGGCCGCCGATGGTGGGAAGACGTTCAAACCGGATGTACTGACATCAATCATTATGATGAAAAAAGCTTGGGATTTGGTGGAACAAGAGACCATTGCAAATTGCTTCCGGCACTGCGGTTTCACCCGTGATCAGCCATCTGCTGAGGATAAGGGTGTTTTGGGGTTTGAATCAGAGGAATCTAGCCATTTCAGCACCACCATTGAACAGCTACGCATCATAGGCCTGTGGCCAACAAATGTGTCCAAGGATGATTTCATCGACGTGGACGCTGCAGTCGGTGTATCAGAATTGACTGCTGAGAGTGACATTATTGCCACACAATCAAAGAGTGATAAGCCAGACTATGATGATGAGGCTGAAGAAGAAGCAAATGACGACAGTGAGATTCCACACCCCCCGATTAAAGTGGCAGCCGGCATTGCAGCAGTTGACACGCTGCAGTTACTTCTGGCTCAACAGGGTATCGATGATGCTCCGTATAAGCTTAGTCGCCTTTCTGCGGTTCTTGCTGGTCTGGTTTCCTCTCAAGCGCGACAAAAGAATATCATGGAGTATTTTTCCCAAGTCAATTTAGATCATTACAGCAATTTGTGAGCTACTTTTCTAATTTGTAATTTGAGTTGTAACAAATGTTTGTTATTTTCAGGAGTATGTCTCGAACAGTGCAGCTACAACTACAGAGTGGTAACGTCAAACTCTCACTGTGCTCTTGTGTGAAATACAGTACCTTTCTCTCACTCTCAGTAGTGAGAGAAAATTTTGCATTTATAGGACAGGTGAGCAATATCCTTGATCCCTCTAACCATGCAAACTACTGGCTAAAGTTTTTTTTAAAGTATTGCAAATCAACTTCAGTGACATCTCTCTCTCCATTCCCTCTTCAAGCCCCTCTAGTCCTGTTTCTGCAATGCCCACAGCACAGAGCAGCTCTCCTCCCCAAAGTCACAAATTACATCCTCTCTCTCTCTGTGAGGAGTGCTCCCTCTGCCACCTTGTTCTCCTGGACCTCTCCACTGCCTTTGACACAGTCATCCACCTCTGTGGGACCACACGTGCTTAGTTTGAGTCCTACTTCATCTATGCAAACGTTTTTTCCTCCTGCCCCCGTAGGCTCACCCAGGGCGAACTCCGAGTTCCAACCTTGGTCCCTTTCTTTCCCTCATTTACTTCTCCCGCACATTGATATCACACAGACATGGGATCTACTTCCAATTAATTGAAAACTGCTACCCATATCCTCACACGCACTCCACATCATGACAAGGATGTGGATGACACCCAAATCTAACAACAACAACTTCCATTCATAAAGCGCCCTCCACGCCAGATGGCGTCTCAGAGTGCTTAAATCATCCCAAATCTACATCTCCTCCAATAGCTGCAACCTCAGGTCTGCTGATGTTGTGTCAGCTAACTTGTCAGACATCAAGGCCTGGAGGAGGGCCGACTTTCTGCAGCTGAATGTTAACAAGATGGAAGCCATACTCCTTGGCTTCTGTCATTGTCTTCTCACCTGTGCTCTGACCTCCCTGGCTTTTCCCTCATCCTCATGCGCTAACCTTATATTGTCACACACTTCATCACCCCAATCCTTGCCAGGCTCCACTATCACAGAATATATCAATTTCAAGATCCTTTCTTCATGCCCTGCCTCTTCAACCTTACACATCGCTCCACTACCTGCCGCTTTCGCTCAGATTACTTGATTTTCACATCCTGATAACTTGATCCTGGTTAACGGATCACTGTCACTTAAGTCATCATACTGTCAATATTCCAGCTGCATTTATGTATTTATAACTCGCCACTCCACATAACTCGTCACTGAGCCCTTTTCCCTTGGAATGACCAGTTATCAGGAGTTTACTGTATAACTTTAAATACAGTATATTTGTTCTCCAATAATGTATTAAAGAACAAAGATATTGTACATCCAATGAGAAGTGCACAGCTTCTGTTACAATGGCAGAAAAAAAGTGATGGGAATTAAGTGTATTTATTGATGCATATAGCTAACTCATCACATCGGATAACTAGTTACCGGGCCCTTTTCCCTTGGAGGGACGTCCAGACGTGAATGTATACTTGACTGGAAACTAAAGCCAGATTTCTAATATTCAGAAGTTTTAGTCCCGAGGGTTTAAATTAGGTTACCATCTACATAGAGGCATTCTAGGTAAATGTCTTAAAATGATAATATCCTGTAGAAATAAAGATGCAATTCTTACAGTCATAATTGATGAGAGACAAAAGGTGTGTGGTCAAAAGAAACAGTGTAAACAACTGGGGTTTAGGGCATAACCCAAATCTTTACACTGCAATTCACCTACACCCTCAAACATCCCAGGAATGCTGGGCAAGCAGTGTAGGAATCAAAGCTGCTTGCTGGATATGTAGTATGATGGTTAGTGAATCAGTTTCAGTGATCAAACACCATTTGAACATTTCTGTGTTATCAGATTTAACAACAAACAAATACTTAATTGAAATAGTTATTTAAAGTAATACTTGTCTGCATAATCAACTAAAACAAGTATACTCAAGTTTTTTGAGTGACAATATAATGATGTAGATTTGTATATTAAGCACACAATTCCCATGTACTGTACTGTTTTCTATATATTTAAATGGATATAAGTTGCACCTCATGATGTGTGAATTCCCTTCGTATCTAAATGGGTGTCCGTTAAATACTAGCAATTTGCACATGCAATTTGAAAAAAAGCATGAAATGCTTATAAAATAAAAGTTTTGAAGGAAATTCTGTGACTTGTTTCATTTTTCAACTAGTTTCAACAGTCTGAATGGCTTGCATTGTTGTTTTTGAGCCACGCATGTATTCAGTACAAATCTGAGTTTGACAACATTGACCTAATCCAACACAGTCCTGGTCAAAGTCACAAAAAATCCTCCCAGGCTGGTTCCAGTATTTTCTGTGTCTCCTTATCCTCAATCTCTCCTGCTTTCAACACTCAATCCATTCCATCCCTTTCCACTGTCTTCTTTCAGATGCATCTCCAAGGTTCTGTGTATTTCCTGGTTTCACTCTTACACATCCCAGCATCTGCACTGCATCTCTTATCAGTTTCTCCTCCCTACCTGTGCAATCTTCCTCGTGGTTGTATCCTTGAACTTCTCTGCTTCCAGACTTAGCTTTTCTAACACCCTGCTTGCCTGACCTCCAAGCCTCAGATCAACCAAAATTCCCCATCTCATATACTCTCCCGTATCAGGCTTCCTCACCAGCGGTCTATACTTGTCCTTATCTTAAAAAGCATCTGCAGATTACTTCTATTATCTCCTGTGACCCTACTCCCAGGACACTGCCAACATTCTACAACCTGCTTGGTGTCCCTGCCTGGTCAGCCTCACCATCAGCGTCACCATCACTCAATTCACGGCTGTTTGTGGGACACTGCTGTGTGCAATTGGCTGCTGCTTTTCACTGACAAATACAGGTAGACCCCATTTAACATTGCTTCGTTATTACGTTGCTGATATATAGGGAAGATATATCCACTTAACATGGCGATGATCACTATTATGCAGTTCACCAGCAGGTGGAAATGAACTACTGTAGTTTGGGTAGCGTCGGCTACCATCCGGTATTCTGACGCAGTGTCCATCCTGATCCCGTCGCTTTATTCCAATAACTCCACCACTCGCCCCTCCACCCAATCCACCTCTATAAGCAAGCTCCACAACCATCTCAGGTGATTATTATGTTATTTAAGGGACACGCCAACGCTAGGGCCTGCTCGTCAAGCGAGTGACAGGCAGGCTGGGAGTGAGCAGGCCGGCAGCGAGAGAGCGAGGCAGGTTGGCAGCGAGTGAGACCAGCCAGCCGGCAGCGAGTTAGTGAGCCAGGCAGGCAGACAGGCAGTCAGGGAGTGAGTACAATGGTTTTTTAAAAAAAAAATGGATGAAAAGTGTCCAAAAGAACCTAACTTCAGTTTATACATTAATTCTTATGTGAAAAATGTGTTCACTTCACATTGTTTTGCTTAAAGTCCACTTTTCAAGAATACAACTACGACGTTAAGTGAGGAATACCTGTACACAGTTGATTCACTTTACAGTATATTCTGTGAAACGCTTTGAGATGTCTATAAGACGTGAAAAGTGCTCTGTCAAATAAGAACATAAGAAATAGGAGCAGGAGTAGGCCATTTGGCCCCTCGAGCCTGCCCCACCATTCGATAAGATCATGGCTGATCTTCTGACCTAACACTAATTATCTGCCCTATCCCCATATCCCCTAATCCGTCTATTTTAAAACAATCTATCAGTCTCAGCCTTGAAAATGTTCAAGAACTGAGCATCTACAGCCTTCTGGGGTAATGAATTTATGAAATCACTCTCCTCTGAGTGAAGAAATGTTTCATGCAAGGATTATTAATATTATTATAGTAAATTAAGTAACATTCAAGGTATAGCCTAGTTCTGAGTTCACTGTACCTGTGATGTGAGAATCTCCTGTGAAGATATACCGGATTTTTCTGAAATAAGGCTCTGGTTTCCCTGTTGTGCTGAAATATTTAAAAAAAACATTTAAGTATGCTGACTACCGGAAATTTGTGAATATGACTGACATGGTGAATGAGAAATATGGAGGTGGGGCTGCAGGTGATAGAGAGTGCAGTAGACGGAGGTTATGAAACAGGAGCTTCATTGCTGGTTCTTGCTGAGTTTGTTGCTTTTAGCCAGGGATGCATGGGGAGGCTAAATTGTCTCCAGGCTTCCCAGGGTTAGGAAGGCAAACACAACCTAGGGTTCCTGCTACTGTTCCCCCTACAACAACAACAACAAAATTACACTTGTATAGTGCCTTTCATGTCAGGAGGACGTCCCAAGGCACTACCGTTCACTTTATTAGTTGTGTTCCTATGGATTGGACAGTTGATAGGCCTTGTCAAGACCACACATGAACAGTGGTCACTCAAGTGGGATACCAGAGGCCAAACAGTGAAAGAATGGCTTTGGTGCAACATTCATGAAACGATGGAACTCTCTACTGATGGAAATGATTTTTTTGATGTTGGAAGTTTTACCCTGGATCAAACCTTTCCTCCACCTAAACCTGGGAGCATTGTAGACACTCTGTAAAAGACAACCAGTGCTTTTTCACTAAGACAAGAGTGAAGCCTTCCTGTTTTTATTTTGACAGAGGCTTCTCTGCACCTAAAATGTTGGTAGCAGTCTCAGGAGGAATCTATTTTCATAAATCCACAAGTCCATCAATATTCTAGGCACTATCTCATAGTTCTAACATGAGCTTTACTTACAAAATTTATCAGGTGATGCTTGTTGGAAGCAGGATGCATCACTACACTCCTCCGCAAGCTTTGAGGTTGCACTAACAATCAGCACTTTATTTATATTGGCTGTTCCTATCACCTATAGTGTTACATTGAAACATATGGGAGTTAAAGACTACAATGTATACCCCAAAATAACAGAAACAAAATTTGGTTGTGTGCATCCATGTGAGGTTATTAGGATTGTGAGCTGACAGCATAAAGATAATTTTATTCAGCAATTTATAGTGTAGCTTACAGACAGGGAGAGAGTCAAAAGAAAGAAAAAAATGAAAATGTTTAAGAGAGATCAAAAGTTACAAAGTGAGAGAAAGAAAAAGAGAAACACTCAGAGAGATTCACTCAGACAAAAAGAGACAGATTCTAATAGAGAGAGGCATATAATGTGATACACACACTCAGAAAGAGAGAGAGACACAGAGAGAGAGAAAGAGGGACACACACTGGAGTTCAGTGGTGATAAGAATTATTTGATTTGGCTCTTTTTAACCCTGCAAACCGAAGCCCTAACTGATAGAGTGATCCTAAACTAACTGGACAAACTGGCAGCAAGCCTGCCAATCCGTGTTCCCAATGGCAAGCTATGTAAATTAAACTGGTTAAACTCCAATAGTACCCAAAGCGCACGCTGGGCAAACCTGCACCTTATTCTTTAAGATTTAATTAATGTAGTAAAAATGGCTGAATTCCTGTTTATCAGTTTGCACTACAAATCAGGAAAGGACATCAGCAAACCCAGAGGTCAGCCATTTTTAGTAGCAAAAATACAAGCCGGCATTTTGAAGTGAACCAGCCGGACTTCTGGCACATATTTCTGGATTTTGTTGCTGAGTAAATATTCGAGAAACAGATTACAATCTGGTGCTAATATATAGTGTAAGTGAAGAAAAAACAATTCTACTTGCATAAAATTAATTCCGTTATCAGTCACAATAACATTTGGTACAAGTTAGGAAAGTCAGGAGCTGTTTAAGGTGTCCTAAGAATACACGGGTTAAGTTTATTGCGTAAATAAAACTTACTTAGATTTAGGAACTTGTATTCATATTCCTGTATTTTGGCAGCTGCTTTCCAATAGTAGTTTGGAAGTGATTCTCATACCTGATGTGTAGTTTTGGCAATATAAGACGGGGCATTGTAAGATTTCTGTGTCTGTATATCTTCGCAACTTCCAAAAATAAGAAATGCATCCTCCACTGTCCCATCATAAAGATCAAATCTGTTATTTTTTTCTATATCCACGAGGTAAGCTCGAGCTAGGTAAGAACAGATGTTGTTGTAGGACCAACCCTGAACAAAGGTAGTTTGGAATTAGAATGAAATGGAAATTTATATTACAGTATTTATCTTATCAGGTTGTTTTTACAGTACAATACAGATTTACATTGATACAGTGCCTTTCACATCAGTGGGACATCCCAAGATGCTTTTCAGTCCTGGTTGGTACCCAAGCTGAGAGTGGGCACCAAGGGTGTTGGGTGGGGAAACATGGCCAAAGGCACACTTAAAGAGGAATGAAATAGAAATGTGAATGAAAAAGCTTCGATGTAGAAACATAACAAGTTTCAGCACACAAGGACACTTGTTACTGCCACTGTTACCTTCCTTTTCTCTAAGTCTCCCTGTTTTATTAATCCACTTTCCAACTCTTTCTCATACCCTTGTATTTCCTATTAGAGATATTAGATGGAATTTCTTCATTCAGAAGGCTGTTAAGAGTGGAATTCATAAGTACAAATGGTGAGTGAGGTTCAAATAATGTAATCATTGAAAAGGTAACTGAATGAGACTTTGAGCAGTAAAGCATTAATGATCACAAATAAATAGTCAATTCACTTCACAGTATGAGTTAAAGTATGGCTTTAAAGTTGGGTTCTGATGAAGGGTAGTGGACCCAAAACGTTGACCCACTTTCCTTTCTTTATAGATGCTGAGTGTTTCCAGCAATTTCTGTTTTTGTTTCAGACTTCCAGCATCTGCAGTATTTTGCATTTTTTTCACTTTAAAGAATATTCTGTGAATTGCTTTGAGGTGTCTAGACGATGTGAAAACGCCTATGTCAAATGCAAGGATTATTATTATTTTAAGACTAAGAATATAAGACATTTTAGTGTTCAGATGTTTGGATGTCAAGAGGAGAGAAGACATGGTTCTTACATGTGTGGCCCATATTTTATTTCTGGTGGTACTGATGGCCAGTCAGTTGCAAACACAAAGTATAAATGCTTTGACTTGACTTACTGGACCCTGTTCAATTGGATTCAACCACAAATCCCAGCAGTAAAATGCATCCATTGAACTAATTATGCCACCTAGAGGGCAATAGTTAGTTAAGCAATGCTGCAAAAACACAGTTGAGTCAGAATATAGTGTGCAACAGCTCCCACAGTTCATTGTTTTGCCAACAAAGATACCTGATATGTTATGTCTGCCATCATGATGCTAACAGCAATGCGGATCGCCAGTGCTAGCCAGATCTTATACTCCAGAGAAGGAAACTCAGAAAATACATCAAATGCTTCAAACAGATCATCAATTGAAATATAACATGTCTGAAAAGAAATGAAAATGGCAAAACATAGCCATTTGTTTTTGACAGTTGGATGTCTGACACATGCAAAAAAAACATTGCCATACTTAAAAATGAAAATTGTGTAAGATTTTAAGTTTCATTAACTTCTTTGGAACCAGGTAATTCAAGTGACATTTTGTGAGCTAATGTGTTGCATTCATGAGTACCATCCAATTAGGTTTTACAGTTTAAGTATGTGTGATATAAGATGTCTGAGTCAGCAGTGAAATGAAGTTTGGCCCTTACCTGTGCTACAGTTTCACAGGTCACAGTGACTTCCATTCTTTGATGAGTTAGACAGTTCAGTTCTCCAATAATGGCTCCACTGCTCCTGTAGTCAGTGAAAACTGGCATGTTTTTGTCTGACTCTTTGTCTTGATCTACAGGTTGCTGCTCAACTTGTTTGTTGGTTCCAAGTTCTGGTTTGACACCGTAGAGCTGGTCAAAATACAGGGAAAATAGTTTAACATTACATTTATAGGCGACAGGAACAGTCCAAAAATTAAATAAGATCAGAACAATCAGTGAGAAAATTCTTTCTATCAACCGATTACAGAAAACCTACCCCACTTCAGTTTATTCACTTTATCTCTTATTGATAGGTCAACATAAGCAAGCATCAGCGAGGATATTTCACCAACCCTCAAATGACCACTTTTCAAATCTCGCCTACCTCCCTCCACAGGTAATGGAGGGATGTTAGATATTTAATTCTCTATCAACATTGCCATTACAACTGAGTTCATAGCACTATTTATTTCCCATGATTGAATAATTTCACGGATGTGCTGTTGGAGCAGTTTCAGATTCTTTTACAATTGTTAAAGACTGTTTCTCTGTAAGCCAGCTCAAAAATCCGTCTTAACTTAAATGCCATCAACGTCTAAATGAGAGGAAACTAATCCCACCCATACTGTGATAGCAGTATGAAAAAACATAACTTCCTATGCAAGAAGTACAATTACCAGATGTTTCAAAAGATGGATCTTTTTTCAAATAGTCATTTGGAAATAACAGTGTGCAACAATAGAGGGCACCAGAGCTACTTGCTAAGGAGTGGCCGCTGAAAACAAAGCAGAAAGAGAAGTGTTCTTGCACGCCATTGGGTGCAAGTGAGGAAATTGGGAAAGGAGGGAGGAGAAGCTCCCTCTTATATCTTTCTATTCCCAAATATCTATTGATGATTTTTTTAATTTAGGACAATAAGACATGGTTCTGTTTGCAGAGAGAGAAGAGCAACAAGTAAAACAATATAGTCTGCAAATATATTCCAGAAAACAACTGATAAATACAGCAGTGTCCAGTAAAGAGTATTTAAGGGTAAAGAAAAACTTGGTATCAGTTTTGAAATTGCCCTTTGAACTCTTAACCTAAGTCCTCCATAGTCCTGGTACATCCAAACTTTTTTTGTGGGGGGGGTTGTGTTTTCAATCTCATTTAACATTTTATACATCTCTATAAGGTTCCCCCTGTGACATATTCTCTCAATGCAATGCATTTCACTCAAAGGATGAATTATAATAATTTAGAAAGAATACAAATATGGGTCGTGCAAGACTTCTTTCAATGGAATAAATCGTGAGAGGCCACAAATGACTGAAATGTTAAGAAGTCCATCACATGGTAATTGGATGTTTTGATGACATTATAAGATAATGACTAACAATACTTAATCTGCTTAGTGTCAACAAACCTCATTATCATAAGCAATGTACGGTAATATTGCATCCGTTATTTATACTCATAATTTTCGGAAATATTTGCATCAATTAATAAATCAAATTACATGCAAAGTGATGGCCCATCTCTTTCACCTCTTCCCTTATTAACAATTTTCCGGCCCTCAGGAATAATCTTTCACTGTCTTCTCACAATTTTAGAATTACAAAACATCTACTATACCCCTCCTTATTTTAAGCTTATCCTCATAGCTGTAAACTCTTATCCTTGGTTTCATCATAGGAATCAATGGTACACCCTCTGTATGACTCTGAAATCCTTTCTGCAGTGAGGCGCTCACAATGGTATGAAGTCTCGTAAATGCAGCTTAACCAAATATCCTGTACAAATTAGATATCACTTCCTTTCTCTTGCATTGTGCTGGCTCCAGACCATCAGAAATGTAAGTTGCAACTGATTCTAGTTTTGAAACTTTGTCCTTGCTATTAATGTAGGGTCAAGGTTGGCTGATATTAACGCAACGGTACTCTATAACTTAGCAAAATGTGGAGTTATAACTGAAAATCTAATAACCTGTCTTCACAAAAGAAAAGGATACAGCCAATGCCATGGTATTAGAGGAGAGGGTAGAAGAAATGGATAGAATAATTATAACCAGAGAGGAAGTTCTAAAAAGGTTGACGTCGCTCAAGGTGGATAAGTCACCTGGTCCAGATGGGATGCACCCTAGGTTACTAAGTGAGGCACGGGAGCAAATAGCAGGCACTCTGGCCACGATCTTTCAATCTTCCTTGGACACAGGGGTCGTGCCAGAGGACTGGAGGATAGCTAATGTTACTCCCTTGTATAAAAAGGGGCAGAAGGACAAGCCTGGTAACTACAGACCAGTCAGTCTAACGTCGGTAGTGGGCAAACTTCTAGAGTCCATAATCAGGGACAAGGTAGATCTTCACTTAGAAAGATATAGGCTAATAAAGGACAGTCAACATGGATTTGTTAAAGGCAAATCTTGCCTTACAAATCTGATAGAATTTTTTGATGAGGTAACGGAATGGGTGGATAATGGTAGCGCAGTTGATGTAGTTTACATGGACTTTCAAAAGGCATTTGACAAAGTGCCACATGAGAGACTTATTATGAAATTAAAGGCCCATGGCGTAAAAGGGACAGTGGCAGCGTGGATCCACAACTGGCTGCGAGACAGAAAGCAGAGAGTTGTAGTGAGCGGCTGTTTTTCAGATTGGAGGGAAGTGAGCAGTGGTGTGCCACAGGGATCAGTTTTGGGACCATTGCTGTTTGTAATCTACATCAATGATCTGGACTTGGGTGTACGGAGTACAGTTTCCAAGTTTGCAGATGACACTAAGTTAGGGAGAATAGTAAATAGTGAGGAGGATAGTAGCCATCTGCAAGAGGATATAGACAAATTGGTAAAGTGGGCAGACACATGGCAGATGAAGTTTAATGCAGAGAAGTGTGAGGTGATGCATTTTGGGAGAAGAAATGAAGGGAGGCAATATAGGCTAGATAGTACAATTTTAAATGGTGTGAAGGAACAGAGAGACCTGGGGATTTGTGTTAGTGACTCGTTGAAGGTGGCAGGACAGGTAGACAAGGCTGTTAAGAAGGCATATGGGATACTAGGCTTTATGAATAGGGGTATAGAGTACAAAAGTCAGGAAGTGCTGACTAACCTCTATAAGACTTTGGTGAGGCCTCAGCTGGAATACTGTGTTCACTTCTGGTCACCACACTACAGAAAGGATGTGAAGGCATTGGAAAGGGTACAACGAAGATTTACTAGGATGGTGCCAGGATTGAGGGACTTCAGCTATGAGGAGAGGCTAGATAGGCTAGGGTTATTCTCTCTGGAGCAGAGAAGATTGAGGGGAGACCTAATAGAGGTTTATAAGATCATGAGGGGTTTCGACAGGGCAAATGGAGAAAAACTATTTCCACTTGTGGGTGAATCTGTGACTCGTGGTCACAGATTTAAAATAGTTTCAAGGCGAAGTAGAGGGGAGCTGAGGAGAATTTTTTTCACTCAGCGAGTTGTTCGAATCTGGAATGCATTGCCTGAAAAGGTGGTGGAGGCTGATTCGATAACAACTTTTAAAAAGGAATTAGATCTTTATTTAGGGAGAACAGGTCTATTAGGCTATGGGGAGCGGGCAGGGCAGTGGGATTGAATCGCTCTTTTCAAAGAGCCGGCACAGACTAGATGGGCCGAATGGCCTCCTTTTGTGCCGTAAAATTCTATGAATCTATGAATCTAACCTGTTGTATGAAATTTCAATAGAAAATGTAATATTTTCTACCCCACTGTTCCAGTTACTAAAATAATGGGGTTAAAAACCGTGTTCTAATTCAACTTAAATGTTTACATCTATTCACAAATTTTGCATGTTTACTTGCACCATGACAATTACATTTAATAGCATGTGGGATTTCACCCTAGAATTAGAGAAAGGGAGAAAAATACTTTGGTAGGAGGGGATAAGTCCGTGAATGGCCTTAAGGACGAGGATCTTGAATTCGATCCACTGGGGATGGGGAGCCAACAGAGCTGGGCAAGGATGGGAGTGATGTAGTCATGGAGCTTGATGCGGGAGAGGACATGAGCTGCAGAGTTCTGGATGATCTGCAGCTTGTGAAGGAAGGAGCCGGGAAGGTCGACGTGGAGGGAGTTTCCATAGTCGAGCCTTTGTGTGACGAATAGAATAGAAGATCAGCCATGATCTTATTGAATGGCGGGGCAGACTCGAGGGGCTGAATGGCCTACTCCTGCTCCTAATTCTTATGTTCTTATGAATGCGTGGACAAGGGTTTCGGCAGCCTGAGGGGTGAGGCAGTGATGGAGTCTGGTGATGTTGCGGAAGTGGTGGAAGGCGGTACTGGTCACTGCGATTGGTCCAAGGAGCAGGTGGTGGGTTTCATGGAGGATATGGTGGTGATGACAGAGGATGGGGAGACAGGTTCGAAGGTGTGGAAGGAGGCATGGGTAGGAGTTGGAGTGTGGGAGGGAAGTAGAGAGGGGGTGGATGTTGGAAGGGTGGTGACAGCTGAGCAGATTCTCCTGATTTTGGTCTCGAGGAAATCCAGCATCACCTCTCAGTGGGAATTGGAGGACAGGATCTGTGAGGTATGGTGGGGAGGGTGGAGGAGCCTTCTTGTACCAGGTTCTACATTGATATAAGAAAGTGAAAGGCAGACATTTTTCCTGTTAGTATTCACAGGGTGATGATGTCTGGCGTGTAAAGGACGGGATGATTGAAAAGTCACCTGTAATTCAGGCTCGTTGTTAAACTAAGAGCGAGAGTAGCATTGTGGACAGCAAGCACACTGGTGCTGAAAATGATTTGAAATTATCCCATTATCTCTGTATTAAGTGTAAAAAAGATACAAACAAAAATGACGTTCTTGTTCCCTACGCTCAAAAGAACCAATTATGAGTCACATCAAAATGTACTATGATTATAGTTCAGCACAAGTAGAACATGTGGGTCCATTATAGCGTAATGAGGGATGGTCAGTGAATATGATCCAGTTATTACTGAAAGTAGATATAAATGGCAAATGCTATAAAGAGAATTTAGTAATATACTTATTGAACTCTGAAATGTGAAAATTGTGAATCTAATTTACCCTAGATGAATTAACTGCCTGAAATCTCTCTTCGGAGAGAAAGATAACATTGTGACATGAAATATAACATTGTGTGCTGTCTCTATCCCTTCCTCTGCTTCTATCCCTTTCTCTGCCTCTATCCCTTCCTCTGCCTCCCTGACTGGTCAGCGCCTTGGGACATCCTCCCAAGCGTGAAAGGAGCTCTATAAATGTAATTTTGTTGTCGTATCACTTCCTCTATCTCACATCCATTTGTTGCTTCCTCAAAAATCTCCACTGAGGTTGGGAATTCTCGGAGGTTCTGATAAAATCATGTATAAATATAATGTGTTTCATCGAGTGTGTGGTGGTTCATTACTTGATAGTGGAAAACACCAGATTGCTAAAAACAGCAATATAATCAGAACCCTTGATAAAACAAAACAGGTCTGTACATAGTGTATTCACACCATGGCCCTATGCTGCACCATAGGGAACGGCGATATATCGGTATATCGCTAAAACCCGATATGATTTTCATATCGATATGCCGATATAGTCATTTAAAAAATACCAATATATCGAAAACCGGTATATCGAGGTAAAAAATCGGGATGCGAGCACAATCAACTACAAGACCCAGAATGTTCATCTCTATACACAATGCACAGACCGAGGTGCAAAGGCGCCATCTTGTATTCATAGTCCTCGAATACAATATACAGGTATGCAAGGGGTGGGGGGAGAGGGAGAGAGACGGCTGGGGGGGGAGAGGGGGAGAGAGACGGCTGGGGGTGGGGAGGAGAGGGGGAGAGAGATGGCTGGGGGGAGGAGGAGAGGGGGAGAGAGACAGCTGGGGGGAGGAGGAGAGGGGGAGAGAGATGGCTGGGGGGAGGGGGAGATAGACGGCTGGGGGGGGGGAGAGGGGAGAGAGACGGCTGGGGGGGGGGAAGAGGGGGAGAGAGACGGCTGGGGGGGGGAGAGGGGGAGAGAGACGGCTGTGGGGGAGAGGGGGAGAGAGATGGCTGGGGGGGAGAGGGGGAGAGAGATAGCTGGGGGGTAGAGGGGGAGAGAGACGGCTGTGGGGGGGTAGAGGGGGAGAGAGACGGCTGGGGGGGAGAGGGGGAGAGAGATGGCTGGGGGGGAAAGGGGGAGAGAGACGGCTGGGGGGGGAGGGAGAGAGAGACGGCGGGGGCGGGGAGGAGAGGTGGAGAGAGATGGCTGGGGGGGAGGTGGAGAGAGATGGCTGGGGGGGAGGGAGAGAGAGACGGCGGCGGGGGGGAAGGAGAGGGGGAGAGAGATGGCTGGGGGAGGGGGAGATAGACGGCTGGGGGGGGGGAGGGAGAGAGAGACGGCGGGGGGGGAGGGAGAAAGAGACGGCTGGGGGTGTGGTGGGGGAGAGAGACGACGGGGGTGGGGGGTGCGAGAGAGGGACGGTGGGGGGGGGGGGGGGGGGGGGAGAGAGACGGGGTGGATGTGATAATATACAGATAGAAAGAGATGGGGGGGGATGTGAGAGAGGAGAGAGGGAGAGAGACATAGAGAGACACAGACAGAAAAACACAGAGATGGAGAGAGTGAGAGACACAGAGAGAGAAAGATATTTACCTCCTGAGAAGATAGGCCCCGAATGCGCACGCACCCAGAATGCGCGCACACCTGGAACGCGTGCAAGCATGCGCAGTATGAAAATATCGGTATTTCGGTATACCTCGATATGAGCCAACCGATATATCCATATCCGGAAAATTCCCATATCGCCGTTCCCTACTGCACCAGAGACATGATCAATTTTGCTGCACATGTGGAATACAGGAGGAAATACCAGAAGCATTTCCATGCACAGTGCAAGGAAGTGGTGGCCCAATAGTTATTTTTATAGCGCATTGTATTACAGGATCTGATATTACGGACCTAAACCACTGCAATATAACTGGGTCAGACTGTAATGTGGCAGCTCTTTAAAATGTTAAATTTTATCGAAATGTTTGGTGATATCCATCCCCCTCCATTTGCTGCTTGTCTCCCTTGTTGTTTGTCTACTCACACTCCCATGTGCAGTAGCAAAATAGCCCCATTTCCAAATCATTTAAAATAAATTGAGCCTTAAAGAACATTGATATCCAAAACACCATTTCCTGCTCAGCCTATCCGCATTAGCATTTGATGTGGCACAATGTCTAGATTAAGGAACATAATAATAATCCCTGCATTTGATATAGTGCTTTTCACATCTTCTAGACATCTCAAAGGCCTTCACAGATTATATTGTAAAGTGAATTGACTGTATATTTGTGGGTGAAATGCGACAGCTAATTGTGCACAGCAGTGTCGCACAAATAATCGTGGATTGAAATGACCAATTTATTATAGTTTTTTTTGGATGGATTATTATTAGGCGTGTGGAATAAGAAAACTTACCCAAGGCTTCGCCCTGACCTGCTTGCATTCAAAACATAGGTCTCACGCTTGTAAGGCGAGTGCTCTAACCACTAAGCTCAGAACTCCACATGGTTATCGAATGACAATCTGCACAGAATCTTGATTATTAGGAAATAACAAAATACTACATATATATGCAAAATACTATAAATAACAAAATACTATATAATACTATATTATAAGGAAAAGGATTAACTGATATGGAACTGGCCTCACTATTGTTCAATTGACTGTTCAAACTACTGCTTACCCGCGCCAATCACCATACAAACTAACACTTACCCGCACTAATCCAGATACAATGAGGTGGATTCCTCGTGGCTCTTCCTCTTGATGGACAACGATGTCACCATAATCAAAATAAAGCAGCTTTGCTTTGTACTGGAATGAGAATCATAATTATTATAATAATAGTTGCATTTGATATACTGCCTTATTACGTCTTCTAGACGTCTCAAGACGTCTGCTTCACAGAATATGCTGTAAAGGGAATTGACTGTGTATATGTGGGAAAAATGCGGCACCCAATTGTGCACAGCAGTGTCCCACAAACAGTCATGGTTTGAAATGACCTTTTTACATTTTTTTTAAGGGATTATTACCCTTAAAGGCAATAAGGGTGGGGCGTAAGAAAACTTGCCCAAGATTTCAACCTGCCTGGAAATGAATCCCGGTCTCTCGCTTGCAAGTCGAGTGCTCTAACCATTGAGCTACAGGAATCTCCATGTGGGAACTGAAATGGGAATCTGCACACGGGAATCCCTACAAGCATCCCGCTGTCTAATGAGCTATACAGGCTCGGGAAATCCTAATCCTTGTAGTTGTATCAAAGCATTCTGAGACGTCGTCCGTCTGGAGTGAAGGCCGCTATATAAATACAAGTTGTTGTTGTTGTTGTCTCACATCTTTGAGACATCGCAAAGAGCTTCACAGAATGTACTATTATAAAGTTAACTGACTGTATATTTTGTAGGTGAAACACTGCTTTCATCCCTCCAGTTCTTTATTGTCCTTTTATAAGGAAGAAGGCAACTCTTTTCTCCTCATCATTCTACAATATATTCTACCTCTATGGGGAAAAGCCCAACACAAATAGAATTTAACGATAATTTTGAATTGATATGATCCCCTACTAAAATGCCAATTATTTCACAGGAAATTGTTACCATATTCTGGGTTGATTCTGCTACAGATCTCAACTACAACAGGACCAACAATTGACATTTATATGTAGCTCTTTTCAAGTCAGGTCTCTATGTGTTTCATATAGCTGATTGGTAGCCTGAGCTTGGGTGGGGGTTCAAAGGTGGCTGAATGCGCGGACAAAGATATATTGGTTTTAAGGTATTTCTGAAAGCATGGTGAGGGAGCAGACAAAACAGAGAGACACTGGGGTGAAGTTTCAGAGAACAGGGGTTTTCTCCTGAAAATGAATTGGTAAGATCATTCAATAATTACCTTAATGAACTCAATTTGCTTCTCTGCATTTTGCAACCAAGGCAGATTCTTCAGGAGCTCTTCAGCAGTTGGAGGTTGTATGGCTGCAGGGAATTTCTGTAGCCGTTTCATCTTTACTTCAATCATCTGGGTTCCAAATAACGAACAACATTTAGTTCAAAATTTTAAAAACATTGTGATGTTTAAGTGGCTAGCTGGTCAACAAATCAGTGATTATTCAGATGCATGTACCCAGTAACATGCTGGATTTTAAACTTTCCGCTAGCCTCTCTAGCTCTATGTGTCATCAACTACCAACTCATTCACTTTTTGCAACCTGAGTTCTCTCCCGCATTTAGTTCTACACACCCATTACCCAGTCTTCACTGAGCTCAACTGCAACCCAAACCTCAGGGCAACCTAAACCATTGTTTGCTTCCCGTCTCTTGGCCTTTAAAAGCCTCTTAATAAACATTTATTCTTCTCTTTTTAATGCTGTCTGTTATATCTACACCCAGCAAATTTGATTTGAGATGTGTAATTGCTCACACATGAATACTGGTCCTTGGTTAGTTTAGGAATCTGTACGATTTCTGACTTTAAAAACATTTTTTTTTCAATACTCCCTATTGGAAAGCTACTTTGTGGAGTCCTGTAGCTCAGTGGTTAGAGCGCTCTCCTTACAAGTGTGAGACCTGTGTTCGAATCCAGGCCAGGGTGAAACCTTGGGCAAGTTTCCTTACTCCACATGCCTAATAATAATCCCTCAAAAAAAATTGGTCATTTCAATTCAAGACTGTTTGTGGGATACTCCTGTGAGTAAAGATATATTAGCTGGTTATTGTAAAATGAAGACTATTATACATAATAGCCAGTACCGTTTCCAGTTTGAATGCCTCTGCGTCATCGAGAAGACCTCCAGCCATCAGAGCGTGGATTGTGTCCCGGGCACTGTTGAGCACTGTTCGGATTGCCTGTCTGGTTTTCACTGATATTGCTATCTCCGGATGGTCACGTTGCAAGAGACCTAAAGGAGCAATAAAGTAGTAGTTACAATCAGTCTAATAGTTCTGTACTTCTAGCTACATTTGTAAATGTGATGTTTGCTGTGATTGATACTTATATTTTTAATTACCGTAATGCTTACTTTTTAACTGTTTACTATATTTGAAGTAGAGATTTTAAACTGATTTATTAGATTTTGTAGAAGTTGGTACAGATGGTTACATTTATTTTAAACATCTGTGAATATGACTGAGCTGAGGCAGAATGAGTGGGGAGAATGACGTTTGAATAACATGAATGACCTTTAAATCTGTAAAGTACTGTACAGGAGAGGAATATTTCCCCCCAAAAAGAACGAAGATAATAATAATAATCCTTGCATTTGATATAGTGCTTTTCACGTCTTCTCGACACCTCAAAGTGCTTCACAGAATATACTGTAAAGTGAATTGACTATTTGTGGGCGAAATCCAGCAACCGCACAGAAGTGTCCCAAAAACAGTCCTGAATTGAAAGACCAATTTTTAAAAAAAATTTTTGAGGGATTATTATTAGGCATGTGGAGTAAGGAAACTTGCCCAAGGTTTCACCCTATCCTGCCTGGATTTGAACACAGGTCTCACGCTTGTAAGGCGAGTACTCTAACCACTGAGCTACAGGATATATAGTTGTAGCACTTTATCATGTTGAAACATCTCCAAATGTTTCACTGCATTTACTGTCAATTGTAGTGACCGGTTTATGTGCAAAGTTTGACAATTTTGCACCAGCAATGTCCCACAAACAACCATTAGATGAATGACTAATTCATCTTGATGATTTCTGATCAGGATACCAGGAAAAACTCCCTTCTCGATTCCATCAGTGTTGTGAGATTTAAATGCTCAATCAAATAAACAAGCAGATTAGACCTGAGGTAAATAGTCTCATCCGAACTATGGTAACTCTGATCTTCCCAGTACTGCACCAGAATGTCAGCCTGGTATATGAACTCAAACTCAACCATAACTCAAAAGTTATGGTTTCTACCCCAACGTGGGGGAAGGAAAACTTTCTGACCCAGAACAAGAAGCGTTATGAACTGAAGCAAAGTGACAATTACACAGAAAGTACTTTTTTTTTTGACAAAATGTGCTTTTGGAAATAATGAGGGAATCATGATAGATAATTTGCAAGTGCAGCCATTAAGAATACAGTTGGTTGAGAAAGTTATGTCAGCTTTCTCTTCAAGGACCATCGGGATGGAAGACGATGGAAAGGTTTTACAGAAATGTTGAGAGACAGCTTTGCTCGGGAGTGGAAAGTATAATTGCTTTAGAGTTAGATAGATACCTGTTGATTTTCCCCCCAATAAAGTTACATTTAGCGGCTCTGATAGCATTCTTAAAGCGGTCACAAGCAGAGATAAACATGGTATTGGATGTAGTCTGATTGTGACCTGATAGTGCTGTTAAACTGTAATTTTCTCTCAAAGTGCTATTAATGGGTTTAGGCATCTGACAATCAGGAGGCCATAGTTTAGTCCCATGGTGAGATGTGGGCAGTGGCAGCACAGCACCAAATATATTTTTTTATCCAACTTTTCTTTTAGTATTTCTATGGCTGTTTTAGAATGACAGAAATGTACTGAAAAATAGAAGAATACTTTATTCTGAGTAGTGCCTAACTAAATTAACTTTTCAACCCCTTTAATTATAACAAAATCTTGCACAGTGCGCATCCAATAGAAGGCTGTGGGTTCAAGCCCCATGTCGGGAACTCAGAATGTCTAAACTGACATTAGAATGCAGTGCTGGGGGTGTGCTGTATTGTTGGAGGTGCAATTAGCAATGTCACCAAAACAGCCATGGAGTGAATAATAATTAAAATCATAATAATAATCCTTGCATTTGATATAGCGCTTTTCACATCTTATCGACGTCTCAAAGTGCTTCATAGAATATACTGTAAAGTGAATTGATTGTGTATTTGTGTGCATAATGTGGCAGCCAATTGCACACAGTGGTGTCCCACAAACAGTCGTGGATTGAAGTGACCAATTTTATTATTGTGATTTTTTTTGGACGGATTATTATTATATTATTATAACCTTTTTGGGGAGGGGGTTATTGTTGGACAGGACACTAAGAGAAACTCACTTTCCTTCTCAAATAGTGCCACAAGACCTTTAATGTCCACCTGAACAGGCAGGCAGGACCTCAGTTTAATGTTTATTCACCCACAAACACGGTCACTGCAATTTCCAGTAAAGTATATAGTTTGGAATACTGGTTTGGGATGTTATCCTGAGGTGAAACGTGCTACAACAAATGTTAGGATTATTATTATTGCCAAGAAGTAAATGCATTTTTCATAATTTACATCATTATAACTTTTTTAATTAGAAATAAAAAATGATCACTAAGTAAAATTACTTTTCCTGTTTGGAAACATTCCACTTGGATTTTTTTGTTCAGTAAATTTCTAAAATAGTTTTTGTCTTTACTGCTACAGTAGTTTGTCACAATACTGACAGAATTAATCTTCGAACATTTAACTAAATTAGCATGAAAGACGTGGAATGGGGCTCCTAATGGGACAATAATACCATTTGTTCAAGAGGTCTGGTTAAATCAAGTGTTTTACACACTTGTAGTTTCTGACTTGCTCAGGGAAAATATTCCTTGTAAAGCAT
Source organism: Hydrolagus colliei (assembly GCA_035084275.1). NCBI lineage: Eukaryota > Metazoa > Chordata > Chondrichthyes > Chimaeriformes > Chimaeridae > Hydrolagus > Hydrolagus colliei. Next base: position 11,543,467 of record CM068757.1, on the reverse strand, counting down.
CTTTTATCTTTGCTGTTGATTTGGTTAATTTCAATGGATGAAAATACCTTAACTATAAATCTGTGCTAAATTTTTGTGAAAAAGTGGAAGCAGGGATACGGAGAGTGGTGCTTGCTGGATAAGAGGCAAGAACTTGCCAGACCCATCTCGCAAAGAGAAAATATGCAGTGTTATCTGATTGAACTCCAGTGATACACCAGCTCATATCTGGGGTCCTCTGGCTCCTGTCAACCTGCCCTTAATGATTTCTGAATTCTGTAAGTAGGGTGCAAGTTTCTGGGAAGAGAATAAGCAATCCATTCCAGACAAACAGGAATTTTCTACGTATAGGTGACATGAACAGAGGAAACTCTGAACTGGTTTGGATACTCTTAAGGATGATTGATGGGTCTCTGCATGTTTCAGACACCTGACTGAGAAAAATAATCTTCTGTGGAATCCACTATATCTTTTCTACACAATGATAACAAAATAGCACAGTTCCATTTTGTGTTATTACCTGACTACTCTCGCTCGGTTCCTTCATATCTAATTGTTGGCTTTTAGCAATCATTCCCTTATTTTCTTTGATGGAAGATTTTTGGATATTTTCTTTCAAAGGATGATTACCTTAAAAGCACTAAACTACTTGTAATTGATTTTTACATTGCTGAACTAGCTACTATTACTATCAAGTAAGTGAATGAAAGTATGTCCCAGAAACTACAATAATCTGACAGAACAGTAAAGCGAATGCCTGAAAAATTATATTATATTCGCACTTTTATCCTATTACAAAAATCAAAGCAGCCAAACGTCAGAACCATAATCCTCTAACACCAATTAAATCAATTATTTGCCATGATGATCTTGGTTATAGTAGGCCCTTTCTTTGCCAAACTAGGCTTGTTTTATGATGCATTTCTATCAGGACAGCCTCATACAACATGCAAGAGGAAATGGATATTGAGATTTGGGATAAGGTTGGGATAACTAATTAACTGCATACAATGGAGAAATTGTAAATATATTCCCTGTTCACGTTTCCTTCGCACTTTCAGCCATTCAGTCCCCACTCTCTGAAACTCCATTTCAAAGTCCCTCCACTTCGCTCTATCCTTCTCCCCATCAAAGCATGCCTTAAAACCTTTATTTTGGGCACACATTCAGGTACCTTTCCCCCTCCAGCAGCTCCTATTACCCTAGCTCAGGCTCCTAATCAGTTCTGTGAAGCGTTTGAGATTTATCCCTGATATAAATGTGGTGTTTAGAGAATATAATAAGATGAAAGCAATAAGTCTTTAATATAATCATTTTAGCCTCAGACAAAAGTTAATCAAGTATTAGAAGCACACTGATGAAATAAATAATTATTTGAATTTATTAAATTTGCTCATATTTCCGACTCATTAAATTACTGTCTCATTACCTTCTAAGATTTCTTATTTGATTTGAAAAAATATTTTACACAATACTAACTGGTTGCTCAAATTTATCAGAATCCAATTTATTTTCCAATCTAGTTGCATCTCAAGATGATTTTTACTCACCGAGTTCTTTAACAGCCTCTTGATGATTCCGCTCAACAATATTTCTTAGTTGCTAAAATAAAACAAACAAAATTTGAAGTAAAACTAGGGATTCAGTGCCTTAAAATGCTGAAGACATTTCACAGTGTTTTCGGGCTATAAATCAAGGAGAGAGGTTGTGTACATTCCATATGTAATTTTTTTCTTCCTTTACTCCTCCATTTGACACAATTCATTCTTTACATAAATTTAAGATAAATTTGTGTCTCACACTAATATTGCCAAACTGGAGGAAGAAGTAACAATTATAATAATATTATTATAATATGGTACACAGATGAGTCCCAATTGTACACTTTGATAAATCATACAGATGTAAATTGTGAAACTCTTAACTACATTTATTCATTTAGACAAACTTAAAAATCCTCATAACCATTTCCCATTACCTCAGCAATCACTTTTTGGTCAGAAATGTGATCAATAAGATTACCAACATCCTCTTCTCCCACTACATATCCTTTTCCAATGTCATAACCAAACCTTAGCTGTTTGCTAATCTGCTTATTGAGGAAAACTATGAATTTTGGAATCAGAACCTGAAAGACAGAATGCATGAATGATGCATGTCAAAACCTCACTTCATTGATATTTGATATGTGTGCAATACCCTCAAGTAGAGCAAAACCAAAGTGCGGCCCAGGCAGTTGGAATAAGTAACCAGGGAGATCGATATTACCTGGGGTGAGGAGGTGCTGGTGGGACCAAAGCAGAGCATCACTGGGTTTTTTGATGTTGAGTTCAAGAAAATTAAGCTAATCGCAGACTTGATGTCTGGCTGTCATAACAGCAGTGGTGCTGAAGTTGAAGGTAAAAACTGGAGTAGAGTTGTGTGTCATCCAAGTATATATGGATGTGTATAAGATGTGTGAAGATATAAGAAAACAATTTACTTAATTTACCACTTAGCTTTGATTTATCAAATCAAAGAAAAATGGTCTGCTTTTAGGAGGAACCAATGCGTTCGTTAGGCCTAACAAATGTGTATGATGTACCTCATTAAGTGTGAATGGTTTGCCTGGAGACCTTTGGTTTTGAGTTAATTAACTTGGCTTTCCTTACCTGCCATATCAAACTACAAAGCTTCACTCTCACCTTTAATAGTCGGAGTGCCCTACCAAGACGAACTAATTTGAAGATTCGGATAGTTCGATCCCTGTGTACAGTGTCTTGAAAGAGCTGGTCAATGATGATGTCTGCTGTTGCCAGCGCAATGATAAGTAGATCAAATTGGTTCCAATGATCGAAGATATAGGCTTTACGCACTGCTAAGATCTGCAACAATTATTAATAATAATAAAAGAATCTTTATTAAAAAAAATTCTATCCCGTTAAACATCCCTCCTATGAAAAATATTGAGCCTTATTTTAAACTACATTTGCAATGAAAATCTAAATACAATTTGGAAGCAAAATAAACTCCAAATAACAATTGCAATTCTCTCCAATTTTAATCTGGACATACAGTGGATCATAAGAACATAAGAATTTGCAAGGCAAAAGAAGACCATGGTTTATTCAATGTGCCTTCCACCATCCTGGCAGTTGTATGACAATTCATGTCCCAAATTATATATTGTATCCCCAGATATTATTTTCTGTTAGAAATCTATCTAATTTGTTCTTGAAACTATCAATAATTTCTGCTTCCCTATCTCCCCAGGGAGCCTGTTCCATAAGTTTACTATTTGCTCACTGAAGTAGTGTTTCCACAAATTTGTTCTGAATTTACCCCTTCAATCATAGGCCATATCATCTGGTTTGCTGTTCAATACAAGATAAAACAGCTTGTCATGGTCTGCATTATCTAGTGCCTTTAGAATCTTAAAAACCATAATCATACCACCTCTCAAACTTCTCTTCTCCATTGTGAACATAGTCTAGTCTTTTCATCATCTTAATAATTTTGATTATCATTTTGATATGAGATGAGATATTCAAGACAAATCCATTTCATATAAACCAACCATCTGGTCTTCAGTTGCAATTCAGTTCAGACTTCAATACTGAAAAGTGTATATTTAATTTAGGAATTTTTCATTTTAACAAATGAACCAATGTGTTGATAATCGGTCTGTGTAAAGAACCAAGTAGGCACTCCGACTGCATCAGTTTTACATTACCTTTAATACTGCCATCGATATATACACAAAGACAAACACGTAATTCATCAATTTCAGCTCTCTCTCAAGGTCTTTGTTCAGATCCGGAATGTATTCCAATACGATGGGGAAAACATTCAGTACTATTATTGCATAGATAAAAAAATCAAAAGGTTTGGTGAACACCATATAGTAGGAAATCCTCAAAAATTTGTTTCTGTAAAAAAAAGAAACACTTTCTTTAGAATATAATAATAATAATAACATTTGGTATACTGCCTTTCATGTTAGGAGGATGTCTTAAAGTGCTTCAGAGAATACAGTATAAAGGGGAGTAACTGTATTTTGTAGGCAAATCGATTTGTGTCTCACAAACAGGCATAAAATGAAAGACCAATTTTATTTGGGGGGCATTGATGAAAAACTCCCTTCTATTTTTAAGTAGTTCCATTGGATCTTTAACATCTCTAACATCCACCTGAGCAGAAAGATAGGACTTTGGTTTAACATTTTATCTAAAGGTTGTTAGCAATGCAACAACAAGAAAACCAAATTGTTTTGTATATTACCTGTCACATTGGAAAGACATTCCAAGATGTCCCAAGAATATTTCCTGTTTTCATTACATACATAACATTCACTACTTGTATTAATACAGGTAATGAATGTCCAGGGGGGTTGGACATCAATCGATCAAACCACAAGAATATGAAGAGATTGAGCAGATAAATACTAGTACTGCAAACCCCGTCAGTACAAGGTGCTATTGCTGAATCACTTATATGCTTCATCAATGGGTCTTAGAGAGATAAATAAGCTTTTGAAGTTCTTCCTACATAGTCCTTGATAAAGTCAATGCCCAATTGGTGAATTTAGATAAGCAGTATAAAGTTAGGCCCTAAGAGGGATTATGTTCTCCAGAACTGACTAAAAGAAACTAGCTTTGTACGAATCTGACAGATAGCCAAATAGAACAAATAATACAATTATAATACTAATAATTCTTACAATTGATTTCCAACATCCGCTTGAATTACAGGGAAGATGGGACCTAAATTTGATGATTCAATCATCTAGTCATAGATGTGAAAAGTAACTAAAATGACGAAAAATAATTGCCTACTTACTTTGATGGTTTATATTTATCCATTTTGATATTATACACCCAATCCTCTAGTTTCTGCCTCACATTGAAAAACAATCCTTTGATTTCCCAGTGCTTCTTCACATCTAATACTGTCATAAACCTAGAAAAGGCAAAGAGATGGTCACCATACACTGGTCATTTTTCTTCCTGTTCACTTTAAAAACTATTCTTTATATTTTTGCAGCTGTGTTTTTTTAAAAAAAAGTGAAATCATTTTCCATAAGATAAAAAATAAGCATTATTGGAACTCACTCAGAATTTTTTTTCAGAGAAAACTTGTTTTAAAAAAAGCTGTCTTTCAGCAGTAAATGTGATTTACTTCTAGCACTTTGGAGTGGAGATCCCATGTGCTGGCCATGACTTCTGCTGATTACCTGTTAGTGACTCTGTGTCACTATTAGTGAACTGCATTGTGAACCACTGCTTCTTTGATTCCTGTGTGACCAGTCATCAAACACATCCCATTGGATCACACTCTCCTTTCAGCAGGTAATGCAGTCAAATAGTAAACAGTTGGAGAGCTTTGGACTCTCAACTATGAGGCTAGTATTCAGGTGGTTATTTATTAGTTCTATCATTTTGTGAGAGAAGAAAAACAAAGAGATCCTTTGCTTGACATTTTCAGTTGCCAGACACATAACATCTGTTCTGAAACATTCTTAAAGTCTCACTGATGATAAGTGTAATTCCCTTCCATTCCAAACCAATTAATGATGAACATCTGTACTGATTGATTGTGCTTGACAATGAGGTTAAAAATACTGTCACACAATAAAAGAACCTAGCTGAACATGTTTTTATTCAATCCTGAAAGTACAGATGGTTTAGATATAAGAGATTATTTAACTTTAACTGTAAGTGCAGAACTTCAGTTATATTTAAGTGCAGAAATGTAATAAGGTATGCCCTTACCTTCCAGAATCAATGGTACTCTCGGTGATACTGATCAGAGTTCGTGCTGCCTGTCTATTAAGCATTCCAGCACTGTATTGCCGCCAGTAACTAGTCTATATACACAGACAATAAAACAAAAAAGGTTACGAATATCTATCATTTAAATCTCAAAGAGCTAGTAAAGTGTCATGGTCCATCTTGTAATCCTCAAATGTCTAGTCCCCTGGGACTCGAATCCCCACCCCCACCCTTCCCTGATATGAATATAAATTAGGGTCCGGCGATATATCGATTATATCGATATAAATTTTCATATCAATATGCCGATATCGGAAATTCAAAAATATCGGTATATCGTGTCCCACGATATATCGATATAATCGGTTATATCGGTATAATGCGATCTTTTCCAGCTTGCCTTGTCGCCGGCATTGCAAACCTCCTGGGCCTAGAGCACGGAATGCGCGCGCACATCCGAATGCGCGCGCACACCGGAATGCGCTCGCACCCCCCGAATGCATGCGCACCCCGAATGCTGCGCACCTCCGAATCACTGAACTAAAAAACTAAAAGCTTGTCTCTGTGTCTCTTCTCTTAACAGTGGGTGGTAGGATTGGGGAACCAGAGGGGGGGGTTGGGGAGTGGGGGAGGGTAGTGTAGGGGGGGTTGTGAGGGGGGGTGGATGGGGGAAAGAAGAGGGGAGAGAAAAAATGGCGAGTTGCAATCATTTACATTTGGGCTTCACCGCCAACACTATTCCATCCACTGCGTTCTATACATTGGGAATCTGGGAATTTAGAGGAGCTAGATTGCAATATTATATGTGTTCAGCATTTATCTATTTTAGGCAGTGAGTGAGTGAGTTGAGCGAACGTGTGAATTATTCTTAAATGTAAGGAATGTTAGTTGTCCTTTGCAAGAGCAAATGCATAATAAAACACTCTTTTCTTTTAAAAAAAATAATAAAAGCACACTCTTGCCGGTGGCATATAATATGGGTCTGTAATAAAGTGTTCAACATCTAAACTAATTTCTAAAATATTTAGTTTCTATACTGAAATCAAGGTACTTGATTAAAATACCCAAATAACTGGGTCGTCCTTTTAAAGCAAGCCTTATTTTGAATGTTTTAATTTTGAAACAATAACATACGGGCTCAAGTACATCTATTAATAAGATATAGATGCAATACTAACCTGATTGCTTTAATTGTAAGCTTGCAATTAAGAGACTTTTTTAAAAAAAAGTCTAATATAATAGAATTGACTTTCGCTGTTTGAACTAAAAGGTCTTTTAGTTCAGTGCTCTGAATGCGCGCGCACCCCGAATGTGCACGCACCTCTGAATGCACACGCATGCACAGTATAAAAAACTCGGAAATATCGATATATCGGTATATATCGATATAAGCCCGCCAATATATCGATATCGGAAAATTTCCATATCAACGGACCCTAATATAAATGCAATTTTTTGATACTAGATGTTCTTTCTTAATTAAAAAAAATCTGGTTAGTATCACAGGACCAAGCACAGGACACCATCATGGTGATTCTCGAAGTTAGTATGTCTTATAGGTCTTTGATGTTAGTGATACAGTATTAGTGAGTCATACCTTTTACATTCTCTTCTTATTCCCTGAGAAGTAAAGAAACAAATAAGGTAATGGACAAAAAGATTACCCAACTGATTATATGGATTTTGTTATTCAAATGAATGCCGTCCATATTAAAAGTAGGGCAGGTTTGTTTCAGTGCCAGACAGGTAAGCTCACAAAATGCAACTTTTCTTTAAATTACTGTACTTTGATACTCTGGAGTTAGGATGGTGTCCAAATGATCTTTTTCAATCCTCTGTATAAAGGGTGTGACATATCCTGCTACTCTGTTTACATTTTAAGGGGAAAGAGGAAGCACATGGAATTTTCAGTATAAAATCCAATTCATTAATTTGAAAATAATTCAAAAAACGATTTCTGAATTTGTTAAATGTTACCAAATTGGGGAGTGGGGAAGGAGTGTAGAAGTAACATGGCCAAACGGCTTCATTCTGGGCTGAAAATGCCTGCTTCTAGTCAGCATATTTACTACATAATTACTGATTAAATTAACTGACAAATCAATACTGTCCAACTTGGCTGTGAAAAATGTTGACTCAGATAAGATACTGAAAACTACTTCTGTTGAGAAGTTTTAATCTCCTTTGAGTTACTCCCTTCAGGAAAGAAAGCATGTGAAGTAAATCACTGGAAGAATTAGAAAATAAAAATGGCTATTCATAAGTCTGACCTTTTGTGCTTTTAAAATGCGTATCCTAGCTTCTTCCATCATATCATCTATCTCACGAAGTGAGGGTTCCCAAGCAACACCCTTCTCACAATCGGGGCATCGAGCTGCTCTTGCATTTGGCGAAAGCTCATCAACAATACTCTGAAAATATTACGAGGAACTTCTTGTAACATGTTACAAGGCTTAGCTTACTTAATGTACATCAAATTGAGCATTTCATTACTTCTACTCAACACAATTGGTCAGTAAATAAGACACCCTTTAAGACTTGGTGAGTCTATATCTATAGCTGTTTTAACTGTATATTGTGCTCTTGTGTGCTTGTTGTTGCTGGTGAAAACAAAAAGTAAAAATGGCTATTCATAAGTCTGACCTTTTGTGCTTTTAAAATGCGTATCCTGCTTCTTCCATCATATCATCTATCTCACAAAGTGAGGGTTCTCAAGCAATACCCTTCTCACAATCGGAAGATAGCAGATAACAGAGAGTTAACACAATAGCAGAGAGCATTTAAAAGTTAATGTGGGAATAGTGAGTAGCAAACTGATGACCACAACTTAATAATGTTTACAATATGTGAATGAAACTCTGGAAGCTTCCTTCCCCATCTTCAGGTCATTCCTGAAGGCCTATTCAACTGTGCCTACTGTCACCTCCCCCTCCCTCAAGCTTTGTGCTCCAGCAGTGTAAGGGCTCCGGGCCCCAACTTTCATGTGGGCTGATATGTAAATGCAAGTTGTTTTCGTTATGAAATACTCAGCTGTCAACAAACAGCAAGGCCATTTGTCTTTAGAACTTCCTATTTTCTAAAAGTAGATATGGTAGGGGATTGCTTACTTCATCATTAGCTGTCTTGTATGGATCTTCTATCTGCACTACTCTTTCTGCCATTATCCAGTTAGCATCTGCTAGGAATCTATCCATTTTCAGCAAAGAGAAAGTGTTGTTCTGACTCTCTTTGATTCGCTGAATTGCACTATACATTGCCATGCGTTTAGGAATTGGTATATCACTGAGACCTTGAAAAGAAACAAAATATTACTAACATCACAATCTTGATGATATATTCTCATGGAACACATAAGTCATTAGTCGAAGAGATGCCTGTGTTATTATAATTACTGGATTTTCAAGTACAGGGCATCAGTGTGTGGTAGGGAGACCTGAGTGGAGGGTAGGTCAATGGTAGCAATGTAGTGATTGTTTATTTGTAGACAAACACAGCGGCCGATTTTCACCCAGCAATATCCACAAACAGCCATGAAGTGAATGTCATGGTTGCATGTTTATCCCTTTTCGAGTCTTGGGAAATATGAGAGTGGATGAAGGTCAACAGCTTGCAGAATAATTCCACCTGGCTCCATAAAACATCTCGTCGATTAATCCAGGCCCAATGTCCAGGCGAGGCCCGAATTGATGATGAAGTCTGCTGCAATGGCAGTGTGGTATCAGACATTTAAATCAATGTAGGAATTATTTTTTAAAAAACATAAAAAGCAGAAAAAATGCACAGGTTTTAAAAAATATATAATAATAGCCAGAAGGAAAATGTCATTCTCTTTACAGAATGATTTTTGTGGAAAGATCACAGATGATAAGAGTGAAACATAGTAACATCATTCCATTGGCAGCATCTCCTAAAAGGATAAGAATCTGTGATTCCCTCAGTCCAAGGTATACAGACTGTAGCTCAGGTAGAATATTTATTCTTTAAATTACCCAACAGATTGACAATCCATCCAATTGTGGTACCATTGATTAGCAGAGTCAGCACTACAGTTCCTGAAACATGCAGTAGGATCTGGAAATAGAAGACATTGCAATGATTATGACGATAATAATAACAATAATAATCTTTGCATTTTGTCTAGAACCTTACATGTTGGAAAGACATCCCAAAGCACTTCACTTGGTTTACTATAAAATTACTGTATTTTGTGGGTGAATACAGTAGCCCAATTGAGAACAGCATTGTCCCTCAAACAGCCACAAAATGAATGATCAATTTCTGAGAAGCCATCTTTTCTCAGATTACCACAAATTATAAAAACATTGCTCCTCTGTCATATCCATAAGGTATGTCTTTAATATGACGTGTTTGTCAGTTGCATACCTTCTCAAACAAATAGTGTTCCTTGGGACGTCCTCCTGATGTGAAAGGCGCTATACAAGTGTAATTTTGTTGCCGTTGTTGTTCCTAGAATGCTCGTGGCCTCACCATTGCTTAAGATCATCCTCTTGGTATACACAGCAAAATACTTTGATGCTGTATTCTCTATTGTTTGCTTCTTTGTCAATAATCAAACAAAACTGTTTTCTAAACCAACGTCTTCAATGTAACAAACTGAATAATATGTGTATGAAATTATGTGGATAGTTTACATCTGAATGAATGCAGTGCAATCATTATAGCTGCCCTTACCTTGTTTCTGACATTCACTTCATCAAGTCCTTCAAGTTGGTAAGCCATGAGAGCAAGACTCAACGTGAAAGCTCCCTTTGTGCCACTCCAGATACAAACAGCTGCCCAGCGCCAGTTAAAACCATATCCCATACGGGATAATAATGGTGACATTGCTACAATCATCACCAACCTACAAAAGAGCAGAGGAAGGGTAAAAGAGAAAAAAATCTGGAACAAGACAAGGCCAATTATTCATAAATCTCTCTCCTTTTACCTCTATTCCTGATATAGAAACTATATCAAATTGATACAGAGTAGCCCTATTATTAAATAGTTATCTGGGTCCAATACCTTATTGGCTGTCTTATACTACAGTGTAAAAAAAGGCTAAAATTCCTAATGCACAAATTTGGGTTGCAGAACAAAGCAGAAAATTTAATGTAAAGGAGAGCTAACTGAGAATCAAGGAGAGTGGGAGAAAATGTGAAACAATATTTGGCTGAGAAGAGATGGAGTGAAGGAAATAAAGATATATTCAAAAGATATGATATAGATGGAATAAATAGAGAGCCTCAGAATACTAGCAAAAAAGCAAAAAATACTAAATCCAAAGTAAAAATTAAAATAATTAGCACATGTCAAGTACTTTCCCTTTTCATTTAAATCATAAGAAGTTATAATGATTATAGTGAGAATTTTGGGGGAAAAAACTTACCGTATAGTGTTTAGTCCAAAGTAGAGCACAATGATAAAAAATCCATCACTGATAGACATATGTTCCAGAGATCTCTGTGATATCACAACTCCAACAATCATGAAAATAAGTGTATTACCCAGATATGTTAGCATTTCCCAGAAGCTATAAAATAATTGAAAAGCCAATATTTTATATTAGAAATAAATTACTACAGCGCACAACAAGTCTACTGCATTTGTATACTCACTGACATTTCTGTAACATAGATCGAAGAACTTGCATTTTATAGCACCATAGTTTGCTTCATGTCCAAGTTAGAATCAATGCACTTTACAGTTTTCCCTGTGAAGCACTTTGAGATGTCCTCCCGAAGTGCAGGCTTACAGGATTATTCTTATTAACTGTTTTTATAGGCAAGTCATCTTGGTACAGCAAGTTTCCACAAACAGTAAACTTAGCCAAGCTGACATACTGCATGTGGTAGGTCAATAACAACAAAATTACATTTGTATAGCGCATTTCATATCAGGAGGACATCCCAAAGTGCTGGACAATCAATGTTTTGGACATGAGCTGGGGGTCGGGATCAGTGAGAATGTAGGCAGGAGCAGAAGGAGGATGACTGAAAGCACAGTCAAGGAGGAGGGTTTTTAAATGGGTCTTGGAGGAGGCAAGGGTGGGAGTGATTCAGAGACTGCAGAATGGAATTCCAGAGTGGCTGAAGACCCACCCACCAATGGTTGGTCGGGTAATGCGGAGGACGTGAAACAGCGTGGAACACTCTGAGAGGAAAGGCTGGCTGGTTGGTAAGTTGTTAGTAGGTCAGAGAGATGGGGAAAGCAAGGCCATGGAAGGAATGGAAAACTAAATACTATATACTTTAGATTTCTTCCAGTTATGAATTCTGTTCTAATACTCACCGCAACAGGAACACTTCAATCTCTGGACTAAAACTCACTGTGTCCATAAAAAGACCCATAAAGGTAACAGATATTACACCAGACATCCCAATCCATTCACCTGAAAATTAAGAAAACCCACAAAGAATTCAAATATTAGTTCTTCACTTTCAGGTCAGGTAAATCCGTCACTTTATTTCAAATCATTTATACAGTATAAGTATTTTAATGCAATATCTTAATGGGATTTCATCCTGAATTATTCCACAGCAAGAATATGTCATGCCCAGAATTCAACAGTGTATAGAGGATGCCTGGAACAAAGAGGCAGTAATAAATATAACAGATTTCAACATTGTGGGAGGCAATACAATATAGCTGCTTGTTACAACAAGAGAAAAACACTAATAGCCTGTCACAGGGACTGATACAACAGCACAAAGAAGACCCAAAACACTTTGCATTTATACAGCACCTTTCATGCATGAACAACATCCAAAGCGCTTCACCCTGCTGGTTCAGCATCTGAGCCAGGAGTGGGGTGGAACTGAAGAAGTTGGGAGGGGAAAGATTACTGAAAACGGGGAGAAAGAGACAAATCTTAACTTGGGCTTTTATCACAGGGATGGAGTGAGTCAGGGGGACTCCACGATGGAGTGGGGGGATATGAAGCAAGCCAGTGTCCACCGAGTGAAGGAAATGGTTCGGTTGGTAGGGTTGTACAATATTGAAGAGGTAAGGTGGGGCAAGGCTAAAAGTAACAAGTGAGAACAAAGATCTTAACTGGAGGAACATAGACTGGCTGATGATCACAAAGTCATGAGTGCACCCTGGATATTATATATTAACTATGGAATTGGCTCGATTCCCTTTGCTCCACTCTACCTCTATAATCTCCTCCAGTGATTTGTGTCATCCACTTCTTCTGCTCTTTACCTTCGGGCCTCCTGCAATTTCCACGGCACCTCCAACCTACTATGGACATCTGACCTTTTAGCCTCTAAGCCCCAGTCTCTGCAAATTCCTTCCAAAATCCCTCTGCCTGAAATCCTCTATCAGTATTTGTACCTTTCTAAAAACCCACCTCTTTGACAAATTCATGTAAAGTTTCAACATATTCAAGGAGCAAATCAGTCACAAAGATAAAACATCGAAATAACCTTGATAACAAATGATTTAATGTCAGTGTTTGAACTTTGACTAAACAACAACAATCCTTTCATTTGATAGAGTGCCTTACTATGTTGAGATGTCTCAAAGTGCTTCATAGGATACCAAGTAAAGCGAATTTAGTGTACTTTGTGGTCGAAATGCAGGTATTCTTTTGAAAACTACTCCCTGTCCCATGGCAGCCAACTATCAAAGGAATAGAAGGCAAGATACCACAGGTGGACTTGAAGTTCAGATACTCCAGATAAATGATACAAATTGACACAAAACCAGCAAAACATATATTTAACATTTACAAAGAGATGTAGACTTACCAACATAGAATGTGATATAAGTGATTCCCAAACTGATAGTTATCTCTGTTAAACCATCATTGAATATGTAGGACAGACAAAACATGGTGATTTTGGCCATTAGATATCCATATATTGGGCTGACGAGCACCTTCAATATCAGTTTTATACCAAGCTCAGTTGCTATGTAAAAAAAAACAAGTACCTGTATTTAGCTGCTCTATTTTGCTTACAACAACAGCAACAAAATTCATTTGTATAGCACCTTTCACGTCGGGAGCATGTCCCAAGGCGCTGGACAGTCAGTGTTTTGGACCCAAGCTGGGATTGGGTTCGGGGAAGATGGAGGGGAGTGAGGGGTAGGGGGTTGACTTATGGCACAGTCAAGAGGCGGGTCTTGAGGTGGGACATGAAGGAGGCTAGGGAGGGAGTGAGGTGGAGGGATTGCAGGATGGAATTCCAAAGGTTGGGGACAGAGTAGCTGAAGGCTCGCATGCCGATGGTGGGGCAGGACTTTTTCTTTTTAAATAGTGTCTTGGTATTCATAAGGTGTGACAAACAGTAGACGAGACCTCAATGTAAAAAATTTCATGTGAAGGACACATAACTAACAATGCAATCCTTTTCCTCTTTTCGAGTAGTGCCAGAGGATCTTTAATATTTCCCTGAACAGTCATAGAAGGGATCTCAATTTAACATCCCATCTGAAGGACCAAGGCTCTTCAAACCTCCTCAAAGACTATATTTTATTTTTTGTTTCAGTTCATGGAGCGGATGTTTCTTCACAATGACAAACAGAATACCAGAAATAGCTGACATAACTTGTCCACTATTCTGGTGAAGCAGAATGCCAAACTGCCAGTTAAGAAAAAATACAATTGGAATACTATGCTAAGTAGAGCCCATGATGGTTAGGAAAAATATGGAAAAAAAAGCTTTGGATCAAAGCAACATACCCAAGCTGGAGGGAAAGGCTGATGTTCATTTTCAAACCTAACGATGATTAAAAACATGTTTTACATTATGTTGATTGTTTCACATTCTGTGTGTTGGAAAAATGCTAAGTTGAAAGCAAGGATTTTAAGTATAATTGAAGACAATAAAAGCAGGCAAAAGCTTGTACCATCAACATGAAACGGATCCAGAGAAAGATCTCGAAAGACTTCAAATGCAACAATAGAAGTGCCATCATTTAGCAGCGACTCCCCTTCAATTATTAGAGTAAGAGATTTTGAGGCACCTAGAGTAAAGCACATATTAACAGGTTTCAAATCTCTACTTTGCTATTTAATATTTGAGTGGATTAAGTAGTAGAGTTGTACAGAAATAAATGCACATTCACGCTAACACAGAGAATGAAATTAAGCATTCAGGCTCCAAGGTTCTTGGTTTTAAGTTTTAACATATCTTCTTCTTGTAAAATTGTCCAACAAACTGAAAACAAAATTACAAGAACATGTTTTGTTGTGTCATTTTGGTAATCTACCTGATTTGAATGACACCAGAATGAATTTACTGTTGATTGGAATGGAATGTCAGATTTTGCTAGTGCTCTCCATTCTTAAAGTGCTTGGAGACACTAGCCTGAGTGAAAGGCACAGTATAAATCTAAGTAGTTGATGTTATATTTTAATTGGAGATCAAAGGTTAAAAAACACACTTGGAATTCATTTCAAACAAATCTAAAACTAAGGTGAAGACGTTCTACTGTACCTAGATTCCTAAGGAGAGCAACGGCTGTAATAGGATCAGTGCAGCCAAGAATACATCCAAACATCATGCCAATGTACCAGTTCCAGTTGAATGTGTAAATTTTAACAGCCATTAGAGCAATCATTGCACTACTCAGAATCAAGCCAGGACCAGCCAAAATCACCACCTGTCAAGGATTTAGCCAATATAAATTATAAAAATGCTCCTCGTAAGTTAACCACTTTTTTTGTAAAAACTATATTTTGTAACATCCCAATTTAATACTTACTGTATTCTCCTGTAAGTGGATAAACCCATCACTAAGGCCACAACACAAGGTAACAGGTTACATTTCTGGTCTGTCTCTATTTATCCAATTTTGAACATGACTTTGGGCTCAATGGGGTCCAAAACAAATTGTTCAAGGTCCTGGTTCTAATTCATTCCAGAAACTGCTGAAATGTGTGCATGTATGGATCTTGTTTTATTTATCACGAAGTAGCCTGAAATGCTCACTGACAAATCAGATACAAATCAGTGGGGGCAAGCTCCCTGTGGAAGTTTACATCAGAAGAAATAAATTGGTCTTTCTTAAACAAGTTATTCTCCATAAACCTCAAGATGAATCCATGGGCAAAATAACTACTAAGTTCACTTTGGATATTTTGCTAGAACAATCTGTGGGTGAATTTCCAATGAAAATATTACTGCATTAACCTTAAACATTTGCCCATCAAAGCAAAAATAATACGATTCACATATGAATAAAATTAAATTTCAAACTAACCTAATTTTAAAGGTTTGAAAACAGTTCAAGGGGTAAGATAGATAGGTGTTCAGTACATTGAGGATAATCCACATAAAGAACAAGGAAGTTCCTACAAGTTCGCAAAGGAGATTAGAATGTAAATTTGTATTGTGGGTTTGATGAGGCTCATATTGTGACCTATTAAAGATATGTTCAATGCATTTGATTAGGAGTCATGGTACAAATTAAAACGTATGTATTTTTAATGTAGTGTTAATTTCAATGTTAAAATTGGCATTGAGAAATATGCCACACTGCCTATGAAAGGAGTTTGAAAAATAAAAGATCTAAAAGCAATACTTACCTGTGAAAGTGACTTCAAAAATATATGAGATTCTATTTCAAAGGCACTGCTGAAAATCAAAACTGGCATGAAGGCATGAATAAGCAACAGTGGATTGATGTTTGCCATGGTCTCCGTGTAAATGAAAATCTGCAAAATTAAATAAAACCGTTAGTCTTTATCCAGTGTGACAAAGACTTTTAAGAATTAACATGCAGTGAATAGATTATATTGCATATGTTAAACAAGAGGACTGCAACATGTAACACAAGTTGTGGAATATACAGGAACATTTAATGTTTTAGCTGTAATTAATTGAGAATGTTCGAAATCCAGTTCCTTGTGAAAGACCTTGTGCAAATGATAAATTTCATAACTATCAATACTTTAGTCCTACGATAAGATAATGAAAAATGAAATACTCCCCACAAGGTATGGGTTGAATATGCAAGACAGAGGGTGGATCAATTAATCAAATACTTCATGTATGATCTTTCCTTCAGTAGGTTCTCTTTAGGTGGAATGAGTAATAGGAAGGATTTCTTATCACCTACACCTAGGTTTCCTATCATTTGAGGAACAACAATGTGGATTTACAAGCACTTCGTGAAGGATAAAATATCAAAATGCAGATGGTTCCAAACACCAAACAGCAAGAGAGAAGGTGTTTGGGGATTATGATTCCTACCTTTGTATATTTGAGACTTAATGCTCCTAAAGTGATACCAGCCATACAAACAACTATAGTATAGGGCAGTTTTACTCTTTTCAAGAGACTTCTGAGCAAGGCTGTAAAATAAAACAGAAACATAATTTTAAAGCATCAATAATATATAACATATTGTCTACAGTCAGAGTAACCTCTCAGGGAGTGTTTCAGAGAAGAAGCCAGACCTAACAGTTGATGAGGGAAGTGACCATAGACATAATCAAAAAGATAGTATTTAAATAGCTTTTGAAGGTACGATAGTGAAAGGATGAGATAAAAAGGTTGAGGGAAAAAGCTCCAGATGGTGAGGCATAGTGCTGAATGCTTAAATAACAATAATAACAATCCTTGCATTTGATAAAGCGCTTTATTATGTCTTGAGGTGTCGCAAAGCACTTCATGGAAAATACTGTATTGTCTATGGGTAAAATATGACAGCAATCGTGGATTGAGTGACCAAATTATTATTATTTTTCATATATTTTTTTGAACGGATTATTACTCATGGAAAGCCATCCACCAATTGACAACAACAACAACTTTGATTTATATAGTGCCCTCCACACCGGACGGTGTCTCAGACCGCTTAGCAATGGTGGATCCCAGGACCAAGCTAGGGGCAGAGGTAGAAAGGTGACCAAAGGCACGGTCGAAGAGAAAGGTTTTTAGCTGGGACCTGAAACTGAGAAAAGAGGGGACAAGACGAAGGTAGTGAGTAAGGGAGTTCCAGAGCCTCGGGGCATAGTGGCTGAAGGCCCGGCCACCAAGGGTGGAGCGGAGGATTCAGGGGACATGGAGGAGGCCAGACCCGGTGGAGCGAAGGCAACGGTTTGAGGAGAGAGGAGGTCAGAGAGGTAAGGGGGTGCAGAGGAGTGGAGGGATTTGAAAACAAGGATTTGAAGTTGATCCTCTTGGGGATAGGGAGCCAGTGAAGTCTGGCAAGGACTGGGGTAATGGGGGAGGAAAGTTTGGTGCGGGTGAGTATGCGGGCAGCAGAGTTTTGGATGAGTTGGATTTTATGGCTTGTGGTGGAGGGGAGACCGGCGAGAAGAGCATTTGAATAGTCCAGGCGTGAGGTGATGAAGACGTGGACCAGGGTTTCAGCGGCGTTTGAGGTGAGGTATTGCCAGAGACGAGCAATCCGTCAGAGGTGGAAGAAGGCGGTGCTGGTGAGGGACCGGATTGGGGGAGGAAGGACAGTTGGGGGTCGAACCTGACACCAAGGTTGCGCACAGGTTCGAAGAGTTTCAGGGGCAGACCAGGAAGGTGGAGAAGGTGAGAGCCATGTGAATGGAGACGTTGACGAGTATGGCTCGTCAAAGAGTATAGCTTCTGTCTTGTCAACATTCAGCTGCAAGAAATTTGTGCTCATCCAGCTCCTGATGTCTGACAGGCAGGCTGACAGAACATCAGGGGACTGGGGGTCGCAAATAACCAGGTTCCTACTTACTGATAGGTGAACAGAGCACAGTAGATAAGGAAACTAGCACAACATTTCGCCCTGCCCAGGAATTTAACCCAAATCCTCTTGTTCGCCATGCAAATGCTCTAAGCTACAGGACATCACGAATGCTGATGGTTGGCAAGGAACATGCAAAAGTCCTGAGTTTAGTGACCAGAGAGGGTGATCAAAAAATGAGACTGAAGAGAAGGACAGGGAGTTGCAAGGACATGAGAGATTTGTTAATAAGAGTGAGGATCTTGAAAGTGAACCCCTGGGAAATGGTAAAGCCTGGTCATGACAGGGGTGATGAATATGTAATGTTTTGTATGAGGAAGGATGCAGCCAACAGAGGTTTGGACGAGCTGGAGCCTATGGATGATGGAGCTGGGGAGACTAGTGAGAAACGATGCTGTCAATTCTAAAACAATTTGGGGAGATGGACTGAAAATTAACTGATAAAATA
The DNA here is from genome assembly GCA_035084275.1 of Hydrolagus colliei. Taxonomy (NCBI): domain Eukaryota; kingdom Metazoa; phylum Chordata; class Chondrichthyes; order Chimaeriformes; family Chimaeridae; genus Hydrolagus; species Hydrolagus colliei. Next base: position 11,524,606 of record CM068757.1, on the reverse strand, counting down.
TAATTTGATTTGGTACTAAACTATGTCAGTTTTAATACATTTTCTTTCTGTTAGATTTTTCTGTAAAAGAAAAACCTTTTTATATAATCTACTGGACTTAATAATTTAGAGAATTCAAGATATGGTTCTTTTTTATCAATGTTATTCTAAATATATTGGGTCCTAAGTGAGCTTTGACAATTATATATAAAGTACATGTGGCAGACCCTAGTCTTAATTTTAAACAAATTACTTAATACGTCAACGGAACTAATTATCCAATAAAAAGGAAAAACATGTATTTGATTTCAAAAATAAGGAACTTGAATGGTATCCTTACATGCAATATCTGAACAACAGACTTCTTTAATGAAGATATGAGATACTATGTCAGATTCCGCCACTGTGAACTGCTCCAGGATGCTACCCAGTGTGAAGGGTAAATGCAAGTTTTTATTGTATGTGGCCAAGCTCAAATATAAAAGTCACAAACACATTCAAACACATTTACAGCCATCAGGATAGAGAACCAATGAATGGACTGAATTGTGGATAAATGCAAATAAACATTTATTAGATTGAGAAACTACATTTAAAAAATCTATGTCAGCATAAGTGGAAAGAGAAGAGTTTACATACGATTATTGAAATTTTTCATCCAACTTAAAACTATTGCCAAGATTATTGAAGGATACAACGTATGAGAAAAGACTCACAGAACACAGATATAAGATTCAGGGAAGACTTGGGCAGTGACCCCAGAGAAAAAAATTACTGACTCCTCCCAATGTAAAAGATGCTAATACAAATGTAATTTTGTTGTTATTGTTGACTCCAAATCTTTTTTTTTTAAATGGTGTGCCCATTTTTGGCATAGTTTACAAAAAATCTGTTCCTGGTCGCCAGTCTCCTCACGCTGGAGTGCAGCATCACATCCGCTGGTTACACTTAATACCCTGTGCAAGTGACCATAGTTTATGTGTGAGTTTGTCACTCAAATGTCGAAGTCGTCACAACCAAGCCTCCCTGAGCTCTCCTCACTCCACTACCACACAAGCAGAATATCAATGGATGTTAATGTAAAGGAACCCGGTAATGGAAACCATTGGGGCATCACCTGACTCAAAATTAACTAAGTTTAAATGATAGAAAGAGAAACTATGTTTCCCCTAACAGTGCAGTAAGTATGTGGGATAGATAGATTTACAGCAAACAGAGTTAATGCTTTAACATTTAAAATCTTTAAAATCATAAATCATAATAGACATTCAAAAGTCTATTATTCTACATTGCTGCTCATAATACGGAGGCATTAAGTCTCCAATAAATTATCAGCAGTAGAAAAGTAGATTTTACAATCAAATCATGCATTTCACCCTATGCTACATGCCCTTTCTACCCATGTCCAGTTATGGACTTGGTAAAAGTTCAATTTATGCATACAGTATACCCTTCCAAGTCTTCAACATTTCAAAGGGCTTCCAGAATTTTAACACAGGTCTCCTGCTTCCCAATCACACTCTGCCAGATTCTCATTTCTAACCCCAGGCACCATTAAAATTAACATTAGTGTTGGTTGGGGTGGAGATTTTATGTCTATGGAAAGGGGCAGGTCGAAAGGACCAAATAACCTTTTCCCATGTTATACTTTCTAGTGTAATGCAAATATGAGTACTATTGCATAAGCGACTCTGAATATATCTGGAGATTTACCCTAAAGTTAGGGCTCCCTAGTAAACTGCTGTACGCAAATGGCTGCCGCATTTTGCCCACAAATATACATATTCACTTTACAGTATATTCTGTGACGGGCTGTGAGACGATAAGATAAGATGTGAAAATCGATATATCAAATGCAAGGATTATTATTATTACATAAATCTATGTTACACTAATATTCCCACTACAAACGTGTGTGTTGGCTGCTGCCTTTGAGTCTAAAGGTTGTGGGTAAAAGCTCCATACGGAACATTTAATATCTTACGCTAAGTTGATGGAGTGTTTGCATTGTCAAAGGGGGGGGGTCATCCCTACCTATTCGGGTGGTTGTTAAAGATCCAATGCACTATTCAAAAAGAGAAGGGAGTTTCTCCCGGTGTCCCGGCAATCCCCCAAATTAAATTGATAACTGACTTCATGAGTTAAGTTACTGGCTGTTTGTTGCAGTGAGCTGCAGTAGCTTACCCCCAACACACAGTCTACACCTAAAAGCAATTGCATCGCTGCTTCGTGTCCCTCTGCTTCATGTCCCCCGCCTCAACATCAGTGACCTGCTTTCAACCTTTCCAGCCCCGCTCTCTGGCAATCTATCCTGAACTCCCTTCCTCAAGCAGCTCAAGGTCCATTTCAGAACGTACCTATCTGACAGCGCCTTCGGTCATTTTTCCCCTCCTGCCCACCCTTAGCTCAGGTAGGTGCCCAGCCTCAAACGCGGTAAGTGCCTTGGGAAGGATGTCATCCCAGTGTGAAAGGCACTGTATAAATTGATTTTTTTTTTGGTATTGATTGGTGCTTTCCCCCAAAACTACACGTGGCCTTAGAATATGACGTGAATGGAGGAACGTCGAGTCAATGAGGTTTCTCGGGAGAAATGGGGTGATGGTGAAAGGGGATGGAAGGAAGTGGGAGAGATTTCACTACAGAAACAGCAGTGAGGTCTCTGGTGGTTTTACCTCCAAACAGGAAGGTCCCAAAGATGAAGAGGATAACGTGGGGCAGGTCTTCGTCGATAATAATCAGTTGATTCGGGCTTTCCGACTGAAATTGGCTCCTGGTCCAATTCCATTCTAGATCTGCTGGCAGATTTTCTCTAAACGGCCCGTACACGGTCTGAATCGGCCTGGTCATGTTGCTGCCCCTCTGACGGCCTTCCCCTCCGCCCCCCTCCTGGTAATTGCCCGACATCCAAAGGACCCTTTTCCTGGCTCTCGGCCGTTTCCCCGTCAGCCGAGTGCTCCGAACGCGCCTCCCGTTTGAATGGGTAACGGATCGGGCGCGAGGCAGCTTCCGGTGAGAAGCCACGCGAGCTACCAGCTTGACGGCGATTAAAGTCTGTGGGGGGGATTTTCGCCCAAAGTCCATCAAACGTGAGCCCCCACCAACCCCCCAAATGTAGCCCAATATTATGCGTTGCCTATTATATGGGCAACAGTGGCCAGAGTGGCTAAACTACATAAGAAAAGATCTTCGAAACACGCAACGAACAGAAGAAAACATTTTGGAGGTATTCAGTTTAAAATATTTTAAAATGGGGTATTTTGTTTCATGCATAACACAACACAGAACCAGCCCAGTCTGGTCACGTTATTGAGCGCAGTCCCTTCCAGTTTCAGGAGTTGTCCTGTACCCAGCCTCGCTCGAATACCTTCAAATGATCGGATAAACACTCCATTCTTTGATTGCTAGAGATCCAACCTGCCTTGTTCTTTTACAATCTCTCTCGCAGTACTCAATGAACACAGGCTTCTCTCAGAAACACAACTGTGCAGTGCATGGGATTCCGAGACCACGCATGAACTTCACAGGAACCATGGTCAGAATAGGAATGTGTTCAGATTCTGAGTACAAAGTATCTCCTTTGTAGAGAGGGCAGCATGACCGGCTCAAGCCACCCAAATGTCCTTATTCTGTACTTGGTGACATCTACTGTGCTGCCGACATGTTAAAACAATTTGTTCTTGTACTTTCCTCTTCACCACCTTTTGGATGACTTTTATTTAACAACGACTATGGAGCGACATTGCTGGATATCAGTAGCTGGGTGATTTGGTGGTCAATCACATTCCAGCCTGGTTGGCTCCTTTGCGATTGGTATTGGAGGAACCAATTATTGTTCAAAAGAAAACACCTAGTATTTGGATCAAATATTTCTTCTAAATATAGTTCAGCCTCCAGTATACACGATTGCTTTGCGATTTGGTGCTCCACGTTTAATCTAATAATAATCCTTACATTTGATAATGGTGCATTTCAATTTGGGAGGACGTTTCGAAGTGCTTCACACGAGACACTGTAAATGTAATGACTGTACTGTATGTTGTAAGTGAAGAGGAGAACCAATTTGGATCCCACAATGTCCCCCAAACAGTCATGAAGTCAATGATTAGTCTTGTTTGAGGCATTCTCAGCCAGGACACTAGGAGAAGGTCGCTTCTCTTTTTGAGTGATTCTATGGTATCTCTGGGAATTGTTGGCCAATATCTTAGCAGTGCTGATATTCTTGGCTAAATTACCAGAATTTTATGATTCCAGTCAATATCCCCCATATTGTATATCCACAATAAACAGACACAAAGTGAATAAGGTGTTTCTGAAACTGATACTCATTCCCTCATACCAAGATTTGACCTGTGTTCGTAAGTATTATTTTCTTGGATGTTTGGGGGAAAAAATTACAATGATCCAATAAAGAAAGCTTCTTCTGTTAAATCACATTACCAAGCTGGCTGCAGCAAAATGTAGGAAAGTTGCAACCCATGCAATATATAATCCCTGCTTTAGATACAGCGCATTTCACATTGGAAGGATATCTGTCCCAAAGAGCTTCACAAGCAGCCATGAAGGGAAATTTTATCTGGACGAACGTTAGGCAGGATCTGGTTCCCAGATAAAAGTGTTCATTCCATCGTGGCTGATTGTGGGAAATTGCTGTGTGCAAATTGTCTGTGTGTCCACCTACAAAATACAATCACTTACACTTTACAATATATTCTGTGAAGCTCTTTGAAATATCCTTCCAACGTGAAAGGCACCCTGCAGTGGTGCCATGGGATCTTTAAGTTCCATCAGAACAAGGCAAGGGGCCTCAAGTTAATGTCTTCCCTGAAGAATAGCATATCCAACGATGTTCTTAGTACTTTGTATTTGAATGTCAGCCTAGATTGGGAGCTCAGAGTACCAAAGTGGAGCTTGAATTCACAATTTTCTGACTCATAAGCAAGAATGCTGCTACTGAGCCTGGATGACACCCTAATGTGCTACAAGAAGCTGTTAAGTCTTCGGTGGAAGCTCAGATCGCCTGCTCCATCCCTGGGGCTAATCGCTGACGGGATATTTCAATCAGGAGACTTGTGTCCAGCATGTGATAATCAGTGAAATCACGGAAGCAGCGAGGGAGAAAGGCCATTATAGCAATAAGGTAGTGCAACACCACGTTAGGAACAAATTACTATGAGCATGATAAGAATTACACTTTAGAAAAGTCAGTTTTCGTTCGCAGAACATCTAAAGTAGAGTTTCAGAAAGAAAAATCATCTATATACAGTATATCAATCCACCATAATGCTTGTTTTAAGCCTAGTAGACTGGAGGTTGCCAGTTTGCAGTCTGCATTAGGCAAAGGACTGTTAGGATGTCGGGCAGCGTATTCATCAAATCTATCTACCGGTAATTATCTGCTTCGTGTCATACTCCATGAAGTGAATGATCTCTTCCAAAATTACCTTGAAGTATATTTAACTTAATTGGTACAATTTGGTTGGAATGGGGATGACACAGGAAATGGAACGTGTGGCGTGAGGGGAGAGAGAGTGACATCCAGCCCATATAAAGAGGCACTTTCCTGTTCCTCTCTCCTATCCTCTGCTTTGTAGTCAGACCTCAGAACAACTAATTCAGCAAGTGTCGAGGGGGATTCCGAGCACAACTTCTACATCGACCCGTCAAGAACCAAGTCAATATTCCAGGAAAAGACAAGGTAAGATCCCTAACAATGTTGTCTTTGAAGGAAACGTATGGATTTTTTTTGCGATTTTAAATCTCCAGAAATATTATTTTTTCAGCGAATGCTTTGTACAGGGATTATTTCTGTGTTTATCCCTGATTTGACTACAGATGCCGAGGTGTGCCGCTCTCCTGTGCATGTCCCTGGTCCTGTGCTTCGCTCTATCTCAATGCTTCGGACTCAGCCTGTCGGTAAGCATCTCTCTGATGTTCCATTCCCCGAGCGAACAGGGTATAACTGCCTGCAATCCTGCCGCCACCGACGCGACCTTGTCATATTTCACTCTGAAAGCTCTCAGGGCCAGCGGGCGGCTGCCCGCATTAAAGTAAGAATTACTTCGATTATTGATGTCATTCTTACTTTAAGAATGACTTCAATAATTATTGAAGTAATTAATAATTATGAACAATGATCAATTAATTGCAATTATTAACCGTGTGATTATTAGTGGATTGTATTACACCAATGTAGCCCGATTGCAATGTTTAAGCCTGAATATGTATTCCAATGACTCCGTTCGGAGTTCTACTTGAAAACAGGATAGAAAAAACATTTTTACAGAGAGGGGATCTCATGACGGATTGCAAGAGGGGGGCGTCCTTCTGACGTGAAGTGCGCTATACAAATGTAATGTTGTTTGTTTGTTGTTAAAGATTGTTGCGCCTTGGGGCGCCTTCTCGACTTGAAAGGCGCTATACAAACGTAAATTTGGTGCTGATGTATTGGGAGAGTCAGAAACTCCTCAGATTTAGCAGTTAAGACAATTTGGGGCTCTAAATTGCGCAAAAATGCAGATTAAAAAAAAATTCAATCGTAACTTTACACCTATTTAAAAACTGCAGCTTCAAATGACCAGAAGTTCAGATTGATATTGTGCTTAATTGTCTCAGTGCTTTATTATCTTTCTGTCAAACTAGTGACTGTATTTGTGATACATTCTTTATAATATCGACAGTGCTTGAAACCACCCTCTTACTACCCCAGAGTCAACAGTGCAACCAATCTACTGATGCACAAACAACAAAACGCATGTATATAGCACCCAGGGTAGTGTCTCGGAGGGCATTTAACAGTTGATGGAGCTTGATGCCAAACCGGGTAAAGCTGGGAGTGATTGTAGGCATAAAGGTCTTCAAATGTTTTCTGAAGATGGGTAAGGCAGAGGTATTGAGGCATGGATTTCCAGGTGGGTAGTAGCACTCCTAGTAAGTAAATAATCAACCTTGATTTCATAACAGTGCTTTTTATGTCTCAAAGTACATCACAGGATTTAACTCTGAGTGTAGTCGCTATGTATTTTATACGTGAATGCAGCCAGTTTGTGTGCATCAATAACCCTCAAACAGCCATAAAATGAATGATCAATGTTATCTGGAGCCAAATAAGAGCTGACTTTAATCTCTCATCTGAAGATTGGCACCTCCAACATTTGTAGCGCTGCACTGGAGTGTAAATCTAGATTGTGAATTCAAAGACCTGACTTGAGGTTTGAACCTATAAGCTTCTGACTCATAAGCTAGAGTGCTACCCACTGAGCCAGGCAGACATCTCCCATCAAACAGCTAACATTTTGAATCTCTCCCTTAGCAGACAAAAGAAAAAAGAGGCTGGACACTAAATAGTGCAGGATATCTACTAGGACCCCGTGAGTACTCCCTGTTTATGCACTAAATTCCATTCTCTAATTAAAGTCTTTGTTTAAATTTGAATTCTTATCTCTCTCTCTTGAGTTCTATTGTGTCAAGTTTATGAGAAATCTCAGACATATCCTGTTAGAATTACTGCTTGAATAGTTATTTATGCTGACAACCATTTAACGTGATCTTTGCTTTCAAATCTGTTCAATGCATTTGAGTGAACTACTGCATTAAAATGGAAGTGAAAAGAACCATCATTTGTGAGAAAACCTTTTCGATCCGGATCTTGCAGATCCCAGTTAATAACTCTATTGATTATATGATATTAATTTGCATCCTTTATACTTGTTCTTTCACCTCCAAAATTGTTTCCTCTTCTGATATGGAGTCGTGCTGGGTTACATTCGGACAAGAGCCCTCCAGTACTGCCACTAAATGCTGACAGACTTATCAGGGAAATCACAGTGACCTGAAATGCCACCTAATTTTATTTTACAAGCCAATTCTGGATGATTCATGAAAAAGCATCCATGGTCTGAGATTTGAAAGCTAGTATTGGCCTGGCAAATGTATAGGGAATTTAGGTGAATAAAGATCCTGATTTATTTGGTAACTGTCTTCTCTACAGATGCTGTGGACAACCACCAATCCTTCAGTGAAAAGCAAGGTCTTGCTGGCAAACGAGAACTGCAGCTTGAAGATGAAATTAATTCTGGTAGGAAAATACATTCTCCAAATAGGTCTCCCTCCTGAGGTAATCCTACACATATACTGTAGAACATGTTGTTATTGTGTCTTATTATACCTATTATATTGCACCAAGTGTATTTAATTTCAGATAATTTTCCCACTTTTGACTTGTTCACTTCTGTTCAAGGGCAATTTCAAGCAACCATGTTGTTTTCCTCCCACTTTATATTCCCTCCCCCCCTCACACCCAACTTCATCAGCTTCTCATTTCATGGTTTATAGGACATCACCTGCACATTCTAGCTGCTGCATTTGCTTATGATGATTGATAGCACATCTATCAATGTAGCACTTCCTCAGCTTGACATTAGAGTGACAATCACACTAAGTTGAACTTGTGTCATCTGATCCAGAGGCAAGAGTGAAAGGATTGACCTAATTAATCTACTTGACATTCTAAGACTAGTCCTGAAGCAGGTGGGACATAGAGGGACAATGTAGATATGTTCTCAGATTTCTGAGTTCAATCATACTCCATATCATCTGTTTTGGTTGAGTCTTCTTCTACAGCTTTATAAGGTAGAAGAGTTAACATCTTCAAGTAGTACTTCTAATGGGATAAAATATCTGAACACTTGATAACTGAACTTGATGCACTCCAAAATGGAGTATCACAAAGAGGCATCATATGGCAAATTGGCAGGTGAAACTGTGTTTGTTTCATCTACAGTATTGATTAGAACTCATCAACCTGACCTGCAAGTGTAGGTTTTCCATATCTCTCACCATTAAAATATGTGAATATGGAATGATAAATTCTGATTTGTTTTTCTCCAGACAATGTGCTACAAACCCTCACGGACGAGAATGCTATTCGTATAGTGATTGAATTTCTAACATATTTACGCCTAAAAGGTAAGAATATTATATTTTAGAGACATATTTGGGGATCCAGCCTCCTGTTGGTGCAAATAGTCAGGTTATTTCAAGTGTTTTAATCAGTCTATAGTTGAGGGAGTTTTTTTTTAATGAATCCAATCCTTTGTCAAAAAAAAGTAAAATGCATAATTTCTTAGCATTTATCATTTGTTTATTCTGAGCATTCATCAACCTGTGAGGGAAAATTCCAGAAAGAAGACATTGAATGTTCCCTGTTTGCCGTATCCACGAAGGTTGGATGTTCCCTGAACTTGGCTCCATCAAATGGTATTTCTTTATTTCAGAGACTGGTGCACTTGACAACCTGCCAATTCCATTGTCTTCATATGTCCAACCATAACCTTAGCCTTTCTGAAATACGAAGAAGACTGAAACAGACTGCAACCTCCTTAGCAATCAGATGGAAGATCATTATTATATTTACACCAAATTGCAATTAGTTGGTTGAATATTTCATCCAATTTTCAATGTTTTTTCTGTACATTTGCTGATTTAAGATACTACTTGTTAAATGTCTTCATGTTTCCGTACTAAGGAAAACATATGTTTGAAATAAAATAAATAGCCGCAACAAAAAGGATTTCACATCTTGGGAATTTCTGTTCACATGTGAGGCTAGTGATTTCTGCAAATGCTCTTCAGAAATACGTACCTTTATTCCATTTGATTCCATCCTTCTCAACCCATCCACTTTACCAACTTCCTATCACAGCATTAAGCTGTTTCTTAAATAGGTCTTGCATCCTGGTTGCTACCACCATTCCTGGTAATGAGTTCCAGTTATTAACTGTCCACCAGGAAAACTTCCATGTGTTTATCCTTAAATTTTTCTTCACAACTCTGAAACCATGCTCTCCTGGTCCTGCTACCTTCATGTATCTGAAAATATTGTTCTGGGTTTACATTTCTCACTCCCATTTGACATTGTACTGTACTCTATAAATCTATCATAGCCTATGGCCACATCCCCCTTACTCAGTGTCCAACCCTGCACTGTGATGCTATCCTGCATGGAGAGCGTTATATAAATGCAATTAGTTATTGTTCCCCTGAGATGTCTTAGATAACACAGATTTAAGGTAATAACCAAAAGAGCAAATCAACTTTTTTCTTTCCTCTGAACTACTTTAATGCCAGGGATGCCCTCTTATTGTCCAGATTAGTAAAAGTTGTTTCTCATAAAGAACATTGGAGTTGCTGGAACAAGGATAGCATGCAGCATTTACTTTTAAGTTCGATAAGTAATTATTTGATCTCATTGGAGATGAGATCCAGATGGCCCTTGTACAAGGTGCTTACGTGCACTGATCAACCTTCTCCATGAAGACAAAATCATATTTCCTGAGTTGATTACATTATAATACATTGTTCCATCAGTAGTACTTGATATGAAGGTTCCTCAGCTGTGTCATGGTGTAGTTAATCTGCTGAAACCCATTTATTAAAATAGAATAGGACACTGGTCCCTTGTGATCTAAAAGTACTGTAGTTGCAGCATTTAACCCCTAATTGACTGGATGAATTCTGACTGGATGTAATGTTATATCCACCTATTTTTATTATTGTTGCCATCAGCTCTAGTACTGTAGTGAAGGATGTTGTGTGTTTGTGCCCCGTGTTACTCTCTGGAGTCTGCATTAGGCACCGAGGCAGTTAACAGGAGCTGTCATTATTGTTTTTCTTATAGACAATAGCAGTTTCCTGCCATCTGAGTGCTGAACACATTGTTAGTATTTGTATATAAATAACATTTGGTGTGAGGGAGTTGTTGGATATAATATAGTTGGATGGATGTAATGGTACATCCTCTCATGCAGCTCCTAGGCTGACAGGCAAGGCTGCACAATTGTTCACACTGATCACTGGCTCCACACAACTGCAGGAAAATAGTCTTCAAATGAGGACTTAATTGAACAATTTTCCACAACTCTGTCGAGGGTAAAATAACAATAATAATAATCCTTACACTTGATGCTGTGTCCTCTCATGCCATGTATGAAAGTGCTTCACATTATACACCGCAGAATGAATTTATTGTGTATTTTCTGGTTGAAATGTCGTACCTAATTGTGCATGGCAGTACCCCACAAACAGTTAAGCATTCTGACATGATCCTGTGGTGGGGGTTATATATGTGAACTTGTTGTTATTTATATATTCTAAAAAAACGGCATAAATCTCAATTTATGGTAGATATCTATAATCAGCTACTCTTCCTTGTCTAAACCAAGGAGATGTCCTTCTATAAAAAAAATCTCCCATTGTGCTTTAGATGCCCAAGTTGAGGGTAGGGGCGCTCAGGGACACTACCCTGTTTGAGGCACACTATTCAAGTATAAATTTAAGTGGTTGCTGTTATTGTTTGTCTGTTAGTTCTCATCCCTTCAAGAGAAGTCAATAGGTAGAGGAGCCAGGCTGGAAGTATCCTGTTAAACTCTGTAGAGGGTTAGATGCTGGGTCCTGTCGTCTGGTCTCCACCGTTTCCCCACCAGCTATTTCCCCCTATGCTTTGCCTCACTCTCCCTCGATGCTCTGTCCCGGATTGTGCCCCGTGTTGGTTGCATTTGGTGTCTTCACAATGACGCCTGCTGGCGGGCACATGGCGCTGGATCACGTTACGCATGCGCAAGGTGGGTTCTGGAACACATGGTGAGGGACAGTGTGGCCACGTGGCGCAGGCGCAGGGTGACTCTAATCACGTGACGCGGGCACTGATAGCTGCTGATCACATGGCGCAAAAAGTTTACTAAGAGCGAAAATGGCGATGGCGGCGAGGCTAGGGTCGTCTGGTGTGAAGCTCTGCAGGCAGATGACCACCAGCAGCCAGACTCACGCACACGAGGGCTCAGGTAACCAGCGGAACCGAGAGGCAGGTGGTTGGTCAGCAAAACGGTAACTGAGGTAGCGGCGCCGCCCTTCACACTGACCTTCCCCACACCAGCCACCGCCCGCGCTAACGGTTAGACCCTCACCGCACCGGAGAGTCACCGGCTTCAGAAACTGCGGCAAATCTAAAAAATAACCGTTACCGGAGGGTCACCGGCTCCAGAAACCGGTTTGAGGCTGGGGGAACGGGATGACTTTCAGATGTGCTGCGCAAAGTTGCCACCTTTAGGATATTTCAGGCTTGGTTGGCTTAGTTGCTAAACAGGATCCAAACACATAAGAGCGGTTGTTTTTAAGAGAGGCAGATATCAACTTTAAACTTTTTCTTTCCCCCTGGTTTCCGCTGTGTGATACTGGTTAGATCTGGTCAGTCGGTGTAGCGGCATTGCAGAATACAGCTGGGGGCGATAAGAGAAATGTCCTTGACACTGACCTCCACACACAGAGACACACTCATACACATAGATTTGAGATAATTCGTAGAAACACGTAGAGGACACTAAATTGCGACGTGAGTCAAAGGAGCAAATCTAGGATCTGACCTACTAACTAAGGTTTCAGTTCTGACATTCTACTGAATTCTTTGCTGTAAATCGCTCAGAGAAATCCAGCAATGAGATGTGATGGAAATGCAACGGAAATAAAATATGGAGATAAAAAAAAACTCAAGGAAAGATGTGAATGGAAAGTTTATTGACAAGTGCGAGACTTTTCATTTTATTATAATACCCCTGTTTAAATTTCTACTCACTGAAGTGAAGTGAATCACTTTGAGACTGTCTTTCAACCTCTGGAGGGCAGAAGAGACTTCTGATTTCTGATTAACATTATTTCAAAATGGTAAACCCTACACTGGTGTCAGAGTTGGTGCCAGAGAGTTCAGAGCACAGGGAGAGACATGTAAGAACATATTTTGTTATGTTGGTGCCTTTGACAATCACAAGGGTCAGCCTGGCTCAGTGGAAGGACTCTCACCTCAGAGTTGGAAAGTTATGGGCTCAAGCCCCACATTTGGATTTGGTCTCACGTAATCTAAGATGGCATTCCAGTGCAATGCTGAGGGTGTGTTGAGTTGTTGGAGGTGATGTTCTTTGGATGAGATGTTCAACTGAGGTACTGACTGAAGTTAAAACTGAGGTTCTATCTTTGAAAATAGAAGAGGGTTTCACCCAGTGTCCTGGCTAACAATCTCCTAGATAAAATTGTGATTCACTTCATGGCTGTTTATGCGCCTTTGCTGTTTGCAAATTACCTGCCTTGTTCGCTCACAAAATACAGTTACTCCAAAATAAATTTTGCGAAACTCTATGGGATGACCACACAAAATGCCCTAGACCAAATGCAAGGATTATTATTCAGCAATACCCTGGTAGACAAAAGAACATTTTACTGTGACAACCAGCACTGCCATATCCTGGAATAGTCTCTTCTCACAGCTATTAGCAACATCTCGACCTAACATCTTTTTTATACAAGCTTTAAGAGATGTGTTTGTTCAGTGTTGACATCCAGGCACCCAGAGTATGGTCAGGTTTCCCTCCCACTTCTATTTCATAAAGAAGATTACATGAAAAATTGAGACTAAGAAAGGATAAAGGAAGAGTTGGTTCCAACTCACCAAAAAACACTAAGCACGCGTCTAATCTTGATTAAAAACATGCGTTTATATAACATCCTTTGAGCAGGGTAGCATCCCAGAGCGCTTATGATCGTACCAATTGCCTTCAAAATTGTGGTCACTGCATCTTTGGCGTACTGGTTTCCCACATGGTTGTATCATCAGAGCTTACTCTCTCTTCTCCAGCAACACCTGCCTGGGCTCAATAAATGTTCATCTAGAAAAGGCAGGACATTTCTGACTGAGATTTTGTCCTCTCTTTCAATTCTTTTGCTTCCAATTTCTCATCATTTGATGGCAGCAGAGCCTTAGGAGATCAATGCTGAGTGTGCAGACAGTTAAGGTAGACGCAACAGTATGCTAATCTACCCCAAACAGCATTGCCATTCAAGTATAATGTTTCAAAGGGTTTATATCAATCGCGGAAGAAAATTCTTGTCCCATTCCACTTTCACCTGTACAATGGGGGTCTGTTTTAGGATGGAGTTGATACTGCCAGCGTCTGATGTGTGAAGGCACTGGCGCAGGCCAATCAGTACGACCACTGTCTTGTTGACATTTAACTGTGAAAGTTAGCTCTCATCCAGGACTTGATGTCTGACAGACAGTCTATCAGGACAGTAGTAGTCCTGGAGACAAGGGTAGAGGCAGAGTTGGGTGTCATCTACATACATGTGGAAGTTAACCCCATGTCTGCAGATGGTGTCACCAAATGGGAGCCTGTAGATGTTGAAAAGGACTCGACCACCTTTCCTGAGAAATTGGTTTCCTGACTGCCTTCCCACCTCTTTAGCGCTTTGGGACGTCCTCCCGACGTGAAAAGCGCTCTATGAATGTAATTTTGTTGTTTACCCTAAGTAAAGAGATGAGTCAGTCAGAAATTATACAGAATATAGAACAGTGTACACAGAAAATCTGTGACATTAACAAAAGCTTGTGAACTGTACCAATCTGCATTCTTCTACCTTAGAACTACGTTAGGCTCCATTACAATGTGCAAGATAATGCATTCTGCCAGCTATCTATCTGACTCTTTTGATTTTCAGCTCGAAAATGGAAGATCCTGTCTTTCACGGTGGCCATCCCCGGAGTTGCTATCTGCATGCTGAATGCTTATTTGAAGCAGCAACATGCAGAGGAACAGCCTGAATTTGTACCTTACACTCATCTCCGTATCCGTACTAAGGTAGCACAAGGCCATTTTTTATTCTCAGTGCTGAGCGGGTACAACTTTAGTAATTATGTTTGTGAAGGAAAGATTTGTCATATTGAATAGTATTACAAGAACATAGTCTTATAAAGCCATACAATTTTGTTTTCCTCACTGATCTCTCAACTCTGATGCCATTTTATCTCTCTTACTTAGAAATTTCCTTGGGGTGATGGCAATCACAGCCTTTTCCACAACCCACACACCAACCCACTGCCCACTGGCTATGAGGGTGGCAAACACTAAATGCCTTGCATGCAGCAACGTCTCCTGTCAACCCTATACCGCGTGCCAAAGTGAATTATCATGACAATCAATTGAACTGTACAACTGAAGATAATCATGTGTAACCCTGAAAATGTACAATAAAAGCTTTACATGAGCTGCAGTCCTTCATTACTGAATGTTGTCTATCTCAGGGAAACATAGCTTTTCAGCAAGCTCTCCGCACACAGTTTGGGGAACCAACACAAGACAGATTTTGCATTGCTACATTGCTTTTGGTTGAGAATTTAAATATTGTACTTGTTCTAGTAGTACAATTGCAAGGTTTTGTCAGTCACATAAAAAGGATAGACAGCAATGTTCTAGTGCAGAGCAGAGCAACAAGGAATATCTCACTGTTAGGGGAATGAGCTCTGAACAATTAGACAAGCTTCCGTCTGAAAAGAGAAAACCTTATGCATTGTTAAATGGAATTGAGACAGTAAACTGAACAATACTTTCTGATGTCCTGGCCATCAATTCCCCAAATAAAATGGGTCATACACTTCATGGCTTTCTATTTGTGCGACATTACTTTGTCAAATTGGCAATCCCATTTGTCCGCAGAATACAGTCACTCATTTCTGTAATGAAGAAAACTGCATTGAGAAATCTCAATGATGTGATAAGGCGCTCTAACAAACACAACATTATTATTTATTATGTACGGAGCCAGCAAAATAAGAGGACAAGAGTTTAGAGTTTGCAAAGGCAATTTCAGGAAATATATTCATAGGTAATGACTCGACCACGTTACCAGGGAGGGGGTTGATGCCAGGACATATCTTGAATATTGCCGTGATAGGAATGGGAGGGTGGCTATTTTGGATCTATTGGGCCAAAGGGCATTTCATCTGAACTCATAAGCTTGTGTTACTCGTAAAGCAGCACATGTTGAGAAGCTTACAGTGATTCTGGAAAGTAGTTGAAGGAGAAGGGGAGCCCTGATGGATTGACAGCTCTGCAAAGACATAACACATGGATTGTTATATTAAGATAGATTGTTACATTCGATTCACAAAACTAGATCCTGGAAATACTATCAAGACAGTGGGTCTAAATTTCCACCTGTTTCAATGACTTAAGTGGGTTAAATAAAAACTGGACTCTTCAAGCGTTCACTACAGGACAGCTGTCTTTAATTATTCAAAAGCTACTGCAATGTGGGAGGAAGAGATGAAAGCATCACGTATGGGTTTTGATGCTCCATGGCTATAAAGGCAATGTGTGACATTTAGAATGAAGACATCCACATAGTGGTCAGAGAGAACATATAGTTCAGATTCTCCAGTGTTATAGAGAAGCATTTCTTCCTGTCTGCACTGCAGTTGGGATACGGACCACAACACAGGTAAGGCCATGAAGAGAGAGTTTCTGTGCGTTGTTTAGAAATAAGGGCTAAAGCTGGATACGGTTTGAAAAGGGGAGCCAAGTGAAGAGAATGAATAGAATGAAATCAGGATCATTTTAAAAAAATTAGTTAATGAGAGGAACCCAGACAATCTGAATCCTGGTTCACTCAAGACCTCCCTGGTCTCAAGTCGGGGCTGCAATGAGGAAGTTACATTTGCTCCCAACCTGGTGTTAGCGACGGGAGAGCAGCCAGTTGTTTGGTTCCAGTCCCTCTTTAAACAGGAGGTACAGGGCAGTGATCAGTCAGAATTCAGGCTAGTTTTAAACTTTCCACAGCTTAAGGTTGCTGAGGCTAATTATAGTGCAGAGGCAAGAGCCATCAACAGCAGCTGAAATTGGCTAACCCAGCACAGACTGTGGGTCAAACTGTGGTCTTCCTGGGCTGCATGGTTCAGGATCACACTCTGCTGTGCATTTATCTATTGAACAGCCCAGCTTTATTCGAGTTCCTAACCAGTTGTTAATCTCTCTGTGTGATCCTGCAGTAGCAAGTGGCCAGACTGTGGAGGTATCACAGCCTGTCCCAAGGTCTGAATTTCTCCTTGTCGCAATCCGCAAAGACATTTAATCTTAAATTTTAAAATCGGACAGAACTGTGGAAAATCCTTCAATTCTAATTTAATTTGGAAGATTGTTGTTTGCAAACTGTGGACAATAAAAATCGAAGGTTTTTCCACAATATTGCACACATTTACATTTTAAAGCAAAATACAGTAATTAGAATTTTGGGAACCTGCCGATCACGATCTTTAGCTCAGTATTTATTATATGAGAAGGCGGGATAGTGATGTTAGTCAAAGTACATTCTGTAATCTGTGTTGTCTGGCGAACTATTTAGTGAGACTCTGAATACGTTTGTGATTTAAGACTAGGTAGAATTTCAGGCCTCTTTAAACACTTCCATCTGATCACCTACAATTCAATTCACTTCGCAGTATATTCTGTGAAGTGCTTTGAGAAATCTCAAAGAAACGATCAGGCGCTTCATGAAATAATCAAGGATGATTTATTATTATCCCTTCAATGGTTTGAAAGGCTCAAACATTTCAATCTCTTAACAGATCCAAGCTTCAGAATCGGAATTATTGAAGGCTGCTTTTTGAAATATTGCGGGAAGATTCGCTTATTTTATATTGAAACAACTGAGATCCCAGATGTATCACACTGGTCATGAAAAGGGCTGGAGAGCAGAAAGCTTTCTCCACAACAGCCAGTGGGGGGATGGCTCAACTTTCACCAAGATGAATAGTTCCAGTCCAAGGCAAGTGAACATAAAGATAATGAATGACTGGAACAGGGGTGGGAATCCTCTGGGCTCAATTTTCAGTCGATCTATTGTGAAACCATCTGAAACCAATGAAGACCAGTTGTTTTTGGCGGAGTTACAGAAGAGTGAAAGGAGCCCAGTGTTACACCTGAAACGATGTGCACTTAAAGTCAGACCACTGGGAGCATTGAAGTCCTTGGGGATGGTTGGTGTTTCAGAGAGAAGGATGCTCGATGCAAGCTTGAATGAAGCTCCCGAGTGTGAAGAAAGTATCAGACAGTTGGATATAAATCTTCCCAGAAGAGCAATCGCCCAAGCCCAGGCTTCGGAACTACAGTTCTGGACACATAAGAAAAGGTCTGGTCACACATTAAGTAGAGTTCGGCACAAGAGTGACAGGCTAGCTGAAGGATATCTGAAATCATTGCTCCCTGAAAGCAATGTCAACGTTCCAGAAGCTGAGAAACTTTACAGGAAAATGGAAGACTTGTCCTTACAAGCCGACAGCCACAGGAGAGGTGTTTTGCACAATCTGAACTTTAAAGTCACGCAGGAGCCCGTTAATGTAAACGTCTCACAGCTAAAACGTTCCAGAACTAATGAAGTTAGAACAAAACCAGACAGAGACCACTTCCCTTTGCCGCTTAGTGAAAAAGACAGGGAGACACTTTTGGAAAATAAGTCCCACTTCATACATCTCCGAAAGAAGATCAATTGCTCAGATGAACAGGGGCTGGCTTCATCGCGTAGGGTTTTCTTTAAAAGTACAATGGATGATGCTTCAGAAAGGAACTTCAAATCTCTCGTGTCTGACAGCCCAGCACTGCATCAGCCCCAGAATCCTGCCTTGCTCATGGAGCAGCCCCCACGTCCCCATTTCCTACCAGCCATTCAGCACAAGTGGTCGAGTCTGACTGTGCCAAGATTCTTACCCGAAAATACACCTCCTCCATCGCCTCTTCAAAATAACTCATTTGATATGCCTGAAAATCTGACAATAACAGTCCCTTTACTAAAATCGAGGAAGCAAAACAGCAACTAAAATTCAGTTAGATACCTGTGCATGGTAGACAACCCAGAGAACATCTGGATTCAGAGACATGTTAAGAAGTCAGCAATATAATGGCTGTATATGTCCACTTATGCACCAAAACATAAAGCTGTTTCAAGACTTAGTCCAAAGATATACAGTAACTCCAAATAGAATATGAACTCCCCGCCCTACCTCCAAGGCTCTCAATCAAATAATCAAGGAAGCATATTCCTTTCGCAACGTGCTCAAACCTACCAACTGAGCTATGAAGTCCAATAAGCATCCAATAGATTCAAAGTCTGAATTAACCACCTTGCTAATTGACAAATGGTGCAGATTTGGGGCAGGGAACTTTGAAGCAAAATACAGAAGAAAATTTAGTAAAATTGAATAATGTGCAGAAGAACTGAAGATTCAAGAGCACTCAAACTGTACGCGGTTTAGATGGGTTTGTCTTTTATCTAAATATTTTAGATGGCAATGTTTTTGTGACAAAGGTAGTGTTGCTTTATTGGGTTAAGAATGACTGAAATCTCATTGTACAGAAATACATCCTCTTCCTGGTGAGATGTATATGTAATGCAATAACCGTTAGTAATATAATGTTTAGCTATATGGATGCTGTATTTATAAATTAAGAGGATTTTAAATATTAAATAGACTAGGATTTTTTTTTTTTTCAAAGTGCAATAACAAATATTTAAACTGCTTTCTGATGAACATCACAAAGAATTGTTCCTGGTTCAGCCTGAAGTCCAGGTAATGCCAGGAGTCACTGGCCATAGTAAAAGGCAAATATCGATTTCCAGCAACAATTCATGAAACCTCGTCCTTTAAGTGAACGGTACTTTGTGCACAGAAAGTTCTAAATGCAAATGATTAGATGCAGCTGCTGAAAACAATTGTGATTCATGTAAATTTTAAGTGTGAGAGTCACTGGTTCTGTGGTACCTATTTCAGTCCAAATCTCAGATGTAAAGCGAGCCCTTCTCTTAAGATAGAATTCATTCCATGGAGCTCAGTGCCTGAGAGGTCACTCCATCGAGTTATATTCATAGTCCTCGTATGGTATGTCAAGAATTTTTGTTTGCTCCCATGTTAAACATTGGCCAATGAATGTCTCCAGCAGCCTGTAATGTTATTTCTAAATTGGTGGTTTCAGAGTTCATCAGTTTGTTTATAAAGTTGTTATTAAAAGAAACACCTGCTTGATGTTTTATTCTGCCTGCCAACTCTGGGCAAGTAACTCCAGCACAAATCATTGAAGTTTTTGCCTCATACGTTAACCTCACAAAAAATCTGGGCATCATGCCCAATTAAAACA
Organism: Hydrolagus colliei; assembly: GCA_035084275.1. NCBI lineage: Eukaryota > Metazoa > Chordata > Chondrichthyes > Chimaeriformes > Chimaeridae > Hydrolagus > Hydrolagus colliei. Next base: position 11,504,624 of record CM068757.1, on the reverse strand, counting down.
TTCTGCTTTGGATCAGGTTGAAGGGTACTGTATGATTGCCGTCTGCTTCTCTGTAACATAGAGTTCAGCATGTAGGTTAACCTGTGCTGATTAATCCCACTGTTGGCTGTACGACCGCAAAGGAAAACAACCTATCCTTGTTATAGGGCATCAGGCACTGCTGGCACTGCCATTGCTGGCAGCTAAACTGCAGCGTCCACATGATGTTGCCACATTCACCCACAAAACAGTCACAGGCTGCACTTTATAGTTTATCATGTAAATATATAAATTACATAAGCTTTGGGATGTGCTATCAACAGGAAAGGCATTATACCATGTTATCATGTAATAATCCTTGCATTTTATATAACGCCTTATCTCATCAAAATTTGAGCACAAAACAACTCGAGTGAAAACTTTTGTAAAAAATGTCAAGCTCACCTTTCACAAGCAATGAGCATTTAAACCTGGTCACACAGGATAGAACCATAGCATTTACAGCAATGAAGGCGATTGACCCGTTGTGTCTGTGCTGACTCTTAAAGAGCAATACTTTGTTCCATTTACCTGTCATTTCTCTATAGTTTACTAGATAGTAATAAGCCTAATGTGTGTGGATGAGATGTCCCCATAAAAAGCTTCTTAAACGAAACACTTGCTCCAAACTTCCAATGTGTGTTCCTTATCCAAGGTCCATCGTAAGGTAACATATGGCAACCAGTTTATTTCCCTTAGTAACTGGACTGACTCTTGGATGAATAAGCTAAACAGAATTTTGAAGAGGGAGCTTATTTACCACTGCAGTACATCCTCCCGGGGACACTCTATAAATGTAATTTTGTTGTTGTTGCTGTGCAAGAAACCACTGTATTTATCACTGCAACATCATCCCCAAATGTCTGACCGAATAAAGTAGAGGGCTGGATTCAAACTGAACAGTACAGACAAAAGGCAAGCATTAAAAACACTGTGCCCCATGTACCTCTTCATGCACAAATGTAGGACAAGTCATTGAACTAGCAGATCAATTTGCATGCTACTATTTTCCTTCCTTTCTTGTGAGAAAGCCCAACTTTCTTCTGCCAGGTAAGATCGAGAACTTGTCCAGTAGATAGATTTGCCAGTGACCCCACTTTGCCATTGTGTGACAAGAGTGTACACACCAGTCAGTGCGACAGTGTACTGTGTCACCAGAACTCTGGTCACAGCAATCCTCCCAATGTGACCACAACAGACTTTGACTCCAGTTAAAAGTTACACCATAGAAACTTTCAACCCCAAAATTTATTGAAGAAAATAACAGCTATTCATTAACAGATTTGAGCAGTGCGTGCTTGTTCATTATTTGTAGAACATTTCAATTTCAGCCTACAAAAGAACACTTTTATTTATTTTGAACAGCCAGTGGGGAGAATGGTCCAAGTCATTTGCGGGCACTCTATCTACAGACCAAAGGAAAAAGGTACATAACACTGTACTTTGCACTGACTACAGGCCACCTCACAGTGATTCCCTTTCAAGGATTACAGAGCCTGAATTCACAATGGGCTCCCAAGAACAATGGTAACCAAGAAAAGTCATTGCTCCTCTCCCCCATTTCATGTACAACAGCATTTTTTTAGTCAATATTTTACAGTCGATCCAAAATATCATGTCAAGGGGTTTATTTACAGTGCTCTGGTTATTGCTGTAATCTTACGGATCATTTTTCCCCACAACCAGATTTGGGGATAACTGGTAGTGGGGTCTTTTTATCCCCAAAGAGTGAAAAACGATTCCAGGGCAGGTTATTACATAAATCTTGGGATCAGCAAAGCTTTGGTTTAAAGATATTTGTCTTTTCGTGCCTCAAACAGTGGTATTGGGAGCAGAGAGCCAATTTAAGTTTTTTTTAAAAAAAACTCAAAATGTGGAGGTGGACTGTAGGTGGGTTGTCATATCGCTTACCTCAAATTGCTGAGATGCATCCTCAACTCTCAAAGTGACTGGCTTATAACCTAGAGTGTCATGGTCCCTCTGTAGAGCACTCGCATCACATCAGTAGTTGACCCAGTCACTCTCAGGCACGACTGCCAAGTTGCTCAGCATTGTGCTCAATTCAAGACTAGATACTGACACTGCACTGGGACCATTACACAGAGCTTTCACCATGCTGTGCCACTTTCTTAAGAGCCCTGTAATGAAGCTGTGTTTCTGTGGAAGATAAACGACAGCCATAACTCCTAATGATCCGGTAATACCCAAGTACCCAGCCACGCTGTAGTTCTGTCAAGGGAGTATCAGTCCTTTAAAAGGAGAAATCGGGAGAAGCACACAAACAGCTCGGTTTAATTTCTGCCGGTACAATATCACAAGGTCCCCTGTTCAGTTTAAGAGCACTGTGCACCACAAATACAATGGCAATGACACAGGATGTCTATCCAGTCGACTCTAACAACAGCACTTGGCTGAGTGAAAAACAAACTTTCTTTAATTCATTTCTGCTTTGGGCTCAGCAAGGGGAGAGATGTCAATGGTAGCAAGATAAATGTTTTTCATTTCAGGCATCAACTGTAAGCAACCAGCGCTACCAACTCAGCAACAGTACAAGTTAGAGACAAGAGTAAAGCTCCCTCTACGCTGTCCTGTCCTATCAATCCTACTGCATACACATAAGTAGCAAATGAATTGATATGAACTAACCCCAAGATGCTTCTGATGTTCATTATGTTTGGTAAATTTCTCCTTTGGTGCTTAGAAATAGCAACTGCAATTTTAACTTAGAAATAATATTGCATTAGAAATGTAAAATTAAATTATACATACAAAACTGCATTAGTTACCTCTACACACGCAGGAAAACATGCCAAACGGAGCAGAATAGCATGCAGTCCACCACAAATTGCCTGCACAGAGCACGATACAAGGAATATGGTGCTGAGAGGGTATTGTCAAGACATTCATGTGGAAAGGGATGGATTAGTGTTCAGGTGTGACTCTGAATTGGAGTCAAACCTGGACGCTGATCAGCCTGCTGTCAACCATAGGATTTTCAGCTTTTATCACTAGCAACTTGAATTGAGCCCAAACTGAGTGGATTCCCTTAAACAGACCAGATTGATGCTTTCTGTCCCAATATCAGTACTGTTATTGGGACAGGTGGCCTCCTGATGTGGAGAGCTGACCTTTTTTGTGCTGCTGCATGGGGTTTTGTGTTGTGGGGTTGCAGGCTGGGGGTTGAAAATACTCATCCAATACTCATCTTGTGTAAAAGCTTAGCCTGTGGACTTGAGGGGCTGGATTCATCCCAGATCCAGAGAAAAAGAATTGTGTGCTAACGATATACAGCATCACACAATTCCACAACTAAGTATAGCACGTCACCGGTGTAATTTGCATCTTGGGAATAACTATAAGAGCGCTGCCCACTTACAATAACATTTGTGGTTTGCCCAGGGCTGAAGCTGGGGAGTTCTCACAGACCTGCAGCACTCACTCACTCACCCACACACATACATACACACAACATGCACACACAGTCACTGCTGGTCATTCACACGCAGCAGAGTGCTTGTGCGATGAGCGCGGGAGCTTGGTAAAAGGTCTTTTACCAAGACCTTTTACCATCTTCCCACTGTGAGCAGCGACAATGGGAGACAGAGCCCTCTGCAGCCTGGGTTTAAATGTAAATTGTGGCCTTGGGTAATGGTAGATACGAGAACGCTCACAGATGCAATTTCTGAAAGCTTCCATTCCACTGGTGAAGATGTGCTAATGCAGCCATTTGTCCCAACATAGGGCAGTGTGATGAACCCCAGCTCCAGCTGAGAGGCAGCAAACTCAGTGTTATTATTGGCTCATTTCATGGATGTTCTGTAGCTGCTTGTGTTGTTCGCATAAGATTGACGGCAGCTCCCCAAGAGCCCGGGACTCGGGTGTACTGGCAAACACACAGGACAAACAGACGGCTGCTTCGCTAATGTATTCTGGTCAGCTCTTCCACTATCTTTATCAGATCATCGACTGTTGCTTCTCTCTTCATTCCACTCCCATCGTCAATCTGCAACACAAGCAATCACATTAGTCCCTCCCTCCCCCACTTTCGTTCCCCCCCACCCACCACCAGCTTTACAGTTGTGTGCTCGCAATCTCGTTGTTTTCAGTAGAGACTAGGGAACGGCGATTAATCGGTTTTTCGATTAAACCCGATATGATTTTCAGATCGGTATGCCGATATGGTGATTCTAAAAAAACTGTTATATCGAGAGATTCGATTTTAAAAATATACATCGATATATTTTTAATATCGTTCCTGGCAATATATCAATATTGTTGGTATTATCAGTGTAATGCGATCTTTTCCAGCTTACCTTGTCGCCGGCATTGCAACCTCCTAGACCTAGAGCATGGAATGCGCGTACATTCGGTGCGCGCGCACAATTAACGGGCGCGCACATCCGATGCGCGCGCACACTTTACTGTGTATACTCGACGTGAGTCGTGGCGTCTTAACAAAGTCGCATCGCTGAAAATTGTAGTTTGAAAATTTACCTTTCTCATCATGGGGAAAAGAAGCCCTGTATGGGACTACTTTGAAAACAATGCAGTCAGTAATGGTGTGTATAGATGTACAGTTTGCAAGGTCTTGGTTAAGACATCTGATTCGAGCACGAGCAGCCTGCGACAACACATTAAGCAGCACCACCCCGCCCAGCACGCTGCCCTCAGAGCGAAATCATTGTCGACAACAGCAGGAAGTCGAACCAGCGCTTCGGAGAAAGCGACAGGTAGTGGGGCCAGTGCAGCTCAAATAATTCCTGCTTTATTTAAGAGGAGAACGTTGTACCAGAGAGGGGACAAAAAGTGGCAAAGTATCACGAACGCTGTCACTTTTTGCATTGCAAAGGAGAGCTTGCCAATGGCGAAGGACATTAATTCAGACTTCAGACTACATAAAAATAAGTGGCATTTTGTGGCTGTAAGTGTTATTTTTGTGTGTGAGAGAGTTAGAAGCCAGATTATCACTGCTGTGTGTGTCTTGTCAGACACACACATAGAAGCATTGATAATCTGGCTTCTAACTCTAACAGTCAGACTGTCTGTCTCTCTCTTTTCTATTGTAATAGATCTCATTTACACGTGGACATTACATGCTACTTTCCAGCAAGAAATGGAGGAGAATAAATCTCTAGATTTTGTTTTTGGTGTGTGTGTGTTCTATTTTGTGTTTAGAGATGGAGGGAGAGAAGGAGAGGGGGAAAGTTGGGAGAGAAGGAGAGAGGAAGAGAGAAGAGGGAGGGAGAGAAGGAGAGGGTGAAAGGAGGGAGAGAAGGAGCGAGGGGAAAGAAGGGAGAGAAGGAGAGAGGAAGAGAGGAGAGGGAGGGAGGGAGAGAAGGAGAGGGGGAAAGGAAGGAGAGAAGGAGCGAGGGGAAAGGAGGGAGAGAAGGAGAGAGGGGAGGGAGGGAGAGGGGGAAAGTTGGGAGAGAAGGAGAGAGGAAGAGAGGAGAGGGAGGGAGAGAAGGAGCGAGGGGAAAGGAGGGAGAGAAGGAGAGAGGGGGGGGGAGGGAGAGGGGGAAAGTTGGGAGAGAAGGAGAGAGGAAGAGAGGAGAGGGAGGGAGAGAAGGAGAGGGGGAAAGGAGGGAGAGAAGGAGCGAGGGGAATGGAGGGAGAGAAGGAGAGAGGGGAAAGGAGGGAGAGAAGGAGAGAGGGGAAAGGAGGGAGAGAAGGAGAGAGGGGAGGGAGGGAGGGAGGGAGGGAGGGACAGAAGGAGAGAGGGGAGGGAGAGAAGGAGAGAGGGGAGGGAGGGAGAGAAGGAGAGAGGGGAGGGAGGGAGGGAGGGAGGGAGGGAGGGAGGGAGGGAGGGAGGGAGGGAGGGAGAGAAGGAGAGGGGGAAAGGAGGGAGAGGAGACAGGGAGGAGGGAGAGGAGAGAGGGAGGGAGAGAAGGAGAGGGGAAAGGAGGGAGAGAAGGAGAGAGGAGAGGAGGGAGAGAAGGAGGTAGGGAGCAAACAACATCGTATAATTCAACAGACCTTGACACCAACATTACAAACTTTCTGGACCTAGAGCACGCATTTCGAAATGTGCGTGCACCGCGACTGCGCGCGCATCGTCAGTGCGGACGCACCGTCAATGCGCGCGCACCGCGACTGAGCGCGCACCATAAATGCGCGCGCGCCATCAATGCACGCGCACTTCGCATGCGCAGTATAAAAACTCGATAGATCGGTTTAAGCAGGTATGAGCAAACCGATATATCCATATCCGGAAAAATCCCATATCGCCGTTCCCTAGTAGAGACTAGAATATTTCTCATCATTGACAGTCCGTCATACAGCACCTGTAAGCTTCCAGCCACCTCCTGCATCTTGCTTCTGTTGAGATCCAGGAAGCTCTCGATGAGGTCTCCATCGATGAAACCTGTAGCAGGTTCTGTCTTCCGCTCAGAGTGAAACGACCTCCAGGTACAGAGAAGTCAAGGACCAGACTCTGAACAGCAGAGCAGCTGCTTCCACACAGCGGCAACACATAAGGGATTGGAACACGTGAGGGTCACACTCACTGGTATACAGCCATAGGCTGTATACCACCTCCTGACTTACCAGTGCAATTATATTATCTTATATTAAATATTATTCTAAGAAGGATTTGCAGGAAATATGTGAAGGATCTGTTAGTTTTCCTGTGAAACAGCAAACGCGCCAAGTAGTTCTGGACAATAAGACATTGACGAACATTGGGTCATCTCAACCACAGAGCACTGGGGAGTGACTGGGAGACAAGTTAAAATTGGCTACAGAACAAGAGGAATGAAAGCTGTTAGTCACAAATCTCCAGAGCCTGCTAAGCAGAGGGAGCCAAAAGATTGATATGGGACAAGGAGCCTGATTTGATAGTCAGTCAGTACAGAAGGTCATTTGGATTAAGCCTATACTGTTGCTTGTCACTGCACTGATACTTCATAAAAATAATAGTTGTTACATTTGACACAGCACTATTCATTCCAGGTGTCAAAGCACTTCACAATATTTACTGTGACATGTAGCGATTGTGCGTTTTGGGGCAAATTCTGGCTTTGGCTGTGGCTGGTGATAATTTACAATCGTCCTGTGAGCTGGGGTTTGGAGGTGCGGATTATGAGTGTCTGAAAGGATATAACGAATGCTCGATCTTGCCCACACTTTTGATAACTTTATTCAGTCGAGTCTGGACTTCCAGCAGGAAGGTATACCAACTCTCGGACAGCGAGGTAACCAGACCTGAAAACCAGAAACACTTCAATTAGATATAGCACATCCTCCTGTAACCGCAGCCACACAACACAGCCACGTATAACTAACTTGCTACACTTTACTTTACCATATGGCACCAAAAGTTCACCTTCCATTTAACCTAACATTTAATTATCTGTGGCCAGACATTAGTAAAGAGGAAGACTGAATGAGACTGTGTTTAAAGATGGAGCACAGATCAGCCAGAAGCTAATAGAATGGTGGAACAGGTTGGAGAGACTGAATAGCCTGATTCATTCGGGAGCTGCACATTGATAGATGTGGTCACCAGATTTTGAATAGGCCGGGTGAGAGCGAGAGTCTCGCTATGTAGGATACTCACCAATCATGCCGTTGACCGTGCCGAAGAGCACCGAGCCCAGGGTAGGTGTGGACGTCTCGCCCAGGTTCTGCATCACCAGCGAGCCGTGACAGAAGACATTAACAAACTCTCCCAGGTGGAAGAGGCCAACCTCCTGCAGGTGCTGCCGTTCCTCATCAGTGGTGGCCGCACTGAAAACACACAGTCATTGCTGCAAGTACCACAGCCACCTTCTGTTACTGCCGCTTAGCCAGCAATCTCCAGATCCAGGCAGAATACCATTCCGAGCTTTCAAATCACAGCCTGACCCCCCCACCACCCCCCAAACATGAGGTGACAGAGTGAGAGGCAGATACTTTTCCATGGAGAGTTGGGGAGAGTAGGGGAGAGCAGTATTATTCATGTGTGATCTCAAATAAGAATAAATGATTTTAAAACTACAGTGAAATTTGATGACTCGTCACTCCGAGAGAAAAGGGCTGAAACGATGAGTTATTGGCAGCGGCAAGTTAGGCAAGAATAAATACACAAATAAGCATAACTAAGACATTGACAGCAAGATGACTTAAGAGGTTGTGACAAGTTAAAGCAGTGTTGAGTAATCAGTGGAGGGAAGCAGGCCGACTCCCAGACTCACCCCCCACCCATCCCCACCCCTCAAACAAAGGACTCAAAGGATGCGCTGAAGAACAGCTTGAGTCTCATGTGTTAAACAATGCTGCATTCAAAGAGATGTTGGCCAGTGAGTGGTTTTAACATCTGACCCAGAAAAAGGGGCGTGAGGAATGACTGCCTCACCTGTCCTTCTGACATACAAACAAGTTGAAGGAGTTTTCTGCACCCAGGAAATTATCGTCATCCAATATTTCCACAGCACTCATCCAGTTGGGATTGAAGTCTCGTGCAATCTGACCAAGAGAAGAATGAAGGTCTTGGGTTTGTACTTCACTGTTTCTGCTCAAGGAAATACCAGCCAAGCTCCAATAATACAATAAAAACAACACAAACACGGGGACATGTTGGGCAATACATGGCACTGCAGAGAGAGATGGGGTCAAGAGACCAGCTTCCAACCTGAGCTTCTGTGGTGGTGGGGCCGAGGAAATTCAGGAAATGTGGTTATCAGAAAGGAGGGAATGGAACAACGGGGGATCACCTCTGCACTGCACAATTAAGAATAAAGAGCCAGGTTCATTTATACCTCTTCAAAATTCCCTTCCATTGGCTTATATGCGAGAAGCAGCACTGAGCGCATGAGGTCCCCCACCAGGATGAAGTCTCCCTTTGTCTTCAGGTAAAGGGCCATGATGTTGTTGTAGTGGTTACACTCTGTACGCAGCTCCTTCTCCGCTGTCCATTCATACAGCCGCACCTGGAATTATATGGTTCAAATCACAGGAAGGTAACAGAGCAATTTACAATCCACTCCCACTGGTAAGCAGGAAACTGGAGCTTTCCATTCCCTACCCAACATGCGGGACTCGTCTAATGCATGTTTCATCAATGCTTGGAGCCCAAACTCAACACCCAATGAAGCTCTTCACTGACCAAAGTAATGGTACAATTTCCAGCTCACCCCATACTGATATGGCCAAGCTTTTGCTGAGACACTCATTATATCTGATAGGGAAGTTACAGCAACAATACCTTATAGGGTCAATGGGTAGCAATCTTAACTCAACACACCCGGCTGACTAAAAAAATTACTGGGGAGCGCTGCAATACAGAGGTGTGTTCTACAGCTGAGACGTTAAGCTGAGGACACGCTCAAGTCCATCTTTCAAAAAGAGAAAGGTGTTTCACCCGGTGTCTTGGCCAACAATGTTCCAGATTTTAAAATTGCTCAGTCACCTCATGATCATTTGTGAAGTTTTGCTGTTTACAAGATGGCTGCTGTGTTCTCCCATTTAAAAAAAAGTCACAACACTTAACAGTAATTACTGTAACATTCTGAGACAACCAACAAAATGAGGTGCCATAAATACAAAGTCTTTCTTAAAAGTCAGCCTTTGTGAAGTTTTATAAGTACAAGTCGCAAACTGAAGAATTGAGCAGCAGCTTCAGATAGACTCCTGGTTCTATAGTTAGCCCACAGTTTACACATAGACCCCAGCATTTGGAGCAGCCTGGGGAATTCACAGGTGAAGAAAACAAATTAACAAAAGGAAATGATTGATTATATAAATTACAGGAGTTTCTTCCTGGGTCCTAGCCAACAATCCCAAATAAAATTAACCATTCACATCACAGCTGTTTGTGATACACGGTTACACGCAAAACTGGCTGCCGTGCTATTGACACATTGACTATGGATTAGTGTGCTGCATTGCACCTGTGGAGAATAGGACAAAGAGAACACACTGAACAGGAGGCTTCTGCTTCCCGCCATTCTCTGCGACATATTATGTGCTAACAGGTCATGATTTTGAAGTGACACGACACTAACATACCGTGCTGTTGATGCTTGCCAGCAGTTTGCCATTAAATTCCACCATAGAATACACGGCACCTTTCACTTCTTTCTCTGCTACAGTTTGAAGTTTGCCTGTGCAGTTGAAACATTCATTAGAACATGGATCCAACATTATTTCGCTCACAAAATATATAGTTAATTCACTTTAAAGTATACTCTGTAAACACTTTGAATATATTATATTAAATGCAAGAATTATTCTTCTCTGGAACTCTACAGCCCATGTCCTCTCCTGAGCCTATCACCCCCAACTTCACTCTTCTCTACTGGCTCCTCATACCTCAGGGTTCAAGTTAAGAGATCCTTGTTCTCACTTTTAAAATCGACATTTAATTTACCTTAATGGTAATTTGATCTTTGTTGTGATTTTCAACTACAAAATGGCTTGTATTGGTAGTAAGGTCACCATGCTTGTCACTTCCTGCTTGCTGCATGCATGACCCACATGTTCAGAAAGTGTCTCTGGGATAACCTGACCACCTTTGGGGCAGATTTACAACAAAAAATGTTTAACGATGCGAATTCACTTTCATCAATCTGAAGAAAATTTGAAAACCTGCGATACTGATATGAAAATTGGGAACAGTATGGTTATAAAGACAGTGACCAGTAGCAGCCCAAAAGAGCAAAAGGTTTACACCAGTCTGTCTCAGGAGCGACTGGAACAGAGAAGTCAAAACTAGGGACTATTAACTAGTTAGAAACCAGTTCGAAACCATTAAACTTGCTTGACCTACCATCGGAGTACTGGAAAACAATGATGCGACCTTGCTTTGGTTCTGCTTCCTCGGGATAAACCATCGCTGTGCCCACGATGAAGTAAGTATTTGTGTCTTTGCCCAGCTTGCAGGACACAATACTTAGAGCGTACTCGTTCTGCAGGAACTGGTGAGCGTGGAGAACTGAGCGGGAGACAAGGTCACCGTTACAAGCACAAAGAGATTGGATACTGAACCTGGATACACAATACCAGCAACAACTTGGGGTTTATTCAATGCCCTCCAAAGGAAGAGGTGACCATAGACATGGTTGAAGAAATAGGTTTTAAGCTTGAAATTAATAAAAGACAGGGTAGAAGCAGAGACATCCAGATGTTAGGGGTGTTGGCAGGGACATTACTGTTAAATATTTAACATAAGAAATGCACCACCTCAGCTCAGCACTGTACTAATTTAACATCTGTGTATTGAAGCAGCAATTCTGGGCCCTGTACCTGTCGACTCTTAATAGATGAATGATTAAGTTTTTGAATCGTCCAGGATAGAAACAAGACATCTCAAGTAGATCAGTGAAGAAGACGTATGGAAGAGCTTGCCCTGACGTACTAAATCATATGCATGGTCTGTGTCAGACAGTGCCCTTACCTTCAAATGTGTGCTGGTCTATGATTAATAGATTGTGGACCTCCACTTCATCCCCAAACGAGCTCTCGTGCTGCGACGTGCTGCTAGGGAAGAGCTTACTGGAGCTGATACTGGTGGAGAGAGCCTGAGAGAGATACAAGAAGAATTCAGCTTAGCAGAGTTCCGTGCCACCGATGTTTAGCACAAAACCAGCTTGTGCTAACGTGCTTTCACATTGCTCACAGTGAGCTCTGTGTGACTTCACCAATGTGAAAAGCAGGCAATACATGGGCAGCACTGCCCTCCTCAGCTCAGCTTTACCCATTTAACAACAATAAAATTAGATTTGTAGAGCGCCGTTCACATTGGGAGGACGTCCCAAGGCGCTGAGCAAGTATAAAGGAATGTCCCTGGCATCTGAGTGATTGAAATGTGCTCTTCACGTACCTGAGTGCTGGCACTCGGTCTCAGCACCGTGGTGCCTCCACTGGGATCCAGCACCTCCACTCTGCTGCTGACCACACCAAAGCACTGGGATGCTTCTTGGTAACAGATCCTCCTGAACAGCACAAGGAAGGAAGAAGCCACAAGTCAGGGTCCGAGGTAAGGAAAAGGAAATGAGCTACACATGGGCACTACAACCACAGCAAAGACTAACTTCTTTATGCTGCCTTTTAGAAAGAACAGCAACAAACAGCGGCATTTTTTCACATATTTTCTTATATTCTACAAAAAAAGGCATCACTAAATTTATAGTGACTTGGTATCATTTAGTAAACATCACGCAAGTCTCTCATCCCCTCTGTTACACCATCAGCAGAACTCTCTGCTTCAATCCTTCCACCTTGCCCCCCTCATTGTCCGTCTTTAGATCACCCCTGAAGACCCTCTTTGAATGTGCCTATGGTCACTGTCTCGCTTTCCCTGGCGCAGTGTCAGGGCCCACCACTGTTGAGTGCTCCACCCGTGTCAAGGGTGCTAAATAAATGCAAAGTGTTTAGTTCAGTTTCTGCTTTTCCCCTCCAAACACCAGTGGTATCATATTAAAGAGCTGGACTGAGGTTGCCCACAGTTACCTCACACAGGACTCTCAGACCTTACAGTGAAGGAGACTGTGACCCACCAGCCTGGCCTGTAAATCAATAAAGATCTCAGGGACAATAGCAAATACCTCCAGTAAACTTATTTTACTCATTGACTTTCACAATAACATGAATTGTGTTATGCTTTTTAATCATTCTTGACACTCAGATTAAGTGATAGACTTTTAACTCTTCAAACCATCTCAACTTTGACACATCTGCTAAAAAGTGAAGGTTTGCTTTGATCCTCCCATACAATGTACAGATAAGAAAAAGGTCACCTTCAAACACACTTTAATGTCTGTCAGAGCTCGTCTACGTCTGTACAAGTGAACGGAGTACAACATTTCACAAGATTATAGAAAATAATGTTCATTTATTAACCTGAAAACACAATTAATTAAAACATCTCAACTTATAACTAGCGCCTGTAACAATGACCTTCAGTGTCAGCCAGCCTGAGTCGTGCACTCTCTCGCTTCTGAGTCCGAAGGTTCAAGCCTCTTTTGGGATTTTCAGCTCACAATCTAGTGAAGTGCTAGATAACGCCCCATTATCGGAGGCTCCCAAGAGCTGGTAGACTTTAAAAGTTGTTGGAAAAGGAGTTTCTCCTGGTTTCCTGGCTAACAACAATCTCCAGATACACCCTGAGTGAGTGCATCCACACTCACAACAAATTCCAGAGCCTAACCACTGCACACCAACAAGGTGGTCTGCTAACCACAATAGCTTCTGCCGTGCCCAGACTAGACAGCGTGAATACTCCACCCTTTCCTGATTCTGTGTAAAGAATGACATCACTTACTTTGGAGACTCATTAAGTGGCACCGTGCGGATGTGCAATTTCTGAATCTCGTCAATGGTTCCGATGGTTAAAGTGCTGTTGTTGGCTAAGGCCAAGCTACAAGGCAGGAGGAGGACAAGTTGGTTAGAAGCCTCATTGTGTGGAGCCCAGCAATGGCGAGTTAGAATCACACACCCAATATCAGAGGCTGAATTTATTTTCAAGATTCTTAGTTTTAATGAGTGGCCCCAACTTTACTTAAGAGAGTGAAAGGGGTGAGCTGTGGATCACACTACCACTAATGCCTCTTAATACAATGGCTTCCCCCAAAGAGGCCAGCCAAACCAGCTCTCAGAAATGAAAATGATCAATCCCAAGTATTAGATTGTTGTAACCTGTTGCCAATTATAATCCTTGCATTTAATATAATGCTTTTCACATCTTCTAGATGTCCCAAAGCGCTTCACAGAATATATTGTAAAGTGAATTAACCGTGTATTTTGTGGGGCGAAACGCAGCAGCCAATTGCGCACAGCAGTGTCCCACAAATAGTCATGGATTAAAATTACCTCCTTATTATCTTTTTGAGGGATCATTATCAGGGATGTGGAGTAAGGAAACTTGCCCCAGTTTTTGCCCTGCCTGGAATTGAACCCAGGTCTCTCGCTTGTAAGCCAAGTGCTCTAACCACTGATCTGGAGAACTCACAAATGCATTAATATCCTTTTAGGTGGCAAAGGATTCTGAAACCATATACCCTGGTTCCCTCCACTTCAAGGACAGATTCAAGTGTACTCCCCCCCACCCCCTCCCCTCCCCCCAAGCATTCCAGACCTCTCTCACCTGTCTGGGTAACCCTCAGAGTTCAGGGGACACATGTAATTTACTTCTTTGAGGTTAACATTGGAGAAGACCAGCTTGTGATTGCTGCTGTAGATGACAGTGGGTCGATCGGAGCAGGCAAAGACGTTTGTAGTGGACAGAGAACGGAAGGTTCGCAGCATCGTGGGCTGTGTTCCCAGAGTGACTTTCTTACGGTCACTCAATAAACCTGATCGAAAACAAACAGTAAAAACCATCAGTTCTCCATCAATGCAATACTGTAAATTTTTGTCCATTCAGCACTCTCAGGGCAACTACAGCACAGGACACATTAAACCTCCCTCTACACTGTCCCGTTAGCACTCCCAAATCAGCTAAAGCACAGGTAAGATACAGATTAAACCTCCCACTGCACCAGTGGTGACCAACCTTTTTGGTTAGCCAACCAAATGTATTTTTCACTATTGAACTGAATCTTTGTTCATGGCTGTGCCGTGCCTATCGCGGTTCGGTAGCTACTGGAAACGAGGTATTAATTTGGTGCGGTGTTTCCTGGATTGATGCGGGTGTTCGGCTAGCCAGCAGGCCACTTTTGGGGTGTCAAGAAATAACCTGACAAATGGAAATAACCCCGCACTAAGCAATCTCTAAAACTTCAAGCCCTTGTATTATAATAAAAAATCCTTGCTTTAGATACAGCACCTTATGATGTGTTTGAGGAGACTCAAAGCGCTTAATAAAATATACTGCAAAGTAAATTGACTGTATATTTTGTGCATGAAACGCACAAAGCCAATACACAGCAGTGTCCCACAAATAATCATGATTGAGTTACCAATTTTTGTTTTTTTTTTGGAAGGGATATATTACCCCTGGAACAGCGATCTGCCAATCAACTAACAATTAGGTTCCTATTGACTGGTAAGCAAACAGGCTTGTAGAGTAAGAAAGCTTGTCCAACATTTCACCCTCACCCTGGCAGGAAAATGAACCCAGGTACTCTCACTTGCAGGGCAAGTGCTCTAATCATTGAGCTACAGGACATCTATAAGGGGAATAACCTACAGTCTTGATTGAAAGGCTTCCAACTGTTCAGATTCAGTAAGAAATCAGGTGTAGCTGATGGCATTAAAACTTTTGTGCTGCTGCTGCTGGACACATTACAGATCATTGCTGCCCTTTGAGCAACTTGCCCTGACGATGCCTACTCTCCCTCCCTTGGCTGTAATCAGAAGTCCATCCACCACACGAGGAGATGGTAGCTGTGTACACACATCCTAAAATAGTTTGTTTTTATTCATGTCTCTTTCTTGAATGAAATGGAAAAAAAATACATCAGTCAGTCATTTAATGCATAGAGAGGACCTATATAGAGAACACCAAAAGGCCTGATTGAAAGGCTTCCAACTGCTCAGATTCAGTGATAAATCAGTTGATAGAGCTTTGTGCTGCTGCTGGGCGCAATCAATACTCCACACAGTCACAGGCTCACACTAGGCACAGCTATTAATACTGTACCTGTTTCTATATCAAGCCCAAAGTAAAAGAGAGCGCCGTCGCCCAGAGCACACAGCAGGTAGTGGCTGCCCTCGAATGTCGTCATCAAGATGGAGCGTGGGATGATTTCTGGAAAAGGGAGGAGCAAATGAGGTAGTTTCACTTCAAACATTAAAAATAGAAAAATAGAAAAATTAATCTTGCATTTGATACACAGTCTTATCAGCTCATCAAGACATCTCAAACCCACTGCATGGCATTTACTGTAAAGAACAAGCACAACACAAAGGAAACGTCCCGGCAGCAACGTGGATCAGCGTACAGCCCCAGGCTCCAAACTGGGAAGATGTGCAAAAGGCTCTATACCTAGAGACGAGTTGGGACTGACTCCCCCAAGATCCAAACCTTATTTCTGTTAACCTAACAATTGTAAAAGTGTAATCATAATGAAGTAAATATGCCTATTGTTATCAAGATTTTAGGAGCAGTGTGTTGTAAGTGACTCATAAAAGGACTTTGTGTAACAGGCTGCTCAATGACTGGGGATTCCCTGTTATCGCTTACCTCCACCGAGCATCTCTTTGTGCATGGTCTCAAATGACGGCAGCTTGAGGATCCGAGCGGAAATGTCTGTCCAAAGCCCCACAGAACACAAGGGTGACATTGCACTGCCCTCCAAGGGGGTGATATCCAGACACGCCACCTCGTGTTCCATCTCAATGGAGCTGCAGAATTAAACAGAGACGAGTGATTATCCAACCGCGAATCCAGAAATCAAACCTGGGTAATGTAGGACAAACAGAAAATACTTTGGCCCCTTTGCTTCAGTTGAGGGAACAGGCTGCTCACCTTATCTGTCTAAGCTCTGTAGGGTGGATCTCCAGGTAATACAGCACGCGGCCCACAGCCACCACCACCTGGCTGCTGTTGCAGGATGCCACACTCACATTCTTCCCATTGGGTTCCTTCCACTCACTGACCAGTGATTTGGGCTCTTGGCTGACCAGTCTTACTGACCCAGATGTTATCTGCACAACACACACATTTTATTAAAAGAAATTCGATAGGATTCAAGGTTGAAAGGTCACAGTAATTATTGCTAAGCATGATGACTATTTTGTAAGAAAATTCAACAGCTATTTTACATACTACTAATCTCATAAAGAATGACTATTAACAGTCGCACCTCCACCCACGATGTAAAATACACCCAAATTACTATAGTCAGTGTAAATAATCTCACATCACTATAGTCAGTGTAAATATACCCACATCTCTACAGTCAGTGCAAAATAAACTTGCTAAATCGCTGGGATTATATCAACGCAAGTGTATTTGATGCAATACTTATCTGATGGTCTCTCACCTGAATGAGTTGCTGGTGGGCCACATTACCACAGTAGAAGGTCTGCTGATCATCCACGAATCCCGGCATCTCAGTCTCCTCCACTTCCTCCCCATTTAGCATTAACACACTGCAATAACACACACCTCAATGTACTGCAATACACACTGCAATGCACTGTAATTACACACACATACATACACACACACACATCAGAAGCAAGGGCTATAACCTCAGGTTAAATCTATATCCTTAATGCGCAACCACCAAACCACTCAAGAACACAGTGGTAAATCATTTAAACCAGGAATAAAAGCAAGGCTTTTATTCAGGTTGACACAAATGAATTAATGTATACTGGGGGAAATGTAAGGTTTACCAAGAGTTAATGCATCTGCAGCACCACCATTCTGTCAGATGGTGGTGCAAGTGTGCCTCAGAAAATACCTTATCAAAGCTTCTCTTTGCTGCCACAACAATTCCATTTTAACATCTTGTCCCTATCATACAAACATTTATGACCAAACCGTTTAACAGAAACCCAAACATTCTCCTTTTTCAATGACAGCTGCTGCAACTTTGATTGTATTTACTCCTTCGGCAGAGGCTGGACAATACTACGTCTAACTTGAAACAAACTATAAAATGTACACATATGTTAGAGCTTTGTCTCTTACCGAGTCTGTCCAACAAAAGAGAGCACCAGCATGTCATCAGTGTCCCGCGTGGAGTCAGAACGCAGAGGCCACAGACCTGAGAGGGGACAGAACGAAGGAGCCGAGTCAATATCACACCGGAGGTTCCTACCCAATACAAGACCATAGAAATTTACAGCAATTACAGAACTCAACCTTCCAGATCATCCATCCCACTATTAGGACTTTTCCTCTCGCCTTTCCAGCCTCCTGGCTTCAACAGCCCTTCTGATAACTTATTCTAACTGCTGATTACTCTCAGTGTAAACAAATACTTTCTGGTGTCTGTCCTGAAACTGTCTTCTCAGCCAAGTACCTTGGTGTATCTGAAAGTATGATTCTGGGTTTGCCAGATCAATAATAATATTCCTTGCATTTGATATAGCGCTTTTCACGTCATTTAGATGTCTCAAAGCGCTTCACAGAATATACTGTAAAGTGAACTGACAGTATATTTTGTGGACAAAACGCGGCAGCCATTTGCGCACAGCAGTGTCTCACAAACAGTTGCAGATTGAAATGACCAACTTATTATTGCTCTTTTTTAAGGGATTATACCAGTGCCATTATACCAATACCACCAGTGCAAACATACAATATACTGATTGTCTTATTATAGTGCCTTTCAAGCGAAGGAATGTCTCAAAGCTCAAATGTAGTAGTGGACAGCAAATACAAAATTTTGATCCAGACTAAAGCAACTATTGAAGAGATATGTGTTGAGGGGTCTTTTGAAGGCAGAGAGAGCAGGGAGAGATGTCATGTTGCAAGGCAAGATGGTTTGTTGCAAAGTACGTTCTAGGGACAGCGGTGTGGTGGCCACTGATGTGGAGGAAAGCAGTTGGCCAGTTGTTAGAGGCAGGAGATTAGGGGAAATACATTTAAAATGCCACAAGAACAACACAAGAACTTGGATGTATTTTGTTCACCCAGAGTTGGGATGTTGAATACCTTTCCAAGTAAGATGGTAGACTTGTAGATGGTAGATTCCATTGAAGGTCTCAGGGGAATAGAAGGTATATGAAGAATAGAGGCTCGAACAAGATAGGTGGTGGGACTGAGTGGCCACCTTACACTGAGAGCTGGTGCAAACTTGATAGGCTGAATTCTCTCCTGCACTGTAAATGTCTGATTCTAGGATTACGTTAGTAGGGTGGGTTAAGAACATAGAGTGATTTGACGGCCAGGACAAGGATCCTCTGGAGTTCTTAGGATCAATGTTCAGCAAAGAATGAGGGGAGGACTGTGCGGAGCTTTGTACAGGGGAACTCAAACTACAACATTCCAGATCAGCTGATGCTTTTGGAGAGTGCAGCGGGGCAGGTTGGCGAGGAGAGCATTGGAAAAGCACCAGGTTTAAAACATCATGGAAACAAAATAGAAATGAAAGTACCATCTGATGTTTCAAAGCTTGATGTGGATAGATTGTATAAACAAACCAGTCCTCCCGACTCAGGTCAGAGCAGCTGACGTGACTGGATGATAGATATAATCTACCAGTTTCTGTTTTGCAGAAACATTACAGTTCACAGCAATAAATGTTACAGCGTCCAATTGGGTTGTTCAGGTTACAGTATTTACTCTGCTCCTCTTCATACTGGCCAAGGGCCTCACAAAGCCCTTCTGAGCACCTTGGGATGTCGTCCCGACATGAGAGGCTCCATACAAATGTAATTGTGTTGTTTTTCTTACCCACATGTTCAATCTAAAATCAGCCTTCCCTTGGGTTCATATGCAATGGGCTGAGGCGGAACCTACCCTTAATACCAGGAAGATCAATACTAGCATGTTCATGGATGCCAATCCCATTGCGGATGATTCTCAGTGAGCCTTCCTTAAACGCTCCTGAACAGGTAACGAGCTGCATGGCACACAGAGATTATAGTCAGGTATGTGTACATAAATATCCAACAAAATCTGACAATGAGGAATATTTTGACCACGCATGCTCACTCACTCCAACACACACATCAACAACAACAACAACAAATTACACTTATAGAGCGCCTTTCACGTCAGGAGGACGTCCCAAGGCGCTGCACAGGAGGCGAGTGACTCGAGCTGGGAGGGGAGTGTACGGGGAGGGGTGAAACACGAAGGGAAGGTCGAAAAATTCGAGGTGGAACAAAAGGCACGGTCGAAGAGGAAAGTCTTCAAACCGGCCTTGAAAGAGGAAAGGGAAGAAACGAGACGGAGGGATTGAGGGATGGCATTCCATAGGGTGGGAGCGGAGAAACTGAAGGCACGGCCTCCGATGGTGGGGCGGTTCGGGCGGGGGGCTTGGAGCAGGCCAAGTCCTGTTGAACAGAGGGTCCGGGTGGGCTTGTAGGGGGAAAGTAGATTGGTTAAATAGGGCGGGGCAAGGCCATGTAAGGCCTTGAAGGTGAGGACGAGGATCTTGAACTCGATCCTCTGGAGAATGGGGAGCCAGTGGAGACGGGCGAGGGTGGGGGTTATATGGTCGCGGAGGCGGGTGCGGGATAATACACGGGCTGCAGAGTTTTGGATGACCTGCAGCCTGTGAATGGAGGAACTGGGGAGGCCGACGAGGAGAGAGTTTCCATAGTCCAACCTCGAGGTGATGTACGCGTGCATCAGACATCTGCACACAAACATGCACACACACACAAGCACACATCCCCAAACGCGAGCACGTATAGGGCACCGGCACATGCACACATACATATGTGGTATGTAGAATGCTTCACTTGACTTGAAGCCTCTGGTCTTACCTGGCCCTGACCTTGCCTTTCCAGATCTACGACACACATGTCCACAATGGGGCCCAAGTTGGTGAAGGTTTCCATGCCAGCAACGTAAGAGCCTTGCTCATTGCTGTCTACGTTTAACTGGAACAAGAAGATATTACACAATTAATCTCAGGTGGGAAGTTTGAGCTGTCTTATCACCTGCCACTCTCCACTGCAAGCTCCTCAGAGCAAGATAATAAGAGTATGCTTATGCATGCTCTCAGAATTCAGTTACTTACTTTGACCAGTTGGGAGTCTCCAAGGCGAGATCCAACAAACACAACTCCATTGTCAAGATACGTCAGGCATTCTGCAATAGAGGTCTGTGGAAGACACAGGGATTCAAGATTATATTAGGACAGAAATTGATGTCAATAGATCATCAAGAATGATATTCACTTTGCAATGTGGAGGTTACATTTTATAGCTACTGGGTATAATTATCATTATCGGATACAGCTTAACAGCCCTCCCCACCCTACCCTAAATATTCAATATGAATTATATCAGAACGTATCAAAAAGCAAGTAGGAAATAACTTGCATATTAGAGCACTGTTCGAAGACATGTCAAACAGTAATTATTGACAAGCGCAACTACTCATTTTGTAGACGAAAGTAGCAGCCATTTTGCACATAGCAAGTTTCCACAAGCTGCCATGAGGTGACAAGACTAATTTATCTGGAGATTCTTATCCAGAAAACTGGGAGAAACTCATTCCTCTTTTAGATCGGTGTTGAGAAACCTTTAACCAGAACATGAGAAAGAAGGTCTTCAGTTTAATGTGAACTAAAGGTAGGCACCTCTCCCTCTCCGGTACTGGATTAGCGTCAGCTGGGTACAACAACAAAATTACATTTATATAGCACCTTTCACATTGGGAGGACGTCCCAAGGAGCTGGGCAGTCAAGTGTTTTGGACCCAAGCTAGTTAGTCAAACACACCAACACTCAGTTTCTAGGCTCACACAACAACAGATTACATTTATGTAGCACCCTTCACGCACGACATTGTTTTGGAGAGCTGAAGAAAACTGAGTGAGAAGAGAAATCTCAGGGAACAGTGCTGTATTCAGGCTCAAAATCACAGGAAAGGTTAATACGAAAAAACAATATGATCTTCCTGTTGTAGGAGTGGATTACAGGACAGATGTATGCTGGTGCTGACCTCTCCCAGAAGCTCTACTCGGAGGTCTTTGACTGTGACATTCCCATCCATCTGGTCCTCTCGCTCCAACAGCAGCATAAACAGTCGCCCTTCCATGTCTCCTAGCAGATACCGTGAGCCGTTGGGATCGACGCGATTGTGACATACAATGGTGCTTTGCTGAGAACAAACACAGAGACAGAGTCAAAGATAATATTTACACCTGTGCAGCACTAATGTTGAAACATCACACTTCACAAAATAATTTATAATAATAATCATTCTTGCAATTGATATAGCTCCTTTCATGTAGGAGAGGTAACGTCTTAAAGCACTTCACTGTAAAGTTGAAGGTGAACATGGCAGGCAAATATAGCACCCCACACTTATACAGCCTCTCTTCAGAGCTGAATTGCCTTCATACCGGATATTATGAATTATAATAATCTATGCGTTTAAAATAGCACTGTATCATGTTGTCAAGACATCAGAATTCCTTCACAGGATGTCACAAATCTGAACATGACCACAGGATTGCCATATCCTGTTACTTTGTGACTTCCATCCTGCCAGTTTCTTACCTTGATAGCTGGTGGTGCTATGGCCAGGTATTTATCTCCATTGTGGTATGTAATGGACTCTTGGCCTATGATCAAGGCCCCTCCGAATGGCTCTGGAACTGAAGCACATCTACATTAAATACAACTGAAAAATAATTCTATGTACAGCTTGAAGTATATTCAAATCTGGTTTAGCTGGTCTGTCTAATCACTGACGGATTGAGCAAATGCATGAACAAAGTACAGTAATAGGATGATATAGAGTGCACAATACGAGGCAGCTCCAGGAGCAGCCATCTCTAGTCAGTTTCACTGATTTTCACCACAAATATGTGGATATTTTTGTGGCAGTCAATTGGCTAAAAACAAATCCTTCAATTATGTTTGGGGTTTTAGAGAGACCTTGTGCTCACAGACAACCCCTGAACCCTGTGACTGTGCACACATGGGCTATGTGTGTAATATGATCAGGGAGTTAACTTAGCATCCAGGTATATTATGAGGGTTCAGAATCACTGACTTTGGTTGCAGTTTGGCACCTCTGCGCAATGCTTGAGCCTTGATGATGAGTGGCAGCAAGATAACTTGACCCCGAGTCACTATCACTTAAGTCATCATGTTGCCAATATTTATATTGGTTTACATTTATATATGTATTTATACATACGCCTAACTCACTGAGCCCTTATGATTGCAATCAATCTTATCCGTAACACTTTTACTGTGAAATGGTGGATATCAAAGTACATGTCTCCTTCTACACAATTATAAAGAGATACCAACCCGCAATGACCATAGATGCCTCGGCCTCTACATTTTCCTGTTTCCAAGGTCCCTTGTTGAATTCCTTCTCCCTCAACGATACTTCATAAGTCTTTACATGACGTCCCTGGGGATCCTACAACAAAGTTGGATAATATTAGATCAGGGAAAGCTAACTAAACTAACTTTAATAATCCTTGCATTTGATATTGTGCTGTCTCGCATCAGAAGGACTTCTCAAATTACTTTGAAGGGTTTACTGTGAAACTGAGTGATTGTGTATTTGTAGGAAAACGTGGCAGCACAATTGCGCACAGCAATATCTCACAAACAGCCATGAAAGGAAAGATTGGGTCAGATGTACGCTGACCTGAAGAACTGGAGGAAAAATCCACTACACTATTGCTATTGTGCATCTCAGTGTCTTACCTGATAGACAAAGCAGATGGTTGGGACCTGGCAGCCGTAGAGGAACTTTACGTCGATCACATGTAGCTCTTCCAGACGGATGTTGAAGGCCTTTAGCTCTTTGTTGTCTCTGTCCAGTGGGATCACTTTAAACAGTCCATCATACAGCCGGAGACCTATCATCCGACATTCGGGATCCACGATACCTATGATTCCTGTCTCAGAGGGACGGCCAATGCGGTCCTGAAAGGAATGCCTCAGTTAATCACAGCTCGTGTACAACCACATAGGTCAGCTAAAGCTGGGTAATAGTTGCAAATTGTTTTGCCCCAGGTTTACCCAAAATGAGAAACATTGTGAGTAGCAGAATAATAATCCATGCATTTGTATAACCTTGATATATATAGGCCTTATCCTTTAAGAAGACAACTCAAAGTACTTAATAGCACCAAGCAGAGGCTAAGAGAGGTCCCGCAGGCGAGACCCCAGCTACTCTTGTGAGCAGCAGTTACAGAGGATTGGTGCCCAGTGCCTGAGGCCTGATGCCTGCTGGTTGATGGTGCAGGGTGGGCTCACTCCCAGCAAACCTGCAAAGCTTTCCAGCTGCAGCAGTTCCCACGTGATCTGAAATGTATGAAGACCAACCCTGCATTTCAGGAGCCACTAAGTGTAAGCAGGAGAAAAACCCATTCCACCATTTGAAATATTTCAAACCACACCACTAAGCGTCTTGAGATGTCACCCTTGAAGAGCAGTATACAAATGCAAGTTGTCATTGTTAAAAAAAAAGACCATTTTACTCTCAGTTTCCTCGGCCAAACAAAATTACAATTTTATTCCGGGGACTTCTAACAACAACAACTTGCATGTATATAACACCTTCACGCTGAGCGGCGTCTCAGTGCGCTTGAACAACAATGTTGGTTCAGGACTATGCAGTTCCAACAAGAAGCCAGAAGCTGGCACCTGTTCTCAGTTCACCTATGAACATTCTAGCAGAATTGACTGAGCAGCAATGAGAACAGGAACAGTGGTTCATCAGACCCTGATCTTACCATTACGTGATAACGGACTGCAGCAGGGTGTTGCCCCTGAGATGTTTTGGGACCCTCAGCCCTCCCCGAGAGCATTTAAAAGACTTGCTTTAATTATTTCCCCAGTTCACTCCAACACAGACAATCTATTTATGTAAAGGTATAAGAAGGCTTTGACTGACCTGCACATTTCCGTGGGCCCGTGTGATGATATCAATGCAGTCTCCATTCTGTTTGTACTCCAAAATGCAGGCGTTATACTTTGCTGTCAAAATGAATAGCAGGTCTTTGTATTCCCCCTGTTGGAACAAACATGCAGAAACATAAAGACACTACTCTCACAGAATGAAATAGCTTGTTTACTTCTGTTCAATTCTCCTTGCCCCAAGGTTGGACAATATATCTGACTGGTTGTTCTGGTGACTCTTCATAGCCAGTGACCAGCACCAATTCCGTAATCTGGGAGCGGGTCATTCACGAGCTCCAACCCAGCAAACTACCTGGCCAACAATGGACCAGCAAAAACCATAGGAGGTAGAAAATATATATAACTGAGCCTGCATACTCTCATCGAAGAGTAGACTCTCACAGACCACAGGGTAAAATGTTTCTCCAGTGTAATTGGCAATCCATGGCAATCCATTCCAGGACTTTGAATGAGTTGTAAACTTCTGAGTATCAAGAGAAACCAGATATGTGACAAAGCAAACATGGAGATAGTCTTCAACTAGAGTCCGTCGATATGGAAATTTTCTGATTAAGATATATCGATGGGCTCATATCGAGATATACCGAAATATCGATATTTTCGGGGTTTTCGTACTGCGCATGTGCGACCGCATTCGGGGCCTATCGCCTCAGGAGGTAGATATCTTTCTCCCTCTGTGTCTCTCACACTCACTCTCTCCATCTCTGTGTTTTTCTGTCTGTGTCTCTCTCCTCTCTCATATCCCCCCCATCTCTATCTATCTGTATATTATCACATCCACCCCGTCTCTCTCTCTCTCCCCCCCCCCCCCCCCCCCGCCGCCGTAGTTCATTCAATCAAAAGTGAAGCCTGCCATTCCACCTGACACTCAAAGCGAAAAGCCTATCTACCCCATTGCATCACCCATAGTCTAATTCAAATGCCAAAGACGCTCTGAACAATTGGAATAATCTGCTGCTGAACTCTAATCTACAATACAGTCAGACGAACAATGCAGTGCATCTTACTTTAGGTCGGAAGAGTTCCATCACGGCTATTTTGCCATACATGCCCACTTCCTTGACAGGGCGCAAACCCTCTGGAGTCACCACATAGATCTCTAGCCTGGTGTTCTTGGCAATCAGCAAGTTCAGATCATCCGCCGAGGTGAAATGCCCTGGGAAGAAACAGCACAAGTATTTAGGGATGATTTCAGAAACAGCAGCATAAAGTAGCCTTGGGGAGTTGAAGACCAGGATAGAAGTTCACCTGGGGTATTCAGAAAGTAACCTCCACATTCACAATACTGCAGTCTTAAATACAATTCACATAGGAAACCTCATAAAAATACATTCCCTTCTCATCACACCCCATGATGAACTGAAGATGGAGTTTATTCACTTTGTGAACGGAATCCCAAACAGCGGACTAATCACAGGGGAAAGGGAAAGACTAACCCAGTTGCAGGGATGGAGTTGGGTGGGCACAGGAAGGAAGAGAGAAACAATTGAGGTGATATTCAGGGAAAAGAATGTCAAGAACAGGCCAGATCAATGGAACCTGTACAAAGTCCACCAGTGCTTGAAACCTTTACCTTTAATTCCTAATGAAGTGTGAATATATCCAAGACTGATACAATCTATAAATAGAAATAGAGAATAAGGATTGGGTTTCAAATATTTACAAATAAAGGATAAGGACTGGGTTTCTTTAGACAGACACTTGTGCATTTGCACTTCTGCATTCTACAGACCATGAAAGCGTTTGTTCAAAAACATAGAAAAGGCAGGAACTTAATACAGCCTCAGAACAAACAAAGCTAAACCAGAGCACAGTAAAATTCTGCCCCCTGCTACCTGATGTCCAGGTAAGTTTATCAAGAGGAAGAGGAGGTACAAATTTAAGAGGCAAACATCTAACATAGAAGGTGATAAATACAAAAGAATGTCAACATCAGTCATTTGAAAGATGGCTCAAAGAAGTTCTACCTTATGCTATATTTATCTTTTAGAAGGATGGATCACTCTCTCTCGAGGAGCTGAAGTTTACTCTAGTTTTATAAGGTTATTTGATGCCTGGTGTTTTGTAATGCATACCCAGACATCTATTATCGTCTAGCATTGGCAACATATTAGTGAATAACCTATATCACTGAGTATTACTCTCAGCAATTCTTTCTGTTACAATAATTAACAAGTTTTGTTTCAGAGTACCCCAATTGTTTTAGGTGGATGGGGAAGGTGGGCAAAGACAATTAAACACACAAGAGATAGGTCTGAAAACAGGCTTCAAAAGTGAGGAGGGGGCAAATTGGAGGGATCCAGACTGGTTATCCAGAGAACAACAACAACAATAAAATTACATTTGTATAGAGCCTTTCACTAGTGGAATGACTGAAAGCTTGCTTGCCAATATCGGACCTGAGGAAACAAAGCAGCCCAATGTTCGCTAGATGAAGAGAGCAGTCGGGCACAGGGTTGTAGGAGGTCAAAGAGATAAAGTGGATTGAAGTCATGGAGAGAATCAGATTTGAGAATCCTCTGCCGATATTGAATTTTATCCACTGGGGACAGGGAGCAAGTGGAGCCCAGCTAGATGGTGGTGATAGGCCTGTGGATCCTGGTGTGGGAGTAGACACAAGTTGGTCCCTGCATTCTTGTTCAATGAGATTTGACTGAATATATTTATATAAGAGCAAAACAAGAGTTCAAGTAAGTATTAAGTTTAAAAACATTGTAAAACATGTGTCTGACATATTAAAATAACACTGATGATCTATGATAAGATGCACTAAAATAACTCGCCTCACATGCAAGGGATCTGGGTTTGATTCCAGGCAGGGCGAAACATTGGGCAAGTTTCCTTGATCAGGTGCTATATCAAATGCAAGGATTATTATTATCAATCTACCCTGTAGCAGGTCTAAAAGGGAGTTGAGGAAGAGCTTCCTTCACAGAGGATTGAGAGAATGTGGGACTCACTGTTGGAAACTGGGATTAAAGCAGAGTGCATCAAAAAGTATTGATGTTAGGATGATGACAGTGTGATTCATTCAGATTATTTTAAAATTAGCTGATCTCAACATAGGAGCAATCAGAAACGTGTTACTGAATGTTATCAGTGACTGTTGCTGGATAGAATATACAACAGATAAGGAGAACAAAAGTTTCAGCATGCTCATCCCTATATGGAAGACCCTGCTGACATTCACTAACAAGGCTCACACATAACGAATGGCCACTGTAATGAGGCAGAGGTTTCCTGCGACAATGGATGCTACTGTGGAAAAGTAGGCATTGATATTAAATTTATACAAAACTTTGGTTTAACCTTATTTGGAGTACTGTTCAGGTCACCTACTTACAGGAAGAATATTGTTGGATTGGAGAGAGACCTGAGTAAATTTACTAGAGTGGGTACCAAAGATGAGTAGACATAGTTATCAAGAACAATTGGACAAGTTAGACTGGAGGTTTTCAACTGATATGGTATTTTTATGAACAGAACCCGAGCACGAAGCAGCACCTTTGGGAAAGAGGGCAGGGAAAAGCGGTTTCTTAGATATTGCTGCATAAGGTTAAACACCACCATCAGGATATTAATAACCCTTGCATTCTGGTAACTTTCACATCAACTTTCATCTCAAAGTGCTTCACAGAGATGTAATGCTGGTGACATTCAGTGAATAAGTAGGGACACTTGCTCCATATTGAACATAATATTGTGGGCATGATACAGATATCAGGAATGTAGTTTATAGAACTATTTCAACAAACAATCCACCCCTAATTCACCATCTCTTAGGTCTGAGAACACAGCACTCTATGGCGGGTTAAGGACAACTGCTCAGCACTTTCTGGTTTATTGGGAGAGGAAACAGCCCACTACATCATTTTTACCCCGATACAATATATTTAACTGAGTTCTGTGTTTGAATATTACAACAATTTACCTTTCTATTCACCTTTCTGGAAGACATTTTAATGGATTAACTGGGGTGGGGGAGATGTGATAGGTGTCTGAAAGCAGGGTAGAAGAAATATATGATAATAATAATCCTTGCAGCACCTTATCACAACATCAAGACGTCTCAAAGAGCTTCACGGGATATACTGTAAAGTGGTTTGAGTGTGTATCTTGTATTAGGTCTTAAGGCAGGTTTTGAAGGTGGGGGGACGGGACAGGAGGCAAAGGGTTGGAGTTACAGGATAAGGAGTTACAAATCAAAATTTGCCAAATATGACAATTTGGAATGTCCTAATCCCTAATTGCATTTCCTAATCCCTAACACATCCTCGTTCAGATGTGACACAGAGTGACCCGTAGCCACAAAGGCTTCAGCTACTGAGGGGCCTCGGGTCATGTTGTGACTAGGCCTCACTCGAGGCCTGACACCACCGCACCGCAGTTCCCTCATTTCCGATCCCGGTCGCCCGTTGAAGCTAGGGCCGAATACTCGCTCGGGGCTGTGAACCTCGTTTGTTTTTATTACCGGTTATGCAGGCGTTCACCGCGGTGGGCTTCTGAGCCGTCACGACGTAGTTGTAGGACATGGCGGCCTAACTGTGAGGCGATGCCAGCAACTCTGCTTCACTCTCCCTCCTGTTCCCTCGGAATCGCGCTCCCGCCGTACTAGTCACATGACCAGAGTCAGCCACACGGTCGCTTCGTGTACCGCCATCTTTGATAAAGGCAGACCGTGACGCCATCTTTGATTATGGCATGCAATGCCACCTTCTGTGATCAATTGTTTAAAAAAAAGTATACTGTATAAACAAGGAAGACAAAAAATTGTGGGCTTACTCCCTGTGTTGGCGATTTTTAGTTCACAGTCTATAAGTTGCCATTCCAGTGGAGTGCAGGGGGAACACTGCATTGTTGGAGGTGCCATCCTTCCGACAAGACATTAAACTTAGGTCCCCTCTGTCTGTTCTGGTGGATGTTAATAACAATCCTTGCATTTGATATTGTGTTTTATCACATCATCAAGACACCTCAAAGCGCTTCACAGAACCTACTGTAAAGTAAATTGACTCCATATTCTGCATATTCAGTCAATTATGCACAACAGTGTCCGTCAACTAGTCTAGGATTGATGTGACCAATTTATTAAAAAATTTCAAAAGGAATTACTAACCCCAGAAAACCAATCCACCAATCGACTACTAACAAATGTGTTCCTACTTAGTCCTAATGAGTAGGGTGGTTCTAGCTAGAGAAGCTGCAGAAAACTTGCTCGACAGTACATATTCTGTGTTTTTATTAGCCGGTTAAAAGAAACAGTACCACCAACAAATATTCTGAGGTCCCAAGCTCAAATCTTGCAAAACACTCCCCAGGATCTACAATTGCACAAAAAGCCAAAGTCGCCATATATCCATCAGTAAATATGAGTTAAGGTTATAACTGAGCGTGAAAGTTAATAAGACTTTTCACTCAAAGAGTGTCAGACTGCAGAACAAAAAGGCACAGATTGGAGCAGAGTTAATTGGAATAATTTAGAAGGGAATTTGATAGGCACATATGTAGGACGAGAGGACAGGTGAGCAAGGACATAATTGACAAAACACAAAATACTACAGATGCTGGAAATCTGAAACAAAAACAGAAGTTGCTGGGAAAACTCAGTAGGTCAGGCAGCATCCATGGAGAAAGGAAAGTGAGTCAACGCTTCGGGTTCACTAATTTCTATGGAATCTTGTAGACATAAAGTGTATACAAATGTATTTTGTTGTTATACATAATAATAATAATCCTTGCATTTGATAGAGATCTTCTCATGTCTTATTATATATATATATGTGTACACACATCTCTCCCCAGCTCCATCCTCCCAATAACCCTGGACGGATTTAGTGCTCAAGTGTGAGGGAGACCAGTGCTAGACAAAGACATGGTCTATCATTACACACATGGTTGACATTGATCAGCAAAGTCCATTTCCCCCTCACGACTTTGACAGGAGACGTGCATTATATCAACATGGGCTGGATTCAAAGTAAGGTCAGAGAGGTGAAAAGATGGGAGTGATTCTGACACCACTCACCTCTACACAATCTCTTCAAGAGAACTTCATTAAAAAAAACAGAGGAAGGAAGAATTTACCAGTTCAACAACTTATCATTGGCATACACCTAAAGAGTATAAATGAATGTCACTAGCCTGGCTGCGTATGTAATTATATTTGGTTGCTGATCATCAAGGAATCCATTCACCCGCAGCACACAGTCATTGCACATTACAGTAAATCCTGTGACGTATACTGTAGCGTGTATGTAATGTGAAGTGTGTTATACAAGTATTATATTCAATCCTCTTGGACTATTACAGTAAAACAATCAGCTTTTTATGTTAGTCACACAGATCCTGACCAGAGCTGGCCACTGGATCAATACAGGTTAACATTGCTAAATAGATGTTTCCAGCAACCCAGATGCTGACTCATTTTCACTGATGGCAGGTCACAAGGGTGTTCGCTGGTTAAAAGAAGCCAGCACATGATTCTTGGCCAGTGGCTTGACTGCATTAGTTATTCCTGAATCGGCTTCGATTAATTTTCATCCGTCAGAAGGGGCTAAAAAGAGAGAAAACATAAACTTGGACAGTCATTTATGACCCTCCACATGTCATCCAGTCAAAGATAATCATTCCAATGAGGTGGGCGAGCACAATAGATAATCGACATGATAGGTCAAAAGACATCTTGTGCTGCAATTTCTAGCATTCTAAGTTTTGGAGTCATTAAGCTTTTCTTCCCACGCTCTCTTTCTCTATCTGTCGCTCTGATTCGACTACAGCTCCAGTGCACTCAATCACTTGGAAGAGGCATCGCCAAGTCTATTTGGTGGCAATGTCCCACAACAGAGGTGAAATACTACTTACAGCATGACATAAACACACCATTGCCCAGAGGATTATATCCATTTTGGCTTGGCTGGGTTACAGGAAGTCTTTACAATGGGGGTGGAGGAGGGGAGTGGGGATGGGGGAGGAGGGGAAGAGGAAATAAAATGATTAGAAACTTATTCAACGTCCCAGTTGTTCAGAGATGGCAGATCTGAGCAGCCAATTTATTATACTTCAAAGAACTGCCAGCAACCCTTCTCCCCCATTCCAACTCCTCTAATATATAAATAAAAGGAAGGGGATGGGTAAGGAGATTTCCTTAGGACCCAAAGGGAACTGCAACCCCAGCACCACTGCCCATCACTATCTGTGGAAATTACCTGTGAAGCCTCAGACTCTTGTGGGGTTTTCCGCCGCCATTCACGCTTGTAGAGCATCCAGGTGATAGTCCCTGAAAAGCTCAGCAGAAGCACGCCCAGAACATTGACGAACAAGGCTTCAGAGGGAAGCTGGGCATAAGGAGCGGTTGAATTAGCCGTGTTTCTAGAGAAGAACAGAACAAAGATTAATTGCAGCCCACAGACTCCCACCAGGAACTAAACAATGTATTGTACAGAGAATTTGTTGCATGCAAAGTGAATATTGTACAGTATCTACAAGATTTCCCCTATTACACAAGAATGTTTGGCCAGGCAGTCAATTAATAGCTTTTCTCATTTGGGAATTTCATCCAGTGTGCTGGCCAACAATCCCCCCAGATAACAGCACTCACCTCATGGCTCTTTGTGGGATATTGCTGGGTGCAAATTGGCTCCTGTATTTGGCTGCAAAATAGCTATTGTGTTTGTCCCCAAAATACACAGTCAATAATAAAAATAAATAATAATCGTTAGTTTTGATACAGCTCTTTCCATGTCAAAGCACTTCATCGAATATATTGTAAAGTGAATTAACTGCATATTTGTGGGCGAAACGTGGCAGCCATTTGCGCACAGCAGTGTCCCACACAAAGTTGTGAATTGAGTGACCAAATTATATTGTTTTTTTGGGGAGGGATTATTACTAGGCGTATGGAGTAAGTAAATTTGCCCAGGGTTTCACCCGGCATGGAATTGAACTTATGTGTCTCACTTGTAAGGCAAACGCTCTAACCACTGAGCTACAGGACTCCACTTCATAGTCTTTCTGACGGGAAAAGCTCTATATTAAGTGCAAAGTTATTACAGTAGTATTTTATTCCATTCACTTACAGTACAAAAATTAACTTCTCATTGATTCCTGAGAGGCACGCAACGAGTGATAGTCCCATAATGCAGATTCCAAAGAAGACGTGAACGTCTAAGTAGGCAGCTCGGAACCAGAGTGGTGTGCAAGGCAGCAGGAATGACAGGAACCCCAGTAGCCACTGTGGATCAATAAGGAGGGGGGGAGAACTATTAGAACTGTGCGGGGCCGAATGAACAGTCACGACAGGAATTAGACCCGCATCTGTATCTTTCAGGGCTGTTGTGCAATTGGAAGGAGGCTTCCTACAAACCAAATGTTACCTATGCAAAAGGGCGGGTGTTTTGAACCATCGCTGAATGGAAAGCAATGGAGTCTCTTTATAGGTAATCACAAAAAGAGAGCAACAGCCTGATATAGAATAACATAACTTGGACTTATATAGTGCCCTCCATACAGGGCAGCATCAGCATCTCAGTGCGCCTAAATAGTATAACAGACACAAGGTGGGAAGGAGAGGTTTGAGGATGAAAAATATAGAAACCATCTCTCTCTCTGACCAAGGCATAGTCAGATACAACAACAACAAAATTACATTTTCTAAAGCACCTTTCACGTCAGGCGTACGTCCCAAGGCGCTGGACAGTTACTGCTTCAGATCCGAGCTGAGGACAGTGAAGGAGTTGCTGATAGGTCCATCGAAGAGGAGAGTCTTGAGGCAAGACTTGAAGGAGGCCAGGGAGGGGGTGAGGCGGAGGGATTGCGGGATGGAGTTCCAGAGGTTGGGGCAGAGTGACTGAAGGCTCGCCCGCCAATGCTGGGGCGGTTGGGTTGGGGGACATGGAGCAGGCTCAGAGCCTGCTGAACGGAGGGGACGGGCAGATTGGTAAAGGGATAGGAGGTCACGGATGTAGGGTGGGGCAAGGTTGTGGAGGACTTTAAATGTGAGGACCAGATAGATGAATTTCTGCCAGAGATGCACAGGTTTATACAAAAGTTGTATTGACTAGGTTCTGACCAGTGGAGAGAGGCCTGACAACAACCACAACAACAATTTACATTTATAGAGCGCCTTTCACGTCGGGAGGACGTCCCAAGGCGCTGACCTGGTATCTTACCTGGAAGCAGAAGAGGATGACAGCTGAGAGTCCTACCCAGCTGTGGATTGAGTATAGGTTTGGGATCTGGTTCTTATTGTGGAATCCAAACACCGCAACTAACCCAATGACAGCCAGTGACAAGGCGAGGAGATTCAGGACGGCATGGATAAGCTTCACTATCAGCTTGTTGATGGACTGGGTGAAGGGAAGCCGATACACGAGGATAGCTGCCAGAGACACATACAGTTATTCCCACACATTTGCTCCTATTAGTCCTTGAGCCATTCATTGAGTGATACCATCCTAGCCTGTGTATTGTATTGTACATACTAACCATTTATAGCCTTATGCCTTCTCCTATTTTTGCAGTTATACACTGACAATAAATTGTATTTTTACAGATCCTTACATCTAAGCACTTTACAAAACTGATGGGGATTGTATATGTGTGGGGGGGGGGCGGCCATTATTGGCCTACCCCTCACTCTTCGCACTGCCTCTAATGTGGTTGTACGGGGCAGGAGGCAAAGCAGAAAGCGATGGGAAGAGAAGCTAGGGTTGTATCTGAAACTTAACAGTGGCAGAAATTGGCACCTAACTGGGGAGAT
The DNA here is from genome assembly GCA_035084275.1 of Hydrolagus colliei. Classification (NCBI taxonomy): domain Eukaryota; kingdom Metazoa; phylum Chordata; class Chondrichthyes; order Chimaeriformes; family Chimaeridae; genus Hydrolagus; species Hydrolagus colliei. Next base: position 11,470,406 of record CM068757.1, on the reverse strand, counting down.
GATTGTAGGCATGGTCAAAGACAAAGGTCTTCTGGTGTGATCTGAAGATGGGCCAAAGCGGGGACTAAACAGCGTGAGCTACACCATACAGAGAGATTTCTCATACAAACCCTGCGGATTAATGTGTAGGTTTCTATTCCTAAGGCCACTGATAACCAATGTCTGTAACTTGTATTGCAAACTCACCGTTGCCATAGAGAAAAACAAGCCCGGTCACCATGCAGACAGGATGCCAGTTAAACATCTGCCCTGAGCCATCCCAAGCAAAGCCTCCCCTGTATTGGTTATTCCAGTAGATCACAAATGTCACACAAAACAGCCCGAGGAGGAGAGAACAGATGTAGGTAAGGTAGAACTGCGAGGTGCTCTTCATCTTGACCCTGTTTAACATACAAGAGGAGTATCAAACATCTGTAAGTCTGGAAGCTTTTTTTTGGTTGGCTGGGTGTGTGAACTACCATGTTTTCAAACTTGGCTGACTCCCTTCCACATTTGTGCACATGGATTTTTAGTTGTGCTACAGCACCTTGAAATGTCTTGAGAAGACACAAAGCGCTTCACTGAATATACTGTAAAGTGAATTGACTGTATATTTTATGGGCAAAAACGCAGCAGCCTAGTGTCCCACAATCAGCAGTGGATTTAGTGGCCAATTTGTTTTTAAAGGAATTATTACACCCAGAAAAGCGATCCGCCAATCGGATAATAGCTGGGTTCCTACTATAAACAGAGGCATATGGAGTAAAGAAACTTGTCCAACATTTTGTCCCGCCCAGGAATTCAACCCACGTCCTTTCACTCGCGAGAGATCTAACCATTGAGCTACAGGATTCATGGAGCTATACCAAATGTCAGATTAATAATGTGGAATCCTGTAGCTCAGTGGTTAACACACTTGCCTTGCAAGCAAGATACCTGAGTTTAATTACATTTACTCCACATACCTGATAAACATCCCAATAATAATTTGGTCACTCAATCCACGACTCTTTGTGGGACACTGATGTGCGCAATTTGCTGCCATGTTTCGCCCACAAATACACAGTCAATTCACTTTACAATATAATCTGTGAAGCGCTTTGGGACATCAAGAAGACATAAAAAGCGCTATATCAAATGCAAGGATTATTATATTGATAATATCAATTTAACATCTCATCCAATATACAGCACCGCTGATAAAACAGCCTGGTCTCGATCTGAGGCCTGAACCCACAACTGGCAGACTCAAGTTAGTTTCAAAGGGGATTTAAACATGCAATCTTTCTCCTAACACACTGATCTCATACCAACCTGAGGTTGGTATGCTGAGGTTAATGGCCTCAGCAGTCTGGATTCTGTAAGGTCTTGGGTTATAGAACAAGACTAGCGAGTGGCAGCCTGAAGTCTCTGAAGCTGGTTGTGGACAATCCTCTGATCACAGAATTTATGCTCAGCACAAAGCTTTGGGCTTATTTAGTGACTTCCACACAATGTAACCACCTACCCCTCTCCACCCCCATTCCCAGCATGACTCAGGTTAAATCACATGAAGATATAATGTAATCATCAACTAAGTTTATCTGAAGCTACTGTTAAATGACTTGCATTCCAGATTGCTAAAACTGGTGAAGTGGGTATGTCAGAGGATGATATTGACTCCAGAAATCTGTTTAAAGTTTCAGAATCTATCTGTCACTTTCGTCAAAACAAACTTTACAGAAAATTTGTGAAGGCACTTTAAATTTTAGGCACTGTATACAATACAATCATTACTATCCCTACCTGCTGTCTGAAAGGTATTCTTCAGGTGGTAGCAATTCCATTATCTTTAGGAAGTCATGTACGAGCTAGCAAGTGTCCGCACTACAGACTCTCGTCCGCTGATGAAAATCATTCAAAACAGAACTGGATAAGAACCTTTACGCTGGATGGAAATGCTTCAAAGTAATTAGTTAATAATATATTCCCACTGTCTGTGTAAGAATTTTTTTTGTAAATAATAGATTTATGTAATACCGGTATATAATGCAAACATTTAATTATTTAAATACTATTCATGCATTTTAACATTGGCCGGGATCTCCCGGGATTGATTGAGAGCTGTTCATTGTTAGAACTTTTCATTGATCCTCATCTTCAAGGCCCTCCGCAGTCTTGCTCCTTCCAACCTCTGTGACCTGCTAACCCCACTCCCTTGCCTCCTTCAAAGCACGTCTCAAGAACCTCCTCCTCGACCGCACATTAGGCCAGCCTCAGTCCCCTACCCTCCCTGCCCGCTACCCCTTCTGATCCCAACCACCAGTTTGGGTCCAAATCCCTTGTCTGTCCATCACATTTGGACATCCTCCTGACGTGCAAGGCACTATGGAAATATAATTTGTTGTTATTGTTGTTACAGTGACTAACTTCATATTCAGTTTCACAGCAGCAGTTTAGCTGTGTGTTAATCAAAGAAGCCATAAAAGATTTTTTTTTAAATAGTTTTGAAAGCAAGGTGCAATGGCTCATCTGAAGAATGGCTCCTCCATCAATACCACTGCTCTCCCAGGCTATATTGTCCTGATGTAGTTTAAACCTACAATCTTCTAACTCAGAGGCGAGAGATCCTACAACTAAATAAATAATAATAATCCTTGCATTTGATAAAAGCGGTTTTACATCTTCCAGATGTCTGAAAGCGCTTCACACAACATATTGTAAAGTGAATTGTCTGTATATTTGTGGGTGAAACGCAGCAGCCAATTGCACACAGCCACGTCACACAAACAGTCGTGGATTGAAATGACCAAATTATTGTTGCATTTCTTGAGGGACTATGATCAGGTGTGTGGAGTAAGGAAACTTGCCCAAAGTTTCACCCTGACCTGCCTAGAATGGAACCCTCGCGGGAAGGAGAGTGCTCTAGTGACTGAGCTCCAGGACTCCAGGCTAAGTCCACACTGCTGCCAAACAGTGTGTGTGTAAAACACAATAATACTTTGGTGACTTCGATCCACGACCGTTTGTGGGACACAGCTGTGCGCCAATGGCTGCTGGTGACGATGCCTGCCCCTTTAAAGTCTCACTCCGCACGGGAGGAGTGGGCTCCCCGCACGCCCTGAGGGCCAGGCCTCCTGACAGTCGGCCTCCTGACAGTCGGCCTCCTGGCCCTGATTAAACACCGCTCACCTCAGCGTCAGGGCTGTTCCTCCCCCTGTAACTCGGTAATTTAGGTTCACATTATTCACTTGCTACGGAGGAGCCGGTCCGGTTATTGCTGCGCATGCGCTTACTCTCCCATGGGGGGCGGGGGGGAAACGGGGGGGCGCGGCGCGGTGCATTCTGGGGTTTGAAGTTTCCATTTTCAGATGGACTCAATTCCCACAGTGCATCGCGCACCCTCCTATTCCCCCCCACACATTGCACTGTCTCAGCTTCCCCCCCCCCCCCCCCCCCAGCCAGCACCAAGTAACCTGACTCACTGTCTCCTGTTCAAACAGTATGTAAGTAGCTTGGGTGAATTGTGCTCCTACTCCTGGGTTAGAAGATTACGGATTTAAGGTCTACACTGTGACTGTCTAGGCTGACGCTCCACTGCAGAGGCAGGGAGGGTATGTGTGCTGCTGTTTGGGGTGAGGCATTAAATCTAGTTCCCACCTCTCTGCCTGTTCAGATAGACATCAACGATCCCATGGCGCTATTGGAAAAAGACAACAGAATGTCTTCTGGTGTCCTGGCTAACAGTTCCTCAAGTAAAATTGGGCATTTACTTCATGGCTGTTGGTGGAACACCGCTGCGTGCAGATTGGCAGCTGCATTCCTCTACAGATAATAATAATCCTTGCATTTGATACAGAACCTTATCACATCTCCAAGATGTCTCAAACAACTTCACCGATTATACTGTGAAGTAGATTGACTTTATATTTTGTGGGCGAAACATGGCAGCCAATTGCTTTGTCCAAATAGTATCCCACAAACAGTCGTGGATTAAAGTGACCAACCTATTAATTTTTTTGAAGGGTTCATTACCCCTGGAATAGTGATCTGCCAATCAACTAACAACCAGGTTTCTACTTACTGCTAGGTAAACATAGGCATTTGGTGTAAGGAAACTTGCCCAAACTTTTGCCCTACTGGGAATCAAACCCAGGTCTCTCACTTGCGAGGTGAATGCTCTATCCACTGAGCTTCAAGACCCCACTTACTGTAAAATCTGTAAAGGCACAATATGAAATGCCAGCATTATTAATTCCTGTAAAATGCTTTGAGACATTTCAACATCTGGGGTGCCTTAAATATACAAATGTTTTCCCCCTTCTAATATCTCTTCGAAAGATTTCCTGCATGCTGCTCCTTGTTACTGTGAGTTTTGTGGCCAGTTCGTGGGATGTACCTATGTTGGTAACCCTGTGCCATTTCTCTGCTCTTGTCTTTCGCAGTTGAACTCAGCTGCTACGAGATGTCAATCTCTCGTTTCCTCGCTAGCAAATCACAAGGACAAGACCGGTTTGAGTATCTCCAGGCTCTGGTAACCGAGTTCCAGGACACTGATTCCCAGGGTAGGAAACAACAAGAAATTACTGTACATTTGTATAGCACCTTTCACATCAGCAGGACTTCCCAAGAAATGTGAAGCTCATATTCGCAGGCAAGGGCTGGGTAACAAGATACTATAAATAATGCCTGATCTAATATCAAAATATCTCAAAGCACTTCACAGCATTTATTGTCAAGTGTAGATAGTGTGTGTTTTGTGGGTAAAAGTGGCAGCCAAATCATACAATTACGGTATACAACACTGAAGGAAGCCCATCGTGTCTGTGCCAGCTCGTTGAAAAGAGCTGTCCAAATCAATCTCACTCCCTATCGCTCTCCCCACAGCCCTGCAAACTTGTCCTCCCAAAATAATTATCTACTTTGCTCTTAAAAGTTGTTATTGAATTAGTTATTGAATTAGTATCCACAACCCGTTCAAACAATGCATTATAGATCCGGACAACTCAATGTGTGAAAAAATTATTTTAACAACTATCTTAAATCTATGTCCACCCGCCAGTAGAAATAGTTTCTCCTTGTTCCTCTTATCTAATCCCCTAATACAATGTTTATTAAGTCTCCATTTAACCTTCTCTGCTCCAAGGAGAATAACCTGTCCTCAGAACCAAAGTCCCTCATTCCTGGTACCATCCATTTTGTGCACATCAGTGTCCTACAAACTGCCATATAGCTAATTTACCTAGATTACCTGGGGAATTGTAGGCAAGGACACCAGGAGAAACTGACCACAACTGGATTCAATCCTATATACACACAATACATGTTCCAGGGGTGAGGTGGAGAGGAAGTTGTCTTAATAACAAACAGGAGCAGCAATTTTATCCTCCCTAGTCAATGGGTTACTAAGGCCAATTGTAACCCCATCTGCTGCCCTCAGCTAAATCATAGCTCAGTGCTGTTAGCTGATTTCAGCCAGGGCAGTGGTTGGTTGAAAATTGGCTTCAGGAGAGATGGCGAGGAAATTGAAATGTTACTGTGGTTGATGAAGAGACCTTTCATTGGTGGTCAGAGCTGTAATTGAGCACCACATAACGTTCACTCTGCCAAGAGTGACTGAGAGGGTGGGTTGCCTGCTGTAGGGTTTTCTGCAGTGCACGAAAGCTGACATCTCTTATTTTCACTTTTCAGACTCAAAGGAGCAAATCCTCGCAAACCTGGCTAACTTTTCCTACGATCCTGGTAACTACCAGTACCTTCGCCAACTCCAAGTCATCGATCTGTTCCTGGACATGCTCACAGAAGAGAACGAGACATTTATAGAATTTGGAATAGGTACAGAGACAGTTTTTCTGTAATTACTCAGGTTTAGGTCCACAATCATACCCCAGCGTTGTAATGGTGGTTTAACCTGGTGTGCCTTTGTCTCTTGCAGGAGGTCTCTGTAACCTGTGCTTGGACAAGGAGAATAAGGAATATATTCTACAGAACAATGGGGTTCAGGCAGTGATGAACTGCTTATCCAGCTCTCACGAGGACACAGTCTTTTCTGCCATTACCACCTTAATGTATCTGATGAGCCCGGAGTCCCGAGAGGCAATCACAGCGCTGCCTGTGGTGGAGTGCATGCTGCGCTTTTCTATCTCTAATCACCGGCGGCTCAGTAACCTGGCCACCGTGTTCCTGGAGGACTACTGCTCGGCAGAGCAAGTGGCCAAAGCCAGGGACTTACAGAATCACACCGCGCTGGGCATCCCTCTTCCCAAAGGAGAAGTCAAAGAGACACCAGATTCATCGCACTACACAGAGTCCTGATGACATGTGGTGACCATGCACTGGATGGCTTACACTGGGAGCTACGACAGCCCCGACTGGTAAATCACACTGCCACTGTGCACGTCTACAGAGTGCAACAGCTTGTCTGTCACTATAGCACTCTTGATTCAGGTTTACGGTTCACACTTTGAGCTCACAGTCGAATCTGACATTCCAATACAGTGCTGGGGAGGTTCTGCAATGCTAAGAGGTGGTGTCATTTGATGAGACATTAAACCAAGGTCCCCTACGCTAACCCATGTGAAGGGTGCTATATAAATGCAAATTGTAGGATTATGAACTTAATGGTTCGGGAGCAGCTGAATTCCACTGTATATGTTAGATTGTTGCTTTGGGTCAAATGATAAAGTCCAGACAAGATTAAGCAACTGAATCCTGGACCTCATTCAGAGGCACCCTGGCAGCTTTATTCCACTGCTGTGCTACCACCCAGGATCAGGTAATGTAATGTAGATCTTTCCTGGTATCTTCCTGGTCCCTACCACACCACATGCTGTGCTGTATTGGTTACAGCGCTCGTGTCAATAACGAGAGGACTCGGGTATGATTCCTAAGCAGGGTGAAACCTTAGGCAAGTTTTGTTACTCACGTGCCTAGCAGTAAGTAGGAACCAGGTTGTCGATTGGCAGGTCACTTTCTGAGTATAATACTGTAATCCCTTCAAAATAGATAAATGATAATAATTTGGTCACTTAAATCTACCACTGTTTACTGGTACGCAATTGGCTGCCATGTTTCCCCACAAATATATGGTTAATTCAATTCACAGTATGTTCTGTGAATAGCTTTGAAATGTTTCAACGATGTGATAAGGTACTACTGTATATTGAATGCAAGGATTATGATTATTATTTACCAGTGAAAACAACTGAGATTCCGTACTGAGATGACGCACAAGAAAATGTGTACTGTATTCATGTAAATTGGAATATGCTTTGGTTATATATGTAGTTCTTTTTATTTAGGGAAAAATAAACACAATAGAAACTTCTGTCACTGTTTGTTGTATCCAGATAAAATTGGTCATTCACTTCAAGGGTTTCGGGGAATGTGACCCAGAAGTAAGATTGGCCCCAGCCGGCAGGTGGCGCTGTGGCCGTGTGTATGTGTGCGTGGTCTCGGGTGCTGTGTTCCCCACACAGACAGGTGGCGCTGTGAGCGCAGTCCCGGGCTATGCGCATGCTCAGTTCCCCGCCGTCGCGTCCCTGGTTTCCATGCGAGCGGCGGCCAGTGGGTGTTTGAGGCCCGGAGTCCGCCATTGCCATCGCCCGGCAGGTGAGTGAGCTGCGGTCTGTACACCCCCCTCTAGCACCAGTGCCCGCGTTGGCAGAGATTTCTCAGGTTTGTGGAGTCCTGTAGCTCGGTGGTTAGACCACTCGTTACAAGCGACCGACCTGGGTTCAATTCTAGGCAGGTCAGGGCGAAACCTTGGACAATTTCCCTTACTCCACACGCCTCGTTATAATCCCTTGAAAAATGAATAAATTGGTCATTTCAATCCACGACTGTTTGTGGGAAGCTTCTGTGCGCAGTTGGCCTTTAGCCCACAAATATACAGTTAATTAACTTTACAGTACAGTACTGTATATTCTGTGAAGTGCTTTGAGACATCTAGAAGTCGTGAAAAGCATTATATCAAAGGCAAGGATTATTATTAATGCAGAGGCTTGAGAATAGTTGGAGGCAATAATGGGCCTTAGTTATTGCCTGTTGTTTGTGGTGCATATCATAGCAACTAGCTAACCCTAGGAACAGCTCCCATTTGTAGGAAAAGAGTGGACACACAGTGAGGGACACTAATAGTGAGTGAGTACACAGGGAATCCTGATTAAAGAAATCAGACCTTGGAAGTCAGGCTATGCACGGTTAATATTTAAGAACAATGTGTTGTTACCTGAGCCTCACAATAATAGAGTGAGAGGAACTCCATAGATTTGGATGAGATTTGGATCAGATGGGAACTGCTGTACCTAATTTGTATGACTTCAATCCAAGCAGAAAAGACTAAGCTGTCTTCTTATAGTGTTCTTTTTAATCCCGCAAAGTAAAATACCACCTGCGTAATTCTTTCTTTAGGTTAATCTGCTTAGCACAGACTTTTTCCATAGCTTGTTGTACAAGCTGTAGAAGTATATTATGTATAATAATCATCCTTCTATTTGATATAGGGCCTTATCACTTCCATATGTATGCCGATGACCCCCAACTATTTTTGTGCCTCCACCCTTGATTCAAGGACCACTGCTGTCCTGAGACTGCCTGTCAGACATCAAGTCCTGGATGAGAGCTAACTCAGTTATAAAATGCAGCTGATAAGACCTGTCTGAGTCCTAATGTAGGCCAAGTCCTTTATGCAACAAGCCATATAGAGTAGGTGATGTAAGGCTGTGTGATCATATTGTATAACAGACTTCTCAGGCTAAAACTTGGTGAACTTAACAGCAGTAAGGAACATGGGACAAGCTGTCACATGGAGCCTGAACTCAGATAGATGTGTATCAGCAAGAGAAAGAGCCAAACTCAGTAAATGGCGCTGCAGTTTGGGTAGTGGGTGATAGTTTAAGCGCTCTGAGATGTTGTCTGGTGTGGAGGGCACTATATAAATCCAAGTTTTTGTTGCAGTAAAGAGCCATTTCCATTGGTGGAATGTCAGAATCGAGCCTATCCTCTGTGGTGGTCTTAGTCCTTTCCTGAGCAGGGTGGTCTGCAGTACAGTACTCTCCAAAACACTGCTGATGACAGCACAGCCCAGCCTGGAATATCAGCAAGACCAGAAACTGGAGACAGTGGCTCTTTCCACTCAGCTCCCGTTAACCTTGCAAGCCAAAGCCCTAAAGAGTAGGGTGGTTCTAGCTGGACAAGCAGCAGGAAAGCTTGCCAGTCAATGCTCTCAATGGCAAGCTGTATGGTTCTTCCTCTCAGAATCCCCACCGTACCATCCTCCCATTGTAGCATAAGGTAAGGTTATTTTTGTTTTTAGTTGGTTAGACTCCCAACAGTTATCCTAATGCGCACTTGCTGTACAAAGGGAAATTAACAAGTGTATTAGAAGGGATGAGGAACAAGCTGGGATTTGGGTAGATGACTTGAATGGAGGAGCAAACACTGATACAATGGCTGCACTCCGTTGCTGTAAGAACCTGTGGAACATATGAATTGGAGCGTGGGAGCAGTGGATTGGAGGGAAATGTAATTGGATTAGGTTGGGTGATCCCAAGCTGTTTGCTGCTCTCTGTGACCTCTCTGTCTCTGTAAAGTGTTGGAGAACTGAGCACTGCTCCTCTGCCTCTATGCAAGATGACAAATTCTGGCCAGAACCCTGCTGTCTGGTCTATGCAGGAGCTTGTAGGAGTTGAAGGAAAGAAGTGTGGACAACAGTGGCTTTCCCCAGCCAGTGAGCTGAACCAGAAGTTTGGGAGGGAGCAACACAGAGGATCTACCTGGAGAGGTGACAGATTATTTTTACGAGAGAGGCTAGGCTTACTTTCAAACCCAACCCACTACCCACTGCCTCCACTCAACTGGCATGCGCTCATTCCCTCCGTTCCACCATCAGTGGCTGTTCTTTCAGCCACTACACCGCAAAACTCTAGAACACTCTTCCGCTATCCCTCTGCCTTGCCCCTTCCTTCCCTATCTCTCAGGGCCGCCTAAAGACCATCCTCGACTGTGCCTACAGTCACTTTTCCCCCGGCTCAACATTGTATTCAACCACTGTCAAGCCCTTTGGGGAGCTATACTGAATGAGGAGTGCTGTATAAATGCAAGATGTTTTTGGTGAACCGATTGGGGACTTTTAATTATAATCCTTTGATGCAGCTAAAACCTCCTTCTGTTGTGAAGCTTTCTGAACCAGAGCTGAGAATGATTTAGCCTGGTTCAGTTAGAATCATTCTCACATCTGGTTCAGAAGGTTATGGGTTCAAGCCCTCCATCAGGGGCTTTGAGCCCACAGTTCAGGGTGAGATTCTGGTGAGGCATTGGGGGGAGAACGCTGTACCTGCAGCGGTGCCTATTTCAGATAAGACGGTGAGCCAAGGTTCCATTCGCTTCTTGTGGATGTTGAAGATCCCAGGCTGATATTGGAAAAGTGAAGGGAGTTTTCCCAGTATTTTGGACAAAATTCCTGAGATAAACCACTTATTCACATCATGGCTGTTTGTGGGACATTGCTGTGTGCAAATTGACCACTGTGTTTGCCTACAATTACATAGTTCACTTTACAGAGAACTATGGCTAGCTTTGAGTCATGAATGGTACTACTGTATGTTGAATGCCAATAAGAAGTACAACGTCTGATTTCCCCCAATGTGGGCAGGTGTTGAAGCATGGAATTCTCAGCTGGGTTTGGATACTCTTAAGCATGGTGGGTTTCCACATGACAGATGCCCGGATGACCCCCCCAAAAAAAAAAGGGGGGGGGGCCTTGACAGCAGTGGGACAGTCACCAGTGTGTGTGGAGTCACCAGTTAAAATGTCAGTCATTGAGGCTTCTAGCAACAGAGAAATCTCTAGGAATTTCAAGAAGTCTCCTTGTCGGCCGTACAAAGCCCAGCAGTTTTGCACCTCGATTTTTGGGGGTTAGCCAAAATGGCACATGGAGAAACCTGTCATCATGCTCTCAACCAAACTGGTAATTCCCTGCATCTCACCAACAGATGCAAATCCCAGAGATAGATTGTTAGATTACTGCTCCTCGTGGCCGGTGCTGGATTTGGACAGGGTGAGACCTATGATGGAGATGTATTGCGCACTCAGAAAACAATGCTTATTTTGTGGTATGTTGCCCCTTGGTTTGGGGGTAATTTAGGGTCAGGTCTATGCAGGCGCTGGCTACACTAGTAATCCTAGCATTTGATATAACAGGTTATGTCAGTGTTTCAAAGCACTTCACGGGATTTATTATAAAGTACAATGACTGTGTACGTTGTAGGCAAACTGAGCAGCCAATTTGTTCCATGAGGTGAATGACAAATGTTATTGTTGGTCAGGACATAGAGAGAGGGAGAAACTCCATTCTCTTTTTTGAATCATGCCATGTGTAAGCAATCTCCGAGTTCTGAGTTGTCTTAAATCGTAATGACTCATGTTCTCATATTTACTTCCTAAAAGCTCCCAACGTGAAAGGCACTATACAAATGTAATTTTTTTGTTTTATGATTCAAATGCATGAAAACCTAGGACAATGGAATTTGAAAGCAAATTTGTGTCAGTTCACACTTCACTACAGGGTTATGAATGATTCAAATCTTACACATGGGATCTTTAGCATCCTGCTGAACAAGCAGATAGGACATCTCACCTAAGAGATTGCACCTCTGACAATAGAGTGTCATCCTTGAGTTCAAAGTCCAAATTTGGTGCTTGAACCCACAATATTCTTAGTATCAGTTCTAAACTTGTCCTTCACCTCCGTGAACCCGCCAGATAAAATTACCCTCTTGCCCTGCTCGATTGTATATCCGAATGTATTGTGCTGGGTTTACATTGTCTATTAATATACCCTGTATCTACACAAGATCTCTGTATGACGTCTTTTAAGCCTGAAGAGCTCAAGATCAATTTAGAAAGTTAACTGAAAGTAACGCGTTCTACTCTACATTAACTCTCTGAGGCTGAATTATATCCTGCAATGTTGTATTCCATGTAATATAGTGTTAGGGTCTCAGTCAGATGTGCTCTTGCCTCTGAGTGAGATGGTTCACACTCCACATTGGGACTTTGAGCTCATAATCTAGGCTGACACCTCCAATTGCAGTGCTGGGGGATCCTTGCATTGTCAAGATGCTGTCCATCAGATAAACTGAAGTTGCATCTCCTTGTTCAGGTGTACTTTTAAGATCCCATGGCACTATTTGAAAAGGGAAGGTGTTCTGGACAACAGTCACCCAAATAAACACTCATATCATGGTTGTTTGTGACACATTGCTGTGTACAAATAGGCTGCAACTTATGCCCACAGATACAAACAGTACTTCATAGTGAAATGCTTTGAGATATTCACATGTGGAGTCCTGTCTTGTAGCTCAGTGGTTAGAGCACTTGCGATTTGCCCACAAGTATACAGTGAATTCATTTCACAGTACAGTATATTCTGTGAAGTGCTTTGAGATGTCTAGAAGACATGATGAGCGCTATATCAAATGCAAGGATTATTATTATTACGTTCTTGACATTCTAGGAGCTGGATCAGATGCAAGGATTGCTGTTACTCGGGTTAACCAGCATCTCTGTGTTTCAGGTTGTTGAACAGCCCATGCGTGTCGGCTCGTGAGCCACTGATTCTCACTGTGGCCGACACTGAAGCCGCAGTGGAATGCTCCAGACGTCCAACTACAGCCTTGTGCTGTCACTGCAGTTCCTCTTACTATCCTATGACCTGTTTGTTAACTCCTTTGCTGAGCTTTTTCGACACGATCTGGTCAACTCCCTGGTGCTCTTCATGTGAGTGTGGTTCTGTGCTGACATAATCTTAAGACTAGCCAATTGCTTGGACTAATACATACCCTTTGGGGAGGGATGATGCAAGGAAGCCTGACATTGATTGTAGTGAAAGGATTTTTTCTTTTTTGTCATCCAAGTGGCTGACACATGCGGACACCCATTACCATGCTAAAGAGTATCCAAACCCAACTCGAAATTCCATGCATCTCACCTGAACGTGGCAATTCCAGGGATAGACTGCTCAAATGGAATGTGCACTTGAATGGAAACACACCCGATGATCAATAACTGGAAAATAATACAATGTTTATAAAATATAAATAATAATTAAACTTTGCATTTGATATTACTGTTAGAACATCAAAACACCTCAAATATTTCACAGAATTATATTTTCTGGGAAAATGGAGAAACCCAATTTGCACACAACAGTGTCCCACAATTGGTCAAGTGGTAACTGACTCATTTTATCTGTTGTTAAAATTAACCCCTTTCTCCTCTTATCCCACTTCCATGACTGTTTTGCGACACTACGGTGTGCAATTTGGCTGCTGCGTTTCGCCCACAACTATCTTCTTCATCCTGCCCCTCCCCCTCCCCCCCTGCTCTTGTCCCTACCTGACTGTACAGTGCCTTGGGACGTCCTCTTGATGTGAAAGGCGCAATATAAATGTAAGTGTTGGTTGGTCGGTCGGTCAATCGATTGATTGATACTTCCCCTGCTGGCCATGACAGCAACAAACTCTGTGACCTACTTTGAGATGTGATAAGGTGCTGGATCAAAAATTACAATAAATATTAATGCAAGTTATATGTTATTTGCTGCAGTACTTTCTGTAAAATATCACTTTGCTTTTAAAATGTAAAGTTGTATTTCCCTCCCCCAGAATTCAGGACATTGGAATTCTCTTCAATATCATCATCATCTTCCTCATGTTCTTCAACACCTTCATCTTTCAAGCCGGGCTGGTGAAATTGCTGATTCACAAGTTTAAAGGGACTATTTTCATCTCGATTACCTACTTGGGGCTGACTGTTGGCTTTCACATTTCCGTGCTGGTAAGTGAACTGAAACGAACAGGAGCTGATGATCATGTAATGCTTTTCACTGGTCATCAAGCTTCACTAGGTCAATGGGGAGGGCCCTACAGGGAAGAGATGAGGGAGCAATTGACTGTGTTGTCCAAGGCAGAGTCTAAAATGGAGAATTTGGGAATAGCAGGGGAGTAATGACAACAGGCTCAGTCACTTTTGTTGGGACAGAGAGAGTGAGGTACCCTGTCTCCCATTGGATCCCTGTCTCCCAGCAGATAGTGTCACAATCCTTGCCCTTCATGACCTAGCCCCCCCCCCGTGTCTCTGATCTTCTCTCCACTGTTTGGGAAATGGGGCTGTTCCCCAGGCCTCAAACACACACTCACACCGGTCAGTGACAGCATGGGTTAGAGATGAGCAAAGCTCCCTCTACATTTGCTGCGTAAAGTATTTGATGCTTCCATTTTCTGCACCAGCGATCCTTCTACCAACTTCAATTAACATTGTGGATCAGTGCTGACTTGTGGATGATTTAATTTACTATAATTGCACTTGCTGGAGATTGGCCTGTGAACACTGCTGGATCTGGCACTCCAGCAGTGCCTCAATCTGCAGAAACTGACTGAGAAGGTCAGAGGGATTTGTCTTGCTTATATTGATAATCTCATTAGTTGGTGGTTAAGTGCCTTGTCACTGCCAGCCTTGTGTAAGTGTTGACCCTGTTGCTTGCTAAAGAGCTGTGTCCTGATGTCCGCTACCTGCTCACACTCAATACACTCCTGTTTCTTACAGAAAGTACGATGGTTGGTCCCCACCTGGTACGTGTGGACTGATGGACTTCAGGCATTTTTCGTCTTCCAGCGGATCAGTAAGGAAGTTGCCATTAACCTGCCATTTGAAGCCCTCGAGACGTCGTCCGGTGTGGAGGGTGCTATATAAATCAAAATTGTTGTTGTTGCAACCTATGTGCTTTGGGCAAGCCGAGTGTGCCCCAGTGTTGCACTTTGTGTTGAGATGGTTATATGGTGGGGGAATGGGAGAAGGATATATTTTTTAAATGGTATCAGTCAGAAGTCATAGTCTTTTCTACGTTTCTACATAATCCTACATTCCTCTCCATCGAGAGATCCCATGGCTCTGAGTGTTAGTCTAGCTCAATTGATAGCACTCTCATCTCAAGTCAGAAGGTTATGCGTACAAGCCCCGCGTTGGAGTTGACACTCCAAAACAGAGCTGGGGGTGTATTGCATTGGCAGAGGTACCAATCCTTGGACAAGACATCAAACCAGGGTTTTCCAAACTTGAGGTTGCGACTTGAAAAAAATGGGGTTGCAACGCCATCTAGCTGATAGTGTATTAGCAGAAGCAGTTAAAGTTAATTTGGGGTTCCCAAATATCTTCAGTGTTGAAATGGGGTCATGCTGGGGAAAAGCTTAGGAAAGGCTGCATGTCCCATCTGCCTGTTTGGGTGGATGTTAAAGCACTATTAAAAATGAGAAGTGAGCCATTCAAAAGGATCGCGGTGAGTGACCGGTGATGCCATGTGAGCAATGACTGGAGATGCTGTCACTGGGCAATGGTTTGGAAGGAATTACAGTGCAATAGTCTTGGGAGAGGAATTAACTCACACATAGTAAAGATGAGACCCTTGGATTAACATCCATGTATCTGTGAAGTTAATCAATTGGTTTCCCTCACTGTAGAGCTCAGTGTCACTGCCCACATCTGGGATACAACAAGCCTTAGGTTATTGAAATAGTAGATGTCAGTCTGGATCAGTCAGTTACATTCTTGTGTCTGGAATCAAGCCCCTTGTCGGGACTTCAGTCTTATCTGGTCACCTCCCTGATCATCTCTGTCCTGTTGCTCATTGATCCAGTATGAAAAACTTCCCCATCGCCTGGATCCGTTTAATGATAAATAAATAGAAGGAACTTGCATTTTTACAGCACCTGATATGTTATAATAATAATCCTTGCATTTGATGTAGCGCTTTTCATGTCTTGTAGACATCTCAAAGTGCTTCACAGAATATACCGTAAAGTGAATTGATTGTGTATTTGTGGGCGAAACACGGGTAAAGCCATGTCCAACAAACAGTCATGAATTGAGAGACCAAATATATATATTTTTTGTTCTTATGCGTTTATTATTGTGGAGTAAGGAAACTTGCCCAAGGTTTCGCCCTCCCTCGAATTGAACCCAGGTCTCTTGCTTGCGAGGCGAGTGCTCTAACAACTGAGCTAAAGGACTTGTAAGAACAAGCCCCATAAGATAATAAGAACAACCACTCGCATTATATAGTGCGACGTATAGCATGAAGTGAATGACATTCAAATTTCTCAAAGTACTTCACATTTATTATTATCCATGTATTGATTATTTTTGCATGCACACACAGCGGTCAGTTTGCACACACATTATTCGACAGTCGTGAGATATATAATAATAATCCTTGAATCAGACATAGCGCCTTATTGAGTCTTTGAGACATCTCAAAGCTTTCACAGACAGTTCACAAATAATACTGTAAAGTGAATTGATTGAATATTTTGTGGACAAAACGATTGACCAATTTACCTGGAGGGTTGTTGGTCAGGACACTGAGACAAACTCACTCTCTCTTTTCCAAACTGAGTCATGGAGCGTTTTGTGTGCAGGAGGAAAGCTTGAATGACAATGACAAGCACCAACTTGACCTGACATTCCTTTTGTTCCTCTGCAGCTGGTGTTTTATATTATTACTTCTACAAGAGAACCATTATCTCCCTTGGGGACCCTCGACTTTATGAAGATTCAGAATGGCTCAGGAAAGAGTTCACTCGTGTCCAAAAATGAGACTTTTGACAACATTGACTGTGGTTCACGGGTACGATACTTTAATGGGAGCCTGCTGCACACGGATATGTTTTTATATGGAAAACGTCTTTGACCGTTAAAGCCCAATTTTTAAGTTGCTGAGATATAAAAGATTATTTTTGCTATCTTTCAGGACAGTGTGGTAAGGAAGGAATACTTTTGGAGACTCCTTATCTGGGTACGTGTCGAATACTTTTATTTTCTGAATTTCACGTTGTTTACGTCTTTGATGCACATCTCACTCGCTGTGAAAGCAGAGCAGCCACCATGATTATTTCTATGGCTAAATGGGCGTTCAATTTGTGGAATTCCATCTACCAATTTTTTAACTGAAATCCGATGGTGTGAGGGCTTTGCTTTTATTTTCTCGTATCAGCTTTAGCCAAATACTATATTCCGAAGCAACATCCAACCCAAGGAGGCCATTTACTGACGTTCAGGAAACATCCCCTGATGTAACTGCAGACCACAGCCAACAAAACTATTCAAACAAGATGGAAATAGAACAGGGCTGTAACTCATCTACCACCTCATGAGTTTCTGACCGCTGCCACGGTAGAAAGGACTTGCACTTTATCATAGAGCCTTATACGCCAAAAGTCTCAGTGTTTTTTACAGTAACTTTTTTTTGTAAGTAACATTGGCTTCCATTTTGCACCAGCCATGTGAGATTAATGATTGGTTAATGTAGAGGACTTTGTGCATCCAAAGGAGGCAGCGGGGCGTCACTGAGTGTTCACATGTGTTTTGCTCGTATTGAGAGGAGGTAATGGGGTATGGGATGGCGTGAGTGAGTGCTTGGTTGATAGCACCCTCTGAAATGGCACCAAGATATAGTAGGTTGGCTGTCTTTGCAGCTGCTGATCTACAAGAGGAATGAGAAGCTAACAACATTGGCAAGACGTTGCTCAAGTGTCCACAGTTGATGAATTGTACTTGTTTGAATTTTGCAGTGAGGGTTGCCTGTATAATTCTGTTTTTTTTTACATTTTATATCTGAATTAAAATGAAAACCTCAGTAAGATAGGCCTGCTCAGATTTCCAATTTAACTTTTGTATTTGAATTTGGTGCAGAATGTACCGCATTGTAAACACTAACCTTGTCATTGCTTTGTAATGAATACTTAATGCCATTTAAACCAAGATGATCAAGTGTAATTTTTATTGTACTTTAGTTATATCTTAGGAGATGTATTATGAACACTTTTGTAATCATCCTTTACTAGTAACGTTATAAAATTGTACTTTTGTATTAAATGTTTGAAGAAATCTGCAAATAAATGCTTTTCAGTGAATCGCTCCCTGCGTAAGATCTACAAATTGGGCGGGGTGGAGGGAAGCCGGGGGACACAGTGGAGCTGGATTAGGGCAGGGATAATAGGGTCTATAAGCCTGTGCATGGAAGGACACAAGATGCAGATTAATACTGCAGTACTCTCACCTCTGAGTCAGAGGGTTTTGAGTTCAAGCTCCACATCTGCACTTGGAATCACAGTCTAATCTGACCCTCCAATACAGTACTCAGGCAGAGGGTGTTGCATTGTCAGAGTTGCCACCCTTCAGTTGAAACATTAAACCGAGGTCCCATCTGCCTGTTCAGATGGACGTTAAAGATCCTATCACGGTATACCCCACATGCCTCCATGACCCGCTCTGCCTTATCCCAAATCCACAACATCACCAGGCACTGCCACTGCCTCATCCCTTCGGCTGCAGAGACCCTCATTCAAGCATTCAACACATCAGCTTATAAAGGAACGACCTTCCCAAGTCTTCCCTTTATAAGCTGCAGATCATCCAGATCTCTGCAACTCGTGTCCCTTCCTGCACCAGGCTCCATGACCCTGTCACACTCACCTTTGCCCAACTCCAGTGGCTCCCCATCCCCTAGGGGAGAGAGTTCAAAATCCTCACCCTCAAGCCCTTCCACAGCCTTGCCCCCCCTCCAACCTCTGACCTACTAACCCCGTATTAACCCGTCTGCTCTGGCCTGCTCCACGTTCCCCCGTCCTGCACGTCCCAACATCGGCGGCCGGACCTTCAGTCTCTCTGCCCCCACCCTTTGGAACTCCACAATGTCTCGCCTCGCCTCCTCACGTCTCAACACCCTCCGCTTCAATCAACCAATGCCTTCAGCCTCCCTCTCACCACCCCCCCTCCCTGATCCCCCCCCCCCAATCCTAACCCCAGTTCTGGTCCAAAGCCTTGACTGTCCGAACGGCTTGGGTCGACCTCCGGACCCGAAAGTATGAAAGGCGCCGTGTACAGTAAATGCAATTTTCCACAGCAACGCTGGACACACTCACAACACACATACACATATACACACACACACAACACATCCACACACACAATACACACACACACATCCACACACACAACACACACACACACACACACACATCAGCCGGAGTGTCGGGGGGGGGGGGGGGGGGGCAGCCTGGTGCTGAGACTCGTAACTAGGAAATGACGTCTCGACGCGGAGACTCCGTTACCAGGAAGTGAGGTTAACGCACAGCGACCGTAGTTATGGTGACAAGATGGCGAGGAAAAGTCAGTGAGGGATTGGTTGAACGGTGATTTTATTGCACAGGAGCCCCCACACCCCAGGCCCTCACACAGGGGGTCTCGGTCACCCCCCCCCCCCCCCCCCTCACACAGGGGGTCTCGGTCACTCCCCCCCCCCCCCACACAGGGGGTCTCGGTCACCCCCCCCCCCCCCCCCCCTCACACCCCCCCCCCTCATCTCGGTCACCCCCACCCCCTCACACAGCCTCGCTCAGCCCCATAGATGGACCCTCAGCCGCCCTCCCCCACCCCCCCGCCCCACACATAAGGGGCCTCAGTCACCCCCAACCCCCCCACACAGGGTCTCAGCTCCCTCCCCACCCCCCCACCCATCCTCCCCCCCCCCCCCACCCAGCGCCATACAGATGGTCTCAGCTTCCCAACCCCTGACACAGGGGTTTCACCTTATGAGCTCGGTGCATCACAGCAGCCACTAACATATGTTTCCTTATGTTGCAGGAAGCTCGATTCCAATTGTATCCTTTTGTAAACCGAAGGTGGTCCAGGATTACAATAGTGATAATAATCCTTACATTTGATATAGTGCCTTATCGCGTAGTCCGGGAGTCTTAAAGTGCATCTCAGAATATTTTGTAAAATAGATTGACTGCATTTGTTTGGACAAAATTAATTTACTTGGGTGCAGGTGTTGTGGTCTTCGTGGGGGGAGGGAACAGACAGAGAGAGAGAGAGAGAGGACCACAACTGATCTTGTGGTGTTTCAGTGGTTACTGAAATGGGAAATCCTGCTTATTTTCCCTTTCCCGGAATATTGAAGCCATTTATAGTGCCATCTTCCAGCTCCTTAATCTGCTCAATCAGGACAGACTGGGGATGAAATCTTAAGACCATCCTTGTCCATGTTATATCCTAGCTACTCCCTGGATAAACTAATCAGGTCAGCAGAGAAGTGAATCAGACTTTGTATACTGTACATGGTATTTCCTTCACCTCTGCCCCCAGCTCTCCTTGACGCCCCTGGAAATTCTGTTGTTTCTCAACAGCTGGTACTATGCCGTGTATTTTGTGGCAGAGATCCTCCTCTTCATATACAAAAGTCAGATTCCACTTGTTTTTTCTGTTTAGTGTTTTAACTCCTGACTTTGTATGTTTACAGTGTTTAATAACGGTAGATGCAGAAATAAAATGTATTTAAAACAAGATCTCTAGGCAGAGAGTGGAAACGATTTTCGCCAGTTATAATCATCTTTGCTTTCGGTCCTGTAATGGTGAAACATCTCAAAGCGCTTCACAAGGAATTATTGTCAGATGTAACAACTATGGATTGACATCTATAGGATTGTTGGCCAGGACACCGGGAGAAATGCTGTTCTCTTTTCCAATGGTGCTGTGGGATCTTTGACATCCGCCTGAACAGCCAAAGAAAGCACCTTGGTTTCAAGTCTCATTCAAAGAACAGTGCCTCTAATCAAGCCCCCCACCACCAGTGCTGCCCTGGAGCATCAGCCTGGTAGTGAGCTCAAAAGCCCTGATATCACCCATGTTTGTCCCTGGACGATGCAAGTCTGTGACCTAATGCATCCACTTCACATCCATCCCCTCCAGTGGCTTGGGACGTCCTCCCGACCTGAAGGGTGCTTTACAATTATAATTTTGTATTGTATACCACGATCACCCTGTGCCTGAACAGGTGTACATGACTCCTGGAATGAACCCGGATGGAATAATTTATTCTCTCCACGGGATACTTTGCACACTTCCTGTCACTGCCTTCAGATTAGCAAACACAGCCTGTATTTTAGAGGTATGCTCTTACCCCACCGCAGTAATGTTGCTGTGTTATTATAGGATTGTCTAGACAAGTAATGTTCCATGTGTATTACAGGTCTGCTCTTACCCTACACATCTCCAAACCTGACTCTGGACTTGGTGATGCTCTTTCTGTTTCTCGGAATTGAAATAATAAGAATATTCTTTGGTAAGTGATTTCATTCCTCTATATTTGCAAATATTTTCCACGTGTGAAAGGCTTGGAGTCCTGTAGCTCAGTGGTTACAAGCAAGAGAACTGGGTTCTATTCCAAGCAGGGCGAAACCCTGGGCAACCCTGGGTAAGTTTCCTTACACTACACGCCTGATAATAATCCCTAAAAAAAATTGCTAATTTCAATCCACAGCTGTTTGTGAGACACTGCAGTGTACAATTGGCTGCCACGTTTCGCCCACAAATATAAAGTCAATTCACTTCACAGTATATTCTGTGAAGTGCTTTGAGACATCTAGAAAATGTGAAAAGTGCTATATCAAATGCAAGGATTATTATTTATTATTATCTAATGACTCTAATTCCTCTGCCACAGGGTCCAAGGGGAATCTGTGCCAGCGGACGTTGCCTTTGTCTATCAGCCTGGGGCTGCTCGTTCCATCTGCAACGATGGCCGTTTATTACATGCTGCTGCAGACCTACGTTCTAAGGCTGGAGCTGATCATTAACACTATCCTGTTGGTCTTTTATGTCTTAGAACTGATTCTGGTGTTAGTGGCTTTGATAAGCTTCTCAAGGTAAGAACAGTACTGACGCTCATACCTGACTTACCTGTATCAGTGTAAGAAATCTCCTGAGTAATCTGACTGCGACAACAGGCCTGACTGTGCTTCTGTGCAGGGTGGGGACCGGTTCTCATTGTCAGCATCTCTTGTTGGTTTGGTTATTCCATTTGTCAGTGGTGAGGGTTTGGGACTCCCATTGCACACACGGGACACTCCTGTCAGGCACCCTTGCCTATGTAGAATCCTGTGACCTGGGATAGTTGGCTCTATCCTATGTTAGGCATGTTGAGGTTAATTATACACCTCCCAAATTAGCAAACAGCCAAAACTGGGGAGCAGACAAAGCGGCAGCAACAACAATAACTTGCATTTACCTGGGCGAAACCTTGGGCAACTTTCCTTACTCCACACACGTGACAATAATCCTATGAAAAAAAATACAATAATAAATTGTTTATTTCAATCCATAATAATAATAATCCTTGCATTTGATATAGCGCTTTCCATGTCTTCTGGATGTCTCAAAGCGCTTCACAGAATATACTCTAAAGTGAATTGACTGTATATTTGTAGGCGAAACGTGGCAGCCATTTGCGCACAGCAGTGTCCTACAAATAGTCGTGAATTGAAATGACCAAATTATTATTTTTTGAGCGATTATTAGGCGTGTGGAGTAAGGAAACTTGCCCAAAGTTTCACCCTGGGTGTAATTGAACACTCGCTTCCAAGGTGAGTGCTCTAACAACTGAGCTACAGGACTCCATATTTCTGTGTTATTAACATAATCAGGAGGTGGCACTATGTGAGAAAATAATAATAAAAATGGTGTGTAATCCTGGCCAGAACGAGAGTAAATAAACCAAGAAGCAATTTAGCACCCATTATGACAGTTTGTGGGATTACTATTATATAGCACCCTTCATGCGGGTTAGTGTTCTGGAGAGCTTCAAAGTGGCAAAGTGTGCTCAGCTTTTGCAAGTGATAAGAGCAAAGTAAGTCACAAGATGTCTGCGAGGATGAGATTTGATTTTGATGTGATTCACATCTCATTTTATTTTATTTTTGTTTCCTCAGTGCCTTAGTCTATGACTGATGGTCTGGAATTTTAGGAGGCAGCCAACCTGCTGGCAGCCAGAACATCTGTGAATTCCTCAACACAGTAACAATACCTGTGTTTGATGCAGCGCCTTATCACACCAAAATCTCTCAAACTGGCAACACACTGCAAGTTACTCTTAGTTTAGTAAATCCCGGCTACTACCCTGGGCCAGCAATGTGATGAAGCTTTTTGGGGGGGCGCGGTTGGATAAGGATGGAATACAGCACTGGGAAAGACTCTAGATGAAACGCTTCCAGCTCGTGCCATAGGATCTTTGAACATTCTCCAGAACTGGCAGACAGGACCTCAGCTTAAAGTCTCATCCCTAAAGGACATCGTTGCTGAATGATCGAGATGTCAATCACAGAAGATGCGGAAAGTTTTGTCACTTTATAAACTATTTGCAATAACGGAAAATTCGATATTTTGTAAGAATATTTATCATGTTTATATCCATTTCTTTTTTGTACTTTTACCCTTTTTCAGCTCGGGACATTTTTGCCCAGCAGAATTAAAATCACTTTGAAAAATAAAACAAATGCAAAGTTTTCATTTCAGTGAAGCTAAAAGCGATGTTTACCGGTAAATACCCTGGGAGAAACATCACATAAGTGAGGAGATGTGTGTGTGTTATGGTGCTTGCTGCTTGCACTCATCAGATGCGATAGAGGGCACCTCTCACTGGAGGACCGGCATTGTTCCAGCTCAGCACAACCCGTGTGGTGAGGAAGGCTCCGCTTGTCTCAGTGACCTCGTTGGCAGATGGTTGTGCGGAGTTGCTACAAGACAAGATGGCGGTGAGGCGAGGTGAGGTGGACGCGTTGCTATGGTTCCCGGTCCTCGCGTATCTCTGGCCATTTCAACAGGAATGGCTGGTGTTCTCGGCTTGGGGATCCACACCCCAGGGGAAGTTACTCCGTTATCACAACAGGACAAGTTACTGTTCATCTTTACATTCGGGTTTAGAACCTTTCACGTCAGGTGTCCCCACATGTGAAAACCCATCCCATGCTTAAGAGTATCCTCCCTGGGGGGAGAATTCCATCCACCTACACATGGCAATCTCACAGATAGGTTGTTGGAACGGAATGTGCTCTATCTCTCTCTGCCTGGAGGGACACACCCAGCTGCCCTAATCCTGGAAAGCATTAGTTGCAGTTTGGCAAGATCCAAGGCACCGGGAGCCCAGGGTGTCTGTTGTGGTAACTGCTGGAGTCTAACCAGCTAAACTGCAAAGTTTGCCAGTTAAGCGCTGTGAGACGCCGTCCGGCGTGGAGGGCGCTACATAAATCAAAGTTGTTGTTGTTACCGCCTGATAGTCCGAAGGTTCATTAGTCTGAAGGTTCAATAGTCCGAAGGTTCGTTAGTCCGAAGCTTCCCCTAACCGTAAACCCAACAATAACCCTAATCCTAACCCTAACGTTTGGACTAATGAACCTTCAGACTATCGCACCAAATGTTTGGATTAACAAACCTTATTTTCGGACTATTGAGCGGTAACCACGGTATAGGAAATTTGTGAAATTTAACCGGGTATAGGAAATTTGTGTGTTCGGACTATCGAACCTTCGGACTAATGAACCTTCGGACTATCGAGTGCCCCCCCATCTTGCCATTGATTCCCCTGTCCGGCTAGCTTTCTGGCTGCTTGTCCAGCTAGGACCATCCAACCTATTAGGGCTTTGGGTTGCAGGGTTAACTGGCGCTGAGCAGGATGGATCGCTGAGATGGCTGGCAAACACTGTAGCTCTGTTTCAGGAGACACTCTACCTGGACTAAAATTATGTAGCATTTTAGACAAATTTCCTTTTAAGAAATAATATAGAAACAAACAGCTTCAGAGATGAGACTGAATTCGACAAATTGCGGCTTAGAGTGAATTCTGATCAAGGAATTTCTCCACCATACTGTTCTAATACTAGGGTCCGGCGATATATCGATATATCGCTAAAACCCAATCTAATTTTCATATCGATATGCCGATATAGACATTACAAAAATCGATATATCGAAAAAGTCGATATATCGGAATGTGCGCACACTGAACTACAATACCCAGAATGCTCATCTCTATACACAATGCACAGACCGAGGTGCAAAGCCACCATATTGTATTCATGGTACTCGAATACAATATACAGGTATGCAAGGGGTGGGGGAGGTGGGAGAGAGGGACGGCGGCGGGAGGGGTGGGGGTGGTGGAAGGAGAGAGGAACGGCGGCGGGGGCCCCCCGCCGCCGCCGCCGGCGGTGGAGAGAGGGATGGCGGTGGGGTGGGGGGGGGGGGGGGGGGGGTGGAGAGATGGGGTGGATGTGATAATATACAGATAGATAGAGATGGGGGGGATGTGAGAGAGGAGAGAGACACAGAGACACAGACAGAAAAACACAGAGATGGAGAGAGTGAGTGTGAGAGACACAGAGAAAGAAAGATATTTACCTCCTGAGGAGATAGGCCCTGAATGCGCGCGCATGCGCTGTACGTAAACCCTGAAAATATCGATATTTCGGTATATCTCGATATGAGCCCATCGATATATCTAAATCGGAAAATTTCCATATCGACGGACCCTATCTAATACAGTATGGAAACTTTAACATCAAAGAGGGGAGGGGGATGGGGAGGATTGAGAGAACAAATTAACTCTGGTGTGTATGTTCTTGTAAAATCACATAGTGCCTGAACAGCTTTGTAGCACCAAAACCAGATACTAAGTGACAAAAATGTGTCTGCTCCAATGTTCAGCAAAGAGATCAGTTATCATTTACTGTATGGTCAGTAATTAATCTCTGTATAAGATATCAGTAATCAGTGACTATATGAGATACATATATATCATATGAGTTTTTCTCACAAAATACACTTTATCAGTAACCAGTGACTGTATATTAATAATCAGTTACTATGAAATATATACTGCATATGTTTCGCCCACAAAATACGATCATTTAACTTTACAGTATCTTCTGTGAAGTGCTTTGAGACTACTCAATAACGTGATAAGGTGCTATACCAAATGCAATGATTATTATCAGTAATTAGTCACTTCATAAGATATCAGAATTTAGTTACTATATCTGGTATCAATATTCAGTCACTGTATCTCAGTCATCTTACAGGATATTAGTAATCAGTCACTGCATGTGAGATATCAGTAATCATGGCAGGTATAATAACTAACAGTCTTTGCTTCTTTTCACAGTGACGTTGAAATCTGCTGCTGTCGTATCCTTTTATATACAGTATAAACAGATCCCATTGCATACATTTTCTGGAGTTTACAGCCAATGCAGGGCTATGCTTTAAACCTGTAAATAACTGATAAAGTCTTGAAGGCTTTAATGGGGAGTAAGCTGTGGGAGGGAATAAGACGGATGGTTTATATAGAGAAATAATTGGGAGGTCTTGGTAGCTTGCTTCCTTGGGTGTATTCTGCGTCACCGCTGATGACAGATCAGCTAACCTGACTTATCAGCAGGACTTTTAAGAGGCAGACCAGTCACTGGTAGTGATTTCTACACAGGCTGCTCCTGTTAACTGGGAGCCAAAGCCCCAATGGGTTAATGGTCTTAGTTGGATGCTTATCAGTGATCACAGTGGCAAGCTGCACAATTGTACCTGGTTTAACTCTTGGTTTAACTCTTGTAGTACGCAATACACACTGTGAGCCTTGCCTTTTGCCAACACACACCTAAACTATCTTTACGAAGAGAGAGTCCATACACTATGCCAGAAACTGCTTGCCAACACTGATCCTCGTCTGTACAATTATCTGAATGTAGCTAATGGAAAATATACTGACTTCAGTGCGAAAATCTGATTATCACTTGTAAACTCGAGTGCCACCACTTGAGTCTTCATTCCAAGCTATTTGAATAAAATTAAAATAAATGAAATGCCTCTGTTTATCTTGCAGTAAATTGGAACCCAGTTGTTAGTGAGTTGGCGGATCTCTTTAAAGGGGTAATAATCCTCCAAAAACTGGGACCCTCACCAGTTTGGTTTGGCCACTGAAGCATGGTGATAGATTTCTGCGTGTGTCAGATCCTGCTGACTAAAACCAATAAGAAGTATGGTGTTCCACTGGAGGATAGCAACACCAGTGCAGATCTGACTGGCTTCTGAGGTGTAATATTGTAGGATTTATCACCCAGGCATTCTCCTTAACCAGCCTCACTGCAGCTTTCCTCAGTTCCATTACAGATATTGTTTTGTTTCAATTCATTTTATTATACTTTCTACTTCCTTGCCACATTTCTAATGATCATCTACAAAAGTAAGTATTCAGGTGTGAGCATTGATTTCCTGTGACATTACAAGGTGATGCACTGTAGATTGTCAGTAACTCACTCTGATGTTTCAGGTCAGGTTTACAGTTTTCCTGATGGTAACTTGGTCCTCGATCTGGCTCTGCTGGTACTTATGGCGGTTGTGGAGATGTTGAGGCTTTATTTAGGTAAGCTGCAATGTGAATTAAGGTTATCCTCTGTGGGCAGAAGGAACACATGAGAAAAGGTACATGGTTGATGGATCTCAGATAGAGATTGCCGGGTGGTGCATTCAATAATACAGTAATAAAATAAGAAGAATTTGGTCACTGAATCCACAAATGTCTGCAGGACCCTGCTATGCAAAATTGGCTGCCATGTTCCTCCCACAAAATATAGTCAATCCGCTTTGCAGTATATTTTGTGAAGTGGTTTGGGATGTCTCAACAACATGATAAGGCTCTACATCATAAAATACAAGGATTATAATATTCTAATCATCATCCTTGCATTTGATATGACATCTTATCATGTCTTTGAGACATCTCACAGAATTGACTGTATATTTTGTGGATTAAATTTAAACTAGCCCTTGGGATACCCTCCTGACGTGAAAGATGCTGTACAAATGTCAGTTTGTTGTTGTTACTTGTTAAACTGGGTATGACAATTATAAAATAATCTTCTCTGCTACAAATTTAAAACTGGATGAAAACCAACTGCTGACCCTCAAAATACCATTGTTTCATTTGCTTTCTGAGATTTCTTTCAGAACAAAGTCTGAACGCTTTTGTTTGCTGCATTTTGCTGTAATCAACGACAGCAGACCAGTTGGTAGCGCTCTCACCTCTGAGTCAGAAGGTTATATGTTCAAGCCCCACATCAGAACTGGAATTACATAATCTAAGATGATGCTCTAATGTTATGTGCGTGTGTGCACACGTGTCAGATCTCAAACATTGCTGTTCTCTCTGGATTGATTGCACACCTTTTGCAGGCGTTAAAGGTAATCTGACGGAAAACGAGATTGCAATGGGCACGAGCCTGGGGCTGATGGTGGGCAGTATGCTGCTGTGTCTGTACTTCCTCTTGTGGCAGACTTATGTGCTGAAGGCAGACAACATCATTGCCGCTGTCCTCCTGCTGCTCTATGCAGTCGAGGGCCTTTTGGAGATTGTTGTGATAATAGATTTTGTCAGGTAAGTGGTTATGTACACAGGCTCCATGTTATATGTAAAGGCATTGGCAGCGGCTGGTAACTGATCAGATATGGGTTTCTGTCCTGGTTCATGTTAGTTGCAAGTTTAGTTAGTTTAACGCCTTGGGTGTTTGAATGGCATTCAGCTTGTTGTGCCAAAATGTAGACTGGCTGGGCACTCAGTGTTGGCCTGGTTAAGAGTAACAATTTGAGCTGGTCAGGCCAATGATACATCAGGAGTTTTACCGGGGAGTGTGGACGGACAGTGTGGAGGAAGCTTTACTCCTATGTATATCTAGTGCAGAAATTGAGTTTATTACTAGGCTGGTACTTAACCTGATGCCAAAGTAGACATTTTGACATTAACAGGAGTACGGTGTGGTTGGACCTGGCAGGTTACCAGGAGAGGCTCCAGAGTTTGGATTTTCCAACTGAAGTGAACAGGATTCTGACGGGAATATGTACAACATAGGCACTGTATAAACCTGTTTCATATTGTCTATTTTCTCCCTTCCTCCCGAAGACGTTGACTCTCAGTTGCACAGCTGCCAGGTGCCCAAGTAGGCGTGTGAGCGGGACGGTGAGTGTCGGCAAACAAGGCTCGGCCGGGTGGGAAGGGGGTCATAGCTGATGGGTTACCTTTGATACTTGTGCAATCCTGATCTGATTCACTAGCGGTCAGGAACACAAACTCAACTAATTTTCTCCTCTCAATGAGCACTGAGACATCCTGTACAGCCCTCTGAGAGAATGGACATGGGACCCTCTTTGTTTGTGCAGGGACGTGATTGAGATACACAAAATTATGAAAGGGATTGACAAGTTAGATCAGGGACTACTCTTCCCTCTGGCAGAGATAGTAACCGAGTTGGTGGGAGGGGCTAGCTTTAAATCTAGACTGAAGACCATTTGAACTTGAGGTTGGTGAGCTTGTTATTGCGAAGATGTGGAACATTCTGTCCCAGAAAGCTGTAGTCTGGGAGCTGGAAGGAACGAGCACCAGTCTATCCCTGCCTGAGGTCGTTGCTCTATCTGCCGGTTGTGAGCTCTGTGTCTTAAGAAAAGGCAGAATGAACAGATGACATTGTTTTTCACCTTGTATTTTGTACAGATGATTGGAATAACAGACCGTTCACCTACTCAACAAGCAACATTCCAGGAGGATTATTTGGAGTTCTGTGCTATAGGAATCAGAAAAAATTCCACTGTCAGCTGCTGAGAACATTAAGCACACAGATTTTACGTTTCCTGAAAGATTTGTTGGAGGAGTAAGAGAGAATAGATGATATAAAGCCTCTGCTTATTATATTACAAGGACCATGCATGCTGTTCGTTCAGATGCAATGCTTTGCCATGTATTTATTTTGAAACTCTTTGGCGTCTCGGCCCCTCCACATCCCAGCTCTGGAGCTACCTTCTGGTTCAGCTTTGGCTGTTACACAGCTCTACTATTCCTCAAGGCTGGCATCCCAGTGCACAGCTGCTGATAAACCATATAGTTTAGCTTCAACCATCGATTCTTCCCCTTCATAGCATGCCAAAGCCCTAATGGGTAGTCTTTGCCAGAAAATACTCTCAGTGGCAAGCTATGATTAAGACTCCAGCAATTACCCCAACCACACATCAACCATCGACTCTTGCAAGTCTGCACTTATTACTCTTGTACACCTCTTTTTAAACAAGCATGGTACAGTATGTTCCTACAGGGAGAGATTGTGTATTTCCAGAATCAAGCAAATGTCCATGTGCATGTGATTTTCATATGTGGAACTCTTTCACTGACCTGTATGTTCTTTTAATCTGTATAAATTCTCAGAGCAGTAACCTATCAGGGAGGAGCACTGTTTTTATACCATACTGGTTTATACATCTATATTGTATAAAATAAATCAACCTATTTTTTCTATTCATGGTTTTTAATGTCACAATAAAATATATTTTATTCCTTTTATCATTGCAACAGCACAGCTTTCTTAAGAACTATTACACTGATTATTACTGAACACTTCATACATGTGAGCCTGGCAGAGACTTCCAGTGGCTTTGAAACTGTTTTGACATTAATACAGTTTATTAAAATAATTATTTCATTTGATAGCATCTTTCACATCTGGAGAAAGTTCAGTGACTGTATTTGGTAGATGAAACACCAAGATATCAGGGTGGGTCTGCACTTTTTACAGGTGAGTAAGTGATCTTTAATTGTTTGGGTTAATTGCCAGTTTATCCGTGACCAACTTCCGTATAACCGTCACCTAAAAAAAAAAGTCCACATTCGAATAACCGGAATTTATCCGGCACAACGCATTATATATTGATTTATTTTGTGTTTTCGGCCGAAAATCCGGCACGCACTTTAACTGGCATTGGCCAGGTCCCGAGGGTGCCGGATAAACAGGCTTTTACTGTATTGTGTTCACTTTTTGACTCTCTGCCTCTTTCCGTTATAGAAACCAATAAAGATAGTGCCTGCCTAAAAATGTTGCGATGTACTGCAGTACCCTAAATTAATCACTGTATTTGTAAGTGAATTTGGCAGCCAATTTGGGCACAAAAAGTCCTACAAGCAGCCATGAATTGAGTGACCAATTTTATTTGGGAGATTGTTGGCCACTCCTTCTCTTTTCAAGTAATGCTATGGGATCTTTAACATCCACCTGAACAGGCAGAAGGATGGTTAATCACATTTTCCAGCTCCTTTTGCAGATCTCAAGAGGTTTTCACTTCTCAGCTGCTGATCTAGGACCCTTGTGAATGATTTTCTCTCGTCCGGTGACATTTTGTAGCCAAAGGTTCCAATGAATGGAAGTCACCCTCTGTTAATGTAACCAAGTCCCTGTTCTTAATGAGTGAGACACTGGACAACAAGTATTCAAACGTGAAGCAGGTCAAAGTTAACAACAAAATGACATTTGTAAGAGTGCCTTTCATGTCAGGAGGATGTCCCAAGTCAGGGGTTAGGACCCGAGCATGGGGGTGGCAGGGGGGGCAGAGAGGTAGGAAAATGACTGAAGGCGTGGTCAAAAAAGAGGGTCTTGAGGCTGGCCTTCAAGGGAGAGAACAAAGTGAAAGGATTGTGGGATGGAGTTCCAGAGCGTGGTGGCAGAGAGCCTGGCCACCAATGGTCGGGCGGGTCAGGAGAGAGACCTGGAGCAGGCTGGAGCCTGCTGACCGAAGGGAGCGGACAGGTTGATAGGGGGTTCAGAAATCTGAGAGATAGGAGGGAACAAGGCTGTGGAGGATCTTGAATTCGACAAGGGATAAACCAACAATTAAATCTTAACAATTCACACATCCAATTCCCTGTGACTTCCATGCTTTCGTGTTCTCACCTTGATGCTTGTGCCAATCAATGTACTCAAAGATAGGGTAGGAAGACACTCTTAGCAATGCATTTAAATAAAGTAGTTCATAACCCTAGATCCTGGGCTGTCTAACCGAGCCTGCTCAGTGCTTGCTCTCGAAGAGATACTCCAGGTCAGGCTGACGTATTCTCTGCTCCATGTTGTGGTTTTTGGTGAAATCCTTAAGTAGGACCATGACTTCGCTGTCAAACTCGGGAGGAGTTGGTTTGGTTTCTGGTGGGGGGGTGGGTGGGGGGGGGGGGGGGGGGAGTAGTGAGGAACAAATGGAGAAAAATCAAAGGTCATAAAACCGTATAGCACAGAACAGCCAAGTTGTGGAGAGAAATGTCATGAAAAATTACTGGTCACCGCAAAGGAATTAAACATTTTCAACCTCAGATACAAAGGTGGTCAGCAGGAGAATTATTTAAGCCTAATTCCACCTTGGGCAGTAGCTCAAGGAAAGGGTTACCACATGCTCTGTTTGATTTGGGGCAAGACCAGGGGATAATTGCAATTTATATTTATGTGCCTTTTACATCGGGAGGATGTCTCATAGTGCTTTACCGGCTGACTGAGCCAGCATACTAATCTTTAGTATAGAGACTTTCATTTGAGGAGGATGTCCAAAGCGCTCCAAAGGATTTACTGCAAAGGGCAGTGACTATGTGTTTCACAGGCAAACACAGCAGCCAATTTGCTCACAGCAACGTCCCATAAACAATCATTGAATGAGTGAGTTGAGTCATGTTTTTAAAATTTGGGGTATTATTGACCAGAAGAGATTTTTAATGTCCACATGCACAGGCACACAGCCTTAGTTTAATGTCTCAAGCAAAAGGACTTCTAACAATACACACCCCTAACCGTTCATTGGAGTATATGGGTTCCAAGACCTGACATGAGGCTTGAAACCATAATCATCAGACTCAGAGGCAAGTATGCTATCAGAGGCGAGAGCCAGACTGGTTGTGAGGGGAGTTGAAGAGGGTGGTGGTTTTGGGGGTGGGGAAGATGATCAAAAGTGCAGCCAAAGAGGCAAGTCTTGAGACAGGCTTTGAAAGTGGGGAGAGACGGGGGGAGAGGCGGGGCACTGAGGTGAAGGGACTCAGGGATAGAGTTCCCGATGATATGTTGAGGCAAAATAAATCTTACTCAGTTTAGGAGCTGATAGCTGGAATTGTACCTACCTGTTGCCCAATAGTAGATGTCCCAGTCATTGCTGGGTTGGTTGATCAGCTTATCGTATAGACTCAGCTGCTTCTCACTCATGTTATTCAGATACTCCTTGGCAAAAAGGCTGAAATATCATCATCACAATCAATGTCATCACCTCTTCTGGTTGAAAAGGGAAGGAGCTCAATTTTACTTAGTGTTCAAGGTTAAAACCAATACAAAATAGTAATTTATCATGTTGGCAAATTGCTTATTACTAGTGTCAATGTACAGTCAGTGCAGTGTACTATAATAAATCCTTTTGATATAGCATCCTATCACTGCATTGCGATGTCTCAATGCTCATCACAGAATATATATATATTGCAAAGTGTATTTTGTGGGTTAAACAAGGCAGCCAGTTGCTCACAGCAGTGTCCCAGTTGTAGAGTGAATGTCCAAATTTTGGGACAAAATTTCAGGAGGAAGATCTAGTGGTTGGGTGACTCTTGAGAGACAGATACTCGGGGTCAATAGGTTACAGAGCACAGGAACTGGGGGTCAGAGCGTTACAAGAGATGGGGACTTGGGAGTCAAAGGGTCCCAAGGGATGAGGATAGGGAGGAATGAAGGGTAAGTGCCGGGGGTTGTAGCTACACTCACACATCATACCTCAGGATGATGCCGTTCTCCAGCATTCCCCGTTTGCGGCTCTCATACAGCAGGCGTGCTCGCTTCGTGTGCAGGGGCTCGTCGATCCGCTCTTTCCACGGAGGCAGTAGAATGTCAGTTATATCTTTCATACTGTCATCGGGGGTATCACCGCGATAGGCACGCACAGAGCACGTTCCCAGCAGGGTCCGGGCCACCTCCGCTCTGCACACAGTCACAACCTGTGAGGAAAAGGGGGGCAGTCTGAATCCTTTCTGTGTTAATTCCTCCTGCTACCTGAAGCTCCCACTACTTGCTTTTTCTATCAGTAAATGTCCACTGATGGGAACTTGCCTTCTTTTATTCAAATCTGTCTTGTTTCCTCCCTGGATTGTTGTTCCGCCCTTCGTAAAGAATGTTCTCCCTGTTCTTTAGAGTTTGGGAAATTTTGCTTTGATCAACATCAAACTCAGCTACAATTGACTTCTGACTTACTTTATCTTTTAACTTTTTTAAAAAAAACTTCCACCCATCGAGTTAAAGTAAGAACAATGTAGAAGACGCCATAACTGCAAGTCAAATTCTTTGTGGTCACGCAATGTAATTACTGTATTACATAATTAATCATAATTATTACAGGTGCGAATGAAATCTTTCATGCAATTTAGTGAATTATGCAATTGTCAGCATTTGCATATCTGATGATAAACCCACTACGGTTTGCCATACAAACACATAACAAGTTCTCAGGACTGCACTTGGAATTGTGCACGGAATTAAGTGCTGCCCTGCCACAGGATCTTTAAAGTTCACCTGAACAGGCGCAGACGGGAGCTCGGTTTGGTTCAACATCTCGTTTCGCCCACAAATAAACAGTCAATTCACTTTACAGGATATGCTGTGAGGCGCTTTGAGGCGTCTAGAAGATGTGAAAAGCGCCGTATCAAATGCAAGGATTATTATTATTTATCTGATCGGCTGATTAATGCGCTGCGCCTTTGACAATGGAGGGCTCCCTCTCCCAGCCAGCGCCGCACCGGAGCCTCAGCCTGTGAGGTCTCAACCCACAACCTTCTGACCCAGAGCTCCGAATGCTGTGCCCTGGCCTGACAGACCTCCTTGTGCCCACAGCCCGTCTAATGTCACTCACTCACTCACTCACCCGCCTCCACACCGACATCTTGGTGCTGGGGACAGAATCACAACCTGTAACCCGGAGCAGTAACGGTGTGACACCACCCGGGGCGCTATTGGTCGAGTCTTGAAGCGGAAGCACAAGGGCGGTCCGTCCCCGAACTGTGTCCGAGTGTCGCACGCGGTTCAGGTCCGTCCCCGCAGCCGGTCCGGGTGTGTAATTGTCCGGGCGGCGGCGGCGCTGCTGAGAGAGCGGGAATGGCTGAGGGCGCGGATCTCATCGACATTTACGCGGATGAGGAGTTTAACCAGGTGGGTGAGCGGCGGCTGCGGCACGTGGGGGTGGGTGGCAGCGGCGGAGCCTCGGGCCCGGGGCTGGCCCAGCGCGAGGTCGAGGCTGTGGCGCAGGCCTCAAGGCCGCCAACTCGAGTGATGGGGTGGCCCGGCCGAACCCGCCCCTAGCCAGAGGAGGTGGGGACTTTCCGGGGGCCGGACCTGCCGGGAACTGTAGCCCCCGTGATCGTGCCTCAGCGCTGGCCTCCGAATACACTCGAGCCCGGGGATTCGGGGCCTAAAACGAGTCCTCGGGGACAGAATCGTCTGTGGAGCCGCGACGCCCAGTCTCTCCCAGTTGAGGCTGAAGCTCAAAATATATTTGTTATTGCAGGGATTTTTTCTCACTGCTTTATTAGGAAAACAGTTAATGCGAATTAACATTTCTCTTGGTTTTCCCGAGCTCCAGGGGGAGCGGGACCTTTTCATCCAATTTAGACCCACAACCACCCGGCGCCTCACACACAGGTTTGGTCCAAATGTTTACCCTGAAGTCAGGGCTTTGAGGTGTGCAAGAGATGCCGAGTCAGTGGCCACCATCTCACACGATTGGGTACAGAGTGTTCGTTTTATTCTCTCCCTCCTGTGTGTGCACCAAATAAACCCGAGCAAAACAATAATAAAATGAACGAGGTTCAGCAGAGTTTGGGATTATCTGAGTGAAAGGTTTCCAGTGAAAATCCCTTGTTCTCTTCGTGTGAAAACAATTAATATTCGATTGGGATTCCGGCACAGACTAGATGGGCTGAATGGCCTCTTTTTGTGCCGTAAAATTCTATGAATCTATGATTCTGTCCGGACTCACTCTGGTCTATGTACTGAAATTTCAAGGTTCCCAAGCTTGGAGTTGAGATGAACTTGCAATTTGAAATGCAACATCGAAATGTCTCTTGGTGCTTCACATCGTTTAGCAACAATATAAGCAAACACATTTGCACCCAGTAGGAGTTGAATGGCCAATTTATATGACATAGATAGTTGACCTGGACACTGGAAGAAAGACCCTTCTGATTGTAATGGTGCCTTGGCATCTTTAATGTCCCACCAAAAGGACGGCACTTCCTTAAATTGAGTGCTTTGCTGGAGTGTCAGCCTAGATTAATAATAATAATAATCCTTGCATTTGATATGGTGCCTAATGGCGTGTTTGAGGCATCGCAAAGCGCTTCATTCACAGAATTTACTGTAAAGTTATTTCAGTGTATGTTGTGGGTGACATGCAACGGCCAATTATGCTCCCAAGACTCAATATGGAACTTGAACCCCAAACCTTCTGCCTTGAAGACTACCATTTTAACTTGATGCAATTCTACAGTGCAATTCTTCAAAATGTCGCTTAGACTTTTATTCGTGCTGTGACTAGAATTGCTTCATGGAGACTATGAAATGCAACGGGTTAGCACAGGGAATGCAAAGTCATGGATTGCAAGTCTCTGCTGGTCAGTCTCCAAAATGCATTAGAAGGTTTGCTGAGTACAAAGTGCTGCAGCTGGAGGGGGGAGGGGAGAGAACAGTGAAATTTGTGAGATCAACCGTTTACAGAGATGCAATTCTTTTCAGAAGTCCTGGAATGTTGCAGCATTATTTGCATTACTGTTTCTCTCCACATCTGCCACCGTTATTTGAATATTTCTGCTCCAGGAAATCAGTAAAGACTTCACATGAATAAAATGCTTCAAATAGCCAGTATGTCACACTATGTCATAAATTTCCAAGGTTGTACGCTTTCATTGAATTAGTTTAGCTAATTTCATCCTTTGGATGAAATGTTAAACTGAGGTCAAACAGCAGAGAGGAGGAGAGGGGGAGGAACTCAATCATCTGCTTGAGTTTATTATAGTGAACATTAAATATCCAATGGCTCTATTTTTCCCAGTGTCTTGGCTAACATTCCCCAGATAAAACAGGTCTTTCACTTTGTGGCTATATGTGGGACACTGTGATGTACAAATTGGCTGCTGTGTTCAGAGTCCTGGTTGGAACACTCACCTCGCAAGTGAGAGTCCCGGGTTTGATTCCCGGCAGAGTGAAACCTTAGACAAATACAATTATTTGAATTATTATTGGGTAGTTCAGACAGTAGTTTGCAGTATTACGAAGTCCTGGGTGTCAGCCTCAGAATTGGATTTAGTACTCTCTCAAAATGGGTGTACAGCATGCATCTTTTGAGGGCATTCCATTCCCATTAATCACCCTGGGATTTCCATGGGTTGTGGGTTGGATGGAGCTCTGTTTGGTTTGAATACTCTTAAGAATGGTGATGGGTTTCTGCATGTGTCGAACACCTGGTTGAGCCAACTCAAAGAAAACATACAGCAGCCAAAATGTAAATGACATATGTACATGAAACTGGGTGGATCATAATAGTTACGTTGATGGGTTTTTGCATGTGTTGTCCTCACAGTGAATGGTTAAGATATCTATGTCAAATGAACACCTGTGTGCAGTCCGCTGTGATGTTTGTGGTTTGTGTAGGAAACATGTTGTTTAATATTGGAAGTTGTTGCCTCTGGTTGGCTTTGGGGATTTCCCCTCCCTCTGGGTATAGAGAAATTAACAGTGGATAAGAATGTCATTAGGCCCATTGTGTCTATGTCTCCACTCCCTGTTTTAAGTCACTGCATTTTATGGAGTGAGCAGTGAGGTTTTTTTTCCATCACCTGGGATGCATCTGAGATTTTGTGATGTAACAGTGTGCCTTGCTTGAATTCTGTGTTGGCCTGGCTCAGTTAGCCACACTGATCAGAAGGAAGCTTCCAAATACTTTGTAGGATATAATGTAATGGCAGTGACTGTGTATTTTGTGCAAGAATGCATTAGTGAACTTAATGAGAATTGATTAGAATAATAATCCTTGCATTTGATACAGCTACTGATCAGGTCAAAACATCTCGAAGCTCCTCACAGCAATTAATGGTTTAGTGTCATGATTGTGGATTATAGACAAATGTGGCAGGCAATTTGTACATAGCAGGACTGAAACACAAAGAGTCAGGTGGGGAATAGGCAATTTATCTGGGGGAATGTTGGCCAGGACACTGGGATATTGAAACTCCCTTCTCTTTTTCAATAGTGAGATGGGATCTCTGGGATCCACCTGAACAGGCCAACAGAACAGGACCTCAGTTCAAAGTTTCATCATAATGATGGCTCCTTCAATACCGCAGACACCCTTCCCCCACAACACTGCATTGGATAGTCAGCCTAGACTATATGAGTTCAGAGTCCCAACATGGGGCATGAACCACAACCTTCTAGTGGAGAGAGCGCTACCACAGAACCAGGCTGCCCCCATTGAAAGCTTTTACCAATTGTGCTGCAACCTGTTTTCAGTACAGAATTCTGTGCCATAATAGTCCTATGTGTAAAATAAAAATCTAACTCTTCCCCTGTTTTCAGTGATCATACCGTACCACTTTACAGCAGAAGATATTGTGCTCTAGTTACACTTTGAAAGAGCAATACATTCAGTCCTATTGACCTGTCTCCTCCAGTCCCCCAAAGCCCATTCTTCTCAATATTAATTTATTAATCTCTTGAAAGATGACATGGATTAAATTTGTGCTTTCTCATTCTTGGGTCGTTGATGAGCCATACTGCCATTACTTCAGTATTTACAGTTACAACTCTCACAATCTTAAACTTCTTAGCTCAAGAGGGAAAGATCAATGTGGGTTGATGTGCATGTGAGTTGCTGTATCTGTTCCAGGCATTTTTGTGGTCATGCAGTGTGATTAGGATTGGAGCTCCTCAGTAACTCGGAGTTGATGTGAAGATTAATGAATGAGGTTCACCTATCGAGGTGTTGCCAACACTGGCAGGTGTGTGTCACCTGGTGCGTCTTGTGTTCTGTCATTTTGTTATAACTGTAGGGAAGGGTAAGAAATCCCCGGTAAGAAAAGAATTTGAGGCTCAAAGTGTTAAGTGTCAGACTAGGGCTGTTGAAGCTTGTTCTTCAATTACCTTCTCCAATCAGTAGCACATTCACATTTGAGTCAGAAGGTTGTCGGTTCAAGTCCCAGAGACTGAGCTCACAGCCTAGGCTGACCTAGACAGTGCCATAATTGGTAATGCCATCCTTCTGATGAGGCTTAAACCAAGGCTTTGGTTTAAACCCATATATTTTCCAATGGACATTAAAAGATCCAATGGCAGTATTTGAAAAGGGAGGAAATCCTCCCAGGTCCCAAATAAAATCAGTCACTCACTTGGTAGCTATTTATGGCTGTGGCAAATTGGCTGCCACAGTCGCTTAAAAGTACATAGTCATAGCACTTTAGGGTAAATCTTGTGAAGCATTGTAAGATGTTTTCATAACTTGGGTCAGGCATTATTATCAATGTAAAGATCATTATATTGTTTTAAAAAAATTTAAATGGACACTCAGAGAGAAAGAAAGTGCAAAGACCTTCAATTCCCTCTCAAACCTGGAAGGCAGGTTTTTGAACGGAAACAAACTGGATTGTAAATATTTCCCAAACTGTGATGATCTGAAATGTGACAGCGATGGTTGTCAGGTTGAAGAATTGTGGTCGTTGGTTTGCAATGCGAGTCACAGCTGTCTGAAACTTCAAGCTGAAGCTCCTCAACGTATGGGTTTTCCAATTACAGCCACCACTTCCGAACACAAAGTGGCGATGGGGGACCACAAAACTAAAAGCACTTCTGAACATAGCTTCAATAGCATGTTCCCTTTATAGCATGGGTCTCCAACAGTCAGTCGCACACTGTTGGGGTCTGGTTGGAACTTCCTAGGATTGTGGTCAGTCAGTTTTTGGTATACCTCTACCCTCCTCCTCCCAGTGGTTCAGAGTAAAACGTCCTTGTTCCCTTTCAGGAGACGGATTACGTTGCTAACGATCAGATTGACCTGTACGATGACGTGATCACCCCAGGGGACGGCAACGCACACGATGGGCCGAGTTACGATGAAATAATCCCGCGGGCGGTGGGTGAACCCCAGAAATCGGACAACGTCAGGCCCACCATCGTCTACACGTACGGAGGGAAACGACAGGCTGTCTACGTGGGAAACCTTACCTGGGTCAGTGTTCCAACTCCCTAGACATTTTCCCAGAGGACTAGAATTTTTCTCTCCCCTTATCCCTCAATTCCTGAAAGTACATTGAGAGCAGTAGCCTGGGCGTGAATACTGTACAGAACATTTTGAAGAATAATTTCAAGTCAATGGACCCAACCATTTGGTTATAATTGTCCTGTAGCTGAGTGGTTAGAGCACACACCTTACAAGTGACTAACCTGGGTTGAATTCCTGGCAGGGTGAAACCTTGAGCAAGTTTCCTTACTCCACGCCTTAATAATCCCTCAAAATAAACAATAATAAATTGGTCACTTGAATCCACAACTGTTTGTGGGACACTGCTGTGCGCAATTGACTGCCGCAGTTCGCCCACAAATATACAGTCAATTCACTTTACAGTATATTCTGTGAATTGCTTTGAGACGTCTAGAAGATGTGCAAAGTGCTGTATCAAATCACGGATTATTTTAATTGGGCACAAAACCAAAATGGCTGCCCTGGTGGCACTACCTGCTCGCTTGTCATGCTACAAAATGGCTGACTTCTGTATCACAATCACTTGCTGCATAAATTGCATAGCAAGTTATAGCTATGACCTAACAACCTGCACCTTGAGAGGTTTGGGAAGTTTCCCACAAGCATAGGAAGGAGAAGCGTTCTTACAAGGGTTTTGGAGACAGGGAGAGAAGGAGTTCCAGAGAGTCAGGGTAACAAGGCTCTGCCACTGATGTTGGGACAGAGTGAGCACCCGAGCCAGGAATGTGTTGCCATGTCGCACACGTTGAGGGCTGTGTGCCTTTAGTTCTGCTTCAGTTTCAAAAGAAAATTGAGGAGGAACATTAAAGGGAAGTCCAGTTCTACATTTCTTTCTATGTCCTAATGATGGTTACTTATTATTCCTGTGCAGTGGACGACAGACCAGGACGTGGCTGATGCTGTGCATTCAGTTGGGGTGCAGGATCTGCTGGAGATAAAGTTTTACGAAAATAGAGCCAACGGGCAATCCAAGGGGTGAGTGGGTGTGAATCTTTGTACTTGGAGCCCCAAACAGCACATCTGAGCAGTAACGTCATGGGGGAGTGGGGCAGATAGATGACAAAACATCCCAAATGCACTGCGTTCATAAATAAATGTAAACAGAAGGAAGAGCACTGTTTGTTAGTTTGTGTTGTTTATACATATACAGCATCTTTCAAGTCAGGACGATGTCTCAAGGCATTTTGACAGTAGTGGCACCTGAGCTGGGGAGTGGGCGGGAGAAAGGGAGAGGGACTACTGAACTTGTGGTTAAAGAGGTAACCCTTGAGGTAGACCTTGAAGGAGGTGAGGAGCAATTCAGAGACACTGGGATGTGGGGGTATATAGGCTGAAAGCCCGACGACTGTTTAAAATCCAATTGAAGTTTCAGGCCAACATTGTATTGCTGGCTTGATATATTGTTTTAAATGTGTGATTGTGTATTCTGTTGAATAACCCTTCGTCCTTTGAGACTTACTGCTGTGAACAAGATTGAAGATGCTATCTGCTTGGTGTGGGTAGGTCTGTGGGCTGATCCCTTATGGCTGTTTAGGGGCTGTCTCTGTGACCACCAGTGGTAAATCCGTTATGCTTTCGACAATGCGACTTTTATTTGTTTTACAAGGATGTTTTTAATTCTTTTCACCCACAAAATATACAGTCAATTCACGTTCCAGTAAAGGACATGTGATGCTGAAGAGTATCAGCACACAATTCGAGGGGAAGTTTAATTTCTTCACTCAGGAATTGGTTGCAGTTTGGAATTCATCCCCACAAGTGGCTGTTGAGGCTGGATTAATTGGCTCGTTCAAAATGGAATTGGATCAACAGCTGATCAGTGAAACCTTTAAAGGGCATGGGGGTGACAGAGAGAGCTTGTATGTGGGGAAAGAAGGCTGTGTGTGTGTATGTTTGTGTGTGGTGGATGGGGAGAGAGAGAGAGAGCTGTGTGTGTGTGGGAAGGGGGGGGAGCTGGGAAGTGGAGTGAAAGTAAAAAGACTGAGGGAGCAGAGGCTGGCTAATGGCCTCCTCCTACCCTGACATTTTCTGTTTTTATGTAGACTCGAAGCAGTGTAAAAATATTGACTGTTCA
Source organism: Hydrolagus colliei (assembly GCA_035084275.1). Lineage (NCBI taxonomy): Eukaryota > Metazoa > Chordata > Chondrichthyes > Chimaeriformes > Chimaeridae > Hydrolagus > Hydrolagus colliei. The sequence goes on along the minus strand of CM068757.1, from coordinate 11,428,363 downwards.
CTGAGGGGTAACCAGTCTCTTTCTCTTTTTCTCTCTCTTCCCCCCCACCTCCTCCATCTCCTGAACAGGTTTGCGGAAGTGTACCTGGGATCTGAATCTTCAGTACGCCGCCTCATGGAGCTGCTTCCCCAGCGAGAACTACACGGCCAGCGCCCGGAGGTCATGCTCTGCAATAAACAGAACCTCAACCAGTTCGAAGCCCAGTCTAAGAAAAGTAAATCTTTGGAAATTCTTCACGTTCAATCTCCATTAACCTCTCTCCAGAGCTATGAGCTTGTAGTGACCGGTAACTCCTTCACGTGTGATGCTGGTCACTGGCGGTCAGAGCTGGCCTCATGTGGCAAAGTGTCTGATTATTTGGTTGAATGGCAGGAAATAGAAGCATTATTCTACTGCTTGGGTTTGGCTGATCAATCAAATACCTTTGATGGATATTAAATCCTTTGTCATTTCACTGGCACACAAGGATAGAGGGGATCAAAACCACTGATGTTTCTAACCCCACCGGCTCCTCCAAAAAGCACTTCCAAAGAGCAGGAGAGGGCCATTCAGCCTGTCAAGCCTGTTCCACCCTGTGAGGTCAAGGCCTATTCCCTGCTTTTCCTCCACTCCCCTTAAATTGCAGTTTCACACTCGCAATCTTAGTGTGAAAATTGCCAGCTTGGATTGGATCCCTGGGAAGGCTTTCTCCCCTTGTCTTATTTACCGGCCAGTTTGATGGGGGTGGGTGGGGATTCTAAAGGGTAAATGGGCTTCCAGTCCTTGGTTCTGGGAGAGGACCGTGCAGTTCTGGGCTCCACTTGCCAGGGGGTGTCTGGTGAGCTGGCTGGTGGAGTCCCAACGCTGCGGTCATCATGGTTTTGACACTTAACATTTCTCCTCTGTGACAATGTGAACTGACTTTTGCTAAGTTTCCGCGGACATTTGTGAACTCTTGTTTTTTAACTGAATTCAATGCTGGAAATGTGATTCCAATTGAGCGTAACTTGTTCTCACTGTGATAACGCCGCTCGGCACAGGCGCGGTTTGTTCCCCGAACGCACTGATCTATGGTTACTGCAATAAAATCTGCCTTTGTGCAGTTTGTGGCACAGATCTGTGTTGTGTTGAGACCTCTCCGTGCTGTGTGCAAGGAGGGAGCACAGTCCATAGACCTCCGATCTGATTTGGCTTTGTTTTTGACTTTTGTCTGTGGGTGCGTACGTGATGATTCCTTTAACCAGTTCTGCCATTTGGGGAGGGTCTGGCTCTGTCTCACCCACCCCCTGTTTCATATAAACACTGTGGTACTCAAGCTCTGCTCTGAATGGAACTCCAGTTTTATCTGAGCAGTTCCCTCAGTGGAATCTTGAACTTTGAGGATGAAGCTTGCCGTGTGGCACTCACCTACAGAGGGGGAATGTCCCTCTTTACCGATGATTCCATGTGTCCCTCCCCCCCAATTTCTCTCCAGGTGTTTATTTTTCGAGCTTGCTGCTGTGTTGTGTTATTTTGTTCGTTGTCCTGTGATGGGGACGGGAATCCACAACCAATTTTATTATTTTTAATCTGTGAATCTTTAAGATTTGTCAACATATCCAGAGTTCTGTTATTTGTTCTAACTGCTCAGTGCAGTTGACATTTGTTAGGTGGGACAGTGGCAGATATTACAGTTACAGTACAATTTTCTCCCTCCGCCCAAGCCTGTTACTGTTACTGAGCTCTTTTGATGGCGATTGAAAACGCCTCTTGTCCTCATGTCAGACTAACTCCTGCTTTGAATCCATCTTACATGGGGGAGAGGGAAATAGAAGGATATTGGGGAGGCTAGGGGGAGGCATGGGAGAATTGTGCGGAGTATAAACACTGACATGAACTGGTTGGGCCAATAGGCCTGTTTCTGTACTGTAGATACAATTTAATCAGAACAACATGTTCTCACAAACAGTAATTCCTCTGAGCCAATATCCTACATTTGATTATTATTTTGAACCTTATTACATTCATTCAAGTCACAACTGTTTCCCATATAAGCCGCCAAGAGTTCCCTGCTCAGGCGTGGCAAACTGTAACAGTGTGCCTCCAGCACTGACCTCAGACAATCTGGCTCACTTCATGTGTGACCTTTCCGTTTCCCACACCAGCCATCCTGTCTGAGAGACGCTGCCCTACAACACCTTGTATTATTATCTACTGTGGTTTAAAACCGTAAACGATTGGACAGCGCTCCCTGTTCTATGCAGCAGTTACTATTTCGCGGGTTGGTTACTCTGCTCTGGAACCGGCGGATTGTCAAGCTACTGATCGGGTTGAGTTTAGAAGGTGTGTGCCTGACTTGCAGTAACATTAGCTGGCCTCCTATGCTGTAAATATTCTATGATTTTTGTGAAACTGTTGTTGGTAAATAACTTTTTACTACACTCGTGAGTGAGCGTTCAGTTTACACCACACTCCAAATAGATCCAGCTTGTCTCCCATCAGTGAATTGTAACATTTGAGCAACAATTTCTTGCTTGTTTCATCTGACCGTGCGCAGCCTAGTGTTCGTGAAGGGAAGACTCTTGTGTATAGACCCTTACACGGTAATCCTGCCCTGCTTTAAACCCAACTTTGCAGCAATTTCTGCAGTGACTGGATTGCCTGTAATACAGAGGTGATGAGACGCTGACATAAAGCAAAGGCGCCTGAGGGCAAAAGAAGCAAGCAACATGGAGTCAGGGGCCTGACAAAGGAAAGGGAACCGGCGCCCAATTCCTCTTACAGATGAGAAGGTCACAAACAATCTCAATTTTACACTGAATGCCCGTTTGCTCATGTATTCAGCACCTTGCTCAGTGCTCACGGTGTTGTAGTTCTCACCTGGAAGAGTTGCTGCTTCTCTTCTCTTCCCTTCCCGTCCCCTCTCCCCAACCCTATTCCCACTCCCCGGGGACAATTGAATTAATGCACAAGGGCATTGCTGCTGCCTAAACTTCAGCCATGTGTTGCTTGGGGTGGGAGGGGGAAGAGATAGGCTGGAGGGGGTTACAGGGCCTGGGGAGATGGAAGGGAGAGAGTACAGGGCTCTGCAGATTAATAAGGCTAATTAGATTAAATCTTAATAATTCTGGTTAGAGCATCCCATGATGTTCCTGAGTGGGTTGGAAGGAGACTTATCGTGACCTCCATATATTTACATTGTGTTGGAATCCTTGTTAATCACAACAGAGGGTCATGGGAGGAGTGAAGGGGGAACGATTTTCACACACGTTAGTTAGATACATAGAAACAGGAGAAGGTTGGTCAGCCCCTTGAGCCTGTTCCACCATTTTATAAGATCATGGCTAATCTATACCTCACGTCCAGTTACCCACACTTGCCCAATATCCCTTAAAACCCTGACCCAATAAATATCTGTCCACCTCCATTTTGAAAATATAAGAACATTGTTAAAACAATGATGGCTAATACCAATTCCTCAGTGAAGCTACCTCACCAATAACCTTTTATGTATATTGTTCCACTACAAATGTTTATCCAATTCCATTTGCAGTACAGTACAATGGATTCCGCCTCTAGTTACTTTTGGCAAAATATTCATTAATATTCTAACGAGCCTTTCACCCTTTTCTCTTCACAAGATCAATCCTGCCTCCTTTTTCCCGTTTTCCTAATCTAAACCTAGCCACAATTTACTCTCTCAAAACCTTTCTGAATTTCGAAGATTGTTATTACATCCTATCTTAGCCTTCTGTATTCCACTGGGAAAAAGCTCCACTTTTCCGAGTCTATCCTCATAATTATAAGTCCTTGTTTTTCCTCCATGTAAATCTGCACTATATCCTTTCTGTATTTCCGAAGTACTGATCCAATACTCCCATCTGCAGTCTTGAATATATTAATCACTTACTAATTTGGGAAAAATCCCATCTGCCTTTTCTATCTGCATTTCCACTTTGAGTGATATCTGCAGCCCTCTGTCCTATATCTCAGTAAGAACCTTTTTAAGCTAAACCTTGTTTGTTCTTCACCCTTTACTACATTAACCGACATCCAACTTGCCTGTTATTGCCAGGTGCCTTCATTTCTCAACATCAGATGTAGGAGCAGGAGTAGGCCATTCGGCCCCTCGAGCCTGCCCCGCCCCGCCATTTAATAAGATCATGACTGATCTTCTATCCTAATTCCGTTTACTCGCCCTATCCCCATATCCCTTAATCCCTTCATCTTTTAATTTTTTTTTTTTTTAATCTCAGTCTTGAATACGTTCAATGACTGAGCATCCACAGCCTCTGGGGTAGAGAATTCCATAAATTCATTACCCTATGAGTGAAGAAATGTTTTCTCAATTCAGTTTTAAAAGTGTGACCTTTAATCCTGAGACTATGACCCCTAGTTTTAGAATCTCTAACCAGGGGAAACAGTCTCACAACATCTACCCTGTCAAGGCCCTTAAGAATCTTGCTGGTTTCTATAAGATCACCTCTAATTCTTCTATATTCTAGAGAATATAGTTTACTTAACCTCTCCTCATAGGTCAACCCCCTCATCCTAGTGAATCTAGGACCCATTCTAAGGTGAATATATCCTTTCTTAGATAAGGAGATCAAAACACACAATATTCTAGGTGCGGTCTCAGCAAGGCCCTATACAGTTGCAGCGAGACTTCCCCACTCTTCTACTCTAATCTCTTTGCAATGAATGCTAACATGCCGTTAGCCTTTCTAATTGCTTGCTGTATCCGGGTACTACATTTCTGTATAAGGACACCTAAATCCCTCTGAAAACTAACACTACCTAGTCACTTCCCTTCTAGAAAATAATCTGCTGGTCTATTTTTTCTATCTAGGTGTATAACTTCATACTTCCCCACATTATACTCCATCTACCACCTTCTTACCCACTCACTTCACAACAAAATTACATTTCTAGAGCACCTTTCACATTGGGAAGATGTCCCAAGGCGCTGTCTTAACCTGTCTATATTCCTTTGCATTCTACTTGTGTCATCCTCACAGCTTACTTTCCCACATAGCTTTGTATCGTCTGCGAATTTAGATAAGTTAAACTCTATTTTCTCATCTTAAGTCATGGATGTAGACTGTAAACAGTGGAGGCCCAAGCATTGAGTCTTGCGGCACTCCACTAATCACACTGTCAATCTGAGAAGGACCTGTTTATCCCTATTCTCTGTTTTCTACCTGTTAATCATTTTTCAATCCATGCTAACCCGTAATTCCATGAGCCCTAATCTTATATAACAACCGTTTATGTGGCATCTTGTCGAATGCCTTCAGAAAATCCCAAATACACTATATCCACTGGTTCCCCCCTATCTAACCTGCTAGTTACATCTTCAAAAAACTCTATAAGATTTGTTAGACACAATTTCAAGCAGACTTTTCAAAATTCCTTGTGGAAATCTAACATGTCCTATTGCTATAGAAATGTAATTTTGTTGTTTTTATCTTCATACTCTGTTTTAATTGCTGAAAATGTCCAATTCAGTAAAGCACCTTTAAAAATTCACACTGTTAAGACATTGGTAGCTTTAATGTACAGTGGTGCCCTCTATAGGAAGGAAAAGGTGTGACGCACTCTACTCTTGAGATTGATCCAGTTCGAATAGTAATCCCTTACATTTGATATCATGAATTCCATTCCAGCAAAACATCTCAAAGTGGTTCACAGGATTTATTGTGAAGTGGAGTGACAACATATTTTTTGGTGAAATCGGCAGTTAATTTTGCGCTTAGCAATGTCCCACAAATAGCTATGAAGTGAATGAACAATTTTATCAGTGGGATTGTTGACCAGAACACCAAGAGAAATTCCCTTCTCTTGTTAAATAGTCCTGTGGGATCTTTACCATCCACCTGAACAGGCGGTTTAACATCTCATCTGAAGCACGGAATCTCCGACAATGCAACACTTTCCCCCCAGCACTGCACTGGGGTAACAGCCCAGACTATGAACTGAAAGTACCCACGTGGGGTTCTTGTCCTATCAAACCAGCCAGGCTAGGAAATAAACAGTTGATAAAATTGACTTGGTGTTGCTGCTCCCAATGTTTTTAACTGTGTTAAGGGCAACTAGTGTCGGACAATTGGCACTTTCAGAGAGAGGTTGGAGAGAATGGTGACAAACTTGTAATGCAAACATGCGAGCAACGTCCCAGTCTGTAGTTTGGGCCTCAATGGGCAGATGCAACAGGGAGTCACTCTACCAAGTTAGTAGAGTGATAAAAGGGCTCAGATGACAATGATTGGTGTGGCTCTGTAAACCGCAACATAGATACAGTAATAGGTTGGTGAGAGGGCTGTGATGTGAGTGAGGAATGAGATCTTAAGTGAAACCAATGTGAATCTAAAGCAATTTAGAATAAAATAAGGTTCATACTGCATTCAGCACGAGTCTCTCTCTTCTTCTCTACTGTCCCAGAGACGCCCACAACATTCAAGAGGTACAGAAGGGGCAGAGTGTACTGCAATGAGGCCTGGTACTGGCTTTGACTTTGCAGTGCTGTACAAATCCTCGCTGGCCCTCGTCATGGGGACTTGACCTGTGTCTGTCTTACTTGCACTTTACTCTGAGGATCCATCTTCTAATTTTCTTTTTGACTCGTGTAGTGGCGTCCGTGCTGCAGTGTAAAACTCTGATTTTTTGCTGAGTGCAGCATGTGACAGACTTGTCAAGTTTGTGAAGAAGAGATGAACTCAAAGCCTTTTCCTGGTGCTGTCTTGCGGAGACGGAGCTGCCTGAGGCTTTCAGCAGCTTCTGTAGCACTGTCTGTGACCAATTCTCTTTATTGTGAATGGCACAATCAATCCACTGAACAGTATACTCCGTATAAGTACTTTGAGGCACCACAACGCGTTCTATCAAACGTAAGGCTTATTACTGTTATTTGATATCTGACCTTTAAAAAACAGAAACATTGTCAGAAAAAGGAAATCCCTGTACTGTTACACCCCCTAACATTGAAATCCCAATTGGATGAGGCTGTCTCACACAGAGGAACTGGGAGAGAGAGAGGTGGAGAGAGATGTCTGCATTTAGGAGAGAGCAACTGGGTGGAAATGTGCACTGTTAAAGCTCACACTAACTCCACAGCCCTCAGGGGTTGGGGATTACTGCTCTGTGTTCGATTTAGTAACTACATCTGGCCAGACTAAGCCCACTTCAGCTGCTGTCTGTGATGGTTGATGAACTGACCCAGGTTTATTTCTGACCTCTCTCTCAGTATTAAATTACTGAAAAGCCTTCTTTGTTAGTTGTAGCACACCTTGTGACACTGACATTCTATATACACCTAGACTGTATGTATTGTCTGTGAACTGATGTATCCTAAATAAAACCAGGCGCTCTTGTGTCAGTATTAATAGACCTGTTGATATCTTATCGTCACAAAGCATCCCCCTTGGACTTTATGAACTGTTACCTTCGTACGTACAGTGTGGCTTGGGGGTAAGTTGTGAATTGATTTGTAGTGGACAGACAGTGCAGGGAGGTGGGGGGCATCTACATGATTGCACTGAGAACCATTTGAAATTGCGATGGCTGCGTAGGATTGCGGCTAGACTAAAGTGAAGGATTTTCTGTGCTGTTTCTTGAGCATGTTCCTCAGTCTCACCAGTAGCCGAGCTATTAACCACCATATCGTTGCTCTCTCAGGCTCCTCCGTCTCGCACTCTTCCTCATCCTCTCTTTGTATCCAAACCCAGCCAAAAATCTACCTCTTTTGCCATCAGTATATTTTGTTTCTGTCACGTTCCTCAGTTTCCCAATCTGTCCCTGCAAAGTGCTTCCACAGGAAAGGTACCGTGTAAACACAATTTGTTTTCTGCTTTAGTCACCTCCTCTTGAAGGTGTTTGACTGCTTTCTTCTTCGATCCCTCAGTCCTCAAGAGCTGGTATCTCACCGTTCTGATCATTGACAGTGAGTAGCCGCAGGGTGGGATGAGGGCACGCAGTCGCACCGTACACCTTCCTCCTTGGTTAGTGATAATGAGTGGAAAAACCCTGTGGTATTTTCTCACTCTACACCAGGACACACTGAGATTGGGGACTGCCTCCCTTAGTGAGAAGAGGAACAGCATGGAGACGTGATTCTGTGCTGAGACCTTGGCATCAGCAGGACTTAGTGCAGATTTGGGGAGTACCTTTACTGCTAGTCGGGGTGGGGGGGGAGAGGGAAGAGAGAGAGAGAGAAAGTAAGCAGATTGAAGCTGCTGCTCTCGGTGATAAAATTCCGGAGGCTCAACCCCAGGTTGATTATTTCTCGGGAACATTTGTCTGTTGTGTTTGGCAGGGAGCCCAGCATTGGCATTCCAGCTCAGAGGAGGCTGGAGTGCATTGGGTGAGCAGCCTTTAGTTGGTCAGTGCACTGTTCATTGAGGAGGGATATTGAAGCAGGAGTACAATAGTTCACAGGACAGTGTAAATGCCGACTTAGCATTTCAGCCCTTTCCACATTCCTCTATAGTTAAATACTCCTTTTACAAATCTGTCTGGTTCCCATTTGAAAGCAAATATAGAGTCTGCCCCAACCCTCGCCCCGGGGCATTCCATATCCTCCCAACACTGTGTGTGTATGTGATCAATGCTCTGCTGTCTTTCACAAGGTGGGCTTCTAACGTGGAACGTAGGATTCGGAGGAGGCCATTCAGCCGCTTGAGCCTGTTCCTCCATTCTATTAGATAATGTCTGGTCTGTACCTCAATTCCATTTATCCACCTTAGTGCCACATCTCTTGAAACCTTTACCTCATTAACATCTATCCGCCTCAGTCTTGAAAATTTGAATTGACCAGGCAGTCCTGTACACTTACCCAATGCCAGTCTTGCTCTCGTGCACAGGGATCATTGTAACTTGGTCAGATAGCTCACTGTAAGATCCTGATCTTCACTCCTATTGATTGTTTCTCTTGCATGCACACACCATACACACACACAATCACCACAAATTTAGATCACAGAAGAACACCATTCGGCCCATCATGGTTTTAAAAGCAATCATTTCACTCCCATTTACGTGTAATTTCTTCAATGGATCTTTAACGATCACCTCCGGGTTAGAAAGTTATAAATTCAAGTCCACGTTGTGACTCACAATCTAAACTGACCCTCCAGCTGAGCACTGGTGGGGCTGCATTGTCAGAGTGCCGTCATTCAGTCATTTCAATCCACGACTGTTCGTGGGACACAGTTGTGCGCAATTGGCTGCCGTGATTTGCCCACAAATAAACAGTCAATTCACTTTACAGTATATTCTATGAAGTGCTTTGAGACATCTAGAAGACGTGAAAAATGCTATATCAAATGCAAGGATTAATATTATTATTGGTAAGTCATTATAAGCAAGCTCTGAGGGCCTGTTAAGGTCCCTTGATTCTATTGGAAAGGAGAAGGCAGTTTCCTTTGATGTCCTGGCTAACAATACTCCAGGCAGACTGGTCCCTTGCCTCTTGGCTCTTTGTAGAGTTTTGCTTTGCATTTTATGATAATTATAATGATATTAATCCTTGCATTTGTTATAGCGCCTTATCACATCGTTAAGATATCTCAAAACGCTTCACAGAATGTGCTGTAAATGTGGCAGCCAATTGCTCCCAGCAGCACATTACAAACAGTCATGGATTGAGAGACCAAATCATTTTTTTTACCCCTGCAAGGTGATCTACCAATTGACTTAACAGCAGGATTCCTATTTACTGCTAGGTAAACAGAGATGTGTAGAATAAGATTTAACCCCATCTGGGAATTGAACCCGGGTCCTCTCGCTTGCAAAGCACGTGCTCTAAGCACATGACAGGACTCCCTAGTGAGTCCATTTTCTTCCATTCAAAAACAGTTGCCACACTTGATGAGATTACTGTGAAGCACTTTGAGATGTTTTGATTATTACGAACACAGTAAAATGCGAGCTGCATCTCCACATTGGATGCCTCGTGTTGCTGTGTGACCAGGATGCTGACTGTTTGTTTTGGGGCTGACTCTCAGGCTTTGTGTCTCCACAGGGCAGAACCCACAGAGAAGCCAGTCGCACGATTCTGCGAGTTCCCCAGATCACCGGGACTCGCCGCTACCCCGGAGAGGCCCCTCCCCAGCGGAGAACGCAGTGGCCCCTCCCAGGAGAGACAAGATGCCCATGGCTTTCCAGTTCCCAGGCCGGCCTCCGTACGGAGAGATCCCGCATGGACTCCCCCCGCCTGGCCTGCCGCCCCCCCCAATGTCACTGCCCCCGGCCCACGGCTACGGGCCTCTCCCTCATCAGATGCAGCACGGCCCTCTGCCCCCCCCCGGTCCCTTCCTGCCTCGGCCTGGCCCGCCCGGGCCTATGGTTCCCCCTCTGCCTCCTGGCCTTCCTCCCCACTTAGCCGTCCCCCCTCCAGGAGCCGTTCCACCGGCTCCTCACATCAACCCAGCTTTCTTTGTGCCACCGAACAACAGCTTGCCTCCCCCGGAGAGCAGAGGCCTACCACTGCCTCAGGACCCCTTTGGCCGGCCACCACCACCGCAGTACAACCGTGAGGAGTTCAAACGTGTTAGGTGGGTGCACACTGTTCCTGGCTCTAACACACGCACAATGCTCAAAGCTCTTAGCAATAGGGATTCTTATTTGGCCACTGAGCCAGCCGTCTGACACTCACAGAAGTCCCATCACTGTGGTTAAGTGTCTGCAAAGCAAACCTCTTCAGCAATTTAATTATAGTACACACTCACACAATCCCTCCCTTTCCATACAACTAACAGAAAGTGTAGGAAACACAGTGGTGAAGGAAGATTAAAGATGACCAAAGGCCGCGTTTTATCTTAACATTCATTCTAATCCCTCCATGGTCTCTCCTCACGTTACCCCCATAACCTCCTCAAACCGTATGAACCTGACCTCTCCCTTCGCACAGTGGACACCGGCCTGCTTCATGTTCTCTGCCCACAATTGACAGTATCCCTTCAGCCTTTCTGATCTCACTGTCGAGCTCCGTCCCTCAGATTCACCCCTTCGTCTCCACCTTTATTAATAATAATTATGCATTTGACATAGAGCCTTATCGGTTCGTTGGATATCACAAATTGTTTCACAGTATATACTGTAAAGTAGATTGACTGTATATTGCAGGTGAAATGTGACAAACCAATTGGACAAAGCAGTGTCCCACCAACAGGCATGGATTGAGTGACCACCATAATCACTATTATTATTTGGGAGGATTATTACCTCTGGAAAGAGATCTGCCGTTCTACTAAAAAGTGTGTTCCTAGTGACGGCTAGGTAAACCGAGGCCTATAGACCAAATTCCTTCATAATGCTTTGTTATCCTTTCCTCAATGATTTCCTAAAGTGTGATTTGAATGCTGGAGCTGTTGGCTACCTCACAACCATTCAAAATACACAAACAAAAGCTAGTTTGGTCACTCAATCCATGACTGTTTGTGAGACACTGCTTGTGTGCAATTGGCTGCTGCGTTTCACCCACAGAATAAACAGTCGATTCACTTTACAATATATCCTGTGAAGCGCTTTGAGACGTCACGAATAGTTGTGTCAAATACAAGGATTATTATCATTATTAACTATTGTTATTCTGAGAATCCATCCGTGCAGTATTCTGTTCCCTGTACCCTGGGCTGGAGGCTTGATGTGAGTTGAGGTTGCTGCAATCTCTAATGTTTCCTCTCTCGCCTGTTGTTCTCACAGAGAATTGGACCCCGTGGGCCCGCCTCTCACTGAGGCCGAGTTTGAGGAAATGATGAACAAGAATCGAGCCATCTCCAGCAGCGCCATCTCTAAAGCCGTGGCCGGAGCCAGCACAGGTCAGCAACCGGCACAACTGGCATTATGTAGCACCTGGTAGCATCACAGAGTGCTGTGGAAGGGTTTTGGAGTACTGGGCTCACTCAGTGTTAACACTCGATCACAAACAGCAACAACAACAAGATTACACTTAGATAGCGCCTTTCACGTCAGGAGGACATCACAAGGCACTGGACAGTCACTGCTTCAGACCCGAGCTGAGGAAGGGGTGGGGGGGGGGTCAGGCGTTTCCGATGGGCCCATCGAAGAGGAGAGTCTTGAAGGAGGCCAGGGAGGGGGCGAGGCGGAGGGCCTGCGGGATGGAGTTCCAGAGGTTGGGGGCAGAGTGGCTAGAGGCTTGCCCGCCAATGGTGGGCGGCAGACGTGGAGCAGGCCAGAGTGGATCACTGAAGAAAGGGAGAATGTTGGGGTGCTTTGTGGTGGTGGGGTGTGCTTTGTGCCTGGGCAGGAGAGACGCGGCTGTGTGAGAGGCTGGAGGACTGAAGTGCTTTTCCTGGTTGTGTTTTCCAGGAGACTATGGAAACGCTATTGAGACTCTGCTGACCGCGATTGCTCTGATCAGACAGTCCAAGGTTGCTGCCGACGACCGCTGCAAAGTGCTGGTCAGTTCCCTGCAAGACTGTCTCCACGGCATCGAGTCCAAGTCCTACGGCTCAGGGTCCAGGTGAGCGTTGCTGGCGTGAAGGGCCGGGGGTTAACTGGGGGTCCACGTGAGGTAGAGTCTCTGGGGAAACAGGGTCTCCAGGAGGAGGCGAGGCGGGGTCTCTGAACGGGGTGGGGGGGTGTTGAGGGTCTCTGGGAGGTGGGGTTTCTGGGCAGGGATGGGGTGTCTGGGCGGGAGGGGCGTCTCGGGGGAAGGAAGGTTGACAGTTTGTTCTTTGTGTACAGGAAGCGAGAGCGCTCACGTGACCGGGAGTATAGCCGCTCCCACGATCGGAGCCGGCGGCACCGGGAGCGCTCCCACAGCGAGGACCGACACGAAGACTATTACCGGGAGAGAAGCCGGGAACGGGACCGGCACAGAGACCGGGACCGGGACCGGGAAAGGGATCGGGAGAGGGAATACCGGCATCGCTAAGGTAGGCACGAAGAGCAAGCAACTTCACAGGAGGTATCCAAGAAGCTCATGTTGGGTCCTGTAGCTCAGTGGTTGGAGCCCTCAACTCGCACGCCAAAGGACCTGGGTTCAATTCCCAGACAGAGCCAAACATTAGGCAAGTTTCCTTAGGCAGTTTTCCAGAAGCACATGGCTTCTGTTTACCCGCTTGTTAGTCGAATGACGGATCGTTTTTCGGTTACTAGTCACTCACTTTATGGGTGTTTGTGAGACATTACTGTGCAGAAAATTGGCTGCCGCATTCATCTACAAAAGTTACAGTCACTGCACTTTACTATAGATACAATAGATCCTGGAAGCACTTGTGAGACATGAAAGACAGACACTACATCAAATTACTTAAACATGTTCGATTGATACATTTTCCTTCCTCTCTTCCTCCCCCCCCACCCCTCCGTCTCCGTCTCTCTCCACAGAGAATGATTTTCACCTTTGTACAGATCCCGGATCAGAAGAAAAAAAATCAAAAACAAAAATCAGGAAGATCTTTTGAAACGAGTGGAGACGAGAGCTGAATTCTAGGATGAGTTGTGTGCGGAGAACTGTGCACAGGGCCTGCTAACGGGACAAATATTCGCCATAGAACTGAGCTCTGGAGCCCACGTCTGCTATTATGTAGAACAATTGGTTTTGTTCAGCAATTGTATATGTCCAATTTCTTTTTTAAAAGAGAGAGAGAGCGAGACCTCGTTTTTTTTCCGAGTGCAGTTTAGAAAGTTACAGGATCAGGGAGGAGAACGTGGGATTCATTCTGTGTGGCCTGACAGCCTTGGCGTGTACCCAAGCATCCAACTCTGTGATCCACCCTACTCCAAGCCCCAGCGTACTTCACAGGACAGTGACAGGACAGACCTCTTGTCATCCTCTAATGCTACATTGATGTGCATTGTCTTGTATGGGATGCTGTAACTGATCACTTCTCAACCCCTCTCTCCCCCCCACCCTCACCACCACTAGTTTTAATACTTTCCCTGTTCCCAAAGTGATGGTTCTTTTGATCATCATTGTCATATTGTAGCGGTCTTTTTTTTTGTGTTGGGGGGATAGGTGAAGATACTTTCCTCCCTGCTCTCTCGCTGTGAAATGTCTGATGAAGATTACTTTCCTCTGCTTGTCTGCGTGATATCTTGTTCAGTATGGGATTTTCTCTGAAATGGTGGTGGGTTTGTTGGGGGTGAGGGGATGGCTGGAGGGGGGGAGACAGGATGCTTTTTAAAAATGAAAACATTTCCCCCTTTCAAATTTGAACTTTGCAGAATGAAAACTTTTAAACCTTTTACGGGTGTGAAACCCGCATGGTACAAGATACACATCGTACTGCGAATCCTCTTTATTTACTATTTTAGATCAGTTAAAGATCATAAAGCCCTTTTTAATCCCTTCTCTTCCAGGTCCTTCCCTGCCACCCCCTCCCCCCCCATTCACTGACTGCCAGCTTCTTCCTGCTGCTGGGCACTGCCATAGGGGAGGCTCAGTCTAGCTGCTGGGCACTGCCATAGGGGAGGCTCAGTCTAGCTGCTGGGCACTGCCATAGGGGAGGCTCAGTCTAGCTGCTGGGCACTGCCATAGGGGAGGCTCAGTCTAGCTGCTGGGCACTGCCATAGGGGAGGTTCAGGCTAGCTGCTGGGAACCCCCCGGGTATTTTACTTAGAGTGAAAATTGACAATAGTTTCTTTTACTTTGACAACTGGAGCGGAACAGGATTGAAATCTTACTTTGGGGACAAAAGTCATGTGTTTGGGAAGCCTGATCCAAGCACAACGAAATCCCAACTCTGTGCTTAACTCCCTTACTCCCATCCCAATGGATCACAACTTGTGTATTTCTGCCCTTGTGTTGAACAAGAAGCTGCTAATGTTCCCATTCACCAAGCAGTGCCCATACCCGCCACTACATGGAGATAGCGTGACCTGACTTCCAATGTTACTGAGCAGCTTAGTGACACCTGGTGGCGGAGAACAGATACTGCAGCCCCACTCTGACCAGCCAGTCCAATGGTCTTGTGCCTGGCTTAGCCGCAGTCTTTGCTTTCGAGTGCTCAAGGGAGAGGTAGTTTAAAGGGCAATGTAACAGCAGGAGGTGAGCCAATGGTGATATGATGGGAATGAGTGAAAGGATTTGTCACTATGCCCTGGCTCCCTTCTGACGAGCAGTCCAGTTTGACATATGAGGGCAGGGGAGCTTGTGAATGCCAACGCCAAATGTTTCTCAGCAGTTCAGAATACCATGCACCATTCCCTTTGAAAGGCTGCCCTCAACTTGCATCCAAGCCCAACGCAGACTTTCACCCTCTGGCTGGACACAACAATGGTATTGAGCACCACAAGGCACACAGCGAGTTCAGCAATGGCTGGCTTGACTTCAAGAGAGTTTCCCAACACTGAAAAGCGGGACAGGGAGGGAGTGAACGAGTGTGAGAGAGAGAGAGCGAAGGGAGAAGCGACGAATGAGCTTTAGCATTCCTTGCAGGGTTTGAATCTTGACTGTTCTCTGTTTTTTGTTTTTTTTTAACAATGAGAAGGTAATTTTTTTTAGTTGTTACCAATTTAAGGACAAAGATTTGTCGGTGACTTTGTATTCGGCTCGTGCGTTTACTGTGGAATTAAAAAAAATTAAACGGAAAGCGTTGTAAATGTTTTTTGTAGATCTTTACTGTACATATTTTAGTGACAGAACATTGGAAATAGACCCAAACAGATTAAAAAGTAGATTCCTGATTAATTGGCTGCGTTTTCTTTTGTTCAAAACTCCCTATTGGTTCTCACGCCTGCGCCAGCAGTTGGCAGTTTGCCTTTGAGTCAGAGGTTGTGGGTTGAAGTCCCACATCAGGACTTGGAGGTCATATAGATTGTCACTGGAGGAGCATTGCATTGTCGGAGGTGCTGTCCTTCAGATGAGCAGTTAAACCAAGCTCCCATCTGCCTGTTCAGGTGGACGTTAAAGATTCATGGTGTTACCCAAAAAGTGAAGGCAGTTTTTCTCTTCTGGTGTCCTGGCTGACAATCCATAAAATTGGTCACTCAATCCATGACTGTTTGTGTGACCTTGGTATGTATAAAATGGATGCCACGTTCATCCATAAAATCCAGTCACTGCATTTTACAGTAAAACCCGTAAAGGTTTGAGATGTTCTGGTGTGGAATGTGCTGTATCACATGTAAGGATTATTATCTCAAACCTTGAAAACCACCGAGTGTTCCTCGGAGCACTAGATTGAACACAAAGGCAAACAGGAGCAAGAAGCTATAAAGCCTGTTCCGGTTTACAAGCTCCTGTCACAACATTTAATCTCCCTGGCCTTTCTCCATAACTTTAATACCTGTACTCTCAATCTCTGTCTATATCTCTTTTTAACATCCTGATTGATTTCATCTCTACAGCGGGCTGGTGCAATGCTCCACATCTACATGGTCTGTGTGAGGAAATGTTTCCTTATTTTTGACCTTTGCTAGCTCAGCTCCCCCCACTGCAGCTGATTAGCAGTGAGTTTGTCAGGAGGTAAGGAAGATCTCTTGGGACTGAGCTGGCACCAAAATGATGTGTTTGGCAACGAAATGTCAGAATCAAGAGAATCCTCATTGGTCTCGATCATTCGCTTCCCGAGGCAGGTGGGTTGGCAGTACCGATGACAGACTAGACTCAATTCTGTCCATTTGAGTGATCCAGACTGTCTTGTCTGTCTGACCTTTCCTACTGTCCCCACTTCCAGTCTGCTAGCGGCTTCTCCTCCTGCCCCAACACCGTCACATGTGGTAATCCTTAGGGCGCTGTCCTCGGTCCTTTCCTTTTTAATATCTACTTGCTCCTGCTTGGCAATGTTATTTGCAGACATGGGGTTAATTTCCACCCTGTGCAGATGACACCCACTCAGAGCACCAAGACGCTCAACTATGCTTTAATCAGGTCCAGGTTGGACCATGCCAACTCTTCTCTCTGGACTTCTCAACTCTGACCATCCAGTGCCTTGGGATGTCAGCACGAGACAAAAGGCTCAGTAAAAGTGCAATTTTTTGTATCTGTCTAGCCCTGTTTGTCCTTCAGTCTCTGTCTGTAATTATTCTGGAGTTACGAATATAACAGAAAGCCATGGAAATTCTAGCTTTTGATCCACGGTCTTTAACCTGGAAATGTCACAAATGCTTTCACAGCTACCTGCTGTCAAACACAGTGACTGTGTGTATGTCAAGTGTAGTCACTCTATTTATAGGAAACAACATCAGTTTGGTGCATGATAATATCCTGGAAACGACAATTTATCAGAGGATTCTCAGCCAAGACGACCGTTGGGGCTTGGATTGCAGGGTTAACAGGAACTCAGTGGGAGGAATCCCTGACCCCAGTGACTGGTCTGCAGTTCCAAGTCCAGCTGATGAGCCAGGCTGGGCTGTGCTGTCATCGGCAGTGTCCTGGAATACAGCAGACTCGCCTGGCTCAGGAACCGGGCTGGAGACCGTCACAAAGGACTGGCTCGATTCTGA
The DNA here is from genome assembly GCA_035084275.1 of Hydrolagus colliei. NCBI lineage: Eukaryota > Metazoa > Chordata > Chondrichthyes > Chimaeriformes > Chimaeridae > Hydrolagus > Hydrolagus colliei. Next base: position 11,410,993 of record CM068757.1, on the reverse strand, counting down.
CATTCTGTTGCAAATCGTGTCACCTTGTTTACCTCCCATACCCAGCGCGTGATAATCACTGGTTGGTCCAGTGTTCCACAGTCATTCTCGCTGATGCCACAAAAGGGCTGCGAGCTCACAAGTGAGTCATTGTTGCCGTCACACAGGACACAGTGGGTGGTGGGGGGGGAAGGGGGGGCTGAGGAGCACGACACTCGCGTCCGAGCGGGCGATCAAGTGAGATGGTGTTCAGAGCACTGCTGGTCGGGATGATCAACTCAGCCCAGAAGTACTTGACGGCAGAGAGCTTTAACTTCAGGGTCAACGCCAGCAGCACCATCATGAAGGTCAAGCAGATCTGGACCATCGAGTTCCTGAAGGACAACTCGTCCCTGGTCCACATCCGGAGCTCCCTGCGGCGCTACCTGGCCAGCGATAACAACGGCAAAGTCACCTGCGACCAGGAGGCCCCCAACGCCTACAGCAACTTTGTGATGATCACCTACGCCGACGGCAAGGTGTCCTTCCAGTCGGACGAGACCAAACGCTACCTGGGTGGGGCGGAGGACAACATCACCTGCTTTGCCCAGGCTGTCTCCGAGAGCGAGAAGTGGGTGCTCCATCTGGCCATCCACCCCAACATCAACCTCTTCAGCCCCGGCAAGAAACGCTATCTCCGCTACGATGGGTCTAGCAACGTGGTGAGGTGCGATAGTGAGCTGCCCTGGGGCCCCGACTGCGTCATGACCCTCGTCTTTGACTTCAAAGGTACCAGGAGCCTCTCTGCCCTACCCTCTGATCCTGCATCCCACAATCCCTCCGCCTCGCCGCCTCCCTTTGCCTCCTTTGAGGCTCGTCTCAAGACCTTTTTCTTCTAGCGCATCTTCAGTCATCCCCCCACCACTACCTACCCTCCCTGCCCTCCACCTCTTCTGATTCAAACCCCAGCTCGGGAGCACATCCCTGACTGTCCAACGCCTTGGGACGTCCTCCCTGGTACAAATCTAATTTGTTGTTGTCGATTTCTTTGCTAGAGAAGAAGTACGGGATCAGGACGAGTAATGGGAATCTGATCGGCTGTAATGGGAAGCTGGAGCCAGGGCCTTCAACACGGAGCCTATACGTGCTGAGGGTGAGGAGCGGTTTGCTGTGTCTGAGCGACGGGGAGGGCCGGGCGCTGAGCAGCAGGGAGGGCTATGTGCGCAGCGTGAAATGCGACAGCCCCAGTAAGGATGAGCTGTTCTTCCCAGACCCCAGCCCTGGGCAGGTCACCATCCGCTCCCTCCTCAACGCCAAGTACGTCAGCATCAAACCAGGTGAGGAGCATCGCTGGCCGGAATATGGACAACCCAGACACCGTGTGAGCATGAGAGCACAAGTGTGTGTATATGCGCGTATGCTGGTGTGTGTGTATCTGATTTGAGTGAGCCTGGTGTGTGTGAGCAGGTGGAGATTTGATCATGTGTGAGTGTGTGTGTGGGAGCAAGTTTGCCTCCATGTAGGTGGTGCAAAGTAGTGTAAGCATGTCTGTGTGAAAAGTGTGTTTGAGTGTATGTATCAACGTACATGCAGATCTGTGAGTGTATGCAAGTATCTAAGTGAAATTGCATGTGCATATCTGTGGGACATGTGTTTGTGGATGTAGTCAAGAGACAGCGTAAAGCCTCCTCTACACTGTCCGTCAGTAACAGCAAGGTGATGTTTGTCTCCTGTCAGGCGGAGACCTACAGGCAAACCAGACGGAGGCAAAGGAGTCTGAAATCTTCCAGATCATCATTAACAACACGACCAGGAAAGCATGCTTCCAGGCTGTGTCCAAGGACTATTTGGCCTTGGTAGGTAACTGGGACCACCCATCGCGTCAAGAGAGAGCCTGCTGGGAAGGGTTTGTTTCCCCTCCCACCACATACATACCGCCCCACCCCCACACACACAAAGGGATCAGTGATTGAGCCTGACAGTGCAAGGGAACTATAGTAACATCAGTAGAGATACAATCAATGGCATAGGAGCCAACAACGAGGAGAACAAAGGGATAGCAGGGAAACGGGGGAAGTGCGGCAGCAGATTTCCCGACTGCTCATCGCTCTTTGCCCTTTGTGATCTCTAGAACTAGTTCCTGAGCCAGGAGGGTCTGCAGTCCTCCAGGGCACTGCTGATCACAGCACAGCCTGGCTCATTGGCAGGACTTGGAAGGGCAGACGAGTCACTGGAGGCAGCGAATCTTCCCACTCAGCTCCTGTTAGCCCTGCAAGCCAAAGCCCTAATGGGGAGGGTGATCCTAGCTGGACAAGTAGTGGGAAAACTTACCAGGCAGTGGCAGTCTGTGCTGTTCTACCTTGTTAGACTCCAGCAGTTATTTGGTTCCCAAGTCTTGGCTCTTGCCAACCTGCTCCTAATACCTCTCGAAATGAGGTAAGCAAGATGCCTCCCTTCAGGGAGAGTGTGCATTCCATTCCAAGAATCTATCTCAGGGATTTCCATATGGGTTGGGATGTATGCAACTCTCAGTTTGGTTTGGATACACTTAAGCACAGTGATGGGTGTCCGCGTGTGTCAGACACCCCGTGAACAACAGCAACAAAATTACACTAGTACTGTATAGCACCTTTCATGTCAGGAGGACATCTCAGGGTGCTGGGCAGTCATTGTTTCAGACCCGATGTGTGGTTGGGACGGGGGGAATGGAGGGAAAGGGGGGGATTTGGTGCCAATGGGACCGTCGAAGAAGATGAACAACAATAAGCTGCTGTTTTCAGGGACCGAAGAACCTTCTGGTGTCCCTGGCGGTGCTGGCTGACGAATGCTGGTTTAGTCTGGTGTACAACGGTCCCCGTGTCAGTATCAAGACCTCGGACGGCAAGTTTGTGACGACAAAGAGCAACGGGCAACTTGCCGTGGCTCCCAACTCCTCAGGTCAGCAACGCAGCCCACTCCGATTGTGTGTGTATGTGATTGTATGTGTATGTGATTGTATGTGTCTGTGTGTGTGTTATTGTTTGTGTGTGTGTATTACTGTATGTGTCAGTGTTAGTGTATGTTTTTGTTTCTGTGTTGGTGTGCGTGTTAATATGTTATCCCGGAGCCCTTCCACCTTGTCCCCTCTCTTGCCTCCTTCAAGACCTTCTTCTTCAACTGCGCCTGTGGTTATCCTCCCACTCCCTACCCTCCACTCCTCTTGTCTCCAAACCCTTTGCTGTCCAACATTTTGGGACGTGCAATGTGTTGTTGTGGTAGCACAATGTGAGCTTAATATGTGAGCATATTAATGGGAACGTTTCTGTATGTGAGTACATGCGTACTGATTTGTCCGGTATTGAGTCCAGTGCATAGGGCCTGACCTCTCCCCACCCGACTGCCACGACACACACATAACCACAGGTCAGTGCTCTAGTCTAGAGGAACCTGCAGCAGGAAGCCTGGCTAATTACCTTTCCCTGACCCTGGGAATCCAGTGGACAATTTAGCCTCAGCCATGAGGCCCCGGCTGAAACCAACGCACTGAGCTCCTGTTCTATGAGCTCCCCCCACCCACAACACGCTGCGTCTCACGGTACATTGCTAACAGTCACCTGTGTTGTTCATTGGGAGGTTGAGGGGCCTGGTGGGGGTGTATCACTAAGGGAGGGGTAGAGGATTTGGAGGAAGGTAGAGAGGGAGGGCCGGAGAACTAAAGGGCCAGTGTCCTCAGCCTGTCACTCTGTCCCCAGGCACTGCTCAAGAGTTTATCTTACAACTGACCAATCGTCCGCTGCTGATATTGCAAAGTGACTATGGGTTTGTGGGGTTCGGCCCTGGGACCTCACGATTGGACAGCAACAGGTCCACACACGAGGCCAGCAAGCTGAGCTCCGACAAGGATGGCTATTACCAGTTCAAGCTTGGTGAGTCCAGGGTCTGCGTGTGTCTGTCTGTATGAACAGAGGTTTCTGTATATCCAGTGTGTCCATGTGTTCACGTGTCTGTGTGTCAGGTCAGTTGGGTGTGTCCCTCCTGGGAGAGAGTCGCAATCCAGTCACGGGCAAATGAGATGCACAGACTGTCTGATAGAGTTTGGTTTGGAGACTAATAGACAGCGATAGTATCCATGTATGTCAGATACTCGACTGAGAGAACGGAGTGGGGTTTCACTGGCATTTCAACATGCAAAATTCTCTGCTGATGTTACAACGTTAGATGACCGGTGGGTGGGTTGGTGGGAGGTGAGAGGGAGGGTGATTGACATGGCTGTCCCCTGTGTTAATGTGACCCCATCAAACAGAGGTGACCAAGGCAGCAAAACCCACACCTGGGTCTGTAACGCAAGGGATCAGGATAGATCCCAGCACAAGGGCAGCTGTGTGTGTTTTGGGGGCAACAGTAGCTCAGTGGTTAGAGTACTCGACTTGCAAGCATGAGACCTGTGTTCAAATCCAGGCAGATCAGGGCGAAACCTTGGGCAAGTTTCCTTACTCCACATGCCTAATAATAATTGTTCAAAAAACCCCACAATAATAAAATTGGTCACTTCCATCCATGACTGTTTGTGGGACACTGCTGTGCGCAATTGGCTGCTGCGTTTCTCCCACAAATTAGAGTAAATTAACTTTACAGTATATTCTGTGAAGCGCTTTGAGACGTCGATAAGATGTGAAAAGCGCTATATCAAATGCAAGGATTATTATTATTACAGTATTATTATAACGGGAGATGATTTCAACCCTTTAAAATCTCAATGTCTCACCCTGGCTCGCTCCCTCCCTCCCTCCCTCATACACTCTCACCTCACGATCAGCAGCAGGTGTGGGTTTAAGCTCCATGTTAGAGTTCTGAATCATCTGCAACCTGTGGAGGGAGGAATTTGGAAGGCTGACAAGCAGGGTATTTGCAAAGTCGAGCTGGGATGTAATGAAGGCATGAATGGGGGTTTCAACGGTCTTAGGGGTACGGTAGTGGCAGAATCAGACAATATTGTGGAGGTGAGGTAAGGCAGAGCGAGTCATTGCTTGGATGTGTGGGGAGGAAAGACAGTTGAGGATCGAACAAGACATCTAGGTTCCTGACTGGCTTGGTGAGGTTGAGTAATCGTGGAGGTTGATGCTGCCAGTGCCTGATGCAAGAAGGCGTTGGTGCGAATGAATCAGTAGGGCCTCAATCTTGTTGACATTCAACTGTAGAAAGTTAGCTCTCATCCAGGACCTGATGTCTGACAGACAGTCTGACAGGACAGTGGTAGTCCTGGAGTCACTCCACTGGCAGTGGCTTCCTGATGTTGTTGTAGACGATAGATCGAATGTGAAGATTATTATTTGTATGATTGTCCCTGGAGTATATTACCTGAGTAATCTGTGTCTTTCTCTCTCTCTTTCATGTGTGTAATTGTGTAATTTCTCTCTGTGTGCATCATGTCTGTGTGTGTGTCTCTCTCTCTCTCTACATGCACATGGTGTTGCTCTGTGATTTTGTCTGTGCATTTGTGTATGCGCGTATGTGTCTGTCTCCATGTCTGCTCTGTCTCTATCCATCTGTCTCTGCCTCTGTGTGTGCCTCTCATGTGTGTGTCTCTGTTTGTCTTTGTTTGCGCATGCATGCGCGTGTGTATGTGTGGGTCTGTACTTGTCTGTGTTTGTCTCTGTGTCTATCTTTGTCTCTCTGTCTCTGCCTCTATCTCTGTGTGTCTGTGTATGATATCCGCTCAGTGTCCACGGAGAAATACTGGGAGATGGACAAAGATGGCTTTGTCACCGGGACGGGAGAATTCCCCAGTAACTTCACCATCCAGCTAGTAGGCTCCAATGTGCTGATTCTCAAAGCCCCGAATGGCAAGTACATGAACGCCCAGCCCAGCGGGGACTTCAAAGCCACCGGGGAAGATGCCAAGTCCGCCACCATGTTTCTCTACTAACCCCTCCTGCCTCCACCTCCAAATAGACTATATGAATGATGTGCAATAAAGTATCTATACAATATCCCGTAAACCTCTCCCCCTCGCTCTCTTTTCTTACAAGCGTGAGACTTGTGTTTGAATCCAGGCAGATCAGGGCGAAACCTTGGGCAAGTTTCCTTACTCCACACGCCTAATAATGATACCTCCAAAAAAAAAGCTAGATTATAAAATTTAACATTTCAATACACGACTGTTTGTGGGATAGCTGTGTGCTATTGGCTTCCGCGTTTCACCCATAAATATACAGTCAATTCACTTTACAGTATATTCTGTGAAGCACTTTGAGATGTCTAGAAGACGTGAAAAGCGCTATATCAAAGGCAAGGATTATTATTATTGGTGAGTCTAAAATAGCTGTCTCCAACCGTCTGTCAGTGTAACCATAATCAAACCAACCAACCATTAACCGGCATAACCAACCAGAACCAAATACCACTAACTCTTACCAATCACCACCAGACCAGGCTCAGCAATGATGTGTTGTATGTATCAGATTAGCACACGCGTGTTAAAGACTTTCACCAGCTGCTCCCACCAGCCAACCAGCCAACCATCATCTGTGTCTGTGTCTAGATCACCAGGGAGATCGGAAACAAGGTCAGGATTTGCTCTCTATCTTTCATGTATAATCAATAAGTTACTAAGCATCAAATGTAGAGTATTTCATATGAAACAGACGACAGTCTCTCGAGTCTCTCCACAGTCTGTGATTCCACTCTCAGCCCAGCCCTTTGTTCCCGCAGCGACCTCGGCTGTTTCTCTCTGTCTGAAGTGAACTGGCCCAATAACCGAGAACAGATAAAAAATTAAACAGGATATAAGCCCGTTAAATCATAATATAAACTCTGCAAACTGTTCACGTTGCAGTTTAATGAATACATCCCATCACAACTATTTCCAGACAAATAACCATCCTCTGTGCCACTGACACCTGATCTCCTCCAAGCTGGTGCAGGTCAATATGAGCTGGTGGAGAGTGGGGACAACCCCTTCTATGAAAGAATTAGACCCCAAGGACAGGAACCTCAGTGAATGGCTTGTACTGGGAGCGGAGACCAGATCATCTATGCATTCATCAGTCAGTCTGTAATACCCCCAGGCTGGAGATCAGAGACACAGAGAAATAATAGACATCAGGGAAGAGAGTGAAGAACTTTCCGTCATAGAGATAAAGAGCTGAACTGGCTCTAATGTGACTGTTTCCAATGGAATGTCGTTATTGAGCCAGACTCTGTGACAGTCTGTAGTTCGGTTTCTAAGCCAGTACATCCACAGTATCCCAGGGCACTCCTGATGACAACACAACCTGACTCATCGTCAAGCCTTGGAAGGGCAGGCCAATCACTGAGGCCAGGGAATCTTCCCACTCAGCTCCTGTTAACTCTGCAAGCCAAAGCTCTAACGGGTAGGGTGGTCCTAGCTGGTCGAGCAACGGGAAAGCTTCCCAGACAGTGTTGTCGCAGGTTGAACTCCATCCTAAAGCACAAAATGGGGATCCCAGATCTTGATTTGTTAACTCGAGTCTAATACTCTGTGGGATGAGGTGAGCGAGTGGTGTCCCCCGGGGAGAGAATGTGTACTCGATTCCAGATAAGTAGAGTTTTTTCACTGATCTGTGTAACTCTCAGCCGGTTGGTTTGGAAGCTCTTAAGTATGGTGATGGGATTCTGCGGAGTCAGATAGCTGGCCCCACAGATATTGATATAAAGACAAACTGGTGCAAATATCAATCAGCAAAAGTGACATAAAAAAATGACATGACTAATCAGAGGCACAAGTACATACAGACTTTTCGTACAAATAATTTTCTCTTAATTCCCCATTAATTAAAGGTTTGATAACATTGTCCCTCTCATGTCCAGCTCAGCAGCGCCACCTGTGGGCTAGAGTCAGCCCCTGTGTCTCCAGGTAACCAGACACTCACAGAGTCACACATACCAAGACACACTCATACTCTCACACACACAAGGACACACACTTACACAGACCAGGACACACACACATACAGACCAGGACACACTCACACACACAAGGACACACACTCACACACACAAGGACACACACACAGACCAGGACACACTCACACACACACACACACTCACACAGTGAGGGACATGGACACGGGTATGTGTGTGTTAGGCTGCAACAGCATCTGATAATCCCCACAGCAAACAGTGGGAAAGTGTTGAGAGTCAGTGTTATAACTTTGGTAGCTTTAAAGGACGGAGTTTATCGATTAACAAACTATTCTTTGAATGTGCGTGTCTCTCTCTCTCACCACGTGTGACTCTGTGTTTGTGTGTCCCTCCCTCTCTCACTGTGTGTCACCCTGTGTCATTGTGTATGTGTGTGTGTCTCTCTTTCTCTCTGTCACTATCAGTGTGTGTGTGCCTATCAGTGTGTTGTTTCTCTGTCACTGTGATTTTGTGTGAGTCTCTGTCACGATGTGTGTGTGCGCACGTCTCTCTGTCACTATGGTTTTGCCCACAAAATATACAGTCGATTCATTTTACAGTATATTCTGTGAAGCGCTTTGAGATGTCTCGAAGATGTGATAAGGTGCTATATCAAATGCAAGGATTATTAATATTATTATTTTGTATGTGTTTGTCTCTCTGTGTCACTGTGTGCGCGCGCGTGTGTCTCTCTCTCTCTCTGTCTCTCACTGTGCACCAGGAGCAATCACACAAGCTCTTCAGTCTTGAGTGAAGACGCCTCAGATGGGACCTTATGAAATTTAAATGGGATTGAAAAACCTCTAACGCTGGGGATCACCCTCGTTGCTCTCCTCTGCGCTGTCTCTGGGGTCTGAGCAGCTTCGTTATCTCACAGTGACCTGGGCTCTACTCAGTTTACTCGGGACGTTAAAGGCGCTTTACAAATGCAATTTTGTACATTGTATCGTGTGTAGCAATCTAGCCTGTTCAAAGGATGGGGTTAAGTTGGGTCTCTTTAGAGCTCAACTGGCTCCGAGGTGACATGTTGAGGGATGGAATCAGAATCCATTTCCTTGTGTTACAGGTGATTTCTTCTCGGGTTCACCGTCCCAGTGTAGGGAGAGGCTGGCATCGCCAGGGGGCATGGTAATGTTCACGCCTGCGCTACACAGCACTCCCTCCCACCCCCTCTCCCGCCACCCGCATGCCCACCCGCATGCCCACCCCCACCCCTCACCCACCCCTGATCAGCCACGCCCAACAAACCACAGTCACTACACTGCAGGAATTAGATGGGAACCGGTTTGGTGTGATTCATTCTTGTGTTGTGTGACTCGGAGATGAGTGTTTCGCAATGAGTGAATGGGGAGATCTTTATTTGTATGGCGCCCTACCCCCGCTGTGCTTGTACCTCACTGACGCTGTTGTGCAGGTGTTGAGTGAGGACAGGGTAGTGTCGGAGTACAGGGTAGTGTCCCGAGTGTTTGGCAACGGTGGGGGAAGGGGGAGGTGACTATAAGCACAGTCAAAAGGAACGTCTTCAGGCGCAATCTGAAGATGGGGAAGGAAGAGGCAAGGAGGAGGCAGAGAGGGCAAGCGACCGACCGTGGATGGTGGGTGGGGTGGTGGGTGTTGGACGGAGCCGGGAGCTGATAGACTGACTGTGGATTTGTGTTACAGGCCGCGGAGCCCGGAGAGGGATGTCTGTTTGAGAGTCTGTGTCAGAGCCTCCTGTCCTCACTCAACCTACTGCACAACAGCGTCAGTGAGGTACAAGCACTCACCCACCCTCAGCCCCACCCGTGCCCGTGACCCTCATCCCCAGCCTCAACGAGTATTTCTCAGTCTCGCTCTCTCTTTCTCTTAAATCCCTCAGCTGCTGTATTTCTGGTCTCTTTGTTGTGGGTTCAAGTCCCATGACGATGAGCTCAGATTCCAGCACAGTGCTGGGGGAGCACCACTACCTGCACTGCCGCCTCTCAGATTAAACCAAGGTTCCATCTCTCTCTCTCTGTGTCTCACACATGCACTCACGTTCTCTCTCCAGCTCCTGGACTTTAAGGATCAGTTGCTGTCTCACGCTCTTCCCAGCAACGTCCTGTGCCACCTGATCCTCACCACGGGCCACATCCTCCGCAGGTAAGATTTCCAGGGGTGGGGGGGGGGGGGGGGGGTGGGGGAGGGACCAAACGTAGGACTGTCAGCAAAAAGTCCTGGGACTCAAAATCACAACAAAGAGAGCAGAAACACAACAGCCAAAGGATTTAAGAGAAAGAGAGAGAGACAGACAGAGAAATACTCGGTGAGGCTGGTGCCCGGGGCACCGTCTGCCTAGTAAGCGTTCACTCTCTCGCTCCTTGTCAGTAGGTTGTGAGTCCGAGAGATGGTTTTGTTTGCCTTTGGTTTGTCGGGTGTCTGATACCCGCAGAAACCCATGACTGTGCGTTAGAGGATCCAAACCAAACTGAGAATTGCATGTAACCCGTCTACACAGGGAAATCCCAGAGGTAGATAGACTATTGGAATGGAACTCGCAGTCCATTACCCCCCACAACCCCCTCCTCCCCTAACACCCGCTCTCCTCTCGACACTCAGTGCCTCTGACGTGTCGGCGCCCGCCACCCAGCTGGTCAGCCTGGTCCGGGTCTACTCTGCCCCCTGGGGTCAAAGGATGGACGGGCTGAGGCTGCTACATGGAAACTACAACAGGTAACAATGGGATTGATGGGGGATTTGTGGTGGGGGGTGGGCGAGAGGGGAGGGGAGTTGCAAGAGAGAATATCATGGCGGGTTTGGGGGAGGTGGTGATGTAGGGGGTGCGGTGGGCACGCATGATGGGGGGTTGGGTATTGGTGTAACACCTGTGGAGCTCCTGTGGCTCAGTGGTTAGAGCACTTGTCTTGCAAGCTGGGGAGACCAAGCTGGGGAGACCTGTGTTCGAATCCAGGCAGGTCAGGGCGAAACCTTGGGCAAGTTTCCTTACTCCACACGCCTAATAATAATCCCTCCAAAAAAAACACAATAATAAAATTGGTCATTTCAATCCACGACTGTGTGTGGGAAACTGCTGTGCGCAATTGGCTGCCGCGATTCATCCACAAATATATACAGTCAATTAACTTTACAGTATATTCTGTGAAGCGCTTTGGGACGTTGATAAGATGTGGAAAGCGCTATATCAAATGCAAGGATTATTAACAGGATGAAGGGGTGGTAGAGGGGGGCAGTGTTGAAGGGACGGGGCAGTGTTGGGGATGATAGCGGGTATCATGGAGGGGGTAGGGTGTGGGGGGGTTGATCGTGTGCTGTGGGGGGGGGGGAATGTGGTGGGTTAGGTATCGGGGCTGCTAACCCTGTGTGTGACAGGATGAAGGGACAGCTGAACGGAGCTATCAGGAAGCTACAGCTGCTGCACGGTCAGGTACGTCTGTCCCTTCTGGTGTTGGGGGGGGGGGGAGAATCAGGATGAGGGGGCCCCCCTGGGGGGTCTGTGGTGTGGGGGGGATGTCGAGGGGTGGTGGGGGCGAGGTTAGATTCGGGAGTGGGGCCGCAGGCAGGATGGGTGGTATTGTGGGTCAGATCACAATGTTGTTGGGGGAGAGAGTAAGCGGGGGAGGGGAGGGGGCTGTGGGAAGGAGGCTGTGGGGAGGGGATCATTCCTTGCCGAGGAGATGGCAGCAGAGACAGATCAGCCCTCCACCTCCCTCCTTCCCCATGCCCTCCCTGACTGAGCCATGGGTTGAGGTGAGGAATTGGGCAGTGTTGATTCTCCCTGTTTTCTGCAGTCGGTGAGGGTGGCTCGGGAACGTCGGATCCTGAATTGGGAACGTTTGACGAGGAAGTTGATGGTCAGTGAATTTCTCGCTCACTAAACACAGGCCCAAAGCATAGTCACCTCACTGTAACTAGCTGTGACAGTCACTACACTGGAATTAACTGTGAGGCGCTTTGAGACATTTCAGCGGGTGAGTGCTGGCAGTTTGGGCTCAAAGTCTAAGCTGACAGTCCAACGCAGTTCTGGGGCTATACAAATGTAAGTTTGTTGTTGTTGGCGGTGGGTGGGTGGGGGGTGCATTGTCAGAGGCTCTAACCTTTGGATGTTAACCCAGGGACGTTAAACTGAGGTCTCGTCTGCCCGTTCAGGGGAAATGTTAAAGATCCAGGACTCCCTTCAAAAAGAGAAGGGAGCTTCTCTCTCCCAGTGTCCTGGCCAACGATCCCTCAAATAAAATTGGTCATTCACTCCACCACTGTTTGGGGGACACTGCTGCGCACCTCAACCTTACAACCATTAGTCTCAAATTCAAAAAATGTGCAGAATTTGGGAAAATGAGGAGCCAGTTTTCCACACACCAGCACCATATGGGAGTGTGCCCCCACATTTGCTGTCGTATGATTATGTTCAAGCGCTCTGGGACGCTACCCTGCGTGAAGGCTGCTATATAAATGCTTGTTGTTGTTGTTTTGTGTTCCTCACTTCATGTCATTTCAGGTTGTGAGGGGCTCTGGGATACACTATGTGTTCCCCGCGAGGTGTCTGATGAGGTAAGTGACCCAGTGGTCAGTGGACGTAATCTTCACACCTGCTGTTTGCTGACCAAAAACTTAAATGTCTCAGAATCCACTTCACTCCCTGGCACCTCCCTAACTCTCTGATCTGACCTGCTTATCTCACAACCCACTACCCACCTACCTCCTCCGCTCGGATGACCCATATTTTGTTGTTCCTGTACCTTCAGCGACTGTACTTTCAGCCATTATGCCCCAAACTTTCAAATACCCTCCCTTTGTCCCTCTACCTTGCCCTCTCCTGTTTTAGACCACGCATTAAGACCTTCCTGTTATGAGATCTGAGACACTGCTCCATGTGAAAGGTGCAGTGCAAACGCATGTTGTTACACACAGGGAGCACCAAATACCACCAAGTCAATTGTGCGATTGTGACAATTTTTTTGTTTGGGAGCTGTTTTTTGGTCAGCAAAGGGTTAACCGGCGTCCGTAGAGTGTAGATTGACTGTCGGATTATTCCCCAATCCCGCACCCTCTTATCTTTAAACACCTAATGTTCTCTAAGAGAAGTCTAAAAGCAGCTGGCCTGCTGTTGCTGTTGCTGTTTCAGTGGTCAGTGGGAGTGGTTGGGTCTGAAGCCTGGGGCTCATGTGGAGGAATCCAGAGAGGTTAGTGACTCGCACACACCCATCTGCCCTCCCAGCACCGTGATTCAAACTCACCCCCCCAACCACACACACATTTAACCACACACTGCAACACTCTCTCCACACACACACACACACACACCATAACCCTACCCCAACAAGTGACACTATTCCACCATACAGACAATTGCTCAATGTTCCCGGAGTTTTACTCTGTCTCTACCCTGTGCTGTCCCTGACCTGGGAGAGTGGACCAACGGTACAGTGGGAGCTTTACTCTATCTCTAACCCAGACTGATCTTACCACATTGTGAAGGGCTTTCTGCGGGATATGTTCAATAGAGCAGATGAACAGCTTGATACAGGCACACGCAGTGATGATGAGGATGATGGTGATGAAGATGATGGTGATGAGGAGGAGGAGGAAGATGGGAACCCAGGAGAGAGAGAGAGTGCTTCTCACAAGGTAGTGAATGGTGGCTGTGTAACTGCACATGTGGTGGGAGCTGGGAGAGGGCGATGACAAGGATTAGAGAGTGTAGCACAGCAGGAAGCCCCCGTCTGCCCACTGCTCCCCATGTCTCAGAGCGACCATCATGAGGCCAATGTCAAGAGCCCCTAGCCTTGGCAACTACTCAGTGAGACTAGCATGTGTGTGTGTTGAGTGAGACACTGTGCATATGTGTGTGTGTGAGTGTGAGAGACGCTCTGTATGGTTGCAGGTGAAGGAGTGGAGCTGTGGTGTTGAGGTTGACATGTGTGATGGAGCGACTCAGACAGACAAACACAGCAAGGAGCAGAGCACCTGGACAGGGGACCTCCAGCACAGGTACAGTCCATCTCTCTAAACACAGTCACCAACGGCCAGTCACACCATGGAGGTGTCCTCACACACTGACCAGGGGATGGCGGGAGATCCAGGGAGAGGGCTCTGGGAAGTGGGGGTGGGGGTGGGTTGGTCTCGGGAAAGGTGTTCAGGGTAAGGACCAGTTGCTCCCAGTGACAGATCTCCTTTTGCTCTCAGCCGCAGGGAGAGCAGGTTTGAAATGAAGATGCCGAGTGCTTGGGGAGAGATGGCTGAGCAGGGAGAAGAGCTCCCACCCTCACAGGTACAGAGTCACTGGTTATCTCTCCCCCACCACCCACTCTGCTAAAGATCCTACTGCACTATTGGAAAAGAGAAGGGAGTTTCTCATGGGTCCCTGGTCAACAATCCCCCAAGTATCAAGAACTTGCATTGATACAGTGCCCTTCCCGCAGGGCTGTATATTTGCCAGTTGCGCACAGCAGCGACCCACAAACAGTCATGAATTGAAATGACCAATTTATTATTGTTATTTTTGTTGAGGGATTATTATCAGCGGTGTGTGTGGAGTAAGGAAACTTGCCCAAGAATGCCCTGCCTGGAATGTGATTTTTTTTATGGACGCGTGTCTGTCTCACTCTGTAGGATTAAAGAGCCACGTTTCTCTCTCTCTCTCTCTCTCTCTCTCACCCACACACTCTCTCTCTCTGTACAGGCTTCACCGCCTGATGAACAACAATACCTGTTTGGAAATCACAGTGTCCGTCAATCCCAGCCCCAGGACCTAGACAGGTGACCAACACCCCCCACACCCTCCTCATCCCGGCACCTCCCCACTCCCAAAGTCTCCCTCTTCCCACTCCATGGAATCAGGCCCCTGTGAAGTGCCTTGAGACGTCTCAAGTATGTGATAAGGCGCTATCAAATGCAAGGATTATTATTATTTTAATATCTTTACAGGAAGCTGACTCGGGCTCACACCTCACCATCACCCACTTCCCCAAAACAGGCACCAAGCTCAGGTGGGTATTCCGAGCCAGTATATAACCTTGGTGTATGATTCAACCCTCCCTGTCCTTGATACAGTGCTCCACATCCGTGCCATGACCGTTCCCCGCTTCCGCCACATCGCCTGGCTCCGTCACTGCCTCTCCCCTCAACCCATCGAAACCCTCATCCAAGTGTTCATAACACGCAGGTGCGACTACGCCAACCTCACTGCTTGTTGGTCTTGGGACATCCTCCCAACGTGAACGCTGTACAATATAATCTGTTGTTTGTGTTATCCCGGCTGGTGGCTGACCTATTGCTGTTGGTACGCTGACTGACAGCTGGCTCCTGTGTGTCGGTGTCACACACTCCTTCAGCAGCTCTGATAGTGGGGACGGAGAGAGATGGAGGGAAGTGCAGGGAACACTTAGCACCTGGGATATCACCATCACAGGCGAGAAGGTGAGACAGGTACCTGGCTGGGGGCTGGGGATAGTAATGCTCTTGAATCGCATTCACTCTCTCACACACACTCTCTCACACACACTCTCTCACACACACTCTCTCTCGCACACACTCTCTCTCACTCTCTCTCACACACTCTCTCTCACACACTCTCTTTCCCTCTCTCAGTGCTTCTGGACGGATACAGAAGATATGTAGAAGCAGGAAACTGCTGCTGAGTCGTCAGCTCCCACAAGACGTAAGCCGGGGAGGGTGAGGGGGGAGGAATGGTGTGAGGAGGGGAAAAATGGTGAGGAGGGAAAATGAGGGTGAAGGGGGAGATAGGGGTGAGGGGTAGAGGAGATGGTGATGGGAATGCTTTGGGTGGGGGCTGTGCGATGGGGGGGGAGTGGGAACAACACCTGACCCTGACGGACCCTCAGACGCTGCACCACCACCCAGTGTGAGTGTCGGTGTTGCTCTCCCACTCCCTCCCTCCTTCCCTCACCAACCCACCCACTCCCTCACTCATCCTATTTCCCTGCTGGTTCCCTCAAATCCCCTTCCTCCACACCTGGCTACTTAATCCTTTTTAAATATCCTTCATTAACGCTGTTCTAATAGCCCCCCATCCCTGTTTATCCCACCCTCTGGCACATCTCTGGATTGGCTTTGGTGCGTCTGTGTCCAGCTTGGGTGTCATTCTCTGCAATCCCCCTGCCCCCTCCACACACTCCCACAAAAAGACAAGTCGGGGACATTTTCTAATGTGCAACATGGTAATGTAAGGGTAAACTCGTTTACTAAATACCCAGTCGTTACACTTTACAGTAGGTATCAGCCTGACTCACACTCTGAGTCTCTGAGTAAACAGGTTTGTGGTTCCTGCCCCACCTTAGGGACTTAGTCACAATAATAATAATAATTCTTGCATTTAATATTGTGCCTTATCATCTCCAAATCTTGTGGAGCTCCTGTAGCTCAGTGGTTAGAGCATTCGCGTTACAAGCATGAGACCTGTGTTCGAATGCAGGCAGGCAGATCAGGGCGCAACCTTGGGCAAGTTTCCTTGCTCCACATATCAAATAATAATCTGTCCAAAAAAAAACACAATAATAAAATTGGTCATTTCAATCCACGACTGTTTGTGGGACGCTGCTGTGCACAATTGGCTGCCGCGTTTCCCCCACAAATATACAGTCAATTCACTTTACTGGATATTCTGTGAAGTGCTTTGAGACTTCTAGAAGACGTGAAAAGGGCATATATCAAATGCAAGGATTAAATCACTCCTGAAGGCTTTCTGCTTCAACTGCGCCTACGTTCACCTCTCCTCCCCTTTCCAACTCGGCATCAAACTACACTGCTGTTTAGCGCTCTGGGATGCTATCCTGTGTGAAGTGAGGGGCACTATATAAATACAAGTTGTTGTAGGTGTGGGCGAGGATGCAGGTGTTGGAGGAGAAGATGCTGAGAAGCAAACAGTGTATGATTGCCAGGCTGCGGGCTGAGACCAGCAGAGAGCTGGAGAAACAGCTGTCAGGCCAGAGGAGGCTTCATCTCCCCCCAACCCCCGGTACAGCACCAGCCACCCCTCAACACGGTGCGTAGAACGTGCAACCTTCAGCCTAGTCACTGACTGTCTCAAACCTCTCCCTCTGTCATTCACCCCTCCCTCTGTTACTCTGCCTGACACACGCATACACCGTGACTCTACTTGACCACCTCTGTGCCGATCCAGGGCTAAAATATCTTTCTACTCCCAAGATCATCCAGGAGACCAAGGACAACCCCAAGCTCCTCTTCATTATCAATTTTCTACTTTGTCCTTCCCTCCACCAAAGCTTTTCCATCCTCACCTCTGACACCAAATGTGAGGGCGTCTTCCGTCTCTAATCTGTGCTCAGTCACCTAGGATTGTGGACAGACAGGGAGAGTGGATAGGGAGCTTTGCTCTGTATCAAAAATGAGCTGTAGCTGACCTGAGGAAACGTCAATCTCACATCCCAAAATAGTTAAAGATTTGTACAGTGTGCAAATGACTCCCTTTTGCTGATGTCTGTGTGTGTGTATGCGTGTGTCTCTCTCGATCACAGGTGAGATTTGCTTCCCCGCACTCTTTATGCCGCTGAAGGGAGGACAGGTGTTTACTCCGAAAGCTCACATGTACTTTCATCCGTCGGGCTCGCCAGGCCTATACCGTCTGACGCAGCCTCCCTCAGTGCTCAGTCTGCCCTTGATCAGCACCGCCAATGTATCCTTCCCCTGACTCCCTCCTCTCTCTGTGTTCATTAGGGTCACCCACAACAATATAGAATGGAAAAATCCCCTTTCACCCCCAACCAGTCTGTACCAGTGTTTATACTCTACCTCTCCTTTCCTCTCCATTCCCTACTCCCTCATGTTTCCTCTTAAATACATTGATGTCATTGTGTTTAACCACAGTCTCCAGCAGTGATTTCCACTATCTCACCAACCTCTCTGTTAGACCTGTCACTGACTGTCCTAGATTTACTCCCTCTAGTTATAAACCCAACAAACAGCAGGTTTGGAGAAATGAGCAGTGAGCAGCCCCACCCTCCATCCCCACCAGTCGCTTAGTAAGTTTAACCCAGTGAGTTAGTCAGCTGGTAAATTTAGTTAGTGAGTTTAGTTAGTGAGTTAGTCTAATGAGTTCAACTGGTTAGTTGGCGAGTTTAGTTGATGATAGACATTCACTGTGAGGGTTCACAGTGTGTTGAGGATGTGTACTGAGTGAGGAGAAAAAGAGATTACGTTTTCTTAATGAGGGACTTGACAAGTATAACGGCCCGAGGTTATCGAATGCTCAATATGAACTGTCTACTGGGAGCTCTCAGGGTTTGCAGCTTCTCAGTGTTTGTTACCCTTAACACCTGTGTACAGAGATTGTCTGTCCTGAACCTGCTGAATCCACGAAGCATATTGTCTCTCAGCTCGACAACACAGGGTCAGGGAGGCTCCAGAGAGGAACAAACCATCACCAGGCGGTCACCCCCTCCTCCGGATGGGGAGCTAACCTAGCTCCTCTTATTCTGCCCTAGCGTCTCACCGGGACCCTAGCTCTCCCCACATGGCCCAGCTTCCTCCCATTCTGATCTAGCTCCTTATCACCTGGAGCCTAGCTCCTATTACGTATAGGCTTGAGGATACCAACATCCTGCTTGTTGACCTCCCCAATTCCTCGCTGTGGATCATCCAGACTTCTGCAGCCCGCGTCCTCTCCCGCACTAGGCTCCACGAACCTATCACCCCCATTTTCGCCCAACTCCACTGGCTTTCCATCACTCAGAGGATTCAATTCAAGATCCTGGTCCTCACCTTACAATTCAAGATCCTGGTCAGTGACCTTACCCAACGCTACCTCTGTCACCCCATAACCCCTTTCCAACCTGTTCATTCCCTTCACAATGCCTCCATGTTGCCCCCTCCCTAGCCTACTACAAGTCTCGCCTCAACACCCTCTTCGATTGTGCCATCAGTCATCACCACCCTGCACGCCCTCTCTTCTCTTCACCCTCCCCAATCCCAACCCCAGATTGGGTCCAAAACATGGACTATCCAGCAACTTGGGACATCCCCCTGACTTGAAGGGGGCTATGCAAATGTAATTTTGTTTTTGTTGCTCCTCCTCACCTGCTGAACTGTAAGGAAGGCTGTGACGGTTAAGCCCTCTGTAATAACTTTTTATTAACAAATTATAATTCTTAATTAAAAAAAAGTAATCCACCTATTTGTACATTTTTTGGTCTGCCAAGTGACTGACATACAGAAGTCCATCACCATTGCTTAAAGCGTTTCCAAAGCAGACTGAGAGTTCCACCTTTGTTATGTATACAATCTGCGCAAGGAGATTTCCTGTGTTTGGAATGAACACTCCGATGCAGTGTTGGGGGTGCGCTGTGTTGTCAGAGGTGAGTCCTTTGGTTGAGACTTTGAACTGAGGTTGCATCTGCCTGTTCAGGTGGACATTATGGCATTAAAGTATTTGAAAAGAGAAAAGGAGTTTCTTTCTCCTGGTGTCCTGGTCAACAACCCCTCAAACGAAAGTGGACATTCACTTTATAGCTAATATGACAAAAACACAGTCACTTCACTTTTACATAGTATCCTGTGAAGCATCTTGTAAGTTTTTGAGTTCCGCACGATATAAAACCATGAGGCTGACCAGCATTCCCCAGAATGTTATTATTGTAATACAATCAAACTGACACCAATAAGCCAAGATGCATAGTTTGGATTCAAGGGTGCTCAAATCCTTCCTCCAGGAGAGATGTTGGCCCCTTACTATACGTTGATCCTTGCCCTTCATCTGTGGTGGTGTCTTGCTCTCTTCTCAGTGTATTGGGTATTACACTTTTATAATGTACTTAATGAAAACTGCTGCACCAAATGTAGGAATTATTATGTGCTACGTACACTCCCTCCAGAAGGATGCACCTTGCTTACTTAATTCCACAGAACTTTAGGCACAGCCTGGGAGGTTAGTTAGGTAAGGACATGGCTCGAGTTTAACCAACCAAAACACTTAACGTGATCCTTTATCAGATTGAAATCTCCCCAAATATGTCACCGAGTTTTCAGTTGTGTGCAGTGATTGTGTTTTTGTAGATGAACACAGCAGCCAATTTGTGCATAGCACGTCCCCACAAGAGCCAGGAGATGCTGTCTGGCAATGTCCCCGGTAAAATGATCCTTCACTTCAAGGCTGGTTGAGCCACATTTTTGCTGCAATGTTCAACCATGAAAACGGTCACGACGCTTTTACAATAACGCAATGCGAAGCTCTGCGGGCGAATTTGAAGTTATTAAAACAAATGTAAAATTCAAAAAATGATTTCTGTTAGTGGGTCACCCCAGGGAGTGTAAAGGTATACATCCTCTCCTGTGGGGAAGGGAGAGAGACCTCCCGGTGTGCAATGCCTCCTGTTCAGCGCCTTGGGACGTCCTCCCGACGTGAAAGGCGCTCTATAAATGTAAATTGTTGTTGTTGAATGTAATTTGTTGTTGTTGTTCCTTTGAGACACAAAACCAGTCTGTGTTTGAAGAGTGTGACATTTAGAGACTCAACACTGTTCAAAGCCTCTGCTGCTGCCTGTCACCTCTCACCCATTCCATGTAGAAGATCTTTCTAACGGAGGTCTCAGCTGGATGGGGGGTGGGGGGGGGGGGGTAGCTGTCTAGCTCCTGTCTGCTCTCAGTCCCATGCATAAGCCACCTCCTTAATCTCCCGCAGGCTGTGTGGGGATGAATGAGGCAGGCAGTGATTTGGTTGTGATACATCACTTCCTCTGTTAGAGACTGTAACAGGAAAAGCTGTCAGCCTGAGCCTAGCTGCTGCGGTGTGTGTGTGTGTGAGAGAAAGAGACAGGCAGAAAGTGAGAGAGAATGTGAGACACATTGAGTGTGAGTCAGAAAGGGAATGTGACGCAGAGAGACAGTGTGTGACAAGAAACAGAGGGAGAGTGAGTCAGAGAGAGATACAGATAGAAAGTGAGACAGATAGTGAGACAGATAGTGAATGTGAGACAGAGAATGAGACAAAGAGTGAGTATGAGACATATGGAGAGTGTGTGTGTGTGTGAGAGGCGAGCGTGAGAAAGAGAGGGGCAGACGATAAACAAGAGGGGAAGGAGGTGAGATAGACTGAGAGAGGAACAGTGTGAGACAGATAGAGACAAGGGGGAGAGACAGAGAGACAGTTTGTGTGTGTGAGAGAGAGAGACAGAGAGGGAGCGGGTAAGAAAGAGACAGGTGGAAAGGGGAGTGTGTATGTGACAGAGAGACTTAGGTTTGTGTGAGCCTTGTGTGTGTGTGTGTGTGTGTGAGACAGAATTACAGACATAGAGACAGAGAGTCTGAGTCGTGTGTGCGTGTGAGAGAGGACACACACACACACACATACAGAGGGGAGTCTTGAGTGAGAGAGAGACGGAGACACACACAGAGGGGAGGGGGGTAGCTTGTGTGTGTGTGTGTGACAGAGACAGGAGAGCCTGTGTGTGAGAGAGAGGGACACACATACAGAGAGGGGAGGAGGTCGCCTGTGTGTGAGTGAGAGAGAGGCAGAGACTCACACACATACACACACAGAGGGGAGGAGGTCGCCTGTGTGTGTGTGTGTGTGTGTGAGAGTGAGACACATACACACAGAGGGGAGGAGGTCGCCTGTGTGTGTGTCTGAGAGAGTGAGACACATACACACAGAGGGGAGGAGGTCGCCTGTGTGTGTGAGAGTGAGACACATACACACAGAGGGGAGGAGGTCGCCTGTGTGTGTGTGTGTGTGTGAGAGTGAGACACATACACACAGAGGGGAGGAGGTCGCCTGTGTGTGTGTGTGTGTGTGAGAGTGAGACACATACACACAGAGGGGAGGAGGTCGCCTGTGTGTGTGAGAGTGAGACACATACACACAGAGGGGAGGAGGTCGCCTGAGTGTGTGTGTGAGAGTGAGACACACACACACAGAGGGGAGGAGGTCGCCTGTGTGTGTGAGAGTGAGACACATACACACAGAGGGGAGGAGGTCGCCTGAGTGTGTGTGTGAGAGTGAGACACACACACACAGAGGGGAGGAGGTCGCCTGTGTGTGTGAGAGTGAGACACATACACACAGAGGGGAGGAGGTCGCCTGTGTGTGTGTGTGTGAGAGTGAGACACAGAGGGGAGGAGGTCGCCTGTGTGTGTGAGAGTGAGACACATACACACAGAGGGGAGGAGGTCGCCTGTGTGTGTGTGTGTGAGTGAGATACATACACACAGAGGGGAGGAGGTCGCCTGTGTGTGTGTGTGTGTGTGAGAGTGAGACACATACACACTCACAGACAGAGGGTGCACCCTGTGAGAGTGAGTGAGTGACAGACAGACAGACAGACGGAGGGAGGGAGGGAGGGAGGGAGAGCTGGCCATGACCCGCAGAGCCAGTAAGAACTGGGCCGAGCGGGAGATCCGGGGGCTGCTGGCCGTGTGGCAGGAGCGGGAGGTACAGGAGCAGCTGGCGGGGGCGGTCAGGAACAGGGAGGTGTTCCTCGGCATCTCCCACAGCCTCCAGCGGCTCGGGGTGCAGCGGGACTGGAAGCAATGCCGGGCCAAGGTGAAGAACCTCAAATACGAGTACCGCAGCATGGTGAGCCGGCGGCGGGCAGGCCGGAGAGGGAAGGCCATGCGCTTCTACCAGGAGATGGACTCTGTGCTGGGCTGCCGGCCCCAACCGCAGCCCCAGGCCTCAGGCCTACTCGGGGAGCATCTGAATGTGGTCATCAAAGAGGAGGAGGAGGAGGAGGAGGAGGACGACAATGTGTCCGGGCAGCCAACAGACTGTGTCACAGGTAATCACTCAGCTGCTTGTCTGTCTATGTGTGTGTGTGTGTGTGTCTGTCTCTCTGTGTGTCTGTCTCTCTGTGTGTGTGTGTGTCTGTCTCTCTGTGTGTCTGTCTCTCTGTGTGTGTGTGTGTCTGTCTCTCTGTGTGTCTGTCTCTCTGTGTGTCTGTCTCTCTGTGTGTGTCTCTCTCTCTGTGTGTCTGTCTGTCTCTCTCTGTGTGTGTCTGTCTGTCTCTCTGTGTGTGTGTGTCTGTCTGTGTGTGTGTGTCTGTCTATGCGTGTGTGTGTGTCTGTCTCTGTGTGTGTGTGTGTCTCTCTCTGTGTGTGTGTCTGTCTGTCTCTCTGTGTGTGTCTGTCTGTGTGTGTGTCTGTCTGTCTCTCTGTGTGTGTCTGTCTGTCTCTCTGTGTGTGTCTGTCTGTCTCTCTGTGTGTGTGTGTCTGTGTGTGTGTGTGTTTTGTGTGTATGTCACTGTGAATGTGAATTGTGTGTGTGTCTGAAACAATGACTGTCCAGCGCCTTGTCCTCCTGACGTGAAAGGTACTGTACAGGTGTAATGTACTGCCTGTCTGTGTGTGTGTGTGTTGGGTATCTGTGTGTATGTTCTCTCTGTGTGTTTCAGTGCCGTGGGAGGACTGTGCTTTGTCTGTTGTGTGTGTGTGTGTGTTCTGTCTGTTGTGTGTGTGTGTGCTCTGTCTGTTGTGTGTGTGTGTGTGTGCTCTGTCTGGTGTGTGTGTGTGTGTGTGTGCTCTGTCTGTTGTGTGTGTGTTTTCTCGGTTTTTCTGCCTGTGTGTTCTTTGTGTGTGTTCTGTGTGTGCATGTATGTGTTCTGTGTTCTGTCTGCGTGTATGTCTTCTTTGTGTGTGTGTGTGTGTGTTCAGTGTATATGCATATTCTGCATGTGTGTGTGCTCTGTGTAAGCTTGCCGTCGTATCTATCTGCTTGAATTCTGAGCATGTGTGTGGGTATCTTCTGGATGTGTGTATGTATGTGTATGCGCGTGTTTGTGTGTTTTCACTCTCTCTGCACATGATTGTCTCGGGTTGTGTGTGTGTCTCTCTGGATGTGTCTGTGTGTGACCTCTCCCACAGTCAAGACATTGGCAAGCAATGCTGGTATTCAGCAAATCTCATCGTCAGATGGAAAAGAGCCATTGGGCCCTTCTGGCATGAGCTCGTTTTTAATAAAGCAAGCATTAATAAAAAAATTTTTTGCAACAGTCAATGATTTGTTATTTCTTCGTGTTTAGTTTTTATGAAGTGAAAAAATGTAAGTTAGTAAGCAGTAAAGCGTGCCTCTCGGTAGCATCAATCAAGTCCGCAAAACACCACAAAATTCGGCAAATTCTTTGCCATTTTGGACAAATATTTACGCTTTTTTTTACTGGCCCCGGGGATAGGGAGTGAAGATTGCGAGCGAGAGAAAAGGAGGCAGACAGTAGCCACAAATTAATAAGCGTGTTTTGCATCGCCCACCGGCCTGGGTGGTGGTAAAATAGTAAAGGGAAGGAATAGAATACGCAGAGAGGGCACTCAAACCTAATAGCCTTGGAGTATCGAGTTAATCTGGCACTGCACATTAAATGCAAGTTAATGCTTATGTATATGTCTGTGAGTGTGTACATGCTTATGTGCATGGCTGCATAAATATGTGTGTGTGTATTTCTGCGCCATGTAGATGTGTTGTATACGTGTATGTTGGCAGGTGTTGGTGTATACATGTGTGTGCCTATGTACAGGTTTACGTATCTATATATTTATATGTGCTGGTGATGCTGTCATAGGTGGCTATTGTGAACCATGAAATCAAATGGGATTGCTTCACCTGAATCTGCCTTATTGTTAAAAACACATCAAAGTGCAAACGCTGCAGGGAGACATTGTCAGGAGACGAGAACGTTTGCGAGTGTGTGTGAGAATGTGAACATGCGAGTGTGAGCGAGAATGTGAACATGCGAGTGTGAGCGAGAATGTGAACATGCGAGTGTGAGCGAGAATGTGAACATGCGAGTGTGAGCGAGAATGTGAACATGCGAGTGTGAGCGAGAATGTGAACATGCGAGTGTGAGCGAGAATGTGAACATGCGAGTGTGAGCGAGAATGTGAACATGCGAGTGTGAGCGAGCATGTTAGTGTGATCAAGCGTGTGAGTGACTTACCGAGTGAGTTAAGTGATCACGTGAATGCGTGAGTGTGCACGCGTGACTGTGGGTGCAATCAAGTGTGAGAGATGGTCTGCATCCCCTTTGACACTGCCCCTCACAGTGGATTTCTCTATAGTTGCTGACGTGCAGCTGCTCCTGGTGTCTGAGCTGGGCTGTGCCACTCACTTAGGATTGACAACCCGTGATTCAGAGTAAATTGCTGTTTTTGTTGGCAGGAGCCTCTCTGCTGGAGAGAGTTTGCACTGAATGTGATTACACTTCGATGTGTCATCACAAACCTCCCCTGCCACTGACAACAACAACAACAAATTATACTTGTATAACGCCCTACATGTCACTAAACTTCCCCCGGCAGTGACAGCTCTGACCATCACAGACACCGAGATGTCACTCACACTCTCAGCCTGAACATCAGCCTTTTAAAATGTAACCACAATCTTGTAGAAGATTAATTTCAATCTTAATTTGGAATTTGGAAAAGAAACATTTTTTTCTGCCTCCCTCGTCAAGAAAGTGGCGTCTGTATTGAAACTGAATTTACAAATTGCGAAAAAGAATTTTAAGATTTGAGCCATTTGTGTTCAGGCTGAGGCTGAGAGGTCAGGCTCTGTGAGAGTTTATCTTCTCTGGGTTTTGGGCAAGTTTAGACAGCAGGAATGATACTGATTCTGAGTAATGAATTGGTAGATCAAGTAGTGACTGATTGTGGGGTGTGGGAGAAGATAGGTGAGGTTTCCTTAGAATTCATTTGGCTCCATGGTGACGTGTTTGGCACCAGAGTGTCAGAATCGAGCCAGCTCCCGGTGACGGTCTCCAGTCTAGTTCCTGAGCCAAGTGGGTGGGCAGTATTACAGGGTACTGCTGAGGACAGCATACCTGCCCTGGCTCATCGGCAGGACTTGGAAGAGCAGACCAGTCATTGGGGGCAGAGATTCCTCCCTCTCAGCTCCTGTTAACCCTGCAAACCAAATCCCTGATGGGTATAGTGGTCCTAGCTGAACAAACAGCGGGAAAGCTTGCTAGACAGTGCTCTCGAAAGCAAGAGATGTGGTTTTAGCTGGTTAGACTCCAGTAGTTACCCCCCAACACAACTGGGATCCCCAAGCCTTGGTTCTTGCCAATCTGCGTCTAAATACTTTCAAGAATTAGGTAATTCCAGAATGCATCCCTCCAGATAGAGAGCGCACATTCCATTCCAACAATCTATCTCTGGGATTTCCATGTGTAGGTGGAACATGGAATTCTCGGTTTGATTTAGATACTCTTAAGCACGGTGATGGGTTTCCACATGTGTCTGACACCTGGCTGACCCCCTAAAAAGGAATGATGATTGGATGATGTTTCATGGGCTAGTAACATTCTCGCCCTGAAACAAAAGATTGTGGGCGAGCGCTGCATTGTAGGAGATACTATGGGTTGTGAATCCAGAGCAAAATTGACTGAGCCACAGGCTGATGCGCTCGTGTGCGCATGTACACACACACACAAAAACACGCAGAGCTGGGACAGGCAGGATTACACAAGGGTGAGACAGCAGTGTGGCTGGGACACATAGTCCCTCAGATAAGAAAAGTAGTCAAATGAGCTGAGGAGGAGATGTGATGGGCGGTGGGGTAGAGAATGGGTTGCTATATGAGGCTGCTCACCGCCTGTAACTGTTAAACCTGCAGGGTGTGGTCTGCAGCTACCTACACACAGCATCGAGGGTGAGGAACAGGAGGCGGACAAACTGGCATACATACCCGCAGAGCTACATGGACAGGACAGCATCACAGGTATCAGTGTGGTGGCTTGGCACAGCTGACAGCTCTCTTGATTAGCCTGTGATCAGAGGGTTCTGGATTCTGGGTGGAGGTCCTGTAGTATAATAGATAGTACGCTCGCCTCGTAAGCGAGAGGATCAGGGTTCAATTCCCGGGCCGGGCGAAACCTTAGACAAGTTTCCTTACTACACATGCCTCTGTTTGTTATTCGATTGGCAGATCGCAATCCTTCCCAAAACAATCATAATTTGGTCACTCAATCAACGACTGTTTGTGGGATGAGACCATGTTTCGCCCACAAAAATGTACAGTCACTTTGGCGCTTTGAGACATCTCAAACAACGTGATAAGGCGGTGTGTCAAAGACAAAGATTACTATTATTGAAGCTCCACATTGTGCAGGCTGATTCCCCAGTACAGTGATAGTTGGGGGTGGGTGGGGGGTGCTGCGTAGTTGGAGGTGCTATCCTACAGATGAGATGGTTTTTACTTTTGTTTAGGTGGACATGAAAGATCACACAGCCTGAAAAGAGAAGGGAGTTTCTCCCTGTATCCTGGACAATATTCCCCAGACAGACAAAAAACCTGGTCATTCACTTCATTGCTGCATGAGAAACATTGCTGTGGTCAAATTAAATACACAGTCACTGCATTTTACAGTAAATCCTTTGAGGGACTTAAACGACTTTGTCCACATAATAGGGTTGGATACAATTCCAGGATTATTAGTTTTCAGATTTCATCCGCTCTGGAGAGCTCTAGACAATGGCCAAGTGGCTGTTATTTTGTTAATCAACATTAAATAGAAGTTTATTGATATCCGACTGGCCGACAGTCCATTCATGTTACTGTAGACGGGGGTTAATTTGATTGTTAGGGGAGAGCAGGTGAGGTGCTGTATGATCGAGGGAATGTTGGGCTGTGTTTATTTATATATATCACTCTCTCTCTCTCTCTCTCCTTCCCCGCCCACCCCCCCACAGCGGAGACGGAGGGGCCTGTGGAGGAACATAGGCTGAACACAGTCTCTGAGGATCCAGCAACAACGAGCCCGAAAGAGCCCGAACCTCAGCAGGAACAGCA
The DNA here is from genome assembly GCA_035084275.1 of Hydrolagus colliei. NCBI lineage: Eukaryota > Metazoa > Chordata > Chondrichthyes > Chimaeriformes > Chimaeridae > Hydrolagus > Hydrolagus colliei. Next base: position 11,383,407 of record CM068757.1, on the reverse strand, counting down.
GCACGGTGTGTACATTATTAGTGTGTGCAGTAATGTGTAGAGTACAGTAATGCAGACATGTGATCCCCACAGCTAACACAGCTCCACAAAGCAGTGGGGCCAGGATTGGGATCAGATTATCTCTGTATCTCTCTCTGCCCCCCCACCTCCTACCCACCCCCAACCACACTCTCTCTCAGCCAATAACTAATTTATCTTTATCTTTTTCTCTCTTTCCGTCAATAATCTCCTTTCTCTCTACCCCTACCCCTCCTCTCCCCCCCCACCCGGTCACTAATCTCTCTCCATCACTAATCTCTCTCTCTCTCTCTCAAATTGCTCAGGTCCAAGGAAGCGGCTGAGGCCTAAGAAGGGCAGCTTGTTGCAGCGACACCTGGGCACCATTATCAGCAGTTTCCTGGATTACCAGCGCAAAGCCGAGGAGCGCTTCTACAAGTGGGAGGAGGAGCGGCGACGGGAAGAGCGGGAGCATGAAATGCGCATTATCCAGCTGCTCCTTGATCATTCCCGGTGCTCACTCTCACACCCCCCAGACAGCCCTGAGTACCTCCAGCACCACAGTCATGTCTTCACACCGCCCCCGTCTAACAACTAGCGTGTTTTTGCTCCACTCCACCCTGTCTTGCCCTGACCCACTCTGTCCTGCCCACCCTGCCAAGCCCACTCTGTCCTGTCAAACCCATTTTGCCCCTACCCACCCTGCCACACACTCTGCCCCTACCCACCCTGCCACACACTCTGCCCCTACCCACCCTGCCATACCCACTCTGCCTCTGCCACACACACTCTGTCCTGCCTACTCTGCCCCTGCCCCCACTTTGCCCCGCTTTCTCCAGCCGTGCCCCAACCCGCTTCCCGACAGTCCAGTGAGGAAAATCACAGCAAATTGGCATTTCGGGTGTAGGAGGAGATGCTGGGGTATTCAAGGGAGATGATTCTTTCAGAGACATAAGCTAAAGCTCGGCATTTTTACCTCCCCACGGCCTCAGTGACTGAACGCGACTGAGCCTCAGTGCTATGAGGGCAATAACCATAAGGTTCACCTTGAGACCGCCCAGCCCAGGCCATAAACTGCTATTGGCCTCCTGGGGGAGCCACAAGCTGGACACAGCCCCATCCCCCCACCCTGGGCATTGGAATCTCTTCTCGTGCTCTCAGTCTTGGGATTGGATATTGGAGCTGAATTCTCTACAATTCGTCAACTTGAAGTCAATCTTTTTTGAATGCAGCCGCAGTGCGGAGCTGCTCCCGGTGGCCCCTGTGCAGAGACATTAGAGGATTGATTCCCGGGCACAGTAAGCCTGGCTCACCACAGAACTTGGAGAAGCAAATACCAGTCACTGGGGGCAGGTACTTTCCCACTTGGCTCCTGTTAACCTTGCAAGCCGAAGCCCTAACAGCTATGGTGATAGGTTTCCATAAGTGTCAAGATGCCTGGTTGATCACAGCGATGGGATTCCACATCGGTCACCCGGCTGATCACTGTGACTGATATTTGCGTGTGTCAGATACCCAGCAGATCATGGCAGTGGCTTTCCACGTGGGTCAGACATCAGCTGATCACGATGACAATTTTCCACTTGTGTCAGACCCGGCTGATCACAGTGATGAATTTTCACATGTCATTCACCCCGGGGAGGAGTTCAAGTTGGAGCAAATTGGACTATGGGAAGGTGGTAAATAATATCCAGAGCTCTTCCTCCTGAAGAATGTCTAAGAAATGCGAATGATTGGACCGAAGGATCTTCATCTGAGCGTCTCTTCCGAGGGGAGATTAACACTTGGCCACTCATGTTGACAAATGAAGGACAGGCATGGTGGGGGGGAGGAGGGAGGAGGTCAGAGACAGCGCTCAGTGATGCTTGACTGGAATGTATGTAGCCTTGTTATTTGCTCTGGTTTTGCCCCATACATCCCCGGCATACAATAAGGTACCAGACAAGAGTGAGGATTACAAGAGTAATGTACGTGACTGTATATCGCTGTTGTTGTTGGAATGTGTGTATCATCCGTTACCCCATCCGTTACATTATGTAAATAGTTTCCCCCAGACCAGACCATTCTCTCCATTCATTAAAAGTTATTACAACCCACATGACTGTGCTGCTGCTGAATGACAATGAGCTGTTTTGTCTGTCCCCCTGGATTGTCCTGTAGTATAGTGGTTAGTGCGCTTCCCTCGCAAGCGAGCGGACTCGGGTTCAATCCTGGATGAAGTGAAACCTCAGGCTACATTCCTTACTTCACATGCTTGTTTGCCTCGCAGTACGTAGGAACCAATTGTTGGTTGATTGGTGGATCCTTTTCCAGTGTTAATAATCTCCACCGCAAAACAATTTGAGGTCACTCAATCCATGATTGTTTGTGGGATACTGTGTGATTGGCTGCTGTGTTTCACCCGTAAAATATAGTCAATCGACTTTACAATATGTCCTGTGAAGCGCTTTGAGACGTCTCAACCAAGTGATAAGGTATTGGATGCGGCGTTAAACCAAGGTTCTGCTTGCCTGTTTAGGTGGGTTTAAGATACCTCAGCTCTTTTGGAAAAGAGAAGGGAAGTTTGTCCTCGGGTTTACACACAGGACGTTCAAATAACTTGAATGATGACACAAACGGTCTCAATCATAAGCCACAAGCAAAAGGCACTTATTTTTACAAATAAAAAGATTAAGAGTAATAAGAATTAAGATTAATAAGAACATTAAGAAATGGAACAAAACTATTCACACAGCCTCAAGTTCCAATCATCGAGGACAGCAGCACCAATCCACATCAGCATTCCTCAGCCCTTACATCTTGGTGTCATGGTCAAAAATAACTACTCCAGGTATAATTGATCTTTCCCTGCGAAAGATAGTCAATGGTGCAAATTAGTTGCTGTGTTTGCTACAAGTACACAATTCTCCCAGTGAGACCTTGTGTCAATACCTCCCAACAGACAGGAATGATGGGAATTCCTCAGCGATATGTCTAGTGGGAGAACAGACCATGAGTGACTATGTTGGGCTGTGTTTCTTAGGGAACCAGTCAGGATTCCCAGCTGGTAATTCCCAGTGTGACTCTGGGCACACTTGTTGGGATGATTTGAGAACCAGGGGAAGGCAAGCCCTGGTCCCAGTCCGACCAAAAAACAAAGATTCCACAAGGCAGAGAAGTCAGGGAGCAAAGTCAGACAAGTGCTGTCCATTCCCTGTCCCATTCGACCTCTCACTACATCTCCTCAATGAGCCTGTCGGCCTGACTCAGCATGTGTCAGCCCAGTGCAGTGTGTCAGCCTGGCTCAGTGGTAGTACTCTCACCTCTGAGTCAGAATGTTGGTGAGTCGAAACCCAACATCAGGACTTCCCCCAAATAATATCCGTCACTCACTTTATGACTGTTTACGGGACACTGCTGTGCACAATTAGCTGCTGTGTTTCATCCAGAAAATAATCAATCCACTTTACAGTAGAGCTTTGTGGTATCTTGACAATGTGATATTGCAATATATCAAATACAAGGATTATAATAATAGTAATAATAAGAAGAATACCAACAGTAAACCTTGACAGTGTTTAGATGATACTCAATATTTCCCAAACATGGAATCCTGAGTTCAGCTCGGAAAACAGTTGCAAATGTGATAAGAACTTACAGGTTGTTAAAAGGTCTCTTGGAATCAAAGTCAGTCATTTAAGAACAGTACTGTAGATAGTATTAAGTAGTATTACTAGTAGATAGTATTAAATAGATGGGTTGAACTATTTAATTACTTAATTATTGGTGATGATCGGTATTCCCCTACAAGTATACAGTTGGCTTTCCTGCTCTCCTTCCCCCTGCCTCACCCGCCCCCCCCTTGCTATCTCCCCCCCCCCCCCCTTTCCCTTAATCCCACTTCTATGACTGTTTGTAGGACACTGCTGTGCGTAATTTGGCTGCCGGGTTTCGCCCAGATATAAAGTCGATTTTCCTGCTCTTCTTCGTCCTGCCCCTCCCCCTCCCCCTCTGCTCTTGTTCCTACCTAGCTGTACAGCGCGTTTGGACATCCTCTCAAAGTGAAAGGTGCTATATAAATGTAAGTTTGGATTTATATTGTATTGCTTTACCCTAGTGTCGAGCCTTGTATAGATTTGGAAACTTCCACATGATTATTACACAAAGAGGATATTGGATTTGTATTATCAATTCAAATACTGTATAGCCAATCATCATTGTTGCTATACGCTAGAATCTTAATCTCATGGTAACCAAGTTATTTACCATTTGGGTGGATCATTACTTGTTGGACACATATTGTGGTTTTGAAAGGAGGAAAGTATTCACATGTATTTGCTTTAGTGTGTTTATATTTCCTTACAGTTCTGTCCATTGGATATTTTAACAAGAAAGATTATGCAAATGCAAGGACTATTGTTGTTATTCACTGAACCTCATCCCCACCACCCCTGGAATTTACTGTTATAATTTGCTCTCTCTCCCCCACCACTCCCGGTAGCCTACCTCTCCAATCCACAAAATTACCACAGTGCATGAAAAGGTTGTGGGTTCAAACCCTGTGTTGGGACTGTGAGCTCCCAGATGCTCCTATGTATTGTCAGAGGCACTGTCGTTCAGTTGACACATCAAACCGTGGTCCTGTCAAAGTGGATGTGAAAGATCCCACAACATCATTGGAGAAGGAGAAGAGAGTTTATCTCTCCTGGCCAACATTCCCACAGATAAACTACTCATTGGCCTCATAGCTCTGAAACGCTGTCTGGCGTGGAGGGGGGGGGGGGGGGGGGGCTATACAAATTGAAGTTGTTGTTGTTGTTGGGACATTGCTGTGAGTGAACGGTTTCCGACAACCACCACAAAAAAAAGGTGACTAGACTTGATTACAATCACTTTAAAATGGTGAAATACAAAAAAAAACAGCAACCGCTGGGAACACTCAGCAGGTCAGGCAGCATGATGAAAAGTCATCAACCTGAAACTTAACCCACTTTCCTCTCTCCATAGATGCTGCCTGACCCGCATGCTGCAGAACTGTCTCAGTTCCCAGACACTTCTGTTTTGATTTCAGATTTCCAGCATCTGCAGTATTTGGGGTTTTTTTGCAAACTGAAACGGTATTTGGTGACGCGCCTTGGGACGTCCTCCCGACTTGAAAGGCGCTCTAGAAATATAATTTTGGTGTTGTTGTTGAATTTATTATTGCGGATATATATCGACTTCCCCCTCACTAGCTAGTGGGGTGGGGGGGGGGGGGGAGTTTTAAAAGAAACTTTTCTCCGCACTGCACTTTGAAGGTTATTCTGTTTTTTTTTCAAAACGTGAGCAACAAACACAAAGAAAATATTAGGGTTTTCTGTCTGGCTCACACCCTCATCCTGTCTGGCTCCCACCTTCATCCTGTCTGGCTCCACAAAGCGGCCCGTGTGTAACAGATACTCTGTAAAAGTGTGTGCAGACTGGGAGCTGACACAAGGGCACAGAGAGAGAGACTCACATACACACACACACAAAGAAATGAAGAGAGAGACATACAGAAAGAGACACACACACACAGAGACATACGGAAGCACACACACATACGGAAAAACACACACACATACGGAAACACACATACAGAGAGAGTGAAACACACATACACATACAGTGAATCACAGACAGACACACATACCGTGAAACACAGGCACACACACACAGACAGAGAAAGTGAAACAGAGACAGAGAGTGGAACGGGCAGAGTTAGACAGAGAGCGAAACAAAGGCAGAGACAGTGAGTGAAATAAAGACAGAGACAGTGAGTGAAACAAAGACAGAGACAGACAGAGAGTGAAACACAGACACACACACACACACACACAGGCAGAAAGAAGCACAGATAGACAGACAGAGAGACACACACAGTAAGAGAGATACACTCACAGACCTAGAGAGAGAATACTCACACACTCAAAAAAACCAAGAAACACTCACACAGAGAAAGAGGAGCCAAGGTTTATATACAGCCAACAGTTTAGCAGGAACTTTGGCCGAGTTTGCGGTCAGCCTGCCCTGCCCTGGGAAGGATGAGTGATATCTCACCGAACGGTTTGTACCTTCCGTGCCACGCTTTATTCTTGTTTTTTGTTAAAAAAAACACTAAAGTCAGCCAAACTCTGAGCTGCCTCTCCCCGGGCGCTCAGTGTGTCCTCTCCCCCCGCTCAGTGTGCCCTCTCCCCCCCCCCGCCCCGCTCAGTGCCCTCTCCCCCCGCTCAGTGTCCTCTTCCCCCCCCCGCTCAGAGTGCCCTCTCCCCCTGCTCAGTGTGTCCTCTCCCCCTCCGCTCAGTGCCCTCTCCCCCCGCTCAGTGTGTCCTCTCCCCACCCCCGCTCAGTGTGTCCTCTCCCCCCCCCCGCTCAGTGTGTCCTCTCCCCCCGCTCAGTGTGTCCTCTCCCCCCGCTCAGTGTGCCCTCTCCCCCCGCTCAGTGTGCCCTCTCCCCCCCCCGCCCAGTGCCCTCTCCCCCCCCGCTCAGTGTGCCCTCTCCCCCCGCTCAGAGTGTCCTCTCCCCCCCCGCTCAGTGTGCCCTCTCCCCCCGCTCAGAGTGTCCTCTCCCCCCCCCCCCCCCCGCTCAGAGTGCCCTCTCCCCCGGCTCCCAGCCGCTGCGGGTACCCGCCAGCCTCACAGTCTGTGACTGACACACAGACGAAGACAGATAGACAGACAGACAGACAGACACATGTGGCTGTTCGGAGCTGCCTGTCTCTGTCTGTGCGGTGGAGGTGAGTGCTGTCGGGCTGCAGAGGGTTAAGATGACACACGCCACTTGTTGCTTTGGCCAGATCCAGGTGTAAATAGCCTTTGACCCCGACAGAGTGAGGGATCCGGACACTGTGTGTGTGTATACACTGTGTGTGTGTGTACACTGTGTGTGTGTATACACTGTGTGTGTGTATACACTGTGTGTGTGTATACACTGTGTGTGTGTGTACACTGTGTGTGTGTACACTGTGTGTGTATACACTGTGGGCTCCCAGCGTCAGGTCAGCAGGATGTGTGCCCTCCAGTGAGATAAGAATGTACATTCCACTTACTCCAGCAATGTGTCTCTGGGATTTCCATGTGTAGGTGGGATCCTTTTCGCCCACAAAATACCAGCGCAGTCAACTCCCTTTACCGTAAATTCCCTGCGGTGATTTGAAGACGTGATAAGACCGTTCTCAAATGCTTGCTCACTACTAAACTACTATTGTTATTAACTTCATGTTGATTGACACACTGGCTTTTCCTGAGCAGACGCGGGGGATGTGGTGCCCGGCGGAGACGCGGCCGTCTTTGCCAGCGACACGTTGCCGGCTGACAGGCGCTTCATGGCGACGGTGGGCAATGGTTACCTGGGCACCCGGGTGTACGGCCGGGTCCTGCACGTTAACGGTGTGTACAGTGGCGAGGCGGGGCAGTGTCACCGTGCCGACGTGCCGTCCCCGGCGAGCGCGGAGCTGATCGTGGCCGGGGCGGGGGCCGAGAACACCAGCTTCACCCTCAATACCAGGACAGGTAAACAAACCCACCACCTCCACACACACACACCCTCCCTCCCTCCCCTACTAACCCAGCCCAACGCACCCGCTTCCTCTCCCTCGCCTCTGAATCAGTTGTGGGTTCAAACATGTGGGGATTTTGAGCTCACAGAGCCTAAGATCAGCCATAATCTTATTGAATGGTGGGCCAGGCTCGAGGGGCTGAATGGCCTACTCCTGCTCCTGATTCTTATGTTCTATATGCTTATGTCTCCGTCCTCTCTCTCCCCAGGAACCTTCTCCTGTGTTGTTCAGAGCGGGGAGTTCAGGGTGACCCAGCAGATATTCGCGCATCGTACTCACTACCACCTGTTGGCCCTTGTGGTGGAGGCTGAGCGTCAGGGCAGCTACACGGGGCCAATTGTCATTACCGTCAATTCCACGTTCACCCCACACAGCCAGGATATCGAGTTTGTGAGCGGCCCAGACTTCATGGGAGCAAAGTGAGAACTGATGGGAGGTGGGGGGGGGGGGGGGTTCATTATCTCTGTGACGCGTTCAGCTCTCCTGTCAGGCGGCTCAGTTGCTCTCGTCTCTGAGTCAGGAGGCTGTGGTTTCAAGGCCATCATCAGGCCTTCAAACTCAGTCTAGGCAGAACAGTCAGCGCAATGCTGGGGAAAGCCCTGCTTTGTCAGAGGTGCGGTCCTTCAAGCCAATCTCTCTCCCTATGCCTGCTCAGGTGGACGTTAAAGATCCTTTGGTGCAGTTGAGTTCCTCTCTCTGTTTTGGAGTGTTGGCCAGCAATCACCCCCCCCCCACAAAAAAAAATTGTTCACTCACTTCACAGCTAGCTATGGGACACTTCCCCTTAGCAGGCTCCTACATGCTCAATGCCTCCCCCACACCCACACCCCTGCCTAGTCTACTATTGCCAGCCAGGCCTTCAGCCTTTCTGTCCTCACCATCTGGAACTCCATCCCAGAGATGCTGTACCTCTCCTCTCCCTTGCTTCCTTCATTGCCCACTTCACGTCTTCCTCTGTAACTGTGTCTTCGTCATCTTCCCTCCTCCATTCTGTGATTTCAACCCATAGCTTGGATGCGAACCCCTCATTGTACATTGCCTTGGGATGTCCTCTTGCCATGCAAGGTGCTGAATCAATGTAGTTAGTTCTTGTTTGTTTGTGAGGTGGCTGTCAGTTCTGAGCCTGGTTGCTGTCTGTGTTACAGATATATCCATGGACAAACATTAATCCCCGAGGTGAAAGGTGGCCAGAAGCTGAGTGTGCACCTGCTCTGGACCCCACTGCCTGGGTTTCTGAGGCTGGAACCTGACGAGCACAGACGCTCGTGGACGTTCCTGACAGCGGTTGCAGACACGGCAGATGGGGCAAGGGGGGCTTACACACAGGGGCTGTCCCTGGCTCAGGCCGGGACACTGTACTCCTCCCACGTGGAGGCCTGGGGCTGTGTGTGGGATCAGAGCCGGCTGGAGGTGAATGGGTCCCAGGGCCTGAGCCAGGCCCTATTTGGAGGTCTATACTACCTGCTGAGCAGCCTCCCCCCAGCCCACACTCCCGACTTCATGTTCATAGGCCTGAGTCCAGGGGGGCTGCCCAACGGGGGGAGACAGCAGGACTATCATGGCCACGTGTTTTGGGATCAGGTATGTGAGAGTGGATGGGGGATGGGGAGGGGAGGGAGATCAGCCAACTATCTGACACACGTGGAAACTCATCACGATGCTTAAAAGCTTCCAAACCACACTGAGAATTCCATGCAACCCACCTCAAGATGGAAATTGCGGAGACAGATTGTTGGAATGGAATGCAAATTCTCTCCCTGGAGGGATGGATGCATCCTGCTTCCCTAATTCTGGAGAGTACTAGGCACAGGATGTCTTAGGGACTGCAGTGTGTGCATTTGGGTACATCCTGGAGTCTAACCGGCTAAAACCATGTAGCTAGCTTTTTGATAATGGTGTCTGGCAGGCATTCCTGCTGTTTGTCCAGTCAGAACTCTCCGCTGCCCCTAGTGACTTTTCTGCCCTTCCACATCCTACAAGCGGGCCAAGCTGCCCGTGTTGTCATCAGCAGTGTCCTAAAATACTGCGGATCCACCTTTCCTATAATGTGACCAGAACTGTACACATCTACAAATATGGCCTGATCTAGGCTATTTCTGATGAGTTCCCTGTATTGATCCTCTGTTCCTGGGGATGGAAAGCCATCGCGGACTCTGTTAGTGTTGCTGGTTGCCTCGCTGAGCCAGGGTGATCTCTCACACTGTTCCCAATTTTCCCAGGAGACCTGGATGTTTCCGATCGTGGTGATGTTCTGGCCGGATCTGGCGTTGAAGCTGCTCCAGCACCGCGTGCGGACACTCGGTTCTGCCAGGGACATCGCCCAACAACAGGGCTACCAGGTACTCACCGAGAACCCACTCCCCTCACCAGACCTCCACCCTCCTCACCAGCCTCCCACGTCACTGCCCCGCAACTCCCACCCACTCACTGGCCCACATCCCTGTAGGCCCCTGGCACTAGAGCTGATGTTGTTCTCTGGTACACACACAGGAGTGGGAGGTGGAACTCGCAGGCCTCAGATTATTTTCCAAACTGGTGGGACAAGCTCCTGTTCCTATGTTCGAATTTCCTGTTGTCGTGTGTTGTTGCGTGTTGTCATCGCATATTGTTGCGTGTTATCGCATGTTGCTTTCATTGTGGTGTGCCTGGTCCCAGTGACGTAAGCGTTTGTTCTGATGCTTCTCAGGGGGCGAAATACCCGTGGGAGAGCGCTGGCACCGGGACCGAGGTCTGTGACACTGACATTTATGGGCAAAAGGAAATTCACATCAACGGTGACATCTCGTTTGCATTCAGACAGTACTTCTACCTGACACAGGTGAGCCCTCCGGCGTGTGTAAGATGTGTGAATGTAAATTACACTGTGTGTGTGTGTGTGTCCCTCCAGCTCAGTGTCATGCCCCATCATTGCTAAGTGCTCTGCGACGCTACACAGTATGAGGGGTACCACGTCTTCTAGACATCTCAAAGCGCTTCACAGAGTATACTGTAAAAGTGAATTGACTGTATATTTGTGGGAGAAACATGGCAGACAATTGCGCTCAGCAGTGTCCCACAAACAGTTGTGGATTGAAATTACCAATTTTTTTAATATGGATTATTATTAGGTGTGTGGAGTAAGGAAACTTGCCCAAGGTTTCACCCTGACCTGCCTGGATTCGAAACACAGATCTCACGCTTGTAAGGCGGGTGTTCTAACCACTGAGCTACAGGACTCCACATGTTCTGCATGTTCTTCATGTCTCCCTGATGTGAAAGGTGCTCTGAAAATGTAATTTTGTTGTTGTTGTTGTGTGTAATGTGTGACAGTGTGAGCCTGGCTGAGGCAGAGGGTTGTGGCTGGAAGCCCCAGGTAAGCCCTGAAGCTCCCCCATTTTATGGTAAACGTGTGGGCTCCGCTGGACTGAGAGTGAATCAGTGATGGCTCCCTGAGGGCAGTCGCTGGATGGGCAGAACCATCTGAACGTACAAGGGATATTGAGGATGTTGCCTGAGTTGCAGGATCTGGAGTTTTTCCGGAATGACGGGGGTTGGGAGGTGGTGAGCAGCATCGCTGAGTTCTGGAGCAGCCGAGTCACGTGGAATCTTGCTGAGAATTGTTACGATATCAAAGGTACAAGAGGGGGCGGCCTGCGGGGGGTGGGGTGGAGGTGGGGGTGGAAGGGGAGGCGTGGGGCGAGCGTGGGGGGAAGGCGTGGTGGGGGAATGCTAACCAGCCGTGAAGCAGGATGGAGCTCTCCTGCGTTACCTGAGCGGCTGTTCAGTGGGTCACTGCGTTACCTACAATGGGTGGCCAATCGCAGGGTCTCTGTTGTCTGTTGCAGGAGTGATGCCACCTGATGAATATAAATCCAACGTCAACAACTCAGTGTACACCTCTGTGGTCGCCAAATACAGGTAAACACCCCCTCGGGATGTGGGGACGCGGGGAGGGGGAGCAGGGGTGTGGTGACAATGTGGCTGAGTGGGAGGCAGAGGCGGGGAGGAGGCGAGAGAAGTGTTAACATGTAGGAGGTGTATTGAAATGATCGTGAAATGAGTATCACCGTGTTCCCAACGCGGATGTTAGTTCCTCTATCTCGTGGTCTCCTCTCCCTTGCCCTTGGTTGGGCAGACCCTCACCAGCTGTTGGGTGGTCCAGGCCTGACCCCCTGTGTTTCCCAACAGCCTGCTGTTTGCTGTGGAGCTGGGGACCAGGTTAACCAAGCCGGTGAAGCCCGAGTGGGAGAAGATCGCAGAGAAACTGAAGGTGCTCTTTGACCCCGGGCAGCAGTATCACCCAGAGTATGATGGCTACATGCCAGGTGGGCACATCCATCACTCCAAGCTACTGGAATGTTCTGGCCAATGGGCATGAATTACAATACTATTTATATTTATATAGCACCTTTCCTTCACGTTGTGAGAACATCTTCACAACTGATCAGGAGCCTGAGCGGGGGGTGTGGGGGATGGGGGAGGGTAGAGGAAGAGGGCAGGAAGCACGGTCGAAAGGATGAGTGTTGTGGCAGATTTTGTACTTGCGAAGGAGGGCCTTCCCTGTCTGTTGCACCCAACGATCGACTCGCGAGCTTTCTCTCTGGTTCTGCCTGGCTAAAATGTTCCTTTCGCCTGTTTGATTCTGGGCTGCAGGGATGGACGTGAAGCAGGCTGATGTTGTGTTGCTCGGATACCCATTGATGTATCCCATGAGCGCCAAGGTGCGGAGGAACGATCTGGAGAAATATGAAGGTGTGACGGATCCCGATGGACCGGCCATGACCTGGGTCAGTGAAAGGTTTAATCTGGGCTGGGGCGGAGGGCTTGACAAAAGTGGGAGGTAACAGATGGACAGATGGGGAGTGGGGAAGGACAGCCAAAAGTGAGGGGAGGACAGATAGATGGACCGACAGAAATAATGGGGTTGGTTGGGCAGAGAATTTTATAGGCAGACCGCCAGAATGCCATAGATGAGAGCGGACATGAAAGGATAGGCCTTATGTTATGCATGGAAACTTCAAAGAAATGTGCAAATTATCCAGTATGTGATGGTGTTTGTCTCCACGTGAGTCCAGTCTAGTCTTGCTGTTCTGCACTCTTCACTGTTCCTCTTCTTCAACACGTTCACTGATGTAAAGGGCACTGTTCTCACCCTCTTGTTATTTGCCGGGTCACTTCTTTTGCAGAGCATGTTTGCGATTGGTTGGCTGGAGCAGAAGGCTGTGGCCCGAGCAGGACAGCTGCTGGAGAGATGTTACAAGAACATCCAGGAACCGTTCAAGGTACCGTTGCCGGGGGCATTGCTGTCGGGTCCCTGAGCTTCATCCGCATTTGGCTCAGTTCATTTTTACGTGAGTCGTTGAACTGAGGCCCTGCCTGTCTGGGTCTGTTCAGGTGGACGCTAGTCATAAATAAAAGGAAGCTTCTCTCTTCCAGTGTCCTGGCCAACAGTCCTCCAAATAAAACTGGGTGGTCACATCACGGCTGTTTGTGGGACATTGCTGGGCATAAAATCGATTGCCACTTTCGGGAAAACGCAGTTTTAACTCCACTTTTAAAACACATTGCATGAATTGCTTTGAGATGTTTTGATTAGGTGTGTTACCAAACTCCAGGACGATTATGCTATTATTGTCTGTCTGCCAGGTGTGGAGCGAGAATTCTGATGGCTCGGGAGCAGTCAACTTCCTGACTGGCATGGGCGGCTTCTTGCAGCTCCCACTGTTTGGCTGCACTGGCTTCAGGTACGTCCTGCCCACCGACTGCCCCCCCCACCCACCCTGGCTCTGCCCCACACGCCTGCTGGCCCCACCTATCAACTCCCGCCTGCCTCTCGGCCCCGCCCACCAGGCTGCCTCACCAAAGCCCACAGGAGTCCTGTAATTCAGTGGTTAGAGAACTTGCCTTGCAAGCGAGAGACCTGGATTCGATTCCAGGTCAGGTCAGGGCGAAACCTTGATTATGTTCCCTTATTGCGCACTCCTAATAATAATCCCTTGAAAAATTGGTCATTTTAATCCATGACTGTTTGTGGGACACTGCGGTGTGCAATTGGCTGCCGTGTTTCACCCACAAATACACAGTCAGTTCACTTTACAGTATATTCTATGCAGCTCTTTGAGATGGCTAGAAGATGTGAAAAGCGCTATATCAAATGCAAGGATTACTATTATTGAGCCCCATCCAATCCTTCTCAACTCAGCACACCTTTCATCCTTGCCCACTCTTTCCCCACCCCTCCCCTGTTTCTTTGTGTTGGTTGTGTTTCTGGCCCCCACTCCAAAATACTGTACTTACAGGAGATGCAGAAACAGTAAATTCCTCGTGACTGGGTCAGTTCTTGCTAAGAGGGAAGCTGGTCCAAGCGTTTAAGATGACCTAATTGTTCACTGTGTCCAAAGCATTCTGACTCAGCAGCACACATGGCAAACAGGATGGTACGCTAGATTGCTATATCATGGGATGCATTACTCAGACAATAGACTCACTGCTCTGGTTAGACCACACCTTAAACACTGTATACAGCACTGGTCACCATGACTCAGGCCCTAGAACAGAGTTTCCCAAACCTGGGGTTTCAACCCCATTGGGGTCGCGACTTGAAAAAAATGGGGTCGCAGTGCCATCTAGCTGTCGATTTATTAGTGTACAGTATTAGCAGTAGCAATTGAAGTTAATTTGGGGTCCCAAAATATTTTCAGTGTTGAAATGGGGTCATGCTGGGGAAGGTTGCGAAGGGCTGCCCTAGAGCAACAAACCTGATCCCCAGTGCTACGAAGACTTGAGTAACTTGTGAATCCTGGATCACAGACTGGGATTCCCCTCAGGCACTGATCAAATGGAGGCTGGAGCGGAGATCAGTGACTGAGCCAGGGTACAGAGTGTCAGAAGCACACTGCCAGGATCCATAGAAATATAGAATGTTCTGACACAGAAACGGCTCATCGAGACTGCTGGTCTCACCATAAGTCAAAGGTGCCATCCTTCAGATGAGACATTAAGTTTTAAAGATTCAAAAAGAGAAGTGAGTTTCTCTCCAATGTCTGGCCGACAATCTTCCAAATAAAATTGGTCATTCACTCCATGGCTGTTTGTGGGACATCGCTGTGCACAAATTGGCTGCCACTGTTCACATATTGACAGTAACTGCACCTGTGCAACTGTGTTTTGAGATGAATTGACCTGAGCAAGTGCCATGATGTCTGTGTTTTTCAGGGTCAAGAAGGATTGTCTGCACTTTGACCCCATACTGCTCAATGACATCAGGGAGCTGCAAATTACTGGCATCAGTTACCTTGGAAACAAATTGGACTTTGAGTTGACGAAGGAGCTGTTCACTATTGTCCTGACCACAGCCCAGGACCCCCAGGCCACCTTGCTGGAAGTCGTGCTTTGTGGTTCAGGAGAAACTTTCACATTACACAAAGGTACCTGATAATTTGTTTTGAAGCACCTCTTGTGCTGACTTGATGCCAAAAGACATTATTTGAAAACAAGGCCATAAGGTGTCATACGCATTGTCAAATACATGCTATCCTTTGACAATTTGTATTTCCAATACCCTGAAGAGCAATCTAGTATCGAAGTAATTAGCTTCATGTAGTAAAGCCTGCACATCTTCTAAAGTGTTCCCCTTTTATATCCCTGTTTAACTGTTGTGGATCTAAACATATCCTTAATGATTTGTCTGTTTTTTCTATGGTTACCACTGCACTCACCCACTCAGTGGGTTTGTCCACCTTTTTTTTATTTGGTCCCTTTCCATTGGTCCAATTTGTCTTTCAGTATTTTTTTCATTCCGTCTGGTACTCTTCTTAATGCCTGAGTTACTGGTGGGATTGTCTCATCTAATTGAATCATATACTCTCCTTTCATTAACGCTCTCATTCCGAACACCTGTTTATATTGTTCTACTATTTCTTCTGGCTCCCGTGATTCATTTTCCTCTATTGTTTTTAATATTCTAATTTTTATTTCAGCTGCCAAACCTAATAAAATATCAGCTTTTACAATGAGGAATTGTATTTTATGTTGTTTCCCTTTGTACATCACTTCTATCTCTACTCTGCCCGCTGTTTCAATTTTTCCTTTGTTATACGCCATTAGTTTACCTTTCCCTTTCTCCATGTTTTCCTTATTTGATTCTTTCAATTTGATATACAGTATTCTTCCCATGCCGTTACACTGGCCTATACTCCTGTATCTAATTTGTACCGAAATCCTTCCCCTACTTTTTTTTACATCATAAATTTACCTTCCACTCATATTTTTCTTTTTTGTGTTACTGCCTTTGTTAATTCTACTGCTTCAATGTTGTGCTCATTTTATTCACTTTCTCTTGATTCTATATCTGAGCTATCTCACTTTTCATATTCCCTTGATTTAATTTGCCCATTTCTGGCTCTCCTCAGTTTATTTGACCTCTTGTACACTCTTCTTTCTGTTTGACTTTTCTCCTTTGCTTTATATCTGCTGTATCTCCCTATATTTTCTTGTCTCTTCCTACAAAATCTTGCATAATGCCCATATCTTTTACATTGATAGCATTGTTTTCCTTCTGCAGGACATCTGATATTCTAATCTACACTTGCCACATTTGTCCATTCTGTTTGGCCTCCCTCTTGGCCTGTATATTCTCTGCACTCCATACTCTTCATCTGTATCATTGCAACTTTGCCCTTTGGCTAGTTTATCTATTTCCATTTTGGTTTCTCTATCCCATCACTCTTAATATTTGTTTTTGTCATCTCTTCAATCCTTACCATTTCCATTGCCGATTCTAACATCGGGTCCCCTTTTCTCAAAGGCTTTCCTCTCAATTTCGTATCTTTTATTCCAATTTCTATTTGGTCACGTATCATTTCATCTCTTAATGCCCTGTAGTTGCATTTTTTACTTATGGTTCTCAGTACCACATACTATTGATTAAATGATTCTGTGGGTCCCTGCTTTCTTGTTCCAAATTTAAATCGGCCAATTATCACATTGTCTTTTCCACAACATCGTTCTTGCATGATGTACACTATCTCATTCAATGGCATGTCCACATCTCTTTCTAGGCTTGCAAAACTCTCCCTAGCTTCCTCGCCTGCTGCATTCAAAAATATCGCTGACTGTCGTTCCTGTGGCGGTTTCATTATGTTTGCTGCTAATCCAAAAATGTTAAAGTCTATTTCAAACTGTTGCCAATTGTGCTTTAGACTTCTAAACAACTGCAATGGTCTTGGTATCTGCACATACCTTGGTACAGCTCCTGTGGCTCAGTGGTTAGAACACTAGCCTTACAAGCTGGGGAGACCTTTTTTCGAATCCAGGCAGGTGAAAGTGAAACCTTGGGCAAGTTTCCTTACTCCACATGCCTAATAATGATTCCTCCCCCCAAAAAAACACAATGATAAAATTGGTCACTTCAATCCACAACTATTTGTGGGACACTGCTGTGCGCAATTGGCTATCACGTTTGCCCACAAATATATGCAGTCAATTCACTTTATAGTATGTTCTGTGAAGTGCTTCGAGACGTCGATAAGATGTGAAAAGCACTATATCAAATGCAAGGATTCTTTATCATTACAGCATTTAATTCTGCTTCTCTGCATTTTCAGTCTGTATTCCATGTCGTATTCAGATTCACTGACACCACGTAAAGCTATTGAATCCACAAAACGCAATGTAGATTCACTCAATCCTTTCATTCAAACTTTACAAGTCAACTCTCAACCATCTCTGTTCTAATAAAAACACCCCCATTAACCTCAGGCTCTCCTGGCTTTGAGATGTTTCAACATAAAAGGTGGAAGATCAAATGCAAAGATTTTCTGATTGCTATTACTCTTATAATTGTGTTGTTTATTGTTAGTTATAGTGGTATATTATTGTTGTTTGATTAATCTGATTCTTATTGTCATGTTGCTTGTTAGTTAATGTTATGATTGTTACTGTTGCTGTTTCAATCCCTTCTGTATGTGTGTTCCAGGGCAGCCGGTCTCTTTCGCTCCAGGACCCGGAAAGATACAAAAGAAGTTTTGCTAGTTGCTGTGAGCTCTGGACACATGCTATTTTTTCTTGCCTCTTTCCAGATCTCCCCTCCTCTCAAGATCACAGCCTCAATGGCACAAGCTACATTTTTTACTCCAGTATACTCCCCGAAGGCTCACTGAGAGACTGCAGGCCTTGCTCTGGGGGCAGGTTATTGAATGACCTGCTTTTTAATGGGAAGCACCTCTTCTACCTGACTCAAGCCGGTTCCTCACGGCTGTGTCAGTGCATGCTGACCCGTAGGTTCACTCTCCTCTGCCTTTATTCCCTGACAGTGATATGTTATTCCCAATCTCTTCCCAATGAGGCAAAATATCAGTTTATCTCTCATCTGTTCTTTACCAACATACACTACATGAAAAGAGAAGGGACTCTCTTCTCTGCCAGTCTCTCCCAGTGTCCTGCTGGCAATCACCCAGAGACTTTAGCGGAAGAAACACATGGCAAATGTGTAACAGATCCTAGTAATGTTTGCACCACATTGAAGTGTCATCCTGACCTGATCTTGGTATAACTATTTTGCCTTTATACTTATTTCTAAGCGCTCTGGGCTCTAGATATACTGCATAAACGGTGTATGAATGCAATTGTTATGTTCCAAATCTCTTGTGATAAAGTGCACAGAGCAATACACAGCCTGCCAAATTCCCCAAATTCCACTGTGTGGCAGTTCAATGAGTTTGTGCTGTGTTCTGGTGCTAGAATGCTCAATAAATATATAATATCAATCAGTGTCTGGTTTCTCTGTTAAGGAGGAGATGCTACATTAACTTTATCGGTATTCAGGCCTCTCTGGTACTTTCCATTGTGTCTGTGAGGGTGCAAAAGACAGCAGAGAATAAAGGCGGGGGACAGCGAGGGTGGAGGAGATGAGAGCAGGGACAGGAGGATGAGAGTTGTGGAGAATGGTTGTGGAGATGGCTGCAGACAGTGGGTTGGTTGACTTGACGGAGCGGAGGCATGAGGGTCTGAGGGATCCTCGTTGAGGGGCTGGTTTGGTCAGTGAAGAGCGAAGCGAGGGCTGATCCCAGTGCTGTGCTGACATCTCTGAATGCATAAACAGGTCGGTCAGAGATCAAAATATGTTTTGATAATAGCCCAAAGTCAACCATTGTAGCCCTAACATGGCCCAATATTATGCGTCGCCTATTATGGGTAATATTAGGTTAAAAAACCGAAATACTCCAACTGCTGGAAATCTGAAATAAAAACAGAAGTTGCTGGGATCACACAGCTGGTCTATGGAGAGAGGAAAGTGAGTTAACGTTTCAGGTCGATGAGCTTCTGTCAAAATATTAGGTTAGTGGTTTTGAAACTAAGAGAAGGTCTTCAAAAGAAGAGAGGGAAAAAGGGGTGGCAGCCTTAAACTAAAAAAAACATTAGACACCTTTGACACACACCACAAACATAAACCCGCCCAAGTTAGAAACAAGCCTCGCCGGGCATCCGGTTATGCGCGGAGCGACGCAAGCGTACGTTGCACGTTGGTGTCACGGAGCTCAGTGATTGGCGCGGAGTCCAACCGTCACGAAATTTAAACATTTCAAGGACGCGCGGGCAGGACTGGGACCGTTGGCGGCGCTCACCCGGCGCGGTTTACCACTCACTGTTTACCGTTTATCGCTCTCCCCGGTGGGAGGCCAGGTGAGAGACCAGCGCTCGGGAGGGAGGGAGGGAGGGAGACCCGGCAGACGCGGTGTGTGAGGCCGGGAGCCTATGCGTTTCAGGAGAGGAGGCCTAAGGGAGATGAGCTCGCCGTGAGACGGGCCTTAAACTCCCGTCAGTGCTGGAATGGGAGGCGCGGCGCTTCCCCTCGCTTTCTTTGAGAGGTTGTGAGGGGCACAGAGTCGGATCAAGGACCCCCCATCCCCTACACCTCCCCCTCCCCAAATATTGTTGGGAGTCTAGTTCAGTCCGTACGCATTTCATTTTTTTCCCCATTCTTTGGGTATTCATTCTCCTGACGTTTTACAAGACGCTATACACATGTAATTTTGTTGTAGCGGCCCCCCCCCTCCCTGTCTGAATCAGGTTACAGTACTTGCACCCTCCTTCCTCTTCCCCCCACCCACCCTCCAAAAAACATTTTTTTTTAAAAAAAGCACAGTTCCACTTTTCCTTACATTTTAAATTGTTTCAGATTTAAACCCAGTAAAGTTGGTTTTGACTATTTTACTTTGACTTGTGACCTGGATATAAAATTCCACCGATTATAGAAATAATGTGTACCAGCTTTTGAAATTGATATTATTAATAATATTTTGAAAGGCGTACATGTATATTGTATTGTTTTATGTATTTATCATGCCTTTTTTTTAAAAAAAACCTCTTAAACACGAATTGCAAGAATCTGTAAACGCGTCTGCCTTCCAGAGCAATGTTTTTATAATCTGACGTGAATGTGCTTTTCTGCAAAGCAGATGGTCTGGTACAGCTATTGAAAGTTTGCAAAAATCTGTAGTTACTCCTGCGTTATTGTTTGACATCTGAGATGTATTTCTTTGTGTGTGTGCGTTTGAAAAGGAAGTTTGACGTGAAGGGGAGGAGTCGGAAAGTGGAAGAAAAGTGTTACAGAGCAGCTGTTGAAGGGTTTCTCGAGATTTAAGGGCAGTGGTTTTAAACTCTTGACAAGAAATTTAAGAAAACCTGGGACCTTATGGAGTTTTAATAATGTATCACATTATTATCTTTTAAAGTGTGGTATAGCCCAAGCAAATCACCTTTACAATTAAATTCCATAATAACACTTCAAAGATAGGATTATTCTCCTGAGAGCAGAGAAGGTTGAGGGGGGAGATTAAACAGGTGTTCAAAATTCTGAGGGGTTTTGACAGAGTAGACTCGCAGTACCCGTTGCAGCTACTTTCACCTGCTACCAGTATAATTTAATTGGCCATCTCTCTTTCGTCTGCTATTTTTGTTTGTCCTTGAGTCCTGTAGCTCAGTGGTTAGAGCACTTGCCTTACAAGTGAGACCTGGGTTCAGTTCCAGGCAGGGTGAGAAGTTGGGCAAGTTTCCTTACTCCACACGCCTAATAATAATCCTACAAAAAAATCAAATAATAAATTGGTCATTTCAATCCACGACTGTTTGGGACACTGTTATGCGCAATTAGCTGCTGCGTTTCGCCCACATATATACAGTCAATTCACCTTACAACATATTCTGTGAAGCGTTCTATGATGTCTAGAAGATGTGAAAAGTGCTATGTCATATGGAAGAATTATTATTTTTAACAGTCGATCGTCACATGTAAGGCATCTTTATCTGTTAAGAATAAGAGAAGGTACTATTGAACTTGTTAGCTTCTCTTGTTTACATGTTTGCATACATATCCTGTTGGGAGAACTGTGGGTATCTCTAGAAGGCTGCACCCTTTGTTGCTACTTTGTTGCCAAATGTCATCACATCTTTTTGGGAGCTTAATTGAAGCATGTTTTTTAAATTAAAAACATTAATATAGCTAAACAAACCTAACCTAAAGGAGATTCTCCCAAAAATATGCACATGATACATCCCCATTCAAGACCTTTCCGATGAGGTATAAATTGTGTCTCTACATTAATCGGATATTGAGTTCTTGGCAGGCACGCCTTTATCAGTGTACAAGGTAGAAAAAGTTAGGGTGAAACCTTGCATTTAAACTAGACTACAAGACCAGTAGCCAAGCCAGAGAAAACCCACCATCACCAAGTCAAAGCAATGTTTGAACAGTATATTGTAAGTGTCCAGTACTGTTAAATTTATAATAATAATAATCCTTACATTTATATAGCGCTTTCCACATCTTATCGAAGTCTCTAAGTGCTTCACAGAATACAACAGCATCCCAAGGTTGGGACCAGAGCAGGGTGGGAGTGAGAAGACAAGAGGGAAGAAGGAGCAGAAGAGGTAGGGACCAGAGCAGGGGGGGGAGAAGCTGTGGTTGGGGGAAGGAAAATAGGAAAATCGACTGTATATGTGGGAGAAATTTGAGACTCTGTAGTGAAATAAGGACTGATAAAATATTGTACAATTAATTGATGTTTATTAATTCATATTAATAATGGTTATAAGTAATCAAAAGAATCTGAAGTGTAACAATTTAAATTGATCAACTCAAATGCTCCAGAAGAGATAGAGGAGCAATTTCCATCAAACGAAATTCCAAGTAAGGTTTGCGACTCCAAGATCCAATTTCTTTATTTTTTCTCCTCAATTGTTCCAAGTTTTTTTTCCTTCTCAGCCTCGGTTTCTCCGAGTCTGTATAACAGAGTCCAGGAGAAGCTTTTACTCTCACTGTCCCTGTACAACAATGTCAGCTGCCTGCCTCCTTCACACGACATACCCTCAGCCATGCAGCTACCTGACCCATGCTGCTACGTGTGCGTAAAAGTCGTTCTTTATTTGCAACAAAAAGTCTCTAGTACACACAAAACAATGCAAGTCGAGAAAGTGGGTGGGGTGACTGCAAATTACTTAACACCTTAAATTACAGTTTCCTTCATTAGCTGTCCAGACATGCATTTAAAAAATGTTGCATGTTAAGAATGGCAATTTGGTCAAGTGCCAGAAAGTGAGCAATGACTGGAATTATACACTGGTGAGTTGCCTCCTTCAGGGAGGGATTTACTTTCCTTCTGTCATTGGGTATTTGTCGGACTTGAGTGAAAATTTCTAAATGGGGCTACTGCCAACCTGCCAAAATGTAGCTTAATTTTCTAACATCCAATCACTAAGGCTAGTGATTGGATGTTAGAAAATTAAGCTACATTTTGGCAGGTTGGCAGTAGCCCCATTTAGAAATATTCACTCAAGTCCGACAAATAATACAACTACAGCAACAACTTGAATCATATACTTCCCACAGTGTGGGGAAATATCTCAGAGCATGTAACTGCAATCAAAGAGAAAGGTCTTCTGGTGTGATTTGAAGATGGACAAGGAGGGTGTGAGGGATTGAGGCAAAGTTTCAGTGTCTTGGGGCTGGTGCTGAAAGCTGATGATGGAGGGGACAGGGTATATGCAGGAGGCCAGAGCCGGCTGAATGAAAGTAGTGGGTAGAGGAGTGCGTGTAAGCAGGTCAGACAGGAAGGGATGGTGCGAGGGCATGAAGTGATTTGTACGAGTGTGTGAGGACATTGAATAAAACGAATCAAATTCTAACTAAGGTTTAGGTTTTCCACTGTATTGAAACCATTGGAATGCTGTAAATATTCTGGTTGGGCTATTGTTCGCATGCTTTAATATTGGCTTTCGAATTTCATTAGGTCAGGGTTGTGAATTTTGAAGGTCCGCAGTTTAGTGCAGTTGGCTGCTTTTAAAGTCTCCTCCCCTTCTTTTCAATCTCCAGGGACACCATGGCAATCAAAACAGCTCTTGCAATGGTGGACACGGATAACTTGATGAAGATTTTTGGTGAGAAACTGGACGTTGTTCAACGAGAATACAATGAAAATCATAAAGTATGGCTGGAAGAGATTCAGGAGGTGGCCAGAAAGATGTTTACCAGGTGAGTTGGACCGCAGGAGATGGCAGGCTAGTTGCCTCTCGTGTCGGCTGTCATGTTCATTATTGTAAAGTACAATGGCAACACATCCTGCTTGGTGTCAATCTATATAAACTCAAACCTTCCCAGCCACTCTGACCGCCACCTCCGTTCAGTGGGCTCCGGTCAGCTCCATGTCTCCCGCCCAATCTGCCCTACCATCGGTGGCTGGGCTTTCAGCCTCTCTACCCCCACACTCTGGAACTCCATCCCATAGTCCCTTCACCTCACTTCCTCCCTTTCCTCCTTCAAGGCTGGTCTCAAGACCCTCCATGTCGATCATGCCTTCTGCCACCTCTCTCCCTATCCCTTCCCCCTACCCTCCCCCATGCTTGGATCCCGACCCCTGACTGTTCAGGAACTTGGGTGTCCTCCCGCCGTGAAAGGCACTCTATAAATGTAATTTTGTTGTTGTAAATCCTGGTCACAGATTGATCCTTTGTCAGGTTTCTATGAGCTGGAATTTAGCTCTGTGTCCTGTGTGATACCAAGATGGACACAATTCATATGTGTGAGCTCCTTCCAATTAATTGAGGGAGCTGCAAAGGAAGAGTAATAATAGTTCATCGCTGTTAGCCGTTTCATGCCAGAAGGAGTAAGTAACTGATTGAATAAACAAATATTGCTTAGACAGAGAGTGGATGAAAGGAACAGAGTAAATTAATAATGAAAATGGAAGTGAATAATTGTGTCAGCTGCTTACTGCAAAGCTGGAAATTTTGCACAAAGAGTTAAATGACCTCTCCTTTCTCACAATGGATTCCACCATCGTCTGTTCTAATTCTTTGCCCCTATTGTTATGGGCCCCTGTGTTGCTGCTCCGATTAAGAGGAAGGTATTATTAAAATGAAGGTCTGATTATACTGTACTTTGTTGTGATTTGTTATGAAGGATGGTGGCTGTTGGGACATCTGTTTTTAATTGGTTAGTAAGTTCCACGGCTTAAAGGTCTGATGTTTTCCAGTGACTTCAGTGCAGAGCCTGAGCTGATGCCCAAAACACCTTCTGAGAAAAAGCGGCGATGCAGGAGGCGTCCGTCCCTCACACAAGATATCCATAAGAGAAGGTAAGGAGGTATTGTCATACTAAACAATGAGGCCAGCTACCTGAGGAATTTCAAAGCTGGTTGGAAATGCACACTTTTTTTAATGCGCTTTATGACTCAGTATTCTTCTCACTAATTTCTATGAAATGTGAAAGCTCTCTTTAAACACTTATCTACTTGATAGCTGTTGACTGAATTTGTGAGTAGATTTGGCTGACGTAAGTTATCAATTGATTTTAAACTGACAAGCGTGTTTGCTCAACATGTGGGTTGCAATTGAAATCTATTCAAGAATCTGCTTCCACTATCCTTTCAGGCAATGCATTCAATATCGTAACAACTCTCTGGGTTTTTTTAAAAAAAGTTTCCTAGTCTCCTCTCTGGTTATTTTGGCAATTATCTTGAATCTGTGTCCGTTGGTTACTGATCCATCTGCCAAAGGAAATTGTTTCTCCCTGTCTCTTATCAAAAGCCCTAAAAATTTGAACCTCTCTTAAATCTCACAACAACCTCTCTGCACTAAGGAGAATAATCCCAGTCTCTGTAATTTCTCCACATAATTGTAGTCCCTCATCTCAAGTATCATTCTTGTAAATCTTCTCTGCACACTTTTCAAGACTCTTATATCTTTCCCAAAGTTTGGTGCTCAGAATTAGATACATTACTCCAGCTGAGGCCTATCAGCATTCTGTAAAGGTTCAGCATAACTTCCTTGTTCTTATACTGTATGCCGCTTATTTATAAAGCCAACTTCAACTGCGCTAGCATCATCAACCCTCTATGTTACTTCATCAAAGAATTCAATCAAGTTAGTTAGACTCAAGTTACCATTAACAAATCTGTGTTGGCTGTCCTTTATTAACCCATTGTTTTCCAAGTGAAAATGTTGCCCCGGATAATGTTCTCTAGAAGTTTCCCTCCCATCGTGGTATGTTTAGCTAACTAGTCTGCAGTTACCTGTCTTATCACAGTTTTATTTGAAATATCTATGTCACTTAAGGAAGAGTAAACTTGACATGAATGATTGCTTATGCCATTTGTTGCTAGATTTTCTAGAAGCAGGAAAAGTCTAAGGCGTTCCTCTGTCAAGCATCTGAAAGTGCCAAGCCAAGCCAATGAGGGAGACTGCACCCGAGTCCCTGAGGAGGAGGAGGAAGTTCAGCCTGTACGAATGACACGAGCTGCAACCCGTTCCATGGCCATTGCGGGTGTGCCAGCAACAAAGCGGAAAGTGTCCTCCATTGTCTCTGTCAATGGGCGGATTCCATTGGTTGACTTGTCTTTGAATGACTGTAAGAATCTGGAGATGTACCAAATGAGCCAAGCATCTCCCAAACATCCAGAAGTTATTCCGGTGTCCTCTGACGATGAGAAATCGCCCCAAAAAGTAGTTGTGGCAAAGCTAATTCCAAGTGAGGTTGACGTTCTTCAGACCGCGGGTCCTATCACTTCTGGGAGCCCCAGAATACCAGGTCGCGAGGCATCCAAGTTGAAAATAGCAAGTGCTGCCTGCAAAGAGAGCACATCTTACCAGGAATCTGAGATTGAGGCAGTGGAGGCAGGTAACGATGGCCTCTCTGAGGAAAATGAGTGTGTTCCTTCGAGCAGCAACAAACGTGTCCGCAGAAGTACCCGGCGTTCCAGCTTCACCAGGCTGACCAGATATTCCCGGAGTTTACAATGGAATGCCGTTCCACAAATGACCATCAGGAAATCCATTCGGAAATCCGCCTCTCGGAGGAGGAAGAGTGTGCTTGAGTCCTCCACTTCTAGTAGTGAGTATAACATTACTTCTCTAATCTCTTCACCAGTCACATTATGTTATCTCACTTTACTCTCTCCAAAAATACTTCTGAGTGTTCCCATCGACTTTTGTTTTATTTCAGATTTTCAGCATCTGCAGTATTTTGCCTTTTGTTTACCATAAAGTGTGAGCTGCATTGTGCATTACAGTTGCTATTTAGTCATTTGGTAATTTCATCTAAATATTCAGGTGGAAATACATAGAAAGTCATGAGGGTTTGACAACATAAATGGGGAGTGGGAACCTAGTTCCACTATTCTGTGAGTCAGTAAGAACACTAAGTTTAAGATCATCACGAAAAATAACAAAGGGAGATGTTACGAGGGAAAGGTTGTTCTCTCAAAGAACCAGCATTGGACTAATGGGGGAATGGTCATCTTCTGTTTCTACAGTTCTAATGTCTTGCTTTCATTCTCTGCAGGTCAAAGCTCCTTTGAAATAAATGAAGAGAATGAAAAGGAATGGTGAGACATTGTCTTTACCTCAGTAACATTTCTCAAATGGGTTAAGAAAGGAGGATTTTCCATTTGAAAATGTAAAATCCAAAATCAGGTTTTATTTTTGGTTCAGTCTTGTATTTCCCAGAGGTGATTGATCTTGAGAGCTGAATCCTGCTTTCTTCTGGGCTGCCACTGGCCTGGAGACTGAGGCCTCGCCTGACCAATACTTGAACGTTAGTTTAAATTTACATTATTGCACTGATAATAATCCTTGTTTGATCCAGTGTTTATAATGTCAGAATATCTAATAACGCTTCCACAAGTAATAGGTGTGTGATGACTGTATTTGTAGACTTGTGACAAGGCAATTTGCCCACGTCAAGATCCCAGACAGTCATGATGTGCTTTCTCACCTATATGTCCAACTGAAGAAAATGTATGTTTTAATGAAACTGAATGGGATTTGTGTTCATGTACTACTTAGGCGATTATGTGATATATAAAGATAACACTTGTGTGAGTTTTGCTGGTTGTTATTTCAACAGCACAGCAAATGTCGACAATAACTCTGACCAGGAGCAGCAGGGGCAACAACAACAACCAGCAGAGCTGGTAGGTAATAATTCACACTTAACCTCCCCAGTTTCTTTCTCCTCCATCAAAACAAATATGTAATACAGATGGGAATGTGGAGTCATGTAGCTCAGTGGGTAAAGAACTTGCCTCGCAAGTGAGAGACCTGGGTTCGATTCCCGCAGGACAAAATCTTAGGCATGTTTCCTTATTCCACACATCTCTGTTTACCTAGCAGTAACTAGGAACCCGACTGTTAGCCGAATGACGGATTGCTTTTCAGAGGTAAATAATTCCTTCAAACAAAAACTAATAAGAAATTGGTCACTTCAATCTGTAATCTGGTAGTCACTTCAATCTGGTGTGTGCAATTGGCTGCCGCTTTTCGCCCACAAATATACAGTGAATTCACTTCAAAGTATACTTTGTGAAGTGCTTTGTGATTTCTCGAAGTCGTGGTAAGCACCTATATCAAATGCAAGGATTATTATTGGTAATCGGTAGTTGATTGTGTAAAGTGAGGACTCATTGCCTTGTATGTGCACAGGTGCCAAAGATGCCGGAGTGCAGAATCACGAGAGGTGCCAAAAAAATTGCCACCAGCACTGCAGGACTATTGCAGAAAGCTTCTGGGTCGCAAACACGAAAAGGTTCTGCCGAGGCACAGAAAGAAGGTCAGTTGCTTTTGATGAATTCTATGTGACAAGAAGTTCCATGCAGAAATAAGCACTATCGAATGGCTGGCTCTCTCGTTTGACTTTACTGCTTTCCTAACAACAAGTGGGGTCCTCTAGTTTGGTAGTTTGGAGCACTCGTCTCACAAGTGAAAGATCTGGGTTTAATTCCAGGTCAGGGCGAAATCTTGTGCAAGTTTCCTTACTCCACACGCCTAATTATAATCCCTACAAACAAACAAACAAAAAAACAATAATAATTTGGTCGCTCAATCCACAACTGATTGTGGGACATTGCTGTGCGCAATTGGCTGTCATATTTTTCCCCACAACTCAAATATACAGTCAAATCACTGCACAGTATATTCTGTGAAGTGCTTTGAGAAGCCTAGAAGATGTGAAAAGCATTGTATCAAATGCAGGGCCTTGGGACGTCCTGACGTGAAGGGTGCTATATAAATATAATTTTATTGTTGCAAGGATTGCTATTAACAACAACGACCTGTAGTTGTTTACTTGTAAGCAAATTAGTTGAAATTTGTTTTCCTGAGTTCCCTTGTAGAAACTGAAAACTGGCCCTATTATAAATGAGTTTTCACCCACAAAATACAGTCAATTCACTTTGCAGTATATTCTGTGAAGTGCTTTGAGATGTCTTGACAATATGATAAAGTGGTAAATCAAATGCAAGGATTTAATTTTAAAAATTATTAAATCTATACTTAACAAGAAAGATTATATATCATAAACTTTCAGTTGCAAACTGTATGGTTCTATAAGGAGTTAGGTGCAGAGGCGAAAAAGCTCTTTCAACCGTTGGTGAGATGGTTGAATGGCCTTCTATGCTGCAAACCTTGGTGCTTCGTGAAAGTCATCACTGCTGAAATTGTTTCACATAAGCTAATGATTACGATCAGATTCTGATTTTATTTTAATCGAGCAGTACTATCAA
The DNA here is from genome assembly GCA_035084275.1 of Hydrolagus colliei. Lineage (NCBI taxonomy): Eukaryota > Metazoa > Chordata > Chondrichthyes > Chimaeriformes > Chimaeridae > Hydrolagus > Hydrolagus colliei. The sequence continues at coordinate 11,354,823 of CM068757.1, read as the reverse complement.
TGTGCTGTATATCTTGCTAGTTTTCCATCAGTCAATTAACTCAAAATTGATGTTAGATTTGAGGCTTGATGAAATGGCAATGGTGGCTCCTTAAAGTAGAAGAAATCCCAAGGAGGGAGGAGACAGCAATTTTAATATGTACTTTTCTTGCTTTCACAGACAGCAGTGAGGAGCAACAATCTGCACCCGAACAGAGTTCGAGGTTGGTACATGAGTTGTGTATATGTCTAAAGTGCTGAATTTCAAGAACAAAATCTGCAGACATTTTATACTTCTATTAATGTGTACCTCTCTCTGGCTTTAAATGTAAGGTATTGTTGCTGGTGAACAGAAACAGTGACTGCTCTGGGAGCACTTGAGAAGCAGGTTTTTTTTTAACAGTACATGCAAATGTCTTGATTTGCCCATGGGGGGAGTTTGAGATGCGCTCTTCAATTGAGTCAATGGGTGGCGTAATTTCACTAGACAGATTGTGACCGGAGGCTCACAATGTCACATGGCCTTTGTCTTAAAATATACTGTTCAAATTTAAGATTGTGCAGAATTTTCCAAAATTCTGGGTCCCATGTATCCAGGCATGAGATATCAAGTGAATAGAATCTGGAAAGTGGTGTGAGCTTGCTGCTTAGAAGAAGCTGGTGCTGATAGTGATGGTTAGTGGGAGGCAGGCGAAGGCAAGGGCTGGACCTCAGCAGTCTAGATGAGGTTGGAGGTCCCTTGCAGCCTGGGAGTGGAGTGGACTGGAGATGCAAAGTGAGTTGTGTGAAATAATATTAAGGCATTGATGGACTTCAAATTGTACTTGGGCACTAAAACAGTGCAGAGCACATCAGATTATTTGTTTGGATGTTTTACCCATTCTTGGTATTCATTTGCTATGGTATTTTTTCTTAGGAGGAGCAGTTATAAGCGTGCAGTGGCTGAGGTCTATGATAAGCCTGATGTGGTAGATAGTGCTGAGGAGTCTCCACCCAGGAAGAAGACTCCTTCACCACCTTGTCCAGCTGCCAAGGTAACTTTGTTTGTTAATTAATGCTGCCCCATGAAGAGGATCCCCAATTAAGTGACCCCATTGATCTTCCTTTTATGTACAAGAGCACACTGCACAAGAGTGCCAAAGGTCATGCAAAATCAACCGGAGCATTCTGGATTGATAATTGAATGCTGCAATCCTATGCTGTATGTAACCTCTTTATTAGCTTCTACATTCCTATTACCTGGAGAAATGTACTGAACTGTAACCTTGAAAAGAAGTGAACTAAGCTAATGTTCCATTTTATACTATTGCATTTCTTCAGGATCAGTTTACGTTTCGATTGAAGTATTTTCACCATAAATCCCGCCTAGAACTCTTGGGTGATTTATGTGGTTTATCTAATTTTACAGGTGATTCGTTCAATGCCCAAGACCTTCCTCCATACGGTTCAGAGGAATCAGCTTCTTATGACCCCAATATCTTCCAGTCGTACAATGGTAAAATCCTTTATTAAACGCAACACTCCAATGAAGGTGGATACTACCAAGGTATGTGCGTTTTCGTCTTTATCCCATTTGCGTAAATGTCAATGGAATAAGTTAACTGGAAGATTGCTAGCTACCTTTGAAACTGCTTCAATGCTTAACCTTTTGGCATTGCGTGACTTGATGCGATTATTGTAGCAATCCTCTAACAGAATAGGTTTAGGGTGCTCTAGTATAATAATACAATACTGTACATACATTCGATGTAATGCCTTTCACATTGAGAGGGTATCTTAAACCACTTCAAAGCATACACTGTAAAGTGGAGTGTTTGTATTTTGTAGTGGATGTAAGATGTAACTCAAGTTTAGCATTGTGAAGATAAATAATCCTTATATCTTCCACAGAGCATTAATTAATTAATTAGAGGAAAGAATGCTACTGTAGAAATACTTTGTCGTGTTTAATATAGAACGTGGTGTGAGCAAATGCAGCACAAGCGAGCAATGTCTTTAATACGCCACACGGTATATGTTGTGCCTCTGTTTTGTTTATATGCTAGGCTTTTGATCATCCAGTTAAGGGAGGATATAAACTAATTTGTTTATGTAGGAGACTACGGATGAATTTGAATAAGAGTATTATCTAAAGCTTGCTCAGATTTGTAGTGACTGCTTTTATAAAGTATCACTGCTTAAACAGATGTTTTGGTAAAAGTGGTACAGTTGGGCTGTGCATGATCCAGTTGCCTGGATAATGATCCCTGTATGTTTCAGGAGAAGGAGAAGATCCGTCTGGCAAACATTAAGAAAAAACAAGAGCTGGAGGAGGAGAGGCTGCAGAAGATTGAGGAAGAGAAGAAACGTAAACAAGAAGAAGTTAAAAAGTTAGTACAACCAGCTTTCAAGATCATAGAGCAATGCCATGTAATCACAGTGGGGGGGCCTCCAGAAATCCCTTTGACCTCGCTTTTCCAGCTCACTCCCTTCCCTATACACCATTGGGCTTTTTAAAAAATTTAAATGAATACAAAGTCCACAATCTTTCCAGCTGACCTGTTTCAGTTGTATCATCCTGTATGTAAAGAAATTCTTCCTGGTGTCTTGTTTTCATTGTTGAACTAAACTGGACAGTTATCATCTAAGGCAACACAACCCCATAATCTCTAATGTACTCACCCAAGAAATACTTTTAATTTTGATCTAAATCATTATGGAGTCCTGTAGCTCAGTGGTTAGAGCATTCGCCATACGAGCATGAGACCTGTGTTCGAATCTAGGCTGGGTGAAATCTTGGGCGAGTTTCCTTACACCACACGTCTAACAATAATCCTTCAAAAGAAAATCAGTCATTTCAATCCACGACTGTTTGTGGGACATTGCTGGGCGCAATTGGCTGCTGTATTTCACCCACAAATATAGAGTCAATTCACTTTACAGTATAATCTGTGAAGCGCTTTGGGACGTCTAGATGACATGAAAAGTGCTATATCAAATGCAAGAATTCTTCTTCTTCTTATTGTTATTATGATTCTCTACTGCGGTGTATTTAAAATGCTCAAACCTTTCCCACCTGTTCAGGAAGAGTGCGTTGCGGCTGAAACGAGTTCTGGAAATGCGGGAGCGAGTCGAACAAAAAGAGGAAGAGAAGAAAAAGCGAATTGAGCAGAAGTTTGCTCAGATTGATGAGAAGAGTGAAAAGGTATGTCTGTGGTCCAAAGGCTGGTTGATGAAGTTTATTGTGGGGAAATGTCAGTTGGCTCAGTTAACCCTTTAGTTTGTGTCAGGAATTGCACTCATAGCCCAGACTGACATTTCAGTATGGAGATGGGGGAATGCTGCACTGCCTGTGGTATCATTTTTTCAATGTTATGTCAAATTCAGGTTGTGTCTAGCTCTTCAGGTAGATGTTAAAGATTCTGCAACGCCATGAGAAAAAGAAGTTTCTTCTGGTTTTCTCGGTTGACAATACTCCATATTGATCATTTGGCCAACAGTAATTGCTGTGTTGATGCATTTGATTGACAGTAATTACTGTCAAGCGCACTGAGCTGTAAAAAGGCCAGCTTTTCTTCAGAAAGGGGCAGCTGTTTCTGTATCAATAAGGATTATGTAGTACAGGTATCCCTCCCCAACCGCAGGGGATACGTTCCTGTAAATCTTCGCGGTTGATAAAATCGCGGTTGGAAAATACAGGGGCCTAAGGGAAACACGGGGATAGGGGGAGTACGTTCACTTTTTCCCGGTTGGGAAATGCAGGGCCCTATGCGAAACATGGGGATAGGGGAAGTAAATTTGGGTGCATTGGCTGCCAGGATCTGCAGCAATCCGCGAGGCTGTCTGACTGACTTACACACAGAGAGAGACACGGAGGGCTGGGGGTCTATCTGATTGACTGACTGATACAGATAGACACAGAGAGAGGAGGAGGAGGGGGTAAGGAGAAGGTGAAAGAGAGAGAAGGGAGGAGGGGGAGGGGAAGAGAAGATGAGTCAGAGAGAAGGTGAGAGAGAGAAGGGGGGGGGGGTGTGGGTGAGGGAGGGAGGTGGGGGAAAGAGAAGGTGAAATAGAGAGAAGGTGAGTCAGAGAGAGAGATACACTTACACAGAGAGAGAAAGGATGCAGATCCTGGCAGCCAATGCTCTCAAACATGCGAGCTAGGCTGCGGAGTAGCGACAATAAATTCATATTACAGGAATAGGGGGAGTAAGTTTGCGTTTAGTAAAATGCTAAACACAAAAAAAAATACACAGACACAGCTAGACCACATGGGGTAGTAAAGATGCTGCTAGGCGGGAAACGCAGAGCGGATGAATACACACCAATATGCGGATGAACGGTCCCTTGTTTGGAAGAGTGAAATTTGAAAATTTAAACCCATTTAAATTGCGGATGCGCATTGCCGCGGTTTGCGAGGGTTGTCGCATTTAGCAAACCGTGAATGCGTGAGTTTCGTGGTTGACAAGGCTGCGGTTGGGGCATGATACCTTTATTTAGTTATATATATATTAGATATATTAGATATATATATATATACATCCTGTGAGAGCTTCAGGATGTGCTCCTGACACATAAAACATGAAAGGTGCTGTAAGAGTTATTGTTATTTTTACCATCAGGTGCGTGAGGAAAGAATTGCTGAGGAAAAGGCAAAGAAGAAGGTTGCTGCCAAGAGGATGGAGGAAGCAGAAGCTCGTCGGCGGCAAGAGGAGGAAGCTCGGAGACAGAAACTGCAGCAGCTTGTGAGTAGGGACCGTGGCAGTCCACTACATTGTGTAACCAGTACATCTCCTGAGGAGCGGGAGGGGTTCATTCCTTTCACTTGATCGCTGAGAATCAAAGTTGTTTCTTGTCTGATACTCGGTACAAGCGCTCTGGGACACCACCCCACATGAAGTACGCTATATAAACGCAACTTGTACTATTCACCAATCTGCTGAGGCACCCTTTGGAGTGGATGTCAGTAAATAGGGGGCAAAATATCATGGTATGCTTGTTCTGTTCCTTATTGGGGAATGTTATTTCTGAACTGAGCGTGAACAAGAGCCCAACTCTCTCCGATTGTCCTGTTAAGATCTTCAATGCTATTGCGTTGCTAAAAACTCATCAGCTCCATCATTGTGGTCCATGGGTGTCATCTTTGTAGTCACTGCCTGCTGGATTTGTTCTAAGTCACATTTACTGCCGTTCCTTACCTGTGGTCTGTCGAGGAATACTCAATTTCGACTTCAGCACGATAACTGGTCTTTAATCATCAGTGCTAGTCCTGCTTTGCTTACTACCTGAAAAATCCCGAATGTCAAATGAGCCATTGTGGCTTATTGTATGTGGCTGAGAAACGTTTATTGTGGTGTTTATAAACTGAGCTTCTTCCTGCACAGGAGGAGGAGGAGCGCAAGCGGCAGGAGCTGCTTCAGCGCAAGAAAGAGGAGGAGCAGGAGCGGCATCGTAAGCTGGCTGAGGCCAGGAAGCTGCAGGAGCTGCGGCAGGCCCAGCTGGATAAGGAGCAGTTGCATCGAGAGCTGCATCTGGCTGCAGAGAAGGAGCTGGAAAGGAGAAAAGAGCAGGATCGTATCCAAGCCGAGAAGTAAGTGACCATGACGTAATAACTGAGGGATTTGACTGTGGTCTATCACAGTGACCATTTTTTTTTACTAAACTCTCCACTCCCTTCTCTGGGTGTGCACTGTCCTGGACCATGTACCCTGCCCGCTTCTACCATCGGGAGTCGGGTTTTCTATCCTAACCCCTGGAAACTCCATTTGGGAGACCCTCTTTGCTTCCTCCCATCTTAAGACTGCCTCGGGTATCTCTTCACCCCACTTATAATAATAATCCTTACATTTATATCGCGCTTTCCACATCTTATCGATGTCTCAAAGCACTTCAAAGAATACAACAACATCGCAAAGGTAGAGACCAGAGCAGGGTGGGGGGAGGTACGGGGAAGGAGAATAGGAAAATTGACTGTATTTTCAGTTAATTGTGGGGGAAATATAAACACTTATATAAACACTTGCCTTCCAACTATAATAATGTTTGTCGGCAACACCTCTGGGGCTTTAGCCATTATACCTTTTATGTTGCAACTTTAATCATTGCTGTATTGTGAACATGTGGTTGCGGAGGTCTTGGAAATTTAGTGTACGGTAACCACCTTCTCTCAAAGCAACAAACATGGGAATCAGAGCTGTTACAGGAATATATTTCTCACTGTAAAAGTGGGTGAGGTTTATAAGGGGATTAGACTTGAGAATGAGAGAAACTAGATTGACTTATACCTTTTCCCATCCCGCTCTATCCTCGCATAAATATTTATTTCCATTTTAACAGAGAGCGTGAGCGCCTGGAGAAGGAAAAGGCCCTGCAGTTACAGCGAGAGCTGGAGAGAACTGCACGTGAGGATGTTGCACTGGAGATTCAGCGAGAGAAGGAAAGGATTCGCAAAGAAGCACAAGAGAGAGAACAAAAGCGGGTAAGGGACTCTTCAGTGGTGTGGTAAGGCACTGCTGCCTCACATGCACTTCCAGCAGTGGAGATCTGTACAGAATTCTCAGTAACCAAATGTGGGCAAATAAATTGATGGCTGACAAATTAATTAAAATTACCTAGACAGGAGCTACATGCCCACCCCAGGGTAGTTTAAGGGTGTTGTCTACAATCCCGAGATAACTCATTTTGGTCTCCTGCAATATGCATGGTGGCTTCCATTTTGGAAAGGGAATTCTTTCCAACTCCCTTGTTCCTTCCTTTCTGAGAGCAGGTCTTGTGTAGAGTGAGCAAACAAAGCTGTTGCATTGTCCAGCTTTCAAGTGTTGATCTTCACATCTGTCCATAGGAAGAACAACGGTTGGCAGAGTTCGAGAAGTACCGTTTAGAAAAACAAGCTAAAGAGGAGCAGGAGAGGCTGGAGCGGGAGCGGCAGGAAATGCTGAAAAAGGAACGAGACAAAGAGAATAAACTTCGTGAAGAACAGGAAAGAAAATGGAAGGAAGAGCAGGACAGAAAAGCTAAGGAGGCAGTGTGGACAGGCAACAAAAATATGCTCAACGTTACTGTGGATATGCATGTAAGTCCCCTAGGGAGGGTGTGTGGCTCTTGTCTCAGTGCAAGCCTCTTTTGTTCAGTTGAGTGAAGCAAATAGAGGGTGTCTTTTTCCTTTTGCCCTGTTCCCCCACAAGTTCCTGATCATAGAAACGTGCTGAACAGTGACCAGCTGTTTCCCTGCTGGGAAGAGGATTAGTTCAGGCTCTGCTTTTCTGAGCTAGAATGTGGCCCTCGGGTGTTGCAGTGAAGGTACAGCAATAACCCACAATTACATGTAGAATGAACCTTCTGGAGAACTTGACAAATGGCAATATGAAAAAGAGGGAGTTAAGGAAGTTGACTAAAAATGCGGTTCAAAAGATGTTTTTAAGAGGTTTGAAGAGAAGAAAGGGAAGAGTGTCAAAAAAGGAAAGGAATGAGATTTTGGAAGATCTCCAATTAGCAGGGGTGTAATGTCCCCTTCGCACTGAGTTGAGAAAAACTTCTTCACTCAGAGGGTAGTGAATTTATGGAATTCTCTACCCCAAAGGGCTGTAGATGCTCAGTCCTTGAACATATTCAAAACAGAGATTGATAGATTTCTTGTTGATAAAGGGATTAAGGGATATGGGGATAAGATGGGTTCGTGGAGTTAGAATAGATCAGCCATGATCTTATTGAATGGCGGGGCCGGCTCGAGGGGCCGAATGGCCTACTCCTGCTCCTAATTCTTTTGTTCTTATCTTCAAGACTCGACCATCAATGGTGGGTGGGCAGAGGGATTGAGGAGTGAGGAATAGAATGGAATTGGAGACACAGTAGCATAGATAGTAGTGTCAGGCCTGAGATTTTAAAGTTGATCTGCTAGGATTAAAGAAGTCGGTGGAGGTTGGTAGCAGTAATGAGTAACCGGAGCTGAATATGGGAGAGAAATGTTCACTTATTGCAGATATAATTTTTTTTAAATGATGGGGGAGTTGATAGTGCTTTGTTACACAGACCTTGTTAGAATGTGGAATCCTTTACTCTAAATGCCTGTTGAACCGTTACAATTTCTATTAAGTGCTTTTAAAAAATTAGATAAATATTTGGGAAAACAATAACAAAGGGTTGTAAACGCAGGTTGTTGCATTTTATGGGACCAACAGATTTTCAGGACTTATTTTCTCTATCTTCCAGTATCCAGTCAGTGAGTCCTATAATATGACTCCTAAGAGCTATTCAATACTCAAGGTGCCCAAAATAAATGTGGAAAACTACGGAATGGATCTGGAGAGTGATGACTCCACTGATGAAGAGGGTGCCCCACGGAAACCCATCCCTGCCTGGGCTACAGGTAAGTGGCTGGGTGTCTCCAGCCTTCTTCATTCAGACCAACCTTATGACTGATGGGATGGGAGAATGAGTGCAGTCTGAATCACACAAGACCACTGGTGGAAGCTTAGGGCTAAAGGTGAAAACGAGATGTGCTGTAGGTCACCCTGCACCATACAAAGACCGCCACTGGCAAAGTTCACTTGTCTATACCTGAAAACGTAGTCACTGAAAGTGCAAGTGATGTGCACTTTCAACAAACCTCTCATTGCTAATTGCACTGCTTTAGGGTGACTGCTTAGTACTTATCTGTAAAAAGTTCACACTTGAACTGGTACAGTTGGATAATTGCATTTTTATGTTCAAAGAAGATAATTAAGAAGTTGATTGGTTTATAATGGTTCTCCTTTATTTTAATCTGCCATTTGAAACGAGGCCTATAACAAGCATGTCTCCAAGCACTTCACAGATAATTGTGGTGAATACATCTCGGCAAACCTGACAGCCATTTTGATCACAGCCAAGTCCCACAGACATCTATTTAATGAATTTGATGACCCATTTATCTGCAAGATTTCTTGTCCAGGAGCCTGAGAGAAGTTCCCTTCTCTTTAGTGTTTAAGGTCTCGTCTTATCTCCAGTAGAGCTACAATTTCTCTTGTGTCTCCATCCTGTTGTGATGCCTGAAGAGTAACCCTTTTCTGTAAATGAAACACAGCTACAGGCTTTGCTTGCTGCATGATGCATATCAATGTGTGTGCCAATAAGTGTAGTGGTTAAAATGGTCACTTCGGAGAGCATTGTATGCTGCACTTAAGCCTTTTGTTTTAAATAATTGTTTGTGGGACAATTGACTAATTGACTGTTGTGTTTTGCCTACAAAATATACACTTCATTCACTTAGAATGCTTTGAGACGCCTCAACAACTTGATAAAGCACAATCAAATATAAGTATTATTATTTATTCTCCACCTCTCTTGATAAAATTCTGATTTAAATCAGCCATGTTAGATACTCAAATCTCACCAGCAGCAGATGGTGGCAGATCATATTGCCACCTGCTGGTAGTAGTTTGGTGTAGGTCAGTTTTCTTCTGGGTTCTTTCACACTTTGGCATTAATCTCAACAGTGCTTGAGTTCTCTAATCTGTAGCCATGCTCAGAGTCCATCCATACAGTTGTTTGGTATGTTCCTTGTGACTGTGGTGGTTGTTAATTAAATGGATGTGGTAGTAAACAGTAAAGATATAAGAAGCATTAGTCTGAGCTTGTTGTATGGTCACCCAGTTGTTGGGCCAGGCAGTGCAGCCTATTAAAATATTGTTGCCCAAACTGAAGGCCCCTTGTCCAAATTCTCCCTCCCCCTACCCTGCCCCCAGCTCGGGTCCCGACCTGACAGTTCAGGGTCTTGGGACATCCTCCCGACGTGAAGGCACTCTCTAAATGTAATATGTTGTTATTTTAATCAAACCTCTTTTTTTTCCTCAGGTAAAGCTCTTCAACAACAGATCATTCATCAGTATTATCACCCAATTGACCTTGATACCTTGTATGGAGACATTCTTCAACCCAGACTGGAGCATATCTTTGGCAAGAGCAAGCCACGTTATTTTAAACGCACCAGTTCTGCAGTGTGGCACTCACCACCTCAAAACATTGGCTCTACCTTTAGCCTCAAGAAATATTAAAGCCCTCGAGTGGAAAATATACTGCCCAATCACTGTAAGATGTGGTTCTTCCTTCTCTGTCACTGTGTGTTGATTTGACTTCTTATATCATAGGCTTAAAACCTCTTTTTTACCGTCTGTCCTCTTTGGTAAAATAGAAACCTTGTACAGTAGATAGCTAGACCTTTTCCTGAATGTGGTATGGTGGTGAGTCTGCTTGTTTCTCAGGACCTTTATTAAGTATGGTCGTGTTTAGTATGTTGAGATTGTTTTAGTTTGGTTCAGTTATAACACTGATTATTTTTCATACAATAATTTTTCCTCTCCCGAAGAATGCATGATCTTAGGCCTGTGTAGTCTGCCGCTCCAGACAGTACAGCACTTCCTTTCAGTGCTGGAATGAGGAATCTTGCTCACAGAGGCAGCATTATAAAAGGGAGTGTATTTTTGTTTTCTTGATCTGTTTTTTTTTAAAAAGCTTCACTTGAACTTCAATAAAGAGCTAATGTAATGTGTTAATTTTTGTTCCTGTTTAGGTCATAAAACCATAATTCCAAATCATATTCCAAAACAATGTTTTAGCTTCAATATATTCATTTCAAACCCAGTACATATAAGACTTGAACTCAGTCCAGGTGGATACTTTAGTGCAATCCTGGGGGAGTATTCCAGGAACACTATTTGAAAAGCAGGATATGTCTATCTCCTAGTATCCTAGCTAACAATCCTCCACATTACTAGATTATTGGTTTCTTGCATCCATGGCTGCCACAGTATTACAGCAGTGGTGGCCAACCCAGGGCCCGTGAGGCTGTCAATAAGTGGCCCGCCAAACATTCACACTAGTAGTTCAAATGAGTCTGTTTAAAAATAATTGATTCCAGTATTATTCTTGATTAATCCATGTTTTTAATCATGAAAATGTATTTTGTTGGTCAACCAAAAAGCTTGTCCACCATTGCTCTACAGCATCAGTGTAGAGCTTTGACATTTTAGCATTAGATTTAATGTATGGCTTTCTGGTTTGGCTAGTGATCACTACTGTCAGGGATTTGGTTTGGAGACCTGAGGACATGTTTCAGATCTGCAAGTCAGTGATGATGCTGGTCTGATTCCCTGTCTAGTGTCTTCCGAGGGATGGCCTCCACAATCATAGTACGTAGGAGATTCTTCTCTGTCTGTTGCTAGTTCTGACACTGGGACTACTAAAATAAGGGAATTAGCCCTGGTCTCATGAATGGGGCACAATTTTTACCCACTAGTTAGAATAATTTCCATGGCAGTAAAATGGGATTTTAGTCTGTTACTCCTGGCTGAATTGGGTGGGGATATTTCTGCTTTATTTAGCTTGGTGTGAATGACTTCATCCATGGGAAGTTGACGATGCATATTGCACATCGTTCATGTCGTGTCTTGAAAGAAAAATGTGTCTCAGTCTATATCCACATCAGGGTATTCTTTAAGCTTTAATTTTCCAAATGCAGTATGAAAATCTCAAATGCTAAATTATATTCCTTGCATTTAATATACAGTAAAAGCCTGTTTATCCGGCACCTGATCAACCGTTAACTTCTGTATAACTGGCATTGCAAAAAAAGTCCGCATTTGATTAACCAAAATTTATCCGGAAAAATGCATTTGAAAAAAAATGTTTGTGTGTGTTTTTGGCCGAATATCCGGAAGGCGCTTTAACCGGCATTGCCAGGTCCCGAGGGTGCCGGATAAACAGGCTTTTACTGTAGTGACTTTTCACATCATTGAGACATCTCAGACCACTACTCAGAATATACTCTAATATATTCTAATACACTGAGCATGATGAAAAAAGTTTTTTTAATTAAGCAAATCAATGTTAAAGTGGAATCCATCCCCAAGATATTGTAGATGGATATTCTATATCTCTCACACACATATATTGTAAAAATTGTACTTAGTTTGTTGCTATGGTCACTGGCCATATTGATGTATGATTAACTGCTTTTAAATCTCTGCAGCTTATCCTGAAATCAATAGTCCATCCCTGGTGTGATTTAATAATTCACTAACTACTGTAGTTACCTTGCGACTGGTGCTGTTGGGGCAGCAATTGTTTGATAGTAATTAAGAGCAACATAATTTAGCAGTGAGTAGGCTAAATGGTGCAGTGAACCAGTTAAATGAAATTGCAACTCTCAGGGTCACAGCTCAGTGTACTCTGAATGGAAAACTTGTATTTGTCTTGAATGACGCAAGTACAATCACCAGGTCACAGACCTTCAAAAAAATACAAGTATTTGGCAATTTACAGCGACGCACTTTGTGGCATCAGAACGATACCAAAAAAAGAAAAGCAGAAGCAAGGATATGTAGGCTGAATGGTCTGTCTGTGCTGAGTCATTATCTTTTGAGCTGAAATGTTCTAAGATTGGGTAATGGCAATGTGCTGTGACTGGCCTTGGTCACTAAATGTTTCTTGCAAATGTCTTGACACTCAGTCAGTAGGTGGTATTACCCAAGTGTCTCTAACCAGCTTCTGGGAAGCACACAAGACCGCAAGTCACTGATTTCTCACTGTGTTCCAATAGAAAGAATCATGTAACTCACCTTTAACAAATATAGATTTGTCTTGAAATAGTTGACATTTCCACTGCACATTCATGTCATCATTAATAGCTTCCATTTACACCTTTAGGAGGTCATTTCAAAGTGTTTCACCTAGCTGCCTAAACCGAGGAGGGAAAGAAGGTAGCAGAAAGTGCAGTAAAGAAATTAGTCTAAAGACAAGATTAGAAGGTGGTGAGGTGGATGGACCCTGGGATGGAATTTCAGAATGGCTGATAGCTCTTTGGCCAATGGTGGGGCAGATTGGGTTGAATAGCTGGGAGGTAGGTTGGAGTGAGCCAGTGGAGGGATTTGAAAGTGAGGACAAGGCTGTTGATTTCACATCAATTCATGCTCTAGCACTTGCCCACCTCTCTAATCCACTCACTCCTATTGTGCATCCTTTAACCCTCCACTTTAACATAAGCGACCGTTCTTTCAGCCATATTGCCTCAAATTGCGAACTCCCTGTGTCAATTCTTTGCCCACTTGAAGATGGCCTGCAGTCATCTTCCTCACTCCCCACCCCACCACTTTGCCCTGGCTTGGGGTCAAATTATATAATTGATCCGTCCTCTGATGTGCGACTCTCTGAAGTGTGCGGTACAAAGGCAAGATTAAATTTGATGTGCTGGTTGATCGGGAGCCGGTGCGCTGAAAGGATGGTTCAGACATATTCATCCAATACTATTGCCCTACAGATCTGCTAACTAGCATACAATCTGACTCTAGTGCTCCATCGCTAGAATAGAATGCATATAAGCAGACTGCAAATTGCTTGACATAATTTCATGGCATCAGTTAAATGATAGTGGAGTCCTGTAGCACAGTGATTAGAGCACTCATCTTGCAAACAAGACATGGGTTTAGTTTCTGCAGGGGGAAACCTTGGGTAAATTTCTTTACTCCACGGACCTAATAATAATCCCTCGAAAATAAATTGGTTATTTCAAACGACGTCTGTTTGTGGGATATTGGTATGTGTAATTGGCTGCTGCGTTTCGCCCCCAAATATACGGTCAATTCACTCCAGTATATACTGTGAAGTGCTTTGGGACACCTAGAATTTGTGAAAAATGCTATATCAAATGTAAGGATTATTGTTAAATATCTTAATATAGCACCTCTCAGATCAAGTCTCAAAGCACTTTACTAAAAATATGATCAATTAAGAATGGAAATGTATGTCATTGTGTTGTCTTGTGACATGACAAGACATTTTACATGAAACCTGCTGCTGTTGTGTTCAAGGGAAAATGCAGAGTCATGCATGATTCAGCAACCCTTGCGTGACTCAGCAATATAATGTGGAATAACATCTTGTTACTCAAGATCCCAGCAGATTACATTCCTGCCCACGTGGAGAACACAGCACAACCTTTCTCCCCGCTCGCCGTCTTTTCTCTATTCGCTGCTTTGTTCCACAGCTTTCTTTACCCCTACCTAATAATAATCCTTCAAAAAAAAGTGTTCACTCAATCAACATCTGTTTGTGGGACACTGCAGTGTGCAATTGGCTGCCGCATTTTGCCCACAAATATACAGTCAGTTCCCTTCACAGTATATTCCATGGTGTGTAGAGACGTCTAGAACAGTGGTTCTCAACCTTTTTCAGTAATGTACAGTGTTAATTTTCAACATTATCATGTACCCCCATCCAACTACATACACACACACTACCCGCCTCATTCCACTTGCATTTTATGACCAAGCTTTTCTTATATAACAAAATAACTAGCACATACAAGAGGGGAATAAGAATGAAATATACAATTTTGAAGGCTATAAAATGCTAAAGAGAGCTAAATAAATGAATGTACTGCCACCTGGATCCCCTGGAAGTAATTTTGTACCCCCTGGGTATTGAGAACCGCTGGTCTAGAAGATTTGAAAAGCAATATATCAAATGCCAGGATCATTATTACCTATCACCCCCCTCGCCTCTCCCCTTGACCGCTCTCTCTCCCCCATTGATTCTCACCTGTCCCCATTACCCAGCCTCCTCCTGGCGCACATTCTCTGCCCCAGCCTAATTACAAATTGCTCCGTGATTTTCAGATTAAGTCATTCCATTTTATATAACAATTTTAGTTCAAGTTCTACGTTTTATCTTAACAGTCCATAAGGTCGTAGCTAGAGTGCGCTCGCGATCGCGCAAGAGATAATTTGCTAACGAGAGGCCACGAGTTCGATTCCAGGGAGGGGCAAAACCTTAGGCAAATTTCCTTATTCCAATAATAATAATTTGGTCACTTCAATCCATGACTAGTTGTGGGGCACTGGTCTGTGCAATTGGTCGCCCGCAAAATATAAGTTCACTTTACGGTATATCTTGCGAAGTGCTTTGAGACATCTAATCAATGTGAGCAGGCGGCGCCACAATGAATACAAGGATTATAGTTGTGTACAAAACCAGGCGAGCTCGATGCGAGCACACGCTCTCGCGTTTCAAATTTTCAACCGTCGCTCGCACGCCAGTGGGCGGAGGGTAAAGACGAAACTGCGCACGCACCAGACGCACGCCTCAATAAAAGCAGCGGCTGCGGCGGAAGACGCCTCAGATCGGAGGAGCCAGCAAGCGATAGTGTTCCTGCTTCAACAGTGTTTGAACGGAACCTTTGCGTCCCCCTCCCGCCCGCACAACAACTACTACCATCATATCATCATCACCACTGTCATCGTAAAGAAAGAAGAGAAAGAAAGGCCCAACTCACGCTTAAAAAAAAGCCCAGGTGGTATTTTGATATATATTGTCCATTCTGACCTCTAACTCCCGCGCGTTCCGCCATGAATTCCCAGGTGCGTCAGAACTACCACCCCGACTGCGAGGCCGCCGTCAGCCGCCAGATCAACCTGGAGCTGTACGCTTCCTACGTTTATCTGTCCATGGTGAGTAGTGGGGCCCCACTGAGGCTTTCTGTGTGTGTGGGGGGTGGGGGGCGGGGGAGGTGGGGTAGAGCGGAAAAAGGGAGGGGAAAGTAGCATGGAGAGTATGTGTGCGTGGGGTGCGGGGAGATAGGGTGGGGGCAATAGGCAAAGAGGGTGTATGGGCGAGATATGGGGGGGTGATTTGAACGGTAGGGGTGGGTGAGTGTGTTAATAATAATCCTTCCATTTGGTATAGCGCCTTTCAGGTCGGGAGGACTTCGCGGGATGTAATGCGAAGGGCTATTTGTGTGGTCTACTATGTATATTGGGATGTCCTCTCGACACAAAGGGAGCTATACAAATGTAATTTTGTTGTTGTTGTATACACTGATATTACTGCACTTTGCAGTTTATACGTATGTTTTAGGCACACCTAGTGGCAATTTGTGTACAGCAGTGTCCCCAAAACAGCCTTGTAGTGACCAATTTTATTTGAAGGGATTGTTTGTTGGCCAGGAGAGAGAAAGAGAGACTCTTCTCTTCGAATAGCGCTATGGATCTTTAATAATCACCCAAACAGGCAGACTGGAGCTCGGTTTAATGATTAATGCCTGATCCGAAGGTCAGTACCTCTGATAGTGCAAAGTCAAGAGTCTGAGCTCAAAGTCTCTTGCTTTACCAATTATTATTGAATGGAAACGAAAGGTTGTAATAACAGCATTTTGTATATTTTTTTTGTTTGGGAAAAAATGTGGCAGCTAATCTGATTATAAACAATGAAATGAGTAGCTAATTAATAAGAAATGTGCAGTTAAATTCGAATTGCTAGGCAGATGTGAGATGAGGTAATCAGGCAGGACTGCACATATTTTTGAAATAGCAATAACAAGGTGTTATCTTTATAATCCACCTAAAGATAGACCAAACTTAAAATTAATTGCACCAGAGAGAGCCACTGGAACAACAGCTGCACTGCTACAATGCTTTCACATAGTGTGATATCATGGCGACGCTGTGGTTCACTGGGGAAGGTGGATATATGAGGTATATAATTTTATAAGATATATAATTTTATAATTATATAAGATCTATAATTTTATATATATATAATACATATGATATATTATATGTATATATGCCTGAAGGTCATTTGAAGAGGAAATATTTTAACAGCAGGAAGGGAGTTGGAAGTATTCAGAGAATTTAGAACATTGGGTTAAAGAGCCTTGAGGCACAGTCATAGGGAGAGAGTACCAGAGTACCTCAATATCTGCAAAGTACGTCTGCCTGGAGCATTTAGCCCCCTTATTTTTGAATCTGACAGTTGTGGATTCAAAAACCCTTTAGTTGAGATAAAAATATTAGTCTCTGGGAACACTCAGCAGGTCAGGCAGCATCTATGGAGAAAGGAAACGTATGTCTTCGTCAGAACGGCGTTTCAGACTTACAGCATCTGCAGTATTTTGCGTTTTTCCTCTGGTTGTGATGTTGAGGATTGTCTATCCAAAGCAGTTGTGGAGTGATGATCCTGTGCAAGACGAGGGGGCATTGCATCTTCTTGATGGGATGTGTCTATAGAGTAGTGATGTACAGTAAATTAGCCACATTGAGTTATGGCAGTAATTTATTTTGTTTTTTACCTCGGCTGTGCAATTTTTTTCAAATGGCAGGCTTGTAGGAATGACTTCACTGGCTGCTTATATTTATTTTTTGGCGGGCACATATGTGGAGCTTACATATGTGACCTACCTTTGCTTTCTACCCTCTGCTCTTGATAGATTGGGTCCTGTGACTGAGACATTCCATGTTAGATGAAGTACAATTTGTACATCTCTACTGTGCGTGTAGATTGTTGCATGTTGGAAAAATGAGATAAAATGATTCCTGCAAATATGAACTGAGGCTTATAAGATCACCTTGAAATGTTCTTCAGTCAGTGTAATATGTGGTATCGGCATGCTATTATATTGCGTTATAGATTGGCCTTGGCTTCTATGTTTGATAAAGATACCGCACTAGCTCCTGTTTTCTGTTGATCTTTATTATTTATTGAGTAAATTGAAGAATCCAATTATTTTTAGGCAATAGTCTTACTGGAAGCAAATTTGAGAATATCCACATTGTAGTTTCAAGTGCTCTGAGACGCCATCCGGCATGGAGGGCGCTATATAAATCAAAGTTGTTGTAGTTTTAAGGAGAAAGCCTTTGGCCTAATAGCTGTCTACACTTACATTGTGTGACTTGAGCTACTCTTGGTTGGATGCATTTCTTGTTAATGCTCTGGGTGCAGTTTCTGTGTATGTGGCTGAGTCTTGTTCTGTGTAGTTGCGGATTGCTGTACTTGTTAGTTGCTAGTTCCTGATTATTTACAGCTGGTCAGAGTCATTTCCCAGCTGTAAAACCTTATGTGTTTCTTCAGTTAAGTTCTCTTAACAAGGTAGGAGATGAACAACATCACTTGTAAATTTATAAATGGATGATGAGGTGACATGAGGTGATTTTGCTTATTTATGCAATTGGAAACTTGATCCTTTCTTGCAAGTTGTTAGGGGGTTGAAGTGCAGCTTTGTTTTCACCTTGACTTGCTGTAATTGGGTTATTTGGCTGGAATCATGTTGGCGTCTGCCTTGCCCTGCACCAGTCTGGTTAGTCCGATCCTGCAATATGATCACTATACAGCAACTCACATCTGCTTACTAACTGTTGCTCACTCTTGCAGAAAGGCAACCCATTCATTTATGTGTACCCACTTTTGTACTCTGGTGTCAGTGACAAGGATTTAGTTGAGGTAGGAGGAAATCTCAGAAGCAGAATAAATTTTCTAGCTTTGGGTTACACACAACCTAGAGGTTAATTTAGCTTCAATATTAAGCTATGATTAGTCTTGTGTGTCTTTGCCCCTCTTTTTCATGGAGTTCTGTAGCTCAGTGGTTAGAGCACTCGCCTTAAAAGCAAGAGACCTGGGTTCAATTCCAGGCAGGGTGAAAACATGGGCAGATTTCCTTACTCCACACGCTTAATAAGAATCCCTCAAAAAAAAATCGGTCATTTTCAATCCACAAATGTTTGGGACACTGCTGTGTGCAATTGGCTGCCTTGTTTCGCCTACAAAATATATCGTCAATTCACTTTACAGTATATACTGTGAAGCGCTTTGAGAGGTCTAGAAGATGTGAAAAGCGCTACATCAAATGCAAGGATTATTATTATTATTAAATGTGATCTGTGGTATGAATGTGTAATTACAATATCTGTTTTTCTTTTCTCAGTCTTACTACTTTGATCGGGATGACATTGCCTTGAAGAATTTTGCCAAGTTTTTCCAGGAGCAGTCCCATGAGGAGCGGGAACACGCTGAGAGGCTGATGAAATTACAGAACCAGCGAGGAGGGCGTATCTTACTCCAGGACGTCAAGGTACTCGGCTGAATGACCAATACTGAGTGCTCTTGTACCTAGACTGCTAGACATTACAATGAGATGCTGGACATAATGGCATCATTCATTATCCCTCCAGCTTCTGAATCATATACAGGGCATCCAAGCTATCTTGGATGCCTACAGACAAAGCATGGAACAAAAATTTCCAGCTTCTAGGTTGTCGAGTTGCCACTGTCATTGCTAATTGAAGTGTGTCAGCTAGTCAGTGTCACCTCGTATTGTGTGGTAGACAGAGGACCTGCCCCTGTATTTTATAATTTGTCAATTCTACTTTAGTGCACAAAAGGGTCACAAAACAGGTGTGGTTGCTGTTCTTGATGGCTCTCACTTCAAACATGTAATTCCTGTCTTAAGGTTCTCACAATGGGTGTGATTGCCGAGTGAGCTAAGCTGGCTTTGGTTCAACTACTAAATGCCCTTATTACAAAGTAACTGAACCAATACATTGTTTTTCTTTCTTGACAGAAACCAGATCGGGATGAATGGGGGAATGGCCTGGAGGCTATGGCCTGTTCCCTGGAGCTGGAGAAGAGTGTGAACCAGTCGCTTCTGGAGCTGCATAAGCTAGCTACAGAGAGAAATGACCCCCACGTATGTATTCCATCAAATCTTCGTTATGTGGGTGTAGGAGAAGCTTATCTGGTCTCCCAAGCAGTGCTTTCTTGTAGCAGGCAGAATTCTGGGTGTGGTTACTAAAGCCGATAAGAATGAATTGGTAGAAATTCTAGAAGATTCTTGGAACAAATGCATGTTTTTTAATGGTCAGAGGAGGAAAGGTAGCCTGCGTTGGATCCTTTCATATGTGTTGCTTTAGTTACAGGGAATCATTGTTCAATTACAGATTATCACAAACCCATGCCATAGCCAGCTTCTAGTTAACACTGAAACCATAGGACAGATTATAATTAGTGCTACTTTTTGGTACTGTTGATTTGTTCTGGGAGGTATGGTTTAGCCTGTAAAATGGTATCGCGCTGTTAGTTTGTGCCCTTTTTATTGTAGGATAGTGTTACTGGCATCCTTTCTGATTGAGACAGGGAGTAGCGTCTCATTTTCAAGCAGTGCTTTGAGCTGGCACGTCTCCTGCTCTGTAACAAGTACTTTCCTTTTTTTTTCTTGCATGGAAATGCTTTTGTAGCCCATTAATTTGCGTTTGTCTTTGCCAACAGCTCTGTGACTTTCTGGAGACCCACTTTCTGGATGAGCAGGTCAAGTCCATCAAGCAGCTGGGAGATTATGTGACCAACCTGCGGAGATTGGGTGCTCCGGAGAACGGCATGGCCGAGTACCTGTTTGACAAGCACACCTTGGGTGAAGGCAGCAGCTAAGCCCCTGGATTCCTGCCCTTTGTCGCTTACAGCACTGCCTGTGAACATCATTTAGCTTTCATTTATCTGTCCCCAGGTTTAAACACTACCCAATTAAGTAACTGATTTACTGTAGTACAATTGAAGTAATCGTTTCTATTACAGTGTATACCGGTGGATTTTATTAAAAGTGTGCTTGTAAAATGTTTACTCGGTTGTCCGCAAATAAAGCGACTTGAACTAGAATCCTGTCTTTGGCCTCTTTTGGGGGTGAATGTGAAGGATTGGGATTCACTATTACACTCGCTTTCTGCTGACTCCCCACTGCAAGTTGAGTCTTTGCTGCCCAATGCACATTCAACACAATAATATATAATTATAAGTGTAATAACATACCTTAGTGGTTAGAGCACTTGGGTTCGATTTCCGAGCAGGGCGACACCTTAGGCAATTTTCCTTACTCTACACCTTGTAGAATATGGGATATTGAACTTTGCATCATATTACATATGATTTTATGGTATGAGCAGCTTTAACTAAATTGAGAAGCTGATTTTGTTTACCGTGGTCCCATTGTTGAAACATAAAACGGTTCATAAAACTCAGCTCATTGATAACGTAAAGCACCATTTCTGCCCAGATAGGAGTTGTAGAAGAATTAGTTATTAGTATTACTAAAAGTCTCTTGGAGTTAGTGTGCTGATGTCCGCTCTAAACTCCCTTCAATCGTCTCTCTTCTAAGGAGGATAATCCCAATCTGTTTTGTCTTCATATAATTGTAATCCCTCATCTCTGGTATCATTCTTGTAAATCTCTGACCCATCTCCAGACCCTAACATTCTTCCTAAAGCGTGTTGCCCACAATTGTACACAATATTCCAACTGAGGCCTAACAAACAATTTGTTCAGGTCCAACATCCTTTTATAGAAAAAGTGATCAGGGCAAATGGATATTTATCTGCTCTCAGGCTGATGTGCTGGGGCGGTGCTGTATGCAATCGGCTGTTGCGTCTCGCTCACAAAAGACACAGTCTCAATGACGTGATAAGGTGCTATATCAACTGCAAGGATTGTTATTGATCTAAATGGAAATGATTCCCACCTGATGAATAAGCAGGAATGTTCAGGACAGATTCTGGCTTGAGATTCAAAAGCAGCAGCTTTCGAACAGCCAGCCGAGGGCAGGGGTAGGAATGTGCATTTTTACTGTGTCGTATTGGAACATCTCAAACGGATGTCACAGTAAAAACTGGCAGGTCTAGTGACTGTTTTCATAGGCAAAGCTGGCAGCCAAGCTTACATACTACAAGGCCCCACAAATAGCCATGCAGAGATCACTAGCAGGAGAGGCCCGGCTGCTGAACAGGACACTGACAAACTGCCTTCTCTTTACAACTAATGTGGGATCTTTCAGACTCTTCCTGTCCAGAGGTGGCGGTAAACAACAACAACAACAAATTACACTTATAAAGCGCCTTTCAGTTCGGGAGGACGTCCCAAGGCGCTGCACAGGAGGCGTGTGACCCGAGCTGGGAGGGCAGTGTACGGGAAGGGGTGAAACAAGTAGGGGAGGTCGAAGAATTCGGGGTGGAACAAAAGGCACGGTCGAAGAGGGAAGTCTTCAAACCGGCCTTGAAAGAGGAAAGGGAAGAAACGAGACGGAGGGATTGTGGGATGGAATTCCATAGGGTCGGAGCAGAAAAACTGAAGGCCCGGCCTCCGATGGTGGGGCGGTTCGGGCGGGGGCCTTGGAGCAGGCCAAGTCCTGTTGAACGGAGGGTCCGGGTGGGCTTGTAGGGGGAGAGTAAATTGGTTAAATAGGGCGGGGCAAGGCTATGTAAGGCCTTGAAGGTGAGGACGAGGATCTTGAACTCGATCCTCTGGAGGATGGGGAGCCAGTGGAGACGGGCGAGGGTGGGGGTTATGTGGTCGCGGAGGCGGGTGACCTGCAGCTTGTGAATGGAGGAACTGGGGAGGCCGACGAGGAGAGAGTTTCCGTGGTCCAGCCTTGAGGTGATGTACGCGTGCACAAGTGCACGAGTGTTTCGGCAGCGCGGGGGGTAAGATAATTGCGGAGCCTGGCAATGTTGCGCAGGTGGAAGTAAGCGGTGCCAGTCAAGGCATGGATGTGGGGGAGGAAGGAGAGTTTTTGGTCGAACGTGATGCCGAGGTTCCTGACTGGCTTTGTGAGGTGGAGAGTACAGCCTTGGATGTTGAGGCTAGCAGCACCCGATGTGCGGAGGCGCTGGCTTGAGCCGATCAGGAGGGCCTCGGTCTTACGTTCAATTGGAGGAAGTGAAGGCGCAGGAATGTGCCACTCTGCTCGACTTGAAGACACAGCAACCTTTTCATACCAGCAAGTGGGAGTAGTGGGAGGGCAGACTCCAAGGTCAATTTGCTGCGCAATAACCTGGCAGCTCTGTGTAGGAGCTTAGACATGTGAGTGGAAAGTGCTGACTGGAGAACAGGGCAAAGTGCCTGTGTGTTTCTCGACTCAGAGGCTGAAATCACGGGGTCATATTTACAGTCAGAAACTCTTTGTGATTGTTGCAGTGTGCAAGCTTTCTTTATTTTCCCCCCTTTTCTATCTTCTCAACCCGTGGCTGTTTGTGGGTCACCGTGCCGATTGCTATTTCGCCCACAAAAAACAACTTAATGCTATTCACAATTTAGAATATGTCTTGTGTGCGAGACGTGTCTCCTCATGAGGATATGACCTCATCCATGTGGACATGTCTCAGCAAACCCTCTGGATGTCAGCGACTAGGACCTTGGACTGATTTTCCCTCTTCCCTAACCCAGAGGTAGCTGTACACCCGTCATCCTGTCTGTGAGCTGCACAGACTGCCACCTCGTCCAGGCAGAGCTTGTCTCAAGACCCTCCTCTTCAACTGCGCCTTTGGTCACCCTGCTACCCCCACCCTACCTGCCTTCTACCCCTCCAGATATCAAACACCAACCCGGGTGCAATGACTGTCCAAAGCTTTGGATCGTGCTCTCAGCTTGAAGGGCGCTGTGTAAATGTAATTTGTTGTCATGCTCTGGCCTTCACATAAAGAGGGTTTAGCCAGCAAAATGATGTTTATAGGATGTGTGAGAGTGAATACCCTTTTGCCAGTACACACAGGTGTTGAGTGCGGCAAGAGAACAGACACACTGCCTGGCCCAAACTTAATAGCTGTTTGTCGCAAAAAACTTCTCAACGAGATTCACAGTAACCTCTGCCAAGTTTCATATCAGTCATTGAGAGCATTGGAAACTCCTGCACACAGCATGAGGAAAATAACTGACGCAAAACTGATGGACAATAATAATAATAATAATAATAATCCTTGCATTTGATTTAGTGCTTTTCACATCTTATCGACGTCTCAAAGCGCTTCACAGTATATATACTGTAAAGTGAATTGAGTGTATATTTGTGGGCGAAATGTGGCAGCCAATTGCGCACAGCAGTGTCCCACAAACAGTCGTGGATTGAAATGACCAATTTTTATTATTGTGGTTTGTTTTTTTGGACGGATTATTATTAGGCACGTGGAGCAAGGAAACTTGCTCAAGATTTCGCCCTGATCTGCTCGGATTTGAACACAGATCTCACGCTTGTAAGGCGAGTGCTCTAACCACTGAGCTACAGCAGCTCCACAGGAGGATTGTAGACCAGGTTTTAAAAAAAAGTCTACGGTCCACCATTGACATCAGTTAAGCAGACCCTGTGGCTTCGGGACTTTTTCTCTGTGATAAGATGCTTGGAGAAATGTAAGTGTTTTCTTATATCTTTCACTGTTCTGAGAAGCTCAGTGACTGTGTCCATTCTATTGATAACCGCTGCGCTTATCATCGGGACTCAGTCACTCTGAACAAAAGGCACAAACAGTCCAGCCTGGTCACACCCACACATTGCGTGTGTTTGCTGAAGGAGTTTAGGGTGAAATGATGTGCACAAAATGTGTGTGCGTGTGTGTGTGCATTCATTCGCATGAATGTGAGTGTGTGTGCATAACAGTGGATGGGTGAGAGCGTGTGCATGAGAGTTTGTGGCTGAGTGTGCGCGTGCATGAGTGTGTGTATATATATGAGTGCGTGTACAATAATGCTTACATTTGATATAGCGCTTTTCACGTCTTATCGACGTCTCAAAGCGCTTCACAGAATATATTGTAAATTGAATTGACTGTAAATGACTGTAAATTGACTGTATACTGTAAACTAAATTGTGGGCGAAATGCGGCAGCCAATTGCGCAGTGTTGGAAGGCCCACAAACAGTCGTGGATTGTAATGACCAATTTAATTATTGTTTTTCTGAACAGATTATTATTAGACGTGTGGAGTAAACAATATACTACTGCTGAACTTCCAATAATTTAAACATGGATGAGTATGAGTGTATGAGTGAATGAATGTGTATGTCTAAGATGTCTATTTCTCCATGTGTCTCAAGTTGGCTGTATCTTTGTTGTTTTGCTGATGCCGGCCTGTGGCAGCAACTGATAAGTGGTGGCTGGACATGCAGGTCAGAGCCCGGCCTGGATTCTGGGAATCACTGCTGAGCCAGGTTATCGCTCGCTGCTCATTGTGGTACTGAGAAAGCTGATAACTGCAGCAAGCACCATCCTCACTGCTGCCTGCCTGCCTGCCAGCGCCCAGGATGTGGGAGCTATATTAACCCTATCATTACATTCTGTAAAACTCCTGTATAAAGGATATCCAGTACATTCTGTTCAGGAGTATTCTGTGTATGATAACTATCGATAGCTTTCTACTCTTCCATGCACAGAGCCTTCCCACTCATTCACACGCTTGTGCATTTGCAATCACACTCACCAACATGACTACATACGCTGGCACACACGCATGCACGCAGTCACACCAGTACGCACGTGTCACTGACAGACGGTCTTTCTGCTGAGGCAGAAAAGGAGAAGCAGTGAGGGAGGCACACATTGTGTCAGGCCATGGTTTGTATTATAGTCGTTCACATTACAGAGAGGATCAGGCAGATAGCATAGTGCTGAGGCAGCCACACCCAGTGTGCTATGAGCTGCATCACATTGCTTCTCTTTACCAGCCTCTCTGAGCACGATAAAGTAAGATTCATCACTGAATGTTCAGGTCACCAAGGCTTCTCATTAGCTCAATACAACCAGTGTTTTATTGTTGAAACGCCTGTGGCTGAGCTCAGACTAAAGGCAGCAGAACTGAGGTCACGTCAACAACAACAACAACAACAATAACAACAATTTACATTTATATAGCGCCTTTCACGTCGGGAGGACGTCCCAAGGCGCTAAACAAGAGGCGTGTGACACATCACTAACGGAGCCAGTGGAGCTCAGACGTCTCTGTAGGTTGCAAGTGTGTTCCTGATGTGGGTGACGGAGGTATCTGTAATTGTCTCAGTCTGTGCTAGAGCAAGGGCAAATCAACACTGTAAAGCATCTACGACATAAGAATTTCCTAGGCAAAAGAGGTCCAAGGTCCATCCAGTTTGCCATCCACCATCCTGTCAGTCGCTTGACAAGTCATATCTGAAACTATACTTAAGGACATAAGAATTTTCGAGGCGACTACACATCCCAGTGCATCTCACTCCATCTTTAAGGCTTTACCTCTTCTCTCCCTGTGTCTGTCCTTCAGGGACTCTCTCTCTGCATCTCAGCCTTTCACTGTCTCCTCACCTCCAGCTTTCAGACTCTTTGATTTGTTACCATACAAAGTAACTTTACTGTCTGTTGTGCTGCTAACCAGCATCTCTGCTGCATTAAACGTGTGTCTATTTCTCCTGTCGCTATGCTTCGTGTGGTCAAAGTTATCGTCAGTATTTAGTGAGTGAGGCTAAGTAAGTGGCGGAAGCCTGTTAGTGTCAGTCAGTTGAACAGGGATGGGAGGGAACAAGTGGACATTTTGTTTCAGTGTTCACATTGAAGGACTATGTTGGGGTTTATTGTGTCGGTCTCACTGTGATCGCTTTGTGTAGGAGTGATCGCTTGCCAATTCGCTGAGAACCGTGGCTCTGTCTGGGCCACAGGACCACCTCCCCGTGAACTTAAGATAAAATGTAAGATGGTGCCAAATTTGGGAAAAAAAACATTTTTAATCCAGGAGTTAATTTACTGCAGTTATTGCTGTCTGCCAAGCTTTCCTGCTGCTTATCCAGCAAGGACCACCCTATCTATTAGGGCTTCGGCTTCCAGGGTTAACAGGAGCTGAGAGAGATAATTCCCTGGCCATCAGTGCCTGCTGCAATCTGATAGTTGAGACAGTTAAGGTGGGGTTGGAGGGGTGGGGGAGGGAGGTAGTGACAGGAAATGGATCCTTGATTGAAATGAGCTTTGAGTCATTAATGTACCATGAATACTGTAAACCCTCAACAGTATTCATGGTTTTACTCTGGGTCTCCTGCTCTCTGATGGACTCTCCCATTAACGGTCTAATGCTATTGACCGGTGAAACCATTGATATGAACAGCGGCATCCTGACACCAAGATTCACATTTTGAACTGGTGCTTTACTAAGGCTGGGTGATGGCGATCTCGTGACAGTCCAGGGGTGGGGTTGGGGGTGAGGGGATGAGGGGCAAATGAGTCTACGTGGAACAGAATCTTGCCCGAGTCCAACTTCCCAAATCAGGAATAATGGTGGGCAAGCGTGGAGAGGCACGGATCGAATCCTCAGTGTTTTGTCTCCGCTCCCTGAGAACCAGAGGGCTGATCCGTCTCTGTTTTCCCACCATCAGGGCTGTTCTCTGCCGTCTCCATGATAATTTCCATGAAGTTGACCAGGTCGCCTTCGATGACAGAGACTCGTGTATTAGTTGGGGGTGGGGGCTGGCTCTGACTGGCCAAGGGCGACCTTGCGCTGGCATCGGTTGGGCACTCTGCAGTGAGGGCGGGCAGCCCTGGTACGCTGAAGGTCTTGGAGGAGATGCCAAGTTCGGTAACGCCGGATGCTCTCTCCTCGCCGGTGAAGAGCAGCCCACTCTGGCCCCATGTCGGGGCTCGCTCCAGCAAAGGGGAGGCCACGGGGGTGAAGGAGAAGGTGGAACCCCGCCCTGGGGTGTTGATGGCAGAGTGGACAAGGGCCGGGCTGGGCAGGTCACCGCTGCTGATGTGTCGGAGGGACTCCAGGGTGAGCCGTGGGTGCTTGCGGGCACGGAACCCATCGCCCGCTGCCAAGCTGGGCTTCATGGGGTCTGACAAGGCTTCCCCAGAGGAGGAGCCATGGGGACCCTCAGGAAGGAGTGGGAGGATGCTGTTGATGGTGGAGGTTCCCAGCTCCTCGGTTGGCTGGGGTTCAACCCCGAGGCTGGCTCTATCCGGCTCGTCCGCCCTGGCCAAGGCTGATGGCTTCTTGACAGGGAGCCGCTTGGGGGGGAAGAACATAGGCATGGAGCGGATGGGGGTCTGTGGGGCACTATAATAGCCCGGCCGCTCATAGAACGAGGAGGAGATGAAGCTGTCATACTCGGGGACCTCGGGGTCACCCAGGGGCTCGCAGCCCTGCGTGGAACCCAGGGGGGAGGTGGAGGAGGAAGATGCTCGATGAAGCCGGGCAAATGGCCGGTTGGGGGGCAGCAGCGGCCCCCCCGGCTTGTGGATGCCATTGGGTGTGGTGTCAGAGCTGAGGAAACTGTAAAGGGGGCTGGGGGACAGGGGCCCTGCTCTCTTGCGCAGGAGGTTGATGCGAGGTGTGGATCGGGAGATGTTCTGCATGTTGGTTGTGGGCACCCCCAGCAGTCGGCCCAGGTTGCTGAGGAGAGGCGTGGCATGGTTCACTGCCTCGTTCTCGTTGATCTGCTCTAGGGGCTGGAACTCCATTTCCTCTTTAAGCAGGCTGTAAGGTACACACACACAGCTCAGAGTAACCTCACCTGATACACATTGACACTCAGGGCTGCTGTCCCCTCAGCAGGCTCCGGCCTGCCTGCCACACCATTACCAGTTGGACCTTCAGCCTCTCTGCCCAACCCTTTTGGATCTCCACCCCGCAACCTCTTTGCCATGTGCCCCTCCTTCAAGGCATCAAGACCTTCCTCTTCGACTGCACCTTCAGTCACCCTCCTACCTCTACCCTCCATGTCCACCACCCCTCCTGATCCCAACCCCCATCTTAGCAAACCCCTGACTCTCCAGGGCCTTGGGACGTCTTCACGAGGAAGTGAAAGGCGCTATACCAATTGTTGTTGCTGCTGTGAGGACAGTGAGGCTGAACTCATCAAAATACACTGGGGACGTCAGATGTAACATTTTATGCTCAGGGACACCTGACCTGGGTGAAGCAGAGTCAACAAGCCATTCAGATCCCAGGCTAACAGGCTGCCATCCACCCACCACCATCCCACCTGGTAATCCGCACAGATCCACTGACCTGATGTCGAAGGTGGAGCCCAGGAAGGAGGGTTTGCGGTGCTCGTTGGTGGCAGCTGTGTATGGCGGCTGTGGCTCATTGTTGTTCCAGTATTTGTCCTTCTCCAGAGCCGGCAGGTTTTGGTGCATCTGATCCACGGCCAGGAGAGAGACCTGGAGAGGCAAGAGCATCGTACACACAGTGAGTATTTGGGAAGGAGGGTGACCCTAGGCATGGCTGAAGAGGAGGGTCTTGAGATGAGCCTTGCATAGGCAAGAGAGGGAACAAGAGGAAGGGGATGTGGGATGGAGTTCCAGAGGGTTGGGAGCAGAGAGGCTGGGGACACACATAATTCACTCTGACTGCTATCACTACACACACTCTACACATGCACTATATATACACACACACTATACACACACACACACATTCTACTCACACACTCTATATACACTCACTGTGTAAACTGACCCTCCAATGCAGCGCTGAGGGTGTGTTGCATTGTTAGGTTCCATCTTTGGATTAGATTTTAAACCAAATTCCCATCTGCCTGTTCAGGTGGATGTTAAGGATCCCATGGCACCATTGGAAAAGAGAAGGAAGTTTCTCTCCCCTGGTATCTTGGTCAACAGCCCCCAAATACAATTGACTACTCTCTCTATGGTTGTTTGTAGGACATTGCTGTGCACAACACTCACACATACACAGTCATTACACTTGACAGGAAATATATGTCAAGATATACACACCGAATATAAGGATTATGATTATTATTGTTGTTACCTGCAGGTTGCGGTCGATGAGCCAGTTTGCCTCAAAGTCATCATCGTCCTCACCAAAGGGGTTAATCAGCTGTTCGGCCACCTGAGGTCCAGATACCATAAGAAAAATTCACAACTGTAAACCATGTTTCATGTACAGACACACTTCCTGGTGTCTGCCCAAAACCTTCCCATCACACCCTGGACTTATGTGTCCCTGTCCTGTCAACTGACCTGACTATCTGACAATATTGATATTGATTTATTTTTCCCTATCCTAATCTGTATCTCATTGAGACATTATTTTTCAAGCCTAACGAAACATGATTTATCTATCTAGCACCTTGGGATATCCTCCCGACGTGAAAGGCGATCTAGAAATGTAAAATTGTTGTTGTTGTAGTCTGCTCTGTCTCTAACGTTGGGGATCAGGCTGGTTGCTCTCTCTGACACTGTCTCTAGTAGGAAGTCCATACCTTCAGCCAGCCAGCGTAGAAGAAGAACTGGAGCAGAGTGAAGGCCGGGATGTACAGGTCAAGCTCATGACCAGGGTAGCCCTGACTGGGATCCAGGAATTGGCGACCAATCAGGCAGGCGAGGAAGAAGCTGTACACTGCGATCGTCACCACCTGGGAAAGGGAGCTTGTGTTACACAGCAGCTCAATCCAGTCTAACATTCTGAACTCTGAAATGGTGATTCAATCGTAGTGACGACGTTACGTTTGAAGAGAAACACGAGAGCTATTTGCGCGTCCATCAAACAGCAATGAAGTGAATGCCCTATCCTCTCTGTGTTGATTGCTGTAGTATTGAGGCTGTAGTGTTGAGGTGGGCTCACTTACCTGGGTGTAGACCAGCGGTACACTGATCCAGTCATAGCTGTACAGTCGCTCACACTGACTCCTCAGAGTGTTCACCTCCTGCACAGAGACACAGCCATTGTTGATTATCACTGAGGGACTCTGCAGTGACCCCAGCCCTTCACAGAGTCAGGGGCCCAGTTTATCACCAGCATGTTCTTGGCATCAGATACAGAGAGGTTACGAGTGTGGGCAAAACCACAGTCTGTCTGGAGCCTAGATTCATATCTCATTGCTCCCTGCGTTGCACACTCTTCCTACTAAACCCTTTCACCTACCAAAAGCTATCCAATATCCTCTGAGCACTGCCTGCTCTCTCGGTCACTGTCCCCACCCTCCCCAGGACAAACACCGAGGCTGGTGTGTGCTGTACAGCGGTCACTCACTCTGAAGATATGGGCCAGGGACACATAGTCACTAATTCGCTCTTC
Organism: Hydrolagus colliei; assembly: GCA_035084275.1. Taxonomy (NCBI): domain Eukaryota; kingdom Metazoa; phylum Chordata; class Chondrichthyes; order Chimaeriformes; family Chimaeridae; genus Hydrolagus; species Hydrolagus colliei. The sequence goes on along the minus strand of CM068757.1, from coordinate 11,324,262 downwards.
CTTTCTTGCTTTGACCGCAAGGTTCACAAACCAAACGCACGGAATCCAGAACTTGTTGTGCGGCGATTTCAGACTCTCAAACTTCTGGTATTCATCCTGCGTCATGAAACCTGGAGAAAGAGAGAGATTGGGGGAGAGAGAGAGAGACAGAGTGGGAGTGAGAGGTGGGTGAAAAGGAGGCTGGGTCTCTGCTCAGAGGTCCATGTCGAGAATCTACCTCATCCCAACAGCCTTTTCCCCTCTCGCTCTACCCACCCGATAGTGAGCCACCCAACTCTAGTGAGCAGTCACTCCAATTCAGTCCCACTCAGCACTGCAGACGCTCTGAGACACAAGATTGCTCGGAACATAGATTCAGACTTCATCAATGGGAAGAGAAGCAACTCCCGCATGACTCAAACATTGATCGCAGAGACATAGATCCTGATCCTGACCTGGCTGAACCCAGACCAAAGACATGTCTCTAAGTCCTGTTGTTGATCAACAGTGCCTAGGGTCACTGTCCTACCCCACCCTCGCTGTCCTCCACCATCCCTAATGCCAACCGCCAGCTCAGCTCCAAATCCTTGAGTTTGGGACATCCTCCAGACGTGAAAGGCGCTGTGTAAAGGTAATTTCAGATTGTTGTTAGTCTTTCTAGGAAATCTCCAAATGACCCTCAGATTCGGATCTCCAGGCTCTGGGAATTCCGGAGATTGGATCCCATCAGATCCAGCTACCAATGTGGGTCATTTTGCCTTGCGGTGTGGCCTGGCCTGACCTGTGGGTGTGGGGCTAGATCCTCACCTGCCTCCACCAGGTGCCTGAGGGTGGGGAAGCGTTTGTAGACGGCGGTGCTGACTGAGCGGAAGATGAGGACGGACGACAGGTTGACGTAGCGCATCAGTGTGCGGCGCAGCATGCGGCCATACTCGTCCGTGCCCTGCACGTGGCAGGAGATCACGCACATCAGGTGGTCCAGCCACGGCATGCTCTGGTACTGACTCCACCAACGGGACACCACCAGTGACACATAAAAACCTACAGAGAGGAGGAGGGAGAGAGAGGAGGAGGGGGAGAGAGGAGGAGGGGGAGAGAGAGAGAGTGGGGGTGAGGGTGAGAGAGAGGGAGGAGGAGGGAAGGTCACATTCAAAATGTACAAAGCATTTGGAAGCTTGTGTGCAGATGATAACAATAAAAAATCCTTGCATTTGATATAGCATCTTATCTCATGACTGAGACTTCTTAAAGAGCTTTGTGTATCGTAAAATGGATTGGCTGTGTATCTTGTGGGGGAAACGCGGCAGCCAATTGCATACAGCAGTGTCCCACAAACAGATATGGATTGAGTGACAAGATTTCTTTCCCCCCCTCCTCTCCCCCATCCCTCACATCCTGTACTTATCCCCCTTCCCTCTTCCAGGGCCTTGGAACGTCCTCCTGGCGTAAAAGGCGCTATACTGTACAAGTGTGATTTTCTTGATGTTGTTATTCCCCAGCCCACAACGACAATGTGTATGAGTCTCACCCAGCACAAAGGACATGGGGATCAGGTCAGCAAAGTTGTTACAGTTGATGGCGATTTGCTCAAAGACTCGTTTCTGGCTCTGATTCAGCAAGAACCTGAGAGAGGAGAGGAGAAGAGAGGAGCACAGAGTATTAGATCAGCAGAAAATGTTCTGTGTGGTCTCTGTTACCTGAGCCAGGCTGGTGGGCTTCATCAGGAATTCTGGTACCCGAGATCTTAGACTGACACACATAGGTGTTATGGGTGTTTGATCATTGTATGATTGTTTGATCACTTCCACCCTTGCCCGGCTTCAGATTCCCATTCCCCAGAGGATCAGGTTCAAGATCCTCGTCCTCACCTTTAAAGGCCTCTGTGGTTTTGCTCCTCCCTGCCTAGTTCTGCAAACAACCAAAGCTTCACCAATTTGTCCGCAACCTCCATTGCGCAGGTATTGGCCTGCTCCGCCTGCCCTGCCTGCTCCACCATCAGACCTCCGGCCTCTCTGCCCCCACCCTCTGCAACTCCATCTGCCTTGTGCCCCCTCCCTTGGCTCCTTCAAGCCCCATCTCAAGACCTTCCTCTTTGACCATGATATTCGTCATCTCCTCACCCCCTTGCTCTCCACCTCTCTCTGCTTCACCCACAGCTCTACATGACTGCAGTTTGTTGTTGTTTTTGTTGTTGTAATGCACTGACTGATCACAAGATGGCATCCTCCGCTCTGATATAACATTTTTCATCTGCTTTGTGATCCAATCCACCTGGTGATATCATATTTTCGGGATGGGTAGAGAGTGAATTTTACCGTTCTTCTTGTGAGCCAACCCCGGAAATGAACTATTAAAAAATCAAAAGCGATTGAAGCACAACCTGCAAAAAATAACCTAAGACTGATAATTAAACTGGAGTGCTGTAACTCAGTGGTTAGAGCACTCCCCTCTCAAGAGAGAGACCTAGGTTTGTTTCCCGGCAGGGCGAAACCTTCCTTACTTCATACGTCAGATAATAATCCCTCGAAAAAAGAACAATAATAAATTGGGTCATTTCAATCTACCATCGTTTGTGGCTCACTAGTGTGCGCAATTGGCTGCCACGTTTCACCCACAAATATACAATCAATTCACTTTAAAGTATATTCTCTGAAGCGTTTTGAGATGTCTAGAAGAGCGCTACATTAAATCCAATTATTATTATGACTATTTTACAAAACGCCATTCTAGGGTCTGAAATGTGTAAAAACAAAGAAAAATCACTTGTTTCAAATTTATATTAAAAAAATGGGGGCATTGAGATCGGAAAGGCAAGCGAGGCGGGAAAGGTGGAGGATTGTGCTGCGTCTCACAACAACAGCAGGAGCAGTGTCACAGAGTGTGAGAGGTTATCTCACTTGCTGAGCGAGGGAGGGCAGTGATGGACTCTGAGACGCCTTTTACCTGTAGATGGAGCTAATGCTGAAGTAAAGCAGTGTGAAGATGAAGAACTCCTTGTACAGGAGCTTGTAGATGCTGCCCTTCCAGCGCAGCAACAGTTTGGAGAAGCCACACAGCCGGGCATTAGCCACTCGGCTAGTGTAGGTCACCGTCATCCTGACACCCTGATCCCCAGCGAGGACACTCTGTAACACACACACTGTGAGACTGTAACACACACAACAAAATTACATTTGTGTTGCGTCTTTTATGTTGGGGAGATGTCCCAAGGCACTGGACAATCAATGTTTTGCACCCGAGCTGGGGTCAGGATCGGGAAGAGTGCACAACCCCCAACCCTAGCCCCAGCCCCCAAACTAACCCCAGTGGGGAGGATGGCGACCAATGGCACGGTTGAAGAAGTGGGTCTTGAGACAAGTCTTGAAGGAGAAAATGTGAGGGTGGTGGTGGGGGGAGGGGGTGCAGTGAAGTCAAGGGACTGCAGGACAGAGATCCAGAGGCTAGGGGGAAGAGTGGCTGATGGCCCGTCTGCCAGTAGTGGAGTTAGCAAGGTGGGAGACATGCAGCAGGCCAGAGCCCTCTGAGCGGAAGGAGCGGGCAGGTGGTATGGGGTTAGGAGTTGGCCAGGTAGGTGGGAACAAGGTTGTAGAGGGCTTTAAAACTGAGTACCAGGACTTTGAACTGTATCCTCTGTGTGATGGGAAGCCAGTGGAGTCGGGAGTTTGGGGGTGATAGGGTGGTGCAGTTGGTGCCGGAGAGGACATGGGCTGCAGAGTTCTGGATGCTCTCCAACCTATGGAGGGAGAAGCTGGGGAGTCCGACCAGCAGGGAGTTTGTGGAGTTGAGCCTGGATGTGATGAGTGCGTGTATGAAGGTCTCAGCGGCCTGCGGAGGTGGGGGAAGGCGGAATGGGACATGGCACAGTGTGAGACTGTAACATACACAGTGTCAGACTATGACACAGACATAGATAGTGTCAGAGGGCTACAGTCTTGCACAACCCCAGCCCCAGGTCCAACCACAACCCACAACCCCCAACCCACAACCCTAGCCCCAGCCCCCAAACTAACCCCAGCACCAGCCTCAACACCAGCCCCGGCCCCAGTCCAGCCCCAACCCCAGCCATAATCCCAGCCCCTGATAGGACCCCACATATCCACTGCCAGTCTGGCTCTCACCTCCCCACACTTGCCGAGCTCACACACTCAGGACTAAGACGCCGGTTCCTTCTTTCCATGCAAACTCCGGGCTTCGGAATGTTTTCCACGGCTCATTTTTTCCTTTTGTGACAACTCTGGTAACAGAGAAGTGAATGGAATTTCCTAACCTTTCCAAGTGAGGCAGTCACTTGACCAGCTTATCCACACAATACACAGCGCCGCTTTGTCTCAGTGTTAATCTCTCCCTCAAATCCTGTTCACTTTGCTCCGACCTGGGGGTGGGGGGGGGGGGGGGGGGGAGGGAGAGTGGGGGGGTGGCTGGCAAAGAGGCAGCCAGACAGCAATATCCAGTGCTGTGCCTCACACACCTCATCCCTGTCTGGGGGAGTGGGGGCCTGGGGGTAGGGGTGAGGGGATGGGGAAGTGGGGGAAGAGGGCAATGAATTACTCAATTTTATTTACACTTTATGACTCCAATTTTGGGGATCCATGAATACAGGGGTCACCTCAACTCAGGACAACCTTGTGGACTACATCCGGGGTTGGAATTGCGACAGGGAAATGGATTATTAGCCTCCTAAAGCGATCCGCAAATTGACTAACAATCGGGTTTTTGTTTCTTGCTAGCTCAACAGAGGTGTGCGGATTAAGGAAACCCACCTGAGAATCGAACCAGGGCCTTGAGCTCATAGACTGGCCTGATAGAGTGAGCGCGGCAGTGTCAGAGGTGCCGCCGTTTAGATGAAACATTCAACAACTTGCATTTGTATAGTACCCTCCACATGGGGTAGTGTCTCGAAGCGTTTATCAGTGACGGAGCCTGACGTTGAGCCAGCCAGAGGTGGGAGATAGCCCCAAGCATGGTAGAAGAGGAAGTTCTTCAGGTGTGATCTGAGGACGGGGAAGGAGGGGCAAGGTGGAGGGATTGAGGCAGAGAGTGGTGGGGGAGTAGTGGCTGAAAGTACAGGTGCTGATAATGGAGCAGAGGAACTGTGGGACATGCAGCAGGAGGCCAGAGTGAGCGGAGGTGGCGGGTAGAGGAGTGGGGAGGAGGGAGGTTGGAGAGGTGCCAGCGGGTGAAGGGATTAATACATAGACATTTAGATGAGACAAAGTCCAATAATTTTGTTGTTGTTTTGTTTGCCTGTTCATGTCAGAAAGCTGTGGTGATGCCTTTAGAAACTGCATTTTCCAAATATTTGGCAAACCGCTTTATTTTTCAAAACTGCAGGAAAAAAAACACATTCCGGAATGGATTTTACCGTCTGCGTATCTTGCGCCCATTGTAAGGTTTGGGACGAAATTTTCCGACGAGCCTGAAACTGGGAGGAATCTCAGCATTTTTACCCTCGGTCTGGCTGGGTCAGCAGATTAACAACAATAACAACAACAAACTGCAGTTCTACAGTATTGCCACAGGAGGGCAGCAGTGAGACTCTTGTTGTGGCACAAGGTTTGTGTCAGTAACAGTGACTTACGCAAGCGCTGGCTCGCAGGCGAGGATAGAAGCTTAAGGGCGATAAACAAACACAGTCAGAGATTTTTTTTCCATGAGGTTTTTGGAGGCAGGGCGAGGGGGTCTGAGGCCCGAGGGATTTCATGTCCCAACGCCCTGTAAAGTGTGATTACGTGTAAAGCACTATAACAAATGCATAGATTATTATTATTATTACAACATTACGACGACAACGATAAGTAATAATAATAATCCTTGCACTTGATATAGCGCCTTTCCATATCTTTGAGACGTCTCAAAGCGTTTCACGGAATATACCGTAAAGTGAAGTGAATGTACGGTGTATTTTAAATTCAGTTGTTTATGCGAAAGTTTTGGAGAGAAGTGACGGACTCACTTATCGGCGGTAAAAGCAACCCTGTGTCTACCATTCAGGAGATATTTATATTGATGGAGTTTTGGATAGTGAAAGGAGGTGAGAGAAGATACAGGGTGAGGAAGTGTTTCTGCTGATGGCTGATTTGAGGACAAAATGAGGTTATAATAATCACACAGAGCATGAAAGGGGAAGTTAGAGAGGGAGGGCGTTCCTGAGGTTATAAACTGAAGTTCCTGAGTTCAGAAACCTGAAGAAACTGTTGGTAAACAAGGAGAGGGCTGGGGTCGACCCTGGCTTTATTCTCATTGAGTTGTCAGGTTGTGGGATCTGGGATGCGGGATGATCTGCCGGGATCAGAGGCCTAGTCCAAATGGAGCAGAGTCTTTGGCTCTTAACCTCAGGAACTCCCTCCTTCTAACTTCCCCTTTTGTCCTCTGAGTTGAATAATCTCACAGGTTTCCTGAGATGACCCAGCTCGGATCTGAAACACTGACTGTCCAGCACCTTGGGATGTGCCCCTGACGTGAAAGGTCGTCTGGTCACTGTGACGTAAGGTGCTGCTAGAGTCAGTGAAGAGGAAAGCAACAAAGAGGGTGGGTGTCCTGGAGGGATGCGTAACACAGGATACATTACCCTGGTCACACGAGTCGAGGTTAATTACGCAGTGATACAGCATGGAAACAGGCCATTCAGTGTGTGAGTGTGTGTCAGCCAGTCTGTGCCAGTGTTAAAAACTCCACACAAGACCCCACCCCTCCTCATCCCCTCTATTCCCTCACAACCTCCCCCCCACCCACACACACCCCACCTCACGTGTGCAGGCAAGAAAATACTGTGGGAGTGTTGGAAGCCCTGGGGCTGAATGCAGTGTTATAACACCGTGTGTTACAATGTGTGGTTTCACAGGGTCACTGTGATAATTGCAACGGTGTTTGTTAGAGAACTGTAGCAACAGTAATGGCATGGAGGGAGTAACCCATTTTATCTGCAGGATTGTTGGCCAGGACAGGCGGGGTGGGTGGGGTGTGGGTGGTTGCTGTACACCAGCAGATAACTAGCTGTTAGCCTGCACCCCACAACGTCCCCCCACCCACCCTCAGGGCCCTCTTCTCTCTCTCCTCGCCCCGTGCCCTCACTCACTCGCTCGCTGCCCCAGGGTTAATCATTGCAGGACACAAATTCCACTGAGTCGGCTTCTTGGAGGAGAGCGAGGCTGGTTCCAAGGGTCGACCGAATGCGAATGAGTCCAGCAACCTGCCCAGCTCAGCGGCCAGGGAGAGGGAGGGCAATAGAGGGGATTAAGGAGGGGGTGAGGAGGGCTTGTGTGGAGCAGGGACGGGCTCACACACTGAATGGTTTATTCAGAGGCTGGAGATTACTGAGACGGTGTGGAGTCTGAGGCCCTGCTAAGTTGTGGAGAGGCTCGCTCTTCAGGAGCTCTCTCTCCCTCTGCCCTGTCTCTCTCTCCCTGCGGGGATGGAGTCACTGGAGGGAGTTTACCAGGTGACTGGGATTACTCCGGTATTCCAGAGGAAACTCCCAGATTGTGAGCTGCTGGTAACCGGGAACACGCAGAGCCCGGGGGACACGGACTCCGGCACTGACAGCCCTCCACCTGGGGGCAGCACACAGCCCAGCATCGAGAGGTGAGAGACAAGGCGTTCAGAGAGCAAAGGTGGGGGGATGTGGAGGGAGGGAAGGGATGCAGCAAATTACTCCAGGCACAAGAGGAGGTCCTTGGGTGCATCGTTGGCTACACTGCAATGTGCAATTGGCTGCCACGTTTCGCTCACAAAATATACGGTACTGTGTGCACTGTGAAGCGCTTTGAGGGGCTTTGAAGACCTGATAAGGCGCTATATCACCTTTTATTCTTCTTCCTATCATTATATTGTACCTGTCTTGACTGTTTCAGAGCTCTCTGTAGGTTCCCATTCTGTGAAGCTCACTGTTACACACCAGCCCACGTGTCGAGCTGCCGCCCAGACTCCACACCGAGTGCCTTTCACGTCAGGCGGGCATCGTCAGGCACGTCAGGCGGGCAAGGGCCTCGGAGGATCTGCCGTGAATACTGCAGCCGATTTGACCTCAGCAATGTCCCACGAACAGCAACGACAATACAAAACAAAAATGACAAAATTGGTCACTTCAATCCACGACTGTTGGAACACTGCTGTGTGCAATCGGCTGCTGCGTTTCGCCCACACAAAATATGCAGTCAATTCTCTTTACAGTATATTCTGTGAAGTGCTTTGAGACATCCAAGCGACGTGAAAAGTGCTATATCAAATGCAAGGGTTATTATTATTATTATGAAGTAAGCGTTCAATTTTATTTGGGGGATTGTCAGTTGGGACACTGGGAGAAAGAAACTCCCTTCTCTTTCCGAATAGAGCAGTGGGATCTCTAAAGTTCACCTGAACAGGCAGCCTCAGATTAATCATCTCACCCTCCGACAATGTAGAGCTCCCCCCAGTGCTGCACTGGAGCCTCAGTCAGGACAGAACCTACAATCTTCTGACTTTGAGGAGAGGGTGTAATCACCTGAGCCGAGGTGACACCTGACAAAGCAGCTCCACGGATAGCGTAACTGATCTGCAGACATGAGATCCGGGCTGGGGCCAGGGTACTGTGTGTGACTGTCATACCAGCACAGTGATCAATAATCGTTTCAATTGATACACAGCCTTGTCACAGCTTCGAGATGTCTCAAACCGCATCACACAATATTACTGTAAAGTGAATTGACTTTACAATTAATTAAATTTAATTGATTAACTCATGTTAAACCATGAGATATGACTATAGCCTTTCTCATAGGTAAACCTGTGTTTAATGTTTCTGTTCTACGTTTATCTTTGTGGTGTCAGGGGGTTAGATTACGAGTGAGAAGTGGTGGACATATAGCCTCTCTGCTCTTTGCACAGAGTCGCACAGTTGCTCCTCCCCTCCGCTGATCCGTTTGCTTTTCAAACCGATTCATCACTTTTAAGTGTCTTTATTGACTGTGAGCTGGACTGCGGCCAATGGAGAAAGACAGAGATAGATGTCAACAGTGTCAACAGTGCCCCAAGCACTCCCTCTTGTCAGCCAATGTTTACACACAGAGCCATCACTGCCCTGGGAGTCTGGACGGACACTGTAATAACAACAGCACACTGTAATTGTACAGCACCTTTCACATCGAGAGGAAGTCCCATGCGGCTGGGCAGGGGGCTTGGGATCCAGACTTTTGGAGGGCAAGGTGGGGAGGAGGAGGGAAGCTGACCAAAGGCACAGTCGAAAAGGAAATTCATGAGACGCGCCTAGCAGAAGGCGAGGGAGGGGGCGAGGCGGAGGGGTCCCAGAGCCTGGGGGCAAAAAGGCCTGACCAGGTGAGGCAGAGAAGCGGAGCAGGCCAGTGCCCGCAGAGCAGAGAGAGCGTGCAGGTTGGTGAAGTTATAAAAGGAAGCAGAAGTAGGAAGGAGCAAGACCATGGAGGGCTTTAAAGGTGAGGACGAGGATTTTTGACTCTCTCCCCTGAGGGATGGGGAGCTAGTGATGGGTGAGAATGGGGATGATTGGCTCACGGAGCTTTGTGTGGGTGTAGGGGGAGCTTTAATCTATCTCTATCCCATGTCGTTGATGACCTGGGAGTGTGGACAGACAGTTCTATTTTATTTATTAGTGCCGTGGGATCTGAATGGACAGACGGGAGGTTAGGGAGCTCGCCTCGCTCGGTCATACAGCCAGTGTTTATACTCCACACAAGGCCGTGGAGGGATTTGAACTCTATCCTCTGGGAGACGAGGAGATAGTGGAGCCGGTCGAGGGTGGGGGTGATAGGGTCACAGAGCCTGGTGTTGGGAGAGGACATGGAGAGGATAGGGGCTGAATGTGATGGGGGGACGGTGGGTATGTGGGATGATGGGGGAGGCAGGGAGTGATATGGGGAGGGGGTTGGGATGATGTCGGAGGGATTGGGGTGATGGGGAGTGTATGGGGGAGGGATTGGGGGATAGGGCAAGGGAGGGGGTGGTGGGGGAGGGGATTGTGGTGTTGGGGGAGGTATTGGGGTGATGGGGGAGGGAGGGAGGGGGTCATGGGGGGGGGAGGGAGGGAGGGAGGGAGGGAGGGGGTCATGGGGGGAGGGAGGGAGGGGGATTTGGGGGAGGGAGGGGGTGATGGGGGAGGGAGGGGGTGATGGAGGGAAGGAGGGAGGGGGGGGGGCGGGTGATGAGGGAGGGAGGGAGGGGGGGGGTTATGGGGGAGGGCAGTGAGTCATGTGAGTCAGTGTCATGCGCTGCTCAGGCTGTGGATGTGAATTTGCTGATTGAGCTGCGGTTGGAGCTGCCACAGGGACAGGGGCCGGGAGCGGAGCGGAGATGTGGTAACGTTCGTCCCTGCGCTCAGTGTATGTCTGTGTCTCTATGTGTCAGTGTATGTGACTGTGATGTATGTGTGTGTGATCTGTGTGTATGTCTGTGTATGTCTGTGTGTGTGGGTCTCTGTCTGTGTGTGGGTCTGTGTGTCTTATCCCTTTGAGTGGGGGACTATGTGTGTGATCTGTGTGTGTGAGAGTCTCTCTGTGTATCTGTGTGTGTGTGTGGGGGGGGGGGGGGGGTCTGTATCTCTGTGTGTATGTGTGTATTTGTGTGTGCATGTCTGTATGTGTGTATATGTGTGTGTCTGTGTGTGTATGTGTGTGTCTGTGATGACAGTACAGCCTGACTCAATCAGCAGGACCTGGGAGGGCAGAGCAGTCACTGGGGGAGGCAGGGAATCCTCCCTGTCAGCTCCTGTTAACCCTCACACCAAAGCCCAAGCCCCAGTGGTGAGGGTGGTCCTCTGGCCAAGCAGAGGGAATGCTTGGCCCAGACAGCGATATCAATGGCAAGCCGTGTGGCTTTAGCTGGTTAGACTCCAGCGGTTACCCCCCAACGCACACCTGATCCCATGTCAGGGGTTTCCATGTGTAGCTGGGCTACACACTGAATCCTCAGTTTGGTTTGGAGACTGGTAGGAACGGAGATGGGTGGGGGGCGGGGGGCGGGGGCGGGGGGTGGGGGGGGTTTCATTCAGAGCTCCGCCGCCTGCATGCCCCTGGACCAAACCCCGTAACCACATCTCACCACTTTTGGCCGAGGCTCTCCATCACTGAACAGATCGACTTCAGAATCCTCCCTCCCTCCCTCCGTCCTTAACCCACCACACGGCGCCTCCGCACGACTGGCTCGTCCCTCGCACCCTCGTCCCTCGCACCCTCGTCCCTCGCACCCTCGTCCCTCGCACCCTCATCCCTCGGCCCTCGCACCTTCGGCCTCACCATCGGGGGGCGGTCTTTCAGCCACTTTGCAGCCAAACTCTGGAATACGGTCCCCCCCCCGCCTTGCCCCCTCTTTCAAGTCCCGCCTGAAAACTTTCCTCTTCGACCGCGTTTACGGCCACCTCCCCTTGGCTTGGAGTCGGGCTCCGCCATTGTCAAGCGCTCTGAGACGCCATCTTGTGTGGAGGGTGTTATATAAGTGCAAGTTGTTGTCGTCGTGGTCACATTGTTGGAGGTGCCGTCCTTCAGATGAGAAGTTACAGCTGGGTCCTGTTCTGCCTGTTCAGGTCGGATTTAAAGATCCCATCGAAAAAGAGTTTCTCCCTCTGTTTCTCCCGATGTCCTGGTCTACCAGACCCCAAATAAAACTGCGCGCAGTCCATGGCTGTTTGTGGGACGTTGCCGTGTAAAACTGGTGTAAACGGATCCAACAGAGACACTCGGCACAGTACAGTCAGCAGAGCTCCCAGCACGAGGCAGAGGAATGTGGAAAACAAGGGAGGGCAGCATTAATGGCTGTTGCTTTTGGCCAGGGATTATCTGTGTTTTACTTTCACCAAATCTCCTGTTACATTGAGGAAGCTGGGGTGTAATAACAGCTAGTCTGGGGCAGGCAGTGGGATTTAAACAGAGCAGAGAGACTGTTGTCACTGGCAGCCTGGAACAGGGAGTGTGAGGGGGGATGGAGATTGTTGGTGATTAGGGTGGAGATGTGATGAGGGTCTGGATAGACTTGTAGAGCAGTGCAGGCCCAATGTATGCTGAGCTTGTGTGTGTGTGTGTGTACGAGTGTGCGCTAATGGACATTGGGCTGTGTTCAGTTAAGGAGGCAGAGTGTGTGAGGTGATGGCGCAGAGGAGTGTGGAGTTGCACCACCCCACCCTCCCCACCTACGCCAGCCTCACCCCGCGCCCACCACACGGTTTCAGATCCCCCTGTCAGGCTTGGAATCACACAGACTAAACCGACGTCTAGTGCAGTGCTGAAGCTGTGTTGCATTGCCGGGGTTACTGTCCTTCGTTGGAGACGTTAAGTTAAACAAACGTTGGTCTACCTGTTCAGGTGGTTGTCAAAGATCCCAACGCTGTTTGTGGGGACATCAGTGTGGAAAATCAGCAGCCGCATTCATCCACAAAACAGTTGTTAATTAATTAGTAATTAATTAGATGAAAGCTAGATAATTAGATAATTAATTAATCCTTGTATTTGATATAGTACTTTGCACGTCTTCTAGACGTCTCAAAGCGCTTCACAGAATATACTGTAACGAGAATTGACTGTGGCAAAGTCACCCATCCCCGCCTCACTTTTCCTGAAGTTATGGCCTCTTTAAGCTGCATGTCTCCTTTTTTATTATTTCAACGGAACGTTTCATGGGAACGGACCGCTGCGGAATCCAACCCCCTTCCTCCCCCCCCATCACCCCAATCCTCTCCTTCCCCTATCACCCACTGTTTGTGAGATGCCTGAGATCGCTGGCTAGGCTGTGTCTGCATTTGTCTCAAGTACGTTTCTCCATTGTATAAAGTTACTAAAATTGACCACTGATTTCTAGTGAATAACCAGTCAGACACCACAGGCTGGTGTCTGACTGGACGGTGCAGGAGGCGCTTATATATAATAATAATAATCCTTGCATTTGATATGGTGCTTTTCATATCTTATCGACGTCTCAAAGCGCTTCACTGAATATAGTGTAAAGTGAATTGACTGTATATTTGTGGGCGAAAAGTGGCAGCCAATTGCGCACAGCAGTGTCCCACAAACAGTCATGGATCAAAATGACCCAAATTTTTTTTTGACGGATTATTATCAGGCGTGTGGAGTAAGTGAACTTGCCCAAGGTTTTGTTTGCCTGGAATCGAACCCAGGCCTCTCGCTTGCAAGGCGAGTGTTCTAACCACTCAGCTATAGGACTGCACAGGATATCCTGTGAAGTGCTTTGGGATTTCATCGAATGAAATGTAAGGATTTTTAATTTCCAGATCCTTGTTCTCACTTTCAAATCCCTCCGTGGTCTCGCCCAACCCTTCCTCCATAATGCCTTACAACTCTGCCGATCTCTCTATGGTGTGGACGGGGTAGTGGGAGCGTTATTGTGTGTTTAACCCGTGTTGTTTCAGACGTGGATGGACAGTGTTGGGAGCTGTGTGAGTGTGCGCCATCTGTTGACTGATGTTTATCATCACATCTCCACAGCTGTACATGTCATATATCTTCACATTATAATAATATAAAATTTTAATAATCCTTGCATTTTTGACATAGCACTTTTCACTTCTTATAAACGTCTCAAAGCGCTTCACAGAATATACTGTCAAGTGAATTGACTGTATATTTGTGGGTGAAACACGGCTGCCAATTGCGCACAGCAGTGTCCCACAAACAGTCGTGGATTGAAATGACCAATTTTTATTCTTGTGTTTCTTTTTGAGGGATTATTATTAAGTGTGTGGAGTAAAGAAACTTGCCCAGGGTTTTGCCCTGACCTGCCTGAATTCGAACACAGGTCTCACGCTTGTACGGCTAGTGCTCTAACCACTGAGCTACAGGACTCCAGGACATAGTAGCTTTCCCCACTTTCTCTCCAGTCTCCAAGGTTGCTACTGTTTGTGATGGTGTGACAAGAGACTCTGTGCGTGTGAGTGTGTGTGTGTGATTGTGAGAGAGAGAGAGACGTTCTCTCTGTCTAGTCAGATGGTGTTACACAGTCTCTCTGTCTCTGGATGGTGTGACACTCTCTCTCCGTGTCTCTTTGTATCTCAGGAAGCCGGTGGCCATGGGGAGCCAGTGTGAGGGTCAGGTGCCTCTGAATGTTTGGCCTTTGCCTGGGTCTGGGCCGGGCTCGGAGCTGGAGACGGTAGGAGCCACGAGCCAGGAGATGCTGAGGAACGCCTACCACCTGTCCCGCCTGCGTAGCTCCTCCCTGGAGATCAGAGAGAAGGGCAGCGAGCGGCTCCGAGAGGAACTGGCCAAGGCTCAGAACGTGAGTCAACATGGTGGGGGGTGGCAGGCGTATGCGGGAGAACTCACAGGCATGTGTGTGGGGGGTGCAGGTGTGTGTGTGGGGGGGGAAGGTGTGTGTAGTGGGGGGGGGGGGCAGCAGTGTGTGGGGTGGGGGCAAGCATGTGTGGTGGAGATTCAGGCGTGTGCGTGGGGGTCAGGTTTGTGTGGTGGGGAGGGTGGGCAGTTGTGTGCGGTGGGGAGGAAGGCCCGGCGTGTGCTTAGCTGTGGTTGGGGGGGCAGGTGTGTGTGGGGTGGGGAGGGGGGTGCGCAGGCGTGTGTGACTATGGGGGGGGCAGGTGTGTGTGGGGTGGGGAGTGGTGCGGGGGGCAGGCATGTGTGACTGTGCTGGTGATGCTGTTACAGGAGCTGAAGTTGAAGGATGAGGAGTGCGAGAAACTGTCCAAGGTTCGGGAACAACTGGAGCGGGAGCTGGAGGAGCTGACGGCCAGTCTCTTTGAGGTACATCTCAACTCCTAACCCTCTCCCATCCGCTCCCATCCGCCTGCACTCGTACCTGGTGTGTATAGCCTGCGTTGCACTGTGTGGCCTGTATTAAGCTGTGTGTAGCCTGCGTTGGGCTGCGTTGGACTGCGTGTGGCCGGTGTTGGGCTGCCTGTAGCCTGCGTTGGGTTGTGTGTAGCCTGTGTCTGTTCCCCTCTTGACAGGAGGCACATAAGATGGTGCGAGAAGCGAACACAAAACAGGCCATGGCTGAGAAACAGCTGAGAGAAGCCCAGGGCAAGGTACATACGCTCTCTTCTCTCTGTCTGTGTCTCTCTCGTCTTCTGTTTCTCTCTGTCACGCATTCTCTCTCACACGCTCTCTACCACTTTAATTCTCTCTTGTCACACATTCTCTCTTCTGCATTCCCTCTCTCTGGTGCTCTGTTTCTCTCTATTGCACATGCTCACTCTCACACACACACAGACTGACGAGCTGCTCTCTCTCTCTCTCTCTCTCTCACACGCACATACACAGATTGACGTGTTGCTGGCTGAGGTTAATGCTCTGAAGACACTGGTGCTCACCTCCACCCCATCCTCCCCCAACCGGGAGCTGCACCCCCAGCTCCAGCCTGTGGGACGCCCCGCCTTCCGGAAGGGCCACGGGAGACACAGGAGCACGAACAGTGCCCTGCCCACCGGCCCCCCTACCCCACTCCAGCCCATCAACAAGGAGAGCAGAGAGGTACGTTTACCCAGCCGTGCGCCCCCCCCCCCCCCCCTCAACCCAACCCCTTGCGGGCTCGGTCTCTTCAGCGCCTTGGGACGTCCTCTTGACTTGAAAGACGCTGCATAAATGTAATTCTGTTGTTGTTGTTTAATAATAATCCTTGCGTTTGCTATAGCGCTGTATCACATCTTCTAGACGTCTCAAAGCGCTTCACGGAATATGCTGTAAAGTGAATTGACTGTACAATTCGTGGGCGAAATGCGGCAGCCAATTGCGCACAGCTGTGTCCCACAAACGGTCGTGGATTGAAATGACCAATTTATTATTGGGGGTTCTTCCGACTGATTATTGTCGGGTGTGTGGAGTAAGGAAACTTGCCCGTGGTTTTGTCCTGGCCGGGAGTCAAACCTGGGTCTCTTGCTTGCAAGGCGGGGGCTCTAACCACTGAGTTACAGGAATCCACTCTAGTCAAACACAGAGACTTTTTCTATTTGACTATTTTCCTTGTGGGCTGGGGGTCGGGGGCGTGGAGGTAAGTGGGGTCTCCTCTATGTTCAGCTGGCTCGAAGGCGACATGTTTGGCAACTGAATCTCGGAATCGGGCCCATCCTCCGTGATGGTCTCTAGTCCGGTTCCTGAGCCAGGCGGGTCCACTGTATTGCAGGGCTCTCACTCCTGATGCAGCACAGGCCAGTCTGGCTCATCGGCAGACCTGGAAGGCCAGTCACTGGGCGCAGGGAATCATCCCACTCAGCTCCTGTTAACCCTGCAGCCAAAGCCCTCACGTGTGGGATAGTCTTCGCTGGACAAGCAGCGGGGGAAGCTTGCAGGACCGCGATCTCAATGGCAAGCGAAGCGGTTTGGGCTGGTTGGACCCCAGCAGTTATCGCAAAGCTCCCCGGTTGTCCCCAAGCCTTGACTACTTCAATCTACTTCGATTGCCAATTGCCAATCTAACACTTCTGGAATTAGTGAAGCAGGATGTGTCCCTCCAGGGAGAGAGCGCGCATTCCATTCCAACAATCTGTCTTTGGGATTTCCGTGTGTAGTTGGGATGATTAGGATTTTCTGTTTGGTTCGGAGACTCCTGGTGATGGGATTCCACAGGTGTCAGACATCCGCTGATTTCCCCGGCCCCCCCCCCCACCCACTCCACCCCCTGAAAATGTCTACGTCTCTCAACTTTCCGTGCTATGCCTTTATTAAATAGTGCAGTGTAACTGTGCTTTGTGTGTTGCTGTGTAAAATTCTCTGCGGTATGTTGCTGGGGTGGGGGTTGGGGGGTGGGGGTTGTCCTCGCTGTGTGACTGTGTTTCTAACACTAACACTGATCTCTGCGTGCTCTCTTGCTCTCTGCTCCCGGAGGCTGATGTGCCCACTCTCCTCTCTCTGCTTCTCTGCATCGTGCCGGCGAGAGCCGTCTATGTCACCCCTGAGCCCTGCCGTCTCCTGGGCAGGTCCTCACTCTCTCCTCTCCGCCAGGTACGCTCTCCCCCTCCGCTCGACTGGATCCGCTCTCCTCTTGCCTGCTCCCCAGGCCACCCCCTTTCCTCCCTCGCTCTCCACACAAACCGCGGATGTCTTCTTGGGTGTTTGCAGCTTCGAATTTCCTTCTTCAGTAATAATCAGCATCTGTAACATTGATTTACAGCCTCTAATGTGCCTCTGAGCGTGTTCAGGTAGTTACTTCCAAGTGCAATAGTGACTGTGTGTTTTTAATTGGCAGCCAAGTTGCGCAGATCAATGTCTCCAAAACACCTGTGTAATGAGTGACTAACGTTCTCTGGGGGATTGTTGGCTAGGTCAGTGCAGTGGGATCTTCAACCATCCCACCTCGACAGGTTCATCCTGGGTTTAGTGTCCAAAATGACTGACAATGCAGCACTCATCCAGGCCCCTGGTGAGATTAGATTACAGGTGGATTGGGGGGGTGTTGCGTATTTTTGGTGGGAGGTTGACTGATTCTGCGACCCCGAAACGCTGACCCCTGTTGGCTGCCCTTTGCCCTCTGCAGATGGACGCTGTGTTGCTGGAGGAGTTCCAGTCGTGGCGGGAGGCCCCGAGCCTGGCCAGGGGCTGCCCTTTCCTGGAGAGAATCTATCGCGAGGACATCACCCCCTGTCTGTCCTTCAGCAACCCTCAGGTGAGGAGTCGGGGGAAGCGAGGATGTGTGGGTGATGGTTGAGGGGGTCTGTCGGGGAGGAATGTGTGTGTATGGGGAGGTGGGGTAATGGTGGTGTATGGATGTCGGAATCACACGCTCTCTTGCTCTTTCTAAGCTGACGGAGGCTGTCCAGGCTGCGGTGGAGATGAACACACTGAGTATTGAGCCCCTCGTCAGCCCCTCCCTACAGGCGGCCGAAGACTCCAGGTAGCAGCGCGACCTGACCCCCCCCCCCTTCACTCTCACCACCCTCGCTTCCCCCCCCTCACTGCTCCCCCTCTCATTCTCCCTCCCCTCAATCCACCCTTGCTTATTCCTCCGCCTCGCTCACTCTCCCCCACCCCTTGCTCGCTCGCCCCCCACCCCGCACCACCCCCAGTCACTTCAACTCTACGGAGCGTATATTCTTCTGTGTGTATGTGTGGGAGGTGAGGGGGAGCTCCTGTGTGTGGTGGGAACATGTGTGTGGGGTCCTCGGTTGGGCAGTGTTGGCAGTGTGGGTGTGTGTGTGGGAGGGAGGGAGGGGGTTGCTTGCAACGTTGAGTTGCTGCCCTTGGCGTTCCTCAGCGATTGCAGAATGTGGGAATATTTTCTGTCATTAGGGCGACATTCCTGTCATTCCTGTGGATGTATCTTGGCGCATCGATGTGTATCTGCGTTTCCAAGCCACTCTCATCCTGCGTGTTGAGTGTGAGTGTGTGTGACTGCGTGTGAGCGCGTGCTGGTGTGTGTGTGTTTGTGTGTCTCTCACACTCTCGCTCTCTCAGCAGAAAGTGCGCTCTCAGCGGCCGCTCCCGAGCGTGTAAACACCGCCTCACGCTGGGCGACTCAGGGAATTACTTCTATGTTTCACCGTCCTGCAGGTCCAGGGTAAGCAACTCCTCACTCACCACTTACAGTGTTACTGACTTGCTGCCGGGGGCGGGGGAGAGATGCTGGATGGTACACAGTGCCTGTGTGGTGGTGGGTGATGGGGACAGTGGGAGGTGGCAGGATGAGTGGCGGGTTGTTCAATGTCTGACCCTCTCTCTCTCTCTCTCTCTCTCTCACTATTGTCAGATCACCGCCGTCTGCAACTTCTTCACCTACATCCGCTACATCCAGCAAGGCCTGGTCAGGCAAGAAGGTGAGACTGCGGGGAGAGGGGCCTGATAGCAGGGGTTGATGGCTGAGGGGGGTGGGGTGGGTTGGGGGGTTTGAAGGTCGGGGGATGTGTTGAGGGTGGGGAAAGCATTGAGGGTGGGGTGGGGGGGGGTGGGTGTTGAGGGCGTGTCTGTGAGTGGGGGGGGCGGGTGTTGAGGGTGGTTCTGGGGGTGTTGAGGATGGGTGTTTCGGTGGCTGAGATGATACAGTGTCTGGCTGACGCTCTCTCCTCTCTCAGTGGAGCAGATGTTCTGGGAGGTGATGAAGCTGAGGAAGGAGATGGCTGTGGCCAAACTGGGCCACTTCACAGAGGAGGTTTAGAGCGACTATTCCCCCATCCACCTACCCAGCCACCCACCCACCCACCCAGTGCCAGCCCCCTCTACATACACAGTGCCAACCCCCTATACATACACACAGTGCCAGCCCCCTATACATACCCACAGTGCCAGCTGCCTCTATACACACACAGTGCCAGCCGCCCCCCCACACACGCACAAACACACAGTGCCGGCTCCCCCCCTACACACAGTCCCAGTCCCCCTATATACACACAGTACTAACCCCCCTACATACACAGTGCCAGCCCCATCTCCACACACATAGTACCAGCCCCCACCTACACACACACAGTATTCGTGGAGATTTGGATCTGGAGGAAATGGCTGTGTGGCTGGGCTTCCTTTCCTAACATCGAAATTCCAGACACACGAGGAATGATCAGAGAGGAGTTAAACATCCCAGGAATTGTGGAGTCCGGCACCCCATCACCTCATCACCTCAGAGCAATAAGTATTCCCGTGACCCCTCCTTCCCCCCCCCCTCCCCTCTCACTCCTGAAATCCCAGAAAATTCCTCTTCCCCACGCAGGATCCTGGAGAAAAGGAAACTGGGAGCCAGTGTTTTACCATTTAATCTTTGACTATAAAATATCTCGGTGTGTAATCTTCATTCTATTCTTGTTAGTATTAACCTGCATCTTGTAAACAAGCAGTGAGCAAGTGAGTGTGGGAAGGAGTGAGTGTGTGAGCGAACGAGTGAGTGTGCCAGTGTGCAAGTGAATGTGCGACTGACTGAGTCAGTGTGTGAGTGTGTGTGCGACTGATTAGTGAGTGAGTGAGTGCTCATAACTTTTATACGTTATCAGAGGCTTCACAGGAAAAGTGTTTTAACAACCAACTGGGCTCTAACATGAGGCTTGAGCCAATTGCACAACTAACTGTGTGCCAAGTTTTCGAGGTTTGTTTTGTAATTAACGCATGAAATGTCCTTTTCCTGCGGGCAGCTGTGCACACGCTAAGCCCACGTTTGCCCAACCCATGTTCTGGACTGGTGTATCACCATAACTTGTTGCCGTGGCAAAATCAACCGGCCCCAGCCTCACTTTTCCTGGAGTTAAGGCCTCTTTAAGCTGCATGTCGCATATTTTATTATTTCAACGGAACGTTTCACGGGAAAGGGACCACTGCTTGTGAGACGCCTGAGATCGCTGGCTAGGGTGTATTTGTCTCAAGTACATTTCTCCTTTGTATAAAGTTACTAAAACTGACCGCTGATCTAGTGAATAAAAGCACATCTTATTATAATAGCCACAGGCTGGTGTCTGACCGAAGGGTACAGGAGGTGCTTATATATAATAATAATCCTTGCATTTGATATAGCGCTTTTCACATCTTATCGACGTCTCAAAGCGCTTCACAGAATATACTGTAAAGTGAATTGACTGTATATTTGTGGGTGAAACGCGGCAGCCAATTGCACTCAGCAGTGTCCCATAAACAATCGTGGATTGAAAATGACCAATTTTTATTATTGTGGTTTTTTTTGGAGGGATTATTATTAGGCATGTAGAGTAAGGAAACCTGCCCAAGGTTTCGCCCTGATGTGCCTGGATTCGAACACAGATCTCACGCTCGTAAGGCGAGTGCACTGAGCTACAGGAGCTTATGGATTTATATACTGCCAATTGTGAAAGGTGCTATACAAGTGTAATTTTGTTGTTGACAGAGTGTGATGAATCAGATTATAAGGTTTTTCTGTGCCACATTTTATTGGAATTTATACATGATAAAACAGCAGCAGAACACACAGCAAGTCTGAATATTAATGTGAATTCTCCGGTAATTGTACGTCACAGCAGCTCAGGGAGTGGGTTAGATGAGCGCTTCGGATGATGAAGACCCGTCTAACAGTATACATATACCATATACGGTATGGAGCCGTTTCTTGATCACAATCCGGCTCCAGATACCCTTCCCGGCTGCCCATTCCACGTGTCCGGTCCCTCTCTGTGCAAGAGAACACTTCCTGCTCTAAACTCGCTCCTCAAACAGTGTTTGAGACAAGTGATCTCCTCCCGAGGAGTGTGAGGTCAGAGAGCAGGAACGTCACAGATTAACACTGAGGTCACAGATATCCTCACATTGGACAGCGTCTGTTTGTCTCCTTTATGGCAATTATTGGGTGATGGTGGGGTCTGGACACTGGCAGATGTGGAGGGAGGGTGTGCGGGAGATTTAGGACAAACCCATGAACTTTGCTCAGGATCAGGCCGGAGGCTCCTGTGGACAAATAACCACAAAAGGGCCCTCTGTGCCCAACCACAGACAGGTGTCTCGTGGAACGTTCTAGATATTCCGTTTCCATTTTCAAGCATCTCGGAGGATACCGGAGAGGTGGGGGCCGGCCGGGTGAGTCAACATCCGGAACGAGAAGTAAGTGGGCGAGAGGGGGTGTGGTTGGTGTGGAGAGGCAGAAGGAAAGGTCCAGGGCAGAGGCCGGAGGTGCTGTGTCATGTGGACAAGGTCACGGGGTTGGGGGCCTCACCTGCATGGTGACCCCTGTCCCCTCCCCTGCTCCTGGACAACAGTCTGACACACAGGCCCACATGGCAGCCCGTCCCCTTGAACCTCCGACGATATCTATACGGAAACAAAAGACGCGGCATTCCTAATTACATTTGAGTTTTTTTTTAAAAAAAGCACACAGTCACTACACTTCACAATGATTCCTATGAAATGCTCTGAGCTGAACTCCCTCATTTGAAACGACAGTAAAAATTAATTGTTCTAAGTTATACGGAGGACTCGGGCACAGTGTGTGACCTCAGGAACAGTGTGTGACTGTGTGGATCAGTGAAGTGAGCTGACCTGAGTCCTGTGATGAGGAGAGCTGTTGAGATGACAAATCCACACACTGTGACCCCGGTGCTGATCAGAGGTGTCAGGTTCTTGGACACAACCTCTGGATGGGGGTAAGAATGAAAAGGTGCAAAATGAGAGACGGGCTGTGTGTGAGGGGAACTGAATGCAACAACAACATTGCATTTGTATAGTGCCTTTCACATTGGGAGGACATCCCAAGGTGCTGAATAGTTAGTCTGTGAGAGGGGGTGGGGGGAGGGGGTGGGGGGGGGAGTTGTTGGGGATGGTGGGGTTTGGGGAGGGGGTTGGGTTGGGGTATTGGTGAGGGAGGGAGGGAGGTGTTGGGTGGAAAGTTGGCTGTGTACCTTGGCAGGTGGGGGCAGGGGAGCTCCAGGCCCTGGTGGTGGAGTTACAGGTGATGGAGGCTGAGCCGAGCAGGCGGAGGCTGGAGTGACATTGGAAATGGACGGTGTCTCCGCACAGGAAGAGGTGAGCCCTGTGCACTCTAGGAACCGGCCCGCACCGAGAATCTGCGGAGGGACACAGTCGCACATAGGAGTCACCCTTACATAGGCCTACAAATCCCTTCACACCCTGACACCTCCCTACTCTCTGAACTGCTTACTCCCCAAACCACTCCTTGCTGCCTCCACTCAGCCCTCCTCCGCTCCATCATCAGCAGCGGCACTTACAGCCACCACGCCTTGAAGCTTTGGAACTCTAACCCCAAATCACTCCTCTGCGGGAACTCTTCATCCCCATTTTCAGATCACGCCTGAAGACTTTGTCCGTGCCTAACTCGGTGTCAGGCTCCACACTGTGAGGCGCTCACTCCAAGATGCTACCCTGTGTGCAGGGAGCTGTGTAAATGCCTGTTGTTGTTGTGTGTGGGTGTGGGCAAAGCTGCCGTGCTGGTACCTGTCAGCTCCTCTCTCCAGGCGCTGAGGTTGAGGCTGGGCAAGGCCGGGCTGTCACACGGCACAAAGTCCCGGGGATAGTGATTCAGGGAGAACACGTCCACGGGAATCCGTTCGATCCCGGTGTTGTCACAGATGATCCTGGACAGAGTGACTTTGCCGAGTTCCTCTCTCTGCCGCCTGGTGAAAACCCCGTGGTTCTCCCACCAGAACCTGCAACAGAAACCAGATTCCATCGGCTCGCAGTCACCATCAGGGGCCAGGGGTCAGCACCAGGCTGAGAGTGACTTAGCCACAGTGGGGGATGGAAGCAAGACTGAAAGGGACAGAGTGAGAGTGACTGACCCAAGCGCTGGATGTGAGAGTGACAGTGAGTGAGAGTGACAGAGTGAGTGAGCGAGAGTGACTGAGAGTGACAGTGACATAGTGAGAGTGACTGAGAGTGACTGTGTGGGAGAGTGACTGAGCTGCCTTACCTGTCTCCATCCCGCAGTGTCCTGAATTGCCGGCCGAGCAGACAGGCGAGGAGTGGTCCCACGCGGGCCTGGGGGAGCAGAGGCTCTGCGATGGCTCCGATCCACACATCCATATTCCCCGGGGTCTGGTACACGGACAGTAACTTGGTGGCCAGGTACGTGCTGTTCAGCACCTGCTCCAGATCCGAGAGATTTCTGGGTTCCTGCAGCCCACAGAACCGTCTCCAGGCTCCGTAACCTGGGAAGAAACATAGACTTTCACTCCCAGCATCATTCCCAGCCTCCCCTCACTCCCAGACCCTCCCTCACTCCCAGCCTAAAAGTCCTCTCATGTCAAAAAAGCACTTTGAGGCATTTCCCGATGTGAAGGGTGCTACATAAATGCGAGTTGTTGTTGCCACTCCCAACATAGCACAGCAACCTCTCCCGGCAATGGGAACGCTGTAACACAGCCCCCCCCACACCACTAAGCGACTGACACACAGCAATCCACACAAAGCCCAGGGCAGAGATGAACGATTATCTGACGGAGATTGTTGGCCAGGCCACCGGGAGAAGCTCCCCCAGCACTGACTGTCCTGGGGGTGTCAGCCTAGACTGGCAGCTCCAAGTCCTGACATGTTGAACCTGGAACAGAAAGACAAGCCAGTGCTTATAGAACACACCATCAGTGGACGACGTGTCTCACTCCAGACATGTGACAGACATGTCGCATTCACGTGTGTCCCGGCCCCCTGGCGTGTGACAATGGCACGGGTTCCAGCCCAGGCGTGTGACACTCACGTGGATGTCGGTCACATCCGTGTGACCTAGTCCCGCTGCGTTTACAGTCAGGTGAGCCCTGGCGTGTTACTCACCGGGCAGGCCGTGGTCGCGGCCTCGCTGCAGGTTGAGGGAGGCCAAGTCCAGCGCCAGAGACTCCTCGGGCTGGAACAGCCGCTCGGTCAGCTCCGCCGGCATCATCTGCGTCTGCGTCTGCAGCTTGGCCGACTTCAGGATCACCCCGCGGAGAATGGGGTCGATTCCCCCTGCAGGGCACAGGCACATGTTGTCAAAATGTCTGAAAGTTCTCCACCAGGTGTAACGTAAAGTACGGTGACGGCATTTTGTAGGCGAGACGTGGCAGCCAATTGCGCACGGCAGTGTCCCGCAAACAGCTGTGGTTGAGTGATCAATTTTACCTGGGAAATTGTTGACCAGGACACCCGGAGAGTGAAACTCCCTTCTGTTTTTGAATACAGTAGTGCCAAGGGACATACAACGTCCATTTGAACGGGACCTCTGTTCAACATCTCATCTGAAGGACCACACCTCTGACAATGCAAACCCCCCACCCACACCCCCAGGACTGCATTCTAGCGTCAGTTTAGAGTTGATGAGTTCCGGGTCCTGATGAGGAGCTGAAACTCACAAACTTCTGACTCTGAGATGAGAGAACTACCACTGAGTCAGGATGGCAACTGGCAATCCCTGGCTTTGCAGTGCTCTGCGCTGGCCTCACCTTCCTGTATGATTCTCCAGGGGGAGAAGAAGGACTTGTGTAGAGAGACACTGGGGTAGTCGGGGCTCTCCGAGTAGTTCTGATCCAGGCGGAACAGGACGGGGTGGATGGTGACATGGGCAAAGCGGAAGGCGGCCGTGGCGAACACGTTGGAGATGCGGGGATCAGCTGTGTCCTGGTAGCCCATGTAGCCTGGCAGGTGCTCCTCGGTGGCCTCTGGTCCCAGGATCTTAGGAATGTAGTCCTTCCAGTTAATCGCCTGCGTGAGCGAGATGGTTATTAATCTGCGCACACCCATCACCCCAGTCCAAAGGCTCTACCCGGTTACACACTAAACTCTGTAACCCCACCACACCAGTCGTTGCCTGGCTCCACTGGCTCCCTATCATAGAATGGACCGATTTCAAGATTGTCACACATCAACGAAACCATTTCACGCCCTGGTACCTCCTTACCTCACTGAGCAGCTTACACCCCACTTTCCTCTGCTCGGCCGTGCTTTCAGCCACTCCCCACCGAAGCTTTGGAACCCTCTCCTTCAATCCCTATTGCTTGTCTCCTACTTCCCCTCTTTTGGATCACAACAAAAGACTCTTCAGTCTTCTTCGACCGTACTTATTTACGGTCACTTCCTAATCGTCATTGAAATGTCTCAAAGTGCTTCACAGTGTTTATTCTAAAGTGGATTGATGTGTAATTTGTGGCCAAAATACGGCAGCCAATTGTACACAACAGTGTCTACCCCCAAAAAAAGCTGCGGATCGAATGATCAAAATCATTGGATCATTGTAAATTTCTCTGTGAAAGCAAGACAGCTCTGAGTGCTCAAACACAGTTCTGTTAGAATCGAGTGTAAGCATGACCGAGGAGGAATAGCCCCTGTGCAGTTTCTCACCTGGTGATAGGCCCCGATGATCTTGCGGCTCTCCTGGTACAGGGTCTCACTGCTCCAGTGGGGGTTCAGTTGGTGTAGTTCAGAGGCCAAGCGGTTGTGCTCCCGTAAGAAGATGGTGTGGAGCACGGTCATCCCTAGGTGCTCGTTGGCTCGTGAGTCTCCTGTGGTGGGAAAGGGATGTGTGTCTCACTGCCTACTCACCGTGAGGTCGTGGGGAGGCGGCGGCTTTGAGTCTCTGGCAGGACCTCAGCTCACAGCCAGTGGCTGACTTCCACCAATCGTGCTTATCATCAACCTTCAGGGGGCAAGTTGTAGGGATCATCACCCTGACTCCCCTCCCCACCACTCTCCCCTTGCCCTCCCTCCATCCCTGTAATAATAATAATCCTTGCATTTGATACAGCGCCATTCACATCGGGAAGACATCACAAAATGCTTCACACGCTTGTTACCAGGTGTCTGCCGGAATTGACTGAGTTGAGCTGTGAGAGTGAGTGCCCTGGGCTTACCTGCCTGGAAGCAGGAGATGTCAGACTGGTTGTTGGCCTGGGAGTGGTTTTTGGTTAGGGCGCAGGGGTTGACAGGCCTGTTGCTCATGAAGGGGAGATGTGGCCGGCCATGGTCGCTGTGGTCCTGGTTGGTGGCCAGCAGGCCCAGCGGGCTGGACAGGTTGCGGAGGTTGCGTGCGAGCGGTTGGCTGCTGCCGTACACCATGCTGGCGTCCACGAAGGAGGTGATGCTGTTCAGTTGCTCCCTGGGTCCCAGCCCCCCACTGCACCCTGGGGCCGAGCGGAAGAAAGGCATACATGCCTGCTCCCCTCCACACCCTCGCGGATCACCCAGCGGGATCTGTGGAGAAACCCTCATCAACACATGGAATACACACAACTCAGCCAAACACCCTCCCGCCCCCAGACTATACTTAAATTCAGGCCATAATGAGTGCAGCCTGGCTCAGCCTTAGATTGAAATAATAATAATAATGATGATAATCCTTGTATTTGATATAGCACCTGTCACATCGATGAGACGTCTCAAGGCGCTTCACAAGATATACCCTAAAGTGTAGTGACTGTCTATCTTATGAGAGAAATGCATCAGGCGGCTGTGCACAGCAGTGTACCACAAGCTGCCATGGAGTGAGTGACCAATTTTATTCGGGAGATTGTTGGTCAGGAAACTGGGAGAGAGAAACTCTCTTCTCTTTTTGAATAGTGCCACGGGATCTTTAGCATCCACCTGAACAGGCAGATGGAATGTTGGTTTAACATCTCACGCGAAGGATGGGTTCTCTGTGGAACTCACACAGTCTAGGATCAGAATCCAATACCGAACTGCATTGTCGGGGTTGCCCATCTTCAGATGTAAACTTAAACCGTGATCCCGTCTGCCTGTTCAGGTGGACGTTAAAGATCCAACGGCACAGTTCAAGAAGAGAATCGAATTTCTCTCTCCTGGTTTCCTGGTCAACAATCCCGCAAATAAAAGTGATCACACACTTTGAGACACACACTCCTGACTGCCTGACTCTCCTGTTCCCTACTTCTATACTATTCTGCCCTATTTCCTTCAAAGTCCCAAATTGGTTTAGTCTCTGCCCATTGGGACAATCCCAGGCCCTGACCTGTCTCTCATGGAATGTATCTCTTTGCCTGACTGCAAGTAGTACAGACGGCCCACCAGAACAACAACAGCAACAAAATTACATTGGTAGAGTGCCTTTCACGTCGGGTGGACGTTCCAAGGCGCTGGACAGTCAGGGGTCAGGATTTGAGAATGGAAAGGGGCTCATGGTTGGGATGACGGAGGGCAGAGGAGAAAGAAGGCAGCTGAGGGCACGGTCGAAGAGGAGAGCTTGAGACCAGTCTTGAAGGAGGCAAGGGAGGGAGCAAGGCGAAGGGTTAGTGGGAAGGAATTCCAAAGGGAGGGGTTGGAGAGGCTTAAAACCCGGCCACTGATGGTAGAGCGTAGAGTGCAGAATGAGATATGGAGCAGGCTGGAGCCTGAATAGAGGGAGTGAACAGGTTATCGGTGGTGAGCATGTCAGAGAGGTCGGAAGGGGCAAGGCTGTGGAGGGTCTTAAAAGTGAGGACGAAGAACTCGAATTCGATCCTCTGAGGGATGGGGAGCCTGTGTAGATAAGCCCACCTGTATGGGGACAGTCCATCTGTAGAGAATGCTGTAGGGGAGGCACACTGTACAGGGAGGTACACCTGTGGGTAAAGCACCTGTATGGGGAAGCAGGGGTTCTTGTTGCGGCAGGAGGTGGAGCAGTCTTTGCCGTCGAGGAAGGAAGTGGTGCTTGCGCTCTGCGGGGTCAGGTCCATATCGTGGTCAATCCACTGCCCCCACTCCACCAGCATGTGTGAGTACCGGCCGTCCAGAGAGATGTTCTCGTTACACGTGTACAAGATGGCGGTAGACACCATCCTGGCCTGGGAGAAACACACAGAATGTAAGTGGTCCTCACAACATCAGCTGCTCCCCTCCTCACACACCCACTGTGGGTTCACGTTCAAGCTGCGGGTCTAGGCTGAGGCTCATGTGGAGCGCTGGGGGTGGGTTGTGTTGTTGGAGAGGCCGTCCATCAGATGAGACAACCTGAAGACCCATCCATCTGTTCAGGTGGACGTTAAAGTTCCTACAGCACTATTGGAAAACAGGAGGGAGTTCCTCACTCCCTATGTCCTGACCGACAATGCCCCAGATAAAATTAGTCGCTCGCTCTATGACTGTTGGTGGGACACTGCTGTGTACTGTGTGTTGCGTTTATTTACAAAATACAGCCGCTACACTTTACAGCCTTTCAATGGAAAGCGCTTTGAGAAATTTCTATGTTATAGGCGTGATAACAAAACACAAGGATTATTGTTCATGTCGGCAGATCCCAGCTGCCCTACAGGCAGGTACTGCAATACACAGTGATTAGCCTGACGGGCAGTGTGAGGTGTGGAGGTGATGTGGGCACCTTCTTACCCACCAGCGGTAACGAGAAGCCGTTATGTTTCTTCGCTTCATTCCAGCCTTTGGGCAGCAGAAAGCCATCCTCGTACTCCGCGGGGAGCCAGCGGACGTATACTGTGTTGGCAGCCCCCCAGTCTGGGTGCTGCCTGTGGGAGAAACACACACACCTGAGCCCGGCACCGGGAATCAGACCCGATCAGCCCTTCCCAAAGGCTTCCAATCCCTTCCTCCATACCCTTCTTTATTTCTCTCTATTTTTTCTTGTGTCTCTCTCTTTCGCCTCCCTCTCTTTCCTGTTTTTCTCTCTCTCTCTGTGTCACATCTCTGTCAACTCTCTCTGTCTCTCTGTGCTGGGGGAGGGCTGTATTTTCGCAGGAGCCATGTGTGTGTGCGTCTCTGTCATGACTCGTTCATGTCTCGCTCTCTCACCCTCTCTGTCTCCTTCACTCTCACTGTCACATCTCTCTTGTGTCACTCACTCACTCACTCACTCACTCACTCACTCACTCACTCACTCACTCACTCACTCACTCACTCACTCACTCACTCACTCACTCACTCACTCACTCACTCACTCACTCACTCACTCACTCACTCACTCACTCACTCACTCACTC
This sequence comes from Hydrolagus colliei, assembly GCA_035084275.1. Taxonomy (NCBI): domain Eukaryota; kingdom Metazoa; phylum Chordata; class Chondrichthyes; order Chimaeriformes; family Chimaeridae; genus Hydrolagus; species Hydrolagus colliei. Next base: position 11,295,044 of record CM068757.1, on the reverse strand, counting down.
ACTCACTCACTCACTCACTCACTCACTCACTCACTCACTCACTCACATCTCTGTCTCTCCCTCTCTCCCCCCCATTATGAGCGAGCGGGACTCAGTACCTGTTGTTGCAGACACCGGTGATGCTTCTGTATTTGTTCATTAAACAGGACGAGGAGCAGCTCACCATTTGCAGCTGAGCCGTGCAGCCTGTGGTCTGGACCAGAGTCTGTAGTTCCTGGGCTCCCAGCAGCTCTGTGTGGGCAGAGAGACAGAGAGAGGTAGAACTCAGCCAACCCCAGACACCCAGGTACCCTATGTAGGCACAGAGTGAGTGAGAGGCAACACTGAGCCAGTGCGTAACCCCTCACAGGGTCTGACCATCACCAAGCTTAAGAGTATCCAAACCAAACTTCCCACCTACACACAGAAATCCCCAAGATAGATTGTTAGAATGCAATGCACACTCTCTCCCTGGAGGGACACAACATGCTTACTTAATTCCAGGAACTATTAGGCGCAGGTTGGCAAGAGCTGAGGCTTGCAGAGCCCAGAGTGTGCGTTGCGGGGTACCTACTGGAGTCTAACCAGCTAAAGTTGCATATAGCTTGCCATTGATAGCCCTGTTTGGTAAGCTTTCCCGCTGCTTGTCCAGCTAGCACCACCTAACAATTAGGGCTTTGGCTTGCAGGGTTAACACGAGCTGAGTGAAACAATTCCATGCCCCCACTTGTGTGCGTGCGTGTCCCACCCCATACGAGGGTCTGCCCCCCCTCCCCACTGTGACCTCCGTGGAGGACGGCAGGTACCGGTGCTGTTGCGATCAGACTTGTCCTGGGTGTAGACCATCTGGCGGATGAGTTCGATGGTGGTCTCTGTCAGCTCGGCTGCTCTCACCGCACTCCGGGTCTCGGGCTCCGGCTCCTTGAAGAAGCTGAGCAGGTCACTGGCCGAGGCCGAGCCAGCGGCCAATACAGCATCACTCCTGCAAAACACAGGCATACGGCAGGGCATCACAATAGCTCGCTGCACACCAATTAGGGGCCGCTAGGAATGATACAGTGGTTAGTTGACTAGCTTTTCAATTGGCTAGTTGGTGGGTTTGGTGATTTCTTGGTAGCTAACATATCAGTTGAAGTGTTACTTAATTCAGTTAATAATACTAATAATCCTTGCTTTTGATATAATGCCTTATCACATCTTCGAGATCTCTCAAAATGCTTCACAGAATATAAAGTGAATTGACTGTATCCAGATAACTAGATCATTTATCTAAATAGTTCACTAGTCGGTCAAATAGATAGTTAAATGGTCAAATAGTTAATTGTACAGTTGGTCAATTGGTTGGATAGTTTATTGATTATTTGGCTCATTGGTTTGCTACTTAATTGTTAAATTAAATTAAAGTTGGTTGTTAAATAGTCAAGTGGCTATTTGATTAGTTAGATGGCTAATTAATTGGTCAGGTGGCTAGTTGTTGTGTTTTGACGCTGTGGTTGTCAGATTGGCAGCTCTTACCGCTCTCCAGACCTCTTGTACGCGGCGTTGACGAGATGCGTTGCCTGTCGGAGAGCCTCCTTGACAAACTGCCTCCCTCGAGGAACCTCCGACCCTTAATCACATAAGCAATGGTTCGAGGAAAGAAACAACGGAGAGTTATTTCGACATTTCTGGACGTAATTTCGACAGACAATCACAGAAACAGGTCACTTTGGTGATTTCCTCTGATCAGTCCACTTCAGTTCCCCTCAAACCCTGTAACAATGTTCTTGTTCCTGAAACACCTGACTTGTGTATGTGTGGCCCATGCCTCAGCTGTGACTTGTAACAGAGTGACTGGCTGAGTGTAGTGGTGGTGTTGGTAGTTCCTAGCAGCAGCAGCGGCGGCGGCGGCATCCGCAGTAGCAGCAGGAGGAGGAGGAGGAGGTAAGGAGGAAATTTTGTGGCGTCTTTCAAATCGAGAGGATGTCCCAAGTCGTTGGACGGTCAGTGCTTCAGAACCGAGCTGGTGTTGGGATCAGGGAGGGTGGAGGGAAAAGGGGTGACCGATCGCATGTGATGGGACTTGAAGGAGACTAGGGAGGGGGTGTAAGGCGGAGGGATTGTGGGATAAAATACCAAAGGTTGGGGGCAGAGTGGCTGAAGGCTTGTCCACCGATGGTGGGGCGAGTGGGTTGGAGGTTGTGGAGCAGATCGCTCCAGGCTCGAGAGGGAGATCAGGGGAAAGAGGACATCAGGATGGAGAGGAAACTGTGAGGACCAGGGATCCTGAGTGATGAGCCAGCCATGCGTCGTCATTGTTACCTGGTTCAGTTGGAAGCATTTGCGCCAATGAGATAGTGGAGCTGAGATACAACAGCAGGACAGAGAGTTGTAGGGTTCTTGGCCTCAACACCTGGAGGTCAAAAAACATTAACATTGTGTTGACCAACTGGTCAGTGCAATTGTCAAACAGGTTAGTAATCTGTGCTGTGGCTGACCTGGGAGTACTGGATAGATAGAACAGTATGATGATGGCGCTTGATAATGTTTCAAAAGCAGCAAGTCCCCATCTCCTGGTCTTAAGTCAACTGATACTATTAAGTCTTGCATCACCCCTAGCTCAACCCGTGGTGCCATCCTTCAGATGAGACATTAAACTGAGGTCCCATCTGCCTGTTCAGGTGGACATTAATCCAATGGCTCTTTTAGAAAAGAGAAGGGAGTTTCTGTCGCCCGATGTCCTGACCAACAAACCCCCAAATAAAATTGGTCTGTCACTCCATGGCTGTCTGTGAGACATTTGTTGGGCACAAATTGGCTGCTGCGTTTGCGTATAAATACAGGCACTGCACTACACAACAAGTGTGAAGCGAGTTGAGAAAAGCAAATTGGGATTTTTAAGGCTCTATATAAACGAATCTCACAACGACATCAACAAGCATTTATACAGCACCTGTCACACAAGGTAGCGTCCCAGAGAGCTTGACACGATGCTACGCTGGAGAAGGTGACAGTAGGCACGGTCAAAGCAGAAGGTATTCAGGCGTGACCTGAAGAAGGGGGCGAGGCTTACCATTCTGCACAGTTTGAGGGTCCCGATTATTGATGAGGGTCTTAAACTGTAGGTTGGAAATCCAATTGAGGATGCAAAATTCCTGGGTCTGGACTCGGAATCCTTGCTGCCGGTATTCCCGCAGGAAGAGCTGGATTCTGAGCGCTGTGCCTGGTTCTCAGCACCGCGGCCAGTGTGCGCCGGTCAGAGTCTCTGGCGCGGACACCTGCAGCCTATTTATCTGCACCTCCAGTGGATTTCACCACCGCGCAGCAAAGAGCTGACACAATGGCTTCATTCATGCAAAACTTCAAACGGATTCTCAGCGCGTACGTATCACCAGGTTTGGGCACAAGTCAGGCTTCAGATAGGCAATCTCTCCATCAGAGCATAGAGAACAAGCCACTGACAAACCCTGCCCAGCTCTGTGTAACTCAGGCCCACTTCCATTCCATAATTACTGTCTCTAACACTATGGTGTGTGTTATATCATAACTTACTCTGTGGGACTGGCTCTTGCTATTTTGACACGTGTGGAAGCCCATCACAATGTCTCAGAGTATCCAAACCAAACTCAGAATTTCATGCATCCCATCTACATGTGGAAATTCTAGAGACAGATGGAATGGTTTGCACGCTCTCTCCGTGGAGGGACTCATCCTCCTTACCTAATTCCAGAAAGTATTAGTCGCAGGTAGGCAAGAGCCAAGACTTCAGGACCCCAGAGCGTGCTGAACTCTAACCAGATAACACCACATAACTTGGCCTGATAATGCTGTCTGGTAAGCTTTCCCGCTGTTTGTCCAGCTGCGACCATATTATCCGTTTGTGCTTTGGATTGTAGGATTAACTGGAACTGAGTGGGACAATTTCTAGCCCAGAGACTGGTCTGGCCTACTAGGTACTGCCTATCAGTAGTGGTATATACGATGAGCCCATTGGCAATGCCCTGGATTACTGTGGATCTGCCTGTCTCATGAACTGGACTGGAGACAGCCACAAAGGGCTGGCTCGATTCTGAAGTTCCATTGCTATACATGTCACCTCGGAGCCAGTTCAACCCTGAGGAGACCCTACTTACCTCTCCACCCCCCACCCACCCAACACCAGGATCCTCTAACACTGCGACAGATATTATATAACGACTGACCCTATTGTGCCTGACACATTGACTGACACACTCTGTGACTGACACACTGTGAGTATGTTGACAGACTGTGGGTATGTTGACAGACTGTGACTGACACACCTGCAACTGACGCTGTGAGTGACTGACAACGAACGTTGTGTGTGTGAGTGACTGTTATCCTCTCCCTCTTCAGTGTGAAGCTGGTTTCTTGTTCCAGATGCACCTCTCCGGTCCAGGCTGCTGTCAACACCGCCCTGGGCACACATCCAGTGATAGACGGCCTGTAATAAGAGGTGTAGACAGGTGGAGCGAGAGCGGCTCACACACCCCCAGCCTCACACCAAAGGCTGATCACTGCCCCCATCCTATCGCCCGCACCAACATCAAAGCCAGGCTCTGGGCACAAGGTTCAAACCCTCTGAGTGAGGGCAACAATGAAGGAATTGTCCCCAGGCTCTGGTTTTGGAAACTCAATACCAGGACACGTCAATACTTACACATTAACCTGCGCTCCCTGGCCATTCTCTGTCTATTCAGAAAACTGAAGTATTTTACTGCAATCTGCACAAATTGTACTCATTACACCCCCGGTGACAGAGAGTTATTCTGATCTCTTTCTCTCTCTCTATCACGCGCACATTCTCTCTCTCGCTCTCTACCTCACCCTCACTTTCAGTGATTTGACATCTCTATTCTCAGCGACGCTCTGTTCTTCCCGCTCACCGGCAAGAGAGAGTAGAGAGAGGGGGAATGTACTCCTTCCCTCAGCTGCCTTCCCCTCCCTGGCTAGCATTTTCCCGACACACCTAGTGCCTCAACCCCAAGATGGTGTCCCTCTTCTGGCTGGTGCGCTCTTTTGGGCTTTCCAGCTGATGCCCCCCTAACAGTTGCGCCCCTAACAGTTGCGCCCCTAACAGTTGCCCCCCTAACAGTTGCCCCCCAACCCCATATATGCGCTTGCCTGGATTGAAATAGCTGAAGGACCGAGGCAGATATTCAAACAACTGAGTTCTAGCCCTACATCAGGGCATTCGAACTCCCTGTTGGAGGGCATTGCATTATCAGAGGTGTCGTCCTTCAGATGAGACATTAAACTTGTGTCATTAAACATTGGAATTGAAAGGTCGAGTAGAGGTACAGATCAGCCATGATTTAGTTAAATGGCGGAACAGGCTCGAAGGGCTGAATGGCCTACTCCTGTTTCTATGTTCCTTTTTTCCTAACTGAGGTCTTGTCTGCCTGTTCCACTGAATATGGCACTATTCGAAAACAAAAGTGAGTTTCTTCCTGTGTCAAGGCCAGGAATGCCCCTAGATAAAATTGGTCACTCACTCACTCACTCACTCACTCAAAATCAGCATTTACTTTCACAGTTAGTTACTGGCTAACTAAGTATCCACCAGGGGACAGCACCTCACTATCGTGAATATGCTGGATTTGCGTGTTTGCTTGTTCCATGTTTACGGACATCTATCTATTTAGCGTATGAGAGAGACAGAGGCGGATTCTTTCAGTCTTTTTTGTGGGTTGGGAGTTGGGAGTAGAATTTAATCATCTGTTAAAATAGTCATTAGAAATGTCTAACATGGAGGAGACGGGAGGGAGTAAGGTGCACTCACATTAATACGTGTGGGGTATAATTTCACAATGCATGGGTTGGGTCAAGGATATTTCCTTATACAGTTTATGCAAATCTGTGTAAATTTCCTATCTGTGGAATACAATCACAGACACAGTCCTCACAGCTCCAGATTCAAATCTGTAGTTCATCCTAAAACACAGAATACTGTGGATGCTGGAAATCTGAAACAAAAACAGAAATCGCTGGGAACACTCAGCAGGTCAGGCAGCGTCTACAGAGAAAGGAACATCCATAGATGCTGCCTGACCTGCTGAGGGATTCCAGCAATTTCTGTTTTTGTTGCTGTAGTTTGTCCTGCAGTTTATTGGTTGGAGAACTCGCCTTGCAAGCGAGAGGACCCGGGTTTGATTCCTGAGTGGGCAAAACCTTAGGCAAATTTCCTTACTCCACACACCTCTGGTTACCAAGCAGTAAGTAGGAACATGGTTGTTTGTCGACTGGCGAGGTAATAATCCCTTCAAAAAATGTATTTTAATAATAATTTGGTCACTGAATCCATGAGTGTTTGTGGGGCACTGCTGTACGCAATGTGACTGTTGCCCACAAAATACACAGTCAATTCACTGTACAGCAGATTCTGTGAAGCGCTTTGAGATGTCTCAACGACGTGATAAGGCACTGTATCAAATGCTAGGCTTATTATTGTAATGATTGTGTGATTCTTGGCCAGCAGGTGGCACCCACCAGCCTTAAACACATTGCTATTAATAATGCTTGATCTCGCCCATCACTTCATTTCACTGTCAAATGTCATGATGATGTATGCGTAGGCAAAGGTGCCAGGCAACCTCTATCACATCACCCTCAACCTCCTCACCCTCTGCCAGGTGGAGACTGGGAAAACAAGGACACCAAGAGAAGCTCCCTGCTCTTTACGAATAGCATCATGGGATCCTTGGTTTAATTTTAACTGACTTCACCTCTGACAATGTTGAGCTCTCCCAGCACTGCACTGGAGCGCACGACTGGACTGTGAGCTCAAAGTCCTCACGCAGAATCTCGAACCCACAACCTCCTCACCCTGAGATGAGGACGAGTGTCTGAGCCACAGGCTGAGCCTGAGACCTATCACCAGGATACTAGCCCACTACCCTCCCTCTCACTGACATGTGAATCTAAGATTAATCAAACCTGTTTCTTAACCTCCTGCTAAACAAAACACAAAACCAAAGGCTGTTGCCACACGTTATTAAAGGGGCACAGTGGCTTTTGAAAATATCTCAAGAGCGCTCCGCGTCACGGAGACATGACTGAGGAGTCGGCCCCTTTAACAGCGTGAGGGTGTCAAGGGCTGCACCCGCTCCCTGTGCTGAGATCATCCCTGAGGTCGGGGTCTGTGTTGGTATAAACTTGACTCATTCAATTCCCAACTAAGCGATTCCCAAGCCCGGGCCCCGGTTTCCTGGTGAACTCTCGACCTCGCATTCCTTTGCCTATTTCCTGGGTGTCTGAGCCAAGCCTTATCGGGCGGCTGCCCGAGTTATTTACATTTGCGGCTCTGGGGACGTTGGGGGGGGGGGGGGGGGGAGGCAGTTTCTGTTGGAAAGGAATTGGGGCCGAACCGGGGATTTAATAGGAGTGGAATTCCTGCCCCACACTCTAATCTCCCCGTAGCTCAGAGCTGTCAGGCTGGAATGTTCCTGAGCAGGAGGGTCTCCTGAGCCCACCCCTCATCCAGAGGTCAGTCCTGCCTGATGCTCACTGAGTGTGTGTGGGTTGGGGGTGGGGAGGGGGGTTACTGGCCGCTGACTGGCAGAGAGTTCCAATATGGCCTTTAAACCCCGCAGTTTAGCAATGAGCTAAGCTCTTTTGAAAAGGCCTCCCTGATTTCCTTACACAGAGCGTGGTGATAAGGTGTCCCAATAAAACACTGAAAAGGAGGACGGGTGGATAATACTAATAACAATCCTTACATTTTGATATCGCATCATTCACCCCAGGAAGATATCTCACAGAGTTCATAGGATTCACTGTTGCTGTCTATTTTGTAAGTGAATGACACTGTCAGCAATACCTTAAACTGCTCATAAAAACTTACAAAGTGAGTAACTTATTTAATCTGGGGGGATTGTCAGCGAGGACATTGGGAAAAACTCTCATCTCAAATAGTGCTGTGGGATCTTTAGCATCCACCTGAACAGGCGGACGGGGTCTCAGTTTAACGTCTTATCCAACAGACGGGACCTCTAACAATACAACAATAACAATAAAATTACATTTGTAAAGCGTCTTTCATGTCGGGAGGACGTCCCAAGGAGCTGAATGTAAGGCGAGTGCTCTAACCACTGAGCTACCAGAATTCCATGAATACAGCATTCCCCCTAGCAATGCACCACCAACAACAACAACAAAATTACACTTGTATATGCCTTTCATGTCAGGACATGTCATCCCAAGGTGCTGGACAGTCATTGTTTCAGACCCAAGCTGGGTTCAGGTACGAGGAGGATGGAGGGAAAGGGGGGGATTTGGGCTGACCAATGGGCCTGTCGAAGAGGAGGGTCTTGAGGCAGGACTTGAAGGAGGCTACGGAGGGGGCGAGGCAGAGGGACTGCGGGATGGAGTTCCAGAGTTTGGGGGTAGAGTGGCTGAAGGCTTGCCCGCCAATGGTGGGGGTCAGAGGACGTGGAGCAAGCCGGAGCTTGCTGAGCGGAGGGTGTGGGCAGGTTGGTAGGGGGTTAGGAGGTCACAGAGGTAAGGTGGGGTGAGGCCATGGAGCACCAGAGCTTCAGCCTGGTCTGTGAGCTCATAATCTTTACGTGGAGCTTGAAAAACAACAAGAAATTCCATTGAAACACCGTGCTTCATGTCACAATGACGTCCAAAGGTGTTAGACAGTCAAAGATTTGCACCTGAGCTGGGATTTAAGAGAGGAAGAGGGCAACAGTTGATGGTGGTGGTGTGAAGGGCGCTATATAAATCGAAGTTATTGTCGTTGTTGTTGTTGTTGAAGATGACCAAAGGTGGAGTCGAAGGGGAAGTCTTGTGACAGACCTTGCAGGAGGCAAGGGTGGTTGTGAGCGATGCGAGGCTGAGTGGCTCTGGGATAGAGTTGCAGAGGGTGGGGGCAGAAAGGCTAAAGGTCCGACTGCCGATGATGGAGCGGACAGGGTGGGGGACTTGGAGCAGGTCATTGCCCGGCAAGCAGAGGGAGCAGACAGTTTTGCCAAGGTGGCGGTCTAGGCGCAAAGAGCCAATACCTTTAAAGCAACCATGGAGGGCTTTAAAGGTCTTGGCAGCGGCACTCAGTGTATGTAGGACAGAGCCAGCCAGGTGCCCAGCACAGAGAGGTCAATGACACCTATCTCATGACCCCAGCGCTTGCGTCACTCTCCCTCAGCTCCGCTCCGTGTATACAGTGCACAGCACACTGGGAAACCTGATAGATTTGCAACAAAACACAGGAAAATGAACTTTGGGTAATGAGTAACTGGTTAAACATTTGCTCAAGCCCTTCCCTAGCACAGAGAGATAACAGAACAAAGCTCTTTGATGGAGACTTGCCTTGTGTCTAAGTGTAAAATCCTTAAAGGGGAAGTTACGGTTAAACATAACACTGGAAGGTCTGGGACTTAGAAAGTGAATCAATACAACATACCAACAACAACTTGCATTGATATATCCCCCCGCACGCAGGGTAGCGTCCCAGAGCGCTTGCACTGACTATAATAATACAAGACAAGACTGTCTACCAAGACATAGAACAAGAGGACATAAGTTTGGGGCTGCAAAGGACAATTTCAGGACAGACACCAGAAATTTGCTCTTTACTAGGAGGGTGATTAATGACCACAACACGCTGATGCTAACAACTACTTGTACTGATACAGTGCTCTTCATGTGGGTAACGTCTTTGAGCTCTGAACAGTGGCATCGTTTGACACCGAGCTGGAGAGAAAAGGGAGGTGACCGGACACACGGTTGAAGAGAAAAATTCTTCGGCTGCGATCTGAAGATGAGTAAAGAGTGGGCGAGATGGAGGGATTGAGGCACGGAGTTTCAGTGGCACCAGCAAGGTTGGTTGAGGCCCGGCTGCCGAGAGCGAGAGAGCGAGCGGGAGGAGATTTACACATGGAGTATTCTTTGCTTGTACAGGATACATTTACTGTAACATATCCAGGGTTCAGAGGGGCAGCCTGGTCTGGTTCCTGACTCACCGGCCAGTCAATGGGGAACAACTAGATATTCATTTAACAACATCTCTAAAACCACAGCGTTTAAATTACATGGAGGGTTATGAAGATGTGGAATCTGACAGACACACTGGTCCGGAGCAGAGTCTGCGAGCGTTTAAAGGGGATTAGAGAAATATTTGAAACGTGTGTGGGGGTGGGGGTGGGGGTGGGGGAGGGGAGAGAGGGATGGACTGAGAGCTATTACAGAGAGTTGGCCAACAGCACTGGCACCGTGAGCAGCAATGACTGTCCACATAAATTGTCTGGATAAAGTATCTGCTGAACTTGTGCAGTTGCTCCCACCGACCTGTTTCAGCCACTTAAAGGTCACTTCAGCCGACCTTAAATAGATGTTTCAAATAAACAGAAGGTTAGACTGATGATAGCATATCTGTGCATGTGTGCACGCACACACATGTGTTTGTGTGTGTGAACTCTCTTTCTCAATCCCTCTGCCTCCCATGGCACTATTGTAAAAGAGAAAGGAGTTTCTCTCTCCCGGTGTCCTGGCCAACAAATCTCCAAATAAAATTGTTTCATCGTGGGACACTGCTGTGTGCAATTGGAGAGTTGCATCCACCAAATACAGAGTCACTACACTTTGCAGTGTATCCTGTGAAGTGCTTTAGGTCATCCTCCCTATGTGAAAGGTGTTACTGCAATACTAAGGATTAATATTACTAATCGGGTAAAACAAAGGAAAATATTTGACACAACCCTTCCTTATCTCCACACCCTTTCCAGAACTATTCTCCTCCTCCTCATTTTCCAATCTACAGTACTGAGCAAGTCTGCTGAATAGTGCCCTGATCTTATCTTGTGGAGCTCCTGTGGCTCAGTGGTTAGAGCACTTGTCTTGCAAGCTGGGGAGACCAAGCTGGGGAGACCTGTGTTCGAATCCAGGCAGGTCAGGGCGAAACCTTGGGCAAGTTTCCTTACTCCACACGCCTAATAATAATCCCTCCAAAAAAAAAACACAATAATAAAATTGGTCATTTCAATCCACGACTGTGTGTGGGACACTGCTGTGTGCAATTGGCTGCCACAATTCGCCCACAATTCACCATACAGTATATTCTGTGAAGCGCTTTGGGAGTTGATAAGATGTGGAAAGCGCTATATCAAATGCAAGGATTATTATTATTATTATTATTATTATCGCAGCTCATATACAAGTATGTAGTGTCAGTGACAAGACTATTGTTAAGTCATTATCATACCTTCCTGCAATTCTGGCTCAGTCCAAATACTACAAGGCATAATAATGTTTAACAATAATAATGCATGCATTTGGTATACAGTAACTCCATGGCTATGCTAAATTGACTATGCATCACTGCACTTTACAGTATATTCTGTGAAGCACTTTGAGATATCCCAACGTGATGATGATAATAATAATAATAATAATAATAATCCTTTCATTTAATATAGCATTTGATATAGTGCTTTCAGGTCTTCTAGACATCTCAAAGCGATTCACAGAGTATACTGTAAAGTGAATTGACTGCATACTTGTGGGCGAAACACAGCAGCCAATTGCACACAGCAGTGTTCCACAAACAGTCGTGGATTGAAATGATCTATTGTATATTTTTTTGAGGGATTATTATTAGGTGTGTGGGGTAGGGAAACTTGCCCGAGGTTTCATACTTGTATCCCACACCAATATTTCTATAGATGAGCAATGCTTTATGTATTTGTTTCAAACATTAGAATGATTAAAATAATATGAAAGCAAGAATCTAAGAAATAATCATCATACAGAGTGTTCGATTATCAAATAGTATTGTGTAAAATTTGCCTAAAATTCTGCAAAAACTGAAGGGAAGTAGCAGACAGGTTGTTATGGAGTTAGCAGGTCACAGAAGTAGGGAGGAGAAAGGGTGATTTGAAGATCAGGTCTAGGATTTTGTACTCTACCCTGTGTGGGATGGGGAACTGGTGGACCTGGCAAGGAGGGGGTAATCGGCTCATTGAACTCACTGTTATCTATCTCTCCCCACTTTCCATTGCTTGACATCCAAGTCTGTCCTAGTCCAGATCTCTGAGACGCTATATAAATAGATTGGTTGCCCCCCACCAACCCCCCACACACACCACTCCTCATACTAGAGTGCCAACTCACAACCATCCAAACCAGAGGCAAGAGCAGTAACACTTTGGAAAAGACTTTGATTCCTGACTTGGTGGAATTTCTCTTAAAGAAGCTTATTTTGAGATCTTCATCAATAAATGATTGTTTTGGCAGCTGAGGAGCTAACAGAGAATGACAACAGGCCTGAGAGTGTCCCAGTGTATGTGTCAGAGCTGAAATCACCAGTAATATATTCACATCATCAGCCTCAATCAATCACTGAGCCACACACAACAACCCCGGGATTCATACATTCCACAAGAAATAAACACTTGTCAAGAAAGGCTTTATCTGGGGCTCTGAAACAAGTGGATGTGTTGGGAGCTCAGAGGTTGCATTATTATGTAAGAGGATGTTCACTGGTCAATGGATTCTCTTCAGTCACAGAGAGAAAGCTGAGGGGGTGGGGGAGTGAGGGGAACAATAATACAGGCAGTGAGAGAATGCGTGTGTGTGTGTTTAGACAAAGAGCCTGGCTGACCCGCTGTTTGAGAACGTGGACAGTGTAAAGATGGTGAAATATTATACCAGTCAAACAATGCTGCACAATTCAACATCCTTTATGAAGATATTTTGACCCTGCTCGACCTTGGTCTCTGTTCTTGACTCTGGCCCCACTGTTATATTAATCTTGTAATAACAAACCTTGCCTTCTTAGGGCACCTTTTTAACATTGAAACTAAATGCTTCACATTTAAGTGCAGTCGTGGCTTTGTAATTGGCGTCCAATTTGTGCACTGCAATGTCCCACAAGCAGCCATAAGTGACCGAGTGACCAAGTCCCGACCCCTGACTGTTCAGTGCCTTGGGACATCCTCCCATTGTGAAAAGCCCCCTATAAGTGTAATTTTGTTGTTGTTATTGACTGATTAATTTGGGGATTGTTGGCCAGGACATTGGGTGTGTGGAAGAAACTACCTTCTCTTTTCCATTGTTACAATAATTTTAGCGTCCTCTGAACAAACAGACAGGACCTCGGTTTAATGTCTCATCTAAAGGATGGCACCTCTGTCAATGCAGCGTCCTAGCCCTGCACTAGAGAGGCAGCCTAGACTGTGAGGAGCAGGTGTCTGCACGTAGGTTGATGGTTATTGTTACTGGCAGGTCTTGTCCCTGCTACCCGTAGAGAACAGCCCTTGATCCTCATTAACATAATGTGACCAGGTTCAGACTGTGCTGCTCACCGTCTATAGTACCTTGGAGACACGCTTTGCTTGGGTTAAAAGATTGTGGCTGCAGCCCCAAATCAGGACTTTGAGCTCACAGTCGGAGCTGACCCTCCGGCCAGTGCTGGGGAGCACTGCATTGGAGAAACATTAAACTGAGGTCTGTCTGAGCCTGTTTGGTTAAAGATTCCATTGTGCCCTTCAAACAGAGAAAGAAGTTTCTCCTGATGTCCTGGCCAGCAATCCCCCAGATAGGTTACTGACCCATGGATTTTTTGTGGGACTGTTCCTATCGATCAGTTTACAAGAGTCCAGGTTCCTGACCTCTATAACATTTCCCATGATCTCATTGCATGCATTATGCTCTGCGTAAAGATATACTTCCTTATATCTATGTTAAACAAACCTTTTACATCCCTTGCAAGAGGGGAAACTGAAAGAGGTCTAGGGGTGTGTCAGTTAGCTCGTCGCTCATATGTCAAAACAGAGTTAGTAATAAACAAGGCAAATAGGACTGGGCAAGATGTGATAATCAGACTGTACAGTGCTGTGACCAGAATACTGTCTAGACTTTTAGTCACTGTGACATAAGGGGCTTCCTTGGCCCCAGAAACAGTCACAGGAGAGCATCGAGGATGTTAGAAGAATGAGCTGTGAGCAATGACTAGACAAGCTGGGTTCTTCAGTCCTGTAAAGAGATGTGCCAAACTGGACGTTACAGAGTTGTCTATGATTCTAAATTGGATTGAGAAAGAAAACCCAGATAAAAACACCAGAACAAGAGAGCATGGGTTCAAGGTGTGAGGAACAATTTCAAGATAGATATCAGGAAGTATACCTTTGCAGTTCATTGGAATCCTATTGTTGGATCACAGCATAAAATTCCAGGTTAGGAGGACACCGGCTATTTACTAAACAACTTCATTCTCATTAGCTGATAACCCATTAACTAGCAGTCATGATCCAATAGTACTGCACAGACACGGTCATGATCATAGTCACAGATCATGGGTGTGAAGGTGCTTTCATTGAGATTATCACTAAAACCGCAGTGTATATACAGGGTGAATCAGAAGTTTTTACTCAGAAAGTTTTTCGATATTAATTATGTTTTATTTAAGGCAACATTGATAGAGATTGTGCAGCTATAACAGGAGATCTTTCATTGCGTCTGTGGAAGATTTTGGCACTGAGTTGATATGTATAAATGCTTACATGGCAATGCAGCCCAAACATCCAAAATACTGTACTCCCATGAGTAAGGACTTTGATTCACCCACATAGCTTGAGTCAGGCACTGTACTCAGGCCAGTAACTGTACAGATTCATTTTTTGTTAGTCTGTTTACCTAGCAGTAGGGTACGTCGATATCAAAATTTTCCGATATCAATATATTGGTTCGCCCATATTGATATATAGCGATATATTGATATCGCTGGGTTTTTTTGGCCTGCGCATGCGCGCGCTTTTGAAGGTGTCCGTATATCACCGGACACGATATACCGATATTTGCGATATATACATTTTTTTTCATATCGACTTTTTCGATATATTGATATATTTTAAATTCCGATATCGGCATATCGATATGAAAATTATATCGATATAACCGATATATCGATATATCGCTGGACCCTACCTGGCAGTAAATAGGAACCCATGTGTTGGTGAATTAGTGGATCACTTTCCAGGAGTAATAATCCCTTTTTTGAAAAACAAATTGGTCACTCAATCCACAATTGTTTGTGAACAATTGGTCACCACAGTTTCCCCACAAAATATCCCGTCAATTCAAATATCCGTGTATTCTGTGAAGTCCCTTGAGATGTCTGGAAGCTTGATATAGCACTTTATCAAATGCAAAGATTATTATTATTAGTATTATTATTACGGGATCTCTGGCGATTGAATTGGCCCATTTTCACCTGGGCACAGAGAGAGAGACTGGACACTGAGTCTGACCGAGCCCAAGGAGAGGACCTTGTGAGCATCATCAGATCACAACAAAGGTCTCAATGATATGGCAGAGGCATTGAGGCTGAGCGAGTGAAGCCATCTAGCTAGTGAACAATAATAATATAGGCTCATTGTTCAGGCCTCACTGTAGGAGCTCCAGCATCGCAGCTGGATTTGGGCACATAATAAACCTATTGCTATTGGCTTGTGATTGGGCAAGTGTTAAGGCTGAGGCTAGGGCTCGCTGTGTGTACTCACATTGTGCTCCCATCAACAATGAGCACTGTGTCAGCACAGCAGCACCCTTTGTCCTCACACCCGTGTGGTTATGTTAAAGAGGCAGGAGGACTCCTGTCAATGTGTCGCATCGGAATTGTATTAGGAGCGATTCTGGAACTGGCCTGAGGGTCCACCGGGGGTTGGGGGGGAGGGGGAAACTGAGTTCAGAGCCAACTCTTGAATGCTGACTGGACCTGTGACTATGCGTATGTGATGTCCCTCAAATAACCAGACCTTAAATTTCCCTCTATCATCCTGAGACTGATCTCTCTGTCTCTGTCTCTCTCTCTCCAACTTCCACCCTCAGCACCTCTGTATCTCTCCCTTTATTTAAGACCCAGATATTTTCCCCTTTGTACCCTGGAGACTTGGGCATTTCTCAACCTCTCACCCTGGAAGCCAAATGCTAGAGACAGTGCAGGATCACTCTCTATCTATGTGCCCATGGTGACCACCTAACTCTGCTGGTGATGTGACCAGGCGTGATAGAGACACAGGGAAAGGAATTGGGATCAATGTCTAAGCTCAACGATTGTCACAAAGCAACTCAACTCCTGTTGTGAGTAAAAGCCTGAAGCCCCACTTTGGTACTTTTAAGTGGGGGTCTCCTTGGAGCTGAAAGGTGACAGGCTTAGCAAAGGAATGTTGGAATTGAGACATCTGTAACAGTCTCCAGCCTGGATCCTGAGCCAGGCAGGTCTGCAGTACTCCAGGACACTGCTGTTGACAGTGCAGGCAACCTAGCTCATCAGCAGGACCCGGAAAGCGCAGATCAGTCATTTTAAGTCATCCAACTCACCTCCTGTTAACCCTTCAAGCCAAAATTCTGACAGGTAGGGTGGTCCTAGGTGGACAAGCCACAGGAAACCTTGCCAAACAACAATACCAATGGAAAGCTATGTGGTTTTATCTGCCCACCCCCCCACACCAGCCTTGGATCTTGCCAACCTGTACTTAATACTTTCTGGAATTAGGTAAGCAGGGTGCGTCCTTCTAGGGAGAGAGTGCACATTCCATTCCAACAATATATCTCTAGCATGTCCTTGTGTAGGTGGGATGCGTAGAAATCTCAGTTTGGTATGGATACTCTTAAGCAACGTGATGGTTTTCTGCATGTGTCAGACACCCAGCTGACAACCCCCCACCAAATAAAAATGGCACTGACAGAAATCAATCAGAAGGGCCTCAATCTTGTTGATGTTCAGCAGGATAAAATTATCTATCATTCCGGGACATGATGTCTGACAGACATTCCCTTAAGACAGCCGTGGTCCTGGTGTCGAGGATGGAGACAGAGAGATGAAGTTGGGTGTCATCCGCATATATGTGGATGTTGACCCTATGTCTGTGGATAATGTCAACACAATTAAGTATGTAGATGCTGAAAAGGAGAAGACCAAAGGCAGAGCCCTGAAGAACGCCACACAAGACAGTGCAGGGCTTGAGGTGAAGCCATTTGTGGAGACAAAGACAACAGGAACAACAACAACAAAATTACACTTGTATAGCGCCTTTCACGTCAGGAGGGAATCCCTGGTCGAAGGTGTGGAAGGAGAGATAGGTGGGAGCTGCAGTTGGAAGAACAGAGGCACCCAAGCAGATCCCCTTGATTTTGGTCTCAAGATAGTCCAGGATATCCTCTCAATTGGAGTAGGAAGAGAGGATGGGTGAGGCATGAGAAGGTGGGTGGAGGAGCCTGCTAATGATGGAGAAGTGGGAGTGGAGCTGGCTGTTTAATATCCACTAATATCAGACTGTATAGAAGTGCCACTATTATTTTCAGACTACGTACATGTGTCACTGCTAGTATCACACCATATTGAATCTATATGTCACTTACTGTTCATATCAGAGGTAGCACTGTTAATAGCAGACTAATACTGAGGTGTCACTGTTAATATCAGATATCATATAATTAGCATGCATCACGCATTGCAAATATCAGGTGAATGACCAGGTGTGTCAAAGAGAATGTTGGTTAGGACATCAGGCGAGATTCCCTTCCCTCTTTGAATTGTTTAGCAAGGGTCCACCTTTCATACCCACCTGTATCTTGTTTTATATCTGACTCAAGCCCCCCCCAGCCCATACCGTGCTATTGTGTTGGCAATGAATACTGATTTGCGGCAGTGTATTTACAGATACTGTATTTTTATTGAATTTCCTGTTGTTGGAGCCAAAGCGATAGGGCTTATCATACATTCTGGTGTCTTGCGAAACAACCCTGCCGTATTCGCCCGGCTGTTTTTGTAATATGAACTCTGAGGTGTTGTGACTTTGCAGGTTCGTGTTGGGAGTCAGGATGATGTGTTAAATAAAGTGTTGATGTGTTTGTGAGGTTTGTGGCGGGAGAGAGGAGAGGTTGTATAAGACTGTGTAGGGCAATCTTTTCAATGCTGGAGAGCAAGCATTACATCACCAGTGAGCCTGCTTTACACCAGCAAACAACAACAACAACATTTGATTTATGGAGCGTCTTTCATATTGGGGGGAACAAAATCGGCCTTACTCCAGCAGAATGTACTGATAATAATAGTTTGACTAATTTACTTCACAGTGAAGCGGTTTGAGACATCCTCCTGATGTGAAAGGTGCTGTACCAAACACAGGGATTATTATTACGTACTTGGATCCAGCATTTATAGTATCAACAGCACTCAAACACTTGCTTTTAAGTAGTAACTGTGTTGTCATGGGCAGACAACTTGTTTTGTCCTACAAACGGCCATAAAGTGATTATAATGATAATAATCCTTAGGTTTGATATAGTGCTTTGCACATCTTCTAGATATCTCAAAGCGCTTCACAGAATGTACTGTACTGTAAAAACTGTATATTTGTGGGCGAAACCTGGTAGGTAGTTGCACACAGCAGTGCCCCACAAACGGCGGATTGAAATGACCAATTTTTGAAAAAAAGGGGTTATTATGAGGCACCTGGTGTAAGGAAACTTGCCCAACGTTTTGCCGTAGCCTGAAACTCAGGTCTCTGAATTGCAAGGCGAGTGCTCTAATCACTGAGCTGCAGGTCTCCCTGATTGACCCATTTTATATGGAGGATTTCCAGCAAGTCAGCGGGACTATGATAGTTACCTGAAGAGGTTGATGTCAGGTGAACATCACATCTGAAGGAGGTTGTTTAACCTGCAGCTGACCTGGGAATGTTTGAGGTAGAACTCTGTATTATGGTTGAGTTGGAGTGTTTGATCGGTAATAATAATTATCGTTGGATTTGATATAGTGCCTTAACTCTTCATCAAGAAGTGTCAAAGGCTTCACGGGGTATACTTTAAAGTATAGTGACTGTGTATTTTGTGGGTGAGGCACACGGAGGTGTCCCTCAAGCAGCCACAGAGTGAGCGATTAGTTTTATTCGGAGATTTATTATCCAAATAAATCTCTGAATAATCTCCGAATATGGAAGAGAAACTCCCTTCTCTTTTTGAATTGTGCCATGGGATCTTTAACATCCACCTAAACAGGTAGTGTTCAAGAGAAGCGATTTACTCTCTCTGGGTGTCAACAATAACTTTGATTTATATAGCACCCTCCACGCCAGACGGTGTCTCAGAGCGCTTCACAATAAAGGATCCTGGGGCTGAGCCAGTGGGAGGTGAAAAAAGGTGACCAAAAGCGCGATCGAAAAGAAAATAGGAAAGGAGGGGATGAGGCGAAGGGAGTGAGGAAAGGAGTTCCAGAGCGTCAGTGGAATGGAGGATTCGGGGGACGAGGAGGAGGCCAGACTCAGTAGAGTGAAGGCAACGGGTTCCTTTGTGAAGAAAGAGGAAGTCAGAGAGTTAGCAGAGGAGTGGAGGGATTTGAAAACAAGAGTGAGGATCTTGAAATCGATCCGCTCCAAGACAGGGAGCCATTGAAGTCTGGCAAGGACTGGGGTAATCAGGGAGCAAACTTTGGTTTGGGTGATAATGTGGGTGTCAGAATTTTGGATAACCTGGATTTTATGAATGATGGCCAACGATCCCCCAAATAAAAGTAATCATTCATTTAATGGCTGTTTGTGGGATGTGGCTGTGCGCAAATTGACAGTTGCATTCATCCACAAAATACAGTCACTACACTGAAGAGATGTGATGTGGTGTGATGTAGTAGGCATAGATGGTGCAGATGCTTTAATGAGAGGATATTCTATCTAATTCCATTTCAGGGATAGCTTTCTGGAGTCCCTACGACTTGCCCCCGTTTCCAACCCCTCTTTCTAGGTCCATTGTACAACGCAGAAGGGAATTCCTTTCTCCAGGTGTCCTGGCCAATAAATCCGCATAATTGATTTGGTCACTCACTCCATGGCTGTTTGTGGAACATTGCTGTACGCATTTGACTGACACGTTCATCCATAAAATACACTGTATTTTTATGGCAGCATATCCTTGTAGCTCAGTGGTTTAGAGCACTCACCTTACAAGCATGAGGCCTGTGTTCGAATCCAAGCAGATCAGGGTGAAACCTTGAGAAAGTTTCCTTACTCCACTTTATACCTAATTATAATCCATCCCCCCAAAAAAAATATTATCCATTTTTCAATCCACGACTGTTTGTGTGACACTGCTGTGCGCGATTGGCTGCTGCATTTTGCCCACAAATATACAGTCAATTCACTTCAGAGTATATTCTATGAAACGCTTTGAAATGTTGATAAGATGTGAAAAGCGCTATATCAAATGCAAGGATTACTATTATTAATTATTATTATTACCCCATGAAGCTCTTTGAGGCTTTGAGGCTTATCGACCACGTGATAAATCATTATATCAAAACGCATGGATTATTATTGATTATTGTAGATAGTACCTCTTTGAGTCACAGTTTTCCTCCCCCACCCCACCCTCCGCTCTTAACCCCTACTCGGTTTGTCGCCCCCGCAGCACGGTGAAGCGCTTGGCGACTACCTCATGGCCTGAAATATAAATTGTTTGTTGCTTTGCAAAGGGTACTCCATAGTGACAGACGCGTCTATATATCTATAAAATAGCATTTTTTCAAATTAAAAATAAATAGCCCCCACACCCACAAACACACATATTTACTAGACTAAAATCACAGAATTAGTGATAAACCCAAGGGGGGAGCTGAGTGATATCATGTACAAAGTAGCTGGCGTCACATTAACCAGTGGAGGGTAGCAGAGTGTGAGTGAGTGAGTTGAGTGAATGAGACACACACACAGACACAGAGAGAATGTGACTCGCTGACTCTCCTCTCTCAAGCAGCTCCCTTCAACGAAGGAAACGCTTGTTAAAAAAAATCAGATAAAGACGAGAACAAGATAAAGCTTTTGTTTAAAAAAGGAAGAGGGAGAAAGGGAGAGAGATATAGAGAGATTTAAACCAAGAAATTGACATGTGTGGGGTATGAAATTGACCAGAGTACAAAGTAATTGCTGGTGAGATTTCCCCCAGGTGAGGACTGACAAAGCTGTGGATTATTGGAGAAGTCTTTGCCCACCCCTCTCCCCCTCTCACCCCTTCCACCCCAACTTCGAGTGCCGTGTGTCTGGGGCTCTCCTCATGTCCTGAGTGTCCAACCAAGAGGGAGAGGAGAGGAGAGGGAGGTCGGCGGTGTATGGCTGTGTGTGTCTGGAAGGTGGCACTCGCTGAGAGCAATGGAAGTGGTGGATGAGACAGAAGCTCTCCAGCGCTTCTTTGAAGGTAAGAACCTGGATAGTGACCCTCTCTGTTATTCTGGGAAAGATCAGTTAGTAAAAAAAAGACCCCGAACCCACCCACCCACCCACACCACCCCCCCAAAAAAAAATTGCTGGGATCTGAGGGATAAATTGAGAGAGAGATAACATCACCTAACCTCCCACTCGCCTTGTAGTGGGGGCTTTAACATTCCTTGTTATTTGTTGTGTTTCTTTGCCTTTGGTCAAATCGTTTCAGATCAAGTGTGCTGAACTTTAAAATGAAATTATAATGTGTGTATATATAAATATGTGTGTAATATATGTACGAATTATTTTATTACATGTTTTCTTGCAAGTTTTTATTTTGTTGGTGGGGGAGATTTTTAGAATTAGTTTCTTTAATTTGTAGGATTTTAGTTTTGCTAAAGTTTGGTTCAGTGTCTTAATTTTACTACGAGTATCAAATGAGGGAAAGACAAGTACTAAATCAATCCTTAAAAATATTTTTGTCGTTTTTTCTAAACACCAAACTGTTTTATCATTGTTTTATTGTGATCTGAATTTTACATCGCGTTTTTTCATTTTATAGACTCCAAAAAATTATAGGATGGTGTGTGTGTGTATGTGGGGGGGGGGGGGGGGGGGAGCAATCATGTTTTAGAGGTTAGGATGAGATTGAAGCAAATGTTATGCTTACTGTGTTTTTTTTAATAACTATTTATTTGTGTAATTGTACCAAAAAGTTTAATGAGGAACTGCAACTTTATAAATCTTACTTTCAATTAAATCTGCTGGATATAGTGCTGTGATAAGCTATTTTGCTTCACCTTTCTACAGAAGCACAATTATTTTATCTTTTTCTTTATTTTTATTAAATCGAACATTCCCCATCATTCACCTTCCTTTGATGCTTCTTTCGGCTAATTGTGAATTTGATCGTTTTAGTAGGAATCCAGGTTGAGAACTTTTCCAAATATATATCTCCAGCCCCCCACCTCACAGCTGTCAAATTAATCTGCTTTGAAAAAGTGTTGGTTGCTCTAGGTGGCTGGTACAGAGCTAGCATATGACTCAGTCCCCTGCCTCCCGCACACTCACTAATCCCCTTTCCACCCCTCAGAGGCTCTCACTGTTAGCTTCACCATTAGCCTCACCACTGTAAGTCGAGGGTCCCTTATAATATAGGAAAATAATATAGAGCCCACACAACCATCCCATCTGCTTTCAATTGTGGAATTACTTTGTGAATAAGACTTGGGGTGTGATATGCGGCTCAGTTGTGCTGCATTGTTTTCCCCATATAGATTCATAGATTCATAGATTCATAGAATTTTACGGCACAAAAGGAGGCCATTCGGCCCATCTAGTCTGTGCCGGCTCTTTGAAAAGAGCGATTCAATCCCACTGCCCTGCCCGCTCCCCATAGCCTAATAGACCTGTTCTCCCTAAATAAAGATCTAATTCCCTTTTAAAAGTTGTTATCGAATCAGCCTCCACCACCTTGTTAAAGTAAACTTGGTAGACTTGGTAGGCAAAGTGTTAGCTGCAGAAAATGTCTACGCGCAGTGTTAATGGTGGCAGCCTGTCTCAGGTGGTAGTTCTCTCAGATCCAAGTCAGAATCATGTGTATTCCGATCCACAACTTTGAGTTCATTGTTTAAGGTGAGACTCCAGTGCAGTGCTGGGGGAGCGCTGCAGTTCCCGAGCAGCCTTCAGAGAAAATATTTAACCAAGGTCCCATCTACTTGTTCAGTTGGATGTTGAAGAACCTGTGATACTATTAAAAAAAGAGAAAGGACTTCCTTCCTGTATCCTAGCCAACAGTTCTAATTAGTGGTTCATTCCATGGCTGTTTGTGGGACATTGCTGTGTAAATTGGCTGCCATGTCCACCCATAAAGCACACATTTTACATTTAACTATAAATCTAATAATAATAATCTTTGAATTTGATATATATCTTGACTATAAATCTTGAGTGATGCTTCAAGACATTTTGACGATGTGATAAGGCACTATATCAAATGCAAGGATAATTTTATTATTTTAATCCATAAACCAGTCAGACGCGGTGTTACATTTATAAACAATACATGCATCAAAAGGATGAAACATTTCAAAGTGAATCACAGGTAAAGTGAATGAAGTAATTGTGTGTTTGTAGTAAAGTGGGGTAATACATTTACACAATATAAAGCAAAATCTGACAAACAACCCTGAAGTGAACAATCAATTTAATTGCAGGAATGTTGGCCAGGTCACAGGGAGAAATAACTGGCAAGGTGTTCTAGAGAGATGTTAGTACTATAATCAGAATAGCTGACATAGGAATAGAACCACTGAAGAGGGTGAAGGGGGGAATCTCCTTGGAGATAATAAAGAAACCACTGAAATACCAGACAAATGCTTTAGCTCAGTTTTCGCTAAGGAGACTGATGGAGAAAATACAGATATAATAGATAGTTAGGGAAATGAATTCACAGCAAATAAGATTGTGAGCAAGGAGGTTTGAGATAAATTAACCCAACTTAAAGATGGCCAAGCACCAGGTCAAGGCAACAAAGGATCCTTAGAGAAATTAGGGAGTAAATATATGTTTAGGAACTCAGTAGAGAAAGGGATTGTGCCAGAGAACTGGAGGATGGCAAATGTTTTACTCATGTTTAGACAGGGAGATGGAGCTCCCAGCAAACTAGAGGCCAGTTAGCATCATGGATGTGGTGGGCAGCCTATTAGATTATAAACAAGAAAGTGGAATAACCAGGTGTGTCCTGGAAAACAATGTCATTAAAAGTAGCCAGCGTGGATTAATGAAAAAAAGGTCATGCAACCTTAACAGTTAAAGTAAATGAGGGAACTGCAGTGGATGTGGTGGTACATGGACAACCAGAAGGTCTTTGATAAGATGTTGCCTAAATCCGGGAGAAGTAGAATGAATCGAACGATGGCTGGAAAATAGAATACAAGGAATAGGAGTAAAGGGCAGCTTCTCAGATTGGCAGGAAATAGGGAGTGGTCAGAGACTTGTACAGGGGACGCTACTGTTCACTATGTTCAGAAACAATTTGGATTTAGATATCAGAGGTTTGGTATAGGTACCAAATTGCTGTACATGGTGATGACATCAGATTGGGGATGGGTGAGGGGTTGGGGGTAGAGGCAAATAATGAAGAGGTTTGTAAAATGATGCAAAAAGACCTGAAGAGGCTTGCACATTGGGCGGAGAGGTGGCAGATAAAGTTTAATATCGAGAAATATGAAGTGATCCACTGTAGTAGGAATAAGGAAGCTGACTATTCCCTTGGCATTGTAGGAACCTGGGCTTGATGGAGAAACAGAGGGAACTGGAAATTCAGGTTCACAGGATTATATTATCAAAGGAATAGAGTTAAAAAGTAGGGAAGTGATAAAAAATGTGTATGAAACTTTGGTTGAGAGGTTGTCTCCATTTGTTGGTGAATCTAGGGGCACTCGATAGTCCGAAGGTTCGATAGTCTGATCAAGCAAATTTCCTATACCTGGGGCGGTTACCGTGGTTACCGCTTGATAGTCCGAACCGACAATGAAATAAGGTTTGTTAATCCGAACATTTGGTGCGATAGTCCGAAGGTTCATTAGTCCAAAGGTTAGGGTTAGGGTTACGGTTAGGGTTAGGGGAAGCTTCGGAGTAACGAACCTTCGGACTAATGAATCTTCGGACTAACGAACCTTCGGACTATCGAGCAGTAACCGTCTATAACTAGAGAGTGTGAATGTAAGCCAGTCCGTAACATCATAATAGGGAGTTTAGGAGAAGCATGTTCATGCAGAGGCTGGTGAGAATGTGGGAGTTATGGTTTAAGCAAATAGCACCAATGTCGGAGAAAGTTTGATGCATATATATGAGAGTAGGGGAGCAGGAGGGGTGGGGGCCTGTGTGGAGTATAAACATTGGGATGGACTGGTTGGGTTTAGTGAACTATTTCCATATAGTATCATTCCATGTGACGTTACCTAATCGCTACACACAGTGTTAATTGGATAAACCAGTTACACACAGGGTGAAATAGCAGCTTCCCAGCTACACTGTACCTTCTGAGTTCTGTCCTCTTACAGTTTAGCACCTGATGTTGATCTGTTTCCTCTGTTCACTGGTGTTAATAACCCGGAACATTTTCTTAGAATGAACTGAAATATTTTCGTCATTGATTGATGATGATATTAATGGTCGGGTGATGGGGAGGGTGTGAGTCACAAGCCCCCACCCCTCCAATCCACTATCCTACACCCCTCTTTCCCTTCTCCCACACCCCCCTATTGCCCTCTCCTATACCCCTCTATTCCCTTCAGCTTTGTGTCTGAATCACGGTTTGTGGAGTCCTGTAGCTCAATGGTTACAGCACTCGCCTTGTAAGCGAGACAGCTGGGTTCGATTGCAGCAAGAACAAAACTTTGGGCAAGTTTCTTTACTCTACACACCTGATAATAATTCCTCGAAAAGTTTTTTTTTGTTTAAAAATCGTTATTTTCAATCCACGACTGTTTGTGTGACACTGCTGTGCGCAATTGGTTGCTGCACTTCGCCTGCAAATACACAACCAATTCACTTTACAGTATCCGTGAAGGGCTTTGAGACATCTAGAGACATCTTTGAGACATTGAGAAGACTCCAAAAGTGCTATAACAAATGTAAGGATTATTGTTATTATTATTTCAGTCAAACACACTGCTTTAACTACAGCTTCCAGCAGCTTCTGTATTAAGATGCTCCTCCCAATCTCTCCAGTAGCTCTGTTACTAATTATCTTAGAGTTATACACTCCGGTTTCAGACTCATCAATACTTGTAAACGGCCCGAACATTCACCCTGTCAAATCCTTTCATAATCTTAAACTGTTGTCATATTGTCACTGTCACAGAGGAGACCAAACAGAGGCATTCGTTGAAAATAATTGTGTTTTTATTTGTACAATACACAAGGAGAAACTGATTTTGCTGCTCGGTGAGTCAGTCAGTGCAGATCATTGGGTTAAGATCATCACTAAAGCCACAGTGAGAATTCTGTCGGTCGATGTTTATTGTATAGGCAGGGCTGTTAGGAGGTGCGACTTCACACACACGCTAGTTGGAGCCTAGTCTGAGAGCTTTAACGCGGGATTAGACAAAATATTTGCAAAAGAGAAATCTAAAAGGCTGTGAGTGAGGGGGACAGCAGAGAGCAGATGGGCTGAATGGCTTCCTTCTCTGCTGAAATATTTCCAGATTCTGGTGATTTGATGCTGGCCTCACCAATTCTCCCCCATCCTCCTGCACTGTCTGGCAAGCTGTCCTGCTGCTTGTCCAGCTAGGACCACCCTACCCATTAGTGTTTTGGGTTGCAGGGATAACAGGAGCTGAGTGGGCTGACTCCCTGCCCCAGTGTCTGGTCTGCCCTCCCAACACCTGTTGATGAGTGGACAATTGAGGTGAGAGCTGTTGCGCCATTCTCTGACTTTGGCAGTCAAAGACGGTTCACTTGTCTCCACTCGACGGGTGCTCGTGCGTTATTAAGGGCAATAGTAAGGTCACTTGGATGACGAAGGCCCTTTTGATGTTCCCCTGTTCATTCTGCCCACCCTCCCACCCCCACAGATACAAGACTGTGTTTTTATATGTGTTCCAGTGTCCTGGCCTCAACCCATCTTTCCTGGCAACCAATTTCCAGTCGTTAATTACCCTCTGGATAAAAAAAATTCCTACGGTCTGTCCTGAAATTGCCCCTTTCAACTCTAAATGCACGTTCTACTCTTTTGGTACATCCTACAGTGTTGTTGTGGTATAAGCGGCTGGTGGGAAGAAGGAAGGATGTAATCCCTTTGAATTCCTCCACAGATGAACGTTTGCTTTTCTTTACTGTTTCTTCTCACTTGCACACAGAACAAGAGGTAGCACACTCCAGAATGACGTACGCAGAAGGTCCCTTCAGGCAATACAACACAGGTCAGCAACTCAACCCTACCTTTCGCTGTCTATCCTCCACTACTGTTCCTCCAGCTCTCTCTCCACTGAGCCAGGTGGAGCTGAGCGTCAAACACTTACGCACGGGAGGTAAAGATTGCGACCTTTCTTAACTTGCTCCTTGTGTGACGTGGCACGAGAATCCGGATTGGAAAGGATTCCCTATTTTCAAGACAATGTCATATTGGGGAAAATCATTAAATTCAGCCTGAAATTAAGATTGAATTTAATAATTTTCCAGCATTGTGTCCCACCTTGAAATATAAAGGAAGCTGGTGTTACAATCTGTGTCCAGGTGTGATTCGCAGGCTCTGGTCTTTAGCTCATCATGTTTAAGGTGCGTCTTGCGTTCAGACCTCTGGCAAGTTCTGATAGTTATGTTAGATCTTGTGAAAGTGTCAAATTGATTGCTATCAACTGTAGTGACTGTGTATTTCTACACTAACAACAACTTGCATTTATATAGCACCTCTCATCCATGGTAGGATCTCAGAGAGCTTAAAATGACAATATATTGTGCACAGCAACAATCACAAACACTCTGGAGGTGAATGACATATTTAGTAGTAAGAGGACCTGGGTTTGATTCCTGGGCAGAGCGAAACGTTAGGCAAATTACTCCGCACACCTGCTTATCTGGTAGTAAGTGGGAAGATGGTTGTTAGTCGATTGGCGGATCGCTTTTCTGGGGGTAATAATCTCTTTAAAAAGAAGTTTGAAATAATAAATTGGTCATTCAATCCATGACTATTTGTGAGACACTGCTGTGGCCCAGAGAAGAGTGCTAGCAGGAACCGACTAGCTTATTAAAGATTAACACTGTATAATGTCATATCTGCAGCGAATGAAACGGTTCTCTGTCCTTTATCAGTCAGTTAGTCAAAGCCTTTGTTTGTTCAGATGTGGCTTGTACCACAAATAAGGTAACTGAAGGAGCGCTGCAGAGGCTGAACTTCAAATCACAGATACAAACAGTCACATTGCATAGTGCTGCTGCTCGCTGCCCACTACGGTCTAATGTTGCCCACAAAATATACAGTACAGTATTATCCTATTCCCCTGCTTAATCCCATTTATAATCTTACCATAAATAATAATCATCATTTCATTTTATATTGTGCCTTTCACATCTTAAGGACAGTTTTAAAGTGTTTTCAGAGGATTCAGTGTGAAGTGTAGGTATTTGTAGGTGAATGCGGCAGTCAATTTGCTCACAGTAATGTCCCACAAACAGCCAATTAATTGAATCACAAATTTTACTACTACTACTAATAATAGTAATACTTGCATTTGGTATATACATATAGCAGGTGGATGGTTGGCTAGGTCACCAGGAGAAACTCCCTTCTCTTATTGAATTGCTTTCAGCATGAAAGGCGGTGTAATTACACAGATGTAATTTTGTTGTTGTTATGGGATATTTAACATCCAACTAAACAGGTGGACGAATCCAAAGTTCAGCACTCTCGCAGGACTGCATTAGAGTGTCAGTGTAGTCTGAGGCTCGAATCCACAGGCTCAGAGACAGCAAGCCTTGCTCTAACCCAGAACAGTGTTGAGGCCATGTCAGAAACAGCTTGATTCTGTAAGGTGGTATTTCTGGAAGGATGAGATCAAAGGGATTGTTCACCTGACCGTCTCTTGTCTTGTTATTTTTTGAGGGTGAGAGGGAGTTGATAGCTCACACATGGTTCATGGTTTTAATGAGCAGAGCCATGGCTGTGGTCATTATATTTTATTACCCTTCGATTATGGACAGGAGCGTTTCCATGGCAATGCTGAGATGTACTTTGAGACGGCAGTCTAGGTATCAGTGTCAGGCTGGCTCAGTCGCTAGCTCACTTACCTCTGGGTCAGAGGGTCAAGGGTTCAAGCCCCAAGCTGGGACTCTGAGCTCATTCTCCAGGCAGACACTCCAGTGCTGGGGGAGATACACTATCAAAATGTTTCGCACGGAATTATTGTAAAGTGTAGTGTGTATGCAAACACAGCAGCCAGTTTGCACACAGCAATGTCCAACAACTGTGCAATGAGTGACTAATTTTATTTGGGGCATTGTTGGCCAGGACGTCAGGAGAGAGAAACTCCCTTCTCTTTTCCAAAAGTGCCACAGATTTTTAACCCCCGCCTGAACAGGCGGACAGGACCTCGGTTTAACATCTCATCTGACACATGGCGCCTCTGACAATGTAACACACCCAGCACTGGACACTGCACTGGATTGTCAGTTTAGACAAATTCCAAGTCCCGATATGAACAACAACAACAACAAAATGACACTTGTATAGCGCCTTTCACGTCAGGAGGACGTCCCAAGGCGAACCCACAATCTTCTGACTCCCGAGGTGAGAGCGCTACCACTTGCACTGAACGACCTGATGGTAATTGTTCAGACATTGTCTCTGCGAAGGGGTGGAGGGTGGTGGAGGTGGCAATGGGAAGAGGGGGGTGCACAGAATATTCGGAGCTTCAGACTTGCGTGACCAATTACTGAACACGACGCCACCTTGGACTTTGAGCCATGCGCTGGGTACAGGAGCTGGTGTCTTGCCACGGTCGGTGCTCAATGATTAACTACATGTTTGTTCAGCACAGATGAGGGATTTCCTCCTCCACAAAGCCTTTATCAACTGAGGAAAACCCCAAGTAACCCACCTGGGCTGAGCTGTGTCGCTGGGTGCTGGTCCCAGGCTCAGTGTGTCAGCCTGCCTCGGTGGTAGCGCTCTCACCTCTGAGTCAGAAGGTCCAAGCCCCACATGTCGGGATTTGGAATCACATAGTGTGGGGCTAAAACTCAATGAAGTGCTGGGGATGGGTGGGGTTGCATTATCAGAGGTGCCGTTCTTTGGATGAGACATTAAACTGAGGTCCCGTCTGCCTGTTCAGTAGGACCCTAATCCCATGGCATTATTAAAGAGAAGGGCCAACAATCTCTCCCCCAAAACAGTTGATTTAAAAAAAAATTGGTCGCTCTGTGGTTGTTTGTAGGACATTGAATTTGGCTGCCGCATTTCGCCCACAAATATACAGTCAATTTTCCTACTCTTCTTCGTCCTGCCCCGACCCCTCCCTCCCGCTCTTGTCCCTACTTGACTGTACAGTGCCTTGGGACGTCCTTTCGATGTGAAAGGCGCTATATAAATGTAAGTTTTGATTGATTAATTGATTGATTGATTGTTGTGTACAATTGGCTGCTGCGTTTCGCCCACAAAGTATAGTCAAGCCACTTTACAGTATATCCTGTGAAGCACTTTGAGACATTTCTGTGACGTTATAAGGCGCTGTATTGGATGCAAGGATTATTATTATTATAATATTATAGTGAATTAGGTAAACAGGATGCATCCCTCCAGGGAGAGGGTATGAATTCTATTCCAACAAACATCTCTGGAATTTCTATGCGCGTTGGTGTGTTACATGGAATTCTCAGCTTGGTTTGGATACTCTTAAGCACGGTGCTGGGATTGGGAATGAGTCAGACCTGCAAACCAGAGGAACGGGAGAAGACAAGGAGGATTTGTAAACCACAGCCTTGACTCATTTTATCCCACTAGGTTTCTACTTGGAAGTAGAACGTGTTGGGATATTGTTATAAGTGAGGGAGGTCCTGGGGCTGGGAGAGACAATATAATAATATCAATAATAGATGGTCAGCATGGACAGGTCTCTTGAGCTCCGTTTGTCAATCATCTGTGATGTCGCTGTAGAATTGACTGAGGTAGAATTGACTCGGATATTTGAGAGATTTAGAATAGAAGATGACTCCCCCATTACCACACCGCCCCCACCCCTCCCCCCCACACCAAATTGGCTACTATTCAGATTCCCCTAAAGTAGAAACTTAAAACCTGCTTTTGGCTACAAAATACACAGTGACACGATGGGACATGATGTAAATCTCGCAAATGAAATAATTTATTATTATTAATAATATTACTATCTTTCTCTCCTCGTCACATTGAAATGGCTCAAGACAATTTGCAAGAAATCCCTGCTGGGTTTAGTGACAGTGTAGACAGGCAAATGCTCTGTTCTTCTACTTTACAATTTGCCTGCTTTACCCACAAATATACCTTATTCACTTTATCTGTGAAGTGCTTTGAAACGGCGATAAGATGTGAAAAGCGCTATATCAAATGCAAGGATTATTATTATTATTTTAGTTATATAGCTCCAAATGGCGTGTTTCTGAGCTGGGCATTCCATGACTCTATGTACGTATAGGTTGGCAGGTAGCTTGTGCAGTAGATTAGAATTTTACATGTTAGGTGTCGAAGGAGTTGAATGGGACCCAAATTGAGTTTCGGAGTTGTAATCTCAGTGTTTCATGTGTGATGGTATCAGTGTTTAAGAAGTGGGAGCTGTCATCAGGCCAATGTATACGCAGGGGAAATGTTTCACCAAGCGGAAATGTCAGGCTTGTCTGGACGCTGATTCCCGGCCACAGTGTGTGTGTGATTGCTCCCGCTGGGTACTGGCTAAACACACACCGGGCAGCAGCCAGAGAGCTGACCTGCGAATAGCTTGTGACCTGGGCTCTAATCAGAACTCACTCTCACTTGTTCTGCCATTCGTAACACAGACTACTACATCCACCGTGTATGTGTGTCTCTCTTTCCCTGAGTCTCTGTCTTTCCGAATATCCGTCTGTCCGTGTCTATCTCTCTCTGTTGGTTTGCCTGCCCCCCCATTCTCTCTTTCTCTATTTCATTCTCCCTCCACCTCTCAATCTATCTCAGTCACCCTGTCTTCCTACCTCGATCTTCCCCTCTACCTCTCTATCTGAGTCTTCTCTCTCTCTCTCTCTCTTTGTGTCTCTGTGTCTCTGTCTTCCCTCCCTCTCTCAGGTCTTCATGCCATATTAATCTTGTTCTTTCTCCAGGCTTGGTGTCTGTAAGCAGATGGGTTGCTTCGCAGTCATGGGCTGGACTTGTTTCCTGCACACACAGCACATTTCCAATTACTCCTCGCCTAATCTCTTTCTCTCTGCTCACTGACTGGAAGCTCTGGTAACCCATGCAGACATAGCAGCCACAGGACCACAGGCCTGTCCCCACATCCCTCCATCCCCCTAACCATGGACTCGAACCCCGCTTCACACCAACTCTGAGTAGGTTGCCTCACTGCCACAATTTGAACATTAAATGATTCCCTGCCAAGCTACAAATTTTTATGTTAAACATTACTCAAATTATGATAATCCTTGCTTTTGATATTGCGCCTTATCACGTTGTGGGGGACAACGCAAGGGGACAAAGTGTTTCACAGGGTAAAATGCAGTGAATGTGTATTTTGGAGCCAGTTGCGCACAGCACTGACACCAGAGGCTAGACTGGGGGTCAGATCAGGGCCAGGGCGATGGTCCTGTGATGAATTAGCTCACTCCACTTTCTTACTAGGATCAAGTGTATCTCGTCTCCCCTTATTACCCCAAGGACAGAAACGTTAGGCAAGTTTCCCTATCCACACGCCTCTGTTTACCCAGCAGTAAGTAGGAATGCAGTTCTTAGTCGATTGGCAGATGGCTTTTCTGGAGGGAAATAATCCTTTCAAAAAATAAAAGAATAATAATTTGGTCACTCAATCCACGACTGTTTGTGGGACATTGCTGTGTGAACTTGGCTGCCGCATTTCACCCACAAAATATACGGTCAATTCAAGTTACAGTGTACAGAATTCATTTTCCAGTATGAGACGTCTTGAGGACGTGATAAGGGCGCTATATCAAATGCAAGGATTATTATTATAAACTACCTGACGTGGGGCTTGAATCCGACATTGCCAGGCTGACGGATTGCGGGAATCACTGAAACAATTCCACTCTTCCCCCAGGCAGCTGTGTTATTTACAGAGAATGAGCGTCTAGGACGGTCTGTATAAACAGCAGCATTCCGGGCATTCCTATAGCAGCGTACAGATGTAGGCCTTGTGTACATCCCCCATTACAGTCTATGCACAGCACTTCTGCACTCTCAGTACAACACTGTATATACATCACCTGTCCAACCCCAAGGACAGCCTCTCCCCCTACTCCACCTGCTCCATGTCTTTCACTCCCTGTCTGTAAAGCACTTTGAGATGTTCTCTTACTTGAAAGTAAGTGTGAGTTACTGTCGATGTTGGCTGCGTGGGCCAGATAGCCCACCCAAAGCGGAATACAGCAACAACAACTTACATTTATATAGCGGCTTTCACGTATGAAAGACGTCCCAATGCAGTTAAAAGTTTGGGGGTCGGAATCAAGAGGGTCCTACACACTTGGTATCCAGAGGAACCAGGCCAGTGATGACCAGAGCCTGCCCTGGATCATAGACTTGATCTCCCGCTGGATCCCCACCTTGAGCACTTTGAGCTCACGGTTCAGGCTGACGCTGCAGTGCAGTGTTGGGGGAGGGGGGGGAAGCATTGCGTTGTCGAAGGTGTCATCCATCGGGATGAGACATTAAGCCAAGAACTGTCTGCCCTTTAAGGTGGACGGTAACGATCCCACAATGTGACTGGAAAAGAGGAAGGAGTTTCTCCCTGTCTTCTGGCCAGTGAAGCTGATGAATTGTCACTCACGTCGAGAGGGGCTGTGTGTTTGCTTATAATTACTGGGTTTAACAGCAGTTACTTGCATGGTGATGTTATAGGCGCTGATCAGATGCAGAGTGTCATATTGTAACAGTCACTACACTTCCCTGTGTGCTGCACATTGAGACGCTGTAACGAGGGGAAGGATATTGGGAGCTCACACAGCCCCACGGAGGGAGTCCTCAGTGTGGACTTTGCCTTTGGCTGCACTGCTGAGCGGAGCTGAGATGTGAGGCTCCTTGTACCCTAATCCCATTGTCCTGATCCCACTCTGATCCTCTTCCATGTCGCTGCCCATGCCCGATCAGCAGACTCCTGATGGTTAAGTATTTAATCCCAGCGTTAACTCCCACTCCCTGCTCTCTGGGACAGTCAGACTCTTGCCTCTTCAGTCAGGAGGTTGCGCTTTCAACACCCACGTCAGGACTTGGAACCCATATGGTCTAGGCTGACACTCCAATACAGTGCTGGGGGAACGCTGCATTGACGGAGGTGCTATCTTTCCGATGAGACATTGTACCAAACCTTGTACAGATGGATGTTAAAGATTCTGCAGCACTATTTGTGAAGAGAAGGGAGTTACTCTCTCCCAGTGTCCTGGCCAACAATTCCCCCAAATAAAATGGGTCACCCGCTTCACAGCTCTTTGTGGAACATCGCTGTGTGAAAATTAGCTGCCATGTTCGGACTACAAACACACAGTCACTACACTTTACAGTACATCCTGTGCAGTGCTCCGAGTTTTTGCTGTATCACATGTAAGGATTATAAAAACTACCTGGTGTGTGTGTCTTTTGCTTTCATGGTCTTTCTATGTCGCTCATTTCATTGTATGGTCGATCAGGTCTATCACTGTGTCAGTCTCTGTGTCGGGAATGTTGGAATCAGACTTTCTCCCGCCGGGCTGCTCTGGGAGGTGCCACCTGCGGAGAGAGGGGAGAGGCAGAGAGGGAGGGTGGGGACAGTGGGGGTCGGGGGAGGGAAGGGAAGGGAAGGGGGCAACCGCTCTGTGCTAGAAGGGGGAGCACAAGGTTGAACTGCAATGGAATGTTAATGGAAGCTGTGTACAGCACAAGGCACACGCCATTCATCTGCATGTCACTTGAGTGAGCAGTGAGCGAGTGAAGGAGCAGGAGTGTCTGACTGTCAGCTCAGCAATAACTCAGCTACACTCACACCCCAGCACATTCCTGCACTACCTTAACCCTTCACCTGTCACTGAGCCCATGCACAGACACTAACCACAGCGCTGGGGTCTCGGCTTCCTGAAATTAACACTGATGATATCGTCGCAAATTCTGCAGCTTTCACCATGGAAAAGGATCATTTTTTCCCGTTCCGGAATATGGCTACTCCCTCCACTCTATCCTGGGTGGGTAAGCAGGGTCTCCTTGTGGCTGAACTGGCTCCAAGGTGACATGTTTGTGGAGCTCCTGTAGCTCAGTGGTTGGGGCACTCGCCTTATAACCGTGAGACCTGTGTTCAAATCCAGGCAGATCAGGGCGAAACCTTGGGCAAGTTTCCTTATTCCACACACCCAATAATAATCCCTCCAAAACAAAAACAACAATAATAAAAATTGGTCATTTCAATCCACGACTGCTGTGTGCAATTGGCAGCGCCCACAAAATATACAGTCAATTCACTTTACAGTATAATTCTGTGAAGCGCTTGTAGACGTCGATAAGATGTGAAAAGCGCGATATCAAATGCAAGGATTATTATATTATTCTTATTATGTTTGGCAATGGAATGTCAGAATGGAGCCCACCCTCTGCGGCGGTCTCTAGTCCGGTTCCTGAGCCAGGTGGGTCCACAATATTCCAGGCCCTGCTGGTGCCAGCACAGCCCAGCCTGGCTCATTGGCGGGACCTGGAAGGGCAGACCAGTCTCTTGGGGCAGGGAATCCTTCCACTCAGCTCCTGCTAACCCTGCAAGCCAAAGCCCTAATGGTTAGGGTGGTCCTAGCTGGGCAAAGTGGTAAAGCTTGTCAGAGAACAATGTCAATGGCAAGCTGTGTGGGTTTAGTTGGTTAGACTACAGCAGGTACACCAACACACTTCATGGCTACTTCTGTCATTGTGGTTGTGTGCATATTGGCTATCACGGTTGCCTACTACACAGTCACTACACTTTGTAGTAAATCCTGTGAAACGCTTCAAGAAGTATTGATGATGTGCTAAGCGTGATATAAGCCTAGCGCCAGTGCCTCTGCTCCGTATAAACAGAGACCCAGCCTCACACTGCGAGGCAACTTTGTGATGTCCATGCAGTGCAGGGAGACCCTGCTTACCCACCCAGGATAGAGTGTTAAATTGAACCGTTGGTTTTCTTCTGATGCTGTATCACTCATGTGTGTCAGCGCCATCTCTCCTTTCTGTACAATTCACATCAAGAGTCTCGTAGTGTAGTGGTTAGCTCCCTCGCTTTGCAAACGAGAGGACTTAGGTTTGATACCTGGGCAAAGTGAAAACATTAGGCAAGTATCCTTAGTCCACAAGCCTCTGTCTACCCAGCAGTGAGGAGGAACACGATTATTAGTTGATTGGCGGATTGCTTTCCGGGGGATACTAATCTGTGCAAATGAATGCTTGGGTTTGCCCGTAAATACACAGTGCCTCTGCTGACAGTGATTGCCTGTGAGGCGCTGTGAGATAACCCTCCGCCTCTCTCTATGCCTCGCTTTGTGTCCAGGACACGAGATGAACGGAGCGCTTGATACCTCCAACATAGACACCAGCATCCTGGAGGAGTACATCAGCAAGGAGGACTCCAGCGACATGTAAGTGCTTCACAGCAAGTCGGGGATGGGGGGGGTTGGGCGGGGAGTAGAGTGCTGGTGGCTGGGCGTGGGCACTCATACCTGGGCTGGGTGGGTGGGTGGGGGGGGTTGGGAGGGGTTGCGGGGCAATGGTGGCTAGCCATGCTGATATTTCTATGACACTGATGGTTTCTGGCATCCTGGTCTTTGTGTCCTTCCGCCAGTTTCCCATTAGTATTATTCTCTTTGACCACTCGTACAGGTCACTCCTCCCTTTCCCATGGCACAGCAGCATCGAGCCCTGCTACTGTCCAGCGCTCTGAGTCACAGCCCTGTGTCAAAGGCGCTGAAGATTGCGAGTTGTTGCAGTAGTTGTGTTGCTGTTGTTTAACTTCCCTCTTTTTTCCCCCCCTTTCCGCAGCTGTTTCCCGGAACTCCCGGTCACGGTGACTTACTCCAACCCCCAGACCTGCAACAGCGGCCCCAACCCCCACAATGTGCCTGGCGCCATGGCGAATGCCGGACACGTGACCAGCCCCGCTACAGTCGGCCATCTTTGTCACCCGGGGGGTCCAGTCGGGGGTGGGGCCAGACACGGGGGTCTCGTGGCCTGTGGGCCAGGGCCCAACCACGTGAGCTGCCCAGCGACCAATGGGATGTTGCCCAAAGGCTATCCCAGCCTATGTATGAACAGTAACGCACCAGCCATCAAATCAGAACCAAAGCCATTGTATGCACCTGGGTAAGTCACTTGACTGTGACATCAACAACAACAACTTGGATTTACCTAGTGCCTTCCACACCGGGCGGTGTCTCAGAGCGCTTCACAATGGCGGAGCCAGAGACCGAACCAAGGGAAGGGGGAAGGTGACCTTAAGCGCGGTCGAAGAGAAAGGTCTCTTCAAGCGTGACTTGAAAGTGGGACAGGGAGGGATGAGGTGAAGAGGTTGAGGGAAGGAGTTCCAAAGTTTCGGGTTATAGTGGCTGAAAGCATGGCCGCTGTTGGTGGAATGGATGATTTGGGGGACAAGGAGGAGGTCGTACCCAGTGGAGTGGAGGCAGCGGGTACTGCTATGAGGAGAGAGGAGGTTAAAACCAGCCCACCTGTAGGCTTTGGTAGCCATATTACTCTGTCTTTACCCAATGCCGTGGCTGACCTGGGTGTGTGGAGCGACAGTGTCGAGGGGGCTATACTCTCTCTGAGCTCCACTAAAAAAATGCAAGTTGTTGTTGTCTCTAAGCCTTATACAGAAAAAATATCTCAAATGGCTTGACGGGTGATTCCTATCAAATATAGTGACTGTTCATAGACAAGACCTCTCAGTGTGTATGTGTGTGTGTTTGCAGTGAGCAGAATGAGAAGCCTGCTCCCAGTGTGGTGTGGCAATACAGTCTATAGGTGTTAGTGATCGGCTTCAGTGTATACTGTGAGCTGTACACTGAGCCTCCCCCACTGGCTGAGGCCTGGAGATTAAGTGCTTTTTGGGTTGCCTTGGTACAGCCTAGTACCTTGTGTCTAAACTCACACTCACCAAATAAACATTGTTGGGGGGACGCCGCTCATCTGCCAGTGCCTGCCATGTTCCGCCCACAAAATACACAATTAATTCACTTTAAAGTATATCCAGTGAACTGTTTTGAGACATATCAAAGACGTGATATATTGCTAAATCCAAAAAAGAATTATTATTATTATAAGCAGAGCAGGTGATCTCACAGTGAGGGGGCAAACCCAGCGAGCTTTGAGGAACCCTCAATGCTGGCGAGCCGGGCAGGTGCATCAAACCTGACCTTTCCTAATCCTCTCTGTTGAAGCCCTGTGAGTATTTAACAATAATCATCACAGGATCAGTCTGGAAGAAGAAGGTCCTTCAGCCCATCCAATCTCCTAACTCCAGAACACCTGCCTGACCATCACTCCCCCCCACCCACCCCCTATTTTGGAAGTGATGTTAAACAGAGGTGTGTGTGTTTTGATAGATGTTAAAGATCTCATGGTACCATTTGACCTATACCACCTTGGGTCGTCCTCCAGAGGTGAAAGGCGGATATAAATGGAATTTGTTGTTGTGGTTGTTGAAAAGAGAAGGGAGCTCGTCTTGGTAGTCCTGCCAACAATAGCCCACATAAATGGATCACTCCCTTTGTTTGTGGCTGTTGGTGGTGCACTTTGCCATTCTTACAATGATTGTGAAATTGGGCAGATCACTGACCTTTAAGAGGCGAGTGGGATGTTTGCTGGATCCTGTGTGTGTGTGTGTGTGTATGTTTGTGTGTGTGTTAGCGGGCAGGTGGGAGTATGAGGCCTTGCTGCCAACTGACAGACGCTGGCATTTGGATGCGGGAGGAGTGATTGAGGGATCAGAACCACCTCTTGGGAGGCCCACAATACTTGTTGGTTCCTGTTGATTCTCTGAGCTGCCTTCCTGACTGTGTAACCTTCTTTGTCTCCACAGCACTTTACCCGAATCTCCGCCCGACTCTGGCTCCGAGCCATACTCCCCTCAACAGGTGAACGGTAAGTCATCCCCACACACACTATGGAGTGAGTGACCAATCTTATCTAGGGGATTGTTAGGACACCGGGAGAGAGAGAGAGAAACTCCCTTCTCTTTTCCAACTGTGCCATGGCATTTTTAAAGTCCACCTATGCGGGCAGCTGGGACCTCAGTTTAAAGTCTCAAACGAAGGACATCACATATGAAGTGCAACACCCAGTGTTGTATTGCAGCATTTGCTTAGACTGTGATTCAAGTCCCAACATGGGTTGCGAACCCACAACCTTCTGATTCAGAGGCGAGAGAACACAAGGCTGACAAACAACCCAACCTTCATTGGCTAGGGTTCCAATGAGCTCCTGTCTGAGTGAGGGTATGACCACATGCCTAACATATCAGTGGCTTTTATTTTCCAGCAGCACCTTGCTGGTGGTGTGGATGAGATGGGTGGGGGGTGTCTGGCTGGAGCGAGACAGACAGATAGAGAATATCGCTTGGCAGTCTGTGTCAATGGGCTGGTGTTTCCCACAGCCTCTCTGAGC
This sequence comes from Hydrolagus colliei, assembly GCA_035084275.1. NCBI lineage: Eukaryota > Metazoa > Chordata > Chondrichthyes > Chimaeriformes > Chimaeridae > Hydrolagus > Hydrolagus colliei. Next base: position 11,255,558 of record CM068757.1, on the reverse strand, counting down.
TGCCGTGCTGGAATCCTGGGACCTTGTAAGGTGGCTGCCGAACTTTCCTGTTGTCAAAGGGATCCCACCAACTCCTGGCTGCTGGGAAATCCCTAGTGTCTGCGATTCTGACCTTTGGGGGAGAGGCAGGTTCTTGAGCGGGAGAGTGAAAGAGAGAAAGGGAAAGACGGCGAGAAAGGAGGAGAGATGCAGTAAGGAGAAGAGATTTGTCTAACACATGTGGAAACCCAGCACAATGCTTAAAGTATCCAAACCAAACTGAGATTTCTATGCATCCAACTACACATGGAAATCCCCTAGATTATTGAGGGAAACGATGATACCAAGTGTGAGAGAGAGGTAAAAGGTCACTCAATCCACGGTGGTTTGTGGGACACTACTGTACGCAGTTGATTGTCGTGTTTCACCCACAAAATACATAGTCAATCCACGTTACAGTATATTCCGTGAAGCACTTTGAGACGTCTCAATATGAACTGCAAGGATTATTATTATAAAGAGACTAAGTCATTCTCTGTCTCTCTCTCTCTCTCTCTGCAGAATCCCACCTGCTCCGCACTATGACTCCGGAGCATGTCTGCCACCTGCCGCTCCCATCGCGGCTAGAGCCGGGGCCGGGGTCCCACCTGCCGCCCGCCCCCCACTACCCTGGGCTGCCTGGGCGAGACCTGTACCTGAAGCCAGAGCTGATGCCCCCGTACCCGCTGGCCCCCGCTGACCTCCTGCCCCCCCCACAGCCACACGTCCTGCATCAGCTCCTACAGCACCACCCAGAGTAAGATCCACAAACCACAGTCAATCCTTCTCCCTCCAACCCGTTTGCTCTCACTCTCTCTCCCCTGCTCTCTCTCTCTCTCTCTCTCTCTCTCTACTCTCCCTCTCCCCTAATATCTCTTCCAAACTCTTCTCTCTCCCTCTCCCCTCTTTCCATCCCCTCTCTCCTTGTCTCTATCCCCTCTATTTCTCCCCCTTCCCCTTCCCTCTGCCCCTCTCTCCCTCTTTTCCTCTCTCTCTCCCTCTGCTCCTCTCTTTCTCCCTCTGCCCCTCTCTCTCCATCTCACCTGAACTGGGAATCTCGCTCTCTCCACAGTGGAATACCCGTTCACGCAGCAAAGAAACGGAAACACTCAGACTCTCCTCCCAATACGCTCAACAGCCAGATGCTGAACGGCATCATCAAACAGGAGCCAGGTAAGTCACAGGCAGCACAACATAGAACAGCACCACATGTTACACACACGTGTGGTACAGAGCCACACAACACAGGGTGATACACACACAATATACAGCACAGCATGATATACACACACACGCAGCACAATGCTATACTATACTGTACTGTACCCCAAACAGCAGATGCAATTGATTGGGGGAATATCTGGAGCCTGGCTCAGTCACCTATACTGCCCACCTCTGATTTAGAAGGCTGTGGGTTCAACCCTCCCACTGGGATGTTGAACTTCCAGTCCAGGCTGACGCTGCTGTCCTGTGGAGCTGCTTGTCGGAGGTGCCGTCTTTCGATTGACATGTTAAACTGAGGTCCCACCGTTATTATTAATAATAATCCTTGCATTTTGATATAGCATTTTTTTTTGAGGGATTATTATTAGGTGTGCGGAGTAAGGAAACTTGCCCAAGGTTTTGCCCTGATCTGCCTGGATTCGAAACACAGGTCACAGGCTTGTAAGGCGAGTGCCCTAACCACTGAGCTACAGGAGCTCCACACTGTGTGCCTCGTTGGTCACTGAGTGTTGTGTATCAGGTGCTATGTATGATGTGCCTGTGCCATGTATAATGTGTCCTGTGCCGTGTGCCATACCCCGGTGTGGTGCTCACTCTCTCACCACTCTGATCGCCAGGGCTGATGCAGGACACCGAAAGCCTGAACGGTTCCTACCTGGACCCCAATTACCAGTGTATCAAGTGGCAGCCTCATCAGCAAAGCAAGTGGGTCAGTCTGTGCGACATCAATTGCAAGGATGTGTGAGTAACACCAACAGCAACTGGAGGAGTGGGGAGGTGTGGGAAGTTGGCAGGGCTGGGCTTGGCAGAATCCATCAGTTCTTGTAAAGGGGAAGAGTGTGTGTGAGTGGTGGCGTGGGGAGTGGGAGAGCAGCATTCGATGTGGACTTGATGGGTGGGACGACCTGTTTCTGCTCCGAAACATTCCAGATAATAGTAATATTATCTATCATATAATCCTTGCATTGTGTACAGCACCATTCCCGTTGGGAGCATGTCCCAAAGGAGCTTCATAGGATTTACTGTGACTGTGAATTTGTTTTGATTTACTAAGACGCTCAATGACAAACTCACATAAGGAAAATCATCAGATTCAAGCTGATTGGGGAGTTCTGTGGGCTGACTAAAGCCTCCGCGCTCACTTACCCACTGTACATTAGCACAATTTCTTTCTATATAATGGACCTCCCCACGACACCCACCCTCCAAACGTGCACATCACCATCCCCTCTCCTTCCCACTCACAGCAGCCAGACACTCAGCTGGTAAAGGTGGAAGCAAATAAATCGTGGCTATTGAATGTCAGGTCAGACATTCCAGCCATGGCTGTGTCACTGGGGGAATCAGCCCTGACCCCTGGCCGGGGCCTCTATTTCTCACTGAGCTGCGGCTCAACAACACAGCATTAGCAAGGTCTGACTGTAGGCTGGGGCTCTGTGTTAGATTGGGGCAAGGTGCAGTGGGCTGGGGACTTGGGGCTCTGGGTTGGATTTGCCAAAGTGCATGGGACTGTTGGTTGGGGGCTCTGGACTGGAGGCTGAGGGGCTGTGGGTTTGGGGCTGTGGGTTTGGGGCTGGGAGATGGGTTTGGGGGCTAGGAGGATTTACTGGGGGATTAAAGAGTGTGGTGTGGTATGAGCTGTGAGGAATGTGTGTAATGGGAATAGGAGTTTTTTTGATTCCTGGGTGTGTGGGTTGGGGATGGGGGGCCCTGGCCTCAGGGGAGAAAGTGGGCTGTGTGTGTGGGGGGGGGGGGGGGGGGGGGGTGTAGCTGTATGTGTGCATGCATGCAGGGGCTGTGTGTGTGTGTGTGGGGGGGATGGGGGCTGCGGGGTGGGTGGGGGGTGTCTGCGTGAGGGCTGCGTTGTGTAGTTGGGGGGTGTATGGGGTGGTTATATGTGTTTGTATGTGTTGGAGGGTTGTATGTGTGTGTGTGGTGCGGATGCTGTGTGTATGTGGGGATGGGGGCAGTGGGGGTGGGGGGGGTCACAGCTTTGCTCCCAATGAGATCTCTGGCTGAGAGCGCTGAGCGGAGTTGGTGCATCAGCTGCCGATTGACATTAACCACATGGAGCTGAGCTGTCTCCCCGTACCTTACCGTACCGCGCTGTGCTATGCCGCTGTGGGCTTGGCCATGAGCTTAACCATTCCCCACACACACCCCCAGAGCCCGGGGAAATGGCGAGAGCAGTTTGTGAGCCTAAGAGCATTCCTCCCATTCCTGGGATGGGGTGTGTGTGTGTGTGTACAGGCATCCCTGGAGAAATGGGATCTGAGACATGTAGACTCACTAAACAGCCATCTACATACATCATCGCTCCCCCCCACCCATCCAAACCATTTCTCTACCTCATGGAGTCCTGCACTGTATTACTATAAAGTAATCCTTCCATTTAACATAGCACTTTTCAAGTATTTTAGACATCTCAAAGCGCTTCGCAGACTATACTGTAAAGTGAATTGACTGTATATTTGTGGGTAAAAACGCTGAAATTATACAGTTATTCTAACCGTTTACCCCCCACTCCATCCAAACCATCTCTTCTTCATCTAAACCATTTCTCTCCCACCCCAGCCTCTCCTCAACACCTACAGTCCCACACACAACCTCGTAAATCTACACTTGTATGTATATAGCACCCCTCATGCAGTGTAGTCTTAGATGGCTTATGCACCAATGCCTTATAAACACTGATCATGGCTTGCTGTCCCTGTGTCTCTCAGCCCCAGTCCCAGTTACAGGGTGGACGCTGACAAAGGCTTTAACTTCTCCGTCCCTGACGACGCCTTTGTCTGCCAGAAAAAGAACCACTTCCAGGTCACGGTGTATGTCGGTATGATCGGTGACCCCAAGTACGTGAAGACGCCTGATGGGCTGAAACCCATCGATTTCTTCTTCCTGAAGCTGAACGGAGTGAAGGTGGGTCAGGGGGCAGGGATGGGGACCTTACAGATGGCTAGCCATGGACTCTTCAGCTCCCTCTGTCCAACCAGTGATTATCATTAGGAGAGTCCACTCTGTACTGCACGGGACCTGTTTGGTAATGGAATGTTAGAATTGATCCCACCTCTGCAATGGTCTCTAGTCAGGTTCTAGAGCCAGAACTCATGTACTCCAGGGCACTGCTGGTGGCAGCACGGCCAGCCTATCTCATTGGCAGAACCTGGAAGGGCAGACCAGTCACTGGGGCAAGGAATCTTCCCACTCAGCTCCTGTTAGCTCTGCAAGACAAGTGCCCAGTTGTTCTAGCTGGACAAGCAGCTAGAAAGCATATCCAGGCAGTGGTCTCGGTGGCAAGTTTTAGCTGGTTAGTTTCTTCATAGAATCATAGAATGTTGCGGCACAGAAGGAGCCATTTGGCCCATTGAATCTATGCCGGCTCTTTGACCGAGTAAGTCACTTTCATTAACCCCAATCACCAGCTTTCTCTCCATAACCCTGCAAACCCGTCTTCCCCAGATACCTATCGAGTTCTCTCCTAAAAGCTGCTCTTGCAGTTACCCAAACACACACTATAGGGTTCCCAAGGTTTGGCTCTAATACTCTCTAGAAATAGGTAAAGCAGGATGTGTCCCTCTGAGGGAGAAAGTGCATATTCCATTCCAGACACTGGGAAATTTCCATGGGTAGGTAACATACAGGGAACTCTCAAACTGATTTGGATACTCTTAAGGGACCAATGTTGAAAGATATTGAGTGCGATGGTGAGGGGTTTCCACCCTTGTTAAATCCCAGCTAACCAAAAAAATATCAACTCAGGTACTTTCACATCCAGGAAACTCAATTCCAGCAATGCTTTGGGTGAGGTAGGAGTTGGTCTGTGGCAGGACATGGAGATGAAACACTCACTGGGGATAGGGCAGGTAATCAGAGTTAGGTGAGAAGATCAGCCATGATCTTATTGAATGGCGGAGCAGGCTCGAAGGGCCGAATGGCCTACTCCTGCTCCTAATTCTTATGTTCTTATGTTCACTGATTATTTCATTCTGATGTTCACTAGTTGGAAGCAATGAACCAGAGCATCAACATTGAGCAGTCACAGTCAGACCGCAGCAAGAGGCCTTTCCACCCCGTCACGTAAGTATAGGTACTGAGGGATGGTGAGAGATATTGAGAAATGGTCAGAGATGGTGAGGGATCTTGAGAAATGGTGAGTGATGGTGAGAGATGGTGAGGGCTGGTGAGAGATGGTGAGGGCTGGTGAGTGAGTGAGGGTGAGTGGTAGTGTGGGATGATGAGTGATAGTGAGTGGGGCTGAGGGATGGTGAAGGATGGTCAGTAATGGTGAGTGGGGCTGAGGGATAGTCGGTGATGGTGAGAGTTGGTGAATGATGGTCAGAGATGGTGAGAGTTGGTGAGGGATTGTCAGTGATGGTGAGGGATGTTGAGTGGGGGTGAGGGATGGTGAGTGGTAATGTGGGATGGCCAGTGATGATGAGTGGGGGTGAGGGATGGTGAGTGGTGCTCAGATATGTTGAGAGATGGTGATGGATGGTGAGTGGTGGTGATACAGTGGATAATCTTGTGTCCCACAGGGTTAACATCCCTTCTGATCAGGTCACAAAGGTCACAGTTGGAAGGTTACATTTCAGTGAGACAACAGCCAACAACATGAGGAAGAAAGGCAAACCCAATCCAGACCAGAGGTGAGTAGCAGTGAGGGTGTGAGTGAAGTCTCCATAGCTGCAAGCTGGCAAATGAAGAGTTCTGGGTCACTCCCCTGCATGAGGGGAGCTATACAAATGCAAGTTGTTGTTGTAACTCCCTTATTATTACTCTCATTCTCAAACCTTCTTCCCTTTTTCTCTCTCTTTTCTCCACGCTCTCGCTTCCCTCTCTCTCCTTTCCCAGGTATTTCATGCTGGTGGTGGCGCTACAAGTTCAAGCTCAGAACCAGAACCTCATGGTGGGGGCTCACGTCTCTGAGCGAATCATCGTCAGGGTAAGGCCCGTGTAACTCCCAGGCCATATATATGTGAGGTGTGCGCACACGTGTGTCAGGATCTGTGTATATTGTTTAGACTGGGTTATCAATGATAGATGGATATAATTGTTACCGGCAATGAGCAGTTACTAGTCAAGAATTACTATCATAACTATGAATAGTTACTAATAGAGAATTATTACTAACCAAGGATAGTTACTAACGGAGATTTATCCATAAGCACGGGCAGTTACAATTGTTACTGACAATAGATGAGTTATTACTGATGTTTGATGGCAGTGTTAGTTAGTATCAATGGCTGGCTGCTGAGATGGATGGGAACTGGTGCTGGCTTGTCTCAGTCTGTTCTCGTGTGTAGTCTCAGCTTTCTCTGTTCTTCATCCACAGAACACGGCACAGGTGAGCCATTTTATTGCTTAACACTGACACAAAAGGAGATATTACACAGCCTAGGTACAGTGGAGCCCTTTATTATCAGTAGCTGTGCAGAAGGAGGTAAGTTTGAGCACTGAGACAGGAGGGCAGCGATGCCAATGTAGAAGGTGGGGAAGGGGTGAGAGTGCCCAGTGAGGCCAGGGGGTGGTGCAGTGTTAGAGGGACTGCGCAGAGCTGCAGGTCCTCACCTTATTGAGGATCTCAAACCAAGAAACTGGAGTGTTTGCACTGCCGTTCAGCCCAGCGATACACCAGACTTGTTAGCTCAGGCTCCAGATACCAGCCAGAGGCTGATAATAAACTGGCTCCACTGTATAGGTTAACAGTGTTCTCGAGGCATTTTGTTCAAGGTTATTCGCATATACCACTTCCACTCTGGCTTGATATTGCCAGGGTAATTCATCCAGTTAATTCAACACCCGCACCAAATTCTGCACTCTCATTACCCCAGTCCCTGTCAGGATCCACTGGCTCCCTATTATAGAATGGATAAAGAACCACACACTCGTGTACAAATCCATTCACACTCTGGTACGTCCCTACTTTCTGACCTGCTCACTGGACTGCACTACCAACCGACCTCCACTTAGCTCGCTCTGGCCCTTTGCACATCCCTTGTCCCCTCCACCTCACCATCGGCGGGCGACCTTGCTTTCAGCTACTATCCATGACCCTCTGTCACTCTCAGCCTAAATCCCTCTGCCTTTCCCCCTACTTCCCCGTCTTCAAATCACGACTGAAGACCATTCTCTATGACCATGAAGATCCCTTCTCCGCAGCTCGGTTTCAGGCTCGGCCACTGTTAAGCATTCCGAGACTCCACCTGCAATGCAGGTTGTTGATGTTCGCCCAGCTAAATACACACAAAGCATCAAACAATAGCAAATGCAGGCAATTACGTGCCTCTCTCTCACCCTCTCACACATTCTTTCCATTCTCTCCCACTTTTTTTCTCTCTCCATCTTTCATCTCCCTTTTTTCTGCTTCCCATCTTTATTCTCACGTTCTCTTTTTCCCTCACCCCTCTTCCTCTTTCTCAGATTCTTCTGTGTGCTATTTTAACTCTTATGATCCTGCTCTCCCCCTCTCTCTCTGTCTCGCTGATACTCCCTGCCTCACACATGCTGTGTTTGGCAGTCACGTTGATTTGTTAACATCAGTGTGCTCTCTCCTCTCGTTGGGGATGTCTGAGGCCACACTCTGTCTCTCATGTTGAGTCAGGGCCATTCAAACTGCACAATGAATGGCCAGTTAATTTGGGGGATTGGTCAGGAAACCCGGGAAGAGAAACTCCCTTCTCTGTTTGTGGGATATTCAACATCCGCCTAAGGCAGGCGGGACCTCGGTTTAACGTCTCATGTGAAGGACGGCACCCCTGACAATGCTGTGCTCCCCCAGCGATGCACTGGACCGTCAGCCGAGACTGTGAGCTCAAAGTTCTGACATCAGGCTTTAACCTACAACCTTCTGACCCAGAATCGAGAGCAATGGCAGCAGGGTCTGTCAGATCGCTGGGGAGCAGATGATGCCTCAAATTTCCCGAGACGTGGTGTCCGAGGAGAGAGCTGTGCTAATGGACGAGAGAGTTAACGGGATCCAGGATGGATGTCTATGGGTGGGTTTGAAGGGAATTTGCTGTCACTGTAACCTCCGCCAGGCGGATTTAACCCCTTCGCCACCCGACACCTGTAGTACTTATTATGCCGGCTTGAACAAAATGCCTCAGAACTGTGTTAACATGCAGGTCAGAACAGCGACGAGAGGAGTCTGCAGTCTCTCATGGAATATGTAATGTGTGCGTGTGAGTGACCCAAACCAAAAGGCATCCCATCATTTGCATTTCCAATCGATAAACTTTACACATATAACTCTGATCCCCAGGAGCTGCAACGTCTTTCAAAGAGAGTGATTTTGCGAAAATCTATCTGGCAAAACCCTTTGTTTATTGTTTCCGAGCGCTGGCAGGAGGGAGGGAGGAGAGGCTTTGAGGGCTGGGTGGGGAGGGAGGAGAGGACGCACTTCTATCATACCACACAGGCATCAAACACATGCCACAAACACAAAGTAAAAGTTTTAACGGAAATTCCCCTCCCCTTACTATGGCCTCCGTTCCTTCCCTTACCCCCCCAACTCCCACACATACCTACAGGGACAGGCCTGTGGAGATGTGTGGTGATTTTTGCGCGGGAGGGCCCCAGGGTGAGAGATTAACTGTTGATCTCTTGCCCTGGGATCAGTCCTCTTGACTGGTTCGTATGTGAGAGGCGAGGACACAGTGGCGGAATGTCATAGACAGAACCTTCCTCTACACTGTCCATCCACACTCCTATCTATGTCAGTGGCATGTCAGAGACAGAGTAAAGCTCCCTCTACCTCAATAAGAGTGTCGCAATGCCACCTGCTGTGTCAGACTGGGATATCCTAGCTCCCCCACCAAACCAGTTGGGGATTTAGAAGCAGGTTTATGATGGATCAGTTTGCTGAAAAACATATTTTATATGACATAAACAAAGATAAAGATAGGAATGTAGGCGTGTAAGTGCATATTTTATTTAATGCTGGTGCACAGGTGCACGGAGCATTGAATAAGCTAGCCTTTACACAATCGGGCTCGGGGCCCAAATTCCAGGCAGTCTTACCCTGTCAGGGTTTAAAGTTTAAGTCGTTCAGGATTGTTTAATCCAGTTTTACGTTAGAAAGTGAATTCTTTTTAAGAACTGTGAAAAAAAAACAGGCTTCCAACCAAAACAACAGCAACAACAACAGGTTACATTTGTATAGCGCCTCTCATGTCGGGAGGACGTCCCAAGGTGCTGGACAAGAATTTGTACCTGAGCTGGGGTTTGGGATCAGGAGGGTTCGAGGGTGGAGTTGGAGTTTTCTAAATAAAATAAATAAAATGCAGATAATTGTTCCAGCTCACAACCGAATTTAAGAATTCACTTAATTTAAATGTTAAATCACGATAGTCATACAGAAAAACTGGGCAGAGTTTGAGGAGTCTGGTATATTAAAGCCCTAGTGTGGTGCGTTGGGTTTTGGGATAATGAATGTGATGACAGACTGATGGACGGATGAGTGTCCAGTGTCTGTGGATATCCAATGAGGTCATCTGTGTGTGTGTGTGTCTGTATGTGACAATGAGTACGATTGTGTCAGTCAATGACTGTGACAGTGAGGGATGGGTGTATGAGACTATGAGTGTTAACTGTGTATATGTGTGTGTGTGTGTGTGTGTGTGTGAGACTGAGTCAGCCACTCAGCACAGAGCAAAATTGCCACCAAATGTAGTGACTGTATTTCTAGGCAAGAGTATTGACCAAAGCCTCAATAAGACACATTTTGATGGATGTCTGATAGGGCAGGAAGCATGTCAATGTTAACTGTTCAGGTTTGGCTGGTTAAATCCGAGCAGTTACACTAACACTCACGGTGGGGCCCCCTAAGGCATCTCAATTACGTGGCATATATATATATGCATTAAGGCATATATCAAATGCAAGGATTATTGGTGTTATTGAGTGTGTGTCTGAGTTGTGTGTTGGAGTGTGGGGGCTCAGTGCAGTGATAGCTGTGTGTTATGTAGTGAGGTTATGGCTGTCACTGACCCTCAGGACGTGGCTGTGTCTCGCAGGCCTCTAATCCCGGGCAGTTTGAGAGCGACACGGACGTCCTGTGGCAGCGCGGCCCACTCCCCGACACCGTCTTCCACCATGGACGCGTCGGCATCAACACCGACCGGCCTGACGAGGCCCTGGTCGTCCACGGCAACGTCAAGGTTATGGGGTCACTCCTGCACCCGTCAGACGCCCGAGCAAAAGAGAACATCCAGGAGGTGAGTCGGGGCGGGGCAAGGTCATGGGGCAGGTGAATGGATGGAGGTGGGCAAGTGGATGGGGCTGGGGAAAATGGACCAGGGGTGGGCTGCAGGGGACAGGGTCAGAGCAAGTGAACAGAGCAAAGTGTGGTGGAGGTGAAGGTGGGGCAATGGGGAGAAGTGAGAGGAAAGTGGAGTTGTTAGGTACCCGGGTAAAGATCTTTGAGATTTGAGGGTCTAACAACAGGCCATAAGTTGGAGGGAGCGACAGAAGAGGTCAATATGGTCACAACCTAGGGTGAGGGGATGCTGACGGGAGTTGAGAGGGAGAGAGTCAATTAGCCCATGTTTATTAACTTTTGTACAGTTACAACTCATCCAGGACTTAATCTGAGTTAGTGGTCCTGGGGTCAAGGAGAAAGGCAGAGAGGGGTGGGGGGATGGGGTTGGGTTTTTTTGGGGAACATCAGGCCTGAGCTGTGCTCCTCTTGTGCAGGTGGACACGACAGAGCAGCTGCGGAGGATCACTCAGATGCGACTGGTTCAGTATCAGTACAAGCCAGAGTTTGCATCCTCTGTTGGCCTCGAGGACACGGCAGAAACAGGTATAGGCTTAGAGGCCCCTCGCTTGCTCCTCGCTTCACATACATTGGGATAACAACAACAAATTACATTTACACACTGCCTCTCAATGTCGGGAGGATGTCCATAGTTGCTCAACAGTCAGGGATTTGTACCCGAGCTGGGGGTTGGAATCAAGAGGGTGGAGGGCGGAGAGGGGAGGGGTAGATTGGTGACCGAAGGTGCGGTCGAAGAGGAGGGTCTTGAAAGGTGCCTTGAAGACAAGGGAGGGAGTGAGGCAGAGGGACTGGACATTGAGCAGAGGTCAGCCATATGCAGTCTAGATTATTGATTAAATTGGATATTCTACGACCTACAGTTTAATTTGCCTGATCTCGGACTTTGTGTAAGTCATATTAAATGTCACAACCCTGACTGATATGGCTTCTGTGAGTTGTACCGTGTGATGGTTTGATCTCGCCCACAATGTGGTGCCTCTCTCTCTCTCTCTCTTTTATTCTCACTCTGACCAGGGGTCATTGCTCAGGAGGTGCAGGAGATCATGCCAGAGGCTGTGAAGGAGTCAGGAGACGTGGTCTGCGCCAACGGAGAGACCATCGAAAACTTCCTGGTGGTGAATAAGGTACAGGGCGCCTCATGTCGGCCGGAGCAGATAGGAAGCAGATAGCCAGGGTCCAACAGACCCCCAATTCTACCCAGACTTAGGCTGTGAGACTGTTTGGGTTTTACAGTGTGAGAGTGAATATCAGCCCGATCTCTGTTGTCTCAGGAGCGGATCTTTATGGAGAACGTGGGGGCAGTGAAGGAGTTGTGTAAACTGACCGACAACCTGGAGACTCGCATCAACCAGCTGGAGACCTGGAGCCGCAAACTGGCCAAACTCAAACGCTTGGACAGCATGAAGTCCACCGTGAGCGGAGGCACTCTCAGGTACCTGGGGTGGGTGGGTGGGTGGAGGTGTGGGGAGGTGGTGGGCAGGGACGGGGTGAGCACACATGGTAGAGGGGTGGGTACATGGTTGCTGGGAAGAACCCAAAGCCGGGCCACGCAACGAGTTGGTGGGAGGGAGTGACTAAGGGCTGAGCTTGTGCAGGTTCCTGTGAAGTCTTTGCTCTCCCTAAAACACTCAGTTTGTCTTTCTGTCCGCAGTTTAACAGGAAGCCATTTCAGTCGGGCAGGAAGTGGGCCATACAAGAAAAGGCTGCCAAAGGTTGGCAGTAAGGTCAGTGTGTTACTCTCATCTCCTCTCATCACAGTCACACAACCCTGCCTTGTGAACGACCAGACAGCCTGCCTCAGTCACTCACACTGTCCTCTCTGGGTCAGACGGGAGTTTCTCTCTCTCGGTGTCCTGACCAACAATCCCCCAAATGAAATTGATCGCTCGCTACATGAGCTGTTTGTGGCTCATTGCTGTGTGCAATTGGCTGCCAAGTTTTGATCACAAAATACACATAGGATCCACATTATAGTATATACTGTGAAGCGCTTTGAGACGTCTCAACAACGTGATCAACGGCAAGGATGATAATGATTATTATTATTATTATTACACAGGTTGGTTATGTGTGATGTTGCAGTGGCTGGGGTTACCTGGTGCCTGTGGTGTATACACACAGTTGTGCTGTACTAACCCTCATATCTCTGTCCTCAGACTCACGCCAAATCTCCCGAGCCGGGCTGTCTGAGCCAACGCTTCCTCCAGGGCACCATCATCGCTCTGGTTATTATCATGGCGTTCAGGTACGGGGAGGGGCCTGGTGTTTGTGTGTGGGGGGAGAGAGGAGAGACTGGGTGGGAGGTGGAGGGGAGGGTCCAGATGTTGGTGGGAGATGAGACTCCTAGCGCTCTATGGCATCCTCACAACGTGAATGATGCTTGCTATACAAATCAAATTTGCATTGTTGTTGTCATTCCAGGGGTAGGACAGGTTTCAGATGTCTTGTTATGGGATATTTCTGTTGCTAGCTGTGGGCTCAGTCAGAGCTGATGCCTCTCTCTCTCTCTCTTTTGCTCCTGGTCAGTGTGATATCCATGTCCACTCTGTACGTGTTGAATTTGCGGAATGAGGACGGGACAGAGAGCGACGGGTAAGTAACATCAGCCTCTGTGGTCCCTCGCGTATAGGTCAGCCTCTTTTAGCCCTGAGTTGGTTACTTGTGACCATTTGCCCACACTCTAGTGCTGGGGAAGGGGGTGAGTGCAGTCCTGGGGAGGGGCGGGGGGGACTGCGGCATTGACTGAGGCACTTCCTTCACAGCGAGAAGTTAAACTGAGCTCCTGCCTCTGCCTGATCAGGTGGACGTTAAAGATCCCAAGCGACTACTAGTAAAGAGAAGGGAGTTTCTCTCTTTTCTGGTGCCTTGGCCAGTAATTCTCCCCCCAGAGAAATTGATCACTCACTTCAGGGCTGATTGTGGAGCATTGTTGTGTATTAATTAGCTGCTGGGTTTGTACAGGAGGTTTAATGAGGTGGGAAATGTCAACCAGGAGAGAGGAGAGGTGGTGTACACAGCTGCCTGAGATGTGACTATGGGTGTCAGGACGTTGCTCTGCTGGGGAAAGTCTTGACAATCTACAGAGAGCAAGAGTGTCACCCCCAGCGCAGTGCCACCAGATGGGTCGCCCCCCACACCCCCCCCACTCCTCCCAGGGTGTACGTCCACATAAAGTCATCACTTCTGGTGAATCTCAGACTACACCTCGCAGCCACCTCACCTCACCTTGCGGAGCAGGTCAGAACCTTGATTGTGTGTTTGATATACAGGCTGCTGGGGAACACGGAGCAGTATTCCACCACCAACGTCCCCATCACCCATTCAACCACATCACTGCATAGCCACAGTCAGCACACAGGTAGGTCTCTCTACCCTGTACAGCAGAGCACAGCATCACACAGGCAAGTAATCCTCTACCACAAACAGAAGGCACAGTGCAGGGGATAGACACACAGGGCAATGGGCATACACACACACACACACAGAGTTGTCACACCCACAACAGTGTATTGGACACATAGTGTAACGGGAACACATACACACAATTTAATGTCCCCACACTCGCACACAAAATGTATTGGACACACACACAATTTAATGGTGACACAAACGCACGGTGTAACGGACAAACATCATAGTCATTGATTCCGGTCAGTGTATAAATGTCTCCTCTCTGTTTACAGAAAGCTTGACCTCAACTCCTGACATCGTCGGCTCCCCTCCTCCTCTCAGTCTGTGCCACACTCCACCATGTCCAGCTGTGTGCTGCTCCCCAAACACAACAGCATTGCCCACCAGCAGTGTCCTGACAGCTATCTCCGTCTCAGTCACTCCACCTTCCACAAGTGCCGGTCACTCCACCGCTGGTAAGTCGCCGTCTCTTCTCTGTAAATGTGTGATGTGTTTAAACTCTCCCGTTTACAGCCTGGCTTACTCAGTACAGTAACACTCTCCCCTTTGAGGCAAATAAAATTGGCCACTCACTCCATGGCTGTTTCTGGGCAATTGACTTCTCTTGTTCACCCATGAAATACATTCACTACACTTTACAGTGTACTCTGAGAAGCACTTTGAAACGTCTCGACGACGTGATAAAGTGCTATATCAAATGCGAGGATTATTATTAATGTTGCTACCGTTTTTAAAACTTAATTCTGATTGTTAAGTGTATTATTGTTTTATTATTATTATTATGGTGGTGTTGCTTATTATTATTTTATGGTTATTGGTGTTGTCGTTGCTGCAGACCAGACTGGCTCCTCCATCACCAGCATCAAAGCAAAGTCCCGAGTCAACGAGAAGGTCAACAGCTACAGCCGCAACTCAGGCTCGCATCACCTCAGCCCACCGCCCCTGCTCACCAACATCCACGGGAAGTCTAAACTGCCCCCGGGTTACGCCAGCACCCAGAACAGCCTGCCCCACAAGCCCCCCCGCAGATATCGCAGATACACCCGTAACACTGACTGTGAGTAGCTGGGAGCTCAACGAACCCCGCAGGCCCAAGCCAGCCACACACACACATACATCAGATGAGAGGGAGCCCAGGCTCTGTGCTCAGTGATCCTGTAGCAGTTAGAACACTCGCCTCGTAAACAAGAGGACCCGGGTTTGATTCTCGGCCAGTATGAAACCTGATACAAGTTTCCTTACTCCACATGCCTCTGTTTACCTGGCAGGAACCCAGTTGTTACTCGATTGGCGGATTGCTTTCCCAGGGGTAAAAATCACTCCAAACAGTATGGTCACTCAACATTATTCACTCACCCGATGGCTGTTTGTGGGACACTGTTGTGCAAATTGGTTACTGTGTTCACCCACAAAACACTGCCACTTTACAGAACTGTATATCTTGTGAAGCTCTTTGGGACGTCCTCCTGACGTGAAAAGCAGCGAAACCTATCAAATGCAATAATTATTATTTTATTGCAGTTGAAGTCACTCCATAGAGGTAGGCAACTGAATGGTTTTCAGTGATGGTCAGGCCAACAGTGGCAATCTACATATGGTTGGAAGTTACTTTGAGTTTCCTAAAGTACTTACCTTTTGCGGGAGTTTGACATTAAACAATTTTTGAAAAGTCTTATTAACAGGCCCTGTTTCACCGATGATTATGGGAACTGTGTATGTTTCACATTGTACGTATACCCGCAGAATTATTGTTAATATGGATTATTATTATGTAGACATGGATGTACGCCTGGCTACAGGTTGTGTAAGAATCTCTGTGGTTTCAGGGATGGATACGACATTGAGTGGGATCCAGATTTTGGAGAGTGGGTTGTCAATCACACGGCAACACTGCAACACACGGGATCCCTGTGGGTAAGACCTCCGCACACCTGGGGAGTGGTGGGGGGGAGGGAGGGTGGTATGTATTATTACATCAGGGTTAGTCTGCACCAGGTTAGTGAGCTGGAAGGGGGAGAGAAGATGATTGAGAGCATGGGCACAGGGTTAAATATTAACAGGCTTTAAAAATGGGAGGGGCAAGATGGGGGGGGGGGGGGGGTGTTGTGTTATGGAGTTGAGGGAGATTCTGGATGTGGGGTTTAAAACTACAGTTGGGAATCGAACGGTGAGTTAGTTTCACATCAGCATTGCAAAGTATATTCATGAGGTGAGAAGGCACTGATGGGAGCCAAGTCAGAGAGCTGCTGTCTCTTGTTGACGTTCCTTGGGGACTGAGCTGGTATTGAGCCCCGGTGGAGTGCTGGTCACTGTGCAGTGAACGTTAATCCTTCTCTCCTCCGCCCCTTTCCTCTCCTCTCCTGCATCTCCTCTACTGTCTCTTCTCCCCTCCCTTTTCTTGGCTCTCTCTCCTCCTCCTCCCCTCTCCCCTCCCTCCCCTCTCCTCTATCCACAGGCCGGCCACACACACGTTCTTCATTCCCGTCAGTCAGACCACACCACTGGACGCCACCATCACGCTCCAAATGAAGTGAGTAACTTGTCTTTTGAGTCTCCCCTCCAACCTCCCCATCACTGCATAAAATGCACAGACAAGACAGGGTTGCATTCTTTACCCAGTAAATATTTTGTTAAAATTTTGTCCAAATTTACGTGTTAAGACAGGGTCTTAAGGCTAAGCCCATGGGAATTTGGAGGCCTTTGATGAGTGATGGACACCCACCCTCATGAACGAGACTGTCAGTTTCTGCTGTGGGCTGAGAGCTCCGTGTGACCTTCCTGTCACTATCACTGGGCTGCAATCTCACCAGCTACCACCAGCCTCAGCCAACATCAACAACACAATTACATTTAGATAGACTCTGTATAACGTAAGGACAACCCAAGGCGCCACAGAAGGGAAAGCTCTTCCCTCGCGCCCACCCCACTACTCCACTACACCCCACAGACTGACCCCCCCACCCCCACACACCCTCCTCCCCATGACCTGACACCCTCCTGATCTCCGCTGATATTTGCTGTTTGTTTGTTTGCAGCACCTCCTCACCTCTGGTGGTTTCCCTGTGCAGTGTGAGGCGTGGGGTGCCTTGTGGGCCTGCCTCAGCCTCAACTACAGAACACAGCGAGGGCACAGCTCACACACAGGTAAAGCAACAGCAACCTCTTCTAATAATACTAATGCACCTGACATAGCACCTGTCACATCTTCGAAAGTCTCAAAGCACTTTACAGAACATACTTACTATGAAGTGAATTGGCTGTATATTTTGTGGGCGAAACATACGATAATCACAACCACAACAACAAACAGGACAGGTGTAGGGATGGGGGAGAGACGGGAGGTGGATGGGACAGCCACTCCCTGTACAATTTGTCTCTATTGTAATGTGTGCATGTGTCTGTGTATATGTGTGTGTGAGATCTATGAGTGTGTGTATATTGGTGTGTCTGTGTTTATGGACTGAGTGTGTGTATGTGTATCTGTATGCATGTGTATATGTATCTGTGTATGTATTTATCTATCCCAAGAACCTTGGGATGTCCTCTCAACGAGAAAGGTGCTATATAAATGTAAGTTTTGATTGATTCATTGTGTGTGTGTTTAGTGCATGTGCTTGGCTACGTTTAACCCTTTGCTCTCAGTATCTAATGTCTCTCTGCTATAGGGAACCTCTCACCGCTGGGAGCTGATAGTAGCTCCCTATCATCACATCACCTACCACTTCCGTGTGGCTGACCCGGTAAGTAACCAGTGCCTCTCTATGCTCAGCGTGACCCTCTCACAGTGTGACTCACGCTGTGACAATCTCTCTCTGACTTGTCACTCTCTCTCTCCCACTGTTACTCTCTCTTGCTATGTCTCTCTGACTGTCACTCTGTCTGACTGTCACTCTCTCCGACAGTCACTTGCTCTCGCTCTGTCACTCTGTGACTCTTTGACTATCACTCTCTTTTACTGTCACACACACACTCCCTCCGCTCTCCTGGCTGACGTGCTCTCTTTCCCTCCTCAGAGCCGAGCTTCCTGTGACAGTCAGAGCAGCTCAGCCGGCCAGACCTTCACTGATTACAGCCTGAACTTCTACCGGATGTGTCACTGAGGGTGAGGGGCACTGCCCGCTGGTACCCCCCCTCCCCCCGCTCAGTGCCCGGTGACAGTGTGTGTGACTCCGCTCACTGACTCGCTCGCTGAGCCATGCTCTGACACCCCCCCCCCCATCCCCCTCATCCTGCTGGCTCAGGATGTCTCTGGCACAGGCGGGGGTGAGGGAGAGATTTGAGGGTAACAAACAAGAACTACAACTTACATTTACACAGCGCACCTCAGGCAGGACAGTGTCCCAGAGCCTCGTGCTGTTCAGTAGAAAGCCTGTTACACAGTGTGGGTTAGTGGCTGACAGATTCCACACCTCAAACTTTTCACCAAATCAAGCTTGTCACCCCCCACCGCCCCCACCCCCAAGCGCCACACCACGTCTCCCCTCCCCACTGAGTGAGTAAGAGCACCGTGGGGGCAAGTTGGGAAGGTGAGGAGAGAGTACGGGAAGAGTGAATGGAGGGAAAGAGGGGAGTGTTATGGTGTGTTTAAGGATCATTGGCCCGATTTTTACTGCTATTTTTGCTGAAAGTCAATGGGTTTTTATTCCAAATGAAAATAAATGAACTTTGGTGTCGGTGTCTGGGGAGAGACCCCCCCACCCCCACCCCACCCCCCCATTCATCTCCCTGTTTGTCTGTTTGTCCGTCCATTAACCCCCAATTTCCAATGACTGAAAAACATGAGATAGACAGGCTGTATTGATAAACACATTTACATAAACATATACATGCGTACATAGAATATGCAACACAGCAATGGGCCATTCGGCCCAACTAGTCTATGCCGTCATTCATGCTCCACATGAGCCTCCTCTTGCCCTTCCTCAACCACATACAAACATACAAATACACACGCACAAACAACTACATAAACACATATATGTTCATACATATACACAGGTACACACAGAAACGCATTGGCACACACACATAAACACAGAGAACCCCAGTCTCCTTGTTTCTGGGGTAAAGGAAGTCACTTTATTTCACTATTCTCCCCCCTCACTCCATCTGGGGAGTCTTCCTGGTTTGCCCAGAATTCCCAGTGACATCAACACAGAAGATGCCAGGAGATCCTGGAGGTGGGGGATGTGGGGGAGAGACAGGGTGGGGGGTCTTCTGATAATTCCTTGAAGCAGCAAGTGATAATGATAATCTGACCGTGTTAGACACAAGCTGGTTTTAGCCCTTGTAACGTGCTCCATGCTGGGATTTTTGACCCCCCCCCTGCACCCCCCCACCCCTTCCCACACACACTGGTTACATTTCGGTTCTCGTTCAGGACGTGAGCTGAATTTTGGGGGATATTTTTCGCCCTCTGACACTTTATAATAAAATGTAAAATTAACTTTGTGAAAACTGGATTGTGCCAAACTGTAAAAGCCCCCCATCCCCACCCCCTCACCCCGTGAGCTGCTATATACACCCGTGTGGCTCACACAGCCTCTCAGTGATAACGTAAGTGACTTAAACCTCGCAATAACCGTATGTTCGGTAGCGTTACACATCGCAAACTAGCTCCAAGCTCCCTGTAAATATGCCCTCTTCTCGCTGTTGCAATCATTTCTAAAAGCACTAATTTTTTATATATATACTGCGGAGGGAGCATTAATGTACGCCTGAGACCTCTCTCACAGCACCTCAGAGCATGCAATTATATAGCGCTTAAAATCAGTCTTGATATCATCTTCTGGCAGTTTGTGAGACATGGTGGGCAAATTGACTGGATCTCACTTAACAGTAAGTACTTTCAGGAGCATTCATTCTAGGTGTTGATCAACAACAACAAATTGTATACATATGTATAGTGCCTTTCATATCGGGGGGGACATCCCAAGGTGCTGAATCAAACACTGAGGTTAGAATAATAATCCCTTGTATTTAAATAGTCGAGACGTCTCAAAAGTGCTCCATGGGATATTCTGAAGCCTTAAAAAGGAACCCAAATACAGCTTCATAATTGAAGCATGAAGTTTAAGATTTTGCCCATTTCTGGATGCTCTGAGCTGCTAGTGTGAAGCAGGTGTTTCTCTCCCCCGTGTTTCCTAATGGCTGTGTTTGTGTTAAGACTGTGTTTTTATTACTGTTTGATAGGGGATGTTGGTTCCATTCTGTTTCACGTAAACTTAGTTTACAGAGGCATTTCCGGTAGCTTCTCATCTTGCCTGTATGTGTTCTAAAAGTCCTTTGTATTATTTTGAAATATATTTATTATTGTTCTGAAAGTCTTGTCTGTGGACTCTGGCCATGGGGATCTGTTTATCTGTGTGTCTGACTTACTTGGGAAACGGTGCATTGAGAGAGCTGGAGAGAGAATCCAACTGGCTCGAGATTTTGGTGTCGAAACTGTTCAACAATTTGCCCAATTCCGCATGCTCTGAAACGCTACTTAAACTAGAGTATATGCAGATCTGGGCAGAATGTCTCCCTGTGAGTGTGTGGCAGCAGTAGGGATGGAATAAAAGTGTATGTGGGTGGGGTGTGGTGGTGGGGGGAAGAGGCGGGAAAGTGGTAAATGTTACATGTTAAAAGAGGTCCCCTTGCCAATAAAAAGGTCCTAATTTGCCAGTTGTGTTAACCACACGCAAAGAAGCAATTACATGTTCCCTCCATTCTTGTAACTAACATAAAATTTGTACAACCACAGCACTATCTACAGTTATCATTTGCAAACAGCATCCCACAGTCACCAAGGACTTAGGAGTGACCAAAGCTGGACTGTTGAGCATTCACTTGGCTGGCTCCTGTCAGTGCTAGATTGGGGATGGGAGGTGGTGGGGGTTAGAGGGCTCCACATCTACAAATGCTGTGTTGAGGCAGGTGAGAGGTCTGATAAGTGGCTTTTGGAGACAGCACATTCTGTAAGATTGCTCTTCTCCAACTGCTTCCAGTTCCCTCAATCCAGCCCCTCTGCTCCAGTCCACCCCTCCCCCAATCCGGCTCTATCTCTTAACTGACTAACCCTAAATATTGGGGATAAAACAGCATGGGGCCTTTGCATCAGGGAATCTCAATAGTTTGGTTTTGGGGAGGGATGATGGACAATGCCTGTCCAAACTGATCAAGACATTCATTCACTCACTCAACTGCCTGGAAGTGTGGCTTGTTACTATGCCAACCAGTTCCCTACCTGCTGTTGCCAAGCTCTGTGAACTATTTGTTTGACCGAACTTGTTGTGACCGTTGAATTATGTTGTGTTTTTTTTACCAAATAGCATTGGCGCTGTTAATATGCAAAGTAAGAGCTTGTGGTGACACCTTGTTCCCTCATAGCCCGGCCCAACCTGGCCTTGCGGAGAGGCTCAAGGAGAAACAAGCCACAATAGAGCTTTTTTTACACCTCTTATTGTAAGAAAAAAGTTTTAATTCAAAAAACGTTAATTATGAAAATTGATCTGTATAATTTTTTACTTGCATTTAACAATAATAAAGCGTATTATCTATATAAGTAACCGTCTCCATCTTTCATCCAAACATCCTTAGAACACCGAGAGGCTCAAAAACAGAGATAGCAGAGCCCCCAACAGACACTGGGATGGGCCAATCAGTCTCCTATACTGAAAAATGGCATCTCATTCCTCCAGAACATCTCTCCCGTCTTCTCATTAATAGCATTGAGCTATTCTTTTAATAATTCAGTGTCATGTCCTCAATCTACCAGTCCCGTTCACCCTGTTCGACTTGTCATTGAGCCACTGGGTAAAAGAATACTCCCTGAAATCCCTGCTGAACTGAAGCTTCGCACCCTAAACCTTGTATCCCAGTGTATCTGAACCTTGGTTAGTTTATTTTTTCCATTGTATTTAGCACATTATATATGCCTGTAAGATGTTATTTTGCATATCTGAATATCCCCATTTTATAATACAAATTTACCTTTAACATAGCACCTTCACGTCATGATGTCCCAAAGCACTTAATGCTGGCTGGGGCCCAAAGCTAGTCTAATCATTACTCATTCCTTTTACACTGGGGACCATCCTTGTTGCTCTACACTGCACCTCTCTTAGGTCTGGGAAGCTCCATTAGACCTGAATGCATGGGCTGACCAGAGCTGAGAATCACATCTGGGGATCTGAACCAATCAGGTAATATAACACGGGGGGTGCCGCATACAAACAGGACTTGTGAGGAGGGCTGGGCACAGATCAAATACAAAAACCACAGCTTATAACAAGAATTTTATTGTTTGCACAGTCCCCTTGGTCACTTTGCTTTAGAAAAGATCTAGTCGCTGCTTCGATGCTTCCTGAAAAACAGCCGCCGGGGCTGTGAGAACCGGCCAGACCCCAGGGGTCCCACAGACAGCGTCAGCCTCAGCTGGGGGTCCTAGCAGAGACAGGATTAGCTGGGGGTGTGAGCTGATAGTGCCTGATCCAGGGGTCTGAGCGGAGAGTGTCTGCAGGCCTGGTCCCTCTTGTCCCTGAGGAGGAAAAAGAGAACTTCAGAAAAATAAGGTGGGGAGGACGTCCCAAGGCGCTGAACAGTCAGGGGTCGGGACTCGAGAATGGGGGAGGGACAGGGTAGTGGGGAGGGGAGGGATAGAGCGGGGAGGGTGGCAGAAGGCACGATCAAACAGGAGAGTCTTAAGAGTCCGGCCTTGAAGGAGGCAAGGGAGGAAGCGAGGCAAAGGGACTGTGGGATGGAGTTCCAGAGTTTGGGGGCAGGGAGACTGAAAGCCCGTCCACCGATGATAGGGCAAGTTGGGTGTGAGACATGGAGCAGACTGGAGCCCGCTGAACTGAAGGGGTTCATAGGAAGACAACAGGGCAGAGAGGTAGGAAGGGCCAAGGCCAAGGTTGGCCTAGAAAGTGAGGACAAGGATCTTGAATTTTATCCTCTGGGGGATGGGGAGCCAATGGTGGCAGGCGATGGTGGGAGTGATGGGGTCGCGGAGCCTGGTGCAGGAGAGGACATATTGCAGTTTTGGATGATCTGCAGCTTGTGAAGGGAAGAACTGGGAAGGCCATCAGGGAGGGAATAAATGACCCACAGTCCTATAAATACCACATCCACTGTAAAGTGTTGATTCATAACCTCCTCCCCAGCTCCAAGATCCCCATAAAGAAAAGCCTCTTACCTCTCCACACACCCCAACTGCTGTCATACATAGATGCCCACCCACAGGAGAAGAAAAAGGACTCCGAATCCCATGAACAGAGAGGCGACCAGTGAAATCAGGAGCTCCTTGTAGATATCCCGCGTGTATTTGGTGGAGGTCACCTCGTATCTGGTGGAACGGTCAAAGAAAACATTCCCTCCGCATCCTTACACCAGGGCTCTTACTTTCATAAGAGTTCTTATAATGTGCTCCCTCCTTTGATGCTTGGTGAGCTCACAGATGTTTGTTTCTATAATTTTCTCCCCATTGGCAAATGAGTCTGCCCCTATCCTGCCTCCTCTAGCTGGGGGGTTGCTGCCCTCCCAAAGTTGACGCTGATCTGATTGAGGTGTTTTAAGAGAAAAGATTCAATAGGGTAACTACAGAGAAAATATTTCCTGCAGGTGAAGAAATCTAGAACGGGGTTGGTGCGAGGCCTCATCTTAAAATTAGAGCCAGGCCATTTAGGAGTGAAATCAGAAAGTACTTTTTTTCCACACAAAGAGTAGTGGAAATCTGACTCTCTCCCTCCCACAAAAGGCTCTGGATGCTGGAATCCATTCACAATTTGCAAGCCTGAGGGGGATAAATTTTTGTTAAGTCATGGCATCAAAAGAGGGTAATTGGAGTTGAGGTACAGATCACCCATGATCTAATAGAATGGTGGAACAGTCTCGAGAGGCTGAATTGCCTACTCCTGTTCCTTACCTTGGGAAGGCTGGAGCTAATTCAGCTGCTCCTCCAGTCCCCACTGAGATCAGCAAACTCAGCGCTGAACAGGATTCAAACCCGTGAGCTGCTGTTGTCTATGAACGGCTGTAACTCATCCCCAGTGGGGGCTACCCAGTTCAAAGATTTTGAACCTACAATGAAGCACTGAATGCAAATCAGGGGCAATAAGCCACAACACTGAGCCAAAGTCAATGACCTGAGTTGCAGATCTCAGGAGTTTTGCGGTACAATCCTGCCACATAGTGGCATGCGTCAGTCACAGCAGATAATACAGATTAAAGCCTCGCTGCTCTGACTTAATATTGAATTGGTTTGGCAGCCTTGCAGCACTAAGCTTGCAAAGTAAATCAGAGTAGAGCCAGTTTGTCACACTGGAGCCTCTCCCCCCACCTACCCCAGGTACGATAGGTTTCAGGAGCCGTGAATTCAGCCCCTGCAGCAAGTAAACTCAGTGGGTTACAATCACACTGTGCTCCCCTCTCCTCCCAATGCTCTACTGAAAGCTCCAGAGCAGCCAAGAACCCTGGAATTTAACTACCGTATATCTCCGGTATATATATATATATTATATATAAGGCGCACCCGCGTATAAGGTGCACCCCCCACTTTTGACCTTTTCTTGGTGAAAAAAAACCGGAAGCATTTTCAATGAAATTGCTGGCAGAAGGGAGGAGAGACAGGTAGGTAGGGAGAGAGAGAGGCAGGCAGGCAGGGAGGGAGAGAGAGAGGGAGGCAGGGAGGGAGGGAGGGAGGCAGGCAGGCAGGGAGGGAGAGAGGGAGTGAGGGAAGCAGGCAGGCAGCCAGGGAGAGATAGAGGGAGAGAGGCAGGCAGGCAGGCAGGGAGGGAGAGAGAGAGGGAGAGAGGCAGGCAGGCAGCCAGGGAGGGAGAGAGAGAAGGGGAGAGAGGCAGGCAGGGAGGGAAGCAGGCAGGCAGACAGGGAGGGAGGGAGAGGCAGGCAGGGAGGGAGAGAGAGCGGCAGGGAGGGAGGGAGGCAGACTGGGTTTGGCAGAAGGCAGGCAGCAAGCACAGCACTGAAGTCCGCTGCTGCTGCCACTGCCCGGGCGGCCGAGGCCGAAGCCCCGTCACCCGCTCCCCCCAACCCCTGCCGGACACTTACCAAACCCCTGCTGACAGCGCGCCGCCCGCCCCTCCTGTTTACTGTATTTCCGAGGCTCAAAATTTCTTGTACCTGCATATAGGGCGCACCCCCAATTTTCGAGATCTTCCGACGTGAAAAAAAGTGCGCCTTATACGCGGAGATATACGGTAATTGGAAAATGTGGACAGGACAGAAAGCAGGCCTGAGTAGCCTAACCCACCACATCAACCGTGATATAGGAACAGGATACACAAAGAACCAGGCTGTGAAGAACATCCCGATGGCAAGCAGAACCACCGTCAGATGTGGGAAGACGGCGGGATTGACGGGGCTGGTATATCTGGTCATAGCCTCGAGCTCCTAGAAAAGCACAAAATGGTCACAATTAATGCATCACAGAACAGACAAGGGTCCTCAGCCACTCAGGCCTTCATTCTGTCTATGTAATACCACCCGTGCCCTTGCTTTGCCCGTTTCACCCATAAAATACACAATCACTATTGCCCTGTGAAGCTCTTTGAGACATCAACATCTATATCAAATGCAAGGATTATATATTTATTTTATACTGCTAACCTGACTCAATGGTAGTATTCTTAGTTTGAGTCAAACTGATACAAAGGGTATTTCAACCAGACAAGAGTTCCACACACACAAACTGTCCAGTTTCTGGAATGCGCACTCTCTCCCCGGAGGAACGCATTCTACTTACCTAACTCCAGAAAGTAATAGGCGCAAGTTGGCAAGAGCCAAGGTTTGGGGACCCCAGAGAGTACGTTGAGGCGTAACAGCTGGAATCTAACCACATAGCAAATGCAAGGATTATTTCTTATTATTTAGTCCGGCTCCTGAGCCAGGCTGGTCCGCAGTGTTCCAGGGCACGGATGGTGGCAGCTCAGTCTGGTTCAAAAATCACAGAGCTTGCCAATGAAAGCGTAGCCTAGTAAGCTTTCCCATTGCTTGTCCTATCTTGGGGTTAACATAAGCTGAGTGGAATAATTTATTGCCCCCAGTGACTGGTCTGCCCTTCCAGGTCCTGCTGATGAACCAGGCTGGGCTGCCACCATCGGTGCCCTGAAATACTGTGGACCCACGTGGCTCAGGAACCAGAGTAAATAATAAGAAATAATCCTTGTATCTGATAGTAATTTAGTGCTAGATAGTGGTTTTCATGTCTTTCAGACGACTAGAGACTTTAAGGGGGAGGGGGGGTTAGCTCGATTCCGATACTCCATGCCAAACATAATAAGAATAATAACCCTAGCTAATCGGTTAGAGCACACGCCTTACAAATGAGAAACACGGGTCCAAATCCAGGCAGGGCAATACCTTGGGCAGGTTTCCTTACTCCACTCGCCTGATAATAAATAATCCCTCAAAACAACAATAATAAATTGATCGTTTGAATCCACGACTGTCTGTGGGGACGCAGCTGTGCGCAATTGGCTGCCGCGTTCCGCCCACAAATACAGTCGGTTCACTTTACAGTACATTCTGTGCAGCGCTTCGAGACGTCTGGAGGATTTTTGCATCAAAATGCAGGGATTATTATGATCAGGTCTCTTGAGACGTCTCAAAACGCTGCACTGAATATACTGCCAAGTGTAGCAACTGTCTGTTCTGTGGGGGGAACGCGGCAGCCAGGTGGGCAAGACAGTGACCCACAGAGATTTTTATTGTTTAAAAGAGGTGATTTATTAGACCCTCAGAAAAGTGATCCGCCGATTGACTAACACTAACACCGGGGTAAACAGAGCAGGGAGGGGGTGGGGGGGGGGGGAGGGGGAGAAATGCCTCTGAGGTGTCGTCTCGCTCGGGAATCGAAACAGGGTCCTCACACCTTGGAGCCCGTTTAGTCCCGAGGAGTTTCCCCCACAGCCTCACCCCCCACCCCCCCCACCCCGCTCACCATGTCTGTGTCTGTGAACGTCTCCACTCGGCGACACGTCCTCCAACCGGAAACAGCGCTGCACTCTGGGTACCGCTGTTGGCTACTCGTGTAGAGACTCACTGAGCAACAGCGACACCTGGCGGCACCTGGGCAACACTGCCACCACCCATACACACACACACAGCCAGCCACTCACACACACACTCACAGCCAGCCACTCACACACAGAGCACTGCCATCACACACACACACAGAGCAAACTAATACACACACATGCAGTGCAAATATCAACCACATTCAAACTACTAAATAAAATTGCATGTAAATATACACTCCTCGACACAGACCTTAAGCAATCTCAAGATCTTTATTGTTAATGTAATCAAGTGAAATATGTTTAATTCATTCACAAGAGACATATCTCAGTACAACCAGTGTTCAGTGTAAATCAATGGCAAATTGCTAATGACAGGGAAATGTAGAGCCTCACAAAGACAGGTTACTAACCAGGGGGCTCCTAAACCGCCATCATTAGCAGCACAAGGACATTATTTGGCACAAACAATTCACAGCAACAAAATAAGCTTCCCCTTCCCCCCCATTTCACTGCCCCTTCCCCTATTTCCTGCACCCTCCCCCCCCCCTTCCCCCACCCCACTAAACAAGGTTCCCATCACGATTGCCAAAGGAATTCAGGGAATAACTTTCCAAAGGAATCCAACTTGGACAAAGCAGATCGATGGTGTAATCTCCAGGATGTCAAAGTAGCTAAACCAACTTCTGATTTTTTTTGTGGAAAAAATGGTGTCAATGAGGTTACTCCTAGAGTGTACAAGGTCAACATCCACCTGATTCTGAAGTACAATACAGCCAAGAGTTTACATCCATTCCAAAAGGCACAAGAAGCCATAAAAACACATTGGGTGATCGTTACATTTTAACACAAAATGGTTTACATTGCAAAGACTGTCAATGACATTTTCAGATTTTTCTAAAGGAACTTTGAAGATTAATGATGTGTTGGCTGGTTGAATTGGAAATGGGTTAACAATAGGAATAGCTGTCAGGGATTAGTGATTCAAAGAGCCAGAGCTCCTCCCTGTTCCGCTCTTCTCACAATTCTTTTATGATCAGACTACAAGGAAATGTGGAGCTGTTTAAGGTGATCTGTACGCCAACTCCATTTGCCTTTGCAGACATGATCCTAATCCTAACAATGAAGAGAGCCACAGATGATGTGGGTGTGAAATTCCTGACATTAGACTGTGACTCGGGTTTAAAATGATAAGATTCAAATCAGAGTAGAAGTTAGAAATGTTTCCATTGAATAGTGTATATTCTGGGCAGACATCCAGCAGTATGCAGGGCATAGTGGGTTAGCTCCAAAAGACTTGTTCGTGGGAAAGGTCCCACTTGGCATTGCAACCTGAGCACTCACAAAAATGTAAATCCCCCCAAGTTCCCCAACCCTTCTGTTTCCCAACCGCCATTCTCTCAGGCAGCCGAGATGCAATGTAATGGCCACCGACTCAAAACACTCCTCCTTTCCGAACCTATAGTGACCATTTGGACACCATTCCACTGACATCGCCGCCACATGACACCTCCCCACTTCAGGTATTCCCAGTTTTCTTTAAATGCCACAGCACATGATGAAGCCCCTGGCTCGATGGAGACTTGTGGTCACAATGCAAGTAGTTACAGTGCGAGTGAGCTGCAGATTATTTGAGCCTGGCGTTGCACACTAAGCAGGCCCAAAATGTGCTGCTTGGAAATAGATACAATGTCAAGATGCCAGAACAGCGATTTGAGATGATTCACACTTTCGTTAAAATTGCTCCCTTTGAATGAAAGAGCGACGGCGACATGAACAGGTGATTTTCTCCCCACTACTCGCTCACCTCCCCTCCACTCTCCCAGAAAAGTACGGCATGTTACATTTGCTCACCGGCAACTGGCAAGGAAAGCAGGGCCAGACGTTGAGCTGGTGGGTGAGCCTGAACAGTCCTAAAACCTTGGCATAACAAAAACAAATTACATTTGTATAGCACCTTTCACGTCAGGAGGACGTCCCAAGGCGATGGATAGTCAGGGATCCGCACCTGAGCTGGTGGTTAGGATCAAGAGATGTTGGAGGGTAGGGGCAGGAGGTTGACCGAAGGCACGGTCGAAGAGGAAGGTCTTGAAAGAGCATAAACGGAGCGGTTTTAGTTGTGACTATCCCCCCAACCCCCACCCTCACACTCGCTTAGCACCAGGGAATATCCTCCACCATGTAACCAGTGTTGCAGTCAGGCTACAGCTCAGGCCAAGGTGGTGGTCATGGTTCCCACGCTCCCACTGTGATGACGGTTACACTGATGCTGTAACGGGGATCTGAGCCCAGGCCCGGGGGAGGGGTTCCGGAAGCTTCTTTTTTTGCAAGGCGCAAGCGGCGGTTAGTGGCTCCCGCACTGGTCACTTGTGCAGGTAAGCATCCAGCCACAACTCCCCCGATTCCTTCAGCGAGCTGCAAGAAGAGGACGTAGAGAGGTCAGCCTGAGCACAGCTCCAACCACAGCCCTACACCAAGCCCCAAACCCCACCCAACCCCAGCACAGGGGACAATAAACCAAATCCTTATTTGCCTGTTCAGGTGGACCCGACAAGGTCCCAAGACATTTTGGAAAAGAAAAGAGAGTTCCTCTCTCCCAGTAGCTTGCTTGTCCAGCAATCTCTCAAATAAAACTGGGTCAATCACTCCACGGCCGTTTGTGGGAGATTTGCTGTGTTCAAAGTGGCTGCTGTATTCGCCCACAAAATCACTTCACCTTGGTGTAGCGCTTTATGATGTCCTTCTGATATGAGAGGCTGGGGGAGTGTGTGTGTAGGGGAGAGGTAACTTACTGCACTATGTCCGCGAAGGCAGTCAGGAGGGGTTTGGACAGATAGTCCTGCCCGTACTTGGCACACAATGACCGCACCAGCGGTGCCACCTTGTGGAAATTGTGCCTTGGCATCGTGGGGAAGAGGCTGCAAAAGATATAGGAGCTTGTGATGTACAGAGGCCACACAGAGTGGACATTACAGGACACCCACTTCCTACCTACATAGTGACCCCCCAATCCCTCCTCCCCCATATACACCATTACACCCCCTCCTGCCCCATATATACCATTCCACCCCCTCCACCCAACCGTGTATGCCAATCTCCTCTCCCAAATACACTATTCCTTCATCCCCACACCGACCAGTTAGATTGTACGTCCTTGGGTGAGGAGGGAGAGGGGAAGAGAGGGCTGTACTTACTGGTGTTCTATCTGGAAGTTGAGATGACCCGTGAACCAGTCATTGAACAGGGACTGATGTACATTGCATGTGGCCTGTAACTAGAGGCAAAAACAACACAGTGCAACACCGTCAACCTCAAAGACACCAAATAGAAAAACTCTGCATCTCAGTAACTGACTGCCCCCACTGCACTGGTACAGTCCATCTATACTGGCGCCTCTTACCTGCATGGTCAGCCAGTCCATCTTCTGATCATGGTCAATATTCATGGGAATGTGGTTCATCTGTGTCACCCACACAAACCAGTTACTCTCGATAAACCTGAGGGAGAGACAGAGAGAGACTGAGACCAGCCCAGATAAAACACAAACATACATACACACGGACAGACACACAGCAAAACACACAGGCCCTCACTGACCATTACACCAGCACAAAGTGACAGCAGCACCATGAGAAGGCTTCTCACTAAAATACATCCCTGGTAAAGTAACCCCCTCCCCATTCCCAACCACTAATACAGACACTCCCCCACCACCCAGACTTCCCTGCCAGCCCCTCCATCTGTGTATCTGGTTGCATGTATATGTGTCTATCTGTCTATCTGATTGCTCACCTATCTGCCCACCTGCCTGCATGCTTGTCTGTGAACCTGTCTGTCTGACAATGTAGTGCTTTCCCCAGCGCTGCTCTGGAGTGTCAGACCAGACTTGGAGCTTATATCCTGACCTTGGAGCTGAGTAACCAGCCAGCTTCACTGACAGGCGTAATCACTTTCCTGACATAATCCACTTCAGCGTTCACCGAACGTTCATAGACCATGTGCGGATCTGGGCTGTGACTGTCAGCGGGTGATGGTGGTGATGGGTGGGTGGGTGGGGGGGTGCGGGTGGCGATGGGGAAGGCTGTACCTCACTAGGAAGAACATCACCAGGAAGCTTTGGAGCCCGAGCAGCGGGATGTAGGTCAGGCTGACACGGATATAGAACGACACCATCCAGGCCAGGTCCTGTGGGCACACAGTAACCTCACATTACACCTCAGGCTCTGGTACAATACACACCCACAAGACACCCCGAGGCAATCACCACCGCTCTCCAAACTGACCTCCCCTCTTGGGACACCCCCCACTCCCCCCCCGGGTAATCACCAGCCCCGACGAACCCCCAGCCCCCAGGCTGCTGTGAGATACTCACCGCCCATTGTTTACGCTGCACAACGAAGTAAAAGATATACCATTGAAAATAAAGGGGCAACAAGGCTGGCGGCCCAACTGCGAAAGAGAGAGGACAGGTCACTGCTGGGCTCTGTGTGTGGGGATGCTGTATGTGTACGCTGGGTGCTATGTGTGCCGACACCGTGCCTTAGTGTGCCGGACGCTGTGTGTGTGCATATGTGTATGAGCGTGTCGGACACTGTGCGCGTGTGTGTGTGCCGGACGCTGTGTGTGTGTGTGTGTGTGTGTGTGTGTGTGTACCAGGGATTGTGTATGTGTGCACTGTGTGTGTGCCGTTGGTTGGGGCAGGACTCACTGAGAAAGAAGTATTGGTGTTGGTGCTGGTATGGCATGTGCCTCGTCTTCTTCTTCCCCACCTGTCACAAAGGGCGAGGACAAACAACGTCACATCCCCACCACCAGACTCTTCCTCCACTCCCCACAGTTCCCCATTCAGGGTCTGGACCCCACCCCCAAGCCTGGAACCCTGTGCCTGGGCTCTTCCCCACTGGTCTACCTTCCCCCCGCCCTCTCCACCTGTGCCCAGGACTCCGGAACCCTCCCCTGTGACTGGCAGGTTGGGGAAGTTGTACTTGCCTCCACGGAGAGCTTCTTGCCCAGGACGAAGAGGAGTGGGTGCATGTTGATGTCGGGGTCTTTGCGGTAGCAGTTGGGTTTGGCGTGGTGCTGGAAATGCATGTGGTTCCACCAGCTGGCGGGAGCTCCCTGCCACGGAGAGAGAGAATAATAGTAATAATAATCCTTGCATTTGATAGAGAGCTTTTCACGTCTTCTAGATGTTTTCCTAGCGTCCAGCGACGTCCAGCGCCATGGGTGGACCTCCTGATGTGAAAGGCGCTATACAGGTGTAATTTTGTTGTTGTCTTAAAGCGCTTCACAGAATATACTGTAGAGTGAACTGACTGTATATTTGTGGGTGAAACGCGGCAGCCAATTGCGCACAGCAGTGTCCCACAAACAGTCGTGGATTAAAATGTTCAATTTATTTATTTTTTGATGAGAGATTATTATCAGGTGTGCGGAGTAAGGAAACTTGCCCAAGGTTTCGCCCAGACCGGGAATCAAACCCAGGTCTCTTGATTGTGAGGTGAGTGCTCTATCCACTGAGCTAAAGAACTCCAGATTGTGTGACACAGTGAGTAACAGAATGAATACTTTGCCTCAGTTTTCACACAGGAAACTGATAAAGAAAATACTGTAAGAAAGGTCAGGGTCTAAAATCGCAACAGTTAAGCTCAGGAGAAAGGAGATACCAGATAAATTACACAAGCTTCGAAGGACAAGGCACATGGCCCAGATGGACAGCACCTAAAGATCCCGAGGGAAACTAAGGGACATAACTGAGGCTTCAATTACCAGACTAGGTTCAGTCATTTAGGTTATGGAAAAGGTATTAGAATCTATATCACCAGCTCGGATTGGTTGGGCTGAGTGGCCTGTTTCAATGTTGTAGAATCTTTTGTCTGTCATTTTGTAAGAGAGAGAAAGAGTGACAGAGAGTGAGTGAGTGAGTGATTGAGTGACCGAGTGACCGAGTGAGCGAGTGACAGAAAGAAGTGGTCAGAAAGACTGTGCTCACCTTCAGGTGGCCAATGATAAACTGGTGAGCAAGGTGGTTCCACTTTGACTTACTGAAGACAGAGAGGTGCCCAAAATCATGCTGCAACCAGCCAGCCTGAGCCTGAAACACACACAACATCGCGTTATATCACACGCCATACACTAACAGCGGAGCATTACATGCCACTCAGAAACACGTAGATTATTCGATCTCATCTAATACCCAGAGCTCTAGAGGGTGACTGTATGGGTTTCTGAGAGCAGGGAACAGAGCACCTGAGGAGAAGTGCCGTCGGGACATTAATCCCATTGTGAAATCCTCTCTCACACACACTGTGTAGTAACTGCCTCTGGCAGTCAGAACAAAATCAGAATCCTGACATTTGATATAGCGGCTAAAATGTCAACATGTGTGAACGTGTTCACTGAGGAATTAATGATAATATTTCTTGCATTTGATTCAGTGCCATATCAAGTTATTGAGACATCTCAAAGTGCTTCACATGATATATTGCAATGTGGATTGTAAGTTAAAGTATGATTGTACAATAATTGCACAATTACTTTTTATTTGTAAATCTTTTTATACATTTTTTTGGGAAGGATTATTATTCCTCCCAGAAAACCATCTGTTAATTGAAACAACCAAGTTCCACTTATTGATAGGTAAACAACAACAACAAAATTACATTTATATAGTGCCTTTCACGTTGGGAGGACGTCCCAAGGCAGTGGAGTAAGGAAACCTGCTGAAGGTTTCTGCCTGCCTGGGAATCGAATCTGGGTCCTCTTGCTTGCGAGTCAACTGCTCTAACCACTGCCCTATATGCTGTAGGGTGTCTGTATTGCCTCATACATACCTGCACAGTGCCCAGCAGCAATGTGCTGATCAGGAAAGTTAAATAGGAGTATCCGAAATACCAGAGGGTGAGCCAGGCTGTCACATCTAATAGCAGGATGTGTACCAGCATTCCCACGAAGAACAGCTTGTTGGGGCTGAGAAGGTTGGAGCGCTCCACCACGCCACGCAGCTCCCGGAATTCCTCCGTCAATGAGACCTGAGATGCAAACCACCATCAGTGCAAGGATCAGAGCTTCCCTTTCACAATCAGCTCCCTCACACTATCAGACTTGCTCACCTCTTCTAGCCAGAGACCTGGGCCACTCACTATATCTCTATTGATGTTCCGTCAGCTTCTCACTCAACCCCATTGTCTAGACCAAGGTGGTACAAGTGGTGGCCCGCGGGCCGATGATTTCACCTGGCCAGCGGATCATTTCCCACTTTATTGTCCTATAAGCAAATACAAGCAAGACACATCGGAATCTGAGACCATCAGGAGACGGTCATTGGAGGCTCAAGCTCTGCCGGGCAATAGGACTGCCCTCAACAACCAAAAAATTGGACCCCTCTGCCCCCAGCATAGACCAATGGTGACCAACCCATGACCCACTGAACACACACACCGAACGTGTCCCCAAATAATAGAGACCAAGTATCAACATTTATTGTGTGGTTATAAAATCAAGAAATATTCAATCAAGGAAAATTTATTTGGTCAGCCAAATAGAAAGGGTTGGCCACCACTGATCTGACCTCACAGACACTAGCCCCCATGTTTATATGATCACATGATTGCAATGAATGTTCTTTGCAATCACGGAAAGTGTGTGTGGGGAGGAAAAGGCAGGGGAGTGAGACTGAATGGATTGCTCCCATGCTCTGGTCCTGAGCTGTCTCTATCGTTCCCAGTGAGTGACGGGCAGAGAAACGGTTGAATTGCATACTCACACTTTTCCATTGCTCCACGCTGGGCTCGTCTGGGGCCAGCTCGCCAATCAGCAGGGAGCCCAGGTACTTGCTCACCAGGCTCTGGTTAATGTGGAATGCCGTGAACGGGTCCTGGAAGAGGAAGCAACACTTACACAGTGTCTACCTGACTCAGAAACAGACATTCCAGTGAACACTGAGTGTCTAAGCCTGGAGTCAGTTTCAGCGCAGATCGAGGCCATTCCACCCAACCTGGCAATGTCCCAAATCTCTGTATTGATATCAGCGTTAATAAACCCAAAATGGAACCTCTCAAAGTGCTTCTTTAGAATCATAGAATCTTCTGCCACAGCAGAAAGACACAATTCGGCACCTTCAGGCTTGTGCTGGCTCTTTGAAAGAGCTATCCAACAAGTCCAACTCCCCCACTCTTTCTCCAATAATGCTGCAAATTTTTCAGTTTCAAGTAAATATCCAATTCCCTTTTGAAAGTTATTATTGAATCTGTTTCCACCACCTTCCATCCAGTGCTTCTAGATCATAAAATATTTCTGCATATACAAAATGTCTCTGCCTCCCTTCCACTTCTTTTGCTTTATAAGAGACTGATTAGGTATAAAGTCAAACAGTGTGTGACCAATCTTATTTGGAGGATTGTTGGCCAGGACACAGGGACAGAACGTCCATTTGAACAGGCAGGTGGAACATCAGTTTAACATTTTATCTGAAAGACGTCACCTCCAACACTGCCGCAGTGCTCCCCATGTCTGGTATGAAACACACACTCTCTCTCCCCTGGAGAAAAGCACCCTGCTCACTTATCCCTGTAAAGTATTAGGCGCAAGTTGGCGAGAGTCAAGGCTTGGGGTAGCTCCAGAGTGTGCATTGGAGTATGAACCATTTTAATCTAATCCCATCTCCTGCTTTAATTAATCTCTTGTTCAATTCCTCGGTTGTGTTAGGGAAAGAATTCTGCATCTCAAACTCCCAACCCCCCACCACCTCTCCAGCAGCATCCACAGTTAGAGTCAATCTCACACAGGTGGTCGATGTGCAACTGAGAAGTTAATGTGGCTTGTAACCAGACTTCCCCTATCATTGGAACTACTGAAATTCACAGCCAAGACTGACTACTCATTTACATACTGGTTGAAGGATTGGCTGTACAGAGCCCATGACATGATTCTGGGCTCAGTCTGCTGTCAGTGATCAGGAGAGTGTGGTGTGACTGGGGCCAACCAACTGCAGCAAACAGGGCGATGGTGGGAAAGGCAGGGAAAGAGCAAGCAACCTGCTGGCACACTGTGCTAAGATACATCCACTCCTGCACACACAGGCACAATACTCTCTCACGCACACTCATATTCACTCACACACACAGATGTGCATACACACCCAAATATACACACATGCACAACACCCACATCCTCCCAAATACGCACATGTGCAGTAGTTGCACACATACACATACACACACACACAGATGACATAGATGGCACTCAGAGAAAGAGTATAAACCAGCGAGGGGGAGAGACACAGTATACACATCAGTGTTGGTGACAGAAAACACATGGAAGGAAATGGGGAAGTTCTAAAAAAAAGAGAACCGACCTGAAAATGACGGAGACACATGTTGAAATGTAACTGACTGAGAGTCCCCAGTCTACAGGGAGCTGGCGGGGAGCACTGCATCTCTTACTGGGTTTGGGAATGACTTCTCTTATGTGGGGAAGGGAGGGAGAATGGGTCTTTCCCTTTGTAGGGGTTAGAGTCAACATAAGGTAATATAACTCTTTCGTGCCTCCACCCCCCAGTGTCACACAGAAATACACACACAAACAAAGGGAGAGTGAGAGACACACACATGCAAATAAAGAGACACACGCACACACACATACAGAGTCACACACAGGAGCCAGCAGTTTATCCAGACACCCAATGGTACTAAAGTTGTATTGGACAATCTTCCAGATACAAATGGTTATTCACTTTATGGCTGTTTGTGGAATATTGCTAAATTAGCTGCCATGATTACCCACCAAATACTCTTGAATCTGTGTTTTGTAAAGTCCTCCTGACCTGAAAGACTATATCAAATGATAAGGATTATTATTATAAAATCAACGTTATCAATGGATGCTTGTTAATCTCTGTGTTTAACAATTTCTCTCTGATGGTCATTATCTTGTTATCAATGATTTAAACCATCAACCTCTGATCCAGAGACAAGAGACTGACACACATAATCTGTAAATATTGAATGGCAAGGTTAGTCTTGAATCTCCTACATTATTTGATCAATAATTTTGCTGGATCTAAGTTTTTCTCATTATAAATCTGTGACATTTCGAATGATTATTAGTTAGTAATCTATTAGATTGTTGGTCTCTCCAATTATTGATTTTTCACCTGTTTAGTTATCTGTTTTGACTATCGATTACCAATATTTCTGACTGATCATTGATTGGGAATATTGTCTTCACGCACCCACATTATTGATCAGGCCTACAATTTCTGATAATGAACGCAATAATCCTTGTGTTTAGTCTACCACCTTGTCACGTCGGAAGGACATTTGAAAGCACTTCACAGAATTCAATGGGAAATTGAATTTCGGTGTATTTGTAGGCAAACACGGCAGCACAATTGAGCACACCAACGTCCTACAAACAACCATGAAACAAGTGGCTAAGTTTTATTTGGAGGATTGTTGACCAGGACACAACGAGAGGGAAACTCCCTTCTCGTTCCAAATAGGGACATGGGATCTTTAACGTCTACCTGAAAAGAGACCCAAGTTTAATGACTCATCCAGAGGCTAGGCATCTCGGACAATGCACCACAACCACCAAAACTGCATTACACGGCAAACATATATTTTAAAAAATTGGAATTATGTTTTAATAATGCCGA
This sequence comes from Hydrolagus colliei, assembly GCA_035084275.1. Classification (NCBI taxonomy): domain Eukaryota; kingdom Metazoa; phylum Chordata; class Chondrichthyes; order Chimaeriformes; family Chimaeridae; genus Hydrolagus; species Hydrolagus colliei. Next base: position 11,217,955 of record CM068757.1, on the reverse strand, counting down.
CTGATTTATTTGATCAAACCTTATTTTTTAAAAAAGAATCACACCATCTCAACGCTGTAAAGGCAACGAGAGATCAGTAAACACAGTGATGTAAAGGTATAACCCGCTGAGTGAATGTTGGGATCTATTTGACTGTTGGGCCAAAGATTACTCGGTCTCTCCCTTCCTTACACATTCACTTCAACACTCATCAGTGAGCAGCAAAGCTATCTGTCTCACTGTTGCTGGACCCCGTCGTGAATATTGATCCCTGATCGGAATGTGATTACCTGTCATTGATCTCCCCGCTGACCAGAATATGATTGATCTCTGATGGAACCCTGACCCAAACGTCGTTGACTGACTTGTTGATTTGATGGATGCCGGTGGCCAAGGTATTCATTTTTATTCATCTCTGACCAGGATGTGATTATCGATCTCGACAACAACAACATTACATTTACAGAGAGTGCCCTTCACGTCGGGAGGACGTCCCAGGGCGCTTATTGATCCCTGACAAGAATATGAGTATTCATTTATTACAACAACCTGTGGGGTGTTGGAGGGGGACACACACACACACACACACACACACCAGTGTCCCGGGGGTGTACCGGTCTCTCTTACCGTGGCGTCCTGCCCAGCGTAGTGTCCGATCACCCGCGACCCTCCCGGGTGCCTCTGACTGAACTGGCTGATATCGTAGACCTTTCTGTGGATGACCAGCCAGCGGTCGGTGCGGCTGCTGTGCCTCTGCACCTCCTCCCAGGACAGCAGCCGGGGGCAGACGCCGTTCTCCGTGCCCGCACCCATCACTGCCCGATCCCGGCACCGTTCACTCCCTTCCCCCGGTGCATCTCACTCCTGATGCTCCCTCGGGGGGGGGGGCGGGCTCTCGAGACGCTACGATCCTATTGGTCGTTTTGTTTTATCAATGAACCTCCACCCGCATTGGTTGTTTTTCGGGTCCATCAGGAATCCTGCTCTCTGATTGTCTGCCGCTCCTGTCCATCCGACATGGAGGCCCCGCCCTGTCAATCGCGGGCGCCTATTGGTCAACGGCCCCGTCAATCATGCACATCTGTTCGGGTGGGCGCGGCCTCTATTGTCCAGAACAGACAGTAGATATGTCACCCCCCTCTTGGGGGGTGGGTGACAGTGGGGGGGGGCGGGAAAGGATGGGAGGTAAGCAGAGGTAAAGGGGGTGGTGAGCTGGGGGGGAGGTGAGCAAGGGGGAGGTAAGCTGAGGGGGAGGGGGGGGCTAAGCTGGGGAGTAGTACCCGGGGGGGGGGGGGGGGGGGGGGAGTGGTAAGTGGGTGGGGGGAGAGTGGGGGGAGGTAAGCGAGGGTCTCCATGGATCCGAACCGGCTCCAAGATTATATGTTTGGCAACAGACACCTGGCTGACCCCCTCCCCCCAATACAGTGTCAGCCCCCAGCCCGCACCCCTGTGAAATCCCATCACCTCTCTGTGACACTCCTGTCTGTCAGCTCCCCAGTGTAGTAACCCCCCCATTGCCCCCAGTGACACAATCCTCTCCATTGCACCGCTGTCACGCTGCCAAAGGGATTCCCAAGCCTCCAGTGACACCCTCCTCCCCAGAAAGACCCCTTCACCCCCCACACACACACACAACCACAGAGACACAAACACACAGGTGGGAAGCCCCACTCAAGCTCCACCACAAATTCCACCCAGTCTCACCCTGTCAGCTGGTTTGATCGGCCAGTTGGCTGACACATGCAGAAACCCATCAAGGTGCTTCAGAGAGGTTTTATTTGAATTGAATGCACACTTTCTCTCTGGAGGTACGAATCCCCTCAAATTATCCCTCAGTCTGTCAAACCCGTTTTATCATAAAATACTGAACAGTGGAAAAGCAACTTCTAGTCTTGTGGAAACACGTTTTCCAATTTAAAATAATGGAATAATTATCTACAATCGTGCCCCACCTTAAATTCCAAGAGATGTAGTTCTGGTGTAGCCAGGACTAACTAAGTAAATGGAGCTGTGGACAGAAACAGGATATCACAAGATGACTCACTGAGGGTACACCTTATAACTTATTGTTCGAATCCTCATTTCTCTGTATTGCCCTTAAAACCTGTATGTCAAGGTGACTAGAACTGTAGAACCCCATGCAGCTTTATCAGAGCACTGAATGGCTGGGTGTGAATTTTTGAGATCTTAACTAAACTGATTTGGCAATCTAACCCTGTATTTGTCTTGTTTTAAAGCTAACTCACACTGTTTTACAGCATGAATCCTGCGGTGTTAAATGGAGTTGTTCATCTCAGTTTCTGCCCATCTCTAGGCAACCAGTTGACTGTGATTTACTGATGCGCTCCTTTGCTGCAGGTGAATTTAGTTAAATTCAATTTGTGTCTGACTGGTTTAAGGCGTCTCGATGCCTGTTTTGTATTTAAAATTGAGGAATTCAAATAATACAGCCCTGGGTCTCTCATTAAATGTCTAAATATCCTGTAAATATCCTGAAAAAGCTTTGCTGGGCCAACCCTAGTATTTGAGTATGGTCTGTGGTTTATACAAATCCTGTTACACAGCAATTAATCTGGCAGCAATTATTCTCATACTAGCTGATAATTACGCTACAATTTGAATAGGAGGTTGCTGGGTGTGTACCCTGTATGCAACATCAGTCACATAAATAGCTCATATGTAAGGTGCCATTAAAGTCCTCCCTTTTTGACTTTTGTGACCGAACTTCCAATTACACCTCCCTAAAGCTTGGGTTTCAATGAGATTGGTAAAGCGTTTTGAGATGTTTACCTGACATGATCAGCACTATATAAATGTATATTGTTTGTTTCTGTTTGTAACAACTCTTTTTGTAGCCCCATTTCAAACCTTTCTTTTCTATCAAGGACCTTTGATAGAAGGTTACTATAGCTGTCACTTCCCAGCTTTGCTCTTTCTTCTCCCCGCGATCCCTCCATGATCCCCTCCAATCTGGGTTCCAAGCTGCCTACAGCACAGAGACAGCTGGTCAAAGTGACAAATGACATTCTGTCCATCTATGACAGGGCTCTGTCTGTCTCCTCGTCATTCCTGACTTCTCGGCTGCATTCAATTCTGTTGACCATTCTATTCTTCTCCACTGCCTCTCTTCTCACCTCCACCTCAATGGTTCTTGCCTGGTTCTAATCCTACCTTTCCCACTATCTGCACTTCGTGGCCACCAACGCTTCTCCTCTAGCCGCCATACTGTCATGTGTGGTGTCCCTCAGGACTCTGTCTTCAGTCCCCTCCTCTTCAATCGATACATGCTCCTGATTGGTGATGTCATTGGCAGGCATGGAGTCAATTTCCACATGTATGTGGTTGACACCCAATTCCATCTTGATGCCTCCACTTTCAACTCCAGGACCATTAATGTCCCGGCTAATTGTCTGTCTGACAGCAAGTTCCCGGGATTCACTATTGTGAAGCGCTCTGAGACTCCGTCCGCCGTGGAGGACATTATATAAATCGAAGTTGTTGTTGTTGTTGTTGTTCTGGATGAGAGCCAACTTCCTCAAGCTCAAAATTGGTAAGACAGAGGCCCCCCGCCTTCCCACCAGCGGAGCCTCAGCCACTAACACTATCACCATTCATGGCTGCATTCCTCACCGAACCAATTCGAAACCTTAGTATACTTTTCGACCCTCAGCTGTCCTTCAAATCCCACATTCATTCCGTGACCTCTTCTGCCGTTCCATATCTCCACAACATTGGAGGCTCTGCCACTACCTCGCTGACCTCATAACCCCATATCAGTCTGTCCACTCCTTCTGTTCGGGGAACACCGGCCTGCTTCAGGTGCCTCGCACTTTCCGCCCATCATTAGTGGTTGAGGATTCAGAATCTCTGCTGCCACACAGGCTGGAACTCTACGCAATCACTCCACCTCACCCCCTCTGTTGCCTCTTTCAAGTCCCATATGAAGACCTTCCTCTTTGATTGTGCCTTTGGCCACCTTCCCACACTCACGCCCCACCCCAACTCCCAACTTGGGTCCAAAACCCCTGATTGGCTAGCTTCCTGGGACATCTTTCTGATGTGAAGGGCACTGCACAAGTGTAATTTGTTTATGCTGTTGTACGATTAGCTGCACCATTCACCTAAAATACAGTTGCTACACCATATAGCAATACCCTACGAGATGGGTTACATTATCGGCACAACAGGCTGACCTCAATATAATAAGGTGTTTTGGGTTCTAAAAAACACTATGTTATTACAGGTCCATGATAAAATGGCTGCCAGTCCCAGGTTGTCAGGCCCATCATCAGGTCTCCGTTGAAGTGAGCTCAGTGGAATCAGGAAGTTGACAAACACGAGACATGAGGCAGAACATATAACATTCCTCAGACTCAATGACCGCTAGAAGGTAGCAACGTTCACTGGCTGTTGATGTTTCTGTTGGCACAGATACTATTCCAGCCTCTTTTCTGTTTTACACATGTTTATGTTCAAGGTTACACATGATGATGAATTGCTACATTGCGGAATCAAGCTTGGCTCGAGAGGGACAGGAATGCAGCGGGTATAGATCTCAAGAGCAGAGTGGCAAAAAGGCCAAGAGAAGCTCACCCTGGCCACATCCTCCCAGAAGCCCATCCTTCTCTACCATCCTCTTACTCCAGTGCCAAGCTATTCCTTAATCAAGCGAGGTGTCCTGGTAAGACTCTTCCTACGACCCTTCCATTCCTTCCTAAGTTTTTGTTGTTGTTCCTGGTACAGTTCTGTTCATTAGTCTCAAATAGTTCTCAGTGTGTATTCAAAACTTGCTCTTTCCAGCCTCGATCGTGAGTCCTCTTGCCCTGCCGTCTTGCATTGCTTGATAGTATTGTTCAGGGTTTACTTTCCCCCTTCTGAGACGCCTCTTTTTCAAGACTCATTTAATTTTTGCTTGTAGCTCATTCCTTTCACATTGGGAGTCAGCCTTGTTGATGTCCTCTATCCCAGGGGCCTGAGCAGTGACCAATATTGCATCCTCCAAATATTCCTTTGAGTCTGATGTATGTGGATCTGTACTCAACTCCTGTACTGTGCAATATAGACGAGATCCTATTTGTCTTGTTTTTCGTGACCTTGCATTGGTCTGACATGGTGAGTGATAAATCAGCCAACACTACTAGTTCTCTTCCAGCTGGCATTTTTTAGTATCTGTGTTTAGAAAACAGTAACTACACATAGAATAAATTACTACACATGAAACCCAATTCTACCTCTCAGTCTCCCACCTAACCTCCACTGATGAATTCACAATATTCCAGTCACAGCAGTTTATCTGGAGGATTCTTGGCCAGGAGGCATTGTGTAAAGCTTGTGTAAAACTCCCTTCTCTTTTTCCACTAGTCATGAGATAGTTAACAACAGGCATATGGCTTCTGGCATCCTTTCCTAAATAGGGCTTTCAAATCCCAGTTGCCAGACTTTCCTGAGGCATGTCAATGGAGTTGATGTATGGTCTCAGTGAGATGAAAAGGTTAGGGCCCACGAGTGCTCATGATTTCCTGGCACAAAACCAGGGGTCAGAACATACTAGACACCTTGTACTTTAGTCTCTTGGTGGCCTGCGGGTTCAGGCTTGAATCCAATGCCTGCCTCTTTAGGTGGGTTGTTGTAGCATTTCTAACATGTTAACCTGGGCTATGAGAACTCGCACAGTATTTGGGGCCATCTCACAATCATTTGCATTGGCAACTACGTAACCATCAGAGAAGTCCAGCACAGCATCAATGTTGGCTGGGATTGTTATAGTGGTATTGCAGTACCTCTGATCTGAGGAGTGTGATCTGCCCTCACACAGAGGAAGCTGAGATGCCTTTATTTGAAAGCAGATTTCACTTGAGCACTTGGTCATTTGGCTCAGGCTTGCCCTGCCGGAGATGCCACCCGGGCAGCTGACTTGCTCGGGTAATTGTGAAGTCAGGCACAAAGTCCACATTGTCCTTTGGGACCGAGCGGAGGGAAGGGGACAATCCTTTCTCCCTTAAGCAACACAATTTGGTCTAATTTGGATCAAGGGGGTATGAGACAGGCCTAATCAGCAGGTCCAACTCAGACTGAACCCCTTCCCTACAGTGTCAAGATACTAACTTTTTAAAATTGGTGACTTACCCCATTGCTGTTTGTGGGACACTACTGGGTGTAACTACCCACAAAATACACAGTTAATCCACTTCACAGTATATCCTGTGAAGCGCTTTGAAACGTCCCAATGATATAATAAGGCTCTGTATCAAATGCAAGGATTCTTTTATTCAAATTATTATTATTATAACCTCGCTCACCAATAAAAAAAGAAATATTGGTATCAGTTAACTGCACACAACCCTAATGTAAGGAATACATTGGTAGAATGTTAAGGCACAGAAACAGGCTGGTCGGATAATCCAGTTTATTCCTACTCTCCCACTCTCTCCTCATACACTTTAATTTTCTCCTCTTAAGCATCAAATTCTCTTTTAAAAGAATACAAGAGACTATTGCATCTGTTGAGGGAATCCAGAATAAGGGACATCATCTTATAATTAGAGCTAGGCCATTTAGTAGTGAAATTAGGAGGCATTTTTTCACACAAAGGGTAGTGGAAATCTGGAACACTCTCCTCCAAAAGGGTGTGGATGCTGGATCCATTCAAATTTTTAAGACAGATAGATAGATTTTTGTTTGGTCAGGGTGCTAAGGGATATGGGGAAAAGGCGAGTAATTGGAGTTGAGGTACAGATCAGCCATGATCTAATAGAATGATCTAACAGGCTCGAGGAGCTGAATATTTTTGTGCTCCTAAGAATTAACAGACTCTGCTTCATCTCTGCTGTGTGGCAGAGGGTTCCCCCTTCCCAGGCACAGGACTCAGTCTGCTCAGTAAATCAGCTCCTGCTGTAATTGTTAGACAAGCCTCAGCAATCGATAACACCCTCACTGTGTAACGAAAAGACATGCACTGGGAGCGAGGTGCTTTTCACCAACAGGTGGAACTGTTGTAAAGGAGCTGGAAGTGGGAGTTCAGTCTGCTAGGCTTGCTTAAATTGTGCTTTCAGCCACTACGCCCCGAGGCTCTGGAACTCCCTTCCTCACTCCCTTCGCCTCGCCCCCTCTTTTCCCAGTTTCAGGTCCCAGTTAAAGAACTTTGTCTTCGACCGCGCCATTGATCACCTTTCTACCCCTGCTCCTGGCTCGGTCCCGGGATCCGTTGTTGTGAAGCGCTCTGAGACGCCGTCCAGCGTGGAGGACGCTATATAAATCAAAGTCGTTGTTGTTGCTCAGAACACATACTGGAGCCATTTCACCAACACTAGGCATCAGAACAGTGCCAGATAATAATGATGATGCCATCCAAGCTAGTCCCAGCTCCAGACAAGGCAATGGATTAACCCTTTAGAGATCCTGAAGCACAAGGCGCCAGTCTCTAGGTCAGGACAATGTGGGAGAGATCAGACGGAATGTGAATCTTGTGGAAATAGGGGCAGGTCTTTGAAGGCGTAGAGAAGTGAAGGTTCCTTGTCATCATATGAGAGAATGATAATGTTCCCTTTCAACTCTTTCCATCCCCCATCCTCAGGGTGGGGTAGAGTATACAAAGGCTCTCTCTGCTCTATCAAGAGGAGCAGAGATGCTGGCAATCACACAGGCTACAAGCCCCATCCCACCGCCTCCCACCAAACCCACAACCACCACACATGCCACACACACACAGACTCTCACAGCAACAATAGGTCTCGGGTGATCTCAGTTGCACTTCCTCATTCAACCAAACAAAAGGCTTCAGCACAATTGAGAAGAATAACCTGATGGGGAGATATTTTAACATGAAGTGATGCAGACCAGGACACCGCATGCAAAAAAATGCTCCATTCTCTGTAAAGTGCATCACCAATTAATTTATTTACAAAAGGAGTTGGGAGAGTGGTGTGAGATCACCCGACTGACTGCCTGACAAACTAGCAAAGATTAGCAGCCACCACCTTCCCTATGGGCACTGAGGAAATCTATAGGAATTGGAGCTTATTAACACAGACATGTGATGTTTTATATATATATATATCTACAACACATATAGTTACACACACATTATATAGATATGATCCATGTGTGTGCAAATACATATTAATGTAATGTGCATACAATGGTATGAGATGTGCATGTAAAAGCACGGGACTGACTCTTTCAGGGATAATTATAGTCATTTTATACGGCGAGGGTCTTGTTTGTCTGCTAGGAATGGGGGAGAGGGTGGGAGAGAGGGAGAAAGTGGAAGACAGGTGAGGTGAGGGGAAGGAGGGGAGAGATTGGAGGGGAGGAGGAGAAGAGAGGAGGATTGGGGGGGGGGTGGGTGGGTGGGGGGAGAGAGGGGGACTTGCGTGCCTATTATTTAGGAAGGAGCTGTCAGACTCAGTGGCTCTCACACCCGGTGGATGGAGGAAGCTCCCGACCCCTCGCTGGTTCGAAAGATCAAGATTAAGCCAATGCTAGCGAGTGGGGGCTGTGACATGGCGTCGCGATTGGTGTAGAGGGCTCTGCTGATCTCCTAGGCTACAGCATCCCATTAATGGTTAATTGGAGCCTTGCAGCGTGTTGCGGGGGCCGGACCCGCATAACAATGAGCAAATGCAACATGAGCTGCTGAAGGCAGACAGGTGAGGAGAGAGAGAGAGAGAGAGAGAGACCGAGAGAGAGTGTGTGGGAGAAAGGGAGAGAGGGAAGGCATCGGGGAGAGAAGGGAGAGATTGATAGAGAGCATATATCATGGGGAAAGGAGGAGAGAAAGGTGAGGAGGAGGCACAGTGTCAGAAGCAGCCCGTGTGCTACACTTGGGAAGAAGTTCAGAAACACAGCAGCAGAACGGATAAGTGGCTGGTGATTGACAGGAAGGTGTACAACATCACCGAATGGTCGAAGAGACACCCGGGGGGCATCCGAGTCATCAGCCACTATGCCGGAGAGGAGGCCACGGTAAGGCAGGCAGGCATTCAACCTGAGCCGCCAGGGCAGCGAGCATCTCATCAGCAGTGTCATTGTGTGTACATCAATATACAGCACTGTGTACAATATACAGCACTGTGTACAATATACAGCACTGTGTACATCACTATACAGTATAGTTATATACATTAATATACAGCACTGTGTACATCACTATACAGTCTAGTTATATACATTAATATACAGCACTGTGTACATCAGTATACAGTAGTTATATACATTAATATACAGCACTGTGTACATCAATATGCAACAATGTATGTACATGTGTATACAGCACTGTGTACATCAATATACAGTTATATACATTAATATACACTCATTGTATACATTAATATACCATAATTATAGACATCAATGTTCAGTCATTACAGACATCAATGTACAGCAACAAGGTGAACATTAACACACGTAATGATATACATTCGTGAACAATGGAGGGCACAGTAACAGTCATATATACACTAATGTATTACTAACTCTGTACAGTGTGCATTAATCTACAGTAAATATGTGCACGTTAATAATGCTGTGACTGTTTACATCAGTGTAATCGGATTACATTACTAGTATTTACATTAGTACATCACCGTGTGTGTTAATGCACTGTGGCGGTTCATCATTAACAGTGTGTACAGTACTGTGCAGTCACCGTGTAATAATACAATCATTTTGTTTACATTAATACCCAGTGACTGTGTGCGTTAATCAACTGTGTCGATTAATAATAATCCGTCCACCCAGACTAATCATTGGTGTACATTCATCCTCTGTGTATAATAATAATCACTTATTCACAATCTCACTTCAATAAATAATTAGTACATGAATAATTACCATCAGTGTGCGTTCACATGAGTACAGAGTGACTATCTGTGCATTGATGTAGAGTGACTGTGTATGTGCATTGATGTAGTGACTGTGCATTAATGTAAAGTGACTGTATTAATGTAGTGTGACTGTATGTATCACTGTAGTGACTGTCTGCGTATTAATATAGAGTGACCGAGTGTGTGTTAATACAGTGTGTGCGTAATATAATAGGATCCTCGGTTGGTTGGGGTTTTTGGCGTGTACAGCTGGTGAAAGCCAACGAGTCAGCGACAGTCACACACACAGAGAGAGAGGCAGCTTCATTTTTCCACCGCTCGTGTTTCGTGCTTTGTGAGTGTGTGTGTGTGTGTCTATGCGTGTGTTTATTTTGAGAGCTAATTTAAAGTCGGGTTCTGCAGAAACAGCTCGTCCATCTCCGGGGAGTCAGTCTCCAGCCTGTGTGTGTGTGTGTTTTGTGTGTGTGTGTGTCCCATTGATGAGGTTACTGCAGGTCAGGGTAGCCGGGTTTCTGTCGGTCAGGCTGTGCACTACAGCAATGGGAAGCGGCGCTTGGCTGAGACTCACACACAACGCATCACATCACATCCCACTGGGTACAAAACGCCGACTTGCATCCGCCGCATATATACAGAACAAAGATGGTTAATATTGCCGACTGAGCTGCTGCGGCATCTCACACACACACAGACTGTTGAGAATCTCAATTCAGTGCCACCATCGTCAAAATAACAAGCGGCAGGTTTGCAGTGGGTCTCACACCTCCATCTACCCCCCCCCCCCCCCCCGCATTACAAAAACAACCTGCCTGTGGTCCTGTGCTCGGGCTGAGAGGGGATCATTTTAATATATAAATGGAGTATAATAATAATATGGTCTGTACCATCCACTCCCATACAATACCCTCCAGACACTACATGTAAATAGAGACACAGTAAAAGTAAATCTAGAACAATAGAGTGAAACACCTCCTATTGTCCTGCCTTGACATCACCTATCAGTCAGTGCCATTCACCAGGTCTCTCTCTCCCACATTAGGTGTGTGCCAACTTGGCTCAGTGCAGAGTCCTAGTCTCTGGGACAAAAGTTCTTTGTATTTCTGCCCTTTCCTGGTTTCACTTTTATTTATCTCAGCATCTCATACATGTCCTTTAGTCATGCTGAGTCTAGTTCAGTGGTAGCTCTCTCACCTGTGAGTCAGAAGGTTGTAGGTTCAAGCCTTACGTCGGGACTTGGAATCACACAGTCTAAGATGAGATTCGAATGCAGAGCTGGGCGTGGGGTGGAGGGGTGGTTGTACAGTCAGAGGTGCCTTCCTTCGGATGAGATGTTAAACCAAGGCCCCATCTACCTGTTCAGGTGGATGTTCAGGTCTCACTATTGGAAAGAGGAGGGAGTTTCTCCAAGTGTCCTAGCCAACAATCTCCCAGATAAAATGAATCCCTCACTCCGTACCTGTTTATGGGACACTGCTGCATGCAAATGGCGACCGCATTTCGCCCACAAATCACACAGTCAATCCACTTTACTGCATATCATGTGAAGCTCTTTTGAGATGTCTCGACGATGAGATAATGTACCATATCAAATGCAAGGATTCTTATTATTTATTCAGCCAATCAACAGAAGTCAATGGTTTCTAGGGAATGTGGCAGAGGCCAGGATACTGGTCACATATAAGAAGCAGCTCAATACTGTAATGGGAAGATAGTGAGTGGGACAGACCCTCAGTCGTTGGCACATAGGTAGATGGGGGGTCATTGTAGTGTCTTGTTTGCTTGGTCACTACAGTAATGTGCACAGGTTGAAGACATGGCCAACACTTACTTGGGTCTGGTTTTTACAGTTGAACAGGTGTCACCAAAGTGGCCAACATCTCATCCGAAGGAAGCCGAGTATCAGCTTGGCTCAGTCGATAGCACTCACACCGCTCCGTTAGCAGCTTGTGGGTTCAAACCCCGTGTTGATACTTAGGCTGATGTTCCAGTGCAGCGCTGGAGGGAGATGTCAGAGATGCTGTCCTTTAGATGACAACTGAGACCCCGTCAGCCCATTCATGTTGATGTTGAAGATCCCATGGCACTATCAGAAAAGAGAAGGGAGTTTCTCCTAGTGTCCTGACTGACAAATAATATTGGTCATTCACATCACAGCTGTTTATGAGACATTGCTAAAAGGCACTATACAAATGTAATTTTGTTGTTGTTGGTGCTGTGTAATATATATAGACACTGCACTTTAGAGAAACCTCTGTGAGTAGCTTTGATACTTTTTGATGAGATTGTTATTTTCCAGCAGGAAGCCTAGTTTGTGATCACAAGGCAGGGGCATCAGTATTGCATGGCTGGCGATTGTACAATGTGGCAGTAAAATAAATAATAGCTAAAATAATAAGGCTAAATAGTGGAGCTAACTGCTTTCAAAATAGAGAGATTATGGGGGGTTGTGGGGGTGGGAAGGAGAGATTATTGACAATATTTTTCAGGCAGCAGGTGCATGTCTCAGTGTTTAGCTGCGGGCTCTAGGTCATTGGGTTACTACAAAAAGAGACTGATTATTGCTGACGTGATGTTAAAGCACTTCACACTATGTGAGGCCTAATGCTCTGCTGCTAAAGTACAAACCTTTAAGGCAGGAATTTATTTAAGTTTTTTCTCATCTCTTTGTGTTTTAAAACCAGTTTAATAATATAATAATAATTCTTGCTTTTGGTAGGGCGCCTTATGTCATGGAGACGTCTCAAAGCACTTCACAGAACATATTGTAAAGTGAATTGACTGCATTTTGTGGGAGATATGCAGTAGCCAATTTTGCACAGCAGTGTTCCACGAGCGGTTGTAGATTTTTTTAAAGGCCATTACTACCCTCGGAAAGCAATCCACCAATTTTATCTGGGTGATTGATTGGCCAGGGCACTGGGAGAAACTTTATACTTTTTCTCAATAGTGTCACAGGAATCTCTAAAATCCACCTGAACAGGCACGGCCAAACCTTGTGTGTTCAAAGGCAAACATGGCAGCCAATTTGCACACAGCAATGTTCTACTAACAGCCATGGGGGATATGTTGGTCAGGACAGCGGAGATAGGAACGCCCTTCTCTTTTGGAATATTGGCGTGGGATCTTCAACAGGCAGAAGGAGCCTTTGTTTAAAATCTCATCCAGATGACAGCACCTCTGTCAGTGCAGCACTCCCCCAGCAGTGTCAGCCTAGACTACATGAGCTTTTAAAAGTCCCATTGTGAGCTGGGAACCCACAACCTTTCAACACTGAAATGGTAGTGCCACCAAATGAGCCAGACTGACAAGATGATCTAGACTGAGGTTTCCCAGGACTCCTAGAGCTCTTAGAGAGTTGGAGGGTGGTGGGGGGGGGGTCTCAATCGTGGCTTCAAATCCAACTGACTGTACAAACTCAGCAGGTTTCCACCTGTGGCTAGTCATGACATTGAAAGGTTGGAATTTTTAATGATGATTATCACATCAAATGATGCGTTTTCACTTCTGGTTGTTTCCAAACCCTAATAAAGGTTACTTGTGTTGTTTTTCCTTTCTAGGACGCCTTCCAGGCTTTCCACCCTGATCTAAACTTTGTCCGGAAATTTCTGAAGCCTCTCCTGATTGGTGAACTTGCTCCTGGTGAGCCCAGTCTAGACCGACAGAAAAAGGTGAGGAGAGTCTCAAGATTTCGGCAAAGTATTTCGGCAAAGTAAAGGTCCCTCTCCGCTATACGTCCAGCACTGCACTGAGCATGTGATTGAATGCTGTCCTTAGAGCGATATAGGGCAGGTGTCCTGTTGCAGGTGTAAAATGAACAGTATAATGGGCCCAAGGTGACTTGTAAAGAGCAGAAAACAGAGGACAAGCTCAGGTTACTGGTGCTCGGGAGCTTCCAGTCTTACAGTGTACATGCTGATACAGTCAGCCATGGGTGGACCTGGTAACCAGATACTAGCCATTCTTCCTAAACTGTACAATAACGGGCAATAAGTAACTGATCTCCACTGGGCTGCCAGCAGCGTTTTGGAGTCTTGGTCTTACTCTGCACTGTATTCCCAGGAGTTGCGGGCTTGTGCTCATTGAAGCAAGTTGTCTGTCCTCATTCCCAGGTCATTTAAGGCACAGGTTAGACGCAGAGCAAAGCTTCCTCTATACTGTCGATCCACACTCCCAGGTCAGTGATAGTACAGGTTAGAGACAGAGTAAAGCTCCCTCTGCACTGATGAAAATCACTTTTGATCCATTATTTACAATAATCCTTTGCTTTGATATTGCACCTGATCAGGCCATTGAGACATCACAAGAAGTTATTGTTGAAGTGCAGTGACTGTGTATTTGTAGGTGAATGCAATAGCCAACTTGTGCACAGCAATGTACCACAAACAGACGGAGAATTGTCGTCCAGGATACCATAAGAAACTCCCCAGGCTTTTTTCCAATAGCACCGTGGAATTCTTCACATCCACCTGAACAGGCACATATGTTCATGTGGCTTAACATCTCATCTGAAGGAAACTGTCACAGCTTCCCCAGGCTGTACTAGAGCGCCAGCCTTGACTGTGAGACCTCTTACAACTATTCGGCCCGTTTGAAAGGATTCTGAGGGAGAACCAGGGAGAGATGAAATATTAAGTACTCTTGAACTGCAGAAGTTATTTTTAATAGATTTATAGAATTGAATGTTTGTAGCAATGGCCTCAACATTCTGGAACGCTGATGGCACAGAAATGGAATAAGCTTGTGCTGGTCCTGACAGTTCTGGTGCCGCTGAAAGGGAAAAGCTTCTCAGCAGATCCAGGGATACCTGGTTGATATCTCTAGAATATCAACTTCCCCACTCCCACCCACCCCCCCTCCACCCACCAACTCCATGGTGTTCTCTCAGTTGCAGAGGCAGCTCTCCCGACAAACAGTCAGAAAAGCAGCTCCAGATATTCACTCATATCACCTAGTGCTGGAGGTCGGGGTGGGTGGCGGGGTGGGGCACTGCTTGCCTGAGATGCCGCACTTTGGGTGAAAAATTAACTAAGGCCCGTCTGCATGTTTTGTTGGATGTTAAAGATCCAATGGCATTACAGTGAGATTAGAAAATAGTAGGGCATTTCTCTCCTAGTGTTCTGATCAACAATCCCTCAAATAAAATTAGTCACTCACTTCATTGCTGTTTGTGGGTCATTGCTGTGTGAAAATCGATTACTGTGTTCTCCATAAAGTGGAGCTCTTGTAGCTCAGTGGTTAGAGCACTTGCCTTACAAGCGTGAGACCTGTGTTCGAATCCAGGCAGATCAGGGCAAAACCTTTGGCAATTTGCCTTACTCCACATGGCTAATAATAATCCATCCAACAAAAAACATAATAATAAAAAAATTGGTAATTTCAATGCATGACTATTTGTGGTACAGTGCTGTGCACAATTGGCTACCATGTTTCACCCACATATATAAAGTCAATTGACTTTTCAGTATATTCTGTGAAGCACTTTGAGACATCAGTAAGATGTGAAAAGCGCTATATCAAATGCAAGGATTATTATTAATAAAGTAAACAGTCACTGTAATGTCGCATCCACTGTGTAGAATGAGCTTAATTCTGTTTTTAACCCTTGCTGTAGTTTATCTGAATATGCTGGATGGACAGTGGAGAGGGAGCTTTACTCTGTCTGTGACCTGTACTGTTACTGACTGGGAGTGTGGATGGGCTCTGACGGCTTTACAAAGTCATGAAGATAAAAAGTTATACTGTAGCCAGAAAGTTCAGAGAGAACATTGAGTGATCAGTGACTCTCAGTCTTCCCTCAATCACTCAGCTGGAGCTAGCTGACGATTTCCGGGCCTTGCGGAAGACCGCGGAGGAGATGAAGCTTTTCAACACAGATCTGGTCTTCTTTTCTCTGTACCTGGGACATCTTTTTGTGCTGGAGTTCCTGGCCTGGCTTACTCTCTGGTACTTTGAGTCGGGTTGGATTCCAACATTCCTCACTGCCATTATCCTGGCAACCTCTCAGGTAAGGAAAAACTCATTCCTGACAGTATGGAGTGTCCAGAAAGCCTTTCACCTGACCTTTACCTGATAGACTGGTTCCTATTTCCATGTCTGCAACTTCCAATTACATTTCACATAAGCATCCCATGAAACAAGGAATTTGGTAAATCCTATTCCCGACATTCTGGAACAGGTCATGACACTGTAATCCATGGAATTTAGTATTAAAGATACTGATTTGAGGCAGCCTGAATCCAAGATGATAATAATAATAATAATTCTTGCATTTTACATAGTGCCTTATGTGTTGAGACATGATGAGGTGCCACTGTGAAGTCTCAAAGTGCTTCACAGTAGATCATGCAGGACATTGACCAAACTCAAACCTGAAGAGCACTTTTTTCCCCACTAATTACATTGTGGAGTTGTCCATCTCTCTGGTTTGGGTCCAGCTGGTAACTCACTTCATAACTTTAATAAAACTCGAGCAGGGGTGAGTTTCCTTTTTCCTTCACCTGAGTGCGGGTGACACGAGATTAAAGACATTCATAATCTACTGGGAATTAAAAAATGGGTCAACCGTGGATTAGATTAATCACTGACCTATTGGACCTGATCTGGCTGCAAACATTAAGACATAAACCTTTCCTTGAGGGAAGTGTGGAGTCGGAGGGCAGGGAACCCAGAGCTCAGAGTCACATCTTATTGCCTCTTCACCATTAATTGACTCTCAGCCCTTGTTGTAAATTGATGGTTCAGTGAAGGAGATTTAGTTGGTGTAAGTAATCTGTGACATTATGCATAGCGGGTTCAAATGCACTTTACAGAACACTGAGCCGTAGCTGTTGGCATTGTATGAAACATAAGGATTATTTGTATGTTAATGCACTATTTCCATGTGGATGACAGCACACTGGGATAGAGCATCCGCCCACTCAGCACCTATTTACCCAGCAAGGCAAAGCCCTAGTAGTCTTAGCTGGACAAGCAGTGGGAAAGCTTACAAACAGTGCTTTCAATGGCAAGCTACGTGTTTTTAACTGGTTAGACTCCAGCAGGATCCCAACGCAAGCTATGGTTCCCCAAGCCTCGGCTCTTACCAACTTGTGTCTAATACTCTCCAGAATTAGGTAAGAAGAAGGTGACATTCCAGGGAGAAAGTTTGCACTCCTTTACAAGAATCTATCCCTGGGATTTCCATGTGTGGTTGGGATTCATGAAATTCTCAGTTTGGATTGGGTACTCTTAAGAATAGTGGTGGGTTTCCGCACGTGTCAGACACCCTGGCTGACCCCTAAGATGTGGGATGAATTGGAGATGATTTGAGAGGGGAAGGTTGGGGATGTGGGTTGACTTGCTTGCTCATCGTTGTGCGATTGTGTTGAGGTTGAAATCCTCTCTCTCTCTCTCTCTCTGCTCCAGGCTCAGTCAGGCTGGCTCCAGCATGACTTTGGCCACTTGTCTGTCTTCAAGAAGTCCAAGTGGAATCACTTGTTACACAAGTTTCTGATTGGTCACATGAAGGTAAGATGGAGGGGCATGGAGTGAGGTGCTGTGGTTTAAAGAGAGAGATATCCTCTGACAATACAGCTAAGGGCTATTTCTTCTTGCAGCACGTTAATGTGGATGGAGAGTGTCTGGGACCAATGGGGAAAGGGTGTGGGGAGAGTGAAGATGGCAGCTTTGGTGTTGCCTGGCAGCTTTGGTGTTGCCTGCACCATTGGTGTTTATAGTGAAGTGTCTGGATTAAACCTGACTGGACGTTCTCTGTTATAAACTCAGGGGGCGTCAGCAAATTGGTGGAACCACCGTCACTTTCAGCATCACTCCAAACCCAACATCTTCCACAAGGACCCAGATGTGAACATGCTGCACATGTTTGTGCTGGGAGAGACGCAACCTGTGGAGGTATGTGAGTAAGGAGAGTGATAGTGAGTGCATGATAGTGGATAAGAGTGAGTGGCAGTGAGTGAGGTCCCACACAGAGAGTGCATAGGCTGACCACAATGACTGACCTGATTCTCTTTCTCTCTCTGAACAGTATGGGAAGAAGAAGCTAAAATACCTGCCCTACAATCACCAACACCAGTATTTTTTCCTCAGTAAGTGTGCTCATTAGCCAACGGGGCCTCAGTTTCATTCCCCATGACACAGATCTGACATTTGTGACACTTCCTGGTGCTAATTATTACCGTCAAAACTGAAATTATACTCTGTAATTCTCCTTGCCAATTATCTCATTCACCCCCATCGATTATATCATTTGCACTCCCTCGATGATGTCATTCACCCTCTCGATGATGTCTTTCACTCACTCAATGAAATAATTCTCCCTCCCTCGATGATGTAATTTGCCCCATTCCTCGATTGTGTCATTCCCCTCTCCCAATTATGTTATATGCCCCCTCGATGAAGTCACTCGCCTCCCTCGATGAGCCCCCCCCCACCCTCCCTCGATGAAGTCACACACCCTTCCTCCATGAGGTCACACCACCCCCTCCACCTGATGAGATCACATGTCCTCCCCCCACCTTGATGATATCACCTAACCCCCTCGTTGGTGTCGTCCAGCTCCCCTCCCCCCTCCCACCACCCCTCCGCCCCATCGAAGCTGACGCTTGCTCTGTGTTCTCTTGCAGTCGGGCCGCCCCTGCTCATCCCAGTGTATTTCTACATTCAGATAACGACCACCATGATACACCGCCGGGACTGGGTGGTGAGTACAGGAGCGAGGGCGCGGGCGCGGTCCCTTTCGTGCTGCACGGTATTATTCTGCATTGAAAATCAGACTCAAAACACAAAATACTACAGATGCTGGGAATCTGAAACAAAAACAAAAGTAACTGGGGAAACTCAGCAGGTCAAACAGCGTCCATGGAGAAAGGCAAAAGAGTCAACGTTTTGGGTCTACAACCCTTCATCAGGACTGGGGCTTGTTTGGAGGGAGAGGTTTCTTAAAGACGTTAAAGGGGGAGAAGCAGGACATGAAGGCAAAGGAGACAAAGGAAAAGGAAAAAAGAGTGTGTTAACACATATTCAACTGATGGGTTGAATATGCGTTAAAGGCTTCAGGGGGAGAAACAGAGTGGGGTGGGTTTCAAAGAAACTGGGGAGAAGAGGTATTTAGTGGTGATAGAAGAAACAAAACACCAGAGAGGCAGGGGGTGTCTAGGGTTGTGATTGTGACGGGGGGAGGTGGAGGGGGGGGGGGGGGGGAATGGCCTGAAATGGCTGAAATCAATGTTGAGTCCAGACGGCTGTAGTGTCCCCAGTAGAAAGATGAGGTGCTGTTCCTCAAGTTTTCGCTGTGAGTCACTGGAACAGCGCAGGA
The DNA here is from genome assembly GCA_035084275.1 of Hydrolagus colliei. Taxonomy (NCBI): domain Eukaryota; kingdom Metazoa; phylum Chordata; class Chondrichthyes; order Chimaeriformes; family Chimaeridae; genus Hydrolagus; species Hydrolagus colliei. The sequence goes on along the minus strand of CM068757.1, from coordinate 11,198,839 downwards.
GACCGTGGATCGAAAGATCAGCCTCTGAATGTTTTTGTTTTTGAATATCAGACTCCCTGTCCAGCTGGTTACTGACCGATCTGGTCACAAATTACTGGTGTTTAATATAAAAGTTTGTTAGATTTTATTTATTTACATCATATGCACGGGGAAATATCAATCATTAAGAAGAGCAAAACTTTCCAACCAAAGACCTGCTCCCTCCAACCCCCACCCCCACCAGCGCCAAACACCTACCCAGCGTCACGGCCCACAGAAAGGCATGGTTGATGAGCACTGGTTTGAGCTGCAGTGATATTGTGACATATTTTAGTGCAGGAGGCGAGGGGAGAGATTCACAGCGTTTAGAGATTCTAATTCCTTCACACTTCAGCCTGTGTCTGTCCCACTTTCAGGATCTGGCCTGGGCGATGACGTATTACATCCGCTACTTTTCCACCTACGTCCCTTTCTATGGATTTTTTGGATCTATAGCCTTTGTCATGTTCGTCAGGTGCGTTCATTCTGGGGAAACTCCTTGTGCTGTGGTCTCAGCCTGGCTCAGGCGGTAGCACACTTGCCCTGGGTCGGAGGGTTGTGGGTTGTAGTTCCAAATTGGTCCAGTCTGATGATCTAGGACTGCTGTCTCGTCAGTGGTGCTGTCCTTCGGATCAGATGTTAAACTATGTGCTGTCTGTTTTTTCTTGTGGCCATTAAAACATCCAGGGAAACTATTGGAAAAGAGGAGAATTTCATCCTGGTATCCTGGCAAGAAAATCCTTCATTTCAATTGGTCACTCACTTCACTTCAAGGCTGTATTGTGAGATGTTGCTGGGTACAAATTTTCCAGCTTCATTTACCTCCAAATACACAGTCACTGCACTTCACAGGGATGCCCGAGGACACTGATGTACTCTGGTGGAATAGTCCAAACATTAATACCAGTCACATGCGACAGGAGAAATTGAAAGGTTGTAAGAGCATTTACCTGGGCAACCAGCAACATGGCCAATATTAAATGTAACTGGAGGATTGTTGGCTAAGACACTGGGAGATCCCAGTCTAATGGGATCTTTAATGTCTTTAACGTTTAAACAAGCATAGACAACACCTCAGGAGATTCTATGAAACTTGAACCTGATTTAATCTGGATTCAGATTTGATCTTTGGGTTTTTGAGGCGTGAATTTCCATGTCCACATAACATTAACAAATTGCATTTACATGACATTTGTATAGCACCTTTCATGTCAGGAGGTTGTCCCAAGCCCCTGAATTTTGAAGCATCTTAGACTTCCCCTCCTTCTAGAAGCTTTCAAAGCCAACTTCCATATTAAGACAGAATTGAAGAATTTTCCAAAATTCTGGGCTTCTTTAATTTGAAGACTAAATGCCCTGAAGGCTAAGATCAAGTGGAATGTTGTGCCCGAGATGCTGTATGTCCATTCTCTACATGCATGCTCTTGTCCATTCTCTGCCCCTAGACCACGGGGTTGCAAATGATGGGTCTATCTGATGGACAGTCCCAGAACAAATAGATTCAGGACATGAAGAAAGTCTGTTGTTCCAGTAGCAAATAAACCGCTGCTCCGGTCGGGCACAGCATGGCAGCCTATTGGGATTTGAGAGTTGAGTGCTCAGGTGATGGGAGAATGTGTCTCACTGATGCTCTGCTTATTCTGTGTAGGTTCTTAGAGAGCCATTGGTTTGTGTGGGTCACCCAGATGAACCATATTCCAATGAATATTGATGATGAGAAGCACAAAGACTGGTTGACTATGCAGGTAACTTCAGCGGCAACAGCTCTGAGCTGTTTGGTAATCCGTTTTTATCCCTGCCCATGATCAACCATGATCTAGTAGAATGGCATAACAAGTTTACGGGTCTGAATGGCCTCCTCCTATTTCTATGTTCCCTATTTTTAGCTACAATGTTAGAATGAATGAGAAGGCATGACTAGATAGGTTAGCTGAGACAAAGTGACCATATAAAATGTCAAATATGACAGAGAAACTAAAACTTGTGGATAAGCAAAGGCAGCAAAACAAGAGTTTGCAGGTTTAGAGTTGCCAATGAAATTTCAAGTCAGGCATCAGAAATATTTCTTTACATGGCTTAAGGACTGGAACACTTTCCCAAGATGCATGATTATTTAAGGAAACTGGACCCAATTAAAAAAAATACAGCTTGATATTGTTATGAGAGAATGGGCACTTAGGGTAGGTGTTTTGGAAGGATAAGAACAGTTGGGGTGAATGGTTTTCTTCACCTGAAACTCATTATGAAGGTAGCTGACTCCCCACAGGAGCCCATTCACTCTCCGCTTAGCTTAAGGATCACTCCCTCGGTCTCATAAATGGTCTACCCAAGGTTTAAACCAAGACTGATGACCTGTTGATGAAACAGTCAACACTGCAGTGTCCAGTGGCCCCAGGGAGAACCATCTGGTCTCCAGGACCAGCTCCTTAATGGGCGGCTTCCCCTCCCATGTCCCATTGTCACACTGAGCATCAATTATTAACCCAGGAGCCAGATTGGGGGCCGATTGATTTCAGGGTCGAGTTTCAGTGCATTGTTTTTCAGAATGTTACAAGTCCAGATGGCAGGTCATTAAACTGTTAGCAGTGGATTAATGTGTCTGTTATAATGAGCAAGCAGCTGCCGGGGTTACTTAGTCTGAAGCCCAAGTGCCAGCCAAGGTTCACCAGTCTGACTGACCCTGCGCAGAGACAGAGGAGAGGTAGTTACCCAATAAATTGGCTTTCAAGCTTAATTAGGAGTTCGGCAAAGAAAACACTTGGCTACAAAATAAAATGGTATTTTCAATAAAGTACAGTGACCGACCAACCGACTGACCGACCTTCACACCATGTCCAGGGATGGGGCAGGGCATCAGTCAGCATTGGGAGCAGATTGTAGGCCCAATGCTGTGAATTCTGCTGTTCAGCAAATGACATGCAGTTCTGCTTGCATTTCAGTTACAAGCCACGTGCAACATTGAGCAGTCTGCCTTCAATGACTGGTTCAGTGGCCACCTGAACTTCCAGATCGAGCATCAGTAAGTAGTAATTATCCTTGCATTTGACGTAGCACCTTATCACATTGTTGAGATGGCTCGGAGCACTTCATAGAATACATGGTAAAGTAAATTGACTGTATTTTGCGGGCGAAATGTGCAAAACAGTTATGGATTAAGTGACCATTTAAAAAAAAAGGATTATTACCCTCAGAAAGCAATCTGGCAATCCGCTAACAATCATACTTACTCCAAGGTAAATAGAGGTGTGTGGATAAGAATAACCTGTCTTAGGTTTCATTCTGCTCAGGAATCAAACCCGGATCCTCTCACTTGGGAGGCAGCACACTAACCACTACACTCAGATGCTGGGGCAGGGAATGGATAGGATGGTGTTCTCCAGGCTGGGGAGACTGACATTCTCCCTTATGTATGGTCCAAGTGAATGTTATTCACAGCTGTCTATGTGATCATCAAAGGGAATGATAGCCTGACTCAGTCAGTCAACTGTGCCTACAGTCACCTTGCCCACCCCCCGACTTGGTGTTGTGCTCTGCCATTGTCAAGCTCTCTATAAGTGCAATATTTTGTTGATTTTATAGGTCCTGTGGTGCTATAGGTTATCTCTCCTGATGACCCGGCCAACAATCCTCCAGATAAATTGGTCACTCACCTCATTGGCTGTTTGCTTTGGCAGAATGCCCGCTGTGCTTGTCTCTCGACAAGCTTGTCTCTCAAATTGCTTCACAGACACAAATGTCTGTGAAGCAATTTGAGTCGTCATTGTTGCTATTCCATCGATCTGTCACCAGGTTGACTTGTGTAATACACACAATACACAATACAGGAGAACCATTCACAGCTGTACTGGGAGCGTGTAGAGGGAGCTTTACTCTGTCTGTAACTCGTGCTGCCTCTGACCTGGGAGCATGGACGGACAAGAGTTGATGGCATTGTGTGAATTGATTTTTCCAGTCTGTTCCCGACGATGCCTCGCCATAACTACTGGAAAGTCGCTCCTTTAGTGAAGTCGCTGTGTGAGAAGCACGGACTGAAATACCAGGTCAAGCCTCTGTACCAGGCTTTCAAGGATATTGTGGGGTAAGTATTATTCCCACAACCATGAAAAGGGGCCCCCAGTCTGAAGGACCCCTCTCAGCAACGTCCCCACCCCCTAATTCCCCCCCCAATCCCACCCCCTCCGCAGTCAGAGTGAGCCAGACAGATGCTTATAATGACTCTCTTCAAGCGTCCCAGAGGGTTAGTGTTAGTGAGCGCCATCATTTTCATGGCAGTTAATGACCTGTCGCCATGTTCGGTGTGACATCTTCTGTAACATGATCGGAAGACGAGTCGAAATGCATCACTGTCAGCTCCCCCATAATCTCATATCACTGCTTTGTAACAGTGGGTAACAGGACTTTGTGGACAACTCTGCTATCTGAACAAATTGAAGGAGCAGATGCTGTGACCACAGGGGTCTCTGAGGCTCCAGGTCCCTGTGGAATTCCAGGGATTTGAACACTTAGATCTTTTCTCTCAAGTCCGCTACCCACCTGATCAATTCCTCATAATTTTTTCTCTCCAGGTCACTGAGGATGTCCGGTGAGCTGTGGTTAGATGCCTATCTCCACAAGTGAGGCAACTTTGGAGTCCCCGCCCTTCTCTGTGTGTTTCACTCTATCTCTCTGTCTCTCTCTCTCTCTCTCGTTCTGTTTCTTTTTCTCTCACCTTTTCTCTCCCTCACTGAATTCTAGTAAGTTGGGGGAATGTACCTGGTTCTCTCAGAATCTGTCTTACTGAGTGATTTCTGTAGTGTAAATGAGAAGCCAACCTCACTGCTGTCAATAGCTAATATGACCTTTAACTGGGCTATTAGTGGAGACAGGGTGGGACCCACACCACCAGTATTGGGAGAGGGGGTTTATGCCGATTTTTCATCTCGATTTGTCACTGATTGTATCAGGAGCCACTTACCCCCATCCCCTCGGACACTAAAACCAAACATGGCCACATGGATTTATAGGGGAACATTCCATTTATTGTACCAACACAGTAATAGAAGAATTTTTTGTCGGATAATTCTTCTGCTCCTTAAAGAAAAAGTTGAAAGGAACCACAGTTAAGCCTGTAACACAGCCAGCTGGATTAGGAAGTGTTTGATTGACCAGCATGAAGGAGATGAGAACCAGGTACCTGTGATAGACATCCAATGGAGGTGAGATCTAGAGATCAGTCACATCACTGGTCATTAACCAAAATCTGGATGCCAAGGCAATGGGCCCTCATCCAGTCAGGATATCCTGCTTAACAGTATCCTAATCATCTACCATTGTTGAACGTGCCAGTGACACCTTGTGGTGAAAGGTCAGTATTACACAAAGAACTGGAGTGATTGGGTGGTGCATGACAGAGGAGAGCATCAGACCAGTCTTTAACATGGACAAACAATTATTACATTGAATATAATCACGAAGTGGATGCACAATGGCTCCCGACGGTTCCTGCAATTCTGGGACGAGACAATGAAAATCTGGATGTAACAGAAAAGTGCTTACGTAGCTCAATCTTAGGCATAAAGTGGGAAAGAGGGATAGTTAACCTGGAGCAGCATCAGAGGCCAAAGGAAGGGGGACGGAGAGAGAGACTCCCCACACTCGGAGTTCCTGCACTACAATGACCGATGTACAAGATGGAGGTTAGATGTGAAACACTGAATGTTGCATTAGCTGAGGATGTGGATGGGGGTTGTACGAGGGTGGGTTGGGGAGGGAGGAGGGTGGGGATGGGGGGGATGAGTAAAGGGACTGAGGAAGAGCCAATAAGAAGTACATCTGATTCTGGAAAGATGAAAGGGCAGATGTGGCAGTGATGGGTGGGGGAGGGAGAGAGGAGGAATATTATAGTTAGAGAATCCAGGCTAGAAAAACACAGAACTTTTAAACCTGAGTTAACCCAGTGAACATGGAGTTCTGAAGAAAATTTCACAAAGAGTGAAATTTCAGAATGAGGTAAACCCAGGTATTACATAGAGAGAGGGGGGGAGAGAGACTTTGGTAAAATAGGGTTATTAGGAGATATAGGGAAAGGGGGAAATGGAGGAAGAATTGACAGTCTTAAATGAGGAGCAAGCTTGATGGGCTGAATGGCCTCTTCCAGTTCCTAAGTTGCTGTGATGTGGAGGCTGTCGGAATAGCTGAGGCCTGGAGACCAGAATTTTAGTATTCATCAAGACAGTAGAACAAAATGACATAGATTTAGAGTTGTTGACAATGCTTCCAGGCACTACATTGCATAAAAGGCGCTTTATAAAGGCAAGTTGTTGTTGTAAAGGGCAATTTTAGCACAGGCACTAAGAAGTTTTTCTTTATGCAAATGACAACTGGAAAAGATTACCAGGAAGGGTGGTTGAGGGCAGAACACTTAGAACAATAACAGCTTGATGCAGTAGAGTGGGCAGTTATTATGGAGGGATGGGACTGAATGCAGGGGCTGGTGCATTTGGGGACAGGCTTGATAAGTTGTGTGGGGTGGTTAGGGAGGGTGCCGATTTGTAAGCGCTGTGGCACTTATGATGTGGGCGCGGTGGGGAGCAGGACTGAAGATGAAGGTAGAAATGGAGTAAAGCTACTCTCTTGTCTTTCTCTAGCCTCGGTCTCAAAAGCGCTGTCTGTCTCCCTTTATCTCACACTCTTCTCTTTGACGTTTCACACACAGTCTCTCACCTGCTGATCGCCTGCAGTGTGTTGTCAATATTAACCATGTGCCTCTCAACTCAGTGACCTGAACAGTGAAGGCATCGTCCACACGATGTGCAGAAGCTGCACCAGTTGGACCTGCTGTTCAAGACTGAGATAGGGTAGATTTTTGTGAGGGTATCAAGGAATGTGGAGTTGAGGTATAGATCAGCCATGATTTAAAAGAATGATGGAACAGGCTCGAGGGGCTGAATGGCCTACTCCTGTTCCTATGTGCCATTGCCCTCATATGACAGGAAGCAGGCATGTGAGGAGATGCCACTAATCCAGTCAGTACAAGCGTGGCACAGAAACTCTCCCCTTCTAACTCTGTGGGTCTGTGGTGATTGCGAGAGTGTTAACACACCAGCAGCGAATTCCTCCTCAGTGTTCAGAACCAGGTTAGACACACGTCCTGTCACAGTGATGGCAGTGGCTGCAATGGTTACTGCGCTTACTTGCAGTGATACAGAGGAGCACTGGTTGCCGGTTTGATCCCTGGTGAGTGCAGAGTTAGCTGATCTTGTTTGGTGTTACCCGGGTTAGGGAGAGAGATGACAGCCTGGGCTCCTGCTCCTCATTAGGGGAGTGAGGGGGCAGGGAATAAGCAGGTGAGACATGAGGAGGAAGACGCGGGAGGAGGGAGTGAGGATCCCGGCCAGGAGATAGGGGCATGGACCATGCATTGAGGACCTCTTTCTCCCTCCCACCCCGCCCAACTAGAATGAGGGTTCCTAGGAGTGAGGAGCCAGCAACCATGGGATTGGGGAGGGAGTGACCCAGGACCAGGGAGGAAAGAACTTTTAATACTGTTTACATACTTTGCAAACATTCCAAATGGTGCCTTGCTGCCACATCGACACTCTCTCCGCCAGAAACTGTAGCGATTTCCTCTGCTTGCCTCTGTCCTGCTTCCACTCCATCACTGCCACAGGAACAGTCCCACACGTGGAGGCCACTTTGCTGCATTTCTTAACCATTTCTAATTAGGAAATTTTGCGTGGGGTCTATTCTGTGGGAAGCGAGTATGCGTTAGATTACACCGGAGGAGTCTTTGCACCAGAAATAGATGGAACAGAAATCCTGGGAATCAGCAACAAGGATTTCGGATTTCTTAATTAAGGAATAATTGCAAAGTAGAGAGCCTGATGTACCATTTAGCAGCAATTTATGGGGTGAAATCTCACCCGGTTTGAAAAGGTTTTCATTTCAAAGTCATAATAATAATCCTTGCATTTGATATAGCGTCTTATCACATCGTCAAGACGCCTCAAAGAGCTTCACGGGATATACTGTAAAGTGGGTTCACTCTGTATTTTCTGGGTGAAATGTGGCAGCCAGTTTGCAACAGCATTGTCCCACAATCAGCCATGAAGTGAGCGACCAATTTTATTTTGGGAATTGTTGGCCAGAACACCAGGACTCCCTTCTCTTTTCAAATAGTGCCATGGAATATTTAACGTCCATCTGAATGGGCAGATAGGGCCTTGATCTAAAGTCTCACCCAAGGATGACACCTCTGACAATTCAACACTTTACTGGAGTGTGAATGATTTCACATCCCAATGTAGGGCTTAAGACTCGGACTCGGAAGCTATCGCTGTTCCAGGCTGACAGTTGTGTGTCATGCGAGTGAACGTCACAGGATTCCCACAGGAATGAGAGGTCTTGTGGTGGGATGAGCTGTCCCATCTGGAGCGTGGCCTGCAAGCCCGTGTGTGACCAGGATCTGTGGGGTACAGCGTGCGTTACTCCAGAGAGCCCGGAGCTCAGGAGATGGGGGAAAAATAAGATGGGGATTTCTAACAAAGGAAGAACTGCTTCCATTTTACCTCTTCCCAAGACAGTCAATACCCCTAACCCTGTGGTTCAATGGCTCAGTCACTTGCCTCAGGGTCGAAGGATTCTGGGTTCAAGCCCTACATTGGGAGACTTTGAGCTCACTGTCCAGGCTGGCACTCCAGGGCAGTAATGGGGGAATGCTGTACTGTATTGTCAGAGGAGATGAGGAGGTAAAAGTCATTATTGAAAAAGAGAGGGATGATGAGTTTGCCTACAAATCCAGTCACTACACTTGACAGCAATTCCTCATGAGGAGCTTTGAGGAATTTGAGGCGTGAATTCAATTGGAAGAATGATACTATAAGAAGCCTTAGCCTCTGTGTTTGGGCTCCCTCGCTGGTCTCTGCCTGCCTACTGCATGTATTCTGGTTCCCACTGATACCTGGACATATATATTTTATAATCTTATTGTGCTGCGGATGGACACACCCTATATATAAAGACATTCTCTGACCGCAATATACAGGACATGCTGTGTGATTTTATTTCTGCTGTGCAATGAGCTGTAGCAAACCTCTGACTCTGGGGGTGTTCATTCAAGCTGCAAAAGTGGTCTGCTGTGTGGATGGATGCCCATCACTTTGGGTGGGGTGGGGGGAGAGAGAAACGCTGTTTGTGCCCAAGCTGTGTGGAGGGCAGGGAGTTACTATTCTTTGTTATGTGCAGAGGAGAGTAATAATAATTAGATTAATTGTGGATATTGAGGTAGGGAGAGTTACCAGGTTGTCTTTTAAAAGACTCCATTGCAAGCAGTTTGGACGGGTGTCCAGAGTAACACAGACCTTAAACTCCCCCCAACACCTCTGCACAGCATGAGCCTGTGGCTATGGAGAATGTTGGATCACTGAGCTCTCAATTTGCTGTTGAACTGAACTGGAACGGAAGCAAGTGGAGCAGATGCAGATAGACACGGGGGACACCACAGACCCAGGACATAGACACACAGACACACACACACACTAGGCGGGGGGGGGGGGGGGGGGGGGTGGAATGGACAGACTTGGGGTGGGGGACACAGAGACGGTGGGGGGATACAACACACAGACATGGGATACACAGATATGGGGATATGGACAGACAGGGAACACACTGACTAGGGGACACAGACATGGGGGACATATACATAGAGACGGGGGTGGGGGACGATGACTGACTCAAGAGGGGGCAACACAAGACAGTGGGGAGTAGACACAGGGTGGGGGATGGTCAGACATGGGGGTGGGTGGGGGACGATGACAGGATTGTCACAATGTGACAGTAAGGGCGTTATGACTGATGGAAGGAAATGTGTAGAGGTTTGAGGTTGGCTGACCAACTCCTCATTAACCCACTGACTGCCCATTGCCATCAGTACCTGTCTCACACACTTCACATTCACAACAACAACAACTTGCACCTGTAAAGCACCCTCCAAACCTAGAGCACTTGTAATTTACATTTCCTTTTCATCTGATGCAGGGGAAGAAAGGCGTGTGTGTGTGGCGCTGCCTAATAAAGGCTCTGTTCTCTGCTCTATACATGAGCATTTGTTTATTCTCCGGACTGTGACCTCTTGACATTAAGCTATCCTCCAAACACGATAAGGGTCTGTGATAAGCTGTGTAAGGATTTTAGTCCCTGTGTCACTGACTGAGGTAGGGACAGGCTGTTTCATGTTGAATGCTGGTGTGTGTGTGTGGAAAAAAATGACTGAGATCTGCCACGTGCTGTGCTTGAAGGCATGCGATGAAACAACTCTCGCTCTTAATTGTTGATAAAACTTTCAAAGCTGATAATAACGAGCTCTACAAAGTAATTGTTTCCTTAGTCGAGCTTTGACAGTTGTTTGCACCAGGCCTCCGAGGACTGAACAGTCAAGGTTGTTGGCACTGTTGGTGCCACTGTATCTTTCCTCGATCCAATAGCAAAGCAAACCAAGTATCTGAAAGATACAGAGCTGACAAACTTCTGCTAACTTCTGACAACTCAGCTCAATTGGTAGCGCTCTTTAGAAAGTTACAAGTTCAGGCCTCACACTTGAGACTTTGAACTGACCATCCAAGTTAGCACTGGGGGAGGGGAGAGCCCTGGAAAGGGTGCTGTCCTTCAGATAAGTTGATAAAACCAAGGTGTGAACAGGTAGACATTAAAGATCTGACACGGTTCAAAATAATTCTCCACGTAGATCTGGGATTCCCTTTGACTCTTTGTGAGATATTGCTGTGTGCAAAATGCTGGTGAAGCAGTCACTACACTTGACAGTAATTAGTGTAAAATGCTCTGGAACATTGGCATAATAAAGTGCTATCAATCCTTTCTTTCTCAGTTGATAGATTTGGTGGCCAAGCTTTGATTGGTGCAGGCAGGAGGTGAAAGTTTAACGGCCAACATTACCAGGCTTCAGTAAGAGGCGTAGATGCAATGGGGGAGTTTGTCACAGTGGTGATACACCTATAAAAGTACCGTAGTGGCCGTTTTTCAATGTGGCCAACAAGCTTTAGTTTCCCAAACTATCCTATATTGTTCCACTACCACAATGTCCCCACATCTCCAGACGGAAACCTAAGAACAATCATTGCCTGCTCCCGAGAAAAGGACAACAGAACATTTAAATACAGGAATAGGGTATTCAACCTGTCAAGCCTGGTTTGGTTAGAATTAGATCATGGCTGATCTATTCCTCAACTCAGTTTACCCACCTTTTCTCCATATCTTTGATACTCTGACTGAATAAAAATCTTTAGACACTTTGGATGTCCTCCCGACATGAAAGGCACCATAAAAATTCAATCGGTTGCTGTTGAAATGCAGGATGGAGGGTATGTGGGGGGGGGGGGGTTTGTGGAGGTCGGGGGGTGGGTAGCTGGGAACTGAAGGGAAGAGGTGAGTGAGCGTGGGAAAGGAGAGTGTGTATGCGTATGTTAATCGTGCTGGCCAGTCACCAACAGCCAACCCCGCTCTGTTTTAATTCACACTGTGTGGAGAGTGGAGACACTGCTCTTTTGTTGCTGGACGTGCCTGAGGTAGCTCAGTGGGACCCAGCCAGCTCTACATCTGTCCCTAACACCTTTCTCCCCGTCACCTAACACTAAACCAAGTCTCGGTCCTGTCAAACGACCCAACGACACTCCGCTTTTCCATTTGGGTGTCCAGGTACCAGGTACACAATCAGTACAGTGCTGGGTTATCGCAGGTGTCATCATTTAGATGAAGGGTTCAACTGAAGTTCCGGCTGCCAGTCAAGGCACTATTCAAAAAGAGAAGGGGGTTTCTCTCTTCCCAGTCCGTTGGCCAACAAACCACCAGATAAAATTGGTCATTCACTTCATGGCCGTTTGTGAGACGTTGCTGTGTGTAAATTAGCTGCCATTATTAACCCCAGAAAGTGATCTGGGAATTCTTGCCGGGGATTGAATCCAGGCCCTCTCGCTTGCGAGGTGAACACGCTAACCACTGCACTACAGGATCCCACAACACAGGGAAACCTCAAATCTCTTAATATTCCTTACACACACAGTGATTCAGAAGATTGTTGCTACAGATGCAGTCGAGCTGCTCGAAAAAGAGCTGGACGGATCCTTGGTAGATAAGGATGTTGCAGGATGCAGAGAAAAGGAAGGGAAGTGGGCAATAGATTTAATGATTGAGCAGGTTCAATGGGCTGAATGGTCTCTTGTGTTCTTATGTTCTGTTAGGATGTCCTCCCGTCGCCCCCACTTTTCCTCTCCATAAAAACTAGTGATTGAGTCGTTCTGGCTGATGGATAGGGAGAAAGCAGTGACTCCAATGTACAGCTTTCGCTGACCGGGAGTGTGGATGGACAGTGTAGAGAGAACTATGGTTGTACCTGCATTGAACTACAATTGACCCAAGAGCTTTGGATGAAGTTATGCCGTGTACGAGGCAGATAGCGTGAGCGCACGGCCCGAGATAATCCTCATGTGGCCTGTGATTGCAGCCTGCGCCAAGTCAGTCCCCAGATACAGAGTAACAAATGGGACCTGAGCTCCTAAAACTTTTTATAGCCAGAGTGAGTCTGTGAGCTCGCAACAGTGTAATTATACCAACCGCTGGTATCAGGAGGCAGATGGGTCAATGAACTTGGTGTCCTCCACTGGTGATAACACCTTGAGCTGAACAACTGATAGCAGCTGGAGTCAAAAGGTCTTTGTGTTGCATTGGAGATAACAACAGAGTCTGACTGGCTTCCAGGACCTGATGGTACAAGTGTGCGAGTGTGTGAACTGTGGTCTACAGCATTAAGCTCCCACAGGAAATGACCCCTGACAATTACCTCCCCAGCAAAATCATCCAAAGACTGTGTGGACCTTAACTTAGTGATTTCTGTGAATATTGTTGGCCTGTTTCGTAAGGAATACCAATCCAATCATCTGGGAGATTGTTAGCCAGGACTCCGAGAGAAACTCCCTCCTCTATGAATAGTGCCATGGGATCTTTAGCCTACCTGATCAGGTGGATGGGTCCTCAGTTTAACAAGTAGGGGTGAGGGGTCCTGAATCATATTGATTAGTGTCTCGCAAGCAAGCAAGAGGACTCTGATTTAATTCTGGAATGGAAGGTTTCCTTACTTCACACGTTTCTGTTTACCTAGCAGTAAGTAGAAACCTGATTGTTAGTCGATTGGCGGATTGCTTTCCAGGCGGTAATAATCCTTCCTCTCCGGGACAAAAAAAAATTGGTCAATCACTCCATGACTGCTTGAGATGCGTCAATGATACGATAAGACGCCTTGTCAAATGCAAGGATTATTAATATTATAACATCTCAGCCAAAGGACGGCACCTTGGGATAATGCACCGCTCCCCCAGCACATACAACATAGGTACAGGTTATAAAATAACCAATGTTCTGGCATCCCCTAATTGATTTAGTTTCCATGGAAACTGTTTCCCCAATTCCACTTCACTGTAGGCACAGTGAGCGCAAGGCCTGAACATACAAATAACTCACGGAAACCAGAGACCTTTATTGGAACAATCTCTGCACTATAGGTACACCACCTATAACATCTCAAAACGATTCATTGGGAATTGCTGTGACGTGTAGCGACTGCGTACTTTGTGGGCAACCACAGCAGCCAATTTGCATGCAGCAATGTGCCACCAACAGCCACCGAGTGACTGATAAGTGTATCTGGAGCGCTACAAACGCTCCTGTAGCTCAGTGGTTAGAGCACTCGCCTTACAAGCGTGAGATCTGTGTTCAAATCCAGGCAGATCAGGGTGAAACCTTGAGCAAATTTCCTTACTCCGGATGCCTAATAATAATCCGTCCCCCAAAAAACCCCAAAATAATAAAAATTGGTCATTTTCAATCCACGACTGTTTGTGGGACACTGCTGTGCGCAATTGGCTGCCATGTTTCACCCACAAATATACAGTCAATTCACTTTACAGTATATTCTGTGAAGCGCTTTAAGATGCCGATAAGATATGAAAAGCGCTATATCAAATACAAGGGTTATTATTATTACAGCACTACACTCCAGTAGGACTGCGTGGACTGTGCGCTCAAAGTTCTCAACGTGGGGCTTGAAGCCACAGCCTCCTAACCCAGAGGCGAGAGAGCGAGTGACTGAGCCAGGCTCACTCTTATCTTGGTGCTATACAAGTGTAATCTTGTTGTTGTCGCTCAGGTACCTTGAAAAAATAGAGGAAATTCTTCAATGAACCAAAGGAGTTCAGAGGGTCATTCATCCACTGCAATTTTCTTGAGACGGTGGCAGATTTTCTAAATCCTTTTTGTCCGCGATTCCCCTTGCGGTGAAAATTAAATAAATATCTATTCGAATTATGTAGGAAACGCCCCATTAGTCAGCGATTGGAAATTGTGGTGTCTCTTAACTATTCTCACTCTCCCCCGCACTGCATACTCACCCAGTGCGTGGGCTGAAAGATTTCCCCACCACCACCAACAGCGACAACAACAAAAACTACAACAACCTGCAGTTAGATTGGGCTCTTCACGAGGGGCAGGTCTATTTTTAAAAATAATTATTTATTTTGTTGTTTATTTGGTTTCTTTGTTCATTTATTCATTTGTTTCAAAGTGTTTAACAGTGGCAGAGCCTGACCCTGAGCCAGGGGAAGTCAGGAGGTGACCGTAAGCACGGGTCAAAAACTCTTAAGTGAAGCTTCCGCAGATCACACCCAGCTAACCAGACAAACAAATCATTGTTGGAAAGTTCAGTTGTGTTTGGCTCTCAGAATGAGCTGCCTCCCAGACACCTGAACTAAACCCACCACTTTCACCCCCTTCTCTCTGAGACATGCTTTTACTGTATTACCACAAGCTGGTCTGAGCGCAGAGCTTAACACACGCGGAGCTCAGTCACACAACAAAGAACACTATAGTCATCCGATGCTTGGAGTTTCCTATCGGTCAGGAATGTGTTAATCCTCACCAGGGAACAGGCATAGACAGAAATAGCGTGCGCACACACACACACAGTAAAGTAGGAATGAAAGGCCAGACTGTTCTCTGGTGTAAGAAGCTACCCTTTCTTTCAGATCTGTCAGTGCTTCCAAGAACGTGATCAACTTTTTCCCATAGCTTCAGTGACTGACGTCAGGATCACAGGACAGCGCTGATATTTAGCTAAATAATACAGAGGTTGTGCCTCTTACTGAGACTCCATTAATCCCTGCTCGAGGGGGAGGAGGGCGGCAAGCTCTGAGAATGGTTGGAAAGCGAGGGACATATCATCCTTTAACATCCCCCAATGTCTCAGCAGCCTCATTCTATGAGCACCTGAGCCAGACTGATCTGCAGGCTGTGAGTGTTAATATCCACACAAACCCCATAGCCAAACACAGAGAATCTTATTCTTACTGTGCAACAACAGGGCTTGTTCAAATCAAGTCGCTTGCGATATTTAAAAGCAAATTTCCCAAACATTCCAAGAATGAACAATATACAGCTTTGCAGAAAGAGCAGAAAATGCAATTAGAGAGAACTCTGGTGGGAGAGTTAGCACAGCATTGGCACCATGGGTAAGGAACAGACAATTGGTTTAGAGAGCTCCAGTGTGAGCAAGCACCGGCATAGTGACAAGTCAGACAGCCTCCTCTGTGCTGTAATTCCTATGATTCTATGGATATAATTCCCACAGTGACAGATAAGGCTAAACTTACCAAATGCAAGGATTAATATTATTATAACCTTGTCACTAGCCTTTCAAATTGATGTGTTAATTTGCTGATTATCAGCTGTCCGTCTCCACCACCATTGCATTCAATGTTTTATCTTTTTACAATTTTACTCCTTTGACCCTTTCCTGAAAACAATGGTTGACCTCTGCTGTGTGCTGAGCTGGCTGATTGGAGGCTACCAGAGGCTCACCTACACAATGTTGCCCGACTCTGCCATTACCTTACCCCCAAGGCTGCTGAAACCCTCATTCATTACATCCCAGCTTGACTACACAAACAGAATTGGGAAGGCCCTGCTTGTCGGCCTTCCCAATTCCTCCCTCCACAGGTTGCAGACACTCCAGAACTCTGCAGCCTGTGCTCTCTACCGCTCCAAGCTTCGTGACCCCCATCTCAATTCACTTTACAGTATATTCTGTGAAGCTTTTTGAGACGTCTAGAAGATGTAAAAAGCGCAATATCAAATTCAAGGATTATTATTATTATCTCCCCATCCTCGCCCGACTCCATTGGCTCCCCATCATCCAGAAGATCCAATTCAACATCCTGGTCCTCACATTCAAAGCCCTCCACTGCCTCACCCCACCCTACATCCATGACTTCCTAACCCCCTACCAACCTGCCCGTCCCCTCCACTCAGCCTGCTCCATGTCCCCCAACCCACCCGCCCCACCATTGGCAGGCGAGCCTTTAGCCACTCTGCCACCAACCTCTGGAACTCCATCCCGCAGTCCCTCAGCCTTGCCCTCTCTCTGGTCTCCTTCAAGTCCCGCCTCAAGTCCCCCCTCTTCGATGGTCCCATCGGTCACTCCAAATCCCCGGCTTTGGAGGATCCCCAAATCCTCCAAACCCTCCACCTCCCTGTCCCCAGCTCGGGTCTGAAACAATGACTGTCCAGCGCCTTGGGACGTCCTCCTGACATGAAAGGCGCTATACAGGTGTAATTTTGTTGTTGTGGTTCGTGAGCGTCCCTCCAGGGAAAGAGTGCGCATTCCATTCCAACAGTATATCTCTGGGTTTTCCATGTGTAGGTGGGATGCAAAGAAATCTCAGTTTAGTTCTTAAGCCTAGGGATGGTGGGTTTCCTCATGTGTCAGACACCCAGCTGAATTAATAAGAAATGAATGACTACACATTGCAGTAAATGCAGTTTGAGACATCCTCCTGACCTGAAAGGCGCTGTATGAAATGCAATGATTATTATTTATTACACCACAATGCTGTAAAATAAACTACACACTAAAAGCTGTTTCTATCCATTTTTGGATATTCGTTGCATATTAAACCCTATTCTAACTGAGGAAGCTGCCAACCTTTGTGTGCAATGTGTGTGTTATTCACTGGACTAGACTGTGAGCACCACCTGCAGGATACAGAGGGGAATAACCTCACCATCTTTGAACTCACTATCAATAATAAGGCGAGGTGGAAGCTTTTTCTTGAATCTACAATATTTCTCCTCTAATGTTTTCCTCTCTTCTCAAAGAGCTGACCTGCGCTGTGTATGGGGGGAGGGGGGGCAGTTCCTTGGACCTTTTACACTCTCCAGAACTGCACCCGATTGACTATTACTCACTCAGGCTTCACAACTGAGTTCAGGTAACTGAGGGCATACCGGGGTTCTGATCTAGGACTCGGTTCCACTCTGGACGATGCAAAGATATAAATTTTAGCTTTGGAAGCTGGATGACGTCATCAAGCCCACTCCCTACATCTTCTCCATCTAATAATACGTCCAAAAAAACCCACAATAATAAAATTTGGTCATTTCAATCCACGACTGTTTGTGGTACACTGCTGTGCGCAATTGGCTGCCGCGTTTCGCCCACAAATATGCAGTCAATTCATTTTACAGTATATTCTGTGAAGTGCTTTGAGGCATCGATAAGATGTGAAAAGCGCTGTATGAAATGCAAGGATTATTATTATTATATTCTCAAAATATCTTTCTCTTAGAAATATCTGAATGGATTCTGCCTCTGAGCCTTCCTCCGTTGGCCACAGTCTGTGTGAAGAAATGCTACTGTGCAAGCTCCGATTGTAGGATTATGTCCCTTTGTTTTTGATCCCACGATCAGAGGGGTGAATTGTCCACTGTCTAGCCTATTTATAAACATCTTGGCCCATACTGCATTCACTGCCTCCACTGGAGAGATTCTGCAATACGTTTATCTTTCAGTATTTACTGAGCCTGCAGTTGCCAAAAACTCCACCTTCCCCCATTTACGCAGTTTATTCTGGTTACTAGGTTATTGGTTGTCATGGTACCTGTACATGTTGCAGTTGATGGAGTTCAGCTCAGACTATAATTAACTTAAAAGTTCTTGGATTTAATGACCCAGCCCCACCACCCCCCTACCCCCTCGCAACATATCCCTTCATCTCATTCTGTTTCAGCCACAGACACCACAGTCCCCTTTCAGTCGCTGGGAGGTCTCGCAAAGGATAGACTGGGATCCAACGAAAGGTCATTGACCTGAAATGCTAACTCACTTTCCTCTCTCCATAGATGCTGCTTGTCCTGCTCAGTGCTCCCAGCCACTTTTGTTTTTATTTATTTCAGATTTCCAGCATCTGCAGTATTTTGCTTGTTTTTTGGACAGGAATCATCAGCCAAGCCTGTGATTCCGAGTACACTGCAGCTTCCAAGACTGTAGATACAGGGAAACGGTCAGCCTGGCTCAGTCAGTGGCACTCGCATCTGGGTTAGAGTAGAGTGTTGTGATTTTGTGCCCTGCATTAATGACATGAGCTCAGTATCCAGGCTGCGATGGTATCAGTCATTAGTCATCAGTCAACTGCATTGTCAGATCTGCTAGTTATTAGCACAGATAAGTTTTGCCAAACAAATGAAATCCTAGGGTTCAAAATTGCCTTTCCTTTGACTATGCCACTTCATCATATGCTATTTTTGTGAATATACCCCATACTAGGCCCATGCTCCATCTACAGCACCCCTCTCAGAGGGCACAGTGAGGGCAGATCACATTGTCAGTCAAATCATAATGTTTTCAGTAACATTCTCTCATTATGAAGAAGTCACGGAGGCATATGGAGCACTTAGCCCACAGTTGGATGGTCAAAATTGCCTACTTTCAAGGTGAATGGTTAACAATAACCTTTTATAATCCTTACAAGAATAATCTTTGCATTTGATATTGCGCCTTATCACATTTTCTAGACGCCTCAAAGCACTTTGTACTGTAAAGTGAATTGACTGTGTATTTTGTGGGCAAAACCCGGCAGCCAACTGCCTACCTCAGGTCCCACAAACCATGGTGGACATTGTGCCTTATCACAGCATCAAAATGTCTCAATTCTATTCTTTGATGCTATTTTTTTTTGCAGAGGTGTAGTTCTGTGCATTTGCTGCCCTAACCAAACAGGCTGAAAGGGAGGAAGAGGTTCAGTGCAAAACAATCAATTCTGTACAAACATAGTTTAAAAAAAATAAACTCTTTTATTGTTTTTAGAGCTTCTTTGGTCGTTGAAAGGAGCCAAGAAAAACTCGACCGATCTTTCAGCACAGTTCACTAAATTCTGACAAGTTTGGAAGAATGGACACACATCCACTTTCCTGTCAAAACAAAGATTTCACAATTAAAGTACAACAGCAAAAAGGCACATTTAAATCAGGTCACGGGAGTGGGTGAGGGGGAAGCAAAATAAACAATTCCTACTTCATTCAGTCCAATACAGTACTTGCTCAACACCCTCCACTATCTTCAGCATGTAGGGAAGCACCAACCACATGGAGCTTTAAGATGAAACAACATTGGATGGATGCAAGTTCCACCGTCCTTTATTCAGTTTCTCTTTGAAAACACATTTATCTAAACAGTCTAGGACCTTAACTGCAGGGAATCCCTCCATCCCATACTCATACTTAATCGGGAAGTAAGGGTATGAAGGGATATGGATCCAATCTAACCCGTGACTTGTGACTACACTGATTGTCAAGATGATGTTTTGCTGCATTTTGTGAAATTGTCCATACAAACTGGACGTGGATAGTGCCTGAGATTAATTAAACCAGCCAGTCAACCACTTAACTGGATTCTATGTGAGAAAATTGGCTTTTTCTTGTCAATTGGCAAGTCCGAGACAACTCGAGCAACGCTCAATTCAGAACTGACGAAAGCTCAATGGTGCATCTGATGTAAGAACGGATTATTTAAGGCCAGTCTAGCCAGAGGAGCACAGCTCTGCTCTGAGCAACGTAGCTCAAGTTACAATCAAATTAGGAAATTGGTCCCGGATCCACGAGGATTTTTTTGCTCACCGGGTGCCTTGAAACTTAGAAACCAATCACCATGATTAAGAGTGTCCAAACCAGTCACCGTTCCATGCCAACTATGCATGGAAATTACCATGTCTCGAATGGAATGCATACTATAGGGATCCACTGGTTTACCTCATTCTAGAGAATACTAGGCACAGTTTGGCAAAGCGGAGGCTTGAGGCCTCCAGAGTTTTAATATATAAAAGTGCACAGCTCTTTCAATCATGATAAAAGTATACCTGGAAAAGCCAGACTGAAAGCACGCTAAATATGAAATCTGTCACTGAGCCAAATTACAACCGGAGCAATAAATAGACAATAAATAGCTGTCCATTTACAATTCCTCTCGATCACCTCTTGTAGCTCACTTTTGAAGCAACTAGAGATGACCGAGAGACCTCACTAAGTGTTCAGATAGAATTTTTATAACATTCGAGATGCTAGGCTACTCAATGGAACAACTTCCCCTAAAGCACAGCTTTTTTCCTGTGCTCCCCATGTGTAAATATTAAAGCATTATCTCAAGTAGGTTACCTTGAACCAGGTGGGATGGCAGCTGAATGGTGGAGGAGAAAGACGATAAAAAGCGTGGTCGAAGAGGGAAGTCTGGAATCGGACTTCTAACATGGGGAGGGAGTCGGATGTACTCCGGGATGTGCAAATGCACGTTGTTGAATCCTACAGCCTGGAGGTACAAACAGGCTGGAGAGGCCTCTTTATAGTAGTGTAAATAATAGTGGAACCGGAGAAGCAGGTATAAAAGGAGATGAAATCCTGCACAACCAGCTCCCATTGCTGAAACCCAGTTTCTCCCAAACCACACATTTCTCAGTTAGTCCAAATTTGGATCTTATGTTACAAACTAAAATCAACCTTTTCTGTAATTTTATTTAATTATAAAAAGTCAAATATATGACATTGTCTGGGGTAAATACCCCCTTTGCACTTATTTGAGGACAGCTGCTTAATTACTAGTGAAAAATGCACTCTCGGGTTATAATGTAGGGACAACTGAACCATGTAATCTAAAGCTACACAAAGGCACCACTCAAAAAGGGAGTTTCTCCCAGTGCTGGCCACCGCCCAGATAGAATGAGACATTCACTGCATGGCCGTTTGTGGGACACCGCTGTTGCTGCTACATTTGTCTACAAGTCCACAGTCTCTACACTTCACAATAAATTCCTATCAAGTGCTTTCAGACGTTTCAATAATGTGATAAGATGCTACATCAAGTTCAAATGCTTATTATTACACTGTATATTTTTGCTGGGTGTGGGTTAATATTGAGCTTTGATTTTAGGTTGAAATTTGAGAGTTGGTATAGAAAAGCAGGCCCCTGCACGTACCATTCCTTGATTGAGCTCTGAATCAACTCTGTGGTAATATTAACAGTAATGTACCCCTTTGGGAACAAAAATAGAGCCATTTTGATACCAGATACAACGCAAATGAATAGGAAAAGCCTCCTGGTAAAACCGAGTATTCAGAGTAAGATCAAATCAATCTTTCGCCAACTAACTCATCAACAAAAGAATGCACCTCAGTCTGTTAGAAATTGGTCCCTCTAATCATAAAGTCTCTGTGTCTGAACTCCAGTTCCCAATTGCACTTCTGTTCATATAGTTTAGCCAAAGGGGAAAGGTCTTGTTGGGGTCACATTGGTTGTGCTCTACCTATGTAGTCAATACCAGAGTGTGATGTAGTGAAGAGCACTGAGTCAAAGATTGAATTCCCACCTAGTGTAACATTTACAACCAGGTGAGGTTTAAGACCATTTAGCCTCAAAATTTAAGATCACACAAAGTTTTAGAAACTTCTTAGTTTGAGTCAGAGCTTGGGAGTTGTTTTGTGTGGTTCTTGAAACAAAATCTCGCAAATTAAGACCGAAGTTAAGTGTTTTCTACAATTCTGCACAGTTTAAAAATTTTTCAAAACCAAATGGTTCCACAGATTAAGATTAGACTGAATTTCAGGCCTCCAATGGCGTGAAAAACACATCTATACACGTCAGCTCAAACAAGGAAACAGGCCCTGGCCTGATCTCATTGATATTCATCACTGAATCAGCTGGTAACTTAAATGTTCTGCTGCTACAGTGGAACACAATTCTCTGGGAACATTTCAGCACAAAACTATTCCCCACTGACAACAGGCTGGAGCCAGAAATGCTAGTTTACGATTAGCTTGAAAACAAGTAGAAGTCAATGCAGACCGTCATTCAGGCAAAGACTGACACCTCGTGTTGAGGTATGCATGTTATTCCTGCAAACAGATGAGAAATCACAAGGTGTTGTGATAAACTATAGATATAAAAATTTATTGTACAGAATATGATAACATTTAATGCATCTGTACCTGCATTTCTCTCATCAAAAATGTGTACAAAATAGATTTCACAATACCAGCAACTGATATTTCACTCTTTCATCAGCAATAACCTAAACAGCTCAAGATCTATAGTATGATTTTCAGCTCTGAGGTCTTTGGGTGAACTAAACACGGGTTACCCTAGGAATCGTTTGCAAACTAAAGAAAAGAGAAAGAGCTAGCATCCCATCCAGCAACACAAGCCAGTGACAGCGATAACCTTTTGTTGTTCACATTACATACATAATTTAAGATACATGATCAGGCGTTCGTTCACCGTTACACTGACAATGTTAAATCCCTGGCAGTACACACCTCAACATGGCAACCAGTAAGATTGCCTCTCCCCAAGAAAATGTTAAAAGTACGGTCTATTGAAACGAAGGGCACATTCAGTGCTGAGCTCCATTCATAATGGAATAGACCTAAACAATTTAATGATGCGAATTATCCCTGGTTTTCTCCACAACGCACTCAGATGTTAGTTTACCACAATTGGTCTGCCAAGTCTACATATCTCACGAATAACACATTAACTCCCAATTTAGGTTTAGTGTATATATTTTCTGTAAATAGCCTGTTATTTTAATTATAAACAATAAATAATTTCATGTCTTTAAGATAAACTAAACCCGCTTCCTCTTGGCTCTCATCACTTTCCTTTTCAACTCTTCCTCTTCCTTTCTTAACTCTTCTTCATCTTCCAAGATACCCATACGCAAGCTGGTGAAAGAGACAGAATGGCATTAATATGTGTTAAGTGACAAGGAGACGGGGGAGCAGTTATCACACACATAGCTAGCCTTTAGCTTCTGGCTTCGAACAATCTCTCACTCCTTCTGATGTGACATTATAAATCGGGGTCTCTATTTAGGCGGATGTTAAAGATCTCAAAGATCCCAAAAGAGAAGCGAGTTTCTCTCTCCCGGTGTCCCAGTCAATAATCCCTCAAACTTCATTGCTGTAGAACATTGCTGTGCACAAAATACACAGTCACTACAGTTTACAGTAAATCCTGTAAAGCACATTGAGACACACTCCTGATGTGAATGAAGCTGTGTCAAATATAAGTAATAATGTTGAAAATAGCACTTTGTGCCACCAATATGCAATTCAAACCTTCAGATTAATAATGGCAATATTAAAACAGTTTCCTCAAATATATACTTGGAACACTTGTTCTCATTATCCCCAGCACATTACTGCACTGTACAATGTAGCCTCCAGTTAAATTAGCCATTCACTTGATTGCTGCTTTTAGGAACTTGCCGTGAGTAAAACGCTGCTACACTCAACAGTAATTCTCTATGAAACATCTGACTAGGTTAGATATTATATCAAATGCAAGGATTGTTTAATATCACTGTACCTCTTGGCCTCCTCGTTCTGCTGTTCTTTCCAGCTGCTCTCCATGTACCGCAGAGCATAGTCACTTTCATCCTTGTACCTGCCGGGCAATGCACAAGCACATTAAGAGCTGAAGGGACTGACTATACAAATGAGCCAAGCCTGTGGGGGCGCAGTACTGTTGTATAGCCAGCTTCACAAGGTGCAAGACTCAACATCAAAGCAGTTAGGCTATCTTCAAATAAAAATCAACAAGCCACTGGCTAAACTAGGTTAGTTAGGAAAGAGTAGAACAAGCAAATCAGACAAAAACAGCTATTTAATAAAAAGAGGGTTCTCTAGCGCTCTATTTGCTGAGTGTCTTTGAGGCTCTCTTTTAAGTGAAAGGTGTGATATGAACGTGATTCCAAAATAGCACTCTTTTTGTTGCTGGTTTAATATAAGTTATAATCTCAAACGCATACACAACCTCTGCTGATTACTCTGTACTAAGCTCCAGTGTGGCCTCACATTACAACAGTTTTGACATATCAGATGATCTAACCACAGAACAAGAGTTGAAATGGGAACTGCAAATCATGTTATCATTAACATGGCTTCCAAATAAACCCACAGTTTGCACAAGCACACTTGCCGTGTAAAGCAGCGAGGTTACAATACTGGCTAAATTATGACCAATTTCTGTCTGTAGATATTACAGGAAGAACCATGGGGTTAATGGCAGAGAAGTCAGGCTTACTTGTTCCTGTCGTATCCAAAGATTTCACGGATGTGCTTTGAGATTACGTCTTGCGATTCTCCTCCATTGTCAATGAAGTCCTCCATTTCAGAATCATATTCCTCATCCTCTAGCCTTCGCTTGTAGCCAGTAAGTAAAGGTGGCTTTGGAGGACCTGAAGCATAAGGGAATGATTCAGCATAATAACTTGCACTTATATAGCACCCTCCAAGCAGGGTAGCGTCTCAGATCGCGTCACAGGAGCAGAGACCGACATTGAGCTGGGGGTGGGGGGGGAAGGTACAGTCAAAAAGGAAGATTTTCAGGCGGGGCTTGAAAAAGGGGGGAGAGGGGGCAAGGTGGAGGGACTGAGGGAGAGTGTGTTCCAGAGTTTCGGGGTGAGGCGGCTGAAAGCGCAATCTTCAATGGTGGGGCAGAGTGTGCGAGGCACAAGCAGGGAGCTGGAGCAAATAGAGAAGAGGTGATTAAATGGAGAGTGAGGAGGTCGGAGAGGTAGGGAGGTACCAGGGATTGAAAAGATTTGAACATGAATGTGAGGATCCTGAAGTCAATCCAGTCGGTGTTTGAGAGCCAGACCAGACCTGGTGAGATGAGGGTAGAGTCAGTATGCAGGCGGCAGAGTTCTGAATGAGTTGGATCTTTTAATTAGTGGAGTGCAGCTGGGGAGATCGCCAAGCAGTGCGTTTGAGTAATCCAGGTGGGAGAAGACAAACTCATGGACAAGGATTTCAGCTGCATTTGGGGTAATGTATGGTTGGAGGCAGGAATGTGGCAGTGGTGGAAGAAGGCAGTCCTGGTCAGGGACCGAATGTGGGGGAGGAAGGACAGCTAGGGATCGAACCATATGCCTAGATTGTGCATTGATCCGGTGAGTGTGAGGGAGAGCCAAAGAAGGTTGAGGAGTCCAGATCCGCATGAGTGAAGAAATTGATGGGAGCCACGGAGTACAACATCCGTCTTGTCCACATTCAGCTGCAGGAAATTTGCACTCATCCCTGGTGTCTGCCAATAAAGCTGATAGCATATCAGCGGATCTGGAGCATTGCAATGTGAAAAACATTCCTACAGTCTCCACAGCCCCACACTAGAGACAGGAATAGGGATGTACACATTTAACATTGGTTCTACGCAGAAGCAGATCACAAAATTAATAAATTACTGGTTACCTGGAAAGGACCAAATTCTTGGAACAATGTTAACAACTTTCATTTACACAGCATCTTTCACTCTGTACACTGAGGGGTTCGGATCAGAAAGGTGTGGAGGGGAAGATTTAAAAAAAACAACTATATTTTTGTGGGCGAAACGTGGCAGTCAATTGTGTCCGACAGCAGTGGGACACAAAGGATTGCAGATTGAGTGACAAAAATTTTTTACATTTTTTTTAAAGGGATTATTACCTAAGGGAAAAGTGATCCGCCAATCGACTAACAACGGGTTCCCACTTACTGCTAGGTAAATAGAGACATGGGGAGTAAGGAAACGTGCCCAACGTTTCGCCCTGCCATGTCTCTCATTTGCGAGGGGAGCTGTGCTCTCACCACTACAGGACTCCACCAGACATGGGCTAAGAAATTGGTCTTGTGGCCCAAAGACATTGCCGGAGCTGGCCAACAATACAAAGCTATTCTGAGGTGGTACCTGGCGGTCGAACCATTTGCCGAGCTGCAGGTGGTGGTCTCATCTGCCCACTGTGGGGCCTCGGGACGAAGCTTTTTGAAGATATGGTTTCCGAAACCACAGTGCACTTCGGCTTAGGTGCTTCAACTACACTTCCAGATGCAGACTCTTTCACCCTCTCAGACCGTTCAGGTCCTGTCCGCTGGGTGCTGCCAGGCACAGCTCCCAAAGAGTTCCTTTGTCGCACTGATCCCGAGCTGCCCATGCTCTTGTGTTGGGCGGGGCTGGAGTCACGGGCAGGGCCGGAGTCACGGGCAGGGCCGGGCCGTGGGGCCACAGAATTGCTCACAGCCTTTAATCGCCCGGGGCCTGAGCTCCCTCCACTGCTCACACGAGGAGCCCCCGAGCCACTGCTCACACGAGGAGCCCCTGAGCCACTGGCTTGAGAGCTGCCTGGTCGGGGCTGGCCTGATCCATTTGTACTTCGAGATCGATCCGGATCTGGAGTGCGCACGTTTTTGGGGCGCGCAGTGCTTGGAGTACCAGTAGCGTCCTGTTGAACAGGGGCAGTGGGACCTTTCCCTGATGATGAAGCTGAGAGACCAGGTTTTTTCTGCCTGTCCTTCGTAGGTGGTACAGACTGGGTTCCGTTTGATCCTGGTTTGAGCCCTTTGCTTTGTGAGCTGGAGCTCAGCCCATGTTTTACTGAGGGGCTGTTCACTGCATTTCTCCCACTGTTGCTACTGAAACCTTTGGAGACTGGGTGACTGCTCGCTCCTGTGTGTTTGGTCTTCTCAATCACAGAGGTTTTACAAGGCATCGAGGCCGAAGACCGTTCACCAATGGAAGTTTTCAGCCTCTTGTTAATCGTGTGAGTAGGGACTGTAGACGTGCTTCCTTTAGATGAGGGCAATTTTTCGGATGAGCTTTTGGATGAGGTTGAGCTTTTGACGTCTTTTGTCGATGGCTCTTTCTTGGAGGAGCTGCCCGAGTGCGAGGAGGTGACCTCCTTTTCGGGTTTCCTCTTGCTATTCTGCTTGAGCTGTTTGCGTGCCAAGAATTCTAGTTCTTTCAGCTCCTCTGCAGTGCGAAGTTTCTCTTCCACCTTTTTAACCACTTTAATTTCCACTGGCTCAAGGTGCTTCTTCTCAGCCAGCTTCAGAAGTTCAGAGAAGTTCATGGGTGGAGGGGGAGGTTTCTTTGGTGCTTTTGGCTTCCCAGACTCTCTGGCTTTCCCAGCCTCCCTGGGCACGACTGACTCTCTGGGCACGACTGCCACCTGACAAGATTTTTTAGGTTCTTTACCTGGTCGCTGTAACTGCTTGTGTGGCTTAAACTCTTTAACTGACCGTTCAGAGTCTCTGTGTTGTTTAGGTTGCTCGTTCCATTGCTCCTCGAATTCCTCTTCAGATTCCTGCCCCGACACTGGCTCCTCTTCCTCAAACTGTACCGTATCATAGTAATCATCTTCATCACTACACTGATCCAATCTCTTCCCCTTCCCATCATCATCAGAACTCATCTTTCTGCCCTTTTCATCCACAGGAATACCGTCATAGCCTCTGAAATTGTCCTTTGTGCGGCTCGCCATCGCTCTGGCTTTCCGATCATGCTTTAGTTCAACCCGTTTCGCCATCAGCTCATCCTTCCTCTTCTTCTCTAAAAGTACTGTGAAAGATAACACAGTTATTGAGTAATCACAAAGCATGTTCCAGCACAATGTCATTGTGTGTAAATGGGTACCTGCTTTAATACCAACAGTTAGCTGAGCAGCATTTTTGGATGCGTTTACTGGTCCAGGCAAGCGCCAACCAGATTAATATTTGTGAACATACTGCAATCGCTTGGTTACGGCTAATGTTTAACGTCTCGCAACAAGTTCTTGAATCACGAGGAAAGGAAGCATGTACCAAGGATTGGACACTACATGTGCTGTTTACAAAGCCTTGATTTGCC
Organism: Hydrolagus colliei; assembly: GCA_035084275.1. Lineage (NCBI taxonomy): Eukaryota > Metazoa > Chordata > Chondrichthyes > Chimaeriformes > Chimaeridae > Hydrolagus > Hydrolagus colliei. The sequence continues at coordinate 11,170,800 of CM068757.1, read as the reverse complement.
AAAGAATCACACTCCGATAACCTTGAGCATCAGTGAATAATGTAAACCAGCTCTCCAGTTCCTCTTCGTGTTAAAAGTTCCTCATGTTGGCAAATATTAGCATATCATTGAATGAAATCTTAGAAACTGCAATAAAGTGAATTTTCTCTAGGGGAACTGCCGCCAGGACACTGGGAGAAACAGTGCAACGGGATTTGTAATGACGTTGGACCCTGAACAGACAGGTGTGTCCTCATCGAAAGATCAGCACCTCCAACAATGCATTGAAATGACCTACACTTTGTGCTCAAAGTGCTAATTTGAAACTTGAGTTCACAACCTTCTGACTCGGAGGTGAGAGTGCTATGAACTGAGCCAGGCTGACATCTTACCAGTTAAAGTGTGCAGTGAAGATCATCCTCCCAACACTACGATCAAATCAGTCATCTGTCAGGCATCTAGACCAGTTCCTTCCATGCTCTTCCCATGGACCACACGCACCAGTTCCTCAAGAAGTGCACACAGACAAACAGGCCACACTGGGGCTATCACAGCCAATAGCTCTTTGTCTGAGATACAAGAGGGTCTGGCTATCTTTTCCCAGCATAACTCAGATGTAGCCAACAGAAACAAGGCTTTATATTAAAACTCACAAACTGCTAGTTTACAAAGACCCTGTAAGTGTATAACACTTAACTAGGGAGAAAATCATTTTCTGGCATGACCCATACCCAACAGATATATGCTGGAGAACTCTAATAGTATCCAAATCAACTTTCTCTTCAAACACAGAAATTAAATACCAGCCCTACTCAGTGTAGATTAACTAAGAAATGTTGATAGCACTGATTGCACTATTTCTCCTCATATCCTGACCTTTTGCCAAAGAGTTGCTATCATCAAAACACTTGGTATTAATTACTGTCAATTTTTTTCAGACAAGCACATAGGCCACGACGTGAATTACAAATAATGTGGAGGATTACTATATCATACATACAGACAGATGAGATCTTGGTCTCATTTGAAAGATATCACTGACAAAACTGCAATTCTCCCCCATACTGTATTAAGTCAGCCTAGATGTTGAACTCACATCCTGACAGGGTGCTTGAATCCAGACCTTCCTAACTCAAGAGCAAGAACAGTAATACCTGAGCCAAGTTGACACTTAGCATCACAGTCACCAACCCAGTAGAGTTCAAACACTGCTTTCAAGGATACCTGATAAATCTCATCTCCTCAAGGCCAATACCCTTGTATCCACAAGCAACAGCTGCTAATGGATTGTACAATGTAAAAGCTGCTATAAATCAAAGTGCAATGTTTGAGAAGACCTAACTCTGTGTTCAAACTGGCTCACGCCCACATCACCAGTGTAGATGAAGTCGATCTGTGACACACTTACCTTTGTGTTTCACCTCATTTTCTTTGCGTTTGAGGAAGGCTTGTATTGCGGTAGATTCCACCTTTTTCTTCTTGGGATCCTTTCTCGAAGGTTTCGTTAACAGGCTGTATCGTTTCTGTAAAGGCAAACAAACAAATCTGTCAACATACACGGCAATGTGTGTCCAACTAGTGCTCTGTCTGCTATTGAAAATAGTCTGTAATTTTCCCGCACTTCAAAACTACTCAGTCGCCCCTTCTTCGTTCAATCTACAGGCTTTTATACCCAAGCTGCTATCGTCTCACCTCGACTCATTTTGTTTACTCTTCACCTTTGGTGTAACGCATGATGGATCACCTGGGCTTGAGACACTTTGAAAAGATCTATCGAGTTTTCGGCTGAATATCCGGCACGCGCTTTAACCGGAATTGGCCAGTTCCCGAGGGTGCCGGATAAACGGGCTTTTACTGTACCATGTTTGCATATTGAGTTGTACCTTGGAGATGCAGAAGGCTAGATAATGGCTAGGTTTATGAGCAGTCGAGTAATAAATCTGCTGGGTGAAAGAACTCACCACAGAAGTACAGTTTTCTGAAGATGAAGAAAAAATTATTATTGTTCAGTCAAGCAATCGGGGGGGCCTCATGCTGACAGAGGCAGATCCTAGGTTTCTAGAGAGCCATTACATGTGCCTGGATCATCACATCAAGAAAGTTACACAATAGACTGAACAAGTTACACAATAGACTGACAACAACTGAAGTGTTGTGAATTCACCTAGTAAGTAACACAGAAAGAGTCAGTAGCCCGAAGAACAAAGAGGTGGTAATTGTAACAGAAGATCCTGGGGAGTAAATCATTGTATATCCTAGCAGCCCGCACATGTATGCTCAAAAATGTTGTACATCAACAAGAAGAACAAAATTGCACTTGTATAGTGTACTCCTGTTTCTGCACACATGTGTAGTGTGTGGTGTATGTGTCTGTAGTGTGTGTGAGTAGTGTGGTGTGTGTGTAGTGTATTTTTGAGCATACATGTGCAGGAATAGGAACACAACAAAATTACACTTGTGTAGCGCCTTTCACATCAGGACATCCCAAGGCGCTGTACAGTCACTTTTTCAGACCCGAGCTGGGGACAGGGTGGGGGGAGGTAAGGGGGGTATTAGGAGTTGCCAATGGGTCCAACTGGAATACACAATGTGCCCTGCACCCCAGCTCTGGGAATGGCACACTGTTTTCACTGTGACATCTTCCAGGAAACCTGCACAGAAACCAGAGACAGTGGTGTTGCTGCGATAACATAAGCCTCTCACTTTTGAGGCTAAATCTCTCCCCCACATCTGATGCATGAATTTCAGTAATGTTATTAAAATCTAAACCTGGGTGGAATCCGGAGGAGTTGGGGTAATCCCCCGGAACCCAAAATCTGACATTTCAATAACTCTGTGAGCAGAAATAGCAACACTCAACAGGTGGTCCTTTCAGATGCTGTTAATTGTAGAACATATCGACATGTTTGTTCCACAGTGCAAAAGAGCTAAGCAGCATCTCCCCAGAGTTGCACTGACTCCAAAGAGACTTGGCAAAAGCCAGACAAGCCATCTTCAATCCAAGACACTGTGCGCATTGCCTTAGCAGTGGAATTTGGAGGCAGCCTTGTATAAATGCACTTTCAATCCTGAAAGCAGCGAGTCCAAGCAAGAAGGAAGGGTCCCTTTACCTTAAACAAGTATGTCTCGTCAGTGGAGCCCTCCATGATATAAAAATACTTTACTTTGAGACAAGACATTGCATTGCTACAGTAGAAATACCAAACTTGCATGTCTAATTCCTCCTCACTGTGCTGATCTTAGTGCTGTTGTAGACATGAATGAACTTTAGTGATTATACTGCTGTGGATTGCATATTGCATATCGTGCAGGTGAAGTGTAGCATTGACCTAGCCATAGAGCAAGGCATCTGTTCAATTACTGGCTCTAAAATCAAGGTTAAAGGAAATACAAAGAACCACGTTAACAAACAAGAAGTTTTGATCTTAGAGCATAGGATGTCATCTTTAACAAGTAACTATTTCTGGATACACTTTTACTGATAACAAAATTAAGCTTCTGTGCTTTACTTCATAAAAATGTATTCTGCTATAAAAAATTATAAAAGTTCATTGAACGATCAACAACGTTAATCCTTGAATTGGATACAATGCCAGTGATCTCGAAACATCTCAAAAGAACTTCACTGAAGTGTAGTGACTGTTTTTGTAGGCAAACGTCTTAGCCAATCACACAGTATATTTTTTCAAACCAGCCATGAAGTATATAATGTCAATACACATTAAACATAAAGAATAGGACGTGTAATATAGCATGACTAAAGTGTGTAAGGACACAATATATGTACAGTAAAGATACAGGGTGGTACACAAGACGATATCTAGATGTTTCATCCAATGTCTACAAGAGTAACTGTTGTCACTTTCGGAGTTAATTTCTACAACTGCTGCTGTAATTTACATCCGCCTAGTCAGCCTCTTTACTCAGCCAAATATCATGTAGCAGTTTTGACTTCAGTTGGTTTGAGGCACCCAACTATTTTAGGATCAACTCACAAGGCAATCTGTCAGTAAGGCTCTCCCAGTCGGTGGGTCACCGAGCAAGTGAATAGGGCTGTAGCTCAGCGTTACTTATGACTTACTCAACAATTCAACAATCTTGGTGCGAACTTTGCAGTATTTCTGCATTCTTATTTGAGGAATAGCTCAAATATGAATGGAGGAATAATGAAGAACAGCTACAAGTTGGGCTCTTTTCTTCGAGATGGGTTAGATTTCAGTGAGGTTGAGTGTGGAAAGTTACACTCACGGGATACTGGGATAATTCTGATTTTGCAGTGGGACGGTATTCCACAATTAAACTTGAAGAAACTGTTTTTGTCAGTTCTAAATTGAACCCCCCACTAAAGTGTGAATCCAAAGGGGTCAGCATTTCAAGGATTTTCAGTCATACTATTATTCAAAAGAACCCTGTGGCCAGCTGTGCACATAAGCAATACACCTCCTGCTAACATAATTGGCGACTTGCAAGGCTAGTCCAGTTCAAACAAATTCGCAAGTAAATGAAAGCAGAATGACAGAGGGCGTCACGCTCACCTGAGAAAAAAAAACACTTGAGCACAGTTGAATATTTTAAGGTCAGTCAATAGTTTGAATGCTGCTTGCCTCTGCACTATTCATGAAGGAAAAAGTGCTGTGTATGCAGCTGCCTTTTGCTGTGCAGCCAAAGACCATTCTAGCGGGATGCCATACTAGCTCAGTGTAACAGCTGCCAGTCACAGTTGAACCCAGCCTTTCATTCACTGGTACAAATGGGAGTGGTGTGAGATTGCTACACCACAACATACAGGAACACTTTAAAGCTGCAATATTCAACACATATGAAACTCAAAGGATAGTCCATACTTGTAAAGTCACACTTCCAATATTCTGTTTTTATTGGTGGAAGTGCAGAATGTTACATCCAGCAGTAAAGCAACTCGGCAAAAATTGGTTTCTGCTCGTTCCACACTGTTGCTCATTGGAGCTTGCCAGGAATTTAATGTTCACAATGTATGATGTAGCACAATTCACTGAAACAATTTCAACAGGACTAGCTGAAGAAACAGACCAAGAAACGTAACCCAATATTTCAATGTTGGGTTCTTGCGATTCCAAACAATTAACATATACAAATAACAATATTTGTTACTGTTAACAAACTTTGAATCTGTGTTTGTGTGTATGTGTCCATTTAACACCTGAAGTGGATGTTTATTACACAGTATCCTTGATCCATGGATGCAACACACCATTCTGATCACCAACTATATTTAAGTACATTAGACAACACAAGCACACTCTATATACAAACACTGCTTGGTAAAAGGAACCAGAGGAAAAAATATTTACATAGGAGAACAAAATAAAGCAATATCAACATCCACAACACATTATACATTGTAACCCACATACACTCCATGTGGGACCAAAGGTATGATTGAACAACCATACTGCATATATGTGAGACCCTCTGGTATAATGTGCTGTACATTGTATCTGGGGTACATCACAAAGCATCAAGCACGGTTGACAATTATACAAGGGGCATTCGGGAAACCAGAGTTGGACATCCAAAAAACCACAACAACAACAAAATTACTTTTGTATAGCCTCATTCAGGTAGGGAGGACATCCCAAGACGCTGGTCACTCGATGCTTCAGACCCGAGCTGGGGTTGGGATTGGGGAGGGTGAAGGGAAAGGAGGGGATTTGGGGTGACCGATGGGAACATCGAAGAGGAGGGCCTTGAGGCAGGACTTGAAGGAGGCCAGAGAGGGGGTGAGGTGGAGGGACTGCGGGATAGAATTCCAGCAGTTAGGGGCAGTGTGGCTGAAGGCGTGCCTGCCGATGGTGGGGCAGGGGACAACGTACAATGATTATAACCTACATTAGAAGTGAGCCTCAGCACAAACAGCATCAACATTGCTTATAGACTCCAGTGCACTCTGTGTCCAGGTGTGTGGGAGGAGAATTAAATAACTTGTATTTTATACTACCCTCTCAAATGAAATGACTCAAAACACTTCACAGCAACTACTCTCAAGTGTAGTGCTTTTTGGTAGGTAAATACAGCAGCCATATAGCATACAAATGAATGAGCAATTAATCAGAAGAACTAATGGCCGGCACACCAGGGCATAAACTCACATTTGCTTTTAAATAGTTTAATGAGATCCCAAACGCATGTTAAAGAGAGTGATATAGCTCTTTTCCAATCACTCAGTCTCGGTTCAGTTGGTAGCTTTCACATCTCTGGGTCATAAAGACCTGGGTTCAAACCCCCCTGCCCCCATTCAACAGTCAAGAATCGAGGCTATGATTTCCACAGACACTCCAGTGCCATACTGCCGGAGAATGACAAACACAGAGCCACTGCTGTTCAAATATGTTGCATCTGATTGTCCCCAAGTGCACATTCATCCTTCAATTTAATAGCGCTTGTTAGTCTAGGCTGACACTCCAGTAGAATTCTCAAACCTCACTACATTGTCAGAGTTGCTAATCATTCAGATGACATGTTAAACTGAACTCCCACCTGTCTGTTCAGGTGGACAATAAAGATCCCATGGCACAACTTGAAAAACAGAAGGGTGTCTGCAAATTTCCTGGCCAACAATTCCCTAAATAAAATGGTTGTTCACTTTAGGGCTGTTTGTGGGACATGTAAGTTGGCTGCTGCATTCATCTACAAGTTGCACCTTACAATATCCTAAGTGTTTGAGATATTTCAACAACATAATAAAGCACTGTAAGACACACAAGGATCATCAAAACATCTCAAAGAATATCACAGTATGCCTTTTCTGTCGAAGAATGCTAATTGCTAGCTAATTCTAATTTCTGTCTGTCTGGAGACTGAGTTCAAAGACTCACTTCATTCATTTACCTAGGAACCTAGGAAATGCTAGATGAAAAAAGACTAAAGTACATCCAGTTCATCTGCCACCATCCTCGCAATTGCATGCACATGTCATATCCTGACCTACTCATATACTGTATGCCAAAATATTATTTCCTAAAAGAAATCTATCTAATTTAAGGTTGAAGAATCAACACTTTCTGCTACCACCGTCTCCCTAGGAAGCCTGTTCCATAGATTTACATTTGTTCACCAAATTAAGAGCTTGTTTTACCCCCTATTCAATCGCAGCCATGTCCTCTGGTTCTATCGTTCTGGATAAGACGAAACAGTTTGTCATTATCTAGTCCATTGGAATCCTAAAAACAGGAATCATACCAGACCAGTTCAATTAATCCCACAATATGACTAAGTTAAGTAGAAAGTCAGTCAATCTCTATGGAGCCAAATGTTTTTGTGATGAACATGTGCATCTTACACAAGGTCTCCAGAGTATTTAACAAAGCGTCAACCCCACCATACCCCTATCAGTCTTTGTGCAAAGTAATATTTGCTGAGCATCCAAAACTAAAGCAACTCTTCAGAGATGTAACAATTCTTTGCAACTGACTGGGCCTGAAAGCAAAGTCACCAGATGCCCCGTTCTCTCCTCCTCCCCCAGCTCGGCCAAGAATAAATGAATATACAGGACTCAATTTAGACTCCAGATAGCCAGAAATTAGAATTATCAACACCCCAATTCTCCTCCCCTCTCTCCCCAAAAGAAAGAAATTATACAGAAAATCTCAAGTGTTGCATTACACATCAGCTATGCTGTGTCGCATACATATAGATGGTATAATTACAATGCATTTTTAAAAGTCAACAAGACAATTCATTGTATCACACCACTGCACACTTGAATTTATGTGTACAGTAAGTTCCATTTTCATGGGTATAAACTCAACTCCTTATTGTAAGGTGTAGTGAATATTTTTTTGGGTGGGGGAGAAACGCAGCAGTGGATTTGCACATAGCACAAAATGCCACGAATTAGAATGACTACTTTATCTGGGCGATTGTTGGCCAGGAAACTTGGGAGAAACCCTTCGATCTTTAATATCCATCTGAACTGGCAGATGGCACCTCGCCTGGCTCTCTCTGGTCGACCTTTATCGTCATTTACACACATATACTGTATACACTTACACAATATATATATATATGTCAGTGAAATGTAAATATACCCACATACATAAACTGCCTGTACATCTCTCATTCACTCACTCACCCACCCACCCACGAGGAGTTACTGGCAGTGATTAGCTGCCTCTCGCCAGGCTCTAATACTAACGGGGTATTTTACTCGAGAGATTTACTCTTTAAATCAACTACCTCCCACTGCAGAGCAGAGGAGGCCGAGGCCTGGCTCCGGGGAGCGGGTGGGGGGGGAGAGGCCGTGGGGGGGGGAGAGGCCAGGGCCTGGCTCCCCGGGAGGGGGCTGGATATGACACTAGCCGAGACCGAACACTCACCGCCGACTGCCCCTGAGAGCCGCTGTCGGTAGCCAGAGACAGGACTCGGGTATATTCCATGGCTCCAGCTCAGCCGCTGCTCCACTTCCGCCGCGCCGCCTGACTACCGGAAACCAGTGGCTCTCACGTGACCAGGAGCTTGTGGAGTGGCCACGTGAGTCCCTAGCCCCCCCCCCCCCCTCTCCACACACATACACGCACAGCCTCCCCCCCCTCTCCACACACATAACATACACACACAGCCTCCCCCCCCTCTCCACACACATACACGCACAGCCTCCCCCCCCTCTCCACACATAACATACACACACAGCCTCCCCCCCCTCTCCACACACACACACAGCTCCCCCCCCCACTCCACACACACACACACACACAGCCTCCCCCAGACACCACACACATAACATATACAATCCCAGCCTCTTCCCCCCACCCCCAAACACAACAAAATTACACTTGTATAGCACCTTTCACACTAGGAGTACGTCCCAATCACTGTTTCAGACCCGAGCTGGGGACGGGGTGGGGATTAGGAGTTGCCAATGGGGCCATCGAAGAGGAGAGTGTTGAGGCGAGACTTGAAGGAGGCCAGGAAGGGGGCGAGGCGGAGGGACTGCGGGATGGAGTTCCAGAGATTGGGGGCAGAGTGAGTGAGGGCTCGCCCGCCAAAGCTGGGACGTGTGGGTCGGGGGACATGGAGCAGGCCAGAGCCTGCTGAGTGGAAGGGAGGGCAGGTTGGTAAGGGATTAGAACGTCACGGATGTAGGGTGGGGCGAGGTTGTGGGGGGCTTTAAATGTGAGGACCAGCACCACACAACATACTCAACACTCCAGCCAACACCACCCCCCACCCATCAACAAACCACACAGCCCTACTCAACACCATCCCCCAACACAGCCCTGCCCAGCAGAGAATTGGGCGTCCCACATATACCAGCCTGGCCAAGACAGCCAGCTCCGTGTGGCTGTGCCACCAGGATCTGAGACTCACAAACTGGCCACCATCACCAAGAGCACCTGCTCGCCAAGCCCGGACGCCAACCCCAAAATTACATTAGGAAGTGCCTTTCACGTGGGGAGGAGGTCCGAAGGCGCCGAACAGTCAGGGAACAGGATTAGAAATCTATTGTATCTATTCAATCTATTGTATCTATTCAAATGGCACCCAGCCTGAATAGATACAAATTGTAAAAATTGTAAAAATAATAGTCCTTGTATTTGGTACAGCTCTCGTTAGTACTGTACTGTATATAGTTGGCAGGGAATCTCACAGTAGTGGCTGTAGTGGCAAAACTATATTTGTATAACACCTTTCAAAGTGGGAGGACGTCTCAAGGCACTGGATAGTCAGTGTTTCGGACCTGAGCTGGGGTCAGGATCGGGGAGGTTAGAGGGAAGGGAGCACAAGGGGGGTGACCAATGGCAAGGTCAAAGACAGGGGTCTTGAGGCAGGCCTTGAAGGAGGCCAGGGAGGATAGGTACCAACTTTGGAACACCCTCCCTCAACCCCTTCGCCTCACCCTCTCCTTTCCCATCTTCAGGTTGGATCTGAAGCCCTTTCCCTTTGTCCGTGCTTACAGTCCGTGCTTCCTTACGTTGTTGTTGTAGGGAGGGGGTGAGGCAGAGGGATTGCAGGATAGAATTCCATAAGTTGAGGGCAGAGTGGCTGAAGGCTCGCTCGTTCGCCGATGATGGGGCGGATGGGTCAGGGGACATGGAGCAGGCTGAAACCCGCTGAGCGGAGGCGGCAGACAGAGAACACGGCAGCACATTGCGCACTACAATGTCCCACAGCCATTAAACAAATGACCAATTTTATTTGAATAGTGCTGTGGGATCTTATACCCGAAGAAGCAGATAACATTTCAGTTTAACATCAACAAATTGTATCTATTCAATCTATTGTATCTACTCATGTTGTACCAAGAGACATTTCATGTGAATCTGAATAGAGAAAAATGACATACCTCGCCAGAAACCGTGATTTGAATGAAATCACCTGTTAATATTGCAATTTGTGCTTCGGTTCAAACCAATTAAGGTCACAACCTTCTGATTCTTTTAATCCCACACCAGCCTGTCTGCTCCCTCCCCTCGCTGGATTCTGGTCTGCTCCATGTTCCCCACTGTTGTCGGTTATGCCTTCAGTCTTTCTGCCTCCCCCCATGCCCCCCCACCATTGGGAACTCCCGTCAGCAATCGGTACTCTGGGACACTCCCGACATGAAAGGCGCTATACAAATGTAATTTGTTGTTGTCGTTGACTCAGTGGCGGGCGTGCTACCAATGTACAACTCCTAAACCCTGGGATGCACTATTACATGAAAGGAACTACATCAAAAGCAAGGATTATTATTACTAGTAGGAATTTGAACCACATTCAGGATTTGCTGTTTTAAGAAGCCTTCCAGAATTCTGTCCATTTGCAGAATGTATTTAATAATAATAATCCTTCCATTTATATAGCGCTTTCAACATCTTATAGACGTCTCATTATTTATTCACTTTATTCAGTGACATGCAAATCATCAGCTGGATTTTGATTCTTGAGAGCTGCATGATGTGCTGAGGCCGGGATGTTTGTTCAGAGTTGTGCAGCAGCTTTGCATTGTTTATTTTGTGTTCACTTTTTAAAAATGATTTAAGCGTAGTGACTGCGTGTTTGTAGGCAAATGAGTAGCACAGTTTGCACACATCAGTAACTAATTTATTGGAAGGATGGTTGGCCAGGTCACTGTGGAGAAACTACATTCTTTTTGTAAATAGTGTCACGAGATACATAACAGCCACCTGACAGGAAATGACAGGACCTCTGTTTAATGTTAATTTAGACTGTTTAGCTCAGAGTCCCAAAGTGGGCCTTGAAGCCAGAACCTGTTGCCTCAGATGCGAGAGTGCTGCCTCCAGGAACTTGTTTTATTTCATCTATGGTGGTGCTTTCTTTTTGGTGTCAACAACCACACGCAACAACTGTGCTTAACGACAGTTGGGACGTCCTCCTGTCGTGAAAGGCACGATTCAAGTGTAACTTTTTTAAGACTATCCAACCAATATGAGTACCAGAGTTTGGGGGAATCCAGCGTGTGTTGGGGTAACTGCAGGAGTCTAACAAACTAAACCCGCAAAGCCTTCCATTGATATTGCTGTCTGGCAATCTGTCCCATTGCTTTTCCATCTGGGATCACCCTATTCATTAGGGCTTTGATTTGAAGGAGCTGAATGGTTAGAATCTCTTGCCTCAGTGAAGGCTGGCTGTGCAGCAGTGTCCTAGAGTAGCACGGACCCACTTGGCTCAAGAACAGGAATACCGAGCCTGTCACAGAAGGCTGTCTCGATTCCGACATTCTGTTGCCAGGAGTCCTGTAGCTCAGTGGTTAGAGCACTTGCCTTATAAGCGTGAGACCTGTGTTCGAATCCAGGCAGGTCAGGGCAAAACCGAGGACAATTTTCCTTCCTCCACATGCCTAATAATAATAATCCCTCCCGCAAAAAACCCATAAATTTGTCATTTCAATCCATGACTGTTTGTGGGACACTGCTGTACGCAATTGGCTCCTGCGTTTCACCCACAAATACAGAGTGAATTCACTTTGCTGTACATTCTGTGAAGCACTTTGAGATGTCTATAAGACGTGAATAGCCCTATATTAAAATGCAAGGATTATTGTTATAAATCGGTCTCAACAAACACACAAACAACAACAACTTTGATTTATATAGCGCCCTCCATGCCGGACGATGTCTCAGAGCTCTTCAGAGGGGGTCTCTTTGGGGCCAGTGCAAACACACACACACCTCACACCCACCACCGAGAAACACGCACGTGAACAATCACGAGTTGGCCGGCACTCTGTGAACCGTGATGACTTTGCTGACTTCAGTTTCTGGGAAGTTCAAAGGGACGGAAGCTGGAAATGGTTTTGCTGAGTGTCAGACACCTATTTTGCTGGGTGTCACAGACACAAGCAGAAAACCATCACCAGCTGTGAGTGAGGTTTGCTGGGGGGGGGGGGGGGGGCAGTGAGTGAGTTTGCTGCGGGGGGGGGGGTGGGGGGGGCTGTTAGTGAGTTTGCTGGGGGTGGGGGGGTGGCTGTGAGTGAGTTTGCTGGGGATGGGGGGGGGGGCTGTGAGTGAGTTTGCTGGGGGTGGGGGGGGGGCTGTGAGTGAGTTTGCTGGGGGTGGGGGTGGCTGTGAGTGAGTTCGCTGTGGGGAGGGGGGCTGTGAGTGAGTTTGCTGGGGGTGGGGGGGGCTGTGAGTGAGTTTGCTGGGTGGGGGGGGGGGTGGCTGTGAGTGAGTTTGCTGGGGGGGGCTGTGAGTGAGTTTGCTGGGGGGGGGGGGCTGTGAGTGAGTTTGCTGGGGGTGGGTGGCTGTGAGTGAGTTTGCTGGGGGGGGGTGGGGGTGGCTGTGAGTGAGTTTGCTGGGGTGGGGGGGGGGGGGCTGTGAGTGAGTTTGCTGGGGGGGGGGGGCTGTGAGTGAGTTTGCTGGGGGTGGGGGGGGGTGGCTGTGAGTGAGTTTGCTGGGGGTGGGGGGGTGGCTGTGAGTGAGTTTGCTGGGGGGGGGGGTGGCTGTGAGTGAGTTTGCTGGGGGGGGGGGCTGTGAGTGAGTTTGCTGGGGGGGGGGGGTGGCTGTGAGTGAGTTTGCTGGGGGGGGGTGGCTGTGAGTAAGTTTGCTGGGGGGGGGGCTGTGAGTGAGTTTGCTGGGGGTGGGGGGGGGGGCTGTGAGTGAGTTTGCTGGGGGGGGTGGGGGGCTGTGAGTGAGTTTGCTGGGGGGGGGGGGGGTGGCTGTGAGTGAGTTTGCTGGGGGGGGGGGCTGTGAGTGAGTTTGCTGGGGGGGGGGGGGCTGTGAGTGAGTTTGCTGGGGGGGGGGGGCTGTCAGTGAGTTTGCTGGGGGGGGGGGGGGGTGGCTGTGAGTGAGTTTGCTGGGGGGGGGGTGGCTGTGAGTAAGTTTGCTGGGGGGGGGGGGCTGTGAGTGAGTTTGCTGGGGGTGGGGGGGGGTGGCTGTGAGTGAGTTTGCTGGGGGTGGGGGGGTGGCTGTGAGTGAGTTTGCTGGGGGGGGGGGTGGCTGTGAGTGAGTTTGCTGGGGGGGGGGGCTGTGAGTGAGTTTGCTGGGGGGGGGGGGTGGCTGTGAGTGAGTTTGCTGGGGGGGGGGTGGCTGTGAGTAAGTTTGCTGGGGGGGGGGCTGTGAGTGAGTTTGCTGGGGGTGGGGGGGGGGGCTGTGAGTGAGTTTGCTGGGGGGGGTGGGGGGCTGTGAGTGAGTTTGCTGGGGGGGGGGGGGTGGCTGTGAGTGAGTTTGCTGGGGGGGGGGGCTGTGAGTGAGTTTGCTGGGGGGGGGGGGGCTGTGAGTGAGTTTGCTGGGGGGGGGGGCTGTCAGTGAGTTTGCTGGGGGGGGGGGCTGTGAGTGAGTTTGCTGGGGGGGGGGGGGGGGGTGGCTGTGAGTGAGTTTGCTGGGGGGGGGGGTGGCTGTGAGTAAGTTTGCTGGGGGGGGGGGGGCTGTGAGTGAGTTTGCTGGGGGTGGGGGGGGGGGCTGTGAGTGAGTTTGCTGGGGGGGGGGGGGGGCTGTGAGTGAGTTTGCTGGGGGGGGGGGGGTGGCTGTTAGTGAGTTCGCTGTGAACATCATAACTCCTCCTCCCCCCCCCGCGAGGATTAATGACGGTCACAGCGTCACGTGACCTCAGACTAAACGGCAACAAAATAATCCAGGAGCTCTCACCAGAGAATACCATCAGATCAGCTCCACACCGGGATCAGCTCCACACCGGGATCAGCTCCACACCGGGATCAGCTCCACACCGGGATCAGCTCCACACCGGGATCAGCTCCACACCGGGATCAGCTCCACACCGGGATCAGCATCAACACAGCATCAGACACCGGAATCAACATCCGTGCACACACCGAGAACAACATCTTCACAACATCCCCCCCCCCCACACACCGGGGATAACGTCCCCCCCACACCGGGATCACACCGGGGACAGCGTCCCCGCCACACCAGGAACACACCCGGATCAACATCAGCTCCCGGGATCGGCTCTGGGAAGATTTGTGTCGGGGAGAGCGCCGGGAACGGGCGAGGGAGGGGAGCCAGTCAACGGCAGGATGGTGTCACCGGTCACCGTGGTGAGCTGCCCGTGTGTGGGGGTCTGTGTCTCACAGAGTATCCGTGGGTGAGAGAGAATGATGTGTGTGTGTGAGAGAGTCTGGGTGTTTGTGTATATTAGTGTGTATGTCTTTGTGTGTCAATGTGTCTGATGGTATGTGTTGTGTCGGTGTGTCTGTGTGTATGCGGTGTATCTGTATGTGTGTGTTTCCGTGTTTGTGTGGGTGTGGAGGGGGGGGGTGGAGGGGGGGGGGGGAGGGGGTTTGAATGTGATTGTATGTGTGTGCTCACAGTGAGGCCTCAGCACACACACACACACACACACACCCCAATCACATTCACCCCCCACTCACACACAACTACAACAATAACAGAATGACACAGACACTGAAACACACAGCTCCAGCCAGCCTGCCTCACACCCCATCCCTTTCATTTCAGGCCAATTGTACAGTACAACTCTATCACTGGACACACTCATCTCAAAGAGTTTCACAGCTAATTGCTCTCAAGCAGAGTGACTGTGTATAATAATCCTTGCATTTAATATAATTCGTATTTGCAAGGTCTGCAGAACCCCTTCAGCACCCCGACACACATCACACACACACACAGGGTCGAGTAACACTGACCGGTGAAGTCAGCTTTTGTCAGTTCAGAGTATCTGTGTCATTCATGTTCTTCACACCCTAACACCCGTGTTATTTCCAAAAAAGGTTGTGCTGATTGCTCACGTTTCATTTCCCTATATAACAACACTCGCTTTCATCCAGTGACGGCCAAAATGAAGTGCGCAGAGATGTCAAAAAGTGGCAATTCTCGATATGAATATTTCCTTGATTTACAGCATAAATCAAGAAATGTTCAATTGGGCACATTTATTTTGTCGACCGAACATAAAGGCTGCCTGCCACTGGTGTAGGCTAACAGGATTACTGGTAGTTGAGGTACAGATCAGCCATGATCTAGTCTAATTGAATGGTGGAACAGGCTTAAAGGGATGATTGGCCTACTCCTGTTCCTATGTTCCAAACTGCGCTCCGTTGTCGGAGTTGCCGTCCTTCAGACAAGATGTTAAACTAAGGTCTTATCAGCCTGACGGCTGGACATATCAAGATTCCCTCCCCACTTCCTCCCTATTTAATCCAAGGTCGCGACCCCGCACCAAGCTTCGTTCCCCCGTTACCCCAGTCCTTGCCAGACTTCACTGGCTCCCTGTCCCTGAGAGGATCGACTTTAAAATCCTCACCCTTGTTTTCAAGGCCCTCCACTCCTCTGCACCCCCCTGCCTCTCTCATCTCCTCTCTCCCCAAACCAGCACCCACTGCCTTCGCTCCACCGGGTCTGGCCTCCTCCAAGTCCCTCAAATTCTCCGCTCCACCCTCGGCAGCCGTGCCTTCAGCCACTACGCCCCAAGGCTCTGGAATTCCTTTCCTCTCTCCCTTCTCCTCGCCCCCTCTCTTCCCAGTTTCAGGTCCTAGCTAAAGACCTTTCTCTTCGACTGCGCCTTTGGTCACCTTTCTACCACTGCCCCTGGCTCGGTCCCGGGATCCGTTATTGTGAAGCGCTCTGAGACGCCGTCCGGCGTGGAGGACTCTATATAAATCAGTGTTGTTGTTGACTCCAGCCACAGCTGAGATCAGCCAACTCAGCAAAAACCAAGCACTGACCCTGGGAATTTGCTGAGTTTGTGTGACTCAGTTCCACATAGAGCTAATGAAGAAACCAAAGTAACCCATCAGTAGATTGATTAACTTTTAATCTTAGTAACTTTGTCCCTGTGCTACTTTTAATAATTTGGAACTTTGAACCAATTTGCCAGTTAAAGTCCAGTGTTGACTGAACTTTGCATGTATTGATGACTGGTTTCCTCAACTCCTCCCGTTCCACCCCCACCTTTTTTTTCTACAACAACCATTCAGAACTAACTTGGACAGACAACCAAGTTAGTTGGATGAGAGTGACCCTGGGCTGATGTTCGTCTATTAGTACCCATTGCCCTCCTCACACGTAGAATGGATGAGATTGGAATTTAGGCACAGAGTGTCAGTCGCTGTGTGGTTGTCCAATGTACAGCCACACAGTGACAATCATATAAAATAGCATCTCAAAGCATCTTAACACTGGGAGGAATATAATATTACTACTGATAATAATCCTTGCATTTGATATGCAAGGATTGATATAGCGCTTTTCACGTCTTCTAGATGTCTTGAAGCGCTTCACAGATTATACTGTAATTTGAATTGATAGAATATTTGTGGGCGATGGAAGCTGATCAAGTAGTGGGAGGATTGTAAGGTGACAGAAGGGAACAACAACACAACAATTACATTTGTGTAGTGGCCTTCACGGAGGAAAGATGTCCCACAGACAGTTAAAGAAACAGGATTTTGAAGTTAGGGAGGGTTGGAAGAGCACTTGTAGTCTTGGAAGAGTGTTCTAGAGGGCAGAGGATTGTGATGAAGGTTTGGTCTCTGACGATGGAACAGAAGGAGTGTGGCACAAGCAATAAATCAGAGTTACAAAGGTGGAGAGCGTGTGTTGGGATCTAGGGGCTGGATATAGCTCAGTATCCTATTGCTCAGTGGTTCGAGTACTTGCCTCGCAAGTTTTGGGTTCAATTCACAGCAGGGTGATATGTTGGGCAAGTTTCCTTACTCCACAAACCTCTATTTACCTGGTAGGAACCCGGTTGTTAGATGATCGGCAGATCACTTCTCTGGGAGTAATAATTCCTTTAAACAAATAATAAATTGGTCACTTCAATCCACGACTGTTTATGGGACCCTGCTGTGCGCAATTGGCTGCCACGTTTCATCCACAAAATATAAAGTCAATTCGCTTTACAGTATATTCTGTGAAATGCTTAGACATGTCTCAAACACGTGATAAGGCGTTATATCAAATGCAAGGATTGTTGTTATAGTTGCACAGATATAGGGGAAGTTAAAGATCCTATCTGACACTATTTAAAAAGGGCAGCAAGTTTTTTTTCCTCCCAACATCCTGGCCAACAACCTTCTAGATGAATCAGCCTTTTGCTTCGTGGCTGTGTTATAAAAGAGAATTAGAAGCACTTCAACATTTTGCGTCTAATTCCCACAGTGATACCCGAGGGACTCACAGACTGGAACGCACCTCCCACAAGACTTCTGGTTCTTTCTCAGCCGCCAAGGGAAGCTTGGCGTTGCAGCTGGGTTGCTTATCACTGTTGGTGTCTGTGATCAGAAGCAGGCTGGTACAGTTAATGGAGGGAGGCCAGTGACGTTGAGTGCAGACATCTGTCTTTGATAATCCTTGATTTTGACATCTTTCATGTTGAGGGAATGTTTCAACGTCCTTCACAGAATTTATTGTGCATTCTGTAGATAAATGGAGTGTAAAGAGGGGAGGCAGAGCTCACAGATTGACAAGGGAGGTCATTGGTATACAGGTGTCCCCCGTTTAACGAATGTTCTGTCAGTGAATTTTCGCTATAACGAAGGTTTCTATTTGTACCACTTCTCCACTTAACGAAAGCTGCGTTCGCTATAACGAATGTTTACACTCACTTTACATCTTGCGGGCTTCTCATGGGCAGCTTCTGTGTCTCATTCTCAGGCACGTGTTGAACTTACAGTTGCTAAGAAACACTCCATACATTTACTTTCTTCTCCCATTCCTCCCACATTCTCTTTCCCGGTAGTGTCTCTCCCGGCTGTCCTCGCAACACACACTCAGTCTTTAGCGTACCTCAATTAACGAAGCAGTGCAGCGTTGCTACGAATTTAGGCCTATGAAGGCCTTCGCTAGTACACCGAAAGTGTTAGCACTGGGAACCAAACTAATTTTTTCCCATAAAAAAAATACTTTACTGTAATGGAAAACTACCTCTCGCTTAACGAATTTTCACATAATGAAGGGTTTTAAAGTCCCTAACCCCCCCCATCCCGTTAAGCAGGGCAGACCTGTATTCAGGTGTTTGGTTTAGTCGTTGTCCCATCTTTGGCTCCTAAGCTTTTGGGTTCAAGCCCCAGGGGGAGCTCACAGTCTAGGCTGATACTGTAGTTCAGGGCTGTCAGAGGTGCTGTCCTTTAGATAAAACCTCCTGCCTGTTCACGAGAGGGAGCGAATGAGAGAGAGAGAGAGAGAGAGAGAAGGGGAAGAAACTAAACCAATAAATAACAATATTTGTCTGATTTGTGTATTGAGAAAGACAGTGGGAAAAGCAGAGGTGGTGCGTAAGCCAGTGAATATGAGAGAGAGAGATAAGAGACTGTGGGACAGAAGGAATGTGTGTGGGAGAGAGAATGTGGGAGGAATGGGAGAAGAAACTAAATGCATGGAGTGTCTCTTTACAAGTGTAAGTTCAACATGTGCCTGAGAATGAGACATGGATATTCAAGGTGACCTCGAGAAACAGGTGGTACTGCTGTGGGACTGGTACATGTTGCTTGCAAGCCTCTTTGAGGTGATAAAACAATAATATTAATCCGTGCATTTGATATGGCTCCTTATCACATGGTTGAGATGCCTCAAAGTCCTCCATTGGGTGCACTGTAAAATAGATTGACTGTATTTTATTTTGTGGCTGAAAAGCAGCAGTGAATTGAGAAGTCCTCTTTGAGAAGTTGAGATGTCCCACACACAGCCGTGGATAGAGTGCCCACATTTTGTTTTGAGGGATTATTATCCCCAGAAAGCGGTCCGCCAATCAACTAGCAACTGGGACTCTACTTACTGCTAGGTAAACAGAGGCATATGGAATAAGAAAGCTTGCCTTGGGTTTTGCCCCATTCGTGCATTGAGCCTGGCTCCTATCGCTTGTGTCTTGTCTGGTGGTTAGTGTGCTAACCACTAGACTACAGGACTCCACCGTTGTATGTATTTATAGCGAGAGTCACAGCGTAGGATGTTGGTGGTGGTGAGTGGGGGGTGATGTGGTGGCTTACACTGCCCTGGTTCACAGCATGGGAGACCGTGGAGCATTGTCATATGCTGCTGCGCAGATAAATTCCGCCCCCTCCAACCCACGACTGACTGGACCCACGGAGGCAATCTTGGTGTGTGCAGTTGTGCATCTTTCTGATCTGATCTGTCCTTCCTGCGTGAAATTGTGGGAGTAAACAACAGCTGGGGATTGAGAAACTGTATCACAAGCCCTGAGCAAAGCGATAATTGAGAAAATGATGTTGAGGCACTGTAACTGACCCCTCTCATCACCTGCTAGCAATACCATGTTAATAATGTACTCATGCTTCATACAAGATCCATAACATCAAAGCATATCACAGGTAATATCTATAAAGTGCAGTCAGTGACTGTGTGTTTACTCGGCAGTGTCCCACAAACAAGTGAATAACTTATTTTATCCTGGACACTGGGGGAGAGAAACTTCCTTTTCTCCGTGGACTTTGTGGAGTCCTGTAGCTCAGTGGTTAAAACCCTTGCCTTGCATGCGAGAGACCTGGGTTTGATTCCCGGTCAGGGCAAAACCCTGTAAATTTCCTTACTCTGCATGCCTGATAATAATCCCTCAAGAAAAAAACCCAATAATAGTTTGGTCACTCAATCCACTGAATTGGCTGCCACATTTCACCCACAAATATACAGCTAATTCATTAAACGGTATATTCTGTGAAGTGCTTTGAGATGTCTAGAATGATTATTATTATTCTCTTTACCACAATGCCATAGGATTTTGAATGTTCTCAAGACCTTCCTTTTTGACCGTACCTTTGGTCATCTTCCCTCCTCCAACTCCCTTGCCCTCCACCCTTCTCTGATCCCAATCTGCAGCTCGGGTATAAACCCCTCATTGTCGAGTGCCTTGAGGCCTCCTCCCAATGTAAAAGGCGCTATACAAATGCAGTTTGTTGTTGTTCACCAGAATGAGTAGACAGGATCTTGATTTAGCTTGAGAGCCGAAGGACAGCATCTCTGACAAAGCAGCCTGGACTAAAATTGGTGTAAAATTCCCCTCAGCAGAGCGTGAACCTGATCATTTCTCTTTCACCATTCTCTCCTGATGTCTAGGTTAAGAGCGAGGGCCCGAAGCTGGTCCCTTTCTTCAAGGCCACCTGTGTGTATTTTGTGCTCTGGCTCCCGACCTCCAGCCCGTCGTGGTTCAGCGCGCTGATAAAATGCCTCCCCATCTTCTGCCTCTGGGTCTTCCTGCTGGCCCATGGTGTCAACTTCCTGGGAACCCACCCGAAGGCCTGGAAGATCCTGGTGGGATTGATCTTCTCAGCCCTGGGCGATGCCTTCCTCATCTGGCAGGAGCAAGGCTACTTTGTTCACGGTGAGTGCTCGAGGAGGCGGTGGGTTTGGATCCAGATCTGGGGCACCTGTTGTGAACGGACAGATTCCTGTCCCACATGTGGGGGTAAATTGCTTGTGGGGACACTGTTGTCTCTGTGTCTCTTTCTATTTTTTCAGCTACCTTTGCAGGGGGCTTGTTAGTGATTTTGCCACATAAAATACAGCAGCCTATTGTGAGAGAAAGCCTGTGTGCGTGAGCGAGTGATCAGGGCCTCGGTGTGTAGCATTTGTCAGCCATGATTCTCACTCTGTTGACTGTGAATCTGACTCTGTGTCACTTGTGTCTCTAGGTCTGCTCATGTTTGCCATCACTCATATCATCTACACATCGGCCTTTGGATTAAAGCCTATAAACCCTGAGCCAGGTTGCGTGGTGGTGATCATCTGTGGCCTCTCCTACTCCCTGCTCTACCCCTACCTGTCCGGCCCCTTCACCTACCTGGTGGGGGTGTACGTGGCCCTGATCGGCTTCATGGCCTGGCGGGCCATCGCAGGCTTCCAGCTCTTCAACGACCTGTGGACTTGGACCAAGCTGTGCGCCTGCCTGGGAGCCGTGCTCTTCATGGTCTCTGACCTGACCATCGCCGTCAACAAGTTCTGCTTTCCTGTCCCGTACTCCCGGGCCATCATCATGGCCACTTACTACGCTGCCCAGATGCTCATCGCCCTCTCGGTGGTGGAGTGCAAGGAGGAGGATGGCCTCAGGAAGAGGAACTAACTGAGGACATCCCCTCTCCCCGCCCGGGACCTGGGGAAATGTTCCCGGTTCCAATGGTCACACTTGGATGTAGATGGTTGAGAAGCTTCCATTTGGAGCCAAGCACTTGAGGGGAGGGATGGTTGGGGGGGAGGGTGGGTGGGAGGGATTTTAGAGGTTATTTTTACTCGATCACTGGATTGATCTTTGGGTCAAATACCAGGAGGTGAAAGGACATCTGGAGGTCAAGGGTGACGTGGCGGTCTACACCACAGTGACATTTATACTAGTGGAAAGACGCCTCCTTTGACGGTTGATTTTATTTTGTGCTTTTGAAGCGGCTTTGAGTGCCAGGAATTTTCCAAACGGTCACTGACCCAAGATTGTCCAAACTCATTTCATTGTCACCTGACTGCAGGAGCATTGGACACAAGATGGAGGACATTCAAGTTGGGTCATCCACACATTGTCCTCCGCCCAGCAGTATATCAGGGCTCCAGTGTGCGATACATGGGTAGTGGTATATCGGGAGTGGTATATTGTAGTTGCCCAGTGGTCACTCATCTGCTACGTGTGTGTGATATCCAGTTGGACTATATACTCTTAAAGGGACAGCCCTTTATTGCCATTTGTCATATGTGAATAGGAGCCCCACCACTAAGTGAATTCTGTGTTACGATCTAGGCACTAGTCTCGAAGCACTTTACAGTATTTTATGTAAAGAGTCCTTTACTTTTCAGATATCTATTCCTTTCTGTTCTGGTCTGGGCCAGGGCGTTTTACATTCGCACCACAGTGACGCACCAGTTTCTCTCTCTTCCCCCAACCCCCCCTCCCCTCCCACAAGGGACAGTCAACTCTGGGGTTAAGGTGACATGATTGGCAGTGGAATGTTGAAATCGAGCCCACCCTCTGTTAGGGTCTTAGTTGTCTGTTACCTGAGTGAGCCCACAGTATTCCAGAGCACAGCCGATGACAGCCCAATCAGCCTGGTGTATTGGAAGGACTTGGAAGGGCAGACCAGTCACAAGGGGCGGGGAGTCATCGCATTCAACAAGTCAAAGCCCCAACGGTTAGATCGCAGTACGGACTGGATGGGCCGAATGACCTGTGTTCCTGCTATATAATTCTACTGAATTCTAGTCTGCCAAACTACCAGTGTTCACAATGGCAAGTGATAATAATAATCCTTGCATTTTGAAATAATGCTTTTCATAATGCTTAACGTCTTCTAGATGTCTCAAAGTGCTACACAGAATATATTGTGTAGCATTATATGTGTAGCATTATACTCTCATTAATGTGCAGCATTATACTCTCCCCCACCCCAGCCTTGCCTCTTGCCTAACTGTGCCAAACTGTCTGGAATTAGATTATTATTATTATAATAATTAACTTTTCATACCCTCCGAGGGAAACGGGAAATGTCAGAGTCTGAGATTTAAAAAATAAAATAATGATGATCATCCTTACATTTGATAACCAGGGCAGCAGGATGGTTCAAAGTGCTTCACAGCATTTTACTGTACACTGTAGTGACTGTGTATTTTTGTAGGCAAACAAGGCAGCCAATTGAGCACAATGTTCCTCAATAGCAACAACTTGCATTTACATAGTGTCCTTCACGTAGGGTAGCATCTCAGAACAGTTAAACATAATGGAGCCTGATGCAGAGCAGTTGTGGAGTTAGCTGTAGGCACAATTGAAGAGGAATGTCTTCAGGTGCAAACTGAAGACAAGTAAAGATTTGAGGGAAGGGGTTCCAGAGCTGCTACGATATGAAATGACTTGGATGTAAGGAAATGTAAGGATTATGAAATTGATCCATGAAGTGAGCGAGCAATTTTATCTGGGGGATTGTTGGCCAGGAAATAGGGAGAAACTCTCGTCTCTGTATATATAGCGCCATGGGATCATTAATGCCAACCTTGGTTTAATGTCCTGTCCACCTCTACTAATGCAGAACTCCCCAGAGCAGTTGATAAGAGTGTCAGCCTAGACTATGAGCTGAACTTCCCAATATGGGGCTTAACCTCACTTCTGACTCGGAGGTGTGAGTGCTGCCGTCTGAGTCAGCCTGACACACAGCTGTACTGTCTGACTGAAGTTACCAGACAAACCAAAGAGTCTGCCAATTGTCTGTGTTAGGAATCTTGTTTTTTGTTTTTCCCATTACCTCATTGACTGTATAACTATGTCTGTTTACAGTGTGTGGACAGCTGTGCTTATAATTGTCTCTACAAATTGTGGAGTCTATGTGTATAATAGGGTGGATGTTTTCAGTGAGAATGATAACAAAGCCTGATCGCAGTCTGCTCACTCTGGCTGAAGAGCATGGCAAGGGGTAGTGCCTGGCGCAGCCCTCATGCCTGCTAGCTCGGCCTCAGGACATGGGCATGAGCCAGAACAGGAGGAGGGAAAGACACAGTAACTAATCTGTAGAAGCCAGGTGGCAGTGAAGTGAAATAGAGTACATTATCACTTGAGAACTTACAACAGCTTCGCCTACTAATACAGTCACTACACATGACTACACAGCCATCCTCTGCGAAGCACTTTGAGACATTTCAACTTATAAAGGTCTCAAACGCCTAGAAAAGTATTGGTCGATAGAAACCTCTCACTTAGTGGGAGGCCCATTCAGCCAATTTATCAGTGTTAGTATTTGTACCTCCACCGAAACCATCTACCTGAACCCCAGTTCTCTGCTCATTCTTGGTCCCTCTGATCCCCTTTCTCCACTTGTGTTTGCCCGATTCCCCTTTAAATAACCCCCTCCCCCAATATTGTGGTTGTGAAGGGTATGCCAATGGTGAGGGTATTAAAGCTGGCATCATCCACAGTGCATGTGTGCTTTATGCCAATGCATCGCTCAGTGTTACACTTGTAAGAGGAATTCCCTCTTAGAGGATATAGATGCTCAGGCACAAAGCCACCAGGGTCCTTAATGACAGTGTTATGTTCACTCGCTGTGGTATTCAACAACAATTTTTATGTATATATATATATATAGATATATATAGCACCCGTCACGTGGGATAGCGTCTCAGAGAGCTTACTACTCCTGGAAGTGAACCCTGCCGGCCAGAGTAGGTATGAACCACCTCACTAGTTATTCATTTAACTACTACTGGATCTGAGTTTACACATGACAGGGAGGCAGTGGTGGAGGAGTTTGGGTGGAGGATGCGGAGTGGTGGAGAGACAGCTACTGTGATGCTTACTGGCACGGGAAAGGGAAACCATTCCAGGGGACGACAAAAAGAAAACAGCGCTCTCAAAAAAAAGCTTGTTAAGCATGGAGCGATGTGGAATGGAGCAGGCTTTTGTTTCGCGCCTGCAAGCTACTCTTTGAATTGAAGGAAACTGGCACCTACAGTGTGCAACAATAACAAAATTACATTTGTGCGCCTTTCACGTCAGGAGGACGTCCCAAGGCCCTGGACAGTCAGTGTTTCAGACCTGATCTGGGGTCGGGATCGGGGAGGTTGGAGGGAGGGGTGGGAGGGGAAGGTGGGGGTGACCGATGGCACCGTCAAAGAGGAGGGTGATTGAGGGTCTGTCTGAAGCTGCAAACCCTGTTTCAGTGCAGCTGGGGGAAACTCTCACTGAATGTGAAATGAACTGCAGCAACAATGCAAGTCCCTGTCTTCGCTCTGTGTGAGGGGGAGCCACGGACTCTCACACAGCTGTGGAAGTTTTTTTTATTTTTTACCGGGGTTTTTATTGGCTTCTTTTTAAGCATTTTAATTTCAAATGAAGTGTGTTTCTCAGTCTGCTCTGCCCTGTGTGTGTGTGTGGGGGGGGGGGGGGGGGGGGGCAGGCAGCACAACACTTGTAGCAATGAAGAACCATGAGTGTACCATGCATCTATTTGGGTGCTTTAGGTGTGTGCAATGCATATAGCACATGTATACTGCTTGTGGACCCTGCACGTATCAACTGTGTACCACGCCAAAGAGCCTGTAACCAGTTCAACAGCCGTGTGGGTTATACACACATACACAGCACACACGTTGTCAAGCTGTACATATCTGATGTTCAAGTATTTAATGCTCTGGATTGCCTTGCAGTGTCAGTGTGTAATCTGTGCCTCTCTGTTCTGTACCGGTTCACACTGAGCTCACTTTTCTTATGGCTAAATCCCGCACCACACAGTGATGCTCACCCCAGGACATTTCGTACCTGGAGTCTGACATTTGTTGCTTTTACAAGTAAACTGCTAAATTAAAAAAAAAAAATCTGTATCTGTTGCATTTCATTTACTACCGGTGAGTCGGTCAGTGGAGAAAAAACAGACCTGAAAAGGATTGAGCAGCTAGAGAGAGAGAACCAAGGCCCAGCCGTATTATCAGAGTCAAGATGGTTAGAATTGAACTTGGGAAGCATTCCCTCACACAGGCTGTGAGAATGTGGAGTCCTCGGCCCAGCAAACTATAGGTATAGAGTTCTAGTGCGATGTTTAAAAGAGGATTACCATCAGGGAAGGATTAGGTAAGGTGGATATTGATATGTTATCTGCAGCTTGTTGGTGAATCCGCAACTGGAGGGTGTAAATATAGGCCAGTCAGTAACATCTAACAGAGAGTTAAGAGGAACTTATTGAGGCAGAAGCTGGTGAGAATGTGGAACTCACTGTGATAGAGAATTAGAGAGTAGAGGTATTAAAGGGTTTACATTTTCAATCCCATTTAAAATCTTAAATGCTCCGAAAGATCTCCGCTCAGATGTCTTCTCTCAAGACTGAGGAGCCTTGCTCGTAGCTTATTTATCCAACACTGGGGATCAGTCTTGTTGCTCTCCTCTGCACTGCCTTTGACCAGACCCCTTTATGTCACAGTGACCAGAGATGTACTCAGTGGCCTGACCAGAAATGCTCACATAAAGAATTGGAGGAGGTGGGGACTGGAGTCAAATACAAAAACATAATTTATTTTGATAAGTCACATACAATCATACAAAGAAGTGGTGAGGGTTTGTCCAGTCAAAGGGTGTTAGCATCTGGGTGAGTGGGGGTCAGGAGGAAGGAAAGAGTGGGGGAGTAGGAGGAGGGGTGGGAGAGGCGGACGGGTGAAGGGGGTAGTGGGAGGGAAACTCAGCTGATGGGCATCAGGCGAGGGGGAGGCTTCTTCAGCATCTTGCTCTTGGCATTTTTCAGGCGGTAAACCACGCTGGCCACCTCGTCCGACAGCATCTAACCCGGGATTCAGTCACAACAACGACAACAATGGTCAGAGAATGATGCCCCCAAACACTCGCTGCTTTTCATTCAACACACAGCACAATGCAATTTACATTTACTCAGCACCTTTCATGTAGGCTCCCACCTGAGCTGAAGGGGGTAGGGAGGGGACACAAGACCAGAAAGCCTGGGCACAATTGGCGGAGAGCCCGACTACTGATGGTGGGGCCGATCCCCGGCCCATTAAGCCTGTTCCTTTGTATTACGCTATTGTCCTAAATGCAGCAGAACGATGTTGAGGGAGCTTCACAAGATAGCAAGGTTCAACGTTCTAAAATAGTCACCCAACACAGCATTGAGCTGCTTTATAAATTAGCCCATTGATCTGGTCCCAAGTATCCTTCCTGGCAACATGTTCCGCTAGTCAATTACTGTTGGGACTGTGTGCAATACCCATCCTGTCACTGACCTGGGAGTGTGGACGGACAGTGTAGAGGGAGCTTTACTCTGTCTCTAACCCGTGGTGTAAGGCAGGGACATGACCCATGGTGGAGGCAGGGCTCAGAATGTTCTCTCCACTGACAGCATCTTTACAGTAAATATTTACCTTGAAAACAGAATCACCGCCAGCAGGCTCGCTCTTGCTCTTCGCTGCTCTCTTCGCTGTTCTCACGTTTTGCTGAGGAAATAAAACATAACGGTGTAAACAAGGAATATGTGTGTGAGAGAAAGAGGGAGGGAGAGGGAAATTCCTCATCCATGGAGAGGGATTCTTCAGTCAGCCAGCGTGATGATTTCTCATCATACGAAGACGTGAGGGGTGTGGCACGGTTGGGAACAAAGGTTGGCACAAACCTCAGACTGGCTCAGGTCCTCACACACGTTAGCCACACAGTGCAGCCAGTTCTGATAGATTTCCTCCTCCTCCTCGTCTTGGTTCTTCTCACTGAAAACAAACACATCCGTCAGTGTCTCCAAACACCCCAAAACTGCACCCCAACACTGGGTATTCTTGTACCCCAGCACAGCGCTTCTCTATACCCCAATGCTGGGGGTGGGGGACATTAGAGCTCACCTCAGTACTGTTCGCCTCTGACCTCTGTATCCCCTCACTTTCTAGCTGGAGTAACACGGGGGCAAAATTTGACTAAGCTTCGTTTCCCCTTGTCCAGTGGCACTGTGGCTGATTAAGATGGTATTGCATAGAATATTACAGCATTCAAACAGGCCATTCACCCCAAGTAGTTCGTGCCAGGGTTTATTATCCACAGGATTTCCGTCCCTCTAGTTGCCTCTTCTTTCCCCCCTGTTTCCTGTCCTGCTCCCTCACGTGGCTGTCAAGTTCCCTTTTAATCGTGTCGATGATCTTTGTTTCAACCACAGTTTCACAGTGAGTTCCACATCCTTACTGGCCTCTATCCTGATAAGTTCCGCTTAACTCTCTGTTAGGTACTCTCTGCTTCAGAGAAAGAAGCTGTGAGCTGGCCAGTCTGTCCCGACACTGTAGTCACTTTACCTGGGATCAGATCTGTATATCTACACACTCTCTCCCTCTCTATAACACTACACTACTATAATGATTTGAGTCATTAACTCTGTTCGTTTGTTTCACTACATTAGCCTAGCCCGGACTGCCTGGCTCTCAGGGCTGCAGTTTTGTACCAAAGTGTGTGGAAATTGGGAACATGTAAACAGCCATCGAACTCCCAATTTCTTCTGGTCTCAGCCTCAAAGCCATTCTCTTACAATCCAAGATTGGATGGATTTGCAAAACAGTCTTCAAATCACTGAGTTTCCCCAGCAATTTTTGTTTTTGTTTCAGATTCCCAGCATCTGTAGCATTTTGTGTTTAGTCTTCAAATCACTCCTGATTTGGAAGTTTGTTGTTGTTAAGAACGGTTTCCAAATTCAGACCAAATTAAGAACTTCCTACACCCTGGGCCAGAAGGTCCTCTCTGACCTGCGGTTGGCTTCCCTGTGACGAACACTGACTCACACGATCCTCTGGATGAGTTCCTTCTGGGCCTGCACCTCTCTACACGCTTCCTCCACACGTCCCTGCATTGTCAGCCGGGCGCTCAGCTGGGCAGCATGGATACCCAGCACCGTGATGTTCACACTGTCCTCCACCAGGCAGCTGAGAGACAAGGGATAATAATTGAATCATAATAACAATAATAATCCTTGCATTTGATATAGCGCCTTATCACATCATTGAGATGTCTCAAAGCGCTTCACAGAGTATATAATAAAGCAAATGAGTTGACCATATTTTGTGGGGAAAACACGGTAGCCAATTGTGCACGGTTGTGAGTTAAGTGACCAAATTATTATGATTATATTTTTATTGCGAAGGGACCAGTGTATTCTCTCCCCCTGCACGAACGTCCCCTGTTATGGGGATAGGGATGTGTGTGTAACAATGTCTTGAGAGGGGTTGTCTTACATGTTGCTGGTGATTTGCTTCTCTTGACTGATGATGCGACAGCCTCTCCTGTTGTCCCGGGTCCTGAAGTGAACTTGCAGTTGGAAGGGAAGCTTCACTTGTTCTTGGAGAGCTGTAAACCAAGGAGAGATTTATCCTTATACACAGCAAACACAGAGACAGGTAGAGATACACACAGGTAGAGAGATAAAACACACACAGGCAGTGAGCCAATACAGACATAAGCAGAGAGATACACACACAAGTAGATACACACAACAGGTAGATTGTATAGCATGGAAACAGGATATTGGGTGCAACTTGTCTGTGCTGTTGTTTATACTCCATGAGTCAAATATCCAATTAATAATAATAATAATCCTTGCATTTGCTTTAGCGCTTTTCACATCTTAACATCTCAAAGCACTTCACAGAATATACTGTAAAGTGAATTGATTGTATATTTGTGGGCGAAATGTAGCAGCCAATTGTGCACAGCAGTGTCCCACAAACAGTTGTGGATTGAAATGACCAATTTCATCATTGTGTTTTTTTTTGACGGATTATTATTAGGTGTGTGGAGTCAGGAAACTTGCCCAAGGTCTCGCCCTGATCTGCCTGGATTCGAACACAGGTCTCATGCTTGTAAGGCAAGTGCTCTAACTACTGAGCTACAGGAGCTGTGCCTGATGTTCACAAAGTCCTCCATCAGAGAGCTGGAAGAAGACAAGAGATCCCCAGGGCAGACACTCCCAGTATATGCACAACATAGAAATCCGCTGAGATACTTCACACCTGCACTTTCCCTCCCGTGCTTCCGATCGTTGATTTTGTCTCAGGGTAAAGGTTTGCTCCCGCTACACAGTGTTTGATGGGCATTCCCAGGACTGCAACAGGCAGAACAGAGCCTGTCAGAGAGGCAACTCTCACCACCAGGTGGCAATCACCACCCACTACTCAGTGGCAGTGCTCTTGTCTTTGACTAAGAAGTTTGTGGGTTTAAGCCCTACTTCAGGTCATGGATTCACATAGTCTAAGCTGACACTCCAATGCAATGCTGAGGACTTGTTGCATTGTCAGAGCTGCTGACCTTCGGTTGAGACATTAAACCTAGCCTGCTCAGTTGGACTTTAAAGATCCCATGGTACTATTCAAAAAGAGAAAGGAGTTTCTCACTCCTGGTGAACCTGGCCAGCAATCCCTCAAATAATAATAGTCATTAACTGGGAGCTCCTCAGTGAGCTGCGAGCAGTAAATGCATGGAACAGGCTCCCTCTAGGAAGATGGTGGAAGCAGAAAGTGTTGATTCTTTCAAAAACAAATTGGACAGATTTCTTTTAGGAAATACTATCTTGGGATACAGTATATGTTTAGGAAATGACATGTACGCGCTCCGAGATGCTATCCGGCGTGGAGGGTTACTATATAAATTGAAGTTGTTGTTGGTGGTGGAGGGTAAACTGCATGGACTTTGATCTTCTTTCGTTCTAGCAATTCTTATGTTCTCATGTCCTCTGACCATCCCTCTTGTCACTTACTGTCAATGTGAGATTCCTTTATCCCAAACTCAAACGTCACTTCAGTATCCTTGGTCACATTCCCAATGTTCTTCATCAGTTTATTCCCTGTCTGCTCTTCATATCTAAAATACCTTGAGGCAGAGGCAAGACTTAGCATGTTAGAAGGGAGTGACAACAACAACAACAAAATTACATTTGCATTGCAGCTTTCACGTTGGGTAGATGGGTGACAAGTGAAGTAAGCGATTATCATCACATCTCCGTGAAGTGAAATCCAAACAGGGTCTTGAATTGAAGTCTCTCACCACAAGAAGCCCGTCGTGCCCATTCCACCATGCTATAAGATGATAGCAGATCCTTAAATTCTACTTCTCTGCCTTTTCCAATAACCCGTACTACCCTTTCTTCCCAAGTATCTTTCCATCTCTCCCTTTGCAATAAATTTAATAGTGTAGGACAATGGATACTTCTTTATCTAAAATATAACATTGCATTTGATACAGCACCTTGTCACATCCAAACGTCACAAACGTTTTCTGTACAGTACGGTGACTATTTAGGTGTAGGTGAAAACAGCGGTTCATTTTAACAAGGGGATTGTTTGCCAGGACACTGGGAGAAACTCTCTTCTCTTTTCCAATAGTATCATGGGTTCTTTAATGCTCACCAGAATAGGCAGACAGACCTTGGTTTAGCGTACCAGTTGAAGGATGACATCTCCAACCCAACACTCACTGAGAGTTAGGCTTGCTGCCAACACATCATGGTGTGCTGGACAAAAATATCCCAGATAAAATTGGTCGTTCGTGTTATGGCTGTTTGTGGGGCACTACTGGGCATCAATCGGCTGCTGTCACCGTCTACAAAATACAATCACTCCACTTGACAGTATATCTTGAGAAGTGCTTTGAGATGTTTGGACGATGTGATGAGGCGCTGTGTCAATTATAATTATTCAACAATGCCATGACTCATTCTCAGTGGGCTCTAAGTTCCCCTCCATCCACCCTCAATCAAAATCATTATCATTAATCACCTTCCTTTGTAACGGTGTAATTGTACGAGGCTGAGATTCCCTAGTTATTGCCATTTATTTATAAACCCACCGGACATCTCTTAGTGAATTACCGGCCATTAATTCAATGAAGGGGCTCGGCTGATATCACAAAGGCAGAGAGCAGCTGGAGGCCATGGTCGTGCTCAGTGTACTGATCGCTGTGGAGCCTCACTTACATCTGCTCAGTCACTACGAAGGTGACTGTCACGTCGGTCGCAATAACATCGTCCTCCAAAGTGGCCTGAATTTCTGTGGCTAAGTTGCTTGGATTGACGATGTTGACCTGAAATCAGAAACAACATCCTGACATGGGAAGATGAGCAAAATCGGGAGGGAAAAAGCCGACCGAAGGCTCGTTACATCAACGTTACAAACCATACAGTGGCCGGCTTCCAATCGAGAATATAGAGCAAAACAAAAGCTACTATCCATGGTCTGGAACCATGTGGCAGGTTCCAATGTGACAGTCACTACTCTCTCTCTTGTGGCCTCTCAATCACTTCCTTCACCAAATACCTCCATGAATGTAAACAGGGACACAATGAGCTTTCCATTCCAGACACATGTGGAAGCGGCTTACATATGCGAACCTCTCAGTTTGCTTTGGACATTTCTAAGTATGGTGATGAGTTACTCAAGGCTGATCATAA
This sequence comes from Hydrolagus colliei, assembly GCA_035084275.1. Classification (NCBI taxonomy): domain Eukaryota; kingdom Metazoa; phylum Chordata; class Chondrichthyes; order Chimaeriformes; family Chimaeridae; genus Hydrolagus; species Hydrolagus colliei. The sequence continues at coordinate 11,138,534 of CM068757.1, read as the reverse complement.
AACACTCTGAGCCATTTAATCTCCAATTCCCTCTTGGACTCTCAGAGTCAATTTGCCTCCCTTTTCTGGTTTGAGTTTGTGTCCCCCCCTCCCCGTGTTGTGGACAGCGACAAACACATTGTCCAGTTGATCTGCACCCTTTTCAGTAATGAAATGGCCAGGCTGGCTGGCCTTGACTCCTCGCTTGTGGACCTACCTTTCCTCCTGTCCGATCAGCCAGGCTCCCGATCTCGGCCAGCCTGCATTCCGTGCCTTCTATAGTCATCACCGACACAATCACCCTGCAACACTAATAGTCAGTATACCTATAATCCTTCATGTCCCTCCACCACCCCCCGCCCCCCCACCCACCCACCCACCCACCACTTTCACCACCATTCCTCATACTTTGAGGCTTAAGATCCATTTTGGTAAAATTTAAGATTGTCTTAGCATTTTTTAAGATAAAGAAAACTAAATCCACTCAATCCATGAAGAGTATGTAGGACATTGGCTGCTGTATTTCGCCCAAAATAAATCCACATTATAGAATAATCCGTGAAGCGCTTTGAGACGTCTCAGCGACATGATAAGACTATATGCTATATCAAATACCAGGATTCTGATCCAAAGCATCATCAACTGAGACAAACCAACACCTCAAATATAAAACCATTCATGTGCATGTGTGTGTGTGTGTGTGTGTTGGTGGGGAATTAGGAGTGTGGGCTACAGTGTGGGTGGGGAGGAATTACTGGGTGGGGGTAAACACTTACCCAGCCAAACTGGCCTTCTCCCCGAGCTCTGTGTAAAACTGTTTGTAAATATCATCTTCACACTCCACGTCCGTCAGTAAGCCCAGGCCAGCGTTTGCCTTCCCGTCAGTGCAGATGATAACCTGAAGGAAGCAGAGACCACAGCAGTTATAGACTTGCCCTGACTGACTGCAAACTGCCCTTAGCTGGGATTCCACTGGCTAGGAGCTCCCTGATTTGGCATATCTCTATCACAAGAGGACAACACAAAGCAACAAGTGCTGGGGGATCGCTCTATTGCCAGAAGTGCCGTCCTTTGGATGAGATGTTAAACTGAGGTCCAGTCTGAGGTCCATTTCAGATGAATGTTAAAGATCCCACAGCACTATTCTAAAAGAGTGGGGAGATTATCCTGGTCAACAATCCCCCAAATAAAATTGTTCACTTCTTCATTCACTTCATGGCTGTTTGTGGGACTCTGCTGTGTGCAAATTGTGTGTCACATTCACCTTCAAAATATAAACTTTACAGTACATCCTGTGAAGAGCTCTGAGATGTTGAATCAAATCAAGCCTAGTCCCAGCTCTCCCATTACAAGTTGGTTTGAATCTCAATTCCCTGCTCATTCCCTGTACACTTTTATATTCTTCCTCTTCAAATCTTGCTGCTTTTGAATCTGCTCCCTATCTGCTAAGATCAATAAATAATAGTAATCCTTACATATGGTATATATCCTGTGTGTATATATACTGGAAAGCGCAGTGACTGTATTTGGAGTAAAAAATGGCAGCCAATTTATACACAGAAATGTCCCACAAAGAGCCATGAAGTGATTGACTAATTTTATTTTAGCGAATTGTTGGCTAGGATAAACTGTTGGAGCAGGCTGGATGGACTGAATGGCTTCCTCCTGTTCCAGTAGTGCTCTGGTGTTGGGTTAGTAAAATACAGGGGGAGGATGGGGGGGAATTGGGACTGAAAGGTATACTAATAATAATTAATATTAATAAAGGTTTTCTCTCAAAAGAGCAGCCCAGCCATGAATGCTTAAATTTCTATGTTCTGTGGTTTCATTGTAGACTCCGGTGAAAAGACTAACCTTTGACCCAGGTTTCTTTGACGCTATGACTATGGATATGAGAGCAGCCGATCCCAGGGCAGTCGTGCCCTTTACTTCCAATCTGTGGAGACAAGACAATAGATATTAGCAACAGGGAGACCCAGAGGTGAGGAATGTCACTACACACAGCACTGGTCAGACATGGACTATTTCTGATCAAGCATGACCTGGAATGGCCTTCAAATAAAAATCTACCCAGGAGAAATATACTGTGTGTTTAGGGGTTCAGTATGTGTTTAGGGGGTTCAGTGTGTGTTTAGGGGTTCAGTGTGTGTAAGGACCGGTGGATTAACTCACTGCTGTACTCGGCTGCTCAGGGCCTGGATGCTGTCTGCGATACACTCAGGAGTGGGGTACTCTGAGGCCTGAGTGTGCAAATAATCAGAGTCCCAGAGCTCATACTCGGTCAATGTTAGTGGAGTGCTCCTCCCATCTCCGTAGATTGTCACCTGCAATAAAAATCACATGGGATGGAAGACGTCGTTACTGCCAGCGACCATCTCCCTCCAGCCAGCTTTACGTGTACCATCATCGCACATTGTGTGTTCCCACACACCCAGTGTAGCTCACACCCAGTGTAGCTCACACCCAGTGTAGCTCACACCCAGTGTAGCTCACACCCAGTGTAGCTCACACCCAGTGTAGCTCACACCCAGTGTAGCTCACACCCAGTGTAGCTCACACCTTGTATTGCTCTATTAATTGTGAAAGTGCCAAGTACTTTTTTTTGCGCAGCCGGGTGTCTGTCACATGCAGATACACGTCATCACCATGCTTAAGAGTATCCAAACCAAGAATTCCATGCGTCTCACCTACATTGGAAATCCCAAAGACAGATTGTTGCAATAGAATGTGCACTCTGTCCCTGGAGGACAAATCCTGCCGAGGTTTTGGATGGGAGACAGCCTGGGATTGCCGGTGCTGTTGCTCAACAGTCACTGACCAAGTGAGACCTTACCTCATCGTGGAACGTGACCAGGCCCACTCGTCGCTGAGGGGAGGTCTGCAGCATGTACTTCATGGACCTCTGGATGGCTTCCTGAACACTCTGCAGGACCAAACACAGAAGGTGCACACATCAGATCAATATCCAGATTCTTTATGACATTCCATTTGAAATTTTGCACCTTCCCCCATTTTTATGAAGAAAATGGCTTCCAAATCAACACCAAATTCAAGGATTGCCCCAAATCCCGCGCCATTGTGAGTTTAGAGACCAAACAGTTCCCTCAGGTGTGAGACTGAACCTGTGTCAGCGGGTGCTCAGTTCAGCTCTGGCCTCAGCTGTATCCCACTGGCCAGAATCACATCAAGTGTGTACAATGCACACAGCTGTCACTCGCCATTTGTGTGCAAAGCAGCACTTCCCAACCCTACCCCTCTCACCCTTGACCCACACCACTCAGCCCCAGACCCGCCCCAGACTCGCCCCTCTCGGCCTCACCCTCTCGGCCTCACTCTCTTGGCCACACCCGTTCCAGTCTCCCCCTCCAGACCCCACCCTTCTCGGCCCTTCCCACAGGCTCCACCACCCTCTGCTCTGCCCCATCCAGCCTCTATGACCCTGTCCCTCCACCCAGACCCGAGGCTCCGCCCCCACCCCGAACAATGTGGAATTACCTGCAATCTGGAGACGTGAACTGTTTTGAAAACTTCATTGGGAATCACAATCTAAAAAGCACAACACAGGGCTCAGAGTTATTCTACACCCTGTGTGGGGTGTACACCATTGGGGGAGGTGTTGGGTTAGGTGTTAGGTTAGGCCCAGGGCCTTGGGACGTTCTTCCGGCATGAGAGGCGCTGTATAAATGTGTTGTTGTCATTGTTGTGAGGGGAGCAACATAAAACATAATTTTTCCCCCTTCTTTTTTCTTTCTCTTTTCATTTTCTGTGTTCTGTTTCTTTTTCCCTCTCTCTTAACTCTAACTATCTATCTCTCGCTATCTCTCTATCTCTCTATCTCTCTCCCTGCCTGTCTGTTTTTCTATCTCTCCTCTCTCTTCTCTCCCTGTGTATGTGTGTGATCTGCTGAAGGTGGCTATAATTGGGGATTGCGGCTGTCTCCAGTCCTGGAGATCACAGTGCCTCGGCAGCTGGACATTATCCCAAGTTTGCTCCTCACCTCGTTGGTCACAGACATGCTTCCAGAGATGTCCACGCAGAACACAACCAAGGAATCATCTATGTTGATGTAGTCGTCGTTGGTGGGACCCAAGAGATACGTGACGTCCGGACACCAGGGTATTGACTCGAAGGAACGAGTGATGACATTCTGCTGCTGACAGAATTCACACGCCCAGATCTGCTCAGGAGAGAAACCAGAGAGCAGCCCCTCAACACCAAGTGATGGCAACCTTGGACTGACATCTTACACAGCAAACAGTATTTACCAAATCATCCAATAGAGCAAAGATGTCCTCAATTGCCATTGGTGTCTAAAATGTTGCAACGCAGAAACAACAGGCTGTTTGGCCTAACAAGTCTGTGTTGGTGTTTGTCTTCAGTCTCCCTGTCTAGTGTCACACTGCCTGTCATCAACTGAGGGATTGCTGGCCAGGACATTGGGAGAAGCTCCCCTTTTTGAATAGTGCCTTGGGATCTTTAACATTCACTTGAACAGGCAGAAGGGATCTTGGTTTATGTCCCAACCTTCCAACTTTAGAGGCAGGAGTGCTACCACTGAGCCAGGCTGACACAATCTTACATTGTCTGACAATGTAAAGATTGTGTGGATGGTGGGCAAGTATCTTTGATTCCCTGTGTCCTTTAAGAGCTGCAAAAACGCAACCTGCAAATTAAGGACTTGCATTGAAGGTACAAACTTTCCACATGATTATACTATTGAAAGACAAAATGGTCTGAAGACTAAGACAATCAGATACAAAGCTCCCTGGCGTCACGACAGGCACTGCACTCACTACTTCCAGGTGTTGGTGGTGAATGCGGCTGATGCTGGACAGGGCACCTGGACATCTCCGACACTGCACAGCTTTGGCCGCCTGAGCTCCCACTGAAACACAGACACATAGCGAGTTCAGCCTCGACTGCCCTCCATCATCAGAGGCTGAGTGACCAGCCTACAACCCCTGTCCTCAACATCTGTTTCATACAAAGGACATTGGAAATCTGCAAACTCTCTCGCTCCCCCTAAAGGCTTTGGATGCTGGATGCATTCAAATTTTCAACATATTTTCAGTTGAAGTATATTTTTGTGAGGTTAGGGTACCAAAGGATATGGGGTAAAAGCAGGGAAATTGAGTAAGTGGAGGTACAGAGCAGCTACGATCTAACAGAATGGTGGAGCAGGTTTGAGGGGCTGAATGGCCTCCTCCTGTTCCTGTGTTCTCCAAATAACAATGCATCACTCGCTTCTGTTTTCCAATAGTATACAACCTTTTGACTTGGAGGGAAGAGTGCTATCGACTGAGTGATGCAAAATGCTACATAATCAGTGAACCCAGACTCGGTGGAATTTCTCAGTAAGAATCATCTCAGCTGTTGGTATCTATGTTTCCTCTGCTATTCTCCCGGTCTCACCGGCTGTCACTGTGCTGCAGCCTATCAGCACCAGCGGTTTGTGGTTAAACAGTTTGTTCCTCCCCGTTACAGTCAGGAGCTGGTGCTGAGGCTCAGTCCTGAACCCCTCTCAAGCCAGGGTTCCCCTCAGTGATAGGCTGAGGCAACTGATCCTCACTTGCTGGGTCACTTGCTCACTCACTCATTCACTTACTCACTCACTTGCTTACTCACTCACTCGCTTACTCACTTGCTTACTCACTCACTCGCTTACTCACTCACTTACTCACTCACTCACTTGCTTACTCACTCACCATCACCGAGATCAACCAGCTTCCCCAGAAGGATGGAAACCACGTTTACATTGGCTTTAATTCTGCTGCTCGTGCTTGCACCGGAGAGTCGGGGGCCTGAGACAGCAAGAGAGGAGAGGAACAGACTGAGCAACGAGAACCTGAGAGAGAACGACAGAGAGAAGAGACACACATACATACACACAGCAATAGGAACCTGAGAGGTAGAGAGGAGAAACAAAAACACACTCTCACGTATACAGCAACAGGGACCCAGAGTATACGGTTTGGTGGAGGGTGGGGTGGGTGGAGGGCTATATAGAGATTACTGGATCGGGAGTGAGTTACAGGCTGGAGTCTAATTTAGGAGATCAGGGATATTATATATAAAATAATGCCCCACAGGAGTGAATGCCAGATTGGTGTCCACGTGCACAGGCCCTGCCCGAACGCACTGTGCACACACAGCCCCCGCACCAGGATGCATGTGACACACACACAATTTCCTGCTGGTGTCTGCGCCTCAATGAGTTTCAGTAAATGGTGACTAGAATTTAGACACACAGATTAAGCTCTCTCTGCACTGTCCGTCCCGTCCCCACTGCCAGGTCAATGAGAGAACAGGTCGGTGGCAGAGTAAACCTCCCTCTACACTGAACCCAGTGTAGGCCTGTGAGAGCTGTGATGTGTTTTGGGATCGTTGGGATGAATGGTTAACCCTCTCTGCCTGATGGCTGTGGCTGTGTGAGGGACTGTGATATGGGTTTTCTGCAGAGACTCAGTCACTGCACTGAACCACCATTAATGTCACTGATACGTCATGCGGTGATAAAATGCTGGAACAATCAGAGACTCACAAACAGCTAACCTCAGAGAACGGGGTGTAATGATAATGGGTGTGTTGTCCCAGTGCCTTGGGATGTCCTCCTGACGTGAAAGACGCTATAAAAATGTAATTTTGTGATTGTTGCAATAAGGAGTAGGGTATAATCACTACCCTGGGGCCTGGGGTTGGGGCCTGGGGACGGGTGGCATGGGGAGAGATTGTGGAGCGACTGGGTGTACTCACTACGTGGGGGTCTGGGTGGGGGGAGCTGGGTGAGGGGAGTTAGTGTGCCTGGTAGGCTGGCTGAGAGACGAGCCGTGTTGAGCAGGTCTGGTCTCCGGATGCTTGGGCGAGGTGGCAGGGCAGGAGCCTCACTGTCCTCAGATTCTGTAACAAACAAGGATTCAGGCATTAAAAGCTGGCTGTGTCCCTTTATCCCACAATCCCTCCCTCTCTGCCTCTCTCAATCCTCTCTTTACTCTCTTCCTCCCTCTCCTTCTCTAGTTCTATCTCTGTCATTGTCCCCTCTCTTCCCAGTTTCAGGTCTCAGCTAAAGGCCTTTCTCTTCGACTGTGCCTTTGGTCAACTTTCTAAACCTGCCCCTGGTTCAGTCCCGGGATCCGTTGGTGTTAAATGCTCTGAGACGCCATCCGGCGTGGAGGGCACTACATAAATCAAAGTTGTCGTTGTTCTCTTTCTCCCTCTCTTTCTCTCTTCCCTCACTCAATTTCTCTCTTCCGCTCCCTCCCTCCCTCCCTTTCACTCTCTGATGTCTTACCCATGATAGAAGGGAGTTTCTCCCAGTTTCTCCAGCGCCTTGGGACATCCTCCAGACATGAAAGGCGCTCTACCAATGTAACGTTGTTGTTGTTGTTGCAGTACCTGAGTGCTGACCGCGAGCACTGAGGGTCTCCGGGGGCCTGGGTGGGGCTGGGTTGCGAGTCCGGTTCTTGGGAACCTGGGCGTACAGACCATTGGGCCCGGGTGAGGCGGCTCTCAGGCAGCTGTTGTCATAGTGATGAGCGTTGCCGGCGTGCAGTACCTCGGGGAGTCTGACACGGGACGGGATGGAGGCCGGAGTCTCAACGTCGCCTGAGACCCACGATCTTGCCCGCCTGTGTTCTGCGGATCAGATTGAAGAGGGCAGATTGGATTTCTTTCACTTTCTCTCTCAAAGATTTTTTCCCAATCAAAGTGAAGAACCGTCACAATCCTTGCATTCGAGACGGCATCTTATCCCAACACCCGAGGAGTCTCCAAATGCTTCACAGGAATTATTGCAAAGCGTAGTGATTGCATTTGTGGGTGATCACAGTGGTTGATTTTACGCACAGAAATATCCCACCAAAGTCTATGAATCGAGTGCCCCATTTTTATTTAGGAGACTTACTGGCCAGGACACCAGGAAAAATTCCCTTCTCTTTTCGAACAGTGTCATGGAATATATAATACCCACCTGAAGAGGCAGACAGTGTGTTGGTTTAATGTCTTGGCTGAATGTGAAGCGCTCTGAGACGCCGTCCGGCGTGGAGGGCGCTATATAAATCCAAGTTGTTGTTGTTGTTGTCTCATCCGAAGGACTGCAGTTCCATCACAGCACTCACCAGCACTGCACCCCAGTGTCAACCTAGACTGTGACCTCAAAGTACCCACACGTTGCTTGAAACCACAAACTTCTGCCCGAGAGACCAGAGAGATACTCGCTCAGCCTGGCTGGCACCTCTGAAACTCTAGCTACGTTGTTGATCCAGGGTCACAGTTTAGAGACAGAGGAAAGCTCCCTCTACACTGTCTGTCCACACTTCCAGGTCAGTGACAGCATGGGTTAGAAATAGGTGGATCAACTGGACAGCCTGTGGACCAATTGTAAATTTTACCAGCTGTAAAATTTTATGTTACGTTCCTGGAAGAAATATTCCTTGTATGGCCGGCAGACGTTTCTCAACTAGAACATCAAGCCCTCAGCAGCAGAGAGGTTGGACTCCCCCCACCCTGACTTAAATGGTGACCTGAAAGTCTCCTGAAAGTGGGGGCTTGAAACCACGAGCAGGAGTGACTGGGCCAGGCTGAGGCTGGAGCGCACCACTCTCTCTCGCTCTTCGCTGGGAAATTCCACCTGTCTGTGCAGAGCCAGGGCAGGAAGCAGGAAACCAGAACCCTGCCCTTGATCAACAGCAGAGAAAATGGTGCCAACTCGAGCAGTGATACCGTGATTAAAATCTCCTGCCGATGAAATCTCACATTTAGAAGTGTGAGCCTCGCCACGGCAACATGTAAAGGCCACGGGATGCTACAGGATGTGTCGCCATTTGCCGCTTGGCCATAGCCCTGCCTAACCTTCTTGTTAGAAAATGACTGGCGTTTCCCGTGCCCCGCCCCCACCGCCACCCCCCACCCACGCAGCCACCACAACTGCGTACAAGAGCGAAGCAGCGCTAGCTCGGGCTCTTGCCTTTGAGGTTGTGGGTTCCAGGCCTCATCTCGGGAACTTCAAGCTCACAATGTGGGCTGATGCTCCATTACAGCGATGGCCGAGTGTTGCAAAATGTACAGCTTATGGAGAGGGTGGGGGGGTAGGAATTGGTTGGTAAGATATACAGTCAATGCACTTTACAGTATATTCCGTGAAGTGCTTTGGTAGCGCTATTATTATTATTATTATTGTTATTGTAGGTGCTGTCCTTCAGATGAGACGTTAAACCAAGGTCCCGTTCAGGTGCATGTTGAAGATCTCATGGTGCTATTTTGTAAAGAGTTTCTCTTGTGGGGCCATCACTCTCTTAAAAAAAACCTACCCTCCCGACCTGTCCACTCCCTCCACTCGCCAGGCACTGGCCTGCTCCATTTACCCCTTCCTGCCCGCTCCACCATCGGCCGTCGTGCCTTCAACCTCTCTGCCCCCATCCTCTGGAACTCCACCATCGCTGAACCCAACCCCCAGCTTGGGTGCAAACCCCTCATAGTCCAAAGCCTTGGGATGTCCTCCCAACATGAAAGACTCTATATAATTGCAATTTGTTGTTGTTGTTGTTATAATACAGTTTGGAATTTTTATAGATCCCACACAGAGTGCGCTCCCTTGGCTCCCCTGTGATAATCCATGTGTTTGATATGGAGAATGGAATATTGAAAACGTCTCACAAAAGTCTCTGAGACGCTACCCTACACAAGGGGCACACATAAACAAGCAAGTAAACAAACAAACAAGCAAACAAATAAATAAATAAATATCTTCCATCCCCACCCCGAACCCGACCCCAGCTTGGGTCCGAAAACTGACTGTCCAGTGCCTTGGGACGTCCTCCCGATGTGTAAGGCAATATACAAATAGTATGAACCATATCTATATACTATATATATATGTATATACATATATATAAATGCAAGTTGTTGTTGAAAAAGTGCCTGATGGTGTAGTGATTATGTATTTGTAGAGGTTTCAGCTGTGTTGACACTCACCGTCCCAGTCGATCCTGGGGCGTGGCAGTGCGCCGTACACAATGTGACTACACGCAAACTCCATCGCTCCACAAGTACGTCCACCTGAGCCTTGGAGAAGGCAGAAAGAGAAAGCATTAGCGTAGACATTTGGTCACTTTCCCCAGCCCGAGACAACGCAACCCCGGAAAGAGAAGGGAGTTCCTTCCCACAGCCTGGCCAACAATCCCTCAACATCTGTGGGGGGCCTTATTGTGCGCGTCTTCTTTCGATATTACATTTGAACAAATACAATTGAACTGCTTTGAGATGTTGCGACTTTAAAAGGCACAGAATAAAATGTGATAATAATCCTTGCATTCGATGATAGTGCCTTATCATATCATCGAAACGTCTCGAAGTGCTTCACAGAACATTTTGCGCAGTGGATTTTGTGGGTTTTACGCAGGAACCAATTACACACAGCAGTGACCCACCAACTGCCATGATCAGGTTTGTATTGTCGACCGGGACTTTCTGGGAGAATCTCCCTTTTCTTTACAATCGCGCAATCTTTAATAACCAACTGAATAGATATACAGGTTGACAGCGGCTTAACAACTCACACAAAAGAAAACACCACCGACAATGCCAAGCACCCCCAGCACTGCACTGGCGCATCGGCCTGGGCTGTGAACTCAATGTTTCTGCTTTGTGGGGTGGGGAGGACACCCTCAATCTTTTGACCCAGAAACCAGTATGTTAGTGGCTGAGGCAGAAAACAATACAATAATAATAATAATCCTTGCATTTGATATAGCACCTTATCACGCCTTTGAGACGTCTCAAAGTGCTTCACAGGGTATACTGTAACTGGAAGTGACTGTATATTTGTGGGCGAAATGCGGCAGCCAAACAGTCGTGGTTTGAATGACCAGATTATTACTGTTACTTTTTGAAGAGATTATTACCCCCAGAAAAGAATGACCCCATTAGCACAACCCAACCCGAGCAGACGGACAGTGGAGGAGAGAGTATCTGGCTTGGTCTCCTCGCTATGTCCTGCCTAAACAGAATGTTGTTTGCATCAGGCAGCTCAGCTCTACTGCAACGCAACGCTGAACAACACACATCACGCACAGTAACCCTGTTCCCTCCTCTCCCCTGACAAACCCACCCACTCACCCAATGAGGAACACACAGATATTAATAAGCCTCATTTTGGTAGAGGGCCTTATCATGTTGCATCAACTCAAAGCGCTTCACAGAATATACTGAATATGATTGACTAGTTCCTGGGTGCAATGTGGCAGCCAATTGCAAATAATTCATAAAATTATAAATTTTATATATAAAAAACTGTAGGCCTCATCTCACCTAACACTGGCTTTCCAATCTTAGTCAATTGATTTTGTTCAGTCGGTTATCTGACACATGCAGAAACCCATCACCACACTTAACGTATCCTAACTAACTAACTAACTAACTAACTAACTAACTAACTAACTAACTAACTAACTAACTAACTAACTAACTAACTAACTAACTAACTAATTGTTCATGCCACCTACACATGGATATTCCAGAGAAAGATTGATGGAATGGAATGCGCACTCTCTCACTGCAGGGACACACCATGCTTACCTAACTCCGGAGAGTATTAGGTGCAGGTTGGCAAGTGAGCCAAGGCTTGGGAGACTCCAGAGTGTTCATTGGGCATAACCAGCTAACCCTGCATCGCTTGCCATTGACAGCACTGCCTGGTAAGATTTCCCACTGCTTGTGTAACTAGGAACGTCAAACTGGTCAGGTTTGGGCTGCAGAGTTGAACAGGAGCTGAGTGGGAAGAGTAGCTGAGCTCAGTGACAATTGGCTTCAGTCCCAATTTAGAGTTCTAAAATCAGCCAGGGTTCCTGGTCCTGTATCCAGAGACACTTGTTTGAATTCTTATCAAGATGAGCGATCACAGTGCTGGATTAGTGAACGCTGTTCTATTTTAGCTAAAAATATACACAATGTAAATATCCAGTGCTCACAAATAAGTGACAATGCGGATCAGAGATAGACTAATGCTCCCTCTACACTGTACATCCGCACTCCCAGGTCAGTGACAACAACAACAACTTTGATTTATGTAGCACAGGTTAGAGACAGAGTAACACTCCGTTTACACTGTCTGTCCAGACTGTAAAGATCATCAATCACGTTTCTCTCTCGGAAAGGGCAGTGGTAATGGGGGAGGAAGTTTAAAATACTTTTTAAACAATTCCTATTTTAGAGTGAGTTCTGCTAAAAGTTCCCAGTTCTCATCGATCCTGAGAGGATATAGTCAGCTCCAATCTTTGCTCGGAAACACTTCCCTTCACTACTCTGTACTGGTTCGGTGATATTGGAGCCTCTGGCTCGGAAGGTTATGGGTCCTATGTCAGGAATTTGAGTTCACAGTTTAGACTGACACTCCAGTGTAGACCCTGAGGCAGCGCTGCATTGTCAGAGATGCTATACTTCAGATGAAACATGGAACCATCTCATCTGCCTGTTGCTATGGATAGTTACAGGGACCATTTAGAAGATCAGGGAGTTTCTCCCGGTTTCCTGGAATAATAATCATCTCGAATTGGTAAAACCATTCACCAATCGACTGGTGCGTCAGTCAACTCCTTGTTAGTATCAGTAACAACCGTTGCTCTGGACAGCGGTCAGGAGGAAGCAGGCTGTCTGATTCCCAACACAGTCACTCAGCACAGAGTGGGGCTGAGCTCATTCACTCAGCATATCACATGCTCGCACTGTATCCAAAATCCTATGTGCATACACATGTGTGCTCACCAGATCTTTGTATACACACAACCATGCAGGCCAGCATGTACACACAACCTCGCGTACCCGTGTAAACACACTCTCTCACAACCAATGGAGACGTGCAGATACTTTTGCACACCGTACGTACACACACACACACACTCGCACAACTGTACAAACACACGTCAAAACCTTTACTGTCACTCTCACCCTCGTTCGCTTCGGCGGAGGCCACGGACGGCAGTGCCGTGCTCTCGGGGGGTGAGAGGCTGATTCCACGGGATAAATCGTGTGGAGCTCGCCTTCCACTCACCTTCTAGCTCACGTTCCGACACCGATCAGCGACTCAGTCGGCCCCAGGCAGGCAGGAAGCCAGAGGCGTGATTATCTGTGCCACCTCATCACTAACTATTTATAGTGCGGAGAGCAGAGGCAACACTCTGAATGTTGTTAATACTCAGGTCAGAACAGGAAACAGAACACAGCGTTTCAGTCAATTAAGTACAAAACAGGAAACTGCTCTGGAGAACATAAATTAGATTTCAAAACTTTCATTGAAATATTAAACCTCTTCAAAATATTGATTGCAGGGTAATGAACAAGAATCCACACCTGGTTATGTCTGCCTTTCGAGGGATGGACTGGGAACCCTGGGAAAAACTTCACTGAACACCAACAACAACTTTTATTTATATAGCGCCCTCCACGCCGGACGGCATCTCAGAGCGCTTCACAATAGCGGATCCCAAGACCGAGCCAGGGGCAGGGGTAGAAAGGTGACCAAAGGTACGGTCAAAGAGAACAGTGCAGTCAGTCCAGAATTAGCCGGTTACCAATTTAACTCTGATTTTATATGTTGAATTAGTGGATGTTCACTAACTAGCACTCGATTAACCACAACAACAACAAAATGACATTTATAGAGTGCCTTCCATGTCGGGAGGACGTCCCAAGGCTCTCCATGGCCCTCCACCAGAACTCCACTAACCAACAACAACTTGCATTTATCAACACCCTTCACACTGAACGTCATCTTGGAGCAACTAAACCAGTACTCTAATACAATGTCATTAACCAACAACAACAACAACAACAAATTACATTTGTAGAGCGCCTTTCACGTCGGGAGGACGTCCCAAGGCGCTGCACAGGAGGCGTGTGACCCGAGCTGAGAGGGGAGTGTTTGGGAAGGGGTGAAACACGTAGGGGAGGTCGAAGAGTTCGGGGGGGAACAAAAGGCACGGTCGAAGAGGAAAGTCTTCAAACCGGCCTTGAAAGAGAAACGAAACGGAGGGATTGAGGGATGGCATTCCATAGGGTGGGAGCGGAGAAACTGAAGGCCCGGCCTCCGATGGTGGGGCGGTTTGGGCGGGGGGCTTGGAGCAGGCCAAGTCCTGCTGAACGGAGGGTCCGGGTGGGCTTGTAGGGGGAAAGTAGATTGGTTAAATAGGGCGGGGCAAGGCCGTGTAAGGCCTTGTAGGTGAGGACGAGGATCTTGAACTCGATCCTCTGGAGGATGGGGAGCCAGTGGAGACGGGCGAGGGTGGGGGTTATGTGGTCGCGGAGGCGGGTGCGGGATAGTACACGGGCTGCAGAGTTTTGGATGACCTGCAGCCTGTGAATGGAGGAGCTGGGGAGGCCGACGAGGAGAGAGTTTCCATAGTCCAGGATTGAGGTGATGTACGCGTGCACGAGTGTTTTGACAGCGCGGGGGGTGAGATAGTTGCGGAGCCTGGCAATGTTGCACAGGTGGAAATAAATGGTGCCGGTCAAGGCACGGATGTGGGGGAGGAAGGAAAGTTTTTGATCGAACATGATGCCGAGGTTCCTGATTGGCTTTGTGAGGTGGAGAGGCTAGGTTTATTCTCATTGGAGCAGAGGAGACCTAATCGAGGTTTTCAAGATAATGAGGGGATTCGACAGAGTAAACAAGGAAAAACTATTTCCACTGGTGGGTGAATCTGTGACTCGTGATCACAGATTTAAAATAGTTTCAAAGCAGAGGGGAGCTGAGGAGAAATTTTTCACTCAGCGGATTGTTCGAATCTGGAGTGCATTGCTTGAAAAGGTGGTGAAGGCCAATTCGATAACTTTTAAAAGAGAATTAGATCTTTATTTAGGGAGAACAGGTCTGTTAGGTTATAGGGAGAGAGCTGGGCAGTGGGATGAGTTGCTCTTTTCAAAGAGCCGGCACAGACTAGATGGGCCGAATAGCCTCCTTTTGTGCTGTAAAATTCTATGATTCTATGATTTTATAGGGCAGCTACAGAGAAACTATCTTAAAATTAGAGTTAAGGCATTTAGGAGTGGACTCAGCAAGCACTGTTTCACACAGGGTGTAGTGGAAATCTGGAACTCTCTCCTCTAAAAGGCTGTGGATGCTCGATCCATTTAGATTTTTTGAGGTTAAGATTTTTGTTCGGTTGGGGTATCAAGGGATATACAGCAAAGGCGGATAATTGGAGTTGAGGTACAGAGCAGTCATGATCTAATAGAATGGCGGAACATGCTCGAGGGGCTGAATGGCCCACTCTTGTTCCTATGTTCATGAGCTTTTTGTTCAGGTGCAACACTGAGTAGGAAAGTCCCAGAGTGTGAAGGAGTCGCTATCTTCTCTCCTTCCCACTCAGTTGCTGGTTTGAAGCAGTGGCCACATCCTCTGTGTTACAAGGAAGTCTTACATGTGGCTCCTGCACCCGTGACTGCACAGAGCTGCTTGTTGACGATGGAATCAGCCCACATTCTACAGTCAACATCACACATCTCTCTGCCTGAGAGAGATAAGACTCAGTGTATGAAGTGTGTGTGAGAGCGCGAGAGCGACTGTGAGAGATTGACAGTGTGAGAGAGAGGAGGAAAGAATGAGAGAGATTGGTAGAGAGATCTGGCAAGCTTTCCCATTGCTTGTCTAGCTACGACCAACCTACTGTTAGCAGGTTTTGACTCCCTGCCCCTAGTGACTGGTCTGCCCTTCCAGGTCCTGCTGATGAGCCAGGATCTGTGCTGTCATCAGCAGTGCCTTGGAACACTGTGGACCTGGCTCAGGAATCGAGCTACCAAGACTACAACAGAGCAGTAAGTAGGTACCCAGTTGTTAGTCGATTAGTGGATCCCTTTTTAGGGGTAATAATCCCTCAAAAAAACTAATCTGGTCACTCCATCCACGACTTTTTGTGGGATATTGCTGTGCACAATTGGCTGCCAGTGCCTTGGGATGTCTCCCCAATGTGAAAGAGGCTATACAATTTTATTGTTGTTAGTGTTGCCGCGTTCCGCCCACAAAATATCCAATCAATGCACTTTACAATATATCCTGTGGAGCGCTTTGAGACGACTCAATGATGCGATTAGGCGCTATGTCAAATGCGAGGATTATTATTATCATTAATGTGGCATCTATCGTCAGTATCGACACACAGTACTCAAAAGGGTTAAATTACCACTCACAGGAGACAGGAAGGAATCTGTGGGCAGGCTGTCTGGTGAGAATACTTTCTACTCTATTTCTACTCTAGAAAACCCAGATTTAAAACCAAAAATTTTTGAAATCTCAGAGAAAATTCACCTGTTCAGAGTATATATATATCTATATATCTATATATATAAAAATATATTTATATACTGTGCTCACCAGAAGTCAGCTATTAGTGTTGGGATTTCAGTCATCCAGAGCCAACAACCCCAGGTCAGCGACAGCAAGGGCAAGAGAGAGAGTAAAGCTCCCTCTACTCTGTCGACCCCCAGATGGGGTGAAAGCCTCAGTAACGTTGCTTACTCCACATGCCTCTGTTTACCCAGCGGTTGTTGGTTGATTGGTGGATCACTTTCTGAGGGTAATAATCCCTCAAAGAAAAATCTGGTCACCAACACTATATGAGGGACATTGTTGTGTGCAATTGACTGCCGTGTTTTGCCCACCAAATGTATGGTACAATATATTCAGTGAAGTGCTTTGAGGCGTCTGAATGACGTGATAAGGCACAATACCGAATGCAACAACAACAACAACATTACATTTATAGAGCGCCTTTCACATCGGGAGGATGTCCCAAGGCTCTAAACAGTCAGGTTGGGACCCGAGCTAGGGTAGGGGCAAGGGGAGGGAGAGAGTATTCAAGGATTATTAATATTCTTTGTGTTATTATGTTTGTCAGCACACAAAGCAGAAAAGCACAATGAGTTGGCTATTTGTGTACTCAGGTTAGCCAACTCATTGGTCAGTTTGTAACTCATAGTACTGTTCAGCAAATGCTACACATTTATCTCTGAATCCCTTCAAAATAACGCAATTAAACTTTACTCAATAAGGTATATTCAATTGGTGTTGAAACAAAATTTGATTTGTTAATTATAAACTGCTTTGAACCTTTGGGTTAAAATACACTACAATTGTTGGCATATCCCACATTGTCAGGCTCACACACAACGTCTTGTGGACACCAACTGTTCCATCTAATACCTTTTTCATAAACTGAGTGTGATCTAAAGCTGATTCTATATCCAGAATTCAATCTACAACCCAGAAGTACAATCTCTACAGTCTGTTTATTGCAACTGCATGATATAATCAGTATTTATACAGTACATTCAAATCTGTAGATGTGTCTTTTTTTGTCTGGATAATCAAACCCATTGATCGATCTAATCAATATACTGTAGTTAACCCAAGCAATGGATTAATCTTTACAATGTAATGTATATGTTATATATTATGTATACACTGCAGTAACATTTAATCATGAAATGGTAATGCATCAATTGCATTTTCCAGTCTGTCACCATGTCGTGTGTTCACTCCACATCATGGCTTACAGGATTCATTACCTATAGATGAAGGCTTTAATCGATACGTTTATCTCTTGTCTGTCATTGCTCTGTGAATCTCCCTGAAGGGTCAGCCTGTATCTAATGTACCTGAACGTGATGTATTGTGGTCGCAATCTGATCAGTCTACGTGTCTAACCCATAAAACAGCATCACACGGCATCAAGATCGCAGCTTCTTTTCTCTAAACTTTTTTTTTGACTCACCCACAACCCTGGTAAATCGAATTAGTTACTTTACACGAAAACTCGACAAAGTGTCACTTTCTGGTGAAGGGTGACGCTGATGAGTGAGGGCAGAATGGTTAAAAGGCAGCCAGAGGTTGTCCAGCGCTCAGAGGGTGTGAAACGCGAGCAATGAACTTCTCATCAAGCTCACACCACTGAAGCCGTCGGGAGACTGATATTTCAATGCAATTTCCCTTCTAACAGGTAATGTAAACCACAAAGTGAGAACCAAACAAGACATCACTGGGGCTTTATGAGAAGCGGGTTTACCACACACAGCACAGCGGACGTAGCTCAAGAGGGAGAGAAGCATCTGATAAAACCATGGTAAGCAAATCCATTTCTTTTTACGTTGCCCTAGAATGTATATCATGTGTTTGTAGTTGATAGTCCAGCGCCATGGGACATCCTCCTGACATGCAAGATGTTAAACAAGTGTCATTTTATGGTTATTGTGGACTGAGTTTAATGAGGTGCTAAAATGTACTAAGTGACAAAGTCCAATTGTTTACCAAAATGAAAAGAATAATAATCCTTGCATTCGATATACAGTAGTGCCTTTCACAGGAGGACATCCCAAAACGCTTCATGGGATTTACTGTAAAGTGCTGTGCTGTGTATTTATGGGTGAACACTAACCCAATTGCATATGCACGACAGTGTCCCACAAACAGCCATGGAGTGAGTGACCAATTTTATTTGGAGGATTATTGGCCAGGATACCAGGAGAGAGAAACTGCCTTCTCTTTACGAATAGCACCATGGAATTTTTTAATATTTACTTGAACAGGCAGACTGCACCTCAGTGTAATGTTTAATCCAAAACTTGATGTGTCTGTCAATGGAGCACCTTCCCAAAACCACATTAGATCATTTTTAGTTTTAGACTCTGTGAGCTCAAGTCCCGACAAGGGTCTTTCCTGAAGTGAAAGACGCTATGTAAGTATAATTTTGTTATTGATGATGTTGAACCCATGATTTTCTGACTCAGGCGAGAGTGAGCCAGGCTGACACTAGCATTTAAATTAAACATCTAAACTATCATTGTGTGTCTTGTCCGTGACATTGCTGGGATGAGGTTAACAAGATACCAATTACTTGCCAACAAATTGATAAGTTTACCTGGACACTTGTTACAGAAGACAGTACAGATGAATGTTAAAGATTCTGGGACACACGTGGAAAAGAGAAGGGATGTCTCGCCATGTCCCAGCCAGCAGACTCCACATAAAATCAACAGTAATTGTTACGTGTGATACAGCGCCTATCACATCAGTGGGAGGACATTCACTGTAAAGTGAAATGTATTTTCTAGGCTAATTAGTCACTCAATTCCAGGCAAATCGTTTGCGAGACATTGCTGTGTAATCCATAGAAGTGTTGAAATTGTTTACTGATGTATCATGGATTACACGACATAATGGCAGTATGGACTGCTGCTCTGTTAGGAAGTCTAAGCATCCAAGAAAATAAGTAATTTCTTCTTTTTGTTGAGCTATAATTTTTTGAACGAACATGACCAAAACAACAAAATTAATAATAATAATCATGACATCAACTAACTGAGTGAAAATTTTAGTTCCAGCTACAGATTAGAGGAAGAGAAACCTTCTTTGCCCAGATCATGTACAAAGCACCATTATAGATCAACTTGTTAAGAGCAAGTGCACCTCACATTGAAAAATACGTAAGAAAGATTAATCTTGGACAAGAACCCCAAGTGACTGTGCCCTCTCTAGAAGCAAGTATTTACTTTATTTTAGGTCACAAGATCATCAGACAGAAGCAGATCTGAAGATGTGGTTATTCCAATTTTTTTGTGTGTGCAAGCAATGCTTTTGAGAATCACAAAGGGAAATTTCAGAACACAAACTAGGGAATATTGTTTTTTACTCTGAGGGTATTTAACAATCTGAACAGATTGCCAGGAAAGGTAGTTGAGGTCAAGACGGTGGACTCATTTCAAGAACATCTCAAAGCTCTGATAGGGAGATGATAGGGTGTGTGTTCCGCAAGGGTGAGATCAAGCTGGCCAAAGCGCCTTCTTGACTCAAATAAATCTTGTCTCACAAGTGAGAGACGTGGGTTTGATTCCCGGCATGGTGAAATGTTGGGCAAGTTTCCTTACTCCACACGCTTCAAGTAGTATGTCGGAACACAGTTGTTAGTCAATTGGCAGATCACTTTTCTGGGGGTAATTATTCTTTCAAAAAATACTGTAACAAATTGGTCACTTCAATACACGACGCATTTCGCCCACAAAATATACAGTCAATTCACTTTTCAGTACATGCTGTGAAGCGCTTTGTGACGTCTCAGTGATAAGGCACTATAGCAATGCAAGGATTATTATTACTATTGTCTTCAGGAATCCATATGACTGGAATAGCTCCTTACTCTAAACAACTCATTCCGATTCAGAGGCAAGAAGGCTATCCAATACTGTGCCAAGCTGAACGAATCAATAATGGGAACTGTGTTTTTCCCACAGGGGCAGAAAGTTTGCCAATCTACTGTAACATACACTCATGACAAACTGCACTGACCGTCTCAATTCTGTTCCCATCCTATGTAGAAAGCGTGGGCTGCAGTGATGTGTACTTGTGTGATGGTGGTGACTTTTCTTGTGGTCGAGTCATGCTGCACTGAAAAGGTACGGTTACCACCAAACTTCACTCTGTTAACAATGCCTGTGAACGCTGCTAACTATTATTCATCACCTTTGTTATTGATTATTTCCCCTTTCTGTAATTAGAATAAAGCAAACCCGAGAAACTGGGGCCCACAGTCCATGCTGTATCTAAAAGGAAAGTGTAAGTATTATATTAGTTACAATCTGTAACCTCGGTCTCCATTTACATGTCCACATTCTGTACCTGCTCATTAGACTTTAGTCTGCAGTGTAAAACGTTGTAACTTTAAATTGTCTTATGGAAGTTAAATGGATGCAAGTGTGAACTCTTGTCAGACTGGCAGTGCAGGACCTCCAGTAATTTCTCCTTGTTTTACTCTGTCTCTAACCTGTGCCGTCACTGACCTGGGAGTGTAGATGGACACTGTAGAGGGAGTTTTATCTTTCGCTAACTGATACCAAGATTCCAGCACTAGATCAGCTTGCTATACACACCATTAACATGTTAAATTGGAAACCATTTTTTAAAATATGGGGACTGGGAACAGCCAACCAGAGAAATGTTTGTGCAGAATAACTGGTTGTTAGAGCTCACGGTGATGTGATGTTGTTGTTCCTTCAGATGGCAAGCGAGTTGTTGAGGATGATAGATATTACAACAACTTTGACATGAACATTTGGAACCTTCTCCTGAGAGGTAAAGTGTGTCTTCTCAGTTCACAAAATAATTCTATTTCATCTTTTAATTATAGGTCAGTCTAGTCTGAGACTCTGATGTAGTTCAGGGGGAAGCACTGAATTGTCAGTGGTGTCATCTTTATGGATGAAACATTAACCTGAGGTTCTATCTGCCAGTTTGGTTTTGAAGAAACTAGAATGTGTTTGGAAAAGTGAAGGGAGTTTGTTTTTGTTCAGCGCAAATCCGGCAAAACCTTCCAAAGTGCTTTGAGATGTTTTGACTGTATTTGGGCTGAAATCCCATTCAGGGTAACTAACACCTTTGACGATGCCTGATTATAATGGAAAGTGACCGACATCACCAAAGGTGTTAACATACAAGTCTGATTGGTATTCAGACGAAGAGACCCACTATCAAACAGCGGGTTTGACTGGTTTCATCAAAAGGTGAAGTACAATATTCAATTGCCAAAGCCACAAAGCCACAATCTGGTCTGGGGATTGCATGTTGCTGGTTTTTAGCTAATCAGATCTCCGTACAGCAGCCGCTTTATGTACAGTGGTGTTTCACACGTATCCAGGAAGTGATTGAGGCATATTGGCCAGAACACCAGGAGAAAACTCTTCTCTTTTTAACTCACCTCACGGATCTTTAATATGAGGCTAAAATACCAGTTGACTGGCTGGTCTGGTGATGAGCAAAACAGACGCGATAGATCCCACAGCGCTAATGGAAAAAAGGCTGTGTGTCCCATGGTCCTGACCTATAATGCTCCAGACCATTCGATTATTGGCCTAATGGTCTGTGGATCAGTGGCTGAAGCTGTCCTCTTCTCTCTCCTCTCCTCACAGTTTACAAAAAGGCAAGATCACCCTGGTTCTCAGATAACTGGAAACAAAGAACCGATGGAAATTGGGAGGTTGCAGCCGTGAAATAGCCCTTGGCTCACTGTTCCAAACTCCACAGTGTTCGAAAAGACATTGATCCCTATCAGACATTCTTGTTCTCATGTTGTTTAAGAATGAGTGGGGAACGGGGGACATGCACTGTCTTTGATTATCCACTAAATAATTCCATCAAAAATTTATTTTATATGCTGCATTTATGGGACAGATTATAGATAGTACATGTGAAAGAAGGTGTTATAATGAGCTAAATAACAGCGTGTGACATCAGTGTGAATGAGAATACACTTGATGGGCTAGTCTCTGTCATCTATATGTGCATCTGCATGTGTGTCTGTATCTGTGTATCTAAATGTGTGTGTCTGTATCTGTGTGTATGTCTGCGCGTCTGTCTGTATCTGTGTGTGTATCTAAGTGTGTGTGCATGTGTATCCGTGTGTCTCCCCGTTGTCAGTCTAGAGATCTTTCAAAACGATCGCATTCAGCAATCCACAACTGTTTGTGGGACACTGCTCAGCGTAATTAGCTGCCGCACTTCACCCACAAGACCCATAATTACGACACTTAATATCCTGTGAAGCATTTTGAGACATTTCGATGACGTGATAAGGCGCTGTATCAAATGGAAGGATTAATTATTATGTCTACATCTATGTGGCTGATAAAGCTGAATACTGGTTACTTTCGGAATGTACAGCACCAGAATAGGCCAATGTCAGTCAGTCTCAAATAATAATAATAATCCTTGCATTTGATATAATGCCTTATCTCGTATGCAAGATGTTTCAAAGCTATTGGATCTACTGTGTATTTTGTGGGCGAACTGTGCGATGGTAAATTGTCCGCCTTCTTCTCGGTTTAAACCTGTCTCATTGCTGAAGATTTTTTCGCCATCTTATACACTGCCGGTTTTACACTCATTAACCTCAGCAGAACTGAACTCCTTTCCTGCTCACAGGGAGATCTGAGACTTGCAGTCCTCTCACACACAGAAGGAGCTACAAGCTTTGTGGCCGATCTCTGGGGCCTGGTTTGGTACCGAGGCTCCAGAGGAATATTTATTATCGGTTTCGTTTAATTTATATTTCAAAAATGGAAACATTTATTCTGAGGTTGTGGCTTCAGTAGAAAGGATTTGAGAGATGTGTGTGGGGGGGGGGGGGGGGGGGGGGGGTGAGGGGAAAAGTATAGCTGGATGTGTCCCATGCTGACCCACAGTATCTATGTTACAAACAACACATTACTAACATTAGATGTATTTATATGGAGCCTTTCATATTAGAAGGACATCCAGAGCCACTGGACAGTTAAGCACCCGAGCTGGAGGGTTGTAGAGGGTTTTTGAGGGTAAGGGAGTGTGGCCAAAGGCACGATCGAATACTAAGGAAATTGTATGGATTGGGAAGGAGAGGGAGGGGTCTGTGTGACCTGTGTCCAATAACAAGAGCAAGCCGCAATCTGAACATGACGCCAGACATCCCCAGAGATCAGCACAAAGCCTGGACATGTGTGGAAACCCATCACCGTGCTTAAGAGAATCCAAACCAAGCTGAGAATTCCATACACCCCACCTACACATGGAAATGGGGGGAATGACCACACACATGGGAATGTTCCCGTGGCGTGTGACACATTTAGAGTTAGTGTTTTGAGTGAGTATCTGTGTGAACGATGTAATACACCTCTGTAATAAATCACCATATAAACAGCAATACCTGTGTGGAGCTTCAATAACACAATAAACAACCGGGAACGATTTCTTGTTGCATTTTGTTCTCCTTTACTCTCCTCCGCTCGTCTCCCGGCCACTGCCGATGGGAGTCGCCTGCCGGGAGATGGCTCCGTAGGCACCTTCTCCAGACGTTAATGTTTCAATGACAGGTTTGCACAGTGAGAGGTTACAACAACAACAACAACAAAATTACATTTGTATAGCACCTTTCACATCGGGAGGACGTCCCAAGGCACTGGAGCCGAGGAGCCGAGCTGGGGTCAGGATCGGGGAGGATGGAGGGAAGGGAAGGGGGATAACCGATGGCATCATCGAAGAGGGGGTCTTGAGGCAAGACCTGTAGGAGGATAGGGAGGGGGCGAGGTAAAGCGATTGCAGGATGGAATTCCAAAGGTTGGGGGCAGAGTGGCTGAAGGCTCGCCTTTTATAGCTCAAGAATATCACAGTGACTGGCAGGATTGTCCACATGCTGAAGGCAGATGTCAAAATCACCTTCAGAGCCACCTTTCTTTGGTAATTTTTTTATATGAGGTTTTAACAGTGAAGCCCACAATTTCAATGCCAACGGTTTTTAGAAGTTAATGGGATTTTGAGCCAAGTTTGACACATCACTGCATTCGTTTGTGAGTGGGGGGGGAGGGGGGGGGCACTGCGTTGTCTGAAATGCCGTCCTTTGGAGATGTTAAACTGAGGTCCTGCCTGACTGTCCAGGTGGAATTAAATATCCCGCAGGACTATCCATAATAATCCTTGTATTTGATATTCAGTACTTGTAACACCTTACCATGTCTATGAGGCGTCTCAATGCGGTTCACAGAATAGTGGATTGACAGTGTATTTTGTGGGTGATTCGCAGCAGCCAATTGCACACTGAAATGTCCCACAAACAATTTTTTGGAGAGATTATCACTGGAAAGTGATCCGTCAATTGACTACCAACAGAAATGTGTGGAGCAGGGAAACCTGTCTAAGGTTTTGCCCTAACCTGAATTAACCACGCTAAGCATTTGGAATTCTATTAGAAATGAGAAAACAGTTTCTCCCAATGTCCTGTGAGCTTATGCAAATTGGCTACAGTGTTTGCCTCCAACTACACAGCTACCACACTGAAAAGTAATCACAGTGAAGCGCTTTAAGATGTTTCGATTGGAGCAGGCGTGAGAAGGGATATGGGGATAAGGCGGATAGGTGGAATTAGATTAGAAGACAGCCATGATCTTATTGAATGGCGAGGTAGGGTTGAGGGGCCGAATGGCCTACTCCTGCTCCTAATTCTTATGTTGTTATCAAATGCAAGCAATATAATTAAATCCTACATTGGCCACTTTCCTGTTTGACCACACCTTTGGGCAACTGTATTGAGAGTTATAACTGAGTGTGATACTGAGCGTGGGGGATAAAGACATGTTCTGTAAATTTAATATTGATGTTAATCTAACATACGCTGGACATAACTCCTTAATCAATCATTCCCACGTTTCCTAATTCATCGGAAAAACAAGAACTCGCGTTAAAATAATGTCCTTCACGCAGGGCGGCTTCTCAGAATATCCCTCCTCCACGAAGCAGAAATATCTACTTGACATGAGCTGCTGTGACCAGTCTCTAACAAGAGGTGCTTGCTAGTCTCTATGGACCAACATGCATCAAAGGACGTGAGGCAAAATACTGCAGATGCTGCAAACTTAAATTGCTGCAAATTTAAAAATGGAAATCGCTGGGAAGACTGCGGGAAGGTCAGGCAGCATCTATGGAGAGAGGAAAGCGAGGTGACGTTTCAGGTCGATGACCTTTTTTGTCAGAAGTAGAATGATGCCGAAAGGCCATTGACCCGAAACGTTAACTCACTTCCCTCTATGAAAAAGGCTGCTGTGTAGATCTGTGCTTGTATAAGTCACTTGAGTTTGTGCTCGTTGATAGTCAGCCCCTCCTGGGATAGTCTGTATACACTCATTCCACAGTCTCCTGATCACTTTGATTCTCCGCATCACTCGAGTTAAGGCTTCGCGATGAGTCAGACCCACTCCTCCTCACGTATCTCTTCCCTGATCTCTGAGTGATGCTAGCGATTGGCTTTATGTTCTTCCTATCTTTCTCCGCCTCTTCCTCTTCATTGTACCGCTCGTCCTCCTCCTCCTCGGTCTCACTGTGGTAGGGGCTGGAGTGGAGGGAGGTGGCGGGAGACGGGGGTTTGGAGGCCGGTCTGGGGTAGCAGAAACCTTCACTCTGTGATTAAGAAAATGAGAAGATTGCAGAAAATTAACTCGAACTGAAGAATGAATCCACGACTGTTTGTGGGACACTGCTGTGCGCTATTGGCTGTTGCGGTCCACCCATAAAATATAGTCAATTCACTTTACAATATATTCTGTGAGGCCCTTTGAGACATCTCGAAGACGTGATAAGCCACTATATCACATGCAAGGATTATTATTAATATGATTCCTTATTAATCCTACAGATCTATTTTCTTCCTCGGTCCGGCCACTTCCCGTGACACTCTCAATTGGATGAATCTCATCAATGATCAACGTAACTGTACAGAGTTGCTGTGTCCTCAACAGCGTGAGGATCACTTGCTGTGTGACATTGCAGCCACTAATGAGAAAGAGGGGATCGCTCACCACTTCAGGCTCCCAGAGAGAGGATGTGAATGAATCTGGATAAGCTTTGGCCAAAGCCATCTGCCTCGCGTGGACATAATACTGAAACAACAATCAGAGATGTTTGCTTTACAAGGAGGTTAAGTTACATAAGCGGCATCTCGCAGCACCGAGCACAAGTCAACATCCTCATGGCATGTATATCAGGTACTCACCCAGCACTGTGTTAACCTGGACTGTGAGATTCACTACTCGACATGGAGATCGACCTTACAAACCTTCTGACACAAGAGTCGAGAGCATGTTGACTGAGCTGAGTTTCCTCACACAGACTGGAAGTGAAGCTGAAAGACAGCCTAACATTCCAGCTTTGCCAGGGTAGGGTATCAGGCTGGCAGAGTCAGCAGAACTCCCCTCCGTATCAGAAGGTTGTAGGTTCTATCTCAGGTCCCACCTCAGGCCTTTGAATTCACAGTCGAACATGACACTCCACTGCAGAGTCAGGAGGGTGAAGCATTGTCGGAGGTGCTGTTCTTTGGATGAGTTAACCGCAATAAATTGGATTTTTGTATTCTCCCTTCAGGTCGAAATGACGTCCAAAGGTGGAGAATGAAGGGTTTGCCCCTGAGCTGGGAGGGGAGGGGGAATCAAACGTGGTGGAGGATAGAGAGGGTGGAGGAAGAAAGGTGGTCCTAAAGGCACAGTCAAAAACGAAGGTCTTGAGATGAGCCTGGAAGGCAAGCAAGGGGATGAGGTGGAGGGACTCTGGGATGGAAATCCAGGGGGTGGGGGCAGAAAGGCTGAAGCCCCGACCACCGATGGTGTAGCAGGCAGGGCGGGGGACATTGAGGGAGTTTCTCCATGGGTCCTGGTCCTACAATCCCTCAGGTAAAATAGGCCCACACTTGTGTGGGCGATGCGGCTGTAGACAAATTGGCCGTATTGCGTTGATATAGTGACTGCGTTTTACAAAAAATCGAGTGAAGCATTTTGAGACGTCCACCTAACGCGAAAGGCGTCATATCAAATGCTCGGCTGGCTGTCACTCAGGCAGTGAGTGTGCAGTGTAAAGACTGTCTGTGTAAAGGATAGTGAGTAGCTGATGGTTACCCTCCCCAGGTATTTCCAGTCCAGCAGGTCTGAGAGACGTTCTGTACGGTTCCTCTGGATGATCCGCTGACGCCGGGTTTGCTGACAGAAGCTGTAGATGAACGTAGTCAACTGGTTACATGATTCGTCGAGAGTCTTCACTCGCCGATCAAGGATGTAAATGCCTGAGGAGAGAGAGCAAAGGTGAGCGAACGATCACCAGGCAGAACAAATAATAATAATCCCTGGATGTAATACAGAGTATTATCATGTCTTTGAGACATCTCAAAACGCTTCAGGTTATGTAATAATAATAATAATACAGTATTTGATATACTGCTTTTCAAGTCTTCTAGACGTCTCAAAGCGCTTCACAGAATATACTGTAAAATGAAATGACTGTATATTTGCGGGCGAAAACGCAGCAGCCAATTACGTACAGTAGTGTCCCACAAACAGTCGTGGATTGAAATGACCAATTTTATTGTCTTTTTTTTGGGGAGGGATTATTATTGAGACGCCCTGTAAAGTGGATTGCCTGTCCATTTTGTGCCAGCTGAATACCGTGTGTATTATTTGCTCTAAAGCAACCATTTGACTCCAAGCCCAGTGTTGCAGGATGTTCACTTAGCAGGAAGGTGAGTGATGTAACAGCTAGAGGGTAATTCTGTTAAAAAATAAACGTGACAGACAGGTCCTCTCACTAATGTCGTTATCACGTGACACGTCCCTCACAAGAGCTGCGTGTGGACTGCAACTGGCCCATTTGTTGACAGTGGAGCATTGTATGCAGGAGCGAGGTGAGGGTGAGGTGTTTGTGTGTACAGCAATTATATTAATTTCAGCAATGACTGAACACTGAGCCCCACTGATCTCATTACTCAATGTGAATGATCTCCACAGAAGGAACACGGATACAGAGTGCCTGAGAGACAATGGGCAAAGTCAGCCATTATGTCTGTGTTATTAAGTTAGGGAGCTAGGCACAAAGTTAGAGTACGTCAGTCTCTCTAATGCTGTAATCTCTCCCTGCGATTTGCACTAATTCCTCATTGTAACAACATATGAAACACATCGTTGGTGTCACTCTATCTCTCTTATCCATTATCTAGATAAACCAACGTGACTGATCACAGTGAATATTTTTCCTTTAAAGGCACCCAGACACACGGAGGGTGGAGGTGGCGGGGTAATGTGATGGGGGCGTCAGTTATGTACAGGGTTAGTACAAGTAGAGGATGACAGATATGAGATGGAAAGAGAGAGAGGGAGAGAAAAGACATATTGTGTATTCTGCTTGATTCACTAATAGTGTGTTTCTAAATAACTGATTCAATTTTCCAGATATAATTTAGTTGTGTATGACTATTGTCACTTAATTTCAGCTTCACGTTGTGACTCACCATAGGCGGCTGGGTCTGCGATGTGTTGCTGCATAAAGCAGCCAAACCCTGAGAGATTTGTGGTGACACTGGGGATACCCATCACTGTACACTCCGCTGCAAAACACAACATCATCAGTGAGGATGGATAGAGACAACATCAACAGTGAGAGTGGTTACAGCAGATAGCTATACAATACAAATGACCTTTCACGCTGGGAGGATGTCCCAAGGCGCTGGACATTCAGGGATTTGGACCTGAGCCGTGGTCAGGGAGGGTAGAAGGCAGGGAGGATAGGAGGGTGACCAAAGGCATGGGTTCACAGACTCGCCTTGAAGGAGGCAAGGGAGGGAGCGAAGCGAAGGGAACATGGATTGGAATTCCTTCAGGTGGAGACAGAAATGTGGTGGTGGAGTGGGCAGAGCACGGGATGTGGAGCAGAGCAGAACCTGCTGAGCGGAGGGAGCGGACGGGATGATGTGGGACTGCAGTGAGTGCAGATCCAGAGAGTGTGAAAACGGGCAGAGCAGAGGCCACACGAGCAGTTCACGGGGAAAGGGTCAGACGTCAAGGTGCATGCGACTGTAATCACAGTTGATGAGGTAGGTTTTCAGGGGTAGGATTAAAGTAACAGGAGAATTCTTGCAGTTGATACAATGCCTATAAAGTTGGCACACCTCAGAGGTAGAAGACGTGGAAAGCACTATATCAAATGCAAGTATTATTATTATTGAAGCGCTTCACAGGTAAATGCTGTAAAGTGTAATGCAGCCATTCAGCAAGGCCCCACAAACAGTCGTAATTTATGTTGGCCAGGACACTGGGAAAGAGCAGCTCCCTTTACATTTTGAGTAGCGTCATTAACACCCGATGAACAGGGGAGACGAGATCTCGGCTTCAAATCTTTTCTGAAGAGCAGCACATTTGACAATACAGAGCTCGGAGTGTCAATGGACCGTGATCTTAAAGTACCACAAATTTCTGACTCAGGGAACACTGGAACCAATTGAGTTGAGGTGATACTGCAATGGTTCAGGAGAAGGTGGCATCAGCAATGGGGATAATAGCAATAGATTTGCTTCTAAATCACCAGTGGGGGAACTAACAACAGTAAAGACATGATGGGAGGAGAGCAGGGAAATGGGATTAGAGCAGAGAGCTCCAGTGTGGGAGTGAGATCACATACAGACATAATGGGCCAATAGTAGCATGACTGTGAAAATAAAATAGTGTCTCTTCAGCAGTGACAGGGCATGGGGACTGATCTCTGTGATCTCTCTGTGACTGATCCCTCACGCTTTGGACTTCCATCCCATGATCCCTCTGCCTTGCTCCCTCCCTTATCTCTTTCAAGGCTGGTCTCAAGACCCTCCTTTTCGACCGTGCCTTCAACCGCCCTCCTACCTCTCTGGCCTCCATCATCCTAACCCTGTCCCCCCGTCACCCACCATGCTGGGACCCCTGACCCCTGACTGTTCAGCGCCTTGGAACGTCCTCCCAAAAAGAAAGGCACTCTACAAATATAATGTTGTTGTTGTGTGTAATTTAATGAACACAGTCTCAGAGAGGTGAAATGGGCCTGCGCTGCTTTTCTGCACCAAAGTAACAGACCAACAATTTACATTAATATGAAGCTCCCATACTGACCAATGTTCAAAGCTGATGATCACCTCTAATGAAAGTCACTAACTGACAGATTACAGTGTTTTAGTGGCTGTGTCACAGCTCAGTCATCTGTGAGCTCTACACAGGAGTCACAAGAACCCTGGACCATTGGCATATTCCAAGACACTTGGTGCCTTTATCCACAGACAATTTACCTTCTGTGTCTTTGGCTAATTGGTGTTTGAAATTGTCAGTCAAATGAGAGGAAAGTAAGTGTTTTTTTTAACAGGTCTCTGGATTAAGTGCTGCATTACACTCGAGGCAACACTAATTACCCTCATTTTCTGAAGCTGTTGCTTTACAATGGAGACTGTAATAGTAATCCTTGCATTTGATATAGCGCTTTTCACATCTTCTAGAACTCTCAACGCGCTTCACAGAATATGCTGTAAAGCGAATTGACTGTATTTTGTGGGCGAAATGCGGCAGCCAATTTCTCCATTGAGTCCATCTCTAGTGGGGTTAGGATACCGTAGCAAAGCACTGCATTGCATCAGTGAGCATGTCTGAGACAGTCAGTGATTTCCCAATATCCTGACCAACAATCCTCCATATTCATCTCATGGCAGTTTGTGGGATCTTGCCACATTTGCCCACAAAAACCATGTCACCACAACTTAGGAGTCTCTCCCCCTGAAAGGGACTCACCAGGAGTGTACCCCCACGGTTCGTAGTAGGAAGGAAAGACGCCCAGATGGCAGCCACGCACAAACTCCTCGTAGTCCAGTGGGAGCAGCGGGCTGGTGGATGACAGGAACTCTGGGTGAAAGATGATCTGGAGAAGGAATAAAGTCAATTTATTAATGGCTCCGTTGCTAACCCTGCCCTTGCTGTCCCCAGCTCACCAGCGAGGGGTAGACATGTCCTGAACACCTCAATGCGAGTGTGGATCTGACTGGACCAGCACTGGGAAAGGTCTCGGTGCTTGTTTACTGGGAGCTGCCAGATTACCAATGGACAGTGCGTCTCTCACACTGGGCCCGCACCTTAACTCGGTCGGTTGCGTTATTGAACAGTCTAATCCTTCGGACGGCTTTCAGAATCTGGTCGTTGGAATCGTCCAGCATATTGTGCGTACAAACAGGAGGCAGAGTGTTGCGCTGAGTGGAGAGAAAAACACACAGGCAAAGAGTCAGGAATTGAGGTTTTTTTTCCCCAAACACCCTGATCTGCTAACCGGGAGGCAAGCACACAACCTGGATCATCTAACAAGGTATTCTGTAAAATCCAGATGAGGAAAGGAGTGTGTGTTTGCGCCCGTCATTTCATCCCTACTCTTTCCATTTTGTCCACAAAACACAGTCAATTCACTTTACAGTTTATTTTATGAAGCGCTTTGAGGTGTCTTAACGATGTGATCAGGCCAATCCCAAGTATTATTATTATTACTGAGAGCTTACCTGAGTGGCATAAATGGCTCTCTTCATCATAGTGAAGTCCTCCCGATCTAGCATGTTTTTGATGTCAGGCATCTCACCTCTGCAACAAAATCAGGGAGAGTGAGTGACCTTTAAGCACTGAGATGCTGAATTCTAACTTGCAGAGCGACCTCCGTTATACAGGGGCAGTTCCATAATTTTAAACACTGTTATAGTGCATCTGTCAAACAAAGTGACCACAGTCCCACATCTGGCTTCCAACGTGTGGAGTCCTGTGGCTCAGTTGTTAGAGCACTCGTCTTGCAAGCGAGAGACCTGGGTTCAATTTCTGGTCAGGGCAAAACCTTGGGTAAGTTTCCTTACTTCACACACCTGATAATAATCCCTCCCCCTTCAAAAAAAAATTGGTCATTTTCAATCCACGACTGTTTGTGGGACACTGCTGTGCTCAATTGGCTGCCACGTTTTGCCCACAAATATATAGTCAATTTACTTTTGCACTATATTCTGTGAAGCGCTTTGAGATGTTCAGAAGATTTAAAAAGCACTACATCAAATGCAATGACTATTATTATTAATGTGTAGTTGGCCAGGCCATGGCACAAGTGTCCTGCTCGTCCTCCAACTGTGGATATGGAGAGCAGAGCTATAACCTTACCACACATATCTACAGCCAATCCCAAAGATTATTCATGTGCGAATCTTGATAGTGAATCTTGAGTGTTGGGAGGTGTGTTTGACCATTGGGACCATGTTATTGTATTGAAGATTGAGCAGCAACAATGAACCTCAGTATGTAATATGGTTGATATTTGGTTGGTATGACATTAAATTGGACGTTTCCAGCTTACACCAAGTGCTGCAGGTGCAGAGATACTTACACCAAGAGCGACTCATAGAGGTTTTTGCCAAACTTCTCTTTGATCACATTGGCCGTGTCCCTGTAACAAAAGACAGGACACTTTATAATTCCCAGGCACTGTCCACATCAACAACCTCAAGTCCCTTCATGCTGTGTTCGTTTACAAATACACAGTCACCGCACTTCGTAGAAAACTCTCAACATCTCACGATGAGGCGCTCTATCAAGTACAAGGATTATTGTTAATAATAATTGCATTTGATTTAGTGGCTTATCACGTCGTTGAGATGTCTCAAAGTGCTTTACAGTATGTATTAAAAAGTGGAGTGACTGTATATCTCGTGGGAGAAATGTGTTATAATCATGACTTGGGAAGAACGTGACGGGGATCCGCGGAGTCTCACCAGAGCTGCTTACGCACGGCCTGGCCCTTTAGTGTCTCCACGTTGAAGTTGTTGGTCTTCGCGGGCATGATGAAGAACACCACCACTGTCACATCGCTCTGGTTGACCTGTCCCACAGAAGAGATGCACGTTTTAACACAAGAAAAACCCTTTCACACCGAAACACTCCACACAGATGCTCACAGCGCTCAGTGCAAGTACAGGCAGAAAAGGCTATTAAAAGGCAAATGGGATTCTGGCTTTCATACACACAGGCATTGAAAATAAAAAAGAGGAAAGGATGATAAATGTTGTCCAAGGCAGCTGTAGGTAAATGCTGTGGGCAGTTCTGTGCAGATAGATACAGAATAAAGGTGGAGCCTATAGCTAACTCTAACTCAGTTATTCTACTAGTTAAACTGGCTTATTCACAGGGGAGTTGTTTTGGCTAATGTAGAACACACAATGAATAGAATGCACTCAGGATTGACAGGTAATATTCTGCTGTGATACAGACTGATAATCGGAATGAAAAGCTCACTAGGTTGGTTTGGATGGAGGTCAATTCAATCTTATCCTTCCAGAACACACACCCTCCATCCCGAGTCATAGCATCAAGCTGTTTTTTTTTTAACATGTGTCCCAGTATCCTGGCCTCAACCACCTATCCTAGCAACCTTGCTCCAGTCGTTAATTACTCTCTGGATGAAGAAAGACTTATTGATCTGTCTTGAAATTGGCCTTTGCAACTCTAAACCTGTGTCCTCTTGTTTTACTGTCTCGGTGTATCCTAAAGTATTGTTCTGAGTTTACAATCCCAGTTACAGATCAGAACTATATGCAGTACTCTGTGTGTGGCCTCACCAGTGCGCTGTACAGCCTGAGATGATGTCTAGGGAGATGTCTAAACTCAACTGATTTAGCCATAAGGCCCAGATCCTGTTTGTCTTGTTTATCGCTGCCTCATGCTTTTAAAATATATATAATATTTTTGATATAAGACTGAATGCATGAGCTGAGATTTCTGAATGGACCTTTAGCAGAAGTATAGGTGAGTCACCTAACCTCACAAGAGCTGTGTCGTGGGTCAGGAACAAGCATGAAATGAGCCACCAACTGGTTGTGACAACCTGGGCTTCACGAACGGAGAGAGAAAGGTGTGATCTGCTGCCACCTAGTGGACAAACACTGCCACTGGTTGGGGAAAAGCCGAGAAATTGGGTCAGAAAATGGAACAACCAAGTCAGGTGGGAGGAAGGGTGAACATCGGATAGTGTTTCCCACAATCACATCGACTTCAACAGCAACAACAACAGAGTTACATTTGTAGAGCGCCTTTCACGTCGGGAAGACGTCCCAAGGCACTGAACAGTCAGGGGTCAGGCACAACGCACTGAACTGCAGAATCAAGTAGAGAGAGAGAGAGAGAGACACACATATAAGCACCCACCCACCGAACAATGAACACAAAGCACCAGAGCCTGACCTTGAGCAGGTAATTCAGACGTGCCAGGGCCTCCAGGAACACATCGGCCCCCTTGTTTGTGAACTCGTATCTTCCAGCAATGAAGAAGAATAGCGTCTTGTCCAGGTTGAAGTTCAGACATCTGGAGAGAGAGCGAGAGAGAGTGAGAGGGAGAAAGTTAGCTACAGAACATGTGCATGAGCCGTGCATGGGCCAAACAATACAAAATTACATTTGTATAGCGCCTTTCACTTCGGGAAAGGCACTGGACAGTCAGGGATTGAGTGGATTTAGATCCCACTAACAACCGGGTTAGTAGTCAACTGCTCATTCCTCACTCCCTCCTTCCCACAACTGTTATCCAAGCTGGTAGTCACCAGGCTCTGTAACCTTCTCTACCAGTTTCAAAACCATCTTGGAAATCTTGTTGAGTCAACACCCCAAACTTATCCATTCTTCCCCGCTCAGCAATTGGTTCCAGTTGTTAAGTGTGTTGAGATGTTTGGCTGATGTGAGAGGGGCTGGAGAATGGGACTCTCTTACCCGTAGAAATGGCCTCTGACGAACTCCTGGATGATGGCCTTGCTGCGGGCGTGTAGGTTCTGGAACTCGTGCATGGCTGAAAACTTCTTGATGTTCAGTCCGTTGGGTGTCACCACCTCTGAGCGAGAGAGAGATGGTCAGGCCCCAAAACCTGCAGCTGGTCCTCAGCCTCCCCTCACACATCTGTTAAACCCTGATAGTGTCTGATCCCAGTCCCCTTCCTCCGCCCTGTCCCCTCCCTGCCCTGAGTGAGCAGGAGAGTGGGATTAGTTAAATGGTTCATGTGGAGGAAAACATCAATGCAGACTTGATGGCTGAATGATCTGTCTCAATGTGGAACTGATAGAGCTCTATAATTTTCGAGGGGCAGTGCTGCTGTGAACATGATTTGAATACGGCATGGACTTTGCTTCCGTCCGTCAGAGGGTCTCACCTGGCTTTCTCTTCAGCAGATACTGTGCCTCCATGGCTGTGATCTCGGACACTGTGGTGAAGATGTGTGCACACTGCACTGCGGCCCGCTCCATACAGTACCTGTGGTAAATCTGCCTCGTCCCCGCCTCCTTATCAACATCAAACTGGTGAGGAGAAGGAAGAAACTCAGCAAATACATTGGGCAATTGGGTGACTCGTGTCATTGCAGATTGGATAGGGAAGCAATCTGAACCCAGCCAGAGACTACATTTAGATACTGTGTATCTAACTCGAATTAGCGCTCTGAGACGCCTTCCGGCTTGGAGGGCGCTATATAAATCGAAGTTGTTGTTATTGTGGTTGAATTAAAGCTCACCTGCAATGTGGACAGTCAATGTTGTAGAGGGAGCGGTACCCTGTCACTAACCTGTGCTGTCGCTGACCTGGGAGTGTTGATGAACAGTGTAAGGGGAGCTTCACTCTGTATGTATATTGTTTTAGTCAGCGGGATGTCTGACACCTGGAGAAGCCCATCACTCTGCTTAGGAGTATCTAAACTATCCATCCTTCCAACATGTGGAAATTGCAGAAAAGTTTATTAGAATGGAATGTGAGCTCTTTCCAATGGAGGGATGCATCCTGCTTACCTAATTCCAGAAACTACTAGGTTGGCAAGAACCAAGGTAGGGACCCCAGAGTGGGGTAACTACTGGAGTCTAACCAGCTAGATCTGCATAGCTTGTCATTGAGAGCATTGTCTGTCAAGCTTTCCCACTGTTCATCCTGCTAGGACCACACTAGTAGTCAAAACTTTGGCTTGTAGGGTTAACAGGAAATGATTGGGAGGACAAGGCAGCCTGACTATGTTGTCATCAGCAATACTCTGGAATACTGCAAACCCGCCTGGCTCAACGACTGTTACAAGGGTGGGCTCAATTCCAACATTCTGTTACCGAACATGTCACCTTTCAGTTGGTTCAGCTCCAAGGAGATCCTATCACTGAGTTTCATTCACTGAGTTACTTGGGAATGCTGTGATTTGTATCCAAGCAAACACAATAGTCACTCTGGATCAGCAATGTCTGGGTCAGCAACGTCTTATACACAACAATTAAATAATGTACCAATTAATCTGTTATTTGGCAAATTTGGACAAGGAAGGAATCTAGGCCAGACAAAACACTGGATGAGTCAATAATGAGATCTTGTCAAAATGTTTTACAGCACAGCTTGTTCTAAAAGCCATTTCATTTGGAACATGAGCTTTTACCCGCGCTTACTTACTTTGAAAGTGATTGTGGAAGTGGTAAGTCCGGGAGAATAAATGGTTATTAAAAGGTTACTTTGCGGGATCTGGACTGAAGCCCAGGAAGCAGGGAGGGGCCTCAGGCCCAAAGCTGTCTGCATCAGGAATGGGCATCATTCAGCTCAGTTTAGGGTATGGCTCTCAGATACAACTGGGTGGGTGGGGGGGTTGAGTAGACACTTGGAGAAGGGCTAACAATCTAATCTGTGCGTGCTCAGTGGTATACAAACTGAGCATTAATTCAGGCAGAACTGCACAGTCATCTAACATTCCTCACCATCTCGGTTTAATGGCATTATCTTTAAAATTTATAATACTGTAACGTTAAAAAGAAAATCCTTGCATTTGATGTAGTGCTTTTCAGGTCTTTTAGACGACTCAAAGCACTTCACAGAATACACTGT
Source organism: Hydrolagus colliei (assembly GCA_035084275.1). NCBI lineage: Eukaryota > Metazoa > Chordata > Chondrichthyes > Chimaeriformes > Chimaeridae > Hydrolagus > Hydrolagus colliei. Next base: position 11,101,331 of record CM068757.1, on the reverse strand, counting down.
AAAATGAATTGACTGTATATTTGTGAGAGAAACCCGGCTGCCAATTGCGCACCGTCGTTGATTGAATGACCAAATTATTATTAGTTTTTGTGTTTTTTTTAATAAGGATTATTATTGCGGGAAAATTGATGCCCCAATCAACTAAACAACTAGGTTCCTACTTATTTCTAGGTAAATGGAGGCTTGTGGAGTAAGGAAACTTGCCCAACATTTTGTCCTGACGGGATTCAAACCCGGGTCTCTCGCTTGTAAGGCGAGTGCTCTACCCACTGGGCTACAAGACTCCATACAGGGAAAAATCCTCCAGATCAGCCGTGATTCGGGAGCTGTTGTTCCGCGAATTTTTTTAACGTAACTTAACTTCCCGGTTAAGAACGAAGATAAAAATGTTCCCAAATTGCCGTGTGGGTCGAGGCTGGTGCGGGTTGTGAGGTCCTTCCCCCGAGCACCTCGGACGGACACACTTACACGTTGAAGGTTATTGTAAAAATCGACGTTCCCCGCGCACAGGTAGCGCCCCAGCAGCGTGGCGTGGGTGGTGAAAATCGTTGCCAATTGCAGCTTCCGGATGCGACACAAGACGAGTCCGATCCCTGACAGCCACTCATGGAAGTGGGCCAGGATGAAGAGCTTGTCTTCACACTGAGCCACGAACTGAGGAGGGAAGAAAAGGCGTACATTTCAAACCAAGAGCGAGTCCCCAACGTATTTCACCAACAGGCACCACTCGAATGTCGCAACCTTTCACACCAGTTACTTTGCCGCCACAAAGAAGCATTAAAAAAACACATACCGGTAATTCGCAAATAATACGTTACGCACAGGAAGCAGAGCGCGAGTGATCGAGTTTGCTACCACAACTTGTATTTATGTGGCAGCGTTCAGGCAGGGTTGGGGCTCGGGAGTGCTTTCCAAGTGATTGGACTGGGACGAGTGCAGTCATCATTTTACCACCAGCCAGGGCAGGGCTCGGAACCTGTGTTCAGAGTAAAGTGAAGCCACGACTGCATGGTGCAGTTGGGAACACTCTGTGGGATTGTCAACGTGTTGCTCCCACCAGCGATTTGGATCAGCAGGTAGTGACTCCTGTGGTCAGTCAGGTCTGGGTTCGGGGCAGAGCCCGCGGGTCTAACACGCTGTGTGTCTGGCTCCCTGCATGAGTCGCAATCTGCAGCTCTAAGTCGCTATTTGAGGTTCTCTTCACTGTTTCTGCGTTAAAAACAGGAGAAGGCTACTCAGCCCCTCAAGCCTGTTCTGCCATTCTACAAGATCACGGCTAATCTGTACCTCAAGCATTCTCAGTCTCCCCATTGTTGAGGAGAGGGTAAGAGTGGGAAGGTTGGGGCGTGAGGTAATGGCATGTACAGCGGTCATAACTTAAACAAGCAGCACATTGGTTAAGTGGAGTCACATTTCTCTGGACTTACCTCTCCTAAAAACCACGTAGTGAGAAATCCAAACAGCACAGCATCATTGGCCTCCTTATCAAACCAGGGGATTCCTATATTGCACGAGTCCCACAGCTCAGTCTTCCACTGATCCAACATCCAGCTTGAGGCACTGATGTCTATCAGCACCACATAGGGACTGCCGTCAATCAGCCATCTGCCAAAATACATCTGTAAAATGCCACACAAACCATGTGAGACACATCTCGGTCAAGACCAAATCTCAAAGCACTTTGTACAGCTGGCTGGGCAGCTGAACTAAGGCGTGGGGTGTGTGGGGAGGGGGGGGGCAGGGAGTTGAGCAGAGTGGCGGCCAAAGTTGACTGAAAGTACGGCGAGTCTGAAGGGCAGGCTTTAAAACTGAGGAGTGATGGGATTCAGTTCCAGAGAGTGGAAATTCTGTGAAGAGCTTTGAGACGCCTTGAAGTCCTGATAAGGCGCTATACCAAATGCAAAGATTGTCATTATTATTATTATTACTGGGGATCGAGAAGCCAGTGGAGCCAAGCAAGGATTGTGGTGACGGACTCACAGAGTCAGTACCCTGCTGTAACATTGTATTTGAATAACTATCAATGTATTATTTGTAATATTATTTATTATTATTTTAAAAAAAGGTTCCTAGTGCCTAGCGGCAACATAATAAAGATGTTGTAAAAAGATTATAATATATTAGTTATTGCCAAAGGATACTACAACAAATTTTCGCACAGAGTGATGGTGAGAAATTCCATCAGGGTCAAGGTATAATAATAATCCTTGCATTTGATATAGTGCCTGTATGTATCACAGAATATACTATTGACTATATTTTGTGGGCGAAGCACGGCAGCCCATTGTGTACAGCAGTGTCCCTCAAACAGTCGTGGATTGAGTGATCAAATTATTATTGCAATTTATTTGTGGATTTTGAAGGGATTATTAGCATAATTATGCAGCATTTTAGAGCTTCAAGAATTTGTGAAATTTTCAAGCACAATTTTAAGCTTAAAGCTGTTTTTGTGCAAGCTCGTTTAAGAACTACTGAAAAGCAGCTTCGAACTCAGAACAGAATTAAACAATTTGCCGAATCCTAGACACTCAGAAATGTCACATTAAAGTAACCACTAGAGCCAGGTAGAATTTCGTCCCCCAATCACTTATGAAAGGGAGCATTGAGCAAGGAGAAACAAGGGACAATTAGGGATGTAAAGTGAGAGCAGGGTTGAAAATATGCCTCCATTTAAAGGCAGGGGAAGAGGAAACAAGGCAAAGTACCAGAGATAATGTGCATGTGTTTGTGAAACTCAGAACACATTTACATCAATATTTAATTGCAAAGGAACAGCTGAATAGTATCATTTTCAAAGGATGCAAATGATGTTGGGTGGGAATGTCCCAAATATACAGTTGCCCACAAATATAGTCAATTCACTTTACAGTGTATTCTGTGAAGCGCTTTGAGATGCCTAGAAGTGAAAAGCGTGATATCAAATTCAAGGATTATTATTATTTTAATGTGTAATAGAAATATCTACTCCCTATCCCGTGTGATGGAGCTTGCTCTGTGCTACTGTGCCAATCTTCTGAGATGCTCACAGTACCTTGCAGCCCTTGGCGTTCATGCAATCGATGGTGCGTTTAATGGACGGGAAGGGCGGGTCGATCAGCTCCACCTGAGCCCTGACACTGTTCTCAAAGTACGGTCCAATCAGGCAGTAGTTCTCGCCAAGTTCGTCCACAGTCATCTTAGCTTTGGTTTGAATGACGGTGTAGATTCCGCCCACTGAAACAGAGGGACTCCAATGAGATGAAAAGCTACAAATAAAGACATAACAATAAAGGAGTCCCGCAGCCCCTGTATTTCAGTGCCTTGCGACATCGTCCCGACGTGAAAGGTGTTATACAAATGTAATTTTGTTGTTGTTGTAGTTCAGCAGACTGACTTCAGGATCCTTGACCTCACCTTCACTAACTTGCCCCTCCATATCTTTGCAATCTTGAGGTGGGGGTTGAATGGGATCTCTTTGGGGGCTGATACTTTCCATGCCTGACAATGAAGTAACAGAATCCAGTCCACCCTCTGTGATAGTGGCTGTAATCCAGTTCCTAAACCACGTGGGTCTGTAGTTCTCCAGGCACTGGTGATGAAATACCAGCCAACCTGGCTCATCATCAGGACTTGGAGGGGCAGGAATTGTTTCTATTTGGCTCCTGTTAACCCTGCAACCCAAAGCTCTCACAGATTGTGTGGTCCAGGCTGGGCAAACAGCAGGAAGCTTGATAGACAGTTCTCTCAATGGCAAGCTATAAATGTTTAGCTGGTTAAACTCCAGGAATACATTCTGGAGTCGCCAAGCCTTGGCACTTGCCAACCATTGCATTTGTGTCCCAGGACATTTGATGTCCTTGCATTTGATATAGCACTATCACGTCATTCAGACATCTTAAAGTGCTTCACAGAATATATTGTAAAGTGAATTGACTGTATATTTATTTGATGGCGTAACGTGGTAGCCATTTGCATACAATAGTGTCCAACAAACGTTTGTGGATTAAGTAACCCAAGGGATTATTACCCACAGCCAATTGACTAACATTCAAGTTCCTACTTACTGCTAAGTAGACAGAAGTGTATGGAGTAAAAAAAAATTGTGTAAGGTTTCGCCCTGCCCAGGAATCAAATCCGGGGCTGTTCTCTTGCGAAGCGAGTGCTCTAACCAATACACTACAGGACTCCACAAGGTAGCAGACCTTAATGTTCATGTGGCAAATGGAACCTCAGTTTAGGATGGATCCTCCAATTATGCAATCCCCCCTCATTGTACTGGAACGCTAATTTAGACATGTGAGTTCAAAATCTGACATGGGCTTGCTTCAACCCACTTGTAGGTATTTTGGTGCATCGATGCCTATTGGCTGATAAATAATTAACATCATGGCCTGTGTGCCAGTAACCACAGAATAGTTTTTAAATACTGTACAAGGATTTGGGGGTATAGATTTGAAGCATTAAAACCAGATAATCCATTAGGGGCCACAATTATACTCTTTCTAAAGTGCCTGCCCTATGCATTATAAAATTATTCTGAACGATTTTTATCATTGAACCAATGAAGTGGATGTTATATAGACAAACACGGCACCTTATGTGCACCAGCACATCCCAGTAGATATCACATGAGCAGTCAATTAATTAGAATTTAGGGTTAAATTTGGATGAGAAGCGGAACAAAAAATCTTCACATTTTTCTGAAAGAGTAATAAGACTAGTGGAACCAAATTTAATAACAGAATCAAACAATGGGATTATATAAATAAATAAAATTGTATTTATAGTGATAAAGAATAGTATCCAAGGAAGAGGATTCATATATAGAACAAACAACAAAATGTCTGGCATTTATATATTGCACTTCAAGTAGGCTAGTATCTCAGGGCACTTAACTGTGGCGAGCCTGAAGCTGAGGTCAAGGGAAGAGGTGACTGTAGGCAAGAAGAAGAGGAAGGTGTTCTGGCGTGATCTGAAAATGGGGCGAGGTGGAGGGGGTTGAGGTAGGGAGTTCCAAAGTTTCGTGGGTTAGTGGCTGAAAAAGCACGGACGCCAATGGTGGAGCAGAGGGGACGAGGAACAGCAAAAAGCTGAAGCCAGTCAAGCGGAGGCAGTGGGGAATAAGCAGGTCAGAGAGTTAAATTAAATCAGATGAGAGAAGAGTGCTTTGTTTCAGAAATTCTGCAGCTTCACATGTCTTTACTGGTGTTGTGATTCCCGCGGGATCCATCAATGCATGAAGGAATATTAAATCTGGAATAACATCAGTGACTAGATTAGTTTTCAATTACCAGGATTAATTGGAGTAGTGAATCCCAATGGAGCTCGAGACCTTTCTATATATTTAGTGCAGGGGGAATGCTAAGGCCCTTAACTACAGACCTGGGTTACATGAGTTTGATCAGCTAGCAGCGAAGGACTCGCAACACTTTAAATTCAGTTCAAAGTACTTTACCCCAGCTCCACTGGGAAATAATAAGGGCACAATTCTGCTGTGTTCATATTGACTTCCCTTTGACTGATTGTGTGATTACACTATAACAATCCTGTGAAGGGCACTGTATCAATGTAAGGGTGATCACTATTATTAGCACTATTCACTAAAAATGCATCTGCCACACTCTTCCGCATAAGAAGAAGATTGTAGGTTAAAGGCCTACATTGGGATTGAGCTATTAATGCTGGTTAATCCACCAGTGAGTGTGTGCCGGGGGTGGGGTTGATGGGTATTTTAAACATTTGCCCTTAAAATACACAGATAATTCACTTTATAGTACAGTATATTCTTTGATACGCTTTGGGACACCTCAACAATGTGATAAGGCGCTATATCAAATATAACGATTATTATTATTCTCCCAAACTGCAAAAGAGAAGCAGGTTTCTCCTGTTGTCATGGCATGGCCAGTAATCCTACAGATAAATCGGTTAATTATTCCATGGCTGTTGATAGGACCAAGATGGGCTCCTCTCATGTGTGCGCGAGGTAGGGAGGAAGTTACCAATAACAGCCAAATCCCACCTTGGTTCTATCAAACAGTGTTACCTTTTCAACACACAAGGCTCACACATGAATGACAACCATTCGAACTCAAGGGCACCTGCGGACCTGCCCCTCGTAATCCAGTGTAAGGCAAAAATAGCTGATTACCTTCCCAAGGGGGGAGGAAATAAGGTGGGGAGAACTGTGTTCAAACACTTTCAACTTCTTTAAGGAGGCACTTTCACTCGGTATATGATTTTGAGTGGTCTGTGGGGCTGGAGTAAATATTGGCGCAATATTAGAAATTCTGGTACCCTCTCTCCCCCCACGCCCCCATCTTTGGAAATCTTTTGCAGCATCTAGTGACGGAGTTAAGTTCTGCACCCGCACATCATCTCCCAATGTGTCCCTCGTCTCATGTTCCGGATGTGACAGGTGTCTGTTCTCAGCTCCTCGTTCAACAGTAAAATGTCAGATGGTTTAGTTACAGCAAGAAAAGGTTAAATTAATTTGCAATCGAGTATATATAGCAATGCAAAATCCTGGGCCAGCTGTGTTGTGTTATTTATGGGGAAGCTTATATTCCCTTTATGGATATCTATATTTGGAAAATCACGAGAAACTGATATAAACAGTGTTGTAATAAGACTTGGAGCTCTGACATGGAGAGCCATGGTTGTGGAACAAACGTTTGATCCCTCTTCACGAGTTGTGATGTGTGTGTGTGTTTGTATGTGTAAGGGTGGGGTGGGGGGGGGGGGGGCAGAGGTGGGAAACGGAGAGCTAGATCTCCTGTAGCGTATCTGGAGTGTATTGGTTAGAGTACTCGCCTCACAAGCCAGAGAACTCGGGTTCGATTCCCGGGCCGATTGAAACATTAGGCGAGTTTCCTTACTCCACACGCTTCTGTTTACCGAGCTATAAGAACCCGGTTGTTAATTGATTGGCGGATGGTTTTATCTGGGGGTAATAATCCCTCCAAATAAATGACAATTTGGTCACTGAATCCACGACTGTTTAAGAGGACACTGCTGTGCGCAACTGGCGGCCGCACTTCGCCCACAAAATATACTTTACACTACATTCTGTGAGGCGCTTTGAGGCCGAGTACACAATAAACCACTATATCAAATGCAAAGATTCTTCTTCTTATTATTATTATTATAATATCTGGTCTCTAACTCCCAAACTACCGCCCAGAGACCAGCTAATATGGGAGCAGGCAATTCATTACTCTCTCTCTCTCTCTCTCTCTGTACAGGAGCTGTCAAAGCCGGGGAGATCCAAGATAAGTGGAGGGTCTTTTTTACAAATAATTGTTCAGGAAACTGACAAAGAACTATTTGCACTGGAAATCGTCTGAAGGCATTTGGTGTAGAGTGGGACTGGAGAGTGAGTTCCTGTCTGTCTGTCTGTCAGTCACACAGCCACTGCAACTCACTGCTGTATCTGCAGTGCAACTTGGAAAGGGGGATAGTTTGGAAATCTCCTTGTCCTCAGTCACACTGTTGCGAAGAGCGAAAAGGGAAGAACACTTTGAAACAAGTGGCTCAGAGCTGGCGCTCAACACACAGCACAGCTCAGCTCAGCACAGCAGGGACAACACACGGCTACGTGTTGCTGCATTTCCTGATTTACTGGAGGTGGAGGCAGGGAGGGGGAGAGGGAAGAGGAGAGAGGGAGGCAGGGGGAGACAGGGGGAGAGAGAGAGGGAGACGGGGAGAGAGAGAGCAGGGGGAGAGAGATAGAGGGGGAGGCAGGGGGAGAGAGTGGGAGGGAGAGAGGGAGACAAGGGGAGAGAGGGGGGGATCTCATCTGTTTAACGCTGCGGTGTTTAGAGAGGGGGGAGGGCAAGGCAATAGCAGTGTTTCTCTCCCCCCCCCCCCCCCCCCCCCCGGGAGGCTGTCAGGCTCCCCCACCCCGGCCGCCTTTACCTTTATTGGCCACTTCCCAGGCGATCTCGAAGAGGAAGAGGTTGTCAACTGGGAGCCCGTCCTCAAGGGCAGAGAAGGCGTCGGTGAAGGACATGGTGCTGGGGATTCACTGGCAGCTTCTCTGTGTCTGTGTCTGTGTGTGTGTGGGGGGGGGGGGGGGGGGGAGGTCTGTGTGTGTGTGTGTGTGTGTGTGTGGGGGGGGGGGAGGTCTCTGTGTGTGTGTGTGTGTCTGTGTGTGGGGCGGGGGGGGGTCTGTGTCTGTGTATGGGGGGTCTGTGTGTGTGTGTGTGGTGGGGGGAGGTCTCTGTGTGTGTGTGTCTGTGTGTGGGGGATGTTTCTGTGTGTGTGTGGGGGGGAGGTCTCTGTGTGTGTGTGTGTGGGGGGGGGTGTCTCTGTGTGTGTGTGTGTGGGGGGAGGTCTCTGTGTGTGTGTGTGTGTGGGGGGGGGTGTCTCTGTGTTTGTGTGTGGGGGGGGGGGGGGGAGAGGTGTTTCTCTCTGTGTGTGGGGAGGGGATCTCTGTATATGTGGGAAGGGGTGTGGGGGTTGCCTGTGTGTGTGTCTGTGGTGGAGGGTGGTGTCTCTGTGTGTGTGTATATAATGGAGCTCAGGAGTAAGGCTGCAGGAAAGAGCTGGACATGGGTACAGGACACTGTCTGTCTCTTCCTCTCGGCCACAGACACTGACTGGCTGAGGGCTGGCTGAGCACTAGGGGGCTCGCAGTCAAGTTCAGCACCAATTGCGAGGCTTGTCCGTCACACACACTCACTCTCTCCACTAGTTCCTGATTGTGATTTCCCCACAAGTTCCTCCCCACCCCTTCCCCACCCACCCACTCACCCCCTTCCCCACCCACCCACTCACCCCCTTCCCCTGTGACCGGCTGACCTGATCCCAGTGACTTCTGCTTTTCTTATTGCTGGGCAAGTTTCCTGACTCCACACGCCTGATAATAATCCCTGCAAGAAAAACACACACACACACACACACTAATAAAATTGGTCATTTCAATCCAATTCGACTATTTGTGGGGACGCTGCTGCCGCATTTCGCCTGCAAATATACAGTCGATTCGCTTTACAGCGTATTCTGTGAAGCGCTTTGAGACGTCTAGAAGGCGTGAAAAGCGCTATAACAAATGCAAGGATTATTATTATTGCTTGACTGTTAAATATATTTTGCTCCTGATCACAGCAATTAAATGGAATTCCTCCCCCAAAAATTGTTTTGCAAACAATGTCCTCCTGACGTGAAAGGTGCTCCATTATTGTAATTTTGTTGTGGTTATTTTCTAAATACTGTAGCAACAAATTGCATTTACAAACATAGAAACAGGAGTAGGCTATTTAGCCCCTCGAGCCTGTTCTGCCAAGATCATGGCTGATCTGTACCTCAAGTGCCGTTACCCACCTTTGTCTCATTTCCCTTAATACCCTGACCCAACAAATATCTATCTACCTCTGTCTTCAAAATGTGAATGGATCCACCATTCACAGACTTTACATATTTACCTCACACAGGGTAGAATCCCACAGCGCATATTGTGAATTATAAAGCTCTACTAATAGAATGATAGAATTTTTCAGCACAAAAGGAGGCCATTCGGCCCATCGAGTTTGTGCCGGCTTTTTAAAAAGAGCTATTCAAGTCAATCCCATTCCCCGCCTCTCTCCCCATTATCCCACAAACCCGTCCACCCCAAATAACCATCCACCTCTCTTTAAAAATCTCTTTAAAAATCTAAATCTAAAAATCTAAATTAAGCCTAAATAGACTAACAGAACTTGGATTTATATATCACCTGAACACTTTGACACTTTGAAAAAAATGCTCCAACACGCTTCAGACTTGATGTGGATAGATACAAAGTACAGCAGGTGGGAAGTAAGAATATCAGTCATGTGCACCAAGCCAGTAGAACAGGCCACAGGTTGAGGATTGCAAAAGGAAATTTCAGTGGACACAAAGACATATTTCGATGCCCAGGGGGAACAAGATAAAATGGGCTTTCTTTGTCCAAACTTGTGACCTTGTAACTACTGTGAAGTTGACTGCTATTGTAGTCAAATAAGGCAACCAGTACAGAAATGGAATGCATTTGAGTGTAGTTAATAACTAGTACTTGCATTCACTCTAATTAGTGCCTTTCACAGAAAGAAGCAGGTGTGGTACAATTTGAATCAGTGGGAGGGGAATTCCTGTATGAGAACAACATTCCCTATTCCTCCCCTGCCAAATTGCTTGTGAAAATGTATGTTGGTATAATAATTGGGAGTTTGCCCAATCTGAGCCAAGTCTCATCAGCAGCAAATCCAAAATGCTGTTCATTTGTGAAATCAGTATAGGAATTAAGGCCGGTCTCTGACAACCTGGAGCAGATCTCCTGCCATCTTTATCTACTCATTTCCCACCTGGAAACTTCAGAAATAGGTGATACATCTTTAACACTAACTAACCCAGCCACCCCTCCCGCTCCAAGCTACAAGTGCTTACTTGTTTGTGGGAAGGAAGCAGGAGATGGGAGGGATTTAGAGGTGGCTGAGAGCATGGTTGAAAAACCTTCAGGAGATTTTTGAAAGCATTAAGAAGTGGCAAGTCTTGAAAGCCTAGTTGGCTGAAGGCTCAGCTTTGGATGGTCTGCAAAGCAGGAGTGTAGGACACAAACAAGAAACCAAAAAGTTGCACATATACATTGGCATTTTCAAACAGTGGTGGGGAAGCGGCAGAAGAAGGTAAACATACAGTTTAATGATTCCTTCCAAAAAGGGATGTGATCTGGAAGTTTGATAGTGACTTGTCATATCAAAATACTTCATATGTCTAAAGAACAGTGATGGTCAACCTCTTTGGTCGGCTAACCAAATAAAGTTTCTTGATTGAATATTTCTTGATTCATGGCCACAACATAAACATCACCACTCAGTACCTACTGCAAACAAAACATTGATTAAAAACACTCACCTAGAGTAGTGTGCAGAACACTTCTGGCCCCTTGAGCCATGGGTTGGCCCATCACTGATCTAAAACTTTAACAGAAATAGTTACTTTAAAGACCAGTGATTGTTATGTAAGAAACTATCATTGAAGAAAATAAAAAAAAACAATAATAAGATGGTCATTTCAATCCACGACTGTTTGTGGGACACTGTTCTGCGCAATTGGCTGCCGCATTTCGCCCACAAATATACAGTCAACTCACTTTACAGTAAAGTGAAGCGCTTTGAGACAACAACAAACAACAAAATTACATTTATAGAGCGCCTTTCATATCGGGAATACGTCTAGAAGATGTGAAAAGCTCTATATCAAATGCAAGCATTATTATCATTATAATCTAATTGTCAGCAAGTTACAATATGCCTAGCAGAATTATTCCTGCCATCTTAAGGAAGTATCTATGGAACCTTGCCCAGTGTTGGCCCACATAGAGGCTTTGATTACCCAGCACGGTTCAGTAAGTGCTGTGCTGCCAAACTCTCTTTAAAATAAGCAGTTACTGCACAGAACAGAAATTGACAGACTGAAATTAGACACCAGGTTTATTTGCACAAACTATAAAAAGTTAATGATCAGTAATGCTATTGTCACAAAACATCATGTCAATTCGAAAATAGGTTGTTTATTCATTCAAACAGCTCAACCCTTTTAAATAATAATAATAATCCTTGCATTTTGATGTAGCACTTTTCACATCTTTTAGATGTCTCAAAGCGCTTCACAGAATATACTGTAAAGTGAATTGACTGTATATTTGTGAGCGATACATGTCAGCCAATTGCGCACAGCAGTGTCCCCCAAACAGTCGTGGATTGAAATGACAAAAAAATTATTTTTTTGGAGGGATTATTATTAGGCAAGTGGAATAAGGAAACTTGCCGAAAGTTTCATCCTGACCTGCCTGGATTCAATTATGCAATTTTGTGTGCAAAAAGGTCTCACAAACAGCAATGGAGACACCAGGTGAAACTCTTTGCTCTTTTTGAAGAGTTTCACTGGAGCTTTATACATTCATATGAACTACAGGTCTTCACTTTAAAATCTCATTCAAAGGATGGCACCTTTGATAATGCAACACTCTCCCATATCAGTTTGGATAATTATATTACAACAACATAGCACCTTTCATGTCAGGAGGACAACCACATATTAGGTCCCAATGTGAGGCCTGATTCCATAACCTTCTGACCTGGAGGAAAATACGTTTCCAGATGAGCCAAGCTGTTGTGAGTCGAGTACGGCAGAACAGTTTGGCTCTGACTGTAAACACCAAAAAATTATCTGTATGAAGCAGTTTCCTGAGAATATGTGACTGTCAAGCTTACATCAGGAAGGGAGAATAATACTCCTTGCATTTAAAACACCTTTCACGTCAGGAGGACAGGATTTGCTGAAAGTTTTAGTGACTGGATTTTACAGAAGGAACAAGAACAAAAAACACTCTACTTTGACTTGATGGCACCCAAAAAGTGACTTAATGACACACCGTCAATGGAAGTTGTACCATTACTTTGAATATTAGGAAACCCTTAAACACTTTGTAAACAAAACAAATGACCTTTGAACACACTTGCCAGATAATGTTATAGTTAAGGAGGATGCGAAATCATTTGCTTAAAATATTTTATTTTAAACATACAGTTAATAATAATACAATGTAAACCTTTAATATATATTTGTATCAAGTAGGCAACGGCGATATATCGGTATATTGCTAAACCCGATATGATTTTCATATCGATATGCCGATAGACATTTTGAAAATATCGATATATCGAAAAACGATATATCGAGGTAGAAAATCGGGATGCGAGCACAATCAACTACAAGACCCAGAATGCTCATCTCTGGGGGTAGGGGGAGATAGACGGCTGGGGGGGTGAGGGGGAGAGAGACGGCTGGGGGGGGGTGAGAGGGGGAGAGAGACGGCTGGGGGGGGGGAGGAGAGGGGGAGAGAGACGGCTGGGGGGAGGTGGAGAGGGGGAGAGAGACGGCTGGGGGGAGGGGGAGATAGACGGCTGGGGGGGGGGGGAGAGGGGAGAGAGACGGCTGGGGGGGGAGAGGGGGAGAGAGATGGCTGGGGGGGAGAGGGGGAGAGAGATGGCTGGGGGGGGAGAGGGCGAGAGAGACGGCTGGGGGGTGAGGAAAGGGGGAGAGACGGCTGGGGGGGGAGAGAGACGGCTGGGGGGGGGGAGAGACAGCTGGGGGGGAGAGGGGGAGAGAGATGGCTGGGGGGGAGAGGGGGAGAGAGACGGCTGGGGGGAGTGGGAGAGAGAGACGGCGGAGGGGGGGGGAGGAGAGGGGGAGAGAGACGGCTGGGGGGGAGGGGGAGAGAGACGGCTGGGGGGGGGGGAAGGGAGAAAGAGACGGCTGGGGGGGTGGTGGGGGAGAGAGACGACGGGGGTGGGGGGTGCGAGAGAGGGACGGCGGGTGGGGGAGAGGGGGAGAGAGACAGCTGGGGGGAGGAGGAGAGGGGGAGATAGACAGCTGGGGGGAGGGGGAGATAGACGGCTGGGGGGGGGAGAGGGGAGAGAGACGGCTGGGGCGGGGAGAGGGGGAGAGAGACGGCTGGGGGGGGAGAGGGGGAGAGAGACGGCTGGGGGGGGGAGAGGGGGAGAGAGACGGCTGGGGGGGAGAGGGGGAGAGAGACGGCTGGGGGGGGGAGGAGAGGGGGAGAGACGGCTGGGGGGGGGAGGAGAGGGGGAGAGACGGCTGGGGGGGGAGAGACGGCTAGGAGGGGGGGAGAGGGGGAGAGAGATGGCTGGTGGGGAGAGGGGGAGAGAGACGGCTGGGGGGGGGAGAGGGGGAGACGGCTGGGGGGGGGGAGAGGGGGAGAGACAGCTGAGGGGGAGAGAGATGGCTGGGGGGGAGAGGGGGAGAGAGATGGCTGGGGGGGAGAGGGGGAGATAGACGGCTGGGGGGGGGAGGAGAGGGGGAGAGAGACGGCTGGGGGGGGAGGGAAAGAGGGACGGCGGGGGGGGGGGGGGAGGAAAGGGGGAGAGAGACGGCTGGGGGGAGGGGGAGAGAGACGGCTGGGGGTGGGGGAGAGAGACGACCGGGGTGGGGGGTGCGAGAGAGGGACGGCGGGGGGGGGGGGGGGGGGGGGAGAGAGACGGCTGGGGGGAGGAGGAGAGGGGGAGATAGACGGCTGGGGGGGGGGGGGGGGGGGGGGAGAGAGACGGCTAGGGGGGGGAGAGAGACGGCTGGGGGGGAGAGGGGAAAGAGGCGGCTGGGGGGGAGAGGGGGAGAGAGACGGCTGGGGGGGAGAGGGGGAGAGAGACGGCTGGGGGGGAGAGGGGGAGAGAGATGGCTGGGGGGGAGAGGGGGAGAGAGAAGGCTGGGGGGGGGAGGAGAGGGGGAAAGACGGCTGGGGGGGGAGACGGCTGGGGGGGGGGGGGGAGAGGGGGAGAGACGGCTGGGGGGGAGAGGGGGAGAGAGATGGCTGGGGGGGAGAGAGATGGCTGTGGGGGAGAGGGGGAGAGAGACGGCTGGGGCGGGGAGGAGAGGGGGAGAGACGGCTGGGGGGGAGAGGGGGAGAGAGATGGCTGGGGGGGAGAGAGATGGCTGGGGGGGAGAGGGGGAGAGAGATGGCTGGGGGGGAGAGAGATGGCTGGGGGGGAGAGAGATGGCTGGGGGGGAGAGGGGGAGAGAGACGGCTGGGGCGGGGAGGAGAGGGGGAGAGACGGCTGGGGGGGGAGAGGGGGAGAGACGGCTGGGGGGGTAGAGGGGGAGAGAGACGGCTGGGGGGGGGAGAGGGGGAGAGACAGCTGGGGGGGAGAGGGGGAGAGAGACGGCTGGGGGGGGGAGGAGAGGGGGAGAGAGATGGCTGGGGGGGGAGGGAGAGAGAGACGGCGGGGGGGGGGAGAGAGAGACGGCTGGGGGGAGGGGGAGAGAGACGGCTGGGGGGGGGGGAGGGAGAAAGAGACGGCTGGGGGGGTGGTGGGGGAGAGAGACGACGGGGGTGGGGGGTGCAAGAGAGGGACGGTGGGGGGGGGTGGGGGAGAGAGACGGGGTGGATGTGATAATATACAGATAGATAGAGATGGGGGGGGCATGTGAGAGAGGAGAGAGGGAGAGAGACATAGAGAGACACAGACAGAAAAACACAGAGATGGAGAGAGTGAGAGACACAGAGAAAGATATTTACCTCCTGAGAAGATAGGCCCCGAATGTGCGCGCGCATGCGCAGTACGAAAAAACTGAAAATGTCGATATTTCGGTATATCTCGATATGAGCCAACCGATATGGATATATCGGGAAATTCCCATATCGCCGTTCCCTAGTATCAAGTACTTCCAATAAGTGTATAAATTAGATTTATTAAAATTAATTAAAATATTTTATCCTGGAAAATAAAAATACCAAGAACTGGATGCAGCAACCTGACTTGAAAGGCTAAAATCACAATCAAAAACTCTTTTCGACCTGAATATGAGTTTAAAATCAATTTTATCTTGCAGTGTACAGAATTAAGTTAAAATCGGTTTTATATTTCAATTCATGAATTTAAAATCAATTTTGTATTTCAATTCATTCAATTTAAAATCTATTTTGTGTTTCAATTCATTTAATTAAAAATCTATTTTGTTTCAATATTATTCGTCTAAAATCTATTTTCTCTTGCAATATATTAAGCTAAAATCTATTTTATATTTCAATTCATGAATTTTAAAATCCATTTTGTTTCAATATTATGAAATTAAAATGTATTTTGTGCTTCCATATCATGCATTTTCTTTCACAATATATTCATTTAAAATATCTTTAATTTAAATTACTGAACAGGAAACAAATTTTGATATCAGGAATGTTTGAAGTCATTATATTATTTTGTAACACCAGTGAGCATCTTAACAGAATAGGTTTCACCAAGAACATTGAAGGTTGAGTATTACTTTTAACACTACATTCATAGCAGTGCAATAACTATTACATTCTGTTGTCTTAGGTGATCTGGGAGCCAATGGGTTAATGCCACTCCTTTTAAAATGTCTGTTTTATCAGTCTCTAAATGTGCACTGCACAGACCTGGAACACAGTGCCAGTTGACTAATTGGAGAAATGCAGAACTGCTAAACTTTTGAAGCTACTTCTGGCAGTATTACCTAACATCCTCCAAAATACTCTATTCTGAATATTTGCAAACAGATCCATAGTGTATAGTGCTGTAGACCTTTCCCAATCAAGGCAATTGTGATGAACAAACAACAACAATCACTTCTGTTGAATGACTGAGAACTTAAAAGTTAACTGCAAACCTTAAGTGACAATTCACAGGTGCAAATAGATTGAACTCTCACTAGTCTGAAATATTCTCATGTGGGTTAGAACTTCCTGAAATTCTCTGGCAATAAACAGGATCATTCCTATCGCGGTGTTTTTTCCATGCTGAAACAAGTCTATTTTCACCTGTGCATCCAGTAAATGTAATACACTCTTTAGTTAGTAATCCTTGCATACGGTGCCTTTCATATTGGGGGGACATTTAAGGGGCATCATGGAACTTACTACTGTACAAAGCAGGAAATTAATATTTTGTAGGTGAACTTGACAACCTATTTTGGACACAACAAAGTTCCACAAAACTTTTCTTGTTGAGGTAAACTGGCTGCAGATATTCTCTGTCCCTGCGGCACCCATTAATCTGTAGTGTAAATGCAGGATAACTTTGCACAGCACTCTGTTTTTTTAACCTGACAGATTATGCAGCATTGACAAAATTACTGCCAATATTCAGTGGTCAGGATGCAGTTTCTGTGCAAACTGTTTCCATCTATTTGACATTCACTGCCCCAGGGAGAGTCAGAAGAAAATTAGCTCACAGATTGCCATGTTCTTAGGAAATATGAGTGTCGAATGCATTAGACTTAAAAGTAGCTAATTTCAACATCCAACAATCGATAGCTCTCAAACATTACAATCTGCTGACGTTTTAACTTAAGCCTTCTCTTTAAATGCTGGAAAGTGCTGTTTAAGAGAAAAATTGAAGCTCCAGACATAGCAATCCTTTTGATTTCCACGCTAGGATTTGTGAAGGATTTGTGCTAAGCATCGACCAAATTCCTCTAGAATCATGTGCTCTGCAACGGAGAGGGAATGATGGGCCTTTTCAGCCTCTTCTGCCTGGGCCAAAAGACAGCCACATGTTGCGTCTATCACATCACAGGTAACAACGGTAAAGGGATGCCTGTCAATGGTAAAAAAAAAACAAAAGAATGAAATTAGCCATTTTAAGCTTTCCTTTGAATGTACTACTTGAATGTGCTGATAAGCACACTTAGGAATTTAGGAACGGAAAGGTAGGATATAAACTGCGTTTAATACTTTGGAATCCTTACCATGCAGTTTTCGTGGTGTGACCCCAACTAAAAGGCCTCTCCAAATATGATCTGGCCAATGCTTAGTGGAGTTCGGCTTAACCTCTGAAGATATGTACTATATTGTTACTACAGTGTATATATAAGTAGAAAATGTTACTATACACTGTATATATGTCCCAGGATTTGGTTTGCCTTTCTAACTGTTTTGCCATATTATCCTGACTCTAAAATGACTTTTATTTTAGGCATTTAACACTAAAGTGATGTGTGATCTGTAACTGAATTGATGCTTTCATTTTTCTTCACATTCTCTCCTTCCTCTCCAGGCTGGCGAGTGCTGGAGTATGGTTCCACTGGGGAAATACAATCACTGGTACTTCATCTGTATAATCATTGTTCATGAGTGTAGACAGTGAATATTGGTAGCCGATTTCACTGTGAGGAGCAGCATAAGTGAGCTTGATTGTGTTCTCATCTGACATGTACTAAAAATACAGCAAGGGTACATATTTCCCCTCTAAGCTCAGAGCCACTGAAGTATATCAATTGCTACCGTGGCTTATTTGTGCTAATTTACAGTGTTAGAGGGCTGAGCTATGACAAGGGATGGCAAGGTAAGTGGGAGAGAGCGGGATCGATTTGGATAGCTTTTTCCAAACAGCCGGCACAGACATGATGTGCTGAATGCCCTCTTTTTGTGCTGTATAACTCAATGATTCTATGAAAGGAGAATCAACAAATGGAATGGGTTACAAAAAAGCATGATAAGAGGTTGGTGAACTCATTTAGGAAACAAAAACAGCAACCATTGGGAACATTTCTGTGTGTTTCAGTTTTTGTTCCAGATTTCCAGCATCTACAGTATTTTGCTTTTTCATTTAGGAAACAGTTTGATTGAAAAGTCTTTGTTACCTAACCTGTTGTGTATAATTTTATGTTATGAATTTAACATGATAACTGCCATAAATGTTTATGTCTCAACAATAATTTGCATTTACATAGTGCCTTTTAGATGGGAAGTGTCTCAGAGCTCTTAACATCGGTGGAGCTGAACTGGGGACAGGTACAGTCAAAGAGGAAGGTCTTCAGGTCAATCTGAAGACAGGCAAGGAGGGGGTAAGGCAAAGGGATTGAGGCAGAGAATTCCAGACTTTCAGGGCGAAGTGGCTGAAAGCATGTCTGCGATGGAGTGGAGGGGCCACGGAGGGGATCAATTGGAAGCAATATCAAAGATAATCTTCTTTGGGTAGAACTGTAAATGAATTGTTACCTTTCCTGTTTCACCGTGACTTGCTTTCTACAGCTGAAAATATCAGGATAAAATTTAGTCCAGGGCTGGCAGAGGCCCATGTCACTGGGGTCAGGAATGCTCATCAACGTTCTCCTCTCAGGACTTTCCTCATAATTCCTGCACCCAATGCACTTACAGATTGAAGAGCACATTATTTTTGCCTGTCGGAAAGACAACACAGAATGAAATCAATTATACTCTCAAATGGCTGCCGAACCAGTAAAGCACAGCACAGAATGACATTGTTGTTTTAATATCCACAAAATGCTGGCAAGTAAATGTGGAAAATGAATTTGTAACTTAAATCTGTTGAATCAAGAGCAAAAACACTTTTCATCTCTTTTGAGGTAATGCAGATTTTCCATCAACATGGTATTGAGCTCATGAAAAACGTGTTGTAATGATTTCAAGTTATTTATGGGAAAGTATCATTACATCAGATATAGTGAAATTCAATTTACTCCATATGCATTGAATCCTGTGGAAAGAAAAAGGAATGGGTAATACATTCTTGCCCAAGTATAAAAAGGCTGTTAAAAACATTTTCGTTAAAAAAAACAGCCTTTAAGCTGTTAAATGGTGTGAGTAATAATTCTTGTTGAAGGAGTGCACTTATATAATTCAAATGCAATGTCCTCTTTCTCCATGAGCTGGGCAACATTACGATTGTATTTTATTTAAATATTACCAACTGTAGCTATAATGTTAAATAAAAACAGATGGAAGTTGGAGGGGATAGCACTGCCTATGTGATGTGCTTAGAATGGTTTAGAATGGTATTACACCATAATCAGTGAGGTGAGAGATGTCTTCAGTAAAAAGCAGAGGTAAAATAGATATACGATACTAGACACCCACTGCAAGGACGCATTCCACAACCCAAGAAGTTGAAGTCCAGTAAGAGCTTTGCCTCTGAGAATCTCTTGCCCCAAAATACCACCATGGTAGGCTACAGAGTAACAAAATGGTAGGAAATGCTGATGATCTTGAAGAACCCGGTTCCTTTAAAACAACATCTTCTAGGCACTGACCTGGCTGACCTAAATCGAGCAAGAGCTAGAGTGGCAAGGATTGGTGACAATTATGGCCAAGTGGAAGCTGAGGATCGAGCCCAGATATGAATATGGAGGCAAACACTGCCTGATGCAGTGCTCCATGTCAACATCCTGTACTCCTGAGGAATTATTTGAGTTAATTGACAATACCAAATCCTGGCTGGGGTTTTGGAGTAACAAGCTATGATAATGACCTCATAGCATTCACAGTAATTCTTTAGGCATCCTGAACGCTTGCAGTTGCAGCCCTTGTTGTGTCGAAGTTTGATTTCCCCCAGCATTCCTTTTCCTATCTTCGGTCTAAAGGCTTCTGGGTTTCTATCCAGACAAGCCTAAAGAGACAGGAACACATCACATGTTAAAAGTCACACATTGTTATTCTTTGCTTGATTTCATTTAATATCATATAAGTAACATGCAAAATCTGCCATGATCTAAAAATAAATAGGAATTGGATTAATGGGGAAACTGTTCCATTCCTTTTCCTATAAATTGAAATCAAACCTCCATGGAATAAATTTAACTTCAGAAAGTGACATTAGACATAATGTCATTAGACGAGTTCAGACTTAGTCCATCCCTCTAGTTTTAGGTAATTCTGGCTGAAGGACAAGGAACATTTTGATGAGAAATTCGTCCTGTGGCTTGAATTATTCTAATTATGTAACAAAATATAAATAAAGCATTCTAAGCACATCACATAGGCAGATGCACTAAGCAATATTGTTTAAATGCTCTAATCGCCCACAAAATACCCAGATTTGGGCAAATTATTGAATTCAATTTTAAGTTTGAAGTTGGGATTTCAATATCAGCTACAAAATTAAGGATGTACTGTATTTAAGAATTTGCCAAATTCTGGATATAATAACAATAATCCTTGCATTTGATATAACACCTTATCATGTCTTCAAGATGTCTCACAGAATAAACTGTAAAGTGAATTGACTGTCTTTTGGGTGATTAGAGGATTTAAACAATATTACTTGGTGCATCTGCCTATGTGATGTGCTTAGAATGGTTTATTTGTATTGTTTCTGTCAGTAAGCGGATCATAAGCAAATCACAAAATTATACATACCTGCTGTAGCAGTATATCAGGGATCTAATGAAGAAATCCCGCGTTATAATACAGATAATCTGTTAAAATGGCAGTGCAAAGTGGAAATATAATGGGACATCAACATGCAGAGGTCGAGTACCAGACCTGGGCCCAAAGCTGCAACATTTCACTGTATGATTGGCTGGTAAAGATGTGGGAGCTTCACAAGCATGACTGGTATCCTGAATAGTACATTAGTGCCCAATACTTCTCTACATTGGTACAGCCGAGATCAGTAACTTACCTTATGGGCAACAATACAAATCCACCACCTACTGCTTTGTGCCACACTAACTTACTGATGCTGAAATATTTCACTTTATGTTTGTTCAACTTCCATATCCTATCGTCCTAAAGTTAGAGCCTGCCACACAAATCCCAACACATGTCTGGGTTGGCCAAATGATGAAGCCGATGTATCCATGTCAAAACGAAGAGCCTGCACAGGGTTACCTTAATAGCTTTGAACCTCTCTGCTTCGTGCTCAAAGTTGTTGAAGCAGTTGGTGCAGTTACAGTTACTGCAGAATTCTCCATTGGCAAAGCAATCACAGTACCTGTAACACAGAGATGGAACCAAAAAATAATATTCTTGCATTTGATACACCGTTGAGACATCTCAAAGCGTTTCACAGAAAATGCTGTAAAATGAATTGGCTGTACATTTTCTGGGCGAAACACAGCAGCCAATTGCACACAGCACAACTGGCCACAGTGAGAACACTGACATGAAAATTCAATTTAAACTGCAATTTTATAATGTGACAAGGTTTATCGACATCTTTTGTTTTTTAAAACCCAGCGATGTCAGTTTGTTAGACTTTAAATTGCAGATTCATTTATAGAAATCACAAAGTTTTTCCTTCACCTCTAATGACCCGAAATGCCACCCAATAGTGACCATTCTTGTTATTTAAAATTTACTGTGGAAAATTCTTAAAAAGAACTAATCCCAAATTCAAATAATTAAAAATAATTTTCCACAAGTCTTCATAACATGTGGAAATAAATTAATCTTACAGGTTAAATTAATAAATTAATCTTACATGTTCAATTTCAGACAGCAGCTCTCCTAGAAATGCACAGCATTCTCCAGATCCCAAAGGTTTGTTTCTCCCAATTTCACTCTGTAACAGGTTACTGAATTGTATGCACGTGACAAGGGGAGACAACCATTCCATGGGGCACATGGTAAATGGCTGCGTAAGGAGCCCGTTCTAATCTAACCTCCACAATTATGGCCATAAAAAAATATTGGTTTTACATTTATCGTAGAATAAGTAAAGAATGAGATATGTTGAACATGTGCAAGACTTTGTACAAGACATTAGTTAGACCACAGTTGGAGGTTAAGGAGTGATCTCATAAAGGTCTTCATGATTATAAAGGGTTATGATAGCATAAATAATAATAGATTTGTAATTGTTAGCAAGCCAGTAGCAAGAGGTCACTAAATTAAATCGCGGCTGGTACCCTGTTGCAGTAATTGAGGGAGTGCTACATGTTGGACAGACACCAGGAAGTTTTTCTTTCCCCCGAAGGTAATAAACAACTGTAACAAGTTGCCAGGAGGTAGTTCAGGCCAGGATACTGAACCAGATTTTTTAACATGCTGTGATGGGAGTCTGAATATCCAGGAAAGATGAGGCAGCTGAGCTGAAGGGGCCCCCTTCAACAAATTAATCTTGAAGTGCTATCTTTTGAGCGACATGTTAAATTGAGGTCTTATCTGCCTGTTTAAGTGGCTGTCAACGAACACAAGACACTATATAAAAATATAAGATATCTTCTTATACAATCATCTAGATTCATTGGTTATTCATTCCATAGCCGTTTGTGATTCTTTGCTGTCATACTTGTCTTCAAAATGTCACAACCAGCTCTAATGTGGTTTGAAACTTTGCTCCAAGAAGCCATAAAATGCAAGTTCCTTCTTTCTTTACCAACTTCAATCATCACAAATGTTGTTCACTAGTGTCGATTATCCAGTCAATTTAAATTGTACCTTCATCCCATGAGGTTTCACTATTGCTATACGTTTCCTGTGAGCAGCCCACACAAAATGCTGTGTGAGTCTTGCAGAAATGTAGAGGATATCAACACAGCCAAAAACTCTGCTGCATCCTCAAAAAATTCCAATCAATATTTAATGGATGTGAACTTTTCTTTACAACCTGTCTCAGGCTGAATTTATAACCTTCAGTTCTATTAGATGTTCTTTAATTGCATCTATTCTAAAAGACTCAGATATTTAGTTCACTGCAAACTACAGGCCTAATACTTAGGATCATCCTGACTTTTTAATATTGATAAGCTTTAAATGTCATTACTTTCTAGTGTGCTTGATAAATCCTGTACCTTATAAGCTGTGCAAACTGTCAGATGCATCACCTCATGTTCTACATCCAGTTCTTTATATTGTTGGAAACATTATGTGCAATCCTGGTGCTTATGAATGTTCAAATATGTCACTTAATCAATGCGTTCTTCCTTTGCTGGTTTGAAAGTATTAACTTTTCTGTATCAACTATCATTGTGGCAAAGTAATTAACAATTATGCAATACTGTTATTCCTTTTTTTAAAATCCTTCTTGCTCTCAAGGGACTCCATTTGTTCTTAAATGCTTTGCTTCCTACAAATGCACTCAAAAAGCACCATGAAAGGGAAGTGATCTTCCAAGCTCAATGATTTTTCTTTCTCTTGCCAATTATTCTCCTTGCTTGAAGTCATTAACTCCTTACAAGGCTATTATCCCAATAATGTCAATTGTCCAAGTGGCATTTTTCCCGAGTGAGCTTTAAAGTGAGTGCTGAAGAAGACCACACATACACACACACACATAACTGCCAGTATGGGTCTCTGGATAGCAATTGGGGCAGGAATCCTAGATTTTCTTCTCCTTAACTCAATGGCACTGAGGCCCAATGTGGCCTTCCACAGAGATAAGCTAACTCAATCACTCTGTATTGTTTAGTGCAACACTGCCTTTAACATTAAGCTATTGCAGTGCTTTTATTCACTAAAATAAAACTAAATTAAAACTATTATTCTAACTATTATGACACTCAGTTTGTCCCCATCCTTATTAAGAATAGGGCTGCAAACCACAATCAAAGTAGAAGTGTTGTAACTCATTCTCAGGCTTCACCAGAAGAGGGCTAAGTTTTTGCTGCATCTTGTTTAAAGCAATTCTCAAGTAGTGCTCTTCAGCAAAGAGCTGTAGGATGCCTGGTTATTTATGTTGAAACGTGCAGTCAGGTTCTGTTTATTAACATAAGAAATAGGAACAGCAGTAGGCCATTCGGCCCCTCAAGCCTTTTCCACCATTTAACAGGATCACGGTTGATCTTTTAACCTAGTGATTTAACATGCATTGGTTGTACTAAAAGTTGCTAATGTATTTGGTGTATAGTGTTATGGATGTTACCTTGACTTTTCAAATACACTCCACAGACCAATCTAGTTCCACCATCCACAATAATAATCCAAATCTCTGTCGTGGCTCTTGTGGGCCACATTCTCACGCACACCAAACTCTGCATGTCTATCACCCCAGTCCTTCCTAGGCTCTACAGGCTCCCTGTCACCTCATGGATCAACTTCGAAGTGCTCACTTATCAGGTCTTAACACTTCCACATCTCTTTGATCATCTATTCCACTTGTCTGCTAGCCCTCTCCACATGGTTAACTCAGGCCTGGTGTGCACTCCCTGCCCCTTGTTTCAAAATCGGTGGCAGAGCTTTCAACTACTACACCCCAATCTCTAGAACTCATTCCCTCTATCCCTCCATCTATGCTCCACTCTATCTGTCTTTATATTCTGCCTTAAAATCTTCCTCTGGTCAACCACCCTGTGCCCCTCTCCTTTGTATCCAACCACAACTTTGTTAAGTGGTCTGAGATGTTATTCTATTTGAAGGGCACTTATACAAATGCTTGTTATTGTTGTTGAATGCTCTTTGCTTCAAACCCACATACTTACAGTTTGAGGCACTGGGACTTGGTGCAGTTACAAGGCTTTTTAGACCTAGAGTCTGTTGTAATTATTGGGAGTCTGTGGTGGGAACAAATCAGATCTTACAGTAAGTTTGACAATTTATTAAGGTTAGAAATTTTCTGAGCAATAGATTATTTAACTGGCAGCTTCAAAAATTGTTACATAAAATGAATCAAAAGCTCCTGGTGAATCGGTGTGTGGCCTCACCCGAACAATATCAGGTATTAGGGTGGGACAGGTCAAGTCAATCAGTACCAGTTATAATAATGGAACACACCTTATATGTTACATCTCTTTCAGGTGTTGTGGATCTACTGTGAATTTCTAGCATTTTAAATTTATAGCATTCACGGTTTGTATTCTAAGCCAATTGAATTAACACTTAGAAAGGGAATAAGTTGTTAAGTGAATAGATGTGAAGAATCATTTACTATCCACTCAACTGCTAATGTGATTATTTCAGTCAACTTGAATATCTTGAACCAATAATTTCAGCCAAACTCAAAACTATCCACACCTTGTCTTCACTAACTTGATAGTGATCTCTCCAAGTTTCTTAAGTTTATGTAAATCTTTGGTCTGGTCCCCATTAGGGAACGGCGATATATCGATATATCGCTAAAACCCGATATGATTTTCATATCGATATGCCGATATAGACATTTTAAAAATATCGATATATCGAAAAGCGGTATATTGAGGTAAAAAATCGGGATGCGAGTACAATCAACTACAAGATCCAGAATGCTCATCTCTATACACAATGCACAGACCGAGGTGCAAAGCCGCCATCTTGTATTCATAGTCCTCGAATACAATATACAGGTATGCAAGCGGTGGGGGGAGAGAGACGGCTGTGGGTGGGGGGGGTGAGGGGGAGAGAGATTGCTGGGGGGGGCGGGGGGAGAGAGACGGCTGGGGGGGGGGTTGTGAGGGGGAGAGAGACGGCTGGGGGGGGAGAGGGGGAGAGAGACGGCTGGGGGGGGGGAGAGAGACGGCTGGGGGGAGGAGGAGAGGGGGAGAGAGACTGCTGGGGGGAGGGGGAGATAGATGGCTGGGGGGGGGGGAGAGGGGAGATAGATGGCTGGGGGGGGGGAGAGGGGGAGAGAGATGGCTGTGGGGGAGAGGGGGAGAGAGATGGCTGGGGGGGAGAGAGATGGCTGGGGGGGAGAGGGGGAGAGAGATGGCTGGGGGGGAGAGGGGGAGAGAGACGGCTGGGGGGGGCGGGGAGGAGAGGGGGAGAGAGACGGCTGGGGGGAGGGGGAGAGAGACGGCTCGGGGGGGAGGGAGAGAGAGACGGCGGGGGGGGGGGGGGGTGAGGAGAGGGGGAGAGAGAGACGGCTGGGGGGGGGGGGAGGGAGAGAGAGACGGCGGGGGGGTGGGAGAGGGAGAAAGAGACGGCTGGGGGGGTGGTGGGGGAGTGAGACGACGGGGGTGGGGGGTGCGAGAGAGGGACGGCGGGGGGGGGGGGGGGGAGAGACGGGGTTGTGATAATATACAGACAGATAGAGATGGGGGGGATGTGAGAGAGGAGAGAGGGAGAGAGACATAGAGAGACACAGACAGAAAAACACAGAGATGGAGAGAGTGAGAGACACAGAGAGAGAAAGATATTTACCTCCTGAGAAGATAGGCCCCGAATACGCGCGCATCGGAGTGCGCGCGTGCATGCGCAGTACGAAAAAACGGAAAATATCGATATTTCGGTAGATCTCGATATGGGCCAACCGATATATCCATATCCGGAAAATTCCTATATCGCCGTTCCCTAGTCCCCATGTATGTCAGCATGTTACAGTATTTAGCTATCAGGTGCAGCACAACCGAGCCTCAATCGACCATTGGAAACTCCCTCCTCATCGGCCTTCCTGGCTGTTCCCATTACAAGCTGCAGATTATCCAGAACTCAGCAGCTCATGTCTTGTCCCGCACCAAGCTCCATGACCACATCACTCCCACCCTCGCCTGGTTCCATTTGCTCCCCATCCCCCAGAGGATCATTCAAGATCCTCGTCTTCACTTTCAAGGCTATTCATGGCCTTGCCCCCTCCTATCTCTCTGACTTGCTGTCTCCCTATGAACTCTGTGAAAGGTGCTCTATAAATGTAATTTTGTTATTGTTGTTGTTGACATTCATATGAACCCTCACTTTTTTGTTCCCCTAGCCCAGCGGATGATGTCAATTGAGCTCCTATCTCAGCTGGGATCAGATAACTCAGTCAAAATGGCAAATCCCTTTGTCTTTTAAGCACAATATCTACTGAAGTTATTCAGTCCTATTCACATATATCTTACATCTCTGCATTGTAAGGCCATCCATGTTGCTGTGATAGAGCCTTTAAAACAATTACTCTCAATGAGCTAAGATAGTTCTTATAAAATTGCCATATTTACAGTTCCACAGCATGGACAAATGAATTAAATGCAGATGCTCACTTACCTTGCTAGTGCAATATTGGAAGATACATGGATATTGGGATCGGAGGCAAGATTTCCATTATCAGCAACAGGAGCACAAGGTGTTGGTTGCAGCTGTTCAAAAATAGAATAGATCATTTCAAATACAGCAAATTGTAGTTCACTAGCCCAACTGAAATATTTTAATTACTAATACTCAATATTTAAATTCAGATTAACATTAACTATCGGGCTTGGTGAGACTGAAGCAAATTCAGAGGTAAAGGTACAGAATAATGCTGTGTCAAAATGCTTCAACAAAATTCTAGTTATTGACATGGATCGGGAATTCAAGAACACTTTGTGGGATCTGTGCATGGCACCCATGTAGTTGTATAAAGCTGTGGTGAGGAGTAGGCACTTTATGTTAATAATACTCCTTGCATTTGATATAGCGTCATGTCATTGTGACATCTCAAAGCACTTCATAGAATATACTATAAGTGGGTTGACTGTGTATTATGTAAGCAAAACGCAGCAATTTTCAATTGGAAAGCAGGGAAAAACTTGGAAGGCCAGGTATCCCTAATCTCCCTCTTTAGCACCCTTTTTGAATCCTAGACTTTATGGTACATGGTACTTGTGGGGCTGAGAAAAATATATAGAAATATATGAAGAGCTTTGGAACACTGAAACAGTATTTGTATTTTTTAGGTTTTAGGTTAATGGTTACTAATCCAATTCTCTATTGTGATTTCATTTATATTTGGCAGCAATAACTAGGTTCGATCAACATTTCAATAACATTATAGTTCAAGATTTGTATTCCATACCTGTGCTAGATATTCTGTAGGTACCATTGTATATCCCAAACTACCATTGCTTGGAGCTGGAGCCATTGAAGAGCCAGGTGGTAGGTTGGTGAGGTTATGCCTGATGGTTGGGAAGGGAATTGGAGAGGCACAATGTTGAGAGAAAGGTTGAGCCATCTTTATTGTTGGAGCACCACCAGTCTGTCCCTATGGAATTAATTTTAAGAAATACGTCAGTATCATTCAGTTCAAAGGAATCAATGAAACAAAGATATAACTTGTATTTTTATAGCACCATATCACTTTGAAAAGTTAAAAACTCTTCACTGCGACAATGGTCAATTGTAACAGTTGTTTTTATAAGGTAAATATGGCAGCCTTTTGCACAAGCGCAGTCCCACAAATTACCATAAGGTATTACAGTAAAACCTCGACAATCTGACATTCCGAAAGCTGGCGAGTTCCTAAAATTGGCAAGATTTCAAAATACATACAGTAAGTACTAGATTTTTTCCGATGTCAGCAAATCTTCCGAAGTTTGGAACAGCTGCTTTGCAGTTCCCAGAGTGAGTGGCCGCTCTGTCATCAGGCACTGTAGGTGGATGTTGAGCATTTGTTTGGCTTCAGTGCTGTGTTTACAGCACACTTGGTGTATGGGGTGGAGCTTCCCCAGCTGTTTCTAGGTAGGTTTCTAAACACCAGCAAACTTCAAAATCTGGGGGGTGAGTCGACCCAACCGTGCTGAATTATAGAGATTTTATTGCAATTCATTTGGAGGGTTGTTGGAATTCTTTTGCAATAGTGCAATTGGATTTTTAAACATCTACCTGAACAGGTTAACCAAAAGTCTCCTAAAATCTCGAATTTGTACTGCTTAGAATCCAATAGCCAGCTTCAAGGGGAATCAAAATGGCCAAGCCTTTCTGTCAGCTTCTCTAAGCAATAAAATCATCAATAGAGCCAGGAAATACACTATCCTACAACTCACTGCTTCACGGATGATATGCAATGCAAGCTGTCAGTTGCAATTGAGTCCAAATGATGTGAATCATTAGTTTCATCTAATGGTAGGCCTGTTTAAAATTCTAAGTACTTGTACTCCCATGGCAGGTGATATCCCTGGGAGCTGATTCTTCAATTCTCTCAGTGAGTTCAAGATGCCTCCACTAGTGCTGGCAGTTTCCCAGGTCTAATTTATTCCCAGTTGCTGCCTTCACTTCAACAGTCACCAGTCCTGGGAGACAGAGTGAGAAATTATTGAACTCACCCAAAGCAGCAGGAATACTCTAAATTTCATTACAGTAACAGCAGTGGAATTTTCTTTCCAACAGATGTGAATAACTAGGCTCATTGCCCTACCAATACATTTACATAGCGGTTCTGGGTGTCTATTTCATATCTATGTTGGCTAATCTAAACATTCTATGGTTTACTCTATGATGATATTATGACCTAGGAATATTATAAGTCTATGACTGTTATATTCTTTCTGTCAGTTGTATGTATTTCAGACATGTGGGTCCTTTAATCTAATTTTTGTGAATTGTAAGCAAACAATTGTGTTGAGCAAACCAAGACCGTGCCAGGCATAGACTGAAACATCTGATCTCAGCTGGTATGTTGATAAAGACAAGGATAGGAATGAGGACAGGTAGTTTGGGCTGATCTTCACACGAAACTTGCAGTCTCGTCTTATAGTTGAACAACAATCACTTTGGTAAGTGATCAGAACCACAGCAAGAACTCAAGGAAACAAATGTCAGCTGGAGGCAGCATTTTCAGTAGAGAAAAGGAGCAAAAGTAAAGACAAAAAAATGAATACAAGGCTTTATTACTCATCTGTATGTAATCCAGGATTGGAAAAATAACCTTCTCACGTTACTGAAGGTTCTCCACAAGGGAAAGCATTTCCCAATGTAAAGTTTATTTTTCTGCACATCACAAGGAATTAGTATTGGTCAGAGCTGATTTAATTGCAATTGCAATTAAATAATGATTATTACTATTCGAACCATTCTTAATCATTATTTAATTTCAAAACCTCAGCTCTACACTGTGAATCCCTCAGATTTTTTTTTCTTGTTTGGAAGTGCTGGGGCTTCTAATTTCAGGGCACATTTTGATGAGGAACTTGTGTGTATTGTTATTCCAGTATCAGACAAGTGGAAAAAAAAATGATTTTTTTTCATTATTTCATGCACAGCTCATTGAATAGGCAGTCCTGCCAATACAGTTCAATTACTTCAGCCGTTCCAATAACTAGAATGGAATGTTCTATTCTAGTCTATTACACACTGCATTTTACTGCAGAGTCCGGTTTACATTCATGCTCCCATGTTGAATTTACACTTCAATTGTAATAATTATTCATAAGTTTATATAGTAGCCTGGAAGACAAATATCCAGAAAACAGGATAATAAATGAGCATTTCTAGGTCATCCTACATGGCTTATATATGGCTTACCAAACAAAATCAAACCCAATCTATCTTGTCTGACTTGGACAAAAGAAATTTAACCTCAAACCTCTATCCCTCTCTGTCTTGTACCTTTTCTTGTTTTTCTCTAATTTATCAATATTGTTATGTATTGTACCCCAGTATTTTGCTCTCTTCTTCCCAAGCTCCAAAATACCTCCGGCATACTCTTGTTGACATTTTATTGGATGGTTGAGGACAGAAAATCATTATTTTCCACGAAACAGCTGAATGACCTTTGAGCACAAATTCACCCTGTGTCTCTCCTAGGGTCCGGCGATATATCGATATAATTTTCATATTGATATGCCGATATCGGAATTTAAAATATATCAAAAAATTCTATATACAAAAATATATTGGTATATCGTAAATATCGGTATATCGTTTTCGGCGATATATCGGTATTATCGATATAATGCGATCTTTTCCAGCTTACCTTGTCGCCGGCATTGCAACCTCCTGGGCCTAGAGCATGGAATGCGCACACACCCCGAATGCGTGCGCACTGAACTACAAGACCCAGAATGCTCATCTCTATACACAATGCACAGACCAAGCTGCAAGCCGCCATATTGCGTAGTCCTCGAATACAATATACAGGTATACGAGGGGTGGGGGGAGAGGGAGGGAGAGACGGTGGGGGGAGAGGGAGGGAGAGACGGGGGGAATGTGATAATATACAGTATATTAGATAGGTAGGTAGATAGATAGAGATGGGGGGTATGTGAGAGAGGAAAGAGACACAGAGACACAGACAGAGAAACACAGACAGAGAGAGAGAGATGGAGAGAGTGAGAGACACACAGAGAGAGAGGGATATTTATCTGAGGAGATATGCCAACACCTGAGTCAGATCCACATCCTTCCCCCCTCCCTCTCTCCCCTGTCCCTCTCTCTCCTCTCTCTGTCCCTCTCTCCCCTGTCCCACTCTCTCCCCTATCACACACTCTCTCGTCGCGTCGAGGACCAACCAAAATAGACCTCGGACAATCGGTGGCGACACCTTGTGGGGGAGATGAGCATTCCAGGTCTTTTAGTTCAGTACCTTGAATGCGCGCCCGAATGCATGCGCACCTCCGAATGTGCGCACATGCGCAGTATAAAACCTCTGAAAATATCGATATATATCGATATGAGCCCATCGATATATCGAAATCGGAAAATTTCCATATCGACGGACCCTAATCTCTCCTTATCTCTCACCTTCCCAAATAAAAGTGCATAAGCAAATGACAAATAACTTTCTCAAAAAACTAAAATGACTCCAGAAATAATTCAGGTAGACTTACCTGTTGGACATTAAGGCCAGAGCTTTGTGGGATGGACATTGGCGGTGCCTTTCCCGGGAACCCAGTCACTAGAACACAAAAATAATACAAAGTCGTCAAATAAAAGTTCTAGGTGTATAACTCAGCTCTTGAGTTATATATTTATGTTCATATAAATGCAGCAAATGTTTTGCATAATTATCTATTCACTGAAACATTACAGTCAAAGTGAAGCTGGTATAATACAGTAATAATAATAATAATCTTTATTTGATATAGCACTTTTCACGACTTCTAGACGTCTCAAAGCGCTTCACAGAATCTACTGTAAAGTGAATTGACTGTATATTTGTCAGCGAAACACGGCAACCAATTGTCCACAGCAGTGTCCCACAAACAGTCGTGGGTTGAAATTACCAATTTATTATTGTTTTTTATTTTGAGGGTTTATCAGGCATGTGGAGTAAGGACAATTGGCAAAGGTTTCCCCCTGACCTGACGGGAATCAAACCCATATCTCTCGCTTGCAAGGCGAGAGCTCTAACCACTGTTGGTCCATCCAATGAATCAAATTGTTTTGAAGGAACATTTAGGAACTGGAATTGATTTGTACCTAGTACATATTACACCATTGTGAGTTAAAAATGCTGCAACTTCTGTTTAAGGTGAGTTGCTTCCAAATCATGCTGCTCTCTATTCATACTGCGCCTTTCCTGGATTCTCAGTATAAACTCAGTGCAGATTCTGGTTTGTTCACCAGAAGTTTGCATTGTAAATGTTGTTCACAAGTGTGACTATCTCAACATTAAAGGCTATTTGTAATATCCATGAGGATGATGCACTTGTTCTGCACCCTAATTTCCACTTAGTATGTCAGTACCTTCAGTTGATTGTATCGCTGGATTTTCCACAGCAGTGACCGGTGGATTCAGCTGAATACACTGGCTTTTGTTGTCTGGCAACTGACTTTGAGGAAGAACATGGACGGCTTTCAGTTGGCCTGGATTTGTGCTGTTTATCACTAACATCTGAGTGCTACCTTTCAGCTGGTATAAAACCTACATAGCAAATGAAAATGTTAGAAAAAGACTGAACTTCTCATAAAGGCTCAGTATGTAAGGCCACTTATCAATAAGGGAGTAGGGTATTTAGGCAAGAAAGACAAAATTGCAGAAACATACCTAACGCTTTTATATATATAGATGGTCTTGAATCACATTTGGTTGCTGACACACTCACCTGACATAAGTTATGACTTGAAATAGGGAGATCATATCCAGGGGGATGGAAAGGTTGAAGAACAGCCGTTAAAGGTCTTACGGATTGCTGCAAAATTAAATGAATGGAAAAATACATCAATATCAATACCATCACCATTAAAATTTCAACGGGTTTGTCAGGGTAACAGCCTTAACGTTACCAATGTATGTTGGTTCATGAACAGATTGTTAGATGAACTGTTTACAGAGGTCAAGTGTTCAACTGTACAGAGTTGTACAGAAGGTTTAATGGACTGAATAATCCTTTCTTGTGCTTGCTTTGTATCATTCATAAGGAAATGGCTAGCAATAACCTAAATTTCATACAAATCAAACAAACATATACGTGTAAAAATAAACAGCAAGCAAACATAAAGTGGATTGAAACGTCTTTGCAACATAACTTTGCTAATTAAACAGAGTCCAGATAAGTGTGTGTAAAATTCCACTCCCTCCCTCACCTTGTTCAGGTTCAGTCTCAAGTTCTACTTCTTCAACCCAATTTTTTCAGTTCCCCTGTACACTCCCAACTCGGGTGCTAGTACTCGTAAACTTTGGGACATCCTGTCAATGTGGAAGGAGCTACAAAATTGTAAAATGTTATTGTACTCATTCAGCTACAGAGGTTACCATAGGGTTAGAGTTGTCTCTGAGAGGAGATCCCCGTTCCATCGGCTGATGCGTTGAGCAGATCTGCCTGTTGACGTCATCTGCTAGCATGTCAGACATTTGACTGTCCTCTTTAGGTTCAATTGCAATGCTTGCTACAGCCTGTTTGATTTCTGCCTAAAATGAGCAGACAGTGATTATTAATGATTTAACTTACCATAGCTGTAAGAAGCAATTGGAGTATCTATAGGAATAACACTTATGCTATGTTTAATCTTCCTGATTTGTTCTCTCTGCAGTGATTGTAATAAACCTTGCATTTGGTATAGCACTTTATCATGTCTGAAGGATGACTCAATGTGCTTCATGGAAATTTACTGTGAAATTGATTGTCTGTTTATTAGTAGGCAAACGTATCAGCACAATTGGGCACAATTTCCCACAAACAACCAAGAAACAAATGAACAATTTTATTTGGGAAATTGTTGACTCGGTCATGAGAGGGAGAAACTCCCTTCTTTTACTGAATAGTAATACAGGAATCTTCCAATGTCCACCTGGAGAGGCAGCCAGGACCTCGGTTTAATGTCTTATCAGAAAGATGGCATCTTTGACAAAGCAACAACCCCCCAGCAGGCATTGGAGTGTCATCTTACACTTGTGAGTTCAAGTCCTGATGTGGGTTTTGAATCCACAAACATCTGACTCAGAAAAGAGTACTACTGAGCCAAGCTGAGCCAAGATTCGGTAGAAAACATGTGTATCAAGGTTGATCCAGCACCAATTGCTGTTACTTATTAGGCCATTGGGACAGTGAGTATTTGCTTTTAAATATATTCCAACTAATTTTACCTATCACTGCTTGACACACAAAAACAGCAATCTGGCATTGACAGTATAATTTCACTGCAGTTTGAGTGAGAAGATGAAGAAAGAGCAAACACTAACTGCCACACTCACCGATTGCTCAGGTAGATCCATATTGTTCTTGTATACACTGTTCACTCCAGCACAGCAGTCTGAATCTAAACACACAGACAGATGAAAATCAGCATTGATAGTTCAGCAAATGTGACTAAATTGTTGGTGTGCTGGAACAGTGTATTCCATATTGTAAGAGCTAAACATTGTTGCCAGTCATCATAATGAGAATAATTTCATTTCGGCTTTCAGTTGACAAACATCTTCACCTTTACGCCTATATTTATCACATCACTTGATTACCCTGTACCAGGATACCCCAATATTATTTTTCTATGCTCAGTTCTGCTCCTGATAATGTTCTGATAATTCAATCGTACCTATTAAAAATGTTTCCCAAAATTATTATGATATGAATAAATAGTCAATTCACTTTACAATATATTCTGTGAAGTTCTTTAAGATTTCTCAATGACTTGGTCAGGCACAAATTCAAATATTATTTGTTTTATAACAAACCAATTTTTGTTAAGTATATAAAATTGATGTTCCTATTGAAAATACAGGCAGATAGGTTAAGAAATTGTTATCTCATCCACAAATAATATTTTTGGTTTTTATTCCAATAGATGATAAATCAATATCATTGATACCTTCTTCCCTTATTTCTATGAAATGGGTGAACTGTGGCAAGATTAAAGAGGTCTTTAAGAAAATCTTCATTTTGTATCAACAGAAAAACAGCAGTAAGCAATTTGCTCACATGAATTGACAAATCATTTGAGTGGGTCAACTGAATTGACTATTTCACGCATACTCCATGCCAATTTGTCCCACTATTGGAATCCCCTGGGTAGTTAATGATGGAGAGCTTGCAGAGGAGTTGCCAAATTAATCCTTGCATTGAGAATGTGCTATGAAGCTTAACCAATTTGATCATCAGAGACAAGTCCACCATTGCGAATTCTATTTATTTGAAGGCTCTTAATTCCATTCTGGAACTCTTTTGGAATATGCATTATATAGTATCTAGAAATGGACTCACTAATAATCTTCTCTCCACTGTTGGCAAATCCTATGAATGCAGTCACTAATAAAATCAATGCAGTTTTTAAAAAAAATCAATGCAGTGAATAATGCTGCCTTTATACTCTTAAAAGCAGGCCATTTTTTGATAAATATGTATTCTTTCTTCTTCATTCAGTCATGGGATTCCTTTGTGCACATTGTAAATGATAACGAACATCACTGATTCTACAGGCCAATAATCTCTAAAGATATTTGGAGCAAGAATGCTATGCACTATTAGGCTTTTAGAAGTCATTTAACACAACCAACATTCACTACTGTGAAATCACCACCCCCCGCACCCCGTTTTGTATATTGTCCCAGTAATCTATCCATGCAAGCTTTAGACTGTTGGCTTTTCTGCACTTTAGATTTGTTTATTTTTCAAAATCTCTAAAACAAAAACTATTTGAACAGGTTCAATGCACCTGGGTTCAATTCAGGCTAAGACTGATGAAATGATAAGCTGTTGAATGCAAGGATCCTGTTTGAAATTATACTGATTTATGGTGTATATGAGGTTTACAGCACAAATATGGTTTAGTGTTGTCATTAAATGTGTTATCTCACTCAATGGAACTGGTAGATTGTACAGATGCAGTAGAACATGCTCTTCTAGGGATGAAGGTGAACGTTGTTCGAACAAGAACAACATAATTGGCATAGAAGCAAATTTACTCTGTAACCAGTGCTGCACTTGATCTGGGAGTACATGATGGAACAGTGTAGAGAACTTTATTCTGTTAACTTTATTATCATTTAATAGCTTTATTAATTAGTCTGTCCATATGTTGCCATACAAAGTGTAAAATATTAAACATTCTGTCATTGTCATTTCCTCAATTAACAACGGAGCCATCTGCTGCAATACTGTATCTAGCTAAAAGGATTGAAATGTTTAATATTTTATTAGGATAAACAGACAAAATATTGTGCGGATTACTTATACTGTATATGCATTAAATTAATGTTTTTTCTCACTTCAGCTTAGCCAGCAGTGATCAAAACAGTGATCTGTCAATCAGTGTACTCTGATATGCTCAACAGGAGCCTATTAATGGACAGAAATTACAAAAAACGTTCAATTATATTCATTGAAGCAAGCAGTTGTTAGCTTTGTTGTGTTTGACAGTAAATAGATTGGAGCATCCTTTTTGTTAAAAAAAACTATTTCTGGTTGAACAGAGGAGCTAGGGAGGTAGAAATGCTGGCCGAAGCAGATACTTGACAACACTGAAAAACAGCAACAAATTACACTTGTATAGCAAAAAAAAGCCTCAACAACATGTTATATTGTGATAATCAGTTACACCTTGATGAGGATTCATGGGATTAAGCATGCAAAAACGTTTTTAAATTTGACATAGAATCCCAAGAGATGAGAAGCATCAGTGTTATGTGTTCTACCTTTCTTTATGCCGCTGTTCATATCCTGGGAAGAAGAATAACATAGCAGATTACCCCGGATGATTTCCTACTTGTAATTTCCACTTGTGTTTTTTGAGAATTTTATCGAGCCTGATTTAAATGACACAGAAATTTCCCTCAGACTTTACCTTTAGCATGAGTCGGTGAACAAGGAGGTTGTGCAGGTGCAACGGGTTTGTCTGTAGATGACTCAGTGAAAATGTATTTACTGATCCCAACATTGGAAGAAATGAGTGGTCCTTTAATCACCTGAAATAAATTGCAGGAGAATATCATTTAACACATTGACAATTTAGCAATGTTATTTGATCATTTAATGTCGGGCTTACTTCTCATGATCAGGTACTCTATGATTCAAGTTGGATGGTTTTGTTATTTGACAGCCTTCTGTACTCTGCCACTGCCATGCAGCATCTATGGAGTGGGGATGGGGAGAAAATTGCTTCCAGACTCCTTTCATTGTATAACCAATTCTGCCCAAAGAAGGGCACCACCCTTATCAGGTGCGACAATGTTTCACACATTTGCTTGAGAGGGAAGCATAGCTCGACATTTTTTTAGGTGAGCTTGGTTAGCTGGGTCCTTTTGCTGTAGTTGGGGTTTTGGAAGTTTAGACTTGCTGTGCTTAGGCTCTTGTTCAGCAGATTAGGACATACTGACTGCCAGATGAGTTTTAATCACCACTGGCCAAGCTGAAGGGAAAACAAACTATTCATTTCCTACCTGAATATATAAGTAATTCACATGTTGCCTAGTTTCCAAAAATTGTTTTCCAGCATCTATGATGTAGTTTCAACAAGTCAAAAGTTTACACTGTGATGGTAGCAATAATCTGAGTAGTTATAACATCTGATATATTCAAATGGGTCAATGAAGTTTTCAGTGTGAATGGTTACATATCAAATTACAATTTACAAAAGCGGTTAATTCTAATCATTGTGTACTTGACAGCACCTCACAATGCAAAGTCAATTCAGCATTAAATTATCAAATGGTTGCAAGAGATGTAAAACTAGGCCTGTTTATACCACAAGATTCCAGATGGATGGAACTGCCAATGAGCACAGAGGCACAGAAACATGAGGAATAATAATAATAATATTATTGGTATAGCGCTTTTGACATATTCTAGATTTCTCTAAGCACTTCACAGAATATATTGTAAAATGAATTCACCGTATAATTGTAGGAAAACAGCCAATAGTGTCCCACAACAGTCTTGGATTGAAGTGACCAATTTTTTAAATATATTGAGGGAGTATTATTAGGTGTGTGGAATAACAAAACTTGCCCAAGGTTTCACCTTGCCGGGTATCAAACCCATGCTTGTCACTTGCGAGTGCTCTACCCACTGATCTACAAGACTCTATAAATATCTTTACTAAACGAATCAAACAATGGTGGGAAGAGAGGTTTACATTTGTGTAAAATTACTTTATATACAATATCATGTATTATCATGTAAATTATTGAACATTTATGCATTTTCTCAGTTTATACATTTGGCTAAAGATTGTTACTTGTCCTTACTTGTAGGAACTTCTGGACTGTAGAACAGCATTATCCCCAAGTTTACAGTGCCACTGTCTTGCAACATTGTGTTTCATATTTCCTACTTTTACCTCTGATCAACATCATATCTTTGTCAAACGAAGTATAAGCTATTTAGTGTGTGAACCTGTTCCTCTTCAGTGTTACTCCTATAATTAATCAAATCAGATGAAGTGGAAAAATGGTGCATCCCTGGTGCCCAAGCATTCCATTTGATGCCAGATTCGCTCACATTTGTTGCTTGCTAAGATAACCTGTCTAACTAACCAAACTAAATATAATTTTTTCAATTCTGTTTTGACACAAAAACCATTTAAAACCCCCCAAATACAGCTTGTTCCAGTGCACGTGAAATCCTGTTTACTTTCCTGGACAACAGTTGATACAACTAACATTGGATTTAAAAAGGTCGGCATTAAAGTCCTTCTGAGCCAAACGGGTTTGAGTGACAAGCAGCTCCTGTGACTTACAATCAGATTTCTGTTGAGGAACTGGGCGGTGTGCTCTTTGTATATTCAGTGATTTTCAGCATGGTCACAAAAATGTATTCCACTCCCCAGGGCTTAAATCACTCAAAAATGACACATACAACATTAACTCAAAAATGAAACTTAAAAAGGTCAGAAAATAATTAAATGGCTGTTCATACCAACGTTAATCATTGTATCAGTTTAATTATAAT
The DNA here is from genome assembly GCA_035084275.1 of Hydrolagus colliei. Lineage (NCBI taxonomy): Eukaryota > Metazoa > Chordata > Chondrichthyes > Chimaeriformes > Chimaeridae > Hydrolagus > Hydrolagus colliei. The sequence continues at coordinate 11,062,199 of CM068757.1, read as the reverse complement.
AAAGCACTTTTTTTAATAAATAGGCAGAACTTGCTAAATTTTCTTCAGTGTAATCTAAGTACAGTACTTGAATTAACAGCAATAGTCTGTGTACTATTTGTGTAATTGCTTTGCCCTGCATATCATGTCATTGCCCATCTGCCTCACTGATTACATATGATGTAAGGTTACTTGAATATGCATCCTGGCCTTGTGAATACTGGACTCCATTTTGATTTTTTCTCGAGAGAAAATCTCCAAGTCCTTCAAGGGATTGCAATACCAATCTTTGCCTCTCAGTGGTGCAGTAATACCCTATTTGATTACAATATTACACATGCTATAGATGCTGGAAGAGGCCTGCAATTGTAATGAATGTAATAATCAGGCCTGCAATTCACAGCTACATACTGTTGTTCGTGTGCAATTGTTCTTTGTAGGCTGGGGCTCCCTGGCATGGTCTGTCACACACTGATATTTATTGTTATGCTTACATTTAGGGAAAAATATAATGTTTGTGATTCCATTTAAAACTCCAAAATCAGCTTGTTTGTATTTTTAAAAATGTTTTACAATATAAACTTAAATATAATGCTCAACAGTTTTCTGAGCTGCCTTTGAAAAGTAATTTACCATTAAATACAGGGCAAAAATATATTTTAATAGACTTATTTCAACTTCTATTTTCAATAATTCTGCTGTAATTAACCAATCTGCCGCTTTCCAGTAGTAACCCCCGCCTGCTGGAATGTTATTGCTGAATGCTGCTGCTAGCTCACAATAACTTCACCAAACAGAGACCAAATGCCGCACACCAGGCTCAAACACTTACAACCAGGGAGGAATTTCAAGGCTGTAGTCTGATCCGAGAATCCGGCAATGTTACAATTTTTCAGTGTTAGACATCACCTGACCTCATTGCTTAAATATGGCTTGTTTAAATTTGAGGGGTTATTTGATTATTGAAAGCTGTCAGCAGACTGGGTGGTATTACAGCACACACATTTCCACCGCTGACAATCTGTCCTCTTGCTGTGTTAGTTATAATCTCACACCTTGGTTCTCTTAGGGGGCAGACTAATCCAATTTGTTAGCAAGCCATTCAGTGCCAGAACATACAAAATGTGAGATCAAGTTGAACTCAGACCTCATGCCTCAAACCGAAGGAGTCAACTACAAATGCTGGTTTCTGCACACATTAATATCTCTGGTTATTAGGATAATCAACTTAATTTTGACTGAATTGATAGTAACATTGCCTTTAGGTCAGAAAATAGAGTAGTGGGTTCACCTTGGGACTTCAGCGCATTCTATAGGCCATATCTAGCACAGTCGGTTCCATACCAATATTTATTACTGTACCTGCATTTTGGCCAGGGTAGTCCAAATGGCGACCCCAGACAGCATCCAGTCTGGGGGATAATTGCATCCAACCCCTTTACCATTTCCACACCTAATACCCATGGTTCTGTTACCTGTCTCTCCACATTCTCCCATTACCCTGGCTGCCATTATCAATGCCTCTGGCCCTCAATTTCTGTACCCAGGTGTCAGGTTTCAGGTTCTAAAGTGAACAAATTTGGTATCAAAATCATTAATTATGAAACATGTTTTAGCGGTTTTATGATATTCGGTACTACACAAAACAGACTGAACACTCAGTTGTAAAACAAACATATGAAGCACTATTGCAACCTTTGGATATTGTCAAGTACTTACTGGTATCACTCTCAGCTGATGCAGCAGGCAATGTTCCTGGGCCCAGCTGCCCATTGTAGTTAATGGTACAATTGTAGCGTCTCCATTTTCTCCCAAGAACGAGGACAAGAGGTGAACGTGGTGTGAATGAAGGTGTGAAGGGTGTAGAGGGGGAGAACGCTGTGAGGAAGGGCACGATTCCTGTTCATCATCCATCATTTCATCTTCCAGGCAAGCCTCATGAGAGTCCTGGGACTCAATGTAAGGATCATCTAAATTATGTCCTGATCTAGAGCCAACTGGATCTTCGATCTTTGGTATAGACTGAATCACCACTTGCACCTCATTCCTGTAACCTTGTTGTACACAATCAGTTTCCATGGCCTCCATATCTGCCAGATCTACTGTGTCAGAAGTAAAATGTGTCTCCTGACTGGATAACATTGGTCCATCAAATGGCTGTGAGGTTTGACTATTACTGAGTAACACCAAATCTGGAAGCTGGTTTGCTTCAATCATATGCTCAGTACCTTCAGTTCCACTCATAGAAGTCATTGCTATTATCCATCTAGGAATGGTGTGATCTTTACATCTTCTATTTTCTTAAGAAATTCCATTACAAATCTGAATCAGCATAAAAAGCTTGATGCAAGATTCATTCCTGTAAAAAAGTATATTGACATTTCAATATATATTTTTAAATTTGTAGTCATTAGCTGTATCTTTTCTTTGCCCATTTTCTTCTTACTCCCCAAGCTACATTAGTTACAGCTGAGAGGATGTATTGATAATCTTTCTTCTGCGGGTTCTCCTTCTGTTGGGAAGTGTTGCTCTGCCCTCTGCTCTGCTCTGCACCAATCCCACTGCATAATTGTACAGTTACATCAAGTCTTTGAGACATCCTTCTGTTGTGAAACACACTATATAAATATACAACAAAAAAAGAAATCACTGGGAACAGTCAGCAGATCAGGCAGCATCTATGGAGAAAGGAAAAGTGAATCAACGTTTCGGGTCCATGACCCTTCATCAGAACTAAAAATTACATTTTCTTGTATCAAACCTCCACGCTGTTGCATGCTGCTTCTTCAACACACTGCACCACCATTTTAATCAACATTTCTAAACAGCACAAGTAATTAGAAAGGTTTCCTTTGGCACAATCATATTGATTGTAAAATATCAACACAGCATTTTTTGCTTGTAAGGACTGTAACTAGCTAGAAATGCACTGATTAATTTGGCATTTTAATTACTGCGTAGGCTATACGATCAACTGATTTTAATAACACTTCTAAATGTTCTTTACACACGAATTTGAATCCCATATATGGGATCAAAGCTTAATTGATGACTGAGGCATAAGTCTTTCATCAGTATCTCTTAATAAGCTTCATTAGCATAATTTTAACAGTAGAACATACACTCAGTGGAAATTCTTGGTTGAAATTATTCTGCAATATGCAATGGTAGCATTTTAATGGTTAAAACATTGATATTAAAGATATCATGCCCTGTGGTTGGACTGGATTGGAACTCTGCAGCTTAGGACCTCTCCCACACCAGGCACCGTAACTTCATACTCGCACCCAACTCCACTGGCTCCCCATCCTTCAGAGGATAGAATTCAATATCCTCGTCTTCACTGTCAAGGCCCTTCAGAGCCTTGCCCCCTACTACCTCTCTGACCCATTTACCCCCTATCAACCTCTCCGCCCATTCCTTTCAGCAGGCTCCAGCCTGGTCCATGTCTCCCGCCCGACCCACTCTACCATCGGCAGATGGGCTTTCAGCCTCTCTTACCCCACTCTTTGAAACTCCATCCCACAATCCCTTCGCCTTGCTCCCTCGCCTCCTTCAAGGCCTGACTCAAGATCCTCCTTTGCAAATATACCTTCAGCACCCCCTACCTCTCTACACTCCCACATCCCAACCCTATACCCCCATGCTCGAGTCCTGACCCCTGACTGTTCAATGCCTTGGGAAGTCCTAGGGAGAACTATAACCAAGATTCATTTGGAGGGAACACTGCATTGTCAGAGAGCCATTTTTCGAATGAGATGTTATACTGAGGTCTTGTCTACCTGTTCAGGTGGACGTTAACGATCCCACAACATTTTGAAAAGTTACACATATATATTGTTCAAGGGCAGAGGGAATGGTGGAATTGGCAAGACCGGGGAGGAGTGGAGAAATCAAGGCAGGAAGTGACAAAAGAATGGATGAGGGTTTCAGCAGCATTGGGTATCCAGTATTAAAGAGAAGGAAGTTGCTCCCAGTGTCATCACCAACAATTCTCTACATGAAACTGGTAATTCGCTAAAATTGCAAGACACTGCTGTGCATAATTGCCTGATGTAATCCATTACAAATATGTAGTTACTAGATTTTACAAAAATCTCTGTAAAGCACTATGAGATGTCATCAGCATTATAGGTGTTATATGAAATGCAAGAATTAAATATCGTTATTGTCTTAGGCTATGATTAGTTTCACAACTGAGTTTTACTTCTTCAACATACCTGTATTTTGAAATCGCCACTTACTTTGTCTTCATAAAAATGTTTGAAATGTGGATATTCTGTCAGCTATGCTATCAGTTTAAATCAGTAACAATCTTGTTCAACATGTATTGGATTGACCCCAGAGAGGCGAACTCTAGTACGTTGCAGTTGTCAGACAAGTGGTACATTCAAAGCTGTAAAATAACAAACAATGAGCAATGTCATTTTTTCTACACTTGCATTTAGTCAAGAAGAGATTGATTACTTTGGTTTCTAAAACACCAGAGTGCAAAAGTTTGTGATCTTTGATTGATTTTTGAACTAACCTCATAAAATCATAGGATTGTTCAGATTAGTAATATAAGAAATTTAGGATTTTAAGGGCTCTGAGACACTGTCTGCATGGAGAATGCTATCTAAATGCAGGATGTTACTGGTGCAGATCATCAGCTGCATTTTCCTATATAATAATGTAATAAATCTAATATAGTACAGTACTGTATTTCTATTTATTTATTTATTTTGGGACTGGTCAGATGGACCATAATATTTGTTTCAAATTCCGTTCATTGCTACGTTCCTATGACTCCTTTTAGGATGCCCTTTTTCCCAGGTTGCATTGCAAAACCAGAGACAAAAATTATTTCATTATCAACTTTTGTTTCTTTTCAAATGTGATTAGATTTACAATATAGTATAATGTGCCTTCATGACAGCTGAAAGAGCAATTAGATAGGACTTGAATTGAGATTTAGTTACTAAACTAGTTATAAATTTAGATCCAATTCTAATCCATCTGTAATATTATTTTTCTTAATCCATATGTAGACAAAGTTACCTAGACTGAATGAGAATCAGGACACATTTCCTTCACAGCTCCAACTTACATGACTACAGAAGACAAACAAATCCCTGGTAGGATCTGCTGCAGAACCTAACACACCCTCATCCAGCCAAAGACTGTCAGAATAATCGAGCAAAATTTACAGATGTTATCAACAACAACAACAACAAAATTACACTTGTATAGCGCCTTTCATGTCAGGAGGAAGTCTCAAGGTGCTGGATGAGGGTATCAGCACTCCTGAAGTGAGCGATGGGACACTCATACCATCTCATCAGAGACTTGATGGAAAGTGAGCATTCAGAGTGACTGTTAACTGATACAATCAAGGATTGGCTTCTGCTGTAATGATGAGTCCTGTCCTGTTGCCGCTCCCTGTCATAACCCTGCCTGCATGAGCTACATGAAGGCACTTTGTGAAACCATACTCCAATGGAAGGGGCTGGGGAGGGAAGATGCCTTTAGGATAGGAAAGAAACAGGTGCAAAGTGTGATAAACCCCTGTCTGTAACAACACCCACAGACTCTGGAGAAATGAACCAACTTGGTCACAATTGACTAGAGATGCTTTAAGAGACAATTTAACCAAATTGGTCTTATAGTCGAGTCTGTTTGCGGGCACTTGCTGTGTGTGCACAATTGACTGGCTGCCTTGCTTTGCTTAGAAAAAGTCACTATACTTGGCAACAATTGAAAGAATTATCCTGATTATAATGTGAGCAATTGGCTGCAGCGTTTCACCCACAAAATATATAGTCCATTCACTTTACAGTATATCCTGTGAAGCGATTTGAAACGTCTCAAAGACGTGACAAGGCGCTATAAAGAAATGCAAGGATTGATGTTTAGTTATTATAATAAATCAACAAATGGGTAAGATTGAGAAGTCACTTTTTTAAAAAAAAACTAATAGAAGTGGCTGTCAGTGTCGCGTCTCTCTCTTTCAGTAAATCGAGGGGCGCTCCTTGATGGCAGAAAAGAAGGTTAAATTAACATCGCTGGCGCTGTTGACGGCGAGGTACCATCGTGCTCTTACCCCCTCCCTCGGCCGCCATCGCGTCCCCTTTCCCAGCAAACCGCCAGATCACGAGCCCACGTGCCGCCGCCTTTACCACGTGACATGCGACTCGCGCACCATATCAGTTGGTCTCGAGCAAAACCTCAGGCTGTCGTTGCGCGTCCGTCTCTCTCCCCTCCGCCACCTCACCTCAACCCCCCCACTCCAATCCCCCCCTCACCCCAATGCCCCCCCTCACCCCAATGCCCCCCCTCACCCCAATGCCCCCTCACCCCAATGCCCCCTCACCCCAATGCCCCCCCTCATCCCAATGCCCCCCCTCACCCCAATGCCCTCCTCACCCCAATGCCCCCTCACCCCAATGCCCTCCTCACCCCAATGCCCCCTCACCCCAATGCCCCCTCACCCCAATACCCCCTCACCCCAACCCCCCCTTCACCCCAACAGCCCCCTCACCACCCTCACTCCAACTCCCCCTCATCCCATTAAATTGAGAAACTGACAGTTTAATTCTGTCAGATAACTATGCTGGTGCTTTATTTTAATAATATTAATAATTATATATAATAATCTGTGCATTTGATATGGTGCCTTTCATGTTGAGAAGCTCTCAAAATACTTCACAGGATTTACTTGCTGATATGCTGATTTACTACAGGAGTCCTATAGTGTTCAGAGCATTTTCCTTGCAAATAAGATGGTCTGCGTTTGATTTCCAGGCAGGGCAAGTTTCTTTACTCTACATGCCTTGATTTATTTAGCAATAAGTAGGAATATGGTTGTTAGTTGATTGCCGGATTGCTTTTCCTTAAAAAGAATTGGTCATTCAATCCATGTCTGTTTGTGGCTTATTGCTGTGCACTGTTCGCTGTCTCTTTTTACCCACAAAATATACAGACCACTTTACAGTATGCTCTGTGAAACACTTTGAGACATCTCGTAGATGTGTTAACGTGCTGTATCAAATACAAGTATTATTGTTATCTGTGAATTTTGTCATCAAACCTCTCTTCATAACTGAAACCACTTATGTCTGATAACATACTAGCCAACTTTACCTACATTTAGAAATGCAAGAGGAATTGGCACCAATAAGCTCTTGGCTAATTTGGAATTCAAATCCTGTTTATATACTTCAGGTTAAAAGGGAATTTATCTTATCAAGGGCAAAATTCCATTTTTAGAAATGAATTGGGACTTGTAGAATGGTTGATAATTAGGATGTTCACTTAATGGAGTTGATCTCAGTAAGGCTCTGCATTTGTTATTTCCCAGGGTGGAATCTTGAGCAGAGAATAGTTTGGCAGTGATTAAACTGATGCCCACAAGGTTGATATTGAGATTCTGATCACAGATCTGAAAAATAATAGCACTGTGTACTGTCATTGATGAACTGCCCAGATGGAGGAACCAGGAAACTGACAGATGGGATGCTATAGGTTTGGCAAGGTACCCTGGAGTTCTATCTCAAGGCCAACCCTTCAATAAATATCTGGGATACACACAGAGTGTAGCTCAGCGTCCTCCTGACTTGATATTGTTGAAGGCAATTTTTTTTTATTAAACAAGAATTAACAGCAGGTTAAACAAAAATACTTTTTGATGTGTTTTATATAAAAAAGCAATCTAAGCTGGTTATACTATGATTTTAGCATCAAATAAAATGCCTTATTTTGTTGGACTTTCACTTAACATTTTGATTCTCTGAATAGGAAAGACACCTCTGAACACAAAAACTATAGTGAATCAGGACTTCTGCTTTCCAAAATATACTATCAACTTCACATACATATAGAGATTTTGAAAAAGAAGTTCATTAAATCAACCTATTTTATAATAATAATCCTTATAATTTATATAGCGCTTTCCATGTCTTATCGATGTCTCAAAGCGCTTAATCTTTTATGAGATTACATCACTTTTTATAATTATAACAACTTGGGGAAAAGAAAAAGATAATGAGTAACTTTGGTGTAAGAGTTATGATTATAATTTGCTGGTTTCACACAAAGATTTGGAGCCCTGTAGCTCAGTGCCTTGCAAGGATGAGACCCGGGTTCGATTTCCGACAGGTCGAAACTTTGGAAAAGATTACTTAGTCCACACGCCTGATCCCTCACTATATATAAAAAAAATTGGGTCACTTCAATCCACGACTGTTTGTGGGACACTGCTGTGCGCAATTGGCTACCATGTTTCACCCACAAATATACAGTCAATTCACTTTATCGTATATTCTGTGAAGTGCTTTGAGACATCTGGAAGACATGAAACACGATATCAAACGCGAGGATTATTATTATTATTATTCTGAGATCCCACCTCAATGGGTGGGATCTCAGAATAATCCCGCCTCAATCTGCCTTATTTTGTAGGCATTCAGGCTCTATTCAAATCAGGTGACATTTCTGATTGGAGATTGTATCTCCCATTCTCTTTTTTGTTAGTTTATAATTCAACATTCAAAATGTTGCTGGGAGAATAAATATAAAGTTAGATATTGTGAGAAGCCTATCACATCACCAATTACACGATTGCATATTCCTCAGTTTCAAGACCTGGAAAATCTACAAAACTATTTATCAGATTCCAAATAGGGTTTAATTTATAAGAAACAAAACAGAAATAGCTGAGAACACTCAGCAGGTTAGGCAGCATCTATAGATATTCCATAGATGTTGCCTATTCCATAGATGCTTCCTGGCCTGCTGAGTGTTCCTAGCGATTTCTGTTTTTGTTTCAGATTTCCAGCATCTGCGGCATTTTGCATTTTTGTTTAATTTATAAGATTTAAACAAGGATTTGATACTGTCAATCCTGGACATATAATGGTTGATCTACTGGAACCTTGCTCTGACACTGAGCTCAAGTTTGACTTCTGTGAAGTTTAGAATCTATGTAGAGTTCTTGGGAGTCAGCCACAATGTGTAGTTGGCATATACAGCATGTAGAATTTTCAGTTTGTTTAGATAACCTTAAGAATGGTGATGTGATTCTGCATATGTCATACCTGACTGACAAAAAAAAACTTACGTGGAAATCACAGCATTAAATGATACTGTTGAAGAAATATTTATCTTGTTTAGTTTCTAGTTGCCAAACGGAAGCGAGAATAGAGTAGGGAGTAGCAATGCAAATCCCAGAGTTAAATAGCAGCTTGTCAAATGGCTGCATCGTGTTACGCTTGAAGTCGGGGGAGTGAATATGCTCAGGGACTGCAGGCATAAGACATTTGTGTAGGTGGTACATATGGTAATCTTTTCCTATTCAACAGTTTATCAGCAAATATTTTGTTCACATCACAGTGTGGTATAAAATTTGACCTAAATTTAAAAAAAGTTTAAAGCTGATTATAATCTAGAATATTGAACATAGGGAGGACAAAATATTTCCCCTTGCATTATATCAAGTGTTTTTTCACTTTCGAGCGAGATTAGTCAAATTGTGCCAGTTTAGCTCAGTTGGTAGCACTCTTGCCTCTGCCTCAGAAATTGCATATTCAATCCCTATGTTGGGTACTTTAAGATCACATTCTTAGCTGGGAGTGCAGTGCTGTATAATTGGAGGTGCCTTTCCTTGAATGACATGCTAAACTAAGATCGTGTGTAAATTTTACTGATTACTGTAAAGAGCTTTGAGACATGGATGTTATAGGAACTATAACAAATGCAAGGATTATTTTTATTATATCAGGCTGATATTGATCATCAGTCATCTAGGTTGAAGTTTGAAATAAATACATCTTAAAAACTACTGTTTGTTTTGTTTCAGCAGTTTGATTATTGTACTGTATTGGGTTTAAATGTATAATTTGTTCCAAAACGTTCCCCAGTTCCTCCATTCACAGGCTGCAGGCCATCCAAAACTCTGCAGCCCGTGTACTATCCCGCACCCGCCTCCGCGACCACATAACCCCCACCCTCGCCCATCTCCACTGGCTCCCCATCCTCCAGAGGATCGAGTTCAAGATCCTCGTCCTCACCTACAAGGCCTTACACGGCCTTGCCTCACCCTATTTAACCGATCTACTCTCCCCCTACACTCCCACCCGGACCCTCCGTTCAACAGGACTTGGCCTGCTCCAAGCCCCCCGCCCGAACCGCCCCACCATCGGAGGCCGGGCCTTCAGTTTCTCCGCTCCCACCCTATGGAATGCCATCCCTCAATCCCTCCGTTTCGTCTCTTCCCTTTCCTCTTTCAAGGCCGGTTTCAAGACTTTCCTCTTCGATCGTGCCTTTTGTTCCACCCCAAACTTTTTTACCTCCCCTTCGTGTTTCACCCCTTCCCAAACACTCCCCTCCCAGCTCGGGTCACACGCCTCCTGTGCAGCGCTTTGGGACGTCCTCCCGACGTGAAAGGCGCTCTATAAATGTAATTTGTTACACTCATATAGTGCCTTTCATTGTTGGGAGAACATCTCAAAGTGTTTTGGGAGAATATGTCAAAGTGTTTTGGAAAGACTGAGTAGGTATCCAGGTAATGAGGGAGCTGGGGTTGGGGGACATTGGCTAAAATCATAGTCAAAGAGATAGGTCTTCAGGCTAGATTTGAAAACAGAAGCAGAAGTGAGAGAAGCAGAAGTATTTCACAAGCGAGTTCCAGAGGGAGGGCAAAGTGGTTGAAAGTTTACCTGCCAATGATCGATGGGACGTAGTATGCTGATGTTGGTGGAGCATAGGGAGTAAGATTGCAGAAGGCATCGTGCAAGGATGAGCAGGCATGTGAAGGTGTGGAAGAGGATCTTACGATTTATAGAATAAGGAGGCAGTGGAGCCAGGTGACCCCTGTAGAATGTAATGTGGCAGAGGATATTTCAGCGTGTGTGGGATGTCTTACCAAAGGCACTATACACATCTCATTTGCTGTTATTGATCCGGATTATGCAGTTGGTGTTGTCTGGAGTTTGTTTAAGGTGAAGCTGGGAAGGCCAGTAAGTTGGATTTGCCTCTTAGAACTCTTAGAACATCAGTATTTAATATGCACTTAGTTCCCATTTACATATTAAAACATGCAAGTTCTTGTGCCTGTATTCTATAATTTCAACTATTAGAATCGAACTATCCCAGCATGCTCTTTTACCAAACTTTTCATGTACCACTTGTCTTCAATGTTAAACTTTAACTAGTTGTTGATGGCGTGGAGGAGCAATCCTTGGGAATGTGTCTTTCACATTCGCTCCTCTGGCTGCATGAGCTTCCATAGGCTTTGCACTTCCTGCCTTCCTGGATGTGTCTCCTAGCACTGGATCCCAGCTTGGGAACCAGTGCTATAAAATAATCATGAATGGCCAATTTTATCTCGGAGATTGTTGGCCAGGGCACCTGGAGAAACCGCCTTCTCTTTTGAATAATGCCATGGAATTTTTTACATTCACCTGAACAGGCCTGCACTGAAGTATGCACCTAGACTATGAATTCTGACTCCTGGTGCAGGACTTGAAGACAAAACTTTGGCCTTAGAGATGAGAATGCAATTAACTGACTTATGATGTCAACAAACGGTGAGAAAGTAGAAGAAATCGAAAAGCATAAGGAAGCATACGGAGCCCCGATTGCAGAGAGAATGTCAGTGTTGACCTTGATCAAGGCTGTCTTGGTACTATGAATGGGCAAAGATCAGATTGGAGGGACCTCATACAGAAAATGGTGGAAGAGGAAGGTGCAAAGCTGCGAGGTGACAACTTGTTCCAACACCTTGGAGAGGAAGGTGCTCCAATACTGCTGCTTGCAATTTGATGAGGCTAGTTGATGTGTTTTCCTTTTAGAGATAATGTTATAATTATGCAATTGAAAGCTCTGCTTCTCCAGTTATAAATCATTTCGTTTTGAAAGTTTACATCCTACCACAACATCTTTAAGCTGCTGCAACATCAGAAATAAGGCAGAAATAATCATATTTTAGTAATTATTATTTATTATGATTCACAGCAAAAGATCGATATTACATGACTGATTGCTTTTGATCATTTAGCTTCAGGCAAGCCAGGAATAAATCAATCATTATACAGTTATTACTTAGCATGTCAGCTATAATTTATTGGAGCTGGACTTGTTGTGCAGGTAATAGCTTTTTCTCCAGCTGTGAACTCCACGATGTTATCCTACCAAACACATTGCACTAGATTCACATCCTATCCTTGAGATGCAGAATGAATGAGACAATTTTGCTACCTGTTATGCTAATTTATTATCAAGTTACTTAACCCACAAGATTTAGTCAATTCAATTTACTGTATATATCTGTGAAGCGCTTTGAAACTTCTCGAAGACATGATAAGGCTATATCAAATGCAAAGATTATGATTAAGTAAATAATAATTAAGCTAATTTACTACTGTATCAGCAATAAAGTTAGCTATGTTGTTTTAAATGCCATCCCGCTGTTTCTGATACGGGTTTAACACAACCATTATCCTGTGTACTAAAACTATTAACTGAGCCGATTATTCAGGAGCCAATCCAATTAACTTCAAGTCATGTGCCATACAATCTTCCACCACTTCCATCACATTTGGATTAGGCTCTAATGATCTGTTTGATTCACTAAAAAAAAGTAAAATGTTTATAATTTTGTTTCTGTATTTCATTTTCCTGGAGATTGTTATTGAATGTTCAAGTGTCAACTTCTTTAAAGAATGATACTTATCAACTAAATCAATATTTAAAAAGGTTTGGCAAACTTTTGTTGTTTGTTTGTCAACACATAATATATTATATCCATCCGAACATATACCGTTACGATGGTGTGCTCTCTAAGTACAACTTGTTTGTTCAATATGTTTTCATTGAACTGTAATTGACATCACAAGTAATTTTGGTCTGCACTCCAATATCCAGTTACCACATGAGAATGAAAGGAGAAACTTGCATTTTACAGTTTCAAAATATCTGAAAGAGCTTTACTGCAATTACCAGTAAAATAAGTGTATGATGTTTTAGAGGGAAACATGGAGCTGTTTTATACAAATGGTCCCATAAAGACGCGCAAATAATTCATTAGATTTTTTTTAGAGAGGGTTGTTGTCAGGGAGAAAATCGCTTCTCACTTCTAATGGAATCTTAATGCAAAAAAAATGCATTTTATATAGCAACATTTATATAGCAATTGTATCTGTCTAAGTGTCTCAAAACACTTCACAGGATTTTCTCTAAGTGCATTGACCGTAACAATGTTACCCAAACAGCCATGAAATTACCAATTTTAGCTGGAGCATTGTTGACCAGGGAGAAACTCCCTTATTTTTAGTATTATCTATGGTAGCCAAAATACTACCAGGTAATTATTTTTGCTTTGTTCTCCTGGAAGCTACTTATTTTCTGATTTTTCTCCCTATTTCTGCGCTAATTGTGACAGGCTGATGATACCAGATACTTGAAGGGAAGGTACAAAGGACTTGGTTTCATGTCTTATTTGAAGAACAACAGCACATTCACCAATACTGCACTGAACCCGAGACTATACCCGTGGCTGAGAGCTTAATTCCTGACATGGAAATATAGAATGTCATTTAGATATTTGGTGAAACAAATCGACTTAGGTGGAACATTGTGGTATTTTGATAATTGCTCTGTTAAATAGTACGAGCTTGGTGGGTGTATTTTTTTCCTCTAAATGTAGATGGCGCTGATTATCCCTATTATTTGTATTCCCCTGGAGGCTCCATCTTTCGTGGTTCTTCTCCATCTCTGCACGCATTTATTCGGACACTAACTCTACCAGGGAGTTTTACTCTATATACGTCAGGGGCCAGTGAGAATAACCATTTTATAACGGGCACAATATGCAAGGTTCACACTGAAGCGGATACCCATCACCTCGGTTGTTCTCTTGCTGTAAGGACCTGCACTGTCCGTCCCTCTTCTACAATTCTGCATTCCTGGGTTTCACGCTCCCTTGCACACTCCCCTTGCCTTCCCTGCTCTCCCTGCCTTCGCCCTCTCCATCTCCGCTCTAGCGCTCCCTGCCCTCGCCCTTTCCTGTCGCCCTCCCTGCCCTCTTTCCTCTCCCTGCCTCCCAACCTTCTCTTCGCCCTATCTCCCCTCGCCCTATCTCCCCTCGCCCTGCCCTCTCACCTCACGCTCTCTCCCCCTCCCTCCCTCCCCCTCCCTCCCTCTCCACTCTCTCCCTCTCTCCCTCCCTCTCCCCCCCCTCTCCCCCCCCTCTCTCCCTCCCTCTCCCCCCCCTCTCTCCCTCCCTTCTCCCTCCCTGCCCTCTCTCCCCTCGCTCTCCCTTCCTACCCCCTCTCCCTTCCTACCCCCTCTCCCGTCGCCCTCTCTCCCCTCACCCTCCCGGCTTGGGATATTTGGGGGCTCCTCCTCCCAGAGCTCTCGCGAGACTGCAGCCGCCTCCTCAGCGGTGCGCGGCTGGCTGGTTGTCAGTTGGAGTCGGGGCTGCCGCGCTGTGAGATGGAGCCGTAGGCTCGGCGTTCAACACTGGAAGCCGCGCGTTTCTCATTAGGTAAGCGCACCTTCCCCTCGTCGGCAAGGGAACGGGCCGTTGGCGGCGACTTCGGTCGACAGGCGAGCTCCGGCGAGTGACTTGAGAAGTACCGAAGGATCAGGGAATAACTGAGGAGGTGCCTGGGGACAGGGATTGACCGAGGAGTTACCGAAAGGCAGAAACTGAGTGACAAGAGGCGCCCCCGGGGCAGGGAATGATTGAGTTGCTTCCCCACTCCCCGGGCAGCAGTGAGGTGCAACTGAGGAGTCGCTCTTGCAGATCGGATGAAAGTCTGATTCTGCTGGTGCATTGGGGAATATAGGCGGAGGTTATTTGCAGGTGGAAATTGGTTGGAGTTATTAGGAGGTGGGGGGGGGGGGGGGGGGGTGACATTTGACTAAAGGATAGAATTGGCGATGAGAATACTTTCATTTTTGGGGGGGATCATGCAGGTTGCTGACACATGTGTCAACCCATCACTATGCTTAAAACAGTATCCAAACCAAACTGAGAATTTCAAGCATCCTAACTGGAAATTCCAGAGATGGATTGTTGGAATAGAGAAACGCATCCTGCTTACTTAATTTGCCAAGGCTTGAGGACCTGAATGTGCATAGGAAAACTGCTGGAGTCTAACCAGCTAAAACTGCATAGTTTGCCATTGATATAGCTGTCTGGCAAGTTTTCCCCTTTGCTTGTCCAGCTAGGACCACCCTACACATTAAGCTTGCAGGGTTAACAATAGCTGAGTGGGATGACTGCCTGCCTGCCTTTTCCAAGTCCCGCCAAAGAGCCAAGGCTGGCTGTGCTACCATCATTGCAAAACTGCCTGGTTCAGCAACAGAGCAACCAAGACAGCCACAGAGGGCTGGCTTGATTCCGACCTTCTGTTGCTAAGCATATCCCCTTGGAGCCAATTCAGCTCCAAGGAGACACTGCTTACCTCCCCCCTCCCCTCCACCCCTGAGGATAGTAAGATGAATTGCAGGATTGGTAGGTTGTAGCAGCAATCCTAGGACACAGTGGGTTGGGTTTGGGAAATATTGTTTTGACGGACATGTTGCTGGTATTCTGTATCCTTAAATTCTGTCAAATTTTAAGTAACAAAGTAACTCTTTGGTTGAGTAGCCATCGAGTTAGCAAGCAATTATTTCTGCATTGTGATATGCAAAATTGTAATAGGTGTAGAGAGTTGCTGTAATGGTGAATCAATGTGTGAAATATAGCGGTGGATGTAATAGTAATCCTTGCATTTGATATAGTACTTTTCACGTCTTTTAGATGTCTCAAAGTACTTCACAGAAGCACCTGTATATAGGTGATGAAACATGATATGGATGAAACATTAATTTGACTCAATAGTAGAAACCTGTGTGAAAGGTTGGGTGGTTCCTAAGGTCAAATTGTCATGTGTCTTCAAATGGACTCCCTTTCTTTCATGGTGCTGAACATACCTTAGGGATGTTGCAAACTCAGAACCAGAGAGGGAGTTCAAAGACCTTAAAAAATAACATTCAGCCTGCTGTGTGGGGAGGGAAAGAAAGTACCCCAACAAATTCAAAATCCCTACAGCGATAACAACAACAAAATTACATTTGCATAATATCAGAATAATTATGCAAGTTGTGAAGAAGGTGAATATCTTAGAACTGAGCATTTAAAATCATGATAATATTTGTCCACTTTCAGTCTGCTACACATCAATCTTTCAGTCCTTAGAAAATTTGACTATTGTATTTGACTTTGCAATAAAACTGATTTAGGTTTTAATGTCAGTTTACCTTTTGATTATTGAGAGTTACCAGAGCTGCCTCCTTCTTAAAATTGATGCTTTTGATTTTCAAAATGCTACATTACAATGATATGCTAATTATCTGTATTTTGATTCATGAGATAGTAAAAATTCTACATGTTGAAAAGACTGTTATCAAATATTTATAATTTGTTAAACAGTTAAAACAATCCTGATCATTTGTATATGTATGAGTTGTAAATACACCTCAGGATTTGAGTAACTGATTATTGAAATTGATAGTGTCTTTCACGTTGGGAGTCATCTCAAAGCATCTCATGGGATGTACTAAGATAATGGTTGATTTTTTTGGAGGAAGTTTATGGCTGCCGTGTTATCCTGCAAAACACATTGCCACTACACTTTTCAATATATCCTATGAAAGAATATGAGACTTCCTCTTGACATAATGATGATGTACCAAATGTAAAGATATTCTGATATTATTCCCGTAGTTTGAGCAAAGAGAAGCAGTTTGTAGTACTTCATGGTGGGTAGTAATATAGAACACAATTGAATTCAACAATGGAATGCACCAGCTTGTTGAGCAGACCATATGGAAATTTCCTGTATAATTCCTGTAAAATAAAAAAATAATTGTGTTTAACAGAATGGAAATATATTATTATTATTAAGAAACCCGCAATCACACTGTTGGTATGAAACTATGTAGTTTACTAGGATCACAAGATAACAAAAATAAGTATTCAGCCCATTGAGCACATCTCAGTGATCAGACCCATGGGTCTATTGCATTGCCATTTTCCTTTTATCTTAATTGCAATATGTTGCAGTGCCTAAGTGCTCTCCATGTTGTATTTAAATAAAGTATACAGCCATAAGGCAAATGAGCACTGCAGCTCTGCCATGCATTTGGATTTGAGACAAAGTTCATAAAAAATAAGGTAGGTGAGCCAAAACATTTGATTACATTTGTGCCCCAAATTTTAGAATCTGTTCATTTTGGGTTTTATGAACCCCCAAATGATTTCACTAACTTGAAGCCAAGTTTTATTTTTTTCTAGTTTTGATGGTTACATTATGTTTCATAATAATAATCCTTGCATTTGGTAAAACTGCTTTATATTTTTGAAGGATACCTTTTCACCAGTCAAATTATGCACAGCAAAGTCCTGCTGAAAGGCTGGTTAGTAGAAAACTTGAATAGAAATGTAAGAATTTAAAAAAACTCCTTGCCTGTAAGTGCAGCTGTACTTTTAATTTCTTGGTTTTAGTTCTTGGCATGAATAAAATAAATTCATATAACAGTAGCAACCATACTCAAGAAGGGTATGGTTGAGAATGGTTGTTACTGTTATATGAATTTATTTTATTCATGCCAAGAACTAAAACCAAGAAATTAAAAGTACAGCTGCACTTACAGGCAAGGATTTATTTTAATTTATTGATTTGGTTTCTGGTCCAGGTACATTTTTAAGTAATCAGTGAATTTGATGACGAAAGTGTCAAAGTCTTTCACAGAATTTACTGTAAAGTGTATTGACTGTACTTAAAGGCAAACATGACAGCTAATTTCTGCACACGTACAGCAATGTTCCACTAACAACCATTAAGTAATGGTCAATTTTTATCTGCCACACAATAATTTTTTTATTTTGTTCAATGGCCTTTTGCCTTCCAGAACTGCGTTCCCAATTCTAAAAATGTCACCATAAAAATTAGGGCTCAATGCCTTTTTAGACTGTTGAGTAACGGCTGTCTTAATTCCTGGGTTATTTGGTTTCTGTTGAAAGCCAATACAGCTAATGCATGTCATTTGAAATAGTGAAGAAACTTGGCTCACTGTTAACCCATTGGGGCTACGTTAGATCTAGCTGGACAAGAAGTAAAAAGCTTGCCAGACAGAACTCTCAATGGTACATTTTTAGTTGATTAAACTCCATAGCAGTACTCCAACTCTAGCAGAATCCAAACTATACATGATGGGGGTCCTTAGGTTTGTGGCAAATTTGGCAAATAATTAGGTGAGCAGTGTGCATCCTTACCCAGAGAGACTCCACATTCCTTTCCAGCAATGGAATGTTTCATGTGTAGATGGTACCTATACAATGGAAGCTGCATAAGCCAGATGTATTGATGCTGAATGTTTTTATCAGGCTTATGTGATGTCCGAGCTAAACTGAAGTTCTGTTACCTCTTACCTTCCTGAGCAGCGATGCCTTCATTGCTGTTCCTATTGGGTTGATTGACATCTCAGAGCTATTTCTAATTGGCCCCATTCTCTTCCACTGGATACAGAAACTGCCCCTCTTCTTTTCACTGGTTGCTGCTGATTAAGAGCCCAGAGCAGCTTGTAAATGGATGGACACTCCAACCATGCTGTCAATCAATCATAATTTGATTCTTTTCCGTTCGCATTCCTCTGCCACCTCATCATTTGAGAACCCGGAGCCACTCGGGAATGGATGAACTATGAATGGAGTCAGGCGAGACTGAACTACATAGAAGGCGCAATTGAGTTGACACAAACAGAGATCATCGGTGTGGTAATTCGTCCAGATTTTTGCTTAGATAAATATATTCATATTTTCCAAACTGAGGTGGATAGATTTTTGTTAGGTCAGGGTATCGAGGGTTATGGGGCAAAGGGTGGAATTGAGATATAGATCAGCCATGATCGGGACAGGCTCGAGGGGCTGAATGATTTACTCCTGTTTCTTTGTTTCTATATCTAAAACAGATAAAAATACGAATGAATTGGGTTGGGTGTTTTGTCCAATTTACCTGGCGTCCGGCTTATGTGGCTTCCACTGTATATGGAACTTATGGTTTATAGACTAAAAAATAAGGCGACATGAATTTTGAGATCCAAGAATGGCAAGTTTTAATCAAACCTCATAATCGTGGAATCTTGTAAGAGCAAGATGGTTAGAGCACTTACCTTGCAAACGAGAGGCCTGGGTTCGATTTCCAGTAGGTCAGGGCGAAACCTTGGGCAAGTTTCCTTACTCTACATGACTGATAATAATATCTTACAAACAAACAAACAAACAAATAAATGATGATTGTGGGACACTGTTGTGCGCAATTGGTTGCTGTGTTTGCCCACAAAATATAGTCAATTCACTTTACAGTATATTCTGTGAAGCGCTTTGAGACGTCTAGAAGACGTGAAAAGTGCTACATCAAATACTTGTACAAGGATTATTATCATATTCAAACATCAAAGAGCTTCACAAGTAATTACTTTTGAGTGTAATTGCTGCATTTGTACATAAATGTGGCAGCTACTTGTGACAGCAAGGTCCCACAAACAATCAAGAGGTTAATGACCAATTATTCTGGAGGATTGCTGTCTAGGGCACCAGGATAACTCTCGTTTCTTTTCAAGTGGCTAACCTGCACCTGAGCAAGCAGATGGAACCACAGTTTAACATTTCATCCAGAATTATGGCCACTCCAACAATGCAGAATTGCATAGATTAAGTCAGCATAGATTGAGCTCAAATACTAACTTGGGTTTTTAACCTAGAGGAGAGATTCGTAACAATGGAACCAAATAAATTGTGTCACAAAAAATGGATATAACAGTCAGTACACTTCACAATAATTAACCCTGAAGCGTTTTGAGATATTTTGGCACGATAATGTACTATATTAATGCTTTCTATGAACATTCCCTTTTTTATGTAAGTAAAGAATAGAAGCATTTCTTGTGGTTAATAGGATTTCATTCTTAAGGATACACAGTCACATTTTACGAAATACTTTAGGGTGTTTTGATGTAACCCGCTATGCAGAATAAGCATTATTATTATTTTCCCATCGTCGATTGGGCTTTCAACTTAGCTAACTCCACTCTGGAACTCCATACTGGAGCCCCTTCAATTTCCTCCCTCATTCCTTTCAAGATCTGTCTCTTTTACCCATGCCTGTTGTTATGTATCTGTTCCCCACTTTCCCTCAGCTCTCATCCCAGCTTGCTGGGACTGACTACTGTCTTGGTGTGTCCTCCCAATGTGAAAGGCACAACAGTATATATAAATTTATATTGTGGTAAATTGTATTTAAAATCCTGGCATTCTTGTTTTCAATCCCTTGGGGTTTTGATATCTTCTCCGACTAACCTTTTCTTATTGTAATATTGAAGGAATGTTTTGGTGTAGTTGTATCTCTTTCCAGTTCACAATTGGCTCCTCAATCTTTTAAAAAATCTCTTCTTTTTTAAACTTCTTTATCTTTTATTTTTATTGATCCATTTCAGAGTTTTTATTTGTCCATTGCTGCATTTGGGTATGTATTTATTCTTGATTCACTGCAGTGTTTTTAAAGATATCCATTTATTCATTGCCATGCTCGTGCAAGCTGCTGCAAGTAAGGATAGTAGAGGACAACAGTCTCTCCGTGTCGCCTCTGAATCATTTACAGATTTAAATTTGAGAAAACCCATCACTAGTACCCATATTCATTACTTTTAGGTACCTGTGTAAAGAAAAAAACTTGTAAAGGAAATATTGGCGGCATTAAACACCCTTTAGATTATATCTCATTCATGACCTAAATGGAGGCAGAATATGTGTAACACACAAACTATGAGTAACACACAAACTATGAGTTGGACTGAATAGCCTCTTTCTGTGTAGTATCACTCTATATGACACATTCTTGTTCTCATAAATATCTGTGAATAGCAAGAAATAGCATTTCAAAGTATACTTAAATGAGAATTGTAAATTGTAAGAAACGAACTTGAACACTTGGGTTCTATTTGCATAACAATTGTGATGTTAAAAATGTACCACAGTTGCCCTTATCTAAGTATTGTGATTTCATTGACCAATTATGAATTCATATAATTGTTTTTCCCTTTCGCACAGCAATAAACCATGTCGACCATAAACCTGTCCCCGTTCCCTCCGGTGTACAATAAAAACAAATGCATTTTGGCTGGCATTCTATATTTTGGGGGGGTCAAAATATTGTTCTACTTATGGTTTCCAGGATGCCACTGTGCCTTCTCAACCAAGTGGTCATTCCTGGATAGTCCGGATAGTGAGTGGTGGAATACTGTTTATTTGGGCGGAGAATGTGTGGGATCAGGGAAAGGAGAGGAAGATCATCTTCAAGATAGATTATGCAATCCTTGATGTGCACTTTCCAGTAGGGGGGGGGGGGGGGGGGGTCATAAATAGCAAACAGCCATGACTGAAAACCCTGGCAGAATTTTCTCCTCCCTAACTAGCTGTTCCAGCTGAGAGCCTCTAGCACAGATTGCAATTGGAATCAGCAATTTTAGTCAGTGAATATCTTCAAGCTATACCAGGCAAAATCATTTTATAGGCCACTTGGTAAGCAATTGAATTATCTTTTATGTGCAACTAACTCTTAATAGTTGACAAGATTACATTGAATAAAAGTTAAATTAAGATAGTTCTTCTGAATTTTCTACATTGGTCAGATATTAGATTTGAAGTCCAGAATTAACTGTGAAATTAACTTATATTTTTCTTAAAGTAAGTGGTTGGAGGGAGGAAGGTCTCCGGTCTACAATGATCTATCGCTGAGCATTCTGGAGGCAGAGTCTGTTTCACAGCAGGTACATTGGTTTGTAAAACCTGGGCTCTTTTGGCCAATTTAGACCATTCCTGTTTAGTTCTTAATCTTAGTTGTATGGTTGTGGGAAAAAAAGACTGGGGTAGGGGGAGAGGAAATTTAGATGGTAAATATCCTCAGAAATAAGTGAACAATTTCACATATTGTTCTGTGAAAATTCTACTATGGGGCACTAGATATCCTTGCTTTTAAGGAAAATCTTGGCCTAATACTTTTGAATATGAAAGGCTTTGACACTCTAGTTTAATTCCAAGTGAATATGTGGCAGCAACTTGAAAGGCATGTTCCTTTATGAGGACTTGTTCCACATCAGTGTCCTCTTTCACCTGTGTTTGTTTATTTTCAAATGGTTCAGTAGGTGGTGTTAGAAAAATTAAGGGTAATGTCAGTGGGCGGAAGTTATGCGAAGGGAAAAAAAGCCATGGTATTTAAAGGTATGTGTTTGGTTAAATACAAACAAGGCTATGAAATACAATGCTGCAATTAAATGCAAATAAAAGGACATGCTATGTTTGGTTTGTAGGCAAGTGATTAACATCAGGATGTTGAAATACTTGATTTTAATCTTTTATAACCTGGATCTGTCTGCCTAACAATTTAGATAGATGGTGGTTCTGAGGAGGATCATGAACATCAGGAAACCTGAGATAATTAATGCTCGGTGTTGATGGTGAGCAGTATTCTGCCGAAGCCTTTCTTTGTAGAAAAATTGATGATTACTAGTTGTTAATTATAAAAATGTTGCTTCTAATTGTAGGGTGAAATAATGATTTTCCGAAGCAACTCATTTTCTGGGCTGTTTTGCACAGGCCTTTCTTGTTTGTTATGTCAGTCACCTTTCTGCACATGTAATTTTGATAATATGCCCAGGAGTTGACTTATGTTGCTTGCAAGTATTCAGTTCAAAAACTCTTGATTTATATTAGTTCTGAATTAGTAATTATTTCTCAAATGTTATAAAATTGAATATCTACTGCTTTAAACATTAGCTTATTGTAATTTTAAAACAGTGAGATAAAATTTTCTATGATGTCATCGGGCTCAAAATACTTCACAGTAATTATCGTTAAGTGTAGTGATCTTTTGTAGGCAAGCCTGAAAGCCATTTTACGTACAGCAAAGTACCACAAACATCTGAGGTGAATGAACAATTTATCTGAAGGGTTCCAACACTGAGAACTCCCTTTTAAATAGCATTGTGGGATCGTTAATCTCTTTGTAAACAGGTAGATGGAACCTTAGATTCATTTGTCATTCAAAACATGTTTTTGACCATTGGCAAACCACTGCATCTGCAGAACAACTGAACTGGAATATTAGCAGAGACTGTGAGCTCAAATCCTGATGTGGGACAACCTTCTCCCCAGAGGTGCGAGGTATGATTACAGTATATTCTGTGAAGCGCTTTGAGACATCTAGAAGACCTAAAAAGTGCTACATCAAATGCAAGGATTATTATTATTATGATGATGAGGAGGAATAAAAAAGGACTCCTAAATTCTTTCCACACTATTTCTGAAGGGAAGTGTGATTGCTAATGCCATGAAGTGATAATTGTCTGTTTCTCAAAGCCATAGTAGCGGCAAGCCGATAACGCTAGCCGATAACCCACATTGTCGCACAGGTGCAGTATTTTGATTTGCCGCTTGTAGAGTCTAGGGCTATCTAGGGCTATTGGCTTACCGCTAGTAAAGTCGCGAGACTTTAAAATCGTGCTGCTGTTTTTTTCACCTGCTTGGCGTCCTCCATTTAAAAAAAAATCTCTGGACCTTAAACCTCAATCAGTAAAGGTGAGAAGCGCAAGATAGTAGTAACAATAAGTACCAATACAATATTTTGTTATTATCTTATTATTTAGTCTGGTGTGTATGGTGTGTGTTAAAAGAACTTTAATTTTTCTGGCGTGGGTTTTCGGCTGCAGGCCGCCCGAATATCCGGTAGGCGCTTTAACCGGCATTGGCCAGGTCCCACGGGTGCCGGATAAATGGCTTTTACTATACATGGTTCGTTGTTAAGTGAGCCAACATTTGTGAAGGCAAAAAAAGTCTCACTCATTTTATTTCACGTATTTTTCAAATGGCAGGATTTTTTAAAAATGTTCCTTTTGGGAACTTGTTTATGCTTCTCAAATTGACTAATGTTACTGCTAGTGAAGCAGAAAGCTGTCACTGTTTGCATCCAGCGTCAATATGCGGCACTTGCTGGTTGTGCATCAATTGGGGTTAAATTGAATGCCAAGGCAGTTTATGGTATGCATGTGTTTATGGTATTAGAAATATTATGCATTGTAGCCATCTTCCCTCGATTGTTGTTCACCATCAAAAAATGTATTAAAAATTTAGCGAACTTAGTCTTAAAAAAGTATGATTGAGCATCACTTTTTGTGAAGCCAATTATGTTTATTTGTGGTTGTCAGAATATAGGGAGACAAAAAAATTCTGTTTCCCATGTAGTAATATTTGACTTGTGGTTTAGAATGTCCAAGGTTAGTTCTGTACAGAATTTTGTAACCTCTTAGTCACTAGCCCAAATTACATAGATGATTTATAGGCACCACAGAATCAGCTAAAACGGAGCTCTGAACTGGTGAAAGTGTGTGCGATTCTAGCTGATCATCAGCTAGAACAGTTAATTTTCAATTGGAGCAAAAGCCAGAAATATATTATATGAAGATATCCTGTTTTAATACTGAGTCTTAAGATTTTATGGAATCTGAATACTGTACTTTAAAAATTATATTCCAGTGGTACAGTAGTTTGAATTTACAACCATCTCTAAGAGGCAACTTGATTGTGGAGTCCTGCAGCTCAGTGATTGGAGCACTTGCTTTGCAAGTGAGAGATCTGGGTTCGATTCCCGGCAAGGCAAAACCCTGGGTAAGTTTATTTTCTCCAAATACCTGATAATAATCTCTCAAGAAACAAAATTAAATATTGGTCACTTCACGACACATTGTGGGACACTGCTGTTAACAAAAGGTTGCCGCATTTTGCCCACAAATATAGTCAATTCACTTTATAGTACATTCTGTGAAGCACTTTGAGTCATCTGGAAGAAATGAAATGCGCTATATCAAATGCAAGGATTATTATTATTATCTTAAAATAAATTAAATAATGTGCATCAAATCAAAATCCAAGGTTACAACCTTTCTGGACTCATTCAGCACTTTCCTCTGATTTTTGAATAGTAAAGGAGACCATTGAAGTTGCTAGATCATGGTACAGTATGTTAATTTCAAATATTGCTGATTTATGGGACAGTTAAAGTAGCCCGTGGTATACATGAAAGCTGTCCTCTGTATGAGTCACAAAGTGCAGCTGTTTGTGGGAGAACTGAGTTTTGTGCAAATGTAATTATAGAATCTGTGACTCAGCCAAAAAATATTTTTTTGTGGGGGGGGGGAAAGGTTAGAAAAAGGATTATTTCAGCTAATGTTTCGTCCACAAAATATACAGTCAATCCACTTTATTGTTGGGTACTTTTTTCACATGCTAAATCACCTTTGGAGATTGCCTTGTTCTAAAATATTGTTCTCTCCCTTTCTGTTTGTTTGTTTGTTTGTTTGAAGATGATGGATTTGGCTACAGTAACATTTTGTGTGGTAGCTGCACTTCAAACCTACTGAATGTGAATGGTTATAATAAATCCAGTCAGATTCATATAAAACGCTTGTTTCAAACTTCATTTAGGAAATAATTTTGTTGCAAATAGTGATTCCTTTTCTGTTTAAGTTGATTTTCTTGACTTTTTTGCAGGCAATCCATTACGTCTCAAGTTATAATGGGGATCTTTGCCTTTAATGCACACCATTCCAAAGAGACATGCTTATACATTCTGTCTACATGACCATATCCAAAGGTAAGATGTCTCACTGTAAACTTTGTATCCACACTAAAACCAGTTGTCTTCTCTGTTGCCAGTGACAGACATAGATTTCCTAATGCATTTGCCTTTTGTTCTCATATGATACCATTTTAGAGTGTCTATTTTTATTTAATAATTTAAATTGTATAATATAAAGACGGTAATTATCTTTCAATTTTTTTCAATGTACAGTACCTGTACCTTGCTCTGAAAAAGTAACAGAACTTTGTGATAGTGTCATGGTGGAATGCGCATCCTGTATTTGGTTGTCTCATAGCATGCATTTTCACCTTTGGGCATCCAATATCAGCATTGAAGCTCTGGTCTAGTATTGGTTAGTTTCACCTTTGCTCTAGTAACATGTCAGAGCCTTCCTTCACTGAGTTAATGGGCCTGCTGGTGCGTTTTCCCCATCTCCCACGGTCCCTCTGTGCCACAATTGTGGGTCTTTGTCTTCAGAAACTACGTCCCTAACCTCTTAACTCCCTGTCTGAATATCTCCATCTCACCTTCTCTATTTATCATTAAATCCCAGCTGTAGAATATTGAAAAATAAAAACATAAACATTAGGGGCATAGGTACATACATAGGTCATTGTAAGTGACAAAGGCTGTAAAGAAGGCTTATTGTATGCTGGGTGTTATACACAGGGGCCGAGAGTAAAAATGTAAAGAACTGGTATTGGTGAGGCTATACTGCGTTCAGTTCTGGAAAGGCCTTGGAGGTTTAGGAGAATGATGATTCTGAAGATAAAGGTGATGAAGGTAATTATGTGAAGAAATTGGAGGATCTAAGTCTGTTTTCCTTGGAGCAGAGGAGGTTGAGGAGCGACCTGATTGAGGTGTACAAACCTACGTGAGGTTTTTGTTAAGGGTAAATAGAGAGAAGTAACAGTTGAATCCGCTTGAGCGGTCCCCCAGTTAATCTAGAAGGCGGGTCAATTGGCCTAGCTTCATTTGTATTCCAACCTGTTTTAAATATGTCTATAAATTTGGACTAAACTGGCTAATCTGGTCGCTAATGAATGTACTCACTCGTGCCTTCTGTGTCATGAGCGGCTCCATTCAGTCATTGCTTTGCTCCTTCCTCTCCCATCACTCCCTTCACAAACTGCTCCAAACGGGTTTTCCATGCAACCACAGAAACAGCTTTGGTCAAAGTAACAAATGACATTTTGTCCACCTGCAACCAGAGCTCTCAGCCTCCTTGTCTTCCTTGACCTCTCTTCGCCTTTGATACCATTGACCATTCTATCTCCTCCACCGTCTCTCCTCTCACCTCAACCTTCATGATTCTGTACTTGGAATGATTCAGTTCCTACCTCTCACACCATCTCCACTTAATCTCCACAAACGGCTTCTCCTCTCGGCCCCGCACCACCTCGTGCAAAATTCATCAGGGCTCTGTTCTTGGTTCCCTTCTTTTCAATATCTATATGCTCCCCCTTGGTGACATCGTCCCGAGATATGGGGTCTATTTCCACATGTAAGGGGATGACGCCCAAATCTATCTCTCTGCCTTCACCGTTGACTCCAAGACCACTGCTGTCCTTCCAGAATACCGTATATCTCCGCGTATAAGGCGCACTTTTTTTCAGGTCGGAAGATCTCGAAAGTCGGGGGTGCGCCCTATAAGCAGATACAAGAAATTTTGAGCCTCGGAAATACAGTAAACAGGAGGGGCGGCCGGCGCGCTGTCAGCCGGGGTTTGGTCAGTGTCCGGCGGGGGTTGGGAGGAGCGGGTGACGGGGCTTCGGCCTCGGCCGCCCGGGCAGCGGCAGCAGCAGCGGACTTCAGTGCTGTGCTTACCTTCTGCCGAACCCAGTCTGCCTGCCTCCCTGCCTGCCTCTCTCCCTCTCTCTCTCCCGGGCTGCCAGCCTGCCTCTCTCCCTCCCTCCCTCCCTCCCTCCCTGCCTGCGTGCCTGCCTGCCTCTCTCCCTCTCTCTCTCCCAGGCTGCCGGCCTGCCTCTCTCCCTCTCTCTCTCCCGGGCTGCCGGCCTGCCTCTCTCCCTCTCTCTCTCCCTCCCTCCCGGGCTGCCGGCCTGCCTCTCTCCCTCTCTCTCTCCCACGCTGCCGGCCTGCCTCTCTCACTCTCTCTCTCCCTACCTACCTGTCTCTCCTGTCTCTCCTCCCTTCTGCCGGCAATATCATTGAAAATGCTTGCGTTTTTTTTCACCAAGAAAAGGTCAAAAACGGGGGGTGCGCCTTATACGTGTGTGCGCCTTATACGCGGAGATATACGGTATGTGTTAGACATTAATACTGGATGAGAGGTAACTTTCTACAGTTGAACAAGACCTAGGTTCTCCTGATTGGCTCCTGTCAGCTCCTCCACTCCTCAGGCACTGACAGCATCACTATCCAAGGATGTACACCACCTCACTAAACCAGTCTGCAACCGTGGCATCTTGTTTGACCCTCAACTATCCTTTCTATT
The DNA here is from genome assembly GCA_035084275.1 of Hydrolagus colliei. Classification (NCBI taxonomy): domain Eukaryota; kingdom Metazoa; phylum Chordata; class Chondrichthyes; order Chimaeriformes; family Chimaeridae; genus Hydrolagus; species Hydrolagus colliei. The sequence goes on along the minus strand of CM068757.1, from coordinate 11,034,047 downwards.
GTGCATCTGAGCCATGTCCCTCTCTGCCTTACCCATCTCTGCAACGTTGCACAGCTCCGCCATTGTCTCACACCACAGGCCGCTGAGACCCGCATGCATGCATTCATAACATCCAGGCTTGACTACGCAAATTCCCTGCATGTTTGCCTCTCCAACTCCTCCCTCCACAGGCTGTAGATCATCCAGAACTCTGCAATCTCCTGCACCATGCTCCACGACCTTATCACCCCCAACCTCGCCGGACTTCACTGCCTTCCCTCTGTGGCCTTGCTCCCCCCTACCTCTGCGAGCTTCTCATCCCCTACCAACCTGTCCACTCCCTCCAGTCAACGGGATCCGACCTGCTTCACAGCCCCCATCTTACCTGGCCTACTATTGATTGGTGGGCCCTCTGCACTCTGTCTCCACTCACTGGAACTCCATCCTGCAGTCCCTCCGCCTTGCCTAATCCCTTGCCTCGTTCAAAACCTGTCTCCAGACCCCCACTCTTCAACTGTGCCTTCAGTCACAGTCCTTCCCCCCTGCTGTCCACTCTCCCCAATCCCAACCTCCAGCTCAGGTCCGAAACACTGATTGTCCAGTGCCTGGAACGTTTTCCCGACGTGAAAGATGCTATACAAATGTAATTATGTTGTTGCTGATGTGCGCTGTAAAAACTCTGTTGCATTCATTTATTTTGTGACATCTTCATAGATCCTGATAAGTCAAATGCACACCAGTCAGAGATGAAACAGTAATGCTGCATTTTGACTCCCTCATTGGATGAACTGCGTTAAGATTAGGTTAGAGTCAGCTCATGCAGAAATACTTGTCTATTCAGATGGAAGTGAGTAGGCGTTGGGGGCAGCTGTTTCTTCCTGTGAAGAACCAGCCAAGCATGATATTTTCTATAACCATGGGGAGACTCGTTTTAGGGTAGATTTTGTATAGGCGCATTAGTCTTCAATTATACATCTTGTAATTTGCCCCAAAATAACTCAACAGAGGAAGCCAAAATAAATCCATGCAGATTGCTCTCACCACAGGAAACTTGTATTGGAATGAAAGGAAAAATAAATTAGTTTCAGCATCCAATAGTGTCCGGCGATATATCGATATATCGGTTATATCGGTATAATTTTTCATATCGATACGCCGATGTTGGAAATTCAAATATGTCGATATATCGAAAAATTCGATAAAAATAATTATTGATATGTCGCAAATATCTGTATATCGTGTCTGACGATATATCGGTACAATGGAGACTTTTTCAACTTATCTTGTCAATATCCGAATGTGCGCGCACACTGGAATGCGCGCGCTCCCCCGAATGCACGTGCACCTCTAATGCGTGCGCATGCGCAGGACAAAAAAAATGCGATATCGATATATCGGTATATATCGATATGGGCAAAGGCAACCCGATATATTGATATCGTAAAATTTCGATATCGACGGACCCTAGCATCCAACTTTCACCTATATGAATGTGCAGCTCCTAATGTGGAACAGACTGGGTCCTGGCTGTGTCAAGCTTGGAATTTATTCAGCAGCGAGACCTTGTATTCAAGCACCACGTTGGGATTTTGAGTTGACACTCATCCTTAATTAAAGCAAAATCCTATTTGACTGGGCTACATTAAAGATTCCATGTTACTACTATTCAAAAAGAGATGTATTGTAGTTCCTCCTCATGTCCTAAACAACAATCCTCCAGATAAATTGTTCATTCATTTTATGGGTAGTTTGTGGAAATTGCTGTTTGCACATTGACTGGTGCATTAATCTTCAATAATCACTTTATTTTGTGGGGGGTGAGAGGGAGATGGCGGTGGGGTGGTTGGGGGTGAGAGAGAGACGGTGGGGGTGGGGGGGGTGAGAGAGAGACGGCGGGGGGGCGTGAGAGAGACGGCGGGGTGGTGGGGGGTGAGAGAGAGATGGTGGAGGGGGGGTGAGCGAGAGACGGCGGAGGGAGGTGGTGAGAGAGAGACGGCGGGAGGGTGGGTGGGGGGTGAGAGGGAGACGGCGGGGGTGGGTGGTTGGAGGGTGAGAGAGAGATGGCGGGGGGGGTGGGGGGTGAGAGAGAGACAGTGTGGGGGGTGAGAGAGAGACGGCGGGGGGGAAGTGGGGGGAGAGATAGACGGCAGGGTGGGGGGAGAGACGGGGGTGAGAGACGGGGGAATGTGATAATATACAGATAGATAGAGATGGGGGGGTGGGGTGAGAGAGGAGAGATACACAGAGACACAGACAGAAAAACACAGAGATGGAAAGAGTGAGTGTGAGAGACACAGAGAGAGAGAGATATTTACCTCCTGAGGAGATAGGCCCCGAATGCGCACACACCTCCGAATGCGGACGCACCTCTGAATGCGCGTGCATGCGCAGTACAAAAACCCCGAAAATATGATATATCGATATAACTCGATATGAACCCATCGATATATCTAAATCGAAAAATTTCCATATCGACGGACCCTAGTATACCCATAACAATTCTGTTATTATAACTGACCACGATCCAGCAGTTCACCAATATGCTCCCTGCCTTGCACTGAGATTTGTTTTACAATAGTGTATATCTCTTGTATATCTCTTGTGGTTTGCTGCTCTAACTTTAGAAGAATCATCCAATTTCTGCACCGTGCGATTGAAAGTATCAGAACTCAATCATTTACTATTACTAAATTAGCAGGTAGTTTTGATCAATGTTGCAACAGTTTCTCATCATAGGTTTACACCTCCCGTTGATCCTGTTTACTGCTTTCCATTCAGACCAGTTGTTGGGAACATTTGAAATAGAGGAGCTTTGCACTCTTCTGAAACAAGATGATCTTCTCTACTGAGAAGATTTTGGTTGACTCTCAGGGTAATGTCTTGTTTGTAACTTGAGCCCTTATCACTTCTACTTATTATCACCTGGGTCAATAGAAAATCTCACTCACCCAAGAGGACCACACCGTTTTTGTTAAAGAAAGCAATGATACATTGTGTTTTTTGCAACAATCTATGGTGTATTATTTCTTCATGTTATGTTTTTATCAATGAAGTGAAAAATGTAGGTTAACAGTAAAATAATAATAATAATGCTTGCATTTGATATGTGCCTCTCAATAGCACCAATCAATGCTCCTCAATTCTCTAAACAATCTGACACAATTCCCTGAAATCTTTGGCAAATATTTATTTGTATCTCTTTTTCTCTCACTGTCACCCCCCACCCCGAAAAATGCATGCATATATATATATACATACACACACACAATCACTCAAATACATATTATCTCTTATAATTTTGGATTTTTTTTGTGGCAATTTTGATATTGTTGCTGAATGCTGCCTCTTATCAAAACCCCTCATAATTTTAAAGACCTTGATCAGGTCACCCCTCAATCTTTGTTACAGTGAAAAGGCCAATTCTTCCAGTTTCCACTTTGGATGAGGCCAAACCACTCATCCCAGGTATCATCCTGGTAAATCTCCTTTGCCAAACTTCTTAAGGTGAGGTGACTGAAACCTGACCCAATATTCCCGTGTCAAAGGATATCACCCTCTTTTCCCCTGCCGCTCAGTGAATAGCGTTAAGCTATCAGGTGCTGTGTAAAATGGTACCTAATTTTGTTTTCTGATGTTTTTATTTTGAGCTACATGCGTTGCTACTATTGCGCAGATCTCATGTAGCCCACAAGATGCTGAATCCCAAGAATTGTGGATTCAGTTAGAAGGCACCATGCCTTGTGATGTAGTGTGCTGTTAATTTGATAAAGTACTTCGCATAATTCTCCAGCTGCGATTTTTATAAAGCGAGGTAGCAGTGCGTTTCAGTACATATTGCTAGAACAGCTGTACAGAAGTAAAAATACCATCTGTTTTTCCACTAGAATTGTGAATGGATCTTTCAACTCGCAATTATTCATCGATTGTTGTGATACATATTGGAATGTTTGATGGCTGATTTGAAATTTGTGGGATTTCTAGCTGCATGTTAATGTGACAGAAATCATTGTTTTGAAAAATTGAATAATTGAAAAAGACTTAGTCAAATGTATAATATTGATCACGTGATTGGAGCAGGGTTTGTCTTTGCTATATTTATACACCTACCATTGATTGTTGCTAGGAGCTTGGAGGAAGGAAATATAATTATTCAAACATATATGTGCAGAGAAGGCTCTTCAAGGAAAAGTGTGTGATGTTGAATTACTTGAAAACAATGCTATAACATGAGATTTCTGTAAAATTACTTTTGTCTTATTTTTCAAAATAGTTTGTGCCTTTTAACTGGAGATAAGAGGTAACTGGGAGCAGATATAATAATAGTACTGTAGTCATTGCCCTTACATTTGATATAGCATCGTATTACAGCATTGAGGGTGTATGTCAGGATGCACTATAAAGCGGTGTTACTTGTATATTTTCTGGATATTTTATATTGAGCGATCTCTGGTGACCTTGTTAATTAAAAGTCTGTACGTATCAAGCCTCCATTCTTGAGTAGATGTAGCTAGATTAAACCTTCAGCAATGGCATCTACATTATGTTCTCAGAGCTGCTGCAAATACGTAGCACCTAACCCATTTATGTATGTATACATCATACAGTTACTCACTTCAAGGAAATTATTTTTGAGCTTTCCAGAAAGCTGTACAGAGTATTGCTGGAATGTGTGGTTATTGAACTCAGCTTGTCAATGACAGAAAAAAATGAGTGCCTGCAACAGACATACTTCATCTTTATTTGGTGTTTCTGCCTCCGGAAGTGGGTAGGATACAACATCTTTTGATTATACACTTGGACTACATTAACACTGCGCTTATCTTGAAGTCATCTAAAAAAAACTGTTGCAGTTCCATATTTTGGATGAATACTCAAAATCAAAGTTAGTATTCAATTTTTTTTGAAGAAAATGTACCAGTTGCTATAAATGTTATAAAAGACATTTTAATAATCCTAGCATGTGGTATAGTGCCTTATCATGTCGTCTAAATGTCTCAAAGTGCAAGTGCTTTACGGAATTGCTGTAAACTAGTGACTGTGAATTTTGCAGATGAATATTTTTGTGGTGTCATTGAAGTCTGGCTGCTAGTTTATCGAATGGATGAGTAGAGGATGTATATTTGGATCTGTTGTATGTACTGTAGTTGTCTTCCAATTATTTGATACAACACTCTAATGTGTGTTATGTTGGCGCTGCTTGTTTGATAATTATCACATTGATTGTTTATATTATGTGTATAGGAGTAGTAAATTGGATAACATTACACAATGGTGACCAAATTGCCAATGGAGTTGTTTCCAATATAAAGGAAGAGCTAGCTAGCAGGCTTTGTCATACTGGATCTGTATTGGTACTATGGGTTTCTATGGTAACATTTGTGGAGTGGTGCCCATTGCTGCACCTCGTGACATTTGTTTGAACAGTGATTTCAGTGTGAAAATTGCGTTGGAAACAGCAAGGAGTGTAAGGAAATAGATCTGTCAAAATCAGATCCAATGAGTGTTTTATTCCAATTATTTTAAAAAGAGCCTATCGGACTAAACACAGATTATTCAATCATAATGCATTCTACCTATGTACTGATTTTTAAGATGATATTTTGAGTTGAGTTTTCCACCCTGTGTGTATATCAGGGATATTACACAATTATGAATTGATACATGTTTGAAAAAGCCATAACCTTTCATCAGTCTGGTGAAATTGAGTTTTTTCCTGGAATAGGAGAACCCACCTGTGAACATAATTTAAAAAAATGTCCAAACATGTAGACATCATCTATTTAGGCAGGATAGCCATTCTTGGGGTTAGCTTACAGAACCTTTTCTCGGGAGATTCAATGTATTGTACAGTGCAGTTTGTACACTGTGTGTGAAGAAATTGAACTTGTTAATCTGGTTGCTTTTTCTGTTTTATGCTTTGCAGCCCCTGGAATTTCACTTAGCCTCCTTAACTTATTTTAAAAAATACTTGGAATTCTTCAATTCATTCTTAGATTTGCAATCATTTAAGAACTGCCAAAAGCTGGGTTTCAAATGAACATAGAATTATTATTATTAATAATTAATAACTACTATTAATAATAATCTTTGTAATTCTTATAGTGCAGTGTCCCTCAAACATTTGTGGATTGAGTGACCAAATTATTATAGTTTTTTTTCTTGAGGGATTATTATAAAGCGCTTGGAGTAAGGAAACCTGCCCAAGGTTTTGTTCGGCTGGGAATCAAGCCCAGGTCTCTCGCTTGTGAGGTGAGTGCTCTAATCACTGAGCTGCAGGACTCCGCCTTAAACTAGGTGTAATTTTGGACCGTTATGCTGTAGGTTTTGTGTAAAGAAGAGTTAAATTTTGAAATTCGGAAACAGTTTAATATCATTCTGTATTCTACAGCAACCGATTGTTGCCATCCCAGATGACATTTAATATTGATGTATGTGTTACGTACCTCTACTGTGACATGGCATGTACAAATCCTTTCTGTCATTTTCAAGAATGATAATTCATTGGGATTTACTGAGATTGTGGTGCGTGATGTGTGTGAAACTCACACAGTGTAAGATGTCTCTCGTGATCCTGGTTAGTCTCAGGAATTTCCTGCAGGTTTTAATTTTAAAGCTCTTGATCTCACTTTCAGTTAGTGTTTGAGGTTAATGCTTGCTGTGACCAGTGTTGTCTGAAATACGCTGCCTAAGTAAAACAGCGATGAGCAGTGTCAAGTAGTATTCATTTATGCAATATTAAAATGCACAATACATCTTGTTTTTACTGCCACTGTAGCCATATAATGATAATGCAATTTATTTTGGTCAGCTCACAAATACGGAAATCCATTACCGTGCTAAAAAGTGTTCCATGCATCCCACCTATATGTGGAATTCCAGAGTTATTTATTGTAGTAGAATGGACACTCTGTCTCTGGAAGAACCATCTTGCTTGATTCCAGAAAATCTTATGTGCATGTTGGCAAGAACCAAGGCTGCCAACCTGAAGGCTTACTGCAAGCTACCCTCCACTTGCCCAGCTACTTTAGGGTGATGAAAGGTTAATACGAGGTGGGTAGGAAGAGGCCCTGCCCCCAGTGACTGGTTTGCCCATCCGAGTCCTGCTGATGAGTCAGGCTAAATGTGCTTTTATCAGCAATGCCAAGGAATACTGCTGACCCACCTGGCTCAGGAACTAGATGACTGAGATGTCCACAGAGGATGTGCTTAATTCTGACATTCTGTTGCCAAATATTTTATCTTGGAGCCAGTTCAGCTCGGGTTTGAGCTTCTTGGTAGGCCAAGCAGCTCAACATGCAATGTGTGAGAGCGATGCCACCATCTTCCTGCCCGCAACTCAAACACATGTCCTTTCCCATTGAGCAATAGTTCCACCAAATGGAGTTGCATTCCTCTTATCTCTCCTGTCCACAAACTTACATTTATGTAACCTCTTACATGTTAACAGTACGTCACAGAGTGCTTCACATAATGTAATTTATTTGAAATAACGTGAATGCTACGAGGTAAACATAATGGCTAAGTCATGCTATTGGCCCCGACACAACAATGGAATGGATATTTGATTACACGGATTTTAAAAAATTCATATTTTTTTTAAATCGGTCTGGTGGGGAGCACACTTCTGCATCAACCTGAATCACCATAAATTTTTAAATGCAGGATTATTATAATATAATAATATTAATTGTTACTGCCATTTATTCTAAAGTAAATCTAATTGGTTCAATGATCTTGTTGCAGTAAATTGTGGGGAGCAGTAATTGGTACTTTTGTGGCTTAATGATTTCGAAGATTGTCGCCGCAAGGTTACCAAGTAATGTCTGATTATTAGGAAATGAAGAACATAACATGTATACTATACAGTAATAAAACCAACACCGCAATTTATTTGACAACACTCTTGCAAGCGGCGATTTGTGAATGTTGTCTGAAGCGTGCTAAATTCTCTCCTAACTCTTTCCTATCTTTCCACTATCTTGCCTTTGTTTGTAGATCTATTTGTGCTGATTGACTTCATCTTTTATTACATTAGTTGATGCCTCATGAAGAAATGCAAATTTGCTTTTGACAAGTCTCTAATTTCCTTTTGCTCAGAGAGCAGCAGAAACTGTTTCAACCCCTGTGGTGTGTCTGTCAAATGTAGCATGGTCTCTAAATCCTGCCAACCAATATACTGTAGTGAGAAAGTCATTCAGATTGTGCTATGTTCTATACTCCCTATTGTCAGTGGTTGGTACAGGCTTCACCTCCTCTCCCTCTCCCTTCTTCTAATCTAATTGTATAGGGAACTGCTGCAACGTTCCTTCATCTACGTTTTTTTTGCTAGGTTACATTCAATTACTGAAATACATGAATCTGGATCACTGCCTAGTCAGAAAGATCGATGAATGGTTAAGCCAGCACAGTGACAATTTGCCAGGGATATTGGAACCTAGTGTGCTTGAAGCGGCTTGTCACATTAGGAAAGGGATTTTATAAATTGTTCTCCGCTCGTTGGCTCCGGTCTCTTGTTTGTCTCGTGTCTCCACTATGCTCCACCATCAATGGACGTGATAGCCACTACGACCCAAAACTCTGGAACTCCCTCCCTCAATCCCTCCTTCTTGCCCCCTCTTTCCCCACTTTCAAATCCCACCCAAAGATCTTCTGTTTTGATCATGCTTACGGTCACTTCCCCTCTCCCCTGGCTTGGTGTCAGATTCCTCTACTGCCAAGCGCTACCCCATGTGAAGGGCAATATATAAATGCAAGTTTTTTATGTTGTTTACTATTGATATATACATTGTAACTAGAACTGAGCAGATCATCATCACAACAAAATATAAGCAAGAGAGTGAATGACCCAATTTATTCAATGTAAAAAATCATCTTGTGTCATCCTAGGAGTGACAGGTTTGTGGTGCAGTGACTGACTTCACTGTTCAAGGATCTGAGGCAGCCTTGAATAATGAATGGTAAGTCTCCACAACCCTAAATAGCCTGTAGAGTGTAATGTAGGATGTAATGTGTGCACAAAGAGTTACTAGTAGACATTACTCATTGCATCACATATGCACATAAACCTTTCAGACTTGGCTGCCTGCAGTATTTGACCCTCATTTGAATTTATCTTTATACTGTGGCTGTATTGAATAGTCCTTCCAAGTTTTGCTGGGTTAGGAACCGAAGAGTTGCTGTGTGCAAACTGGATCACACTTGAATTTTTATTAGTAGTCTGCCACTTTGGGTGAACCATTTCCCTCAGTTAAATAAATTTTTTATTCAACTCTTGTCGATGAGGCTCGGCACATTTGCTGTCTAGTCCTGCATGAGGAATGAGCATGTTTAATTGCACACGGCTACAGAACTGAATCCCCCTGCAAGCCAGAGACTTCAGGAGAGAATTGGAGATTAAAATATTTTGGTATATCTTGGTTATCACTGCGTTTCCTAAAAATGTGTCTACATTTGTTCAACACTATCTTCATTTGTCCCCTCTTCCTGATCAGTAGCCAACCATTGCTGTGAGGCACTCTGAGACATTACCCTATGTGAAGGATATAAATGCAAGTCTTCATTATACAGTTGGATCACAAATCGAATAGTTCAAGGCCTGTCTTGACATACCCCTTTGACTGTGATTTTAGTAATCCTTCCCCTCCCCCATCCGCTTCAGTTCAGCTTGGTTAGCTAACCAGCAATGTCATGCTCTTTGAGATGTCCTCCTGAAATGTGCTACATATGTGTAAATTGTATTGGGCCTAATCTGAGTAGCTCAGATAAAATAAACCATACAAATGGTAGTTGTTGATGGTGTGAAACACCTCATTTAGATGACTGTCTTCTCATCGCCATTTAATATCAATGTGTTTGGAGGATGAGTCACTCTTCTAATGATATGGTATTTTACACGATTTAATTGCCACAGTAATTATTTTAATTTAAAATTGGTGGAAAATCAGTTAAGAATTTACTTGTGCTTTTTTGTTATGGGTTTGCTGACGGAAGCAAGCCAGTCTTTGAATGCACTTGTCAGGTTCTCATCTATAGTTAGAACATTGTGAGTTTAAGCCCCATGTAAGGAGTTTGAGCTTATAATCAAGGCAGTGCAGTGGTGGGGGAGCTGCTCTGCATTGTTGGAGGCGCAATCCTTCAATTAAGTCATTAACCAAGGTTCAGGTGATCATTATAGATCCCATGATGCTGTTCGAAAATAGAAGGGAGTTTCTCTGATGCTCGACCAACAATCCCTCAAATAGCTGTTTGTGGGACATTGCTTTGCAGAATATGGCTACTGTGTTCATCTGCAACTACACAGTCTACACGTCGTAAATTATAATCTTTACATTTTACAGTAAATCTGAAATATTCAATGATGTAACAAAGCGCTATATCAAATGTAGGTTTAAGGATTTTAATCTCTAATAAAAATGAGCTGAATTTCCTACCAAACTTCTTCAGAGTTGTAGATAGTGTTTTATGTTAACAACGTATACTTACCTAGAAGCATTTAAGTTGGAGAACATCTCCCAAGAGCCCTAAAAAATGGAGTGGGAGCCTAAGCAGGGTGGGAAATGTGGTTAAGAAGGGAGGTGACTGAAGTCAAAGTTTAAAAAGGTAGTGTTGTAGATGGGATTTGAAAGTAGAGATGCAAAAAGTGCATGTTTGCAGACTGTCCTTTCACATCGGTGACCTGGGTTTGAATCCACTTGTATTCGGGGAAAGAAAATGTCACTCAGCTATGAGGATTTTTGCATGCAATGAGTTTGAGCGATTTCAAACTTTTCAGCCAATACAGTCTCCTTTAGTTAGTTATTTTACTCAGGAACATGCAGTGGTGTTGGAAATGGAAACGTCGTTTTGGTTCATTATGACTATTCTTCTCAGATGATCATTTGTGCTCCTTGTACAGGATGTGTTATACTGCTGATCTCAGTCAGCTGACTGGCAAGAATTGGATATTTAGGTTGGTGCCAGAAATGACTAAGTAATCCTTTCCCTTGTGGTGACATGCACCTCTTTGATGAATACAAAATTACATTATAAAAAATGGCTTGATATCATCACAGGTTCTCCGGAGGAAAAAGGGTAGCACCTGGTCAATGATAGAGACTCAATGATAGAGACTAACAACAACGTTGATTTATATAGACTAGATTCCAGGTGTGTGCTGATGAAGATTTCAGATAAGGCAGAGCTAAGTACAATTATATTTGTGCTGCAAGGATTGAGAGAGAAAAAAATGAACCATGGTTGCAGTCCATTGCACCGACCTACTGGACTTGGTTCTGATATCTACTACAATTGTATAAGAATGGAGGGCTGGAATGCCTAGGAAACTGCAGAATAAAAGTTGGCATGTTGCAGGCAGAATTGGTTTAAAAAAAGTATTTGTCAAATTCCATGGTACAATTTCTTCTAATTTTTGTATATAAGTACAATTGTGTTCTGATTAGTTTCCTCAGTCCATCCAGACCATTTCCGGTTGAAATAAGGAGGCAGGCAAAATAATTTAGTAATCATCTAGTATTGTTGTTTTATTCTCCTAGTGGAAGTGGGAAAATTAAATGTGCTTTTTCTGTGGCAAGTGTCACACACTTGACTTAGAAACAAATTGTTTTTGCTTATTATCAATAATTGATTTTGTACTTTCAGGTAACTGTGTGGCTATGTTGCTCTGGAACCTTGCCTAGGCAGAGGCTGTTCGATTTTTCTCAAGTGCCTGTCACAGTTGGAGGGCAGAACTCATGTGATGGAACCATATACAGTATATTGTTGTGTTGGCAGCAAGGAGTTGTTATTGTATTCAAAAACCCTTTTAGCCAGTGCACTTAATGACAGTGCACTTAAGTATGCTGGTCTGAATAAGAACATTTTGCTGACTAGCTGCTTTAAACATCGTTTTAAATTCATCAACTGAACATTATTGAACAGTTAACATTCATGAAACAAAACCTTTGGACGGTCTCGAAATAGGAGACATTTTTGTAGGTCTTCCCTTCTTCCTAAAATTGTACGTGTTTAGAGCCCACGTTTTATCAAATATCCAGTTATTTCTGTGAAATACTTTCAGGTATACTCCTGATGTGAAAGTTGTTGTATAATGTAGAATGTAATATATTCTCCATCATTGCTGGGTGAGCTGTTTGCCACTTTGTCTTGCAACCTCTTCTGAAATCCCTCTGATTTGCTCCTCCCCCTCTGCTTTCAAATCCAGCCTGAAGACATAACCTTTTGACTGTACTTTCTTCCCCATTCTCTCTCTCTCTCTCTCCCTCCCTCCCTCCTTGTTTCCTTCTTTAGGCTCCTGCTCTATCTCCTGTTCAGTCTTTAAAAAGTGGTTTGAGACTTTCTCCCAGTGTGACAGGTGATGCATATGTGTACGTTGTCTCTGACAAAACATATTAAAAAAAACTGACCCACCTGTCAGTGGAAACAGTTTCTCCTTATTTACTTTACCAATTCCCTCATGATTTTGAACACCTTTATTAAATCTCCCATTCACCTTCTCTGCTCAAGAAGAACAATCCCAGCTTCTCTTGTCTCTCCACAAATTGAAGTTATATACATAAACTGGTTCAGTTAGTTTAAACTTGATTCAATGGCATCCAGGTGGGGGACATATTAAAATAGCATGACCTACTTGCTAATCTTCAGTTATACCAGCCCATTCTCAGGTCAATCTCTCTTCACATTACCCTGTTGATGAGTTGCCTGTCCACAGAAAATCTTGCATCACACATATCTGGATTTCCAAACAGTCCCCCCAGACCAACTCTCTCAGAGATGCTAGGCTATCAGAGCAGTAAAAGAAAGCAATGGCTCACTCTGGAGATTTCGCAATTGGTGACTGTTTGTGGGAATACTGCTGTGCACAATTGACTGTCCCGTTTCACCCACAAAATACAAAATTCACTTTACAGTTTATTCTGTGAGCGCCTTGGGATGTCCCCCTGACCTGAAAGATGCTCTACAAATATAATTTTGTTGTTATTGTTTAACTACTAGAACGTGCAGATTGTTTATGGTATGGACAAACTTCTGACCTTTGCTTGCACAACAGCACAGTTGGTTGAGAATCTCACTGAAACAGGTGGTGAACATTGAGTGTGAGCTCATTTCCGTTTCCTACATTTCCCTAGCTTTGGTGGTTTATTAATAATGCAGTTTTTAAATTTAGCACATCAGTGGTGTGAGATTTTTTGTCATGCCTTCCTTGTTAATAATGCATTTTTTGCACGGTTCCTGCCACTGCCGAGATATCCAAATGCAGATTTTTCAAACATGTTCCCATTAAATTTCAATTTCATTTGAACAAATGATTATACAGTCATTTCAGTTTACAGTATATTCCGTGAAGTGCTTTTGAGACATATTCATTTCAAGCGTTTTGACCCACTGATGGATCAATACACATTAACAATTTTTTAAAGTGAGGGGAAAAAAAATGTCCTTCAATCTTTTTGAACAGTAAGTAATTTTTTGAATATATATACTCTATCGGCTAACCTCACAAGATGATAAATCCCATCCATTTTGGAAGGGTTAACACACAATTGCTATGTAAACTCAATGGACCGCCTTTCAAACAAAAACGCAAAATACTACAGATGCTGGAAATCTGAAACAAAACAGAAATCACTGGGAACATTCAGCAAATCAGGGAGCATGTATGGAGAAAAGAAAGCGAGTCAACATTTCGGGTCCACGATCCTTCGTCAGAACTGGGGCATGTTAGGAGCTAGAGGCTTTTAAGGACCAACAGAGAGCAGGGAGGCAGGTCAAGGGAGGCAAAGGAGAAAATGGGGTAGAGGATAGGAAATGATGGGTTAAAGAAGTGTTAAGATCGTCTTTCAATCCACTGACTGTCCTTTGTCAAGCAGTTTAAATTTGTTTGGAAAGTGATACAGTACACACAACACACAACCATTAAGAAGAATTAGTTAATCTCACAACTTTCCAAAATGGTTCTGTGAAGCTAGTCTTCTGTTGTGTAGCGGAAAAGCCAATCTATTTAGGTGTTGTATAAATATGACAAAAATGGGGATTGTTAGACCAACTAGCTTCCTATCAGCAGTAATATCCCATTAAATATATCTTTTAAACCACAAACTCTTTATTGTGACACTGTCATGTAGGGTCCGGCGATATATCGGTTATATCTATATAATTTTCATATCGATATGCCGATATTGGAATTTAAAATATATTGATATATCAAAAAATTCGATATGAAAGAAAAATCGATATAGCGCAAATATTGGTATATCGTGTCTGGCGATATATCGATATATTGGTATGATGCTGACTTTTCCAACTTACGCACCCTCGAATACGCGCGCAATTCCGAATGCGCGCACATGTGCAAGACAAAAAAAAACGCGATATCGATATATCGGTATATGTCGATATGGGCAAACCGATATATCGATATCGGAAAATTTTGATATCGACGGACCCTACTGTCACGCTTGCTGGCTAATGCAGATTGTCAGATTTAGGACAGTATACTGTAATGCTATGTTTCTTTTTGTTTCCCTTGGAGAATTTTTCAATGACTTTGTAGTAATGAAAAAGGCAAATAGAGATACAGTAAACCTTTTATTGCATTGAAACACTAATACAGCTGTGTTGTTTGGACGCAAGACCCAGAGTGGCACCAACTAAGCACTAAATAACAATTGGTTCACGATCAATGTCAGGCCTTTGAGCTCATAGTCTAGACTAGGCTGATACTGCAGTGCATTGAATGTTCAGAGGTGTCATCCTTTGGATGAGATGTAAATCCAAAGTCCAGTCTGCCTGTTTCAAGTGGATACAATAGTGAAACAATTTTTAGTTAGTATCCTCCTTGGGGGACCGGAGAGGCAAGCAGAGACTGCACTGGCTCCAAGGTGACATGCTTGGCAATGGAATGTCGGATTCAAGCCAGGCCTTCGTGGTGGTCTCAGTAAGTCCTGAGCCAGAATTCCAGGGCACTGCTGATGACGGTTCAGCTGGGCTGGCGCATCGGCAAGATCTGGATGAGCCGAGCAGCCACTGGGGACAGGGAATCCGCACACTGAGTTCCTTGTAAACCTTGCAAGACAAAGCCCTAATAGGTATGGTGGTCCTGGCTGAATACTCAGTGGGAAAGCTTGCCAAACAGTGATATCAAGGGCACGCTATGCAGTTTTAGCTGGTTAGACTCAGCAGTACTCCAATGCATACTTTGTGGTCCCCAAGCCAAGGGTCTCATTTTCCAGCATTGATTTAATAATTATACATTTCATATTGTACCTTTCACAGGCTATATCAGGAGGATGTCTCAAAGTGTTTCACAGGATCTACTACAAAGGGTATGAATGGGAGAATTGCTTTGGAGGAGATGGTGTAGATGGGGATGACCTTGAAAGGATTACTTTCAGTTTTCAGCGATTGTTACTTTACAGTCTGTTTCAATCAGGTTTCTGAACTGTGCAAACCTACAGCAGCCAGCACATGAATTCATTCAATTTTTGTTTAAGTTGCAAATAACTTCACTTTTTAATTGATCAGTACTATTTGTAGTATTGGATCCTTATCAGCCTCCTGATTGAATTAAGGATTTTGTGCTATGTTTATTTTTTTAATAAAAAAAGTGGAATGCTCCATCTGTGAAGCACTGAGCTACCAGAAATGTAAATACATACTCTATTCTTTTCAGTTTTAAAAAATAAATTAATCTCTAACAATAATTTAATTTATACAGTGCCCTTTACGTAGGATAATGTCTCTAAATGCTATAATAGAGTTTTGCCATACCTTTTCTAAGAAGATGGTGCTTAGCATGTTTTCAGATTAATATTTTCTCACTGAATAACGTGAGCAGTGGCTAGGGGAATCTGCTGCCCTGAGGCATCCTGTCAATAATAACATGTAGCAACCAACATTAATCAATCGCAGATTGAAATCCCTTGAAAAATATCAATCGTCTTCCACACCCAGATCATATGCAATCCTTTTAGGTTTACTGTGTTAATTTATTCCCATTACTTCACAACAAATGTTCCTTGTACACAATTGATCAAGTGAGTGATAATCTCATATAGAGTAACACAAAATCTTGTGTTTACACTCAGTCATTAGACTGTTCTTGGTACCGATCTTCCTGGTGCTGAATTCTAAACCACCGACTCATCTCCAACCTTCCCTTTGTTTCCTGCAGTGAGCCATTGCTTCCCACTCTACCCTCTCTTGCCACTCCTGGTTTGAATCTCTCCGGTCTGGTTTTCGCCTTGTCCATAGACAGAATGTCATTTGTAACTGACTATTTGTGACCAAGGCTGTTGCTGTCTTGTACTCTCCGCTGCCTTTGATTCTGTATTCTTCTTCCCCGCCTCTCCTCTGACCTCCACTTTCTGAGCTAAACTTGCCTGGTTTTGTTCCTACATTTCCTATTTGTATCCACCAATGGCTTCTCCTGTAGCCCTTGCAGCATTGCCCGTGGTATGCCTCAGGGTTTTGTCCTTGGTTTTCTCATTTTTAATATTTAATATTTTTGATGCTCCTGATCGGGCATATCATCTACAGGCATGGTGTTAACTTCTACACGTATGCTGATAATACTCACATCTATCTCTCTGTGTCCACCATCGACTCCGGGATCACTGCTGTCCTGATAGATTTTCTGTCACAACATCAAGTCCTGGCTGAGAGACGATTTCCTGCAGGTGAATGTCAGCAACACTGAGGCCCTCCTCAGTGCCTCCTCTCCTCAAGTGCTGACTGCATCACTATTCATGGATGCTCTCTCCACTTCACAGAACCAGTATGGAACCTTGGTGTCTTGTTCGACCCTCAGTTGTCTTAAACCCCCCATATCCATGCCATTACCCATTCTACCTTCCCCCACCTCCGCATCATTGTACGTCACTGTTTCTCACCTCTGGTTGTTGAAACCCTCAGCCATGCTTGCATTATTGCTCACTGGAATTCCCAACTCTTCCCTCCACAAGTTGCAATTATTCAGAATTCAGCAGCTGGTGTCCTCTCCCGCACATAGCTTTGTGAGCCGATCACCCCCATCCTTGCCTTGCTTCAACTGGCGAGAGCATCGCGTTCAAGCTCCTTGTCCTCACCTTTAAAGGCCTCCACGATCTTGCTCCCCCAACCTCCGCCACCAATATTTAAACTTCAGCAATCTGTCCGCTCCCTTTGCTCTGCAGGCATTGGCCTGTTCCATTATCACTTTAGCCTTTCTGCCTTCAACCTCTTGAACTCCCATTCATGTAATTTACCGAGTTAACCTTGATTTGGAAATAAAGGACTGATTACATTTAACTTAGTGTCTCAATGCAGGAGCACTGCTACAGGTGCAGCCTATTTCTCCTTCACTAAAGGTGCAGTTAAAAAATGACTAGAATTCAAGACTTGATATAAGAAAATCCAAATCCAAAGATGAAGCATTGTAACAGTCAGAGCAATGGAATGCTGCCTGCCTGTCTTGATGACATCCTTAAGCCTGATTTCCAAATGGGCAGTTTGATTATTCATTTTGGCAAACTCCCATTCAATTACCTCACCATTCAAATGATTCAAAGATATTTTATGTAAATTTTAATTCAGTCAATGCTGTTAAACAGTGTTGTGTCTGAGCACTGTGATTTCTGCTTGGGGAAAACATATAATTGCAGTCGGCCTGGAGCAAGTATACTGACAGTTCCACAGCACTTTCATTTTCGTGGTACGGTTCATTTATATTCATAAGGTTTATTTATATTAAGCCTAAATTCAGACTTTCTCTTCATATTAAATCCTATGCCTTCAAAGCTTTCTCCGCCAGCAAAGTTACATCAAAACTGTATTAGTTGAACAGTAACTAGGTCAGCATTTCATACTGTTTGCTTCCACAGTCCTTGGATTGATAAATTTCCTTTGAACGAGAAATTTTACTGTAAGTACTATTTATATTTTTTAAAAGAAAAAGCCCTGCACAAAGTGTAGTAACTCATCACTCTTATGTGCCATTGGTTTATAAAATGTTTGCATTGAACATTGAAGGTTAATGTTGAGGGAATTGGTTTTGAACATGATTCAGTCATTATGAGCATAGAAGTGTTTCCTACATAGTATCTCTTGAATTGTGAGTCTGATAGTTAAAATTGCTTGTATTGAAAGGCTCAGTCGCTTCAATATGATTGCTCCCCAGGCGTCTGTCATTGCTGCTCAATAACTGACTGTGGCATTATGTGAAGTATTCTACTGGTTGGAAAGTACTTTGTTTCAGTAGAGTGGTTTAGTGTAGGTGTGTGTGTGGCAAGTGGGGTGGGGGGGAGCGTATGTAGTGTACAGTTTGAGTCACAAGTATATATCATAGTGCTGAAAGTAGGTGCCCAGCAAACTGCCCAATGGTTTGTTTTGTCCAGAGTATTAATGATGAAATACTTTGCAATAAGTAACCTACTATAAGTACAAGTATCTACTGATCAGAATAATTAAAGATCAGAGCATAAAGTAATTGGTGGAATACACATTGATGCTGAGCAATATGTTATAGAATATATACAAACATTTTTAAATGTTGGTTTTCTCCACTCAAGCTCAGCTGGTGAGTGTTATGTAATTTATGTAGAACTTTGTGCAATTTAAGACAGTACACTAAGACAGAATACATCTTTCTTTGCTCTTGCCAATGTTTCTTGACATGCAGCTCTAATCTTCTGAGCCTTCCCGACCTGTCCCTTAAATTCATATAACCAGTGCACACCTCAATGTCGGTTCAATCTGTCCTTCATAAGTCACATTTAGTCTCTAACCAAAATTTATTTCTTTCAGCTACACCATATTGCTCACATCGCTGCTACCTCTTGCCTCATCAATGCTTTTATCACCTCCTGCTTTGACTTCTCAAATTCACTCATCGCTGGTCTCACCAGATCCACTATCCAACAGATCCAGCTCATCCAAAGTTCGCTTTCATCACTATCCACACCAACTTTTATACACCCATAGCACCAATCCTTGGCAAGAAATCTCTGCCTCTGAATGGATTGAATCCAGGATCCTCACACTAGCAGATAAACCTTTCATACCTAAATACCTCACTATCTCTCGCATGTTCTAGTACCCTCACTCCTCTTCTTGTTCTCTCTGATCAGCTAACACAGGCCTACTGCATTTCTCCCACTCCCTTCACACTACCATTTGTGGTTGAGCCTTAAGTCATTATGCCCTAATATCTAGAGAAGTATAAATTATGATCGGTCAATACTGTAGGATCTGAGATTGAATTTAAGGTTGTGGCTTTGGAGATCCATGACTTGCGCTGCTATGGTATCAACATCTGTAATTGTGCCTGGGCGTATATTTCTTTAATAGTTGTTGAAAGACTTATGTTTTTCAAATGAAAAATATTGAAACTAAACCCCATATATTTGAGATAGTTGGAATTCTTTGCCCCTGGGTGAGTCAGGTCAGTCTGACTCTGGGATGAAACACTGTTGCTGTATTCCTGCACTTAAAAAATATTTTGGTCGGCTCTGGATTACAGTTTTGCATTCCTCGTTGGATATCGGAGTACAAAATGGCAGGCTTAATTGTCATTGCCCCTATTTGGAGGAACCAATTTCTGTCCTAGGGAGAGTCGTTGAGACAGATCACAATAAATTGAGACAGATCACAATAAAGCACATTGTGCAAGTAGAGGAAACTTTAATGATGACTGGATATGTTCTGGGAATGATTGATGCTGACACTGGTTCCAAGTGGAAGTATTTTCCTTTATATTGAAATCTCTCCCCTCAATCAGCACAACATTTTTCCGAACTATAAATTTAAACAAAACCCATCACCTGTAATTCACTGATAGACCAGCCAGTAGGCTTGAAAGGCTAAATGTCCCTCCCTGTGTGAGACAATTTCTATGAATTTAAATATTATTGCTATCTGAATATGCACTTGCACCTTTTTCCCCTCAAATTAGAACATTTAGTTCTCAAGTTCTCTGCGGTTGTAGCGTGTGATGAAGGTGGCTGATGCATTCTATGTGTAGTCACACCAAACTTTACAAGTATTGGAGTTGTGGTCAAAGCTGCTTGACAATGTTTGATGGTAAATTGTCCAGATGTTTACTACCAGCTATAAATACTGTAGTACAGTACCATATCATAAGGTGGTGTTTGAGGTCCATAAAATTCCAAATCTGTTTTCCAACAGGGTCTGATCAGGAGAAGTCAGCTTCCTATGCAAAATATGGCTGAGTCTGACATCTGATGACTACCAATTCTTATGCACTTCCCCTACCTTTTCAACATATTTCATCAAGTATTTATCCAATTCACTTTTGAATATTAGATTATAACTTCAACAACCATTTGTGACAAAGCATTCTACATTCTAACAGCCCCCACAGAGAACAGAGAGGAGACTTTCATCTTAGGAGTCGAGACTAATTTTGAACCGAGGTCCCAGAAGTAAAAGAGTGTTAACCTAGTGGGCTACATAAATAACCGTTTCATCCATCTGCATATCTTTTTTAAAAAAAATCTTTTCCCACGTTTCTGCCTTCCTCCTGCAGCTAGTAACTCTGCTTTAGTGAGTTTGGCCACACGGATACTGGCAGGCTTCCAACACCTCGTCCAAGTGATTATTCTTTATAGGCAAATGTAAAATAAGGAATGGATTTCTTCAGTGCAGCAAATCACTGGTTCTTCCAGCCTGGCCAAAAGCTCAGTCCTCACCGTCACAGCAAAAACAGCAAGTTTGAAATGAGGATCAAAATTGACAGACTAGTTTTGTCACTTATGTTTTATCAGACGCCTCACAATGTTGAGTTGCATGTTTCTCTTTCAAGCTTTGGTTTTTAATATGGGAAATTGGGTTAGTGTTAACAGGTTTACTTTGCAAGTACTTCAGCATCACTATTGTTCTCTGCTCCACCATCGGTGACTCTCTTTCAGTTTCTACGCCCCAACCATCTAAGGCTCGCTATTTCAATCCCTCCGCCTGGCCCTCTTTCTACCCACCTCAGATCACACCGGAAGACACTACTACTCTTCCCTTACTCGCTGTTTGATACTATCATTGTGATGCTCTTCTATGTGAAAGATGCTGTACAAATGCAAGTTGTTGTTTACTGAGGATTGAACTTGTAACCCTGTGTGGCTCATTGCTGTACCAGATAATGTACTTACCCATTGAATCATAGGGGATCAACTTAAAACGTAGACAAATCTTCATTGGGCTGACTGTTACTGCCTTCATGTTACATTAACTGCAGTGTTTCTGTGCGACTAATGAAGCAGAACGCAGACTAAAGTTTTGTGTTTCTGTACAGACATAAGGGCTGTGAATTACATCACTCCTGAAGCATTTATATCTCAAAAGATTCCAGGAGTAGAGCTCAGAAGGTTGCTTTTTCTTTTGGCCCCCGTCTTCGAATGCAGCTGCAGTGGAAAACATCTGGAAATGTACCATAGTTCTTGACCTACAGCTGGATGACTCAATAGATTGGTGATGTGTATACTCCCTGCAATTGAATAACTTTAGCAGCCTGCTGTCACTCACTGAGTGTGTGTGTGTGTGTGCCCTGTGCCACAACACTTCTAGACGTGCATTTCCTGTTATCAAGAGAGCAAGACTGGTCACACCATTCCTGATGTTATTACTGGTAAGTGTACATTTACAAATGCTTGGAAGTATTAGCTAAAAACAGATAGCTGCATAGAAATTCAAGCTCGTGTAATAATCTTGAAGTTAAAATTGGGCATTTTGACAACTCAGGGTCTCTCTTTTTTAAGATTTTACTTCCCTTGCCAAGATGGAGCCAGTTACTGCCTCAGTTGTTTTGTACTTTGACTTAGGTCTTATACTGCGGATTTATTACAATAATCTGTCATTACAGTGCAGAAATGGGAGGGTAGGGCGGTGGGGTTACCAGGTGATTGGGGTCTTGGCCTCTAATTATGAAGATTTTACATGAAAACTGAGTGATTATTTAGACATTGTTTTGATGTTGTTTATTTATGTGTGCCTGTATATTAGGTCCTTTTGATTTTAAATTAGATTTCCACTGTAGTTAAAAGAAATTCGTCGACAAGGAATTAGAAGGTGTTTTGCCTGCAGGTGTTATCAGCGCCTTGGGATATCCTCCTGGAGTGAAAGGTGCTATACAAGTGTAATTCTGTTGTTCTTATCAAATCAGTGATTCTGTTAACATTTCCATTATTGTCCAATTCATTCATCTTGGTTTACCCTCCGGTCTGCAGGTTAGTGCAGTGCCAGAGTCTACTGCCTGGCAATCTCTGAGCAGCTGCCATCTGTAACATGTCTCGGCAGATTTTGAATAGTTTGCTAAGCTCTGAGGTTTTATCATTGGATCTTAAAATGTATTTTCTTCAGTTTGGTTCCCCCTCTTTCCTGGTGGCACTGATTCATGTATGATTCTGCAAGTACTTGCTCGGGTCCACTCACAAAGTATGAAACCAAGACAATGAATGACAACTTGTTGCGGTATGGGGATATCACAGCCAAGTCTGATCTTGCTTCACCTGCAATTTACATCAACAATTTACAATAGGGGAATGTAACAAAATGCTTCATAGAGGGTGTCACAAAATAAGGTGGCTTGGGGATTGGGTGGGGAACCATGAAGCAGGCCACCACAGGCTGAGCAGAGATAGCAGCTGGGATTGCAGGAACTCCCAGAGTGACGGATGAGGCTGTGCTGGGATTTAACAATGCGGATGGGAGCCAGCGGAGTGAGTGAGGAGGGAGTCGGTGATCTCACAACGACTGTTGCTGGAGAAGACTGGGGAGTTGAATATTGGAATAAATATTGCTGGATGTGATTGAGGTAGTGGCAGAGGCTGACAATGTTGCGACGGTGATGGAAGGTCCAGCGAATAACAGCGCAAATGTAGATTTTGAAGGACAGTTGGACTGAAAGCATACTTTCCTACCGGTGCCTGTAGTTACCTCGCCTCTCTCCTCGCTTCGGCATCAAGCTATGCCACTGTTGAATGTTCCGAGACTTCTCTGCATGAAGGGAGCAATATAAATGTAAGTTGTTGTTTATTGGTTACTGATCAGGAGCAGCAATACTGCCTCATGCTTTTTACTTCCTCCTCAGCCTAAGGACACTGGGGCTAATTCTAACACCTCTCCTGCTGCTCTGATTGAGGTGATCTAACTCAGGAACGACAAGTGATTGAACTTGTGATGTGTCTGCACTGTATAATTCAGTTTCTCAGTGGACGGTTATAGTATTGTGTTTGTGGGCTGCCACGTCAATTAGAATCCAGTCCACGCTCCATTCCAGTTTTTAACCGTTCAAATTTTTTTGATGCATGGAACTGAGAAGTAGTGTGAGAGCCAGAGCCTTTCAATCAGGCCAGCAGCATCTCCCTGGCACTGAATCAGCCTAGTGTGTCGCAGAGGTCTTTGTTGCAGCTCCTTAGACTGTTACTGTGTCCCATTACCACGTGCTTCAGTCTGGTGTCGTTGAGCATTCGGGATGGTAGATTGCTTTAAAGATGGTTATGGGGTGGTGCAAAGTGGTTTCGATCTTGGATATTTTGTTGGAGTGGGAGGGGAGGATGGGGGAAATTCCACTGCCGAGGAGGGAGAAATCAGATTGCTGGTCAGATTACATACAGACAAACGCACAATGCTTCCGCCTGTGATGACCTGATATCCAGAGAACCAGTGCCAGGAATCAAGTACTCACCTGGATGCAACCTTAAGCCAGACGATAGGAGAAAGTAACATAAGTAAACAGGTGGTGCTTAAACCATTTCAAAGCAATTTGCATTTTTTCCGCTTTAAAAATGAGGAATGGAAACCTTTTTGCGCGCCAATATGAGCCATGTTTTATTTTACTCGGTGGTGGAGTCTTTTGGGAGTGGATTTGCCGTGAATTCAATACCAGCTGAAGCTATTTTTACATCTGTTCAATAATTGAACGTGGCCGTAAGGAACACTGCAGAAATTGGTTGCTCTCTGTTTTTAATGTCGTTCAAACTGTTAGGTAATTTGATAAGAGTGTCTCCCTAGGAAAGATATCCTGATATTAGGGAAGGTGGAACATGTTTAGAGGTTAATTGAATCAATAGGGATTTTGAAGTTCTGTTTCTGCAGCCTAGAAAGGTCAATGGCTATATTGCTCTGCCTTTGAACTGAACATGCAATGGTAATTCTGTTTTGTCATATTTATTTATTTACAATATGTTAGCAGTGTTGTTGGCAATGCACAGGAAATGAATAGGCGGTGTAGAGACAATGGCAGAGTGTGGCTATGGTTGTCTCTTATCTTATTTAGTGCTGCAATTACTATCCAAAGTTTAATTTAAGTATATATTTTGTAAATATTGCTGATGAGCATGTGCAGAATCTCGGTGGCTTGTTCGACCATTGACTGTTCTTTAAACCTTTAATATCTGTGCTCTAACCTGCTGAGCTTTCACCACCTCTGGAACATTGCTGGCCACTGCCACTCTCAGCCACCGAGGCTCTTCCTTTCTACAGTATTGCACAGCCTCAGCCGACCACCTTCGGTTCAGCACGTGTCACACACCAAACATTCCAACCTCTTTGAATGAGACTGACAATTGAGCGCTGAATTAACGGAAGTTGTGGCTTTTACTGCCCACCGTTTAGGAACTGGGCTGAGCGGTGCATACTTTTTTCACTTCATATGTGATTGTAGGCCTTCAGTTGAGGTACAACATTTCTTATGATCTTAGCTATCAGACTAGAATCTTTTTTGCTATTCTTTTAAGGAATGTAGGAAACCAGCTTCCAAATTTAGTTTGAATTTAAGATTTTTATAAAATTCCATGCAATCTTACATATTAAGACAATGGTCTTAAGTTGAGGTCATGAGGAATTTCAGACTACTGTTGTCTAATTTCAGGAGGACCACCTTGTTTTTTAAAATAAATATTCTAAATAATATTAATCCAAGTTAAAACTGAAGGGCGGTCTGTTATATCATTCCTTTCCAGATGTGAAGGACAAGTTGGGGGAGGGGAAATGTGAGGTACTATCCTTGTGTTCTAGTATTTTGTTTTGCCCACAAAATATATGGTCAATTTACTTTACAGTTTACTTTACTTCTGTGAAATATTATGAGATGTGATCAGGTGCTATATCAAATGCAAAGATTATTATTATGCATTGTGCATTTACCATCACAGATTAGAATAAGAAATGTTCCAAATTCATGACATGTTTCCAATATTAAAGTAACAATAATGTGTTGCGGATTTTGTAAAAGTGCATTATTGCTGGGAAACATTGATTTACGTATTGGAGATAATCCCTTGTGGGCCTTGTCATTAAATATAACGATTGATTTGTGTTCCGTTTCAGCAAATGTCATCTTGTTTGAGTAAATTTATTATACACTCCTGTTTCTTGTCGTCCCTCGTCAAGTTTAATTTTAATTTCAATTTCATCTGCTTCTTAAAATAGACCGAGAGTGGGTGGGGGAGGAAGGGAGGGAGGGAGTTCTACATAGCAAAGTAGTGCAGGGAATTAATTGATCTCTTTTTAAAAAAAACGCCTTAATTTGAAAAGACTTTTCTGCTTTCATACTGTCTGCCTTTTTGAGCTAAAATGGCTGACATTATCAGGTCACTGCTGCTTCTCTTGCCACTTTGCTGCATGTACTATAGCAAGAAGCAACTTTGGTAACAACCTAATACTGTAACACAGAAATTGGGCCCTTTAGCCTCTCTTGCATTCAAAAAAAGGTGGACTTCCAAGTCATGGGGTGATTTTCCATTTTGCACGTGCATAGAAAACGGGATGTACCGTATATCTCCGCGTATAAGGCGCACCCCCCGTTTTTGACCTTTTCTTGGTGAAAAAAAACGCAAGCATTTTCAATGATATTGCCGGCAGAAGGGAGGAGAGACAGAAGAGACAGGTAGGTAGGGAGAGAGAGAGGCAGGCAGGCAGCCAGGGAGGGAGAGAAGGAGAGAGGCAGGCCGGCAGCCCGGGAGGGAGGGAGAGAGAGAGGGAGAGAGGCAGGCCGGCAGCCTGGGAGAGAGAGAGGGAGAGAGGCAGGCCGGCAGCCCGGGAAAGAGAGAGGGAGAGAGGCAGGCAGACTGGGAGAGAGAGAGGGAGAGAGAAAGGGAGAGAGGCAGGCCGGCAGCCAGGGAGAGAGAGAGGGAGAGAGGCAGGCCGGCACGCAGGCAGGGAGAGGCAGGCAGACTGGGTTCGGCAGAAGGTAAGCACAGCACTGGATTCCGCTGCTGCTGCCGCTGCCCGGGCGGCCGAGGCCGAAGCCCCGTCACCCGCTCCTCCCAACCCCCGCCGGACACTGACCAAACCCCGGCTGACAGCGCGCCGGCCGCCCCTCCTGTTTACTGTATCTCCGAGGCTCAAAATCGCTTGTACCTGCGTATAGGGCGCACCCCTACTTTTGAGGTCTTCCAACCTGAAAAAAAGTGCGCCTTATACGCGGAGATATACGGTAATATTGCAGTGACCTGTCAATCTAGAATGGTGGAACAGGCTTGATGCGCTGAATAGCCTGCACCTATTCTTGTTTTCCTATGTTTCTGTGCTTTTCAACATAAATTGACGAACAATTAGATTAAAACTTGTTCTGACACTTCCTTGTTTCACATCCCTTTCCAACTCCCTTCTCTCAACATAGTTAATATTCACTAATCAATAAGGTCATCTTGTAACGTCCTCACATCGCTGCAGAACCTAATCACTGTACGTACATCACTGCTCTACATTTATATTGAATCCATATTTTATAAATGCTGAAGGGCTTTGAAAGTCTTGTATCTAGGTTACATAAAACGTTGTTTACTGCTTGCAAGACATCAGAGAAAGACTGCACTGTTTTTAAAATGTAGATCGCATTGCAAATTGACTTCAAGATCCCAAATGGTGACTGCAGCTGATTCACAAAGTACAATTCCATATTATGGAGTAAATAATACCTGTAATACAGGAAAATTAAGTTAAATGCCTCTTAAATGATGAGCAATGCATAGCTGAGTGGCTGACAGGAGTGGTATTTGGTGAGTGAGTTATTTGAGTTCCACATTATGTGAAATCCGGGAGAGGTGGCCCTGTTTGCAATGTATTTTATTTAAGTTGGGTGTTATGCGGTTTAATAATGACGGTACATTGGCAGAACTGAAGAATAACAGTTGTGAGACAGTAACCTAAAGAGGAATCCCCATAGTACAGCATCATCTATAAATTACATAGTAAATTAAAGTCAATCCTGTGTAGCGCTTGAGATGTCCTGACATGAAAGACACTATATCAATTCCAAAGATTACTTATATCACTTTGTCTGATGAGCTTTACTTCATCTAATCCAACTTGAGACAGAATTTTTTTTACCGGCAGAATGGGCGTTATTCGAAAGTACATTTTGTATATAACAAAACAAAATGTTAGTTAGTAACCTTAGGTTGTAACATCATCTCAGAGATCAAGTAGTTCAGAATCTCTTGGATTTCAGTATCATCTACGTTTGTCAAATATATTGTGGCTCAACTCCAACCTCCCATTTTGAAAGTTCAGCTGCAAGGCTTCCTCTCACTAGTAATAATAATCCTTACATTTATATAGTGCTTTCCACATCTTATCGACGTCTCAAAGCGCTTCAAAGAATATAACAACTCCCAAAGTAGGGACCAGAGCAGTGGGGGAGGGGTCGTGGTAGGGGGAAGGAGAGCAGGAAAACCGACTGTATATTTGTGGGCAAAATAGTAGTCTTCAGCTCCTTAGTAGACTCTTCCATTGGAAATGTTTTCCATGGGGTTTCTTTTGCATTCAGTCAATTGAATTCAAACCATTCTAATTCATATGTACCTGCAGTGTTTGCTATCATGACATCCCTATTTGCACCATTTTATTAACAGTTTGAAACGAGTACTGTAAAGTGTTTAAAAAACCACGTTATCCTAGCAGGATGAGTACTTTTAATTATTTCCATTAGATTCACTGTACAAATCACTGCTTGGCAAATGGGTAGCCTGTGGAAATTGTGCATATTGTTTTTGGAGAGCTCTTCAACCTGTTACAGAGATAGTACAGTACTTCATTTCTGATCAAACTAGTTGAGGTTAAGTGGCGTAGGTTCAATGGTACTATAGACATATATCTGGAGAATGCTCGACAGACGTTGAGGGTGTGGTGATATTTCAGGTTTGTTGTGGAGCAGTGCGAAGATCACAGGTATCTGAATGAGCTAATTAGCATCCCAGGGCTCTGTTTTTGCTGTTGATTTGCTCACTACTGTGACTGGAGTTTCCTTCTGATTGCACAAAGTACATTGCTGAAACTGCTCCACAGAGGACCCTGGTTTGTTTGCAGTAACACTCCTTGTGATTAAATGTATCCCAATGCTTTTTATTGTAGTTGGCTGTTACCGTGTCCACATAATTATTTATGCTGCATTATCAGGTGTGAAGAGGTAATAAGCTCTTATTTCTATTTGGGAAAACAACAACAACTTGCACTTATATAGTGCATCCTCCAGGCAGGGTAGACTCTGAGCCACCTTAGTACTGTACTCTGGAAGGGAATGTATGTGGAAATACCTGTGGTTGAGGAGTCTCACAGTGGAGGGGAGTGTTATCTCTGATATGTTTATCTCACTTGGGTGTAGTTCTTCAGTTCTGATAAATGTAGTTGTGAGGTTCCCTCTTGACAGGCACATTTTTACAGTGAAAAAATGCAGTTAGTAGAGTTAGGGGTTACACAGTCACATTTCTTCTCATCGTGAAACCCCACAACCACATTCATTTCCACATTGATTTTCTTTTGAAACTCAACTGCAGAAAATCCCCATCTTCAGGTCTAAAAGGTTTCCAAAATCAGGAGATTATTACCACTGCACTCCTGATAATTCTGCCCCTGAGTATTGCTGCAGCCCAGTTTAAAAATAAATCGAGATTTGACATATCGTGTGCTGTGCAGATTATAATTTAGAGATGAAGGATGTGGGTTTCTTGGACCATTCAGCTGGATGTTTGCCGCTGTGATTAACAGTGTTGTAAAACCATCTAATAAATTCCTTAAATCCGATCTCACACTATGTTAAACGAAGTTTGTGTTTCAAGACTTCCTTGTAACATATTGACACGAGTAAATTCTAAACAGAATTTACAGATAGGTTTGGAACCTTTGAATGTAGAGTATGAACAGTAACAAGAAATGCGGTAGGTTTTCAGTACCTGCTGGGCTGGGAAAAATGACCCGTGATTGCCCACAACACACATAGTCATTACACCTCACATTATATCCTGTGTAGCGCTTTCCCAAAGCTATACTGAATGTAATAATCCTATAATAATCGTTGCATTTTGGTATAAGCCGTTTCATGTCCCAATCGGAATAGCACCATGGAATGTTTAACATCCACCTGAACACAAAATGTTATGTCTCACCCAAAGATACCACCTCTGATAATGCCACATGCCCCAGCACTGCATTGGAGTGTTAGTTTAGAACATGTGATTTCAAGTCTCGATTTAACACTTGAACCCACATCCTCTGACCTAAAGGTGAGAGTGTTCCACTGAGCCAGGCAAATGACTATTTAGGGCCACTTAAACTCTTGCTTACAGGTTCTGTAGTTATGGTTAGTACATTTTAGGTCAATAAAACATTTGTTGGCTTCTGATTAGTTGAACTTCCTGTGTTCTTGTGTGAATGAAGTGGAACAAATTATTTCCACACAAAGTACATTGGAGATACTGTTGTTTCATTTTTGTTTACATTTATGGAGTCCTGTAGCTCAGTGGTTAGAACACTTGCTGTACAAGTGAAGAGACCGTTTGATTCCAGGCAAGCCAGGGCGAAACCTTGGGCAAATATCCGTACTCTACACGCCTGATAAAAAAATCTCTAGAAAAAAAAATGGCAAAAACAATTGGTCATTTTAATCCATGACTTTTTGTGGGACACTGCTGTGTGCAATTGGCAGCTGCATTTCACCCACAAATATACAGTCAATTCACTTTATAGTATATTCTGTGAAGCGCTTTGAGACGTCTGGAAGATGTGAAAAGCACTATATCAAATCAAGGATTATTATTATAGACAATTGTTGTCTATACCTGTACAGTCTGTATCTAATGATTTTGAAGCTTTGGTTTTAAGCACCGATGGCATTTAATCCTTGCATTTTAAAAATATGAACCACAATAGCAGAAGAACAAGAAATGAGGAAGGGGTTGGGCTGTTCTGAAATGGATTGTCTGGTGTTAAGGATTGTGGAACTACTGATCTGTAATGAGGCTGATATAAGAGAGGGCATGATAGCCTTTGGAAGACAGTAGCTGGAATAACACATTGAGGACAGGCGGCTGTGTGAAGGAGAGGCTGGTTTAAGACAGTGGGGGAAAGCTTTTCTGTAATGGTATTACTGGTATTGCACAGCAATGAGGACTGGCTATCTCATGGTAATGGCCCATTTATTTAAATGCAGACATTTATTATTATTTCAAGATTATTATTATTTGCCTGGGTGCTAACCGATTCTCCATTCTGCATAATTTGCTTAATTAGAACAGTTCGATAAAATAAATGTTTTGTTGCTGTTGAGAGATTTCCGCCATAGAACAATTATATTGTGGTGCACAGACATGTGGTGCCCTGGTTTTTATTATGTTTGAATTAATGATGAATTCTGAGGGAACCTCTGACACAACAGTATCAAGGAATGGATAGTGAAGAGTGAGCTCAGCCAATCCTAGGATTACATTCTCATTGTGAAAATGAAATGTTACTAGCTTGTACTTTGCTTAAACACCACATTACTCTCCTCTGAGATTTCAATCTGTGCTGGAATTGTTTTACGCCCATACAGCCACTGCAGTATACAGTATATCCAGTGAAGCGCATTGGGAGTTTCTACCGATGTCAACCAAATGTAAACATTATTATTATACTCTGCTTCAATCACTCCACCTTGCCCTCTCTCTACACATCTTCAAATCGCACTGGTTGATGTTCCTCCTCGACCATGCCTATGAGTCACCTCCCCTTTCTCTCTAGCTTGACCTCAAACTCCATCACTGTTCAGTTCTCTGAGACACTACCTTGTGTGAAGGTGCTATATAAATTGGGATGTTGCTCATTTGGATTGGCAGTTTTGAGTCCAGAGCCAACTCCTCTTAATTCTGGGTTACATTTGTTAAAACATTTTTACATAACATACATGTGAGTTATGTGTATTGATTCATCCTACCTGTTACCTATGTTCTCTTTTAAGTTTATTAACCCAAACCTTCTTATAATGGAAGTATGAGGTGGCTGCTGCAGCATGTTTAACTTTTTTCGACACCAATAAATGTCTCAGGGCTCCACTTCCCCACCTCTGTCTTTCCGGCGACAGACAGCCCTTCAAAACCTCAAGTGAGGACTGGATAATTGGTGACTGAAAACACAGACAATGATGCTGTTCATAACCAATTACATCCTTGCTGAATGGGCTTCCTTTGTCGGAATCTATGGTGAAGTGCTCTGGATCAATACGGCTCTCAAAATGAAAATAATAAATTCTGCCTAAAATAAAAGCCTAACGCATCAATCAGTTTTAATAAATTATTTGACTTATTCTTTTTGTGTAACTATCTGGTTGATCAATGATCCGTTTGTAGCAGGTTGCAGCAGTAGGAGACCTGAATTCCTCTCACTCTTTGAATTTTCCTGACGTCATTTCCTTCCCAAGGTCATAGCCTTGTCTTTTACCCAGTTTGAACAGCATCCCGAAGAGAAAAATGCCATTACTCTTTGGACATCGCCAGTGTTTCAGCCAGGACTGGCTGCGCTTTGAATGAGGGAAACGTGGAGTGGGCCTTGAAACATTTGTTTTCCATTATTGGCTTTGAGACTCACTGTTGGATTGAGCGAGGTCGTGCTAGGGCTGCTCCTTTGGTGGCCACAAGCTTTGAGATTGTGAACTGAACGTAACCAATGTTACCATCGAGACAAAGTCTGTACTGAATCAGACACCGAGTATTCATTTTGCGGGTTTAAGGTAATATATGTCCTTTCCTGTTCACTGAGTACAGTACAGTGTATATGTGCAGTTGTCTTTTAGTAGATCTGGGTATAACATGAAAGAGAAAGTGTCCTGGCTTTTGATACTCATTGTTCTTGTATTTATGTGCTACAAGTTGATGGAAGATTTGCTATTGAACTGGCATTATCTGAAGCACCGATTATTTATTCTCCCTCCAGTTTTCTTGCCTCTTCTTTCGATGTGTTTGGGGTAAAATTTCATAATTACACAGAAAGCTAGTATCTTAACCATTTTCATGTGAAATGCCTATGTCAGTTGCATACTTGTCCATAAAACGCATCAGAGCCAAGCCAGATTGTATCAGTGTTCACACTTGTACACTCCCCATCTGACAGTTGCCTGATTAAGTTGATTTCTCCCCTCATTGTCTCAGGGATGCTGATCCTAGGGTTCGGCGATATATCAATATATCGGTTATATCGATACAATTTTTCATATTGATATGCCGATAACGGAATTTAAAATATATCGATATTTCCCAAAATTTGATATGAAAAAATATATTGGTATATTGTAAATATCGGTGTATCATTTCCGGCGATATATGCGAGCGCACACCGGAATGCACACGCTCCCCCGAATGCGCCGTACCTCCAAATGCGCACGCCCCCGAATGTGCGCGCACATCTGAAGGCGCGCGCACCAGTGAATGCACATGCACCCCCGAATACGCGCACATGCGTATTATAAAACCCCCCGGAAATATATATCGATATCGGAAAATTTCCAGCTGATCCCAATTTCAGTAACTCAGTAACTTTAGTACCTACTGCATCAATGGCTCAGTATCACGCTGGGCAGTGAATGTTCCCATTTAACCACTGCTGCCAATTAATTTCTGAATAATTTAAAATTCATACGGAATTTTCGTGAGGATAGGTGTGCTAAAATAAGATTTGGGTGTTAGTTATCTGTCTGATCAGTCCAATTAACAGGTTTGAGCTACATAAAAGTGTAGCTGCGCCACAATTAAAAGGGCTAAATTAGTCCTTATGTTTTGAGTGTACGTTATGTTTAGCGTGACAATATTAATTAGATATTATAACTGTAATTCGTTGTGAGTGTTACACATGACGGTGGTGACTATTGAAACACTCCAGAGTTAATAACGTAATGTTTTCATGCAGTGTTGCTGCATTAAATAAATTCTCACTGCAGGAATATCTCCATGTTTGCCAGTGTCCGTTTCCAGGCGGTGATGCTTTTTCGCCATCGTATGTAATACTATGTATCTCCCAGGGTGATGCTTTCTTTTGCAGTATGTAATTCACTGTGCACCACAATGGTGATACTGTGTGTGTCGTTTTGTGTTATACAATGTGTAATTCTCTGCATCTCCATTGCTGTTCTTCCTGTGTTGCAAATAGTGGATGTGTTGCATCTTTTTCAAAGCTGTGAGTGGTATTTCAGTTTGGAGGCGAGCGGTTGGCATATTGGCAGCAAGTACTGACGGATTGAGTTGTACCTTGTGGAAGGTTGTCAGGAATTCACTTATGCATTTGTATGGCAATGGTATGTATGCAGGGTGCTCCATTCCCTGTATGGTTTGTTTTGTGGGAGGGAGAACTATTCATAATTTGGGTTTACTGAGCAGTTGCACTACTGTTTTTCTCGTTTGTATTTTAGTCCAATATCCATTGCCTTTTGTTAGATAACAACCCGCTCGCCCATGCACTCTTCACTTCAACATTAGCGCTTTGGGATGTCCTCCCGACGTGAAAGGCGCTATATAAGTGCAATTTTGTTATTGTTGTTGTAGTAACAGCATTCACTCCACTGTTCATTTTAATCGAGACGGGGAAAACAAATCAGCTGTAAAGTTTACTACAAATATGTTTGGATGGGAAACAAAATTATAGTGGATGTTGTTGTGGAAGAATGTGTGACTTTTGAGGTGTAACACCGTTCTCTGAAAGCAGTTTGGGACTTCCACAAATTCACCACGCTCACAGATATCGTTTATGCATGTGAACATTTATGGGTTCGATTCCCGGCCAGGGCGAAACCTTGGGCAAGTTTCCTTAATCCACATACCAAATGATAATCCCTCAAAAAAAAGAACAATAATAATTTGGTCACTCAATCTACGATTCTTTGTGGGACATTGCTGTGCGCAATTGGCTGCCACATTTCGCCCACAACTATATTCTGTAAAGCACTTTGAGACGTCTAGAAGACGTGAAAAGTGCTACATCAAATGCAAGGATTGTTATTATTATAATTATTATATTCCGGTAGTAAAATCTTGTGTTGAAATGTAGACACATGATATATCGTGTACACTGGAGGTGATGTTTTTGTGTTGTATAAGACCTTGCATTTTCCAATCGTGATCTCATGCTACAATAATACCGTCTCTCAGTGGAGATGCGTGTGTGTTACATGCACCATGTCTCCCAATAGTGATACAATAAAAATTACATTTCTTTCGCGCCTTATAGAGTCGGGATCGGGGTGGGTGGAGGGCAGGGAGTATAGGATACCTTTTTATTGTAGTAAATAAAGGTTTGTGAATTCACGCTGACGTTTCTATGTTATTTTGGCCGCTGAGTTTCAGGGCTCAGCTGCTGAAGTATGTTGCCTCCCTCAGTTACACTACAAATCACATACTGATGTTTTTTTCAATAGTGATTCAGGATATTTATTGTCGGTGAAGGGAGAGGCAGAGGGAGTGGAATGCCTACATCATAATAGTATTCACAACGAATGAGACGTAACAAATACAATAACCTGTTTTAGTTATTGTTTCAACAACCTTGCGTGGAACTAATGTTGAAAAATATGCAGTAGGATACGGATGACAAAAAATAGTATTGAAATCAGTTTCCTAGACAAGATCATTGACAAGATCTGAAGCGACCTGTGGAATGGCAATGTGCCAACCTGGTTACCCACTTCAAACATGTCTAGAATTGAAACTTAAGGAATCAATCTTTGCTCATGGCTGTAAATGTCTAATCAAATAGGTTTCATATTGGAATAAGATCCTATGGATATATCATCAAAGTCCTCAATATCCTTGCCCCACTCCTCCTCTGTCATCTCCTAACCCCCTAACAACTTGTCACTCCCTCCTCTCAGCGGGCTCCGGCCTGCTTCATTTCCGCTCACCATCCGCCCCACCATCAGCCAACGAGCCTTCAGCTACTCCGCCCCCAACCTCTGGAATTTAATGCAGCAATCCCACTGCCATGACCCCTCCCTAGCCTCCTTCATGTCCCTCCTCACTTCCCTCCTGTTCGATGGTGCCACTGGTCACCCTCTCCCTTCCCTTCACCCTCCCTGATCTACACCCCAGCTCGGGTCCATCCAGCACATTGAATTCACTCATTTTGTTGGTGTTGTTTTGCTAACATTTGCTTTTGATTCCCAGATCAAGGACACTGGCCCTCACTGCATTCCCAGGTTTACATTGAAGTGATTCCTTCTATGAACTGTGTTCTGAGATAGTTCATTTGATGTAGTGAAGCACTGATTAATGTTGTAGAAAATGTTGAATATCTTGAGACCACATTTTCAAGAGCAATCTTGTCTGTCATTCATTAAATAAGGTTCCCCACAAGGTGCGCTGTGAAAAGTGAGTTGTTGCTTGATTGGGACTCTACTAAAAGTGCAATTGTATTTGTTTGAAGGGTCCTCCTGCATAAGTTACCAAAGAGGCAATAAGATGCCATTGTACTTGTCCTATTCACTTCTCAACATACTGAATGGGGTAAAAAGTAAAACTCCAAATTCATCCTGTAAAGGATTTAGTACAAACTGTAGCACAGCATTGATATTATAGGCAGCAGAGGCAAATTTTATAGTTTTCAGAAGAAACTGTTACAAGAATTTAGTGTGTGTAAACTTCAACATGGGTTCGGACAGATTGGAGGGAAATGTCTGCTGCCATTTCCACAGTAGAAAAGCCTGAAAGTTTGTGTAAACGCACACAAAAATGGTTCCCCAGATTCTGCATTTCCCGTACACCATTGGAATTGTACCAAGTCCCTGGATCAATCTAATGGCACATCTGATCATTGTGGTTACTCCTTTGATGCACTCTTTTCTCACTCCCACCAAGGGCAAAATGAAGAGTCAATGTCATGCTTGTTTAATCTCAGTTTGTGGGTCTTTCTGTTTCTCACACATTTTCTTAACAATAGTTTGTATTGGCTAAGATTAGGTGTGTCGTATTTTCTTTTGTAACACTATTTTGTAAGTGAGCATTTATATTAAAAAAAATAATTGTCATTGGCTGAGTTGTTCATTGACACAGTTGATTTTAAAAAATCAACTAGTTTGTTCTGTTATCTTTTATTTCTGTAAAATTGTTTGTCTTTGATGTTCTAAGCATGGTTGAGTATGAATTTGGTTAAACCAAAACTACTTTTATGTGGCTCTTATGAGGCATGTTTAAGAGTACTACTTGGATGAGGCTGATCCTTCTTAATAAAGCCATAATAAAGCATTCACGGCGCTTCACAGGATTTACTTGAAATGGATGGATTGTTATATCGATACACAGTAGCATTTTTGCACATGACAGTGAATGGGAACAGAATAACAGAATAGATAAACTAATGATACTTTATGGTGCCTTATTTTACACTCATTTTGCCTTTTCAACCTTTCTGTTGTTTCATGATAATTACAGTACAGTATACTGTATGTGGCTCAAGGCTGTCAAGGTACAGGTATTTGTATTTTTCGCCTGTTTGCTGCAAAGATTGGATAAAATCTGGATTGAGTTGAGGAGCATGTTGCCTGGGGCAATATACCAGTACTTAATATCCTGTTTTTTTCCCTAATAATCCAGTTTTACCAAGTTAATTTGTGTGAAGTGTTGTATGTGAATTTATCAGATCACGGCTGATAAAATCTTTTGCATTTGTTGCTTTGATTAAAGCTGCCATCATTTACCGAAACTCTGCCTTCATTTCCAGTAGTACTCCGGCATTAATGATCAAATCAACAGCCAGCGGCAGAGAGCATGCCAGGGATCGTGATTTTCCGACGGCGATGGTCAGTGGGGAGTGATGACTTGGTTCTGCCAGGAATCTTCCTTTTCCTCGTCCATACAACCTGGTAAGAATTGCTTTATAATGGATCTTGTATCACATCTCTTTAGTACCAGGCTGGTCTAACAGTGGGGTCCCTCCCACGGGTTAAGAACAGATTCCAAGAAGATATCCTTGTTGGGACCTGATAAAGGTTATTAAAGATTAAGATTATGAAAGGATTTGATTAAGTGGATGCTGATAAACTGGTGACCTAACCACTTATTTCCACTTGTTTGGTGAGTCCAAAACTTGAGGGCATCAATGTAAGACAACCAGTAGCAGATCTAGTGGGGGAATTTAGGGTGTAATGGGTTAGGGTCACATATGAAATCTAGGGACTAAATCTATTGTGACCAAATCTACGGTCACATATAGAAAATAAATTGAAATCATCACAATTATTGATGCTGGCAGTTACTGGAGACGCCTGTTGGATTAATGGTGGTATTTTTCTGATGAGTAATAATAATCCTGGAATTTGATTATATTGCTTTTCACGTATTCTAGACGTCTCAAGGCGCATCATGGAATATACAGTAAAGTGAATTGACTGTACATCTGTGGGCATTTGTGAAGAGTGCATCTGTTTTGGAAGCTTATTGTTCTTACTCAATTTGTGGGTGAATTCAAGTGAAGACAAATTTGGTTCCAGGCACACAATATCTCATCCAGGAAGTTGGGTACATATGGTCACCATCGTTTAGGAGGAACCTCTTCACTGCAGAGCATGGTGAGAATGTGGAACTTACTGCAGGAAGCTGGGGTTGAAACAAATTGCATTGTTTAAGAGAAAACTTCATATGTGCGGACGAAGGGAGTAGAGGAATATAGGTGACAGGAATAGGAGGGGGAGGCTTGTGTGGAGTATAAACACTGGCAGGAACTGGTGGAGCTAAATGGTCTATTTCTGTGTCATGTCACTTTATGTAACTTAATGTAATGGAGAGGAAAGCGGTTAGACAATTTGGATTCTATTGGAAAACTGGCCTAATTAGCTGAACATCACAGGAGTAAATTAAGGACAGATCTGAATATATTGGAAATACTTAAAATACGCAAAAACTATTTAACTAATTACTGACGTGACCCACATGCACTACATACTGCGCAATCTGTTCCCAACCACTAGCTTGCTTAAAATGGTAGTTACTAGGGAACGGCGATATGGGATTTTTCCGGATATGGATATATCGGTTTGCTCATACCTGCTTAAACCGATCTATCGAGTTTTTGTACTGCGCATGCGCGTGCATTCGAAGTGTACGTGCATTGATGGTGCGCGCTCAGTCGCGGTGCGCGCGCATTGACGGTGCGTCCGCACTGACGATGCGCGCGCAGTCGCGGTGCACGCACATTTCGAAATGCGTGCTCTAGGTCCAGAAAGTTTGTAATGTTGGTGTCACAGTCTGTTGAATTATACGATGTTGTTTGCTCCCTACCTCCCCCTCTCCTTCTCTCCCTCCTCTCCTCTCTCCTTCCTTTCCCCCTCTCCTTCTCTCCCTCCCTCCCTCCCCCCTCCACTTCTCTCCCTCCCCCTCCACTCTCCCTCTCTCCTCTCCCTCCCCCCTGTCTCCTCTCCCTCCTTTCCCCCTCTCCTTCTCTCCCTCCCTCCCTCCCTTCCCTCCCTCCCTCCCTCCCTCCCTCCCTCCCTCCCTCCCTCCCTCCCTACCTCCCTCCCCTCTCTCCTTCTCTTCCTCCCTCCCTCCCCTCTCTCCTTCTCTCCCTCCCTCCTCCCCTCTCTCCTTCTGTCCCTCCCTCCCTCCCTCCCTCCCTCCCTCCCCTCTCTCCTTCTCTCCCTCCTTTCCCCCTCTCCTTCTCTCCCTCCCTCTCCTCTCTTCCTCTCTCCTTCTCTCCCAACTTTCCCCCTCTCCCTCCCTCCCCTCTCTCCTTCTCTCCCTCCTTTCCCCTCTCTCCTTCTCTCCCTCCTTTCCCCCTCTCCTTCTCTCCCTCCCTCTCCTCTCTTCCTCTCTCCTTCTCTCCCAACTTTCCCCCTCTCCCTCCCTCCCCTCTCTCCTTCTCTCCCTCCTTTCCCCTCGCTCCTTCTCTCCCTCCTTTCCCCCTCTCCTTCTCTCCCTCTCCTCTCTTCCTCTCTCCTTCTCTCCCTCCTTTCCCCTCACTCCTTCTCTCCCTCCTTTCACCCTCTCCTTCTCTCCCTCCCTCTTCTCTCTTCCTCTCTCCTTCTCTCCCAACTTTCCCCCTCTCCTTCTCTCCCTCCCTCCCTCGCCTCTCTCCTTCTCTCCCTCCTTTCCCCTCGCTCCTTCTCTCCCTCCTTTCCCCCTCTCATTCTCTCCCTCCCTCTCCTCTCTTCCTCTCTCCTTCTCTCCCAACTTTCCCCCTCTCCTTCTCTCCCTCCATCTCTAAACACAAAATAGAACACACACACACCAAAAACAAAATCTAGAGATTTATTCTCCTCCATTTCTTGCTTGAAAGTAGCATGTAATGTCCACGTGTAAATGAGATCTATTACAATAGAAAAGAGAGAGACAGACAGTCTGACTGTTAGAGTTAGAAGCCAGATTATCACTGCTGTGTGTGTCTGACTAGGCACACACATAGAAGCAGTGATAATCTGGCTTCTAACTCTCTCACACACAAAAATAACACTTACAGCCACAAAATGCCACTTATTTTTATGTAGTCTGAAGTCTGAATTAATGTCCTTCGCCATTGGCAAGCACTCCATTGCTATGCAAAAAGTGACAGCGTTCGTGATACTTTGCCACTTTTTGTTCCCTCTCTGGTACAATGTTCTCCTCTTAAATAAAGCAGGAATTGTTTGAGCTGCACTGGCCCCACTACCTGTCGCTTTCTCCGAAGCGCTGGTTTGACTTCCTGCTGTTGTCGACAATGATTTCGCTCTGAGGGCAGCGTGCTGGGCGGGGTGGTGCTGCTTAATGTGTTGTCGCAGGTTGCTCGTGCTCGAATCAGATGTCTTAACCAAGACCTTGCAAACTGTACATCTATACACACCATTACTGACTGCATTGTTTTCAAAGTAGTCCCATACGGGGCTTCTTTTCCCCAGGATGAGAAAGGTAAATTTTCAAACTACAATTTTCAGCGATGCGACTTTGTTAAGACGCCACGACTCACGTCGAGTATACGCAGTAAAGTGTGCGCGCGCATCGGATGTGCGCGCCCGTTAATTGTGCGCGCACACCGAATGTACGCGCATTCCATGCTCTAGATCTAGGAGGTTGCAATGCCGGCG
Source organism: Hydrolagus colliei (assembly GCA_035084275.1). Classification (NCBI taxonomy): domain Eukaryota; kingdom Metazoa; phylum Chordata; class Chondrichthyes; order Chimaeriformes; family Chimaeridae; genus Hydrolagus; species Hydrolagus colliei. The sequence goes on along the minus strand of CM068757.1, from coordinate 10,993,801 downwards.
ACAAGGTAAGCTAGAAAAGATCGCATTACACTGATAATACCAACAATATTGATATATTGCCAGGAACGATCTTAAAAATATATCGATGTATATTTTTTAAATCGAATCTCTCGATATAACAGTTTTTTTAGAATCACCATATCGGCATACCGATCTGAAAATCATATCGGGTTTAATCGAAAAACCGATTAATCGCCGTTCCCTAGTAGTTACATTACTTTGCTCAAAAGCTCTGAATTCGCAATCAGGAATTGCACATCTCTAACACTAAATTTTCATGTCAAGATGTTTAACTTCTACCTTAAGTCTATACCTGTGTGGTTTGTACTGAACTAGACTTAATTTAAACAGGAATTTACACATGCTCCTCTGGAGAAGGTCTCAGGAGCGGCAGTTATATGATGTTATCTTTAAAATGTTTCCTCATACTGTATAATATTTTCTTTAAATATTTCCGTATTTCCTCGTTTTACCCACCTCCATCATTCCTATGTGTAAATAAGTAATTGCAACCAAGTGACTTGCTTCCAAGCCACAATCAGTTAGTTCATTGTATCTGGCAGAAAGTCAGGATGCATGTTGACTTGCCCTGCAGCTGACCTTCCCTCTCTGTGGAGAAATTCAAGGTCTTAATGAACGTGAAAAATCCCACTTATATGACCATATCCTGTATTCCATTCACATCCTCCTCTCTTGCCAGATTTCTGTTGCCATAGTAAAGGAGCTGTTTACTAGGAAGTTTGGTACAAGATAGAACATTGGACTCACTGAAGAAAAGGGTTGCTGTTGCAATGATAAGAGGGTAGGGTGGGTATTTTAGATGAGTTAAAGAGTCTTCTTCATCTATATTTGTCCTCAATATCCCTCCATGGTCTTGCCCATGTTACCTTTGTGACTTCCTCGAATCGTACAAACCTGCCCACTCACTTTGCTTACCAGACACCAGCTTGCTTCATGTCGCCCACCCTAATTGCTACCGTCAGGCAGGCTTTCAATCTATTTGCCCCCATTCTCTGGAACTCCATCGTAGCTTTCCTCTGACTCATCTCCTCATCCTCTCCTATTTCAAGGTCCATCTCAATACTTTGCTCTTCAATCACACTTTCAGCTTCAGTCTGGGTGACTGACTCAGAGGTGAGAGTGCTACCAAATGAGCTAGGCTGACAGCTTAGGCTGACAGTCAGGTATCAAGGCCTGGATAAGTACCAACATTCTGGACCTGAATGAGACGCAAGTCATATTCCTTGAATCCTGTCAACATCTTTTCACCTGTGGCTATGACCTTCTTTATCTCACGGTCTTTCCCTCAGACTTACTGAACCTATGTGCAACGTAGGCATCAGCTATGATCCCCAGCTCTGCTGACTATCCCACATTTGGTCCCTGACCAGGACCTATTTTCCTCCACCTATGCCATATCACTCATATCTTTCACTCTCTCATGTCTTCCTCAATTTTTCCAATGTCCTCCTTGCCGGTCTCCTCACTCCACCATTCATAAAATCCAATTAATTAAAAATTCGGATGTCCATTTCCTCACCTGTATTAGGCAACCGATCAGCCCAGTCCTTGCCAGGCTCACTGGCTCCCTTTTTGCGGAACGGATCGATTTCAGTTTCCTTCACTGTACTTCTATGCAAATCACCTCCCTATCTGTGACCTGCTTATATCCCACCTCATTCACTTGACTCCGGCCGCCTGGCCTCCTTAACTCGTGCACTGTCAGTGGCTGTGCACTGAGATTCTGTAACTCTCTGCCTCAATCATTCTGTCTTTTCTCCCCTCTTCCTCTTCGACCGTGCAAACTTCATTCTTGTTAAGCGCTCCAAGAGGCTATCTACATGCAAGTTGATGTTTTTGACATAAGGGGAGAGAGAACCTGAAGGAATGGCAGTATTCCAATAACTTTATGCAACTATTTCCCATGCAAGTGATTCTGGCATCTAAAACCTGTCATGGTGTTGCACTAGACAAGCTTTGAGGAAGCGCTAAAATGTGCTGCGAGATAGCCGGTTGCAAGCAATCCTTTTTCTTAATATGAATGTTAATGACATACAGAGAGTTGTTCGAATCTGGAATGAATTAATTGCCTGAAAGGGTAATGGAGGCAAATTTTATGCAACTTTTGAAAGAGAGGTGGATGGTTATTTAAGGAGGATGGGTTCGCGGGGTTATGGGGCGGATGGGTTGACTTTGAGTAGCTCTTTTCAAAGAGCCAGCACAGATTTGATGGGCCGAATGGTGTCCTTGTGCTGTAAGATTTGATGGTTCTATGACATAGGAGGGAAGCATGGTGTCCATTCAATAGAATCATGTTTAACAATCTGGAATGAATTCCATCAGGAGACAGCATGTAAAAAGTAAATTAGGAAATTATGCAAGTGCTGTTTTTTCAGCCAATAAATTGCAAAGGGTAGCCATCAGTTATTTAATTAATAAAGAATGTTGTACGACTGATTTGCTGATGTCTGTGTGATCTATAGATGGCACGCTTTGGCTTGTGTTGGGACGTCCTCCCGATGTGTAAGGCGCTATTTGTTATTGTTCTGAACAAAAAACTGGAACTTGGTGCTGTGCTCTGTCTGTTCTTTTCTGAAGACTGACTTGCTGCCCTGGTAAAAGAGCAAATTGTGCTGTCTTTTCAAAAGAGTGTCTTGCCTCCGGGTTCATTTTCAAGATGCGAATGCTTTAAAGGAATTCTGAAAAGCTTTAATTTCCGTTTCTGGCTTCTATTGAATCAGCAATCTCATATCATCGGGCTCACTAATAACTGCCAGTCAATTTCTGCAATGCTCTCAACAATAGGTACCATTTTTAAAAAAATCGTCAGATCTAGATTACAAATAAAGTCATATTGTAAAAAAAAGTTATTCAATTTCTTTGGAATGGATTTGTAAAAGGCATACCGATTAGAAGTGACTGGAGCTAGCTATTGGGGAAAAAAGATCTTTGTCAGTTCAGGAGCACCTGATTGCTGGCGAGGCTCTTCTTCCTCTTCTCTCTTTCTCCTGGACAGGATACAAGTAAAGGCTTATTGTCTGACAGGTGATCATTTTCTTGCCTCTAACCTCCAATCGGTTAATTAAAGCCTAGGCAAATTGACACATCTGTGTGTGAAGATATTGTACATATAACGTGATGAAGTCGCCAATTCTATGTTTGAATCTAAAGTGGATCTAATTGTTGTTTAGGATCAGACATGTTGATTGACCATCAAGTTCAGCTGCTGGGAACTATGAATGATATTGTGGTCCAGACAATATCATTCATAGTTTACAGCCTTTACAGTAGGCTGTAAAGAGCAATTTCAGGACAAATAGCAAGGGGCTTTTCTTTACTCCAAGAGGAATGACCAGAACATGTTGCCAGATTGGGTGGTTGAGGACACTGGACTCATTTTAAAAACAGCGTGATAGAGGAATGTATGGTAATGTGGGTGTTCTGGAAGGCTGAGCTCAGATGGACTAAAGGGCCTTCTTCATCCAAACCAGTCTTGTGGTTTGTTAATCCCATGATACTTCCCCTATTTGTCGCTGTGTATTCTAATCCCATTTCCTTGTTCTTTCATATTTAGTTCTATTCCTCAAATGTATCTAATTTGCTTTCAATTAGGTCATTTATATTGTACTAAGTGCACTGTGGAAACTTTGTCCATTCATTATCTCGTTTTAGTTCTTTCAGTTGATTTAGTGAAGAATAGAAATGTTGTAGTTATGTGCTTTTTAAAAAAATGTTCTTGGAATCTAAATTCTATTGATTATGCTAGGACAAGAACGAAAAAAATCACATGCTAAAGATGCTCTGCATGTTTAAGATGTTTTTCCTCGTTGTAGATATGTGAAATTATGGAGTCCTGCAGCTCAGTGGTTAGAGCATGCGCCTTAGACCTGGGTTTGATTTCTGGCAGCGCGAAAACTTGAACATGTTTCCTCACTCCACATGCCTGATAATAATCTCTCAAAAATAAATAAAAATATTAATTTGGTCACTCAATTGATTGTTTGTGGGACACTGCTATGCACAATTGGTTGCCGTGTTTTGCCTACAAAATATACAGTCAATTCATTTTACAGTATATTCTGTGAAGTGTTTTGAGAAGTCTAAAAGACGTGAAAGGCGCTATATCAAATGCAAGGATTATTATTATTGGCTCTCTAATAAAGTTTTTTTGAGATGCCTTTAAAAAGAGCTAGACCAATACTGAAAGGGGGTTAGTTAGAGATTGTAGAAAATTTTAAGATGAACACCAATGGGTGACTGTTTTGAATGAAAACAGCATGATGAGCTGAAAGGCCTGTTCTTGTTCTGAGTATTGTTAATAAAAGTGCTGAGAACCACCTCCTCACAGACCCATATATTATTGTAATCAGAGGATGAGAAACCAACCCATTGAACTTCATTCTCACACGTGTGGTATCTGTTGTGTTTGGGCAGATAGGAATAGAGTTTTGATCATCTATTTACTATATCTAAAAAAATCTCTGATCTAAACAACAACTTTGATTTATGTAGCGCCCTCCACTCCGGATGGCGTCTCAGAGCGCTTCACAGTAGCGGATCCCAGGACCGAGCCAGGGGCAGGGGTAGAAAGGTGACCAAAGGCGCGGTCGAAGAGAAGGTGTCTTGAAACTGGGAAGAGAGGGAGCGAGGCGAAGGGAGTGGGGAAAGGAGTTCCAGAGCCTTGGGGCGTGGTGGCTGAAGGCACGGCCACCAAGGGTGGAGAGGAGGATTCGGGGGACATGGAGGATGCCAGACCCGGTGGAGCAAAGGCAGCGGGTGCTGGTTTGGGGAGAGAGGAGGTCAGGGAGGTAGGGGGGTGCAGAGGAGTGGAGGGACTTGAAAACAAGGGTGAGGATCTGGACTGTGTACAGAAATTCACAGAGCTACTTTGCATACCAATGAAGTACTTTATATGCAAATTCAATCTTGCAAAACTGCCCTCTTGGCTATATTTTGTACCTGCAAAGCACCTTCCCAATACACCAGCTGGTGTGTTTTTATTAGGGAACGGCGATATGGGAATTTTCCGGATATGGATATATCGGTTGGCTCATATCGAGATATACCGAAATATCGATATTTTCAGTTTTTTTCGTACTGCGCATGCGCGCGCGCATCGGAGTGCGCGCGCATTCCGGGTGCGCGCGCATTCGGGGCCTATCTTCTCAGGAGGTAAATATCTTTCTCTCTCTGTGTCTCTCACTCTCTCCATCTCTGTGTTTTTCTGTCTGTGTCTCTCTCCCTCTCTCCTCTCTCACATCCCCCCCCATCTCTATCTATCTGTATATTATCACATCCACCCCGTCTCTCCCCCCCCCCCCCCCCCCCCCCCCCGCCGTCCCTCTCTCGCACCCCCCACCCCCGTCGTCTCTCTCCCCCACCACCCCCCCAGCCGTCTCTCTCTCCCTCCCCCCCCAGCCGTCTCTCTCCCCCTCCCCCCAGCCGTCTCTCTCCCCCTCTCCTCCCGCCCCCCGCCGTCTCTCTCTCCCTCCCCCCCCAGCCGTCTCTCTTCCCCTCCCCCCAGCCGTCTCTCTCCCTCTCTCCTCCCCCCCCCCCAGCCGTCTCTCTCCCCCTCTCCCCCCCAGCCATCTCTCTCCCCCTCTCCCCCCCAGCCATTTCTCTCCCCCTCTCCACCACAGCCGTCTCTCTCCCCTCTCCCCCCCCCCAGCCGTCTATGTCCCCCTCCCTCCAGCTGTCTCTCTCCCCCTCTCCTCCTCCCCCCAGCCATCTCTCTCCCCCTCTCCCCCCCCCAGCCGTCTATCTCCCCCTCTCCACCACAGCCGTCTCTCTCCCCTCTCCCCCCCCCCCAGCCGTCTCTCTCCCCCTCACCCCCCCCCCCCCAGCAGTCTCTCTCCCCCTCACCCCCCCCACCCACAGCCGTCTCTCTCCCCCCACCCCTAGCATACCTGTATATTGTATTCGAGGACTATGAATACAAGATGGCGGCTTTGCACCTCGGTCTGTGCATTGTGTATAGAGATGAGCATTCTGGGTCTTGTTGATTGTGCTCGCATCCCGATTTTTTACCTCGATATATCGTTTTTCGATATATCGATATTTTTAAAATGTCTATATCGGCATATCGATATGAAAATCATATCGGGTTTTAGCGATATACCGATATATCGCCATTCCCTAGTTTTTATAGATTAAGTTGTTGCCTGAATAATACTAATAATACGAGTGATTCCTGACTGTTTTAAAGGGAGCTTCCCTGAAAAAAATCTGTGCATCACCTGTGTGCAGAGAAGGAATACACCTTAAACAACGGAATGGTAATTTTATAATGAAAAATGGAAAAGGCGATATTGTATTTTGTTTTTGATTTCTGTTATACTAGAAATAGATTTATACATGTTCTCAAAAAAAAACTGAGGGACGAGAGGACGGTGATAGCCTGTCTCAGGCCTGCGCACACTAGGATCAGGGACTATGTACAATATATGATCAGGGACAAGCTGACCGTGGCAAAAGCCAGATGGGGCCTGAGCCCGGCAGGCGATCCTACACAAGCCGCTCATGGCACAGCCCACGATTGCACCCAAAACAGACTGAAATAAACAGGAAGGTACAGATGGACTCTCAACATGTAACCAAAGAGCTTCCAGAGAATGTGTATGTACGGTAAACATATGTGCATATGATGCACATCGGGGCTCTGTCCGAACACGGCAGGTTTTGTTGTTGTTGTTAAAATGGTGTGATAGACACAGGGGTGACTCCCGACTGTTTTATAGGGGGCATCTCAAAAAACCCTGTGCATACCCTGTGTGCAGAGAATAAATGTACCAAACAACAGAGTGTATCGGGGTGGGGGGAGGGGAAAAGAAGATATCGTAATTTATTTTAATTTATTTTTAATAAATATATATATTTCTTTAAAAAGCCATTGGCAAATGCTAAACACAAAAGAAAATCAGAGAGTGAATCATTGTGGGGAAGCTTGAGTGTGCCCCTGCGGGAGAAGTGGGTTAAGATGTCCACTGCTCTCTCTCTTGATCCAGCAATTCTCTGCAATTCTCTGAGAGAAGAAAGCAAATAACATTTGTGAATAGCTTCAAAAGAGAGATATCCAGAAGGTAAAGTTTAGTGCACCATCAATACCTCTGAATCCCTTGGAAACAAATAATTAATTCTACTTGAATGGAAAGCTTAACTATCACAGCATTTAATGAATAAATACAGAATTGAATAAATACTTGAAAAAAATATTACTGTGTGACAAAGGAGCAGGGTTGGAATTAGAGTAGAGAGCTCCAGCACAGATACATTGCATTAAATGACATTGACCTATGTTGGAATGTTACATTTGTATAGCATCTCATCATTCCAATTGCAAAATACTTCACAGATAATTAGCCTCTACCTTCCATATCAGAGGCCAGAGTTCGACCTATTGAGCCAAGCTGAAAACTGATACTTGATATTATTTTTGTTCCCACATTAATGTTTAATACTTATTTAAATTTAGGTAAAATTTTCAATGCCAGGTACAATGATGCTCAGGCCAGTTTTAAGTATCCCCTTTTCCTCTGATAAATGAGAAAGTGATCTGGATTCAGTGTGCTTTCTTGTATTTTTTAGGCTAAAAATAGTCACTGAAATTTTAATTGTGAACCTAACTGGAAATGAATTACATGTTTCCTAAATTATCCTCCAAAATCAAATCTATCTGGGGAGCCCATCAAATAAAACACAGTATTTTTTAACATTGGGCCTGTATTAAGCAGTTGCTAGGAGCTGTGGCATTGCCTTGTACGGTGGGAGTAATCACTCTGGAACTGACCTTAATTTCAGGCTCAGCTGATGTGGTTTATACCACGTGTGGTGTGTGTTATAGAGCAAGCATCCCTGAGAGCACCAGTTAACTTTGCAGCAGCCTTAGCATCTTAAATCTTGTAACTGAAAGTTCATACCCAACTAACCTGACCTTAGGCTGTGGATGTCCATGGCTATTTTCATTTCAGAATTATTTTTGGTGGGGGTGGGGGTGGGGTGCTTCTGAAGAGTAAGGTTGGAAAGTAGTACATGTTACAAATGAGCTTAATGGAGACTGTACATTCTGACAGCACACACCTATAATATAATAATAAGAATCCTTGCATTTGATACAGCGCTTTTCATGTCTTCTAGACGTCTCAAAGCTCTCCACAGAATATACCGCAAAGCAAATAGAAAATGTGTGGGCGAATATTGTGGGTGAATCCCACAATTGCGTACAGCAGTGTCCCACAAACAGTCATGAATTGAAAAGACCAATTTTTTTTTTAAGAGGGGTTATTATCAGGCGTATGGAGTAAGGAAACTTGCCAGAGATTTTACCCTGACCTGCCTGGATTCGAACACAGGTCTCTCCACCGAGCTACAGGATCATAACAAATGTTCTGCAGATATCCCACTTTAACTCCACTGATGGAATCGCACAGAATTTGATTGCAAAGCGCTACTGCACAGGACTGTAAAGGCCCCTTTACTAAACTCCTCCAACCTCATTGCATTCTTTTAAAACCCTCTTAAAATATCTTTTAGACCAAGCCTTTGGTGAACATTCTCAAATTTCCCCTTCCTTCCCTTCCTGGTTGGGTGATCCCCTCCAATTGTCTTTGTAACGCTTTAAGATGCCAATAAGATGTGAAAACTGCTGTATCAAATGCAAGGATTAAACTCCCTCACCCCCTTCGCCTCGCTCCCTCTCTTCCTAGTTTCAGATCTCGGCTAAAGACCTTTCTGTTCAACCGAGCCTTCGGTCACCTTTTTCCCCCCTCCCCCTGGCTCGGGATCCGTTATTGTGAAGCGCTCTGAGATGTCCGGCGCGGAGTGCGCTATATAAATCGAAGTTGTGGTTGTAACACAGTAAGACATTCTTGCTGTTTAGGTTCCAGTTGTCTTATTCATGTTACTGAGCTGCTTTACTGGATGTACTTGATTTTTATACCGTGAGGTGGATTTCACAGCACTGGCAGCAGTCATAACGCATGACTTTGTTTTCCAGCTGTGATCGTCCTGATCTCTTGGGAAATGTATCAGCTCATGACACACAAACTCCACTGATGTCCTTTACAGAAAAGGATGGCAGTCACCATTGAAAACATTTAATGGTGAATGAATGACTGAATGAATGGGTACCTTCAAAGAATCCCTGAAAGTCACCTCTCAAGGTTGTCTTGGGTCTTCTTGAAGACGTAGCATTGCTGTTGGTCATTGCCTCTCTGGTGCTAATGCTGTGCTCGTTTCCCCCTACTGCTAGTGCCAAAGTGCCCAAATTTAGCATGGTGATACCCTCTGCTCGTGCTGCACAACATCAGAAAATTGCTCTTCGAAGAATTGAGAGAAATCTTTTGGGCTTATAGATATGAATCCTCTTTTAACTTTAGCACGAGTGAAAATTATAGGCAACAGTAATACTGTTCATTCTTCTTTGCATTCCTGCAAACAGGGGAGGAGAACGATGGTGTATCTACCTGTTATTAATGTCTCCTGGCAGTGTTAAGACTTTAAAATGCATTTCATTTTTGTTTTTTGTAAGTTGTTTTATTATTTTACCCCGCTGTGGTTTCCCAGTAACACTCTCGCCTCTCAGGCAGAGTTGGTTGTAATTTTCATCCAGATTGTGTGAGACTTTGTTTTGTGTAACCTGCCGCTGAGAGGCGAGTGAGTGTGTCATGGGAATGAGTGTGTGTCAGAGCATGAAGTTGGGTGCTTGTCTTGTCTTGAATTGATCCGACTGAATCAGTTTGAAAAGCCTGTAATAATTTGTCATTCACTTCATGGCTGTTAGTGGGACATTCCAGACAGGGTGAAACCTTGGGCAAGTTTCCTTACTGCACACGCCTGACAATAATCCCTCAAATAAACAATAATAAATTGGTCATTTCAATCCATTACTGTTTGTGGGATACTCTAGTGCGCAATTGGCTGCCGCAGTTTGCTCACAAATAAACAGTCAATTTACTTTCCAGTATACAGTATTCTGTCAAGCATTTTGAGAAAACAACAACAAAACTACATTTGTATAGTGCCTTTCGCATCAGGCAGGCATCCCAAAGCGCTGGACAGTCAATGTTTCAGACCGTCTAGAAGACGTGAAAAGTGCTATATCAAACGCAAGGATCATTATTATTATCATGTAGAAATTGGCGACAGCTTTTGCCTGCAAATGTACATTCGCTTTAATGTCTATGAAGCTCTTTGAGCTATCCCCTGAAAGTGATGAGATTATATGCAATGTAAGTACTGTGTTCCTGTTCCATATTATTACTGGCAGCAGGTTCCTGGGTGGGTTACATGATCTCATTTATACTAGCTTTTGTTTTCCAGGTTTGTGGTGCTTGCTGTGGTCCTGTTCGGCCTGACCTACAACCCTCAAGAGACATGTTCACTGAACCTGGTGGACCATGGCAGGGGATACCTGGGCATCCTCGTGGGCTGTATGATATCAGAGGTTGCAATAATCTGGCTGAGTATGCGTGGCAGCATCCTTTACACAGAGCCTCGAGATTCAATGCAGTACATTCTGTACATCCGACTAGGTAAGAGGTGTTGAAATCTGTGCTCAGTGGGAAGCTTTGCATTAAATTTGCTGCCCTACAATGCTGTCAATATCCTGGTACTCATTTTAAGTCTCACAAATTGAATCAACCTTGGTTTTAACAAAGGTGGATTGTTTTGTGTTTTCCTCTTCCACCAATGGATCAAATTAAAATTTTCCTCCTTTACTTTCATTTACCTCCATGACCGTGACCTTTTGTGTTGCTACTGCTCCATCTGTTCTGCTCCACCAGCGGTAGGAAAGGCTTCATTATTTTGTCCCTGCTCTCTGAAATACCATCCCTATGGCAATAACAAAAACTTGCATTTGTATAATGTCTGGGAACGCTTGGCAGTGGGGGAACACAACACTGAGCCGGCGTGTGTGTGGGGTGGGGGTGACAGTAGGCACGGTCGAAGAGGAAGGTATTCAGGCATGACCTGAAGATGGGGAAAGAGGGAGTAAGGCGGAGGGATACAAAAAGTGTGTTCCAGAGTTTGGGCGCGAAGTGGCTGAAAGCGTAGCCACCAATGGTGGAACATAGGCGAACGAGGGACATGCAGAAGGTTATACCTCCACCATTACCTCTACCCTCACTGAGACTCTAATCCACTCATTTATCATGGCCAGACCTTCTCAATGCCAATCTCTGCTTGCTGAATTACCCAACTCTTCCCTTCACAAGGTGCAGACTATTCAGAACTCTGCAACACATTTCCTTTCCCACATACGTTCTGAGAGCCCAACCTCCCCCAGATCTGCTGGTTCCCCATCCCCCAGCAGATTGTCTTGGAGATCCTCATCCTCACCTTTCAATCTTGCCCCACCCTATCTCTGCGACCTTCTCAAACCTTACAAAAACCTGATTGCTTCCTCCACTCTGCGGGCACCAGCCTGCTTCACATCCCCAACCCTACCCGCCCCACCATCGGTGGTCAGGCGTTTAGCCTATCTTCCCACTCCCTGGAACTCTGTCTCGGAGTCTCTATGACTCGCCCTTCCCTTGCCTCCTTCGATGTCCGCCTCAAAACCTCCTTCATTGACCACCTTTGGTCATCTTTTCCCCCAACCCCATCACACTTGGAAATGAACAGTAGGTTTTCATAAAGCAGCGATTCAAATACTGAATGTGTGGCAGCAAATTCCTGGGGATCAGAGATTGTTTTCCAGTTCATTATAACTCTGAACAACGGCAAGATATCCTTAAATTGATACACAATTAAATGTTGTGCTTGGTTTTCAGGCAAATAATTCATTACCATATTGTGTGCTGACTTAACTGCCCTCTCGGTACCATTTATATGTTATCTTTCTTTGGTGGCAAAATCATAACCCAAGCACTTTGTAATTTTGCTTCCTTCTAGCAATCCTTGTGATAGAATTTGCGTATGCAATAATAGGAATCATCTGGTTGGTGCAATACTACCATTCCTGTCATGACAATACAGCAAAGAATGTTACCCTGGGTGAGTACAAAGTTGTGTAAGTACAGTTTCCTGTTGCCTCACTGTCTGAAAGGAAATAAGCAGCCAACTATACATTGTGTGTAGGTGAGAATAACATTTTCTGGGCTGTGCCGGGTAAAGAGAATGCGAGTCACAAGGAAGGTACTGCTCATTGGCATCAGTTCCAAACAGGATATTAGCTGCAGTGAATGCGTTTTGCTTGCAGCCCCGACTGAACAATGTACAGCCTGCCTGCAGTTTGCCACCCAACCAAGAGTTTGAAAACAGTTCATTGTTAGCAAAGTTACCAGGGGGGGAAGAGGACCAAATTGAAATTCACAAGCCGATGATATGCAACAAACTGCTGTTGTTCGTTCCATAATGTGTTGCTAGAAAAGCACAGCGGGCAGTTCACCAACATTAAAAAAAATTACATGTTATTCTGGATATTGGCAATGTTGGCCAGTGTGCGAGCGGCTAACTTCAATTTAGTCAAGACAATGGAATGCTGTGGCTTTGACCACCTGATGTTTTTGATCAGATGGTAACTTGTTACTGGAAAATAGTGTTTTTTTTATCCACAATGAGTGGGCTGAAGTTAACTTTATATTCGCTGGAATTTGTGCAGGCAACGTTTACAGGTGAGGGTAAATTTCTATTTTAATTGCAATCAATTTCCATGGAAAGGGACGAAAGCCATCTCTCCCTTTCCCTCATAATTGCTAAGGATACCAATTGAAAGAATAAAGTTTGCTGACACACAGTTCACATTCGCAAATCATGCTGAACAGTGTTACTGCTCTGATAATAATTATTCAGCAACACTGTACAATTATAATAAGGATCAGGAGAGGAGGTGAAATTAAAATGTCAAACATTCTCCTAAATGTACCATATGTTCAGCCACTGACTCGTGGACTGGGAAGGCGAAACTTGGTGTTCTGCTTTCTTACTGTTTCAGCCAATCTCTTTTAGAATGTTAATTTGGAAGTTATGATTGACATAGATTGAGGCCATTTGCCTCAGCAGTCAGAGCACGCCTCATTCCCATACTCCTTCCAATTCAACAACAACATTACATTTGTATACCGCCTTTCACGTCGAAAGGATGTCCCAAGGTACTGGGAATGTCCCAAGGCACTACGGCTTCTGCGTCACTGAGCTAGGCAGAGCTAAATCAACTGTGGCTTTTTCTCCAGATCACTCTCATTGACTCTTGCTGGAATGCGAGTGAGTGCATTGGGACGTCCCTCCTGATGTGAAAGGCGTTTTGCAAATGTAAAGTAGAGTATCTAGTAGACTATACATGAGTGCTAGTACATCCTATAGTGCCTATTGAAACTCATCATCTAATTCACGCATTGTCACATTGTGCAAGGATGCACTGCACTGAAGAAAATGTAAGGGCAAAAAAATTAGGGAAAAACTAGAATAATAAAACAAACATTTATACAACTGTCAATACTGCAACCTCTTCATTATGTTTTTCCATAGTCTATGTTCAGGCTCTAGTGCCTTCCATCTCAGTGGGGATATAAATGGAGACAAATGGGCGGGCAGATGGACAGACGTGCTGCAGATGTGTTGCAGACATTCACCCTCTGTTTTCACTGGTAATTTGTACCATTTGAGACCTTGCACCACCGTACTCAAAGTCTTATTCTATCTTCTTCACAAATCCAGGAATTGTTGCCTGTAACTGGGTTGTTATTCTAAGTGTCTGCATCACCGTGATGTGCGTTTTTGACCGAACGGGCAGAACGTTTGTGAAACTCCGAGCAACCAAACGACGTCAGCGTAACCTTCGAACCTACAACTTACGGTATGTGGAAACAGATTAAAATGCTCTGAAACACTGAGGCATTAGCTTTTGGTGCACAATAGCAGCTGGTTGGTCAGCATCCGTGGGAAATGAGTATCTAGAACAAGAGTAGGAAGGAAGGAGTTTGGAAACCTGAACAATAACAACAAAATTACATTTGTATAGCGGCTTTCACCACCATCAAACAACACTGTACACGAGTTCCTTGGCTGTGGTTGAGTGTCCAGAGCTTATCTTGGTTTTTAGAGAGGACTGTACATGAACACTTTGAGTCAAGAGGAGGGCCACGGTCTTCTTTCTAGTTCAGTGTGTGTGCATTGTGCAACCTGTTGGCTCTCTTCCTCGTGTATAACAGCTTGCAGGACTTTGTTGACACAAGCCAGTCATTACACTGAACAGTGATTTTATTTTACTTGTAAAGTGTCAATGTGATAACACACGATAAAAAAAAAGCCACATTCGTCTGTGTTGATCTTTGGACTTGTATCTCATTTTCCTTCAGGAGGTACTTTCCCTTGTTGCTCCTCAATAGTTTGTAGTAGTTTTTCGCGCACAATGTTCCACGGAACAGTAAAGCACTTTCTCCCATGTTACGTGATGTTCTCTAATTCTGCAAAGTTAACAGCTGGTTTGGGTAGAATTACAACAACTCTTAATATTTCTAAGTTGACTTACTGAAGGACTGTAGTCTGTTCGCCTTGGCAATCGCTTTGAGCCACAGGAATTTGTTTTTCCTTTTTAATAGCCTTACACACTTCTGTATGCCAAAGGCGTCACCTTATAAACCGCGCATCAAATCTGCATCTAATAAAACCGTCTGGAAACTCTGCCAGTGACAGCTTGCAATGACGTTAGCTAATATCCGAAAAAGGATGTTGTCACTTTTATTGCCTTGATTGATATCTTAAACTACTCTCCAAATGACTGAAGGTTTACTCACATTCAGTATTAATTCTCAGTGCTCCAGCTGTAGCCGCTCTCATCTTTTTAAATCTAATTTTCTATTTGCCCAGTCGCTGTATATTGTGCACAAGTTCCTTGATGTATCTCTACAATCTGTGTAATAGGAAAGAAACGTTTGCAACCTTGTGTTCAAATATACACCCTTACACACTGATGTGTAGCATTGCTGAGTGTTCATAGTAATTAGAGCAATGTTTCATGTAGAATTTCAGTTTTTTTTATTTTGAGTTGATGACAGCTTGGGTGTGTGTTGGAATGGAATGTACACTCCCTCCTTGGAGGACACATCCTGCTTACCTAATTCCAGAAATAATTTTAAAAACAATTCAAAGTTACATTTGTATAGTGCCTTTCATGTCAGGAGGATGTGCCAAGGCACTGGACAAGTCAGGGATTTAGTATTAGGTGCAGGTTGGCAAGGGCAAAGGCTTGGGGACCCCAGATTGTGTGTTGTAATACAGCTGGAGTCTAACCAGCTAAAACTGCCAAGCTTGCCATTTATAGCACTCTCTGGCTAGCTTTCCCGCTGTTTCTGCAGCTTGGATCAACCTAACTGTTAGGGTTTTGATTTGCCCTATTGGGTAGGGCAAACAGGAGCCAAGTGGGAGGATTCATTGCCCTGGTGACTGACTGCCCTTCCAAATCTTGCTGTAGTGTTATCAGCTTTGGGTACCGTAGACCAGCCAGGAACCGGACAACTAAGACTGCCTCAGAGGTTTTGTTAAGCTTATTGCTCAGAAGGGCACATTGTGTGTGCTTGTACTGGTGTTAACTACCCCACTTGTGCTGATTAAAGTGAGCAGTATTCAGTCCTGTGATTGCCCATGAATGTAACTGGTTATTTTCAGAGGCATTAACCCCCCAAAAGCACTTGGGGAGAGAGAGCAGTGTCAGACACCCAGCAATAATCCAGTTCTGAAAAATACTATACTTTGAAATCAGCTGATCACTGGTCTCATTTAATGAATGCAAATCCCTGACTGTCCAGTGCCTTGGGACATCCTCTCAACGTGAAAGGAGTTATTTGTTGTAGTCATTGCAAAATAAATGGAGAGAGCGCCTTGGGATGTCCTCCTGACGTGAAAAGCTCTATACAAGTGTAATTTTGTTGTTGTTGTTGTTGAGAGAACATTCTTAGCTAAGATTTATAAAACCACTTCTCTAGGCATCACATTGTTCTGCTGCATGTTTTTTCTCTCAAGATATACTGCTATTAGAAATGCAGTTTAGATTTGAGACGTCCAGATTTTTACTTGCTAACTCTTCACACTATATTTTGTGTAACCCCTTTTGACACTAGAAGATGGTTTGCTTTTAAGTGTGCTTCAGTGTGGGCGGGCATCAGCTAGATCTCTCCTGGCAGTGAATTCTAGCAGCATTCAGTGAACACGCTACAGTGCATGGTTAGAATGTACTATTTATTCCTATTTTCAAAAGGTATCGAAACAGAAAATGGTTTATCCTTCAGGTAAATCCATGTGCTGTTTATCAATGAACAGACTCAAAAAGGCAATGTCCCAGCCATTAGTTTTCTTTTACTTTCTGTGAAAAGTAATCTCTCTTTCTGACGTGGCCAACTCACACAAAAGGCAAAGGCTGAATTAGAGAAGTAATAGGTTAGAAATTCCTTTTGGATTTAGCAGAGGCTTAGAATAATGTTTTCTTTTCTGTGCCCCCAATTTCTAGATCTAGGACAGAAATCTGTATTAATAGCACATTGTGACCACCAATGAACACAGGCACTGGACTTTGACACGTTAGAGTTAGTGTATTATATATATATATATATTATATCATAGGAAAGGCAAAGCTTCTCAAACCATTAAATTATCTACTGTTGCCTTGGGAATTGTGTTTTAAAAAAATTGCTAATAATTTGTCTTCCACTGTGATTCCATGTTAGTAGCTCTCACATTGGTGAGTTCTAATTACTGAGTAGCGGTGTCATTTAAACAACCTCTACTTCTGTTCCAGATTCTATTTATTAGTTGATCTGATTGGGGCACTAAAATTAACCTCAGTGTCCCTCCCTCCCACCCAACCCAGGCAGGGAGGAGGGTGGGGGTGGAAATGATCGACTGGGGTTTCCACTCCTGAGCTCTCCACAGTCTCCTCTGGTACAAGGCTCACACGTGTTGGCATCGGGTGAGGATAGGATCCAGCTTGACTGCAATGCTATTAAACACATTGACAATCCTCTATCCAAAATCACGCAATAGCTTTGCCAGTTTGGATGAGATACCAAACGTTGCCAATGTCTACAAGTTATAATTCAGTATGGGTAAGAATGTTTGGAGAGTAAGGAAAACATGGGTGGGGGGAGGAGGGGGAAATGTTCAATCATAGAATCATAGAATCTTACAGCACAAAAGGAGGCCATTCGGCCCATCAAGTCTGTGCGGGCTCTTTGAAAACAGCACTTCAATCCCACTCCCCAGTTCTCTCCCTATAACCGCTCAAACCCGTCCCCTACAAATAAACGTCTATCTTTTAAAGGATGTTGAAGGATACTAGGTGATTTACAGAATCTCCACTCTCTGCTGGTTTGAACGGTATGAGATCATGCACTTTAGTACTGAATTAGACTAGTAAGACCACTTAAACATCAGGAATAGATTTACTGCTTTATTAAACAAAAACATCTAAGATTAATATAAAATTCTTATAAAATATTCTAAATGCATATTTTACCGGTCACCCCTGTATTTAGTCTAGTTTCTCTCCTTAATTTATCTTTCATATTCACTATATATTTCAGTTTTCTACTATTAATTTCTCCTATTAAACTTTTATAAATAAATTATCCACTGTCCTTTCCTTTTCCTCTGGCTGGACTTTGTTTTCGTTGCAAGTGGTTTAGTTTGGTTCAAAACCAGCCTGACAGGCCAACAAATCAAAATTGAAAGCAACAACATTACAGTAAAACTTGCATGTCTTATCTTTATAAATCGTATATTCACCCGAATCTCGTATCTGCAGCTTGTGGAGGGAGTTGGCGCTGTCAGTCATGGACGTGATGAAAGCATAGATATGAGTCTTGGCAGCTTGAAGGGAGAGGTGGTGGTGCAGGAAGCCAATGTTGTGGAGGTGGGAGAAAGCTAATTGGGTCAGAGGACAGATGTGGGGTTTCAAGAACAGTTGAGTTTCAAATAAGACTCCCAAGGTTCCGGACTGGCTCCGTGGGGTGGAGTGTGCATCTATGTACAGTAGTTTTATGCTGTTAGCGGCAGAGATGGTAAGATGTTGATGGAAGCCCAAATGGGAGAGTCTCTGTCTTGTTGACATACAGCTGGAGAAGGTTAGCTGTTATTCAGGACTTGATGTCTAATGAACAATCGGTCAGGTCAGCAGTGTTCCTGGATTCAAGAGGGATAGAATTGGGTGTTATGTTCTTTAATTAACAAAACGCAGTGTTGATTCAATCCAATCTTTATTGCAACTTTACAATTCAGCTTCTTTTCAATAACTTCTTTCACTCTCTCTCTCTCCAACTCTCTCATGTCATTATTGCCAGAATCCTTAAGTACCTGTCCAGATAGTTAATTACCACTTATGTTGTTAAAGTTAATATGTAACATTGGGTATCACCTGCATACTTTTGGAAGTTAGATGATATCGCCGAGCGGGAGCTTGTAGATATTAAAGAGGAGAGGACTGAGGATAGAGCCCTGAGGAACACTACACTTGAAATTTTGGGGCTATGAGGATAAGCCATTGGCAGATTGGATGTGGAAATGTTGGAATAGGAAGAATGAAATCAGGAAAGTACCAGAGTCTTGAAGGTGAAGCTGGGAGGAAAGGCGGTGGAGAACGATAGAATAGTCGACAGTGTCAAAGGCAGCAGAGAGATCAAGAAGGATGAAAAGATTGAGAGAGCCCCAGTCACAGGTGGACAGAATGACATTTGTGACTATGACCATAGCAGTCTCAATACTGTGAGGAGGCAGAAGCCGGGTTGGAGGGAATCGTGCAGGAAAGGAAAGAGAGAGGCTAGAAAGCAATTAATTCCAGTACCTTGGAGGGAAAAGGTAAGTTAGAGATGGAAAACTAATTAGGGAAGATGAGAAAAGATTTTTGAGGGGTGGGTAATGACAGCTGCTTTGAAGGGGAATTCTGGCAGTGGACAAAAAGAGGTTTAGCTGGGAGCATGGGGTGGGGTACAAGGAGATGGAGCCTGAAACTGAAGAGAGGAATGGGATCGAGGGATCGCATGGTGGGTTCATTCAGCAGATGATGAATGAGAGAGAAGAGGGAGAGATGGGATTGAAGGTGTGGACAGAAGGATGGGAGGCGGGTGGTGGTATCAAGGGCAGACACAGCGGAGCAGATCCTCTCAATTTTAGTCTTTCCATCACGGAATTGGAACTGTGAAAATGAAGACACGAGCAAAGAGAGGGTGCTGATCAACATACAAATAGCGGCACTCCGAGGCTTAAAGATGGGGCTGGTAAATGACATCTTGGCTGTGGTTTCAGAAATCATTGTTGCTGGTATAATCGAATCAACAATTTTAAAGGTCACCAATCTTACTTGACTGCACCATGTCAAGCGTAATATCAAATGAATAATTGAGAACAGGAGATGTAATGTGGGCTGACCATCTGTAAGGACCACCTCCATTTAGTTTGATTGGAGACAGTTATCGATGGGTTCCACGGTATTTGGGGAATCGATCCGGCTCACGGACCAGGAAATCAATAAAGACGGACTGTTCATATACTGAAATTTATTCATTAAAAGTTTTTTTAAATTCATACAGTGGTTTATAATGCTACGAGGAAAGTGGTGGAAAACATTAGTTAACAATACTATAATAATATGTATTGGTTAAGAGCTGGAATAATAAACTACAAGCGTTTTGAGGTACTTAGCTGTATCCCTGTTGATGTTATTTAAGTTCCGTTGCTCCTTCGAACTCTGTAACGGTTCCCTATGTTATTGAACACCAACCTTAATCTAATTCCCTCACACTGTCAGGCACCCAACCGTGTCATTAGTTCTCACTGTGTGAGTGAATGTATTCAGCAGAAATCAGCAGATGTCATGTAAAAAAATGTCGACAAGTATTGATGGTGACTCCCCTGAAACCCAATAAACCCAATTACTGTTTTCCAAAGTTCCAAAAGTCTTTTTTGCTTTTAATTCAGCCATCGCCTGGAGGAAGAACAGGCCAGCAGCTGGTCAAGAAGATTGAAATTCTTTCTTTGCTGTACCCGTGCACAAGACTCCCAATCTGTAAGTATAATGGGGCACTTTCCTGTCTTACCCATCAAAGCACATCACCAGACTGCAGACGTGTAATTGTTATACAATGGCTTTCATATCAGGTGGATGACTGGAAGTTCCATCTCCATGTTTTATTTATTTAGAGGGTAATATAACTGCGATCCTACGGCTGAAATCTGACCGAGAAGATAGATGATCTAAACCTCATTGAGAAGTTTGCAATTAATCTTGTGAGCCTTGGGGTGGGAGAGTTTGGACTTTTTTATATAGTACAGGTATATCCTGGCATGTTGCAGGGGAATGGAGGAGAGAATTATCCTTTGGGGATTTTTTGCTGAGGGTAGGATCAGGTGAATGTTGCCACCTGATTCCAATGATCCATTGAAAAATACATTATTTGATAATTTTTGTGTACATTAAGGTCAGGCAGGCATCCTGGTTTACACACACACGCACACACGCACACACACATACACAGACCACACATGAGAGAGGGAGCGAGAGAGGTATAAAAGAAAGAGAGTTATAGGACCTCTCTGAGAATGAGGTGCATTTGCTACTAAGGTCAGCAAATTGAATTTTGAAGAATCAACATCGACTTGCATTTATGCAGCGCCCTTCACGCGGGATAGCGTCCCAGAACGCTTGACAGTGACGGAGGCTGACCCCGAACCAGGGGGAGAGGGAGGGGAGTGGAGACCGTAAACACGACCAATAGCACCTCAGAATAGATGTCTAGAAGATGTGAAAAGCGCTAGAGCAATTTCAAGGATTATTATTGCCATACTGCACCATTCTGCTAGTTTCCATTTCCCACTCAGAGCTAGACCGCCACTTTCAGAGCTGAATAGGCTTGTGTGGTGTCACTATTCACACTGGGAACCCTATTGGGGTGATCCCCAAATCACTTTGTCTAGGCCCTTACAACCAATAAAGTGAAAAGAGTATGTGACTATACAATATACAGTGTATTGTTGCCTGGGCAAGATGGAGAGAGTTTCATTATTTTTTGTTATCCTCCTTTTGCTGAAGATAGGGTCAGGTGAATGTTAGGGTTGGCATGTTCCAACAAGTGGCTGTTTGAGATTGACGTGGAATGCTGTCAGAACATATTGTGTGTTGATTGAAAAGATCCACAGTTGGTCAGAAATGTCTGTGGTTGGGTATCATCTCTCTCCATCTTGCTCTATCCGTTTTGTCCACTAAATATACAGTCAATTCATTTAACGGTATATATTTTGTGTCTCGAAGACATGATAAGACACTGTATCAAATGCAAGCATTATCATTATGCCACTCCCTCTCTCTCTCGCTTCACTCTCTCTCTCTCACTCCATCTCTCGTGTATATAGGGATCACAAGCAACAAGGGATTCATCTTTATCCCTCCAGCTAGGACACGCTGTGATCTCTTTCATGCAACCTCTGAACCACATTATGTTGAACACATTGCTGACTATCATGGTATGAGTAGGTGAGATAAAACTCTATTTAGACCGCACGATCCACGAAAGAATTGGAAATCTGACCATCTCTCTAATCTATTGTGGAGGACAA
This sequence comes from Hydrolagus colliei, assembly GCA_035084275.1. Classification (NCBI taxonomy): domain Eukaryota; kingdom Metazoa; phylum Chordata; class Chondrichthyes; order Chimaeriformes; family Chimaeridae; genus Hydrolagus; species Hydrolagus colliei. The sequence goes on along the minus strand of CM068757.1, from coordinate 10,972,261 downwards.
CACTTTTTTTTAATGTTGTGAAGGTGTATGCGACTGTATGTGAGACAGTAAATTGGGAGAAGCAATTAGGTGTGCTTTTCCAAATCTTTACTGCTCCTGCAATTAAACCCCCCCAAAATAGCATTTGTTGTGATTAGAATAAAATTGAACCGGCACTTAATGTTTGTCATGGAAACAGCAGAGAGTCATTTGGAATCAGGCAGTCACAGAGGTGGTGATTAACATGGTTTCTAGCAACGCCGTTTGTTTGTATATCCTCTTATATTTCAGTGAGGCTTGAAAGAATTTCACATGATCATATATTTATATGTGTCTACCCGTGTTTGGAAATTTGTACACAAATGTGCACGCGTGTGTGTGTGTGTGCGCGTGGTGTGTGTGTGCCCATGCAGTGTGCAAATGGGATGGCTTGCAACTGCTGATTTCTTCAGAACGTTTGCATTTGGCACTGTTTTGCGAAATCCTAAGCTATTATTAAATATGAGGTTTCGTAAACTCTGCAAGAGAGGAACAAATCCTGCTGCAGGCACAGCTTCAGCTGCACATAACCCCCGCGGATCCTGGTTACAGCCCATGCACAATGAGACACACTGCAGCAGTGTCAACCTCTCACCTCACTCCAGAGCTTTGAAAGCTTCGCAGTGCAATCTATAGCAGCATTCAGCTTGTTTTTACATTGCACCACCAGCAGTAATCTAACATGTCTATAAACCGTGCTGTTTATACTTTTGTTTATATCTTCATTTAATCTCCTGTCCCAAAGTTCGGTGAGGGACATAGATCCTGTTGAGGAAGAGAGGAAGTGCTCATCATGCCTGTTCTGCCTGCCATTTTATTGACCAAGGCTGAACATTTAATCTAATATTCCTGCCCTTTTTTCCATTTCCCATAAAATTCAACTCTCCAGGCATCTTCTTTGTAAACATTGGGTAACAGTTTTTCTGCCTTGCTTCAGAATCCACACGAACAAGTAGAAACCTAGGCAGTAAGATGGAGAGCCTTAACCTTCTATAGAGAGTTTCTCTGTTATATACAAAATATAATACATTCTGTTAATGCCAGGAGGATTGGGTGGGAGATGGAGAGAGAGAAGAAGGTGGCTGCTTCCGTTCTATAGTTCTCGACAGTAGTGCTGATCCCAGTGCAATATACATCTTAATGGTTATCTCTAATTCTAGGTAAAGGTATTACCTTCAGCCGGTTAGTGTGTTGTATTCACATGAGTAAAAGTGTCCAACAAAGAATGAGATGTGTTTGCTGGTAAGGTCAACATCAAAGACAAGTTAAACTTGTATAGCTTCCTTCAAGTAGGAAAGACACCCCAGGGCACTGGTTTGACCACTTTATTTTTTATTAGAATCATTTCCTTCCTATATCCAGTCAAGAAACACCCTGCGACTGATGTTGAAAAGTGTCAGTGAAATATTGCTTAGCAATTTTGTTATGTAGCAGTCCATAATTTAGTGACTAGATCCTGTCAAAATAAAGCAGAATGTCCCTTGTCAGCAGATTACTAAACTAGTTTGGATTATGAAAGACCCATTTGATCTTATCCTTCCACAATATCCGTTCTTCCATCGCAACATCAAGCTGATTTTTAAATTAATCCAGTGTTCTCTTTACCTCGCTCATCGTTTTTGACAACCGTCTAGGTAAAAAAAGTGTCTTAATATCTGTCCTGAATTGCCTTTTGCAATACTGAATCCTGAACCCATGTCCCCTTGTTCTGTTGACTTGATACTTCCTGAAGTCTTGTTCTGAGTTTACAGTTTCAATCCCATTAAAAGAATTTATACACCTCGATAAAGTTCCCTTGGAGAGGTCTCTCGAGACTGTCAACTAAAACTGCTAACTCTTTCAGCTTCCCTCTTGGCAGCTTCTGACCCATCCTAGGCGTACACCTGTTTCCTATTCGTATTTCCTACATGTAGAACCTTGCATTTATCTGTATTAAACTTCACAGTGTTATTACTATTATAATAGTGATTCATGTCCCCTCCAACCCCTAATACAGTAAAAGCACGTTTATCCGGCACCCTCGGGACCTGGCCAATGCCGGCTAAAGCGCGTGCTGGATATTTCGGCCGAAAATGCCCCCCAATTTTTTTTTTTAATTCGATGCATTTTTCCGGATAAATTCTGCTTAATCGACTGCGGACTTTTTTTTGCGATGCCGGTTATACAGAAGTTACGGTTGATCGGGTGCCGGCTAAACGGGCTTTTACTATAATATATTACAATAAATATTATTTGTTATAATGTATTATATTTTAAATATAGTATATTATTACATACTTCAGGGGGAATCTCAAAGCGTTTCACTCAACGTGCAGTGACTGTGTTCTGTGGGCAATGCAGCAGCAGTAAGGTTTGGAGTGACTTCCATATGAAGACAGATCAGTGAACTGAGTAGCCTACTCCTCTCTGTTAATATCTAAGAAGTTGTTTAACAACAACTTGCATTTATATAGAACCCTCCACACAGGGTAGCATCTCTGAGCGTTTAACACAGTGTTGATTGCCCTCAGTCTCTGTAATGATGTTATACTTAGCCCAGCTCTGCCTCTGTTCTCCAGGATGCCTATTCTGAAGTTGCCTTTCTTTTTGCCGAATTTTTCCGAGACTTGGACATCGTGCCATCGGACATCATCGCTGGCCTGGTACTGCTACGGCAGCGACAGAGAACTAAACGAAATGTCGTCTTGGACGAGGTGAGCAGAAGCTTTTTGCGCTTTGTTTCTCTTGTCATAGTCGAGACATATCTCGACTCTCTCACGCCTGTCCCTCTGTTTTATTCTCTTCTAAAGGCACTGACTGATGCTGGGGAGGGGGTGGCAGTGGAGAGGGAATCATGTGAAATCTCTGCTGATTACAGAACGTCTGAGTAATTCCTCTCTCTTTTTTTTGCCATGCAGGCAAACAACGACATTCTGGCCTTTTTATCAGGAATCCCAGTGACGAGAAATACAAAGTACCTGGATCTGAAGAACTCCGTGAGTGTGGCTCTCTGTTAAACCTGCTCAGATCTGACAGGGAGCTGGCCCCGGGCTTTGATGAGACCTGAATCTCACAAAATGTCGTTCTATAGAAGTGAATTATTGAACTGCAGCCTTCTCTTTGGCTGCCATTAATGTAGGATGAAAGTCTGAGTTGTGAGAGAGCACACAATGATTATTCGCTCTCTTTGCTAAGGCTGTTACATGGCATTCCAGCATGTTTTGTGTGGCAATGTAGACATGACTTGAGCCGAGCCAACTAGGTTCTGTGGCTGTGTGTTTAATACAGTTCTGAAACACAAGAGTCACTAACAGGGGCAAATCTAACGTGTTGCTAGGGTAACAGATTTCTCTGATACAGGAGTTGACTCCTGTGGAATCTGCTTCATCAGAGCCAGCACTTGCAGCAACAACAACAGCAAAATTACACTTGTATAATGCCTTTCACGTCCCAAGCCAGTGAACTTGAATTAAGGCAATATGATACATTCTTTATCGCTCATAGATTATAATTGCTGTCATGATGTACAGAGGAGGAATGAAGTTTACTTTGTAATTTCTCCATTAACTAAAAAGAAGAAGAATCCTGGCATTTGATGTAGCCTTTATCACGTCAAGACATCTCAAAGATTAAGCAATCCACTGTGATCTGCTTTTTTGCTCACTCAGCAGATCTCAATGGATTGTACAGATGGACTGGAACTACAGTAACAAGTATATTCTCTCTTCCAACAAAGGGATATACTGCTCAGTATAGTGGCTTGGTTGAGCCTGCTTGAGTCGTCAAAGCAATGCCTCATCCCACAGGCTCAAGGATGGTTCGTTGACCTGGGAGACTGAGGGAATGAGAACAAAAAATTAAGATGACAGCAGAATTTTTATCAAAATGTCCATTTAAAATGCATTGCTGAAGACTTGATGCTATAATGAGATTGCATCAAAACATGCGAAAATGGCAAAAATGCCATCTTAAAATGTAATGTGCTGCTCATCTTGCTCTTATCAGGCCGTGCTTTAGCAACAGGACAGTCACCTTTAGTAAAAGCTGCATTTGTCTCTCAATTATACAAATTTTTTTTTGGTCAGCCGTGTGTCTGACACATATGGAAACCCATCACTGTGCTTACATGTATCTAAACCAAACTGAGAATTCCATGCATCCCAACCCACATGGAAATCCCTGAGATAGATTGTTAGAATGGAATGTGCACTATCTCCCTGCAGGGACGCTTCCTGTTTCCTTGATTCCAGAAAGTATCAGGCACAGGTTGGCAACAGCCAAGGCCTGGGGACTCCAGGGTGTGTTTTGGGGGTAACTGCAGGAGTCTAACCAGCTCTAAAACCGCATAGCTTGTCATTGATATCACTGCCCAGGAAGCTTTCCTGCTGCTTTTCCAGCTAGGACTATCCTACCCATCAGAGCTTTGGCTTTCAGTGTTAATAACAGGAGCTGAGTGAGGTGACCCCCCCCCCCACCCCCCCACCCCGCCCCCAGTCTACCCTTCTGGTCTACTCTTCCCAGTCCTGTTGATGAGCCAGGCTGTCATCAGCAATGCCCCGGAATACTGGTGGACTCACCTGGTTCAGGAACTTAAGAACATAAGAATTAGATGCAGGAGTAGGCCATTCAGCCCCTCGAGCCTGCCCCGCCATTCAATAAGATCATGGCTGATCTATTGTAGCTCCACCTACTCGCCTTATCACCATATCCCTTAATCCCTTTAATCCATAAGAAATCTAGTCTTGAATATGTTCAAGGACTGAGCGTCCACAGCCCTTTGGGGTAGAGAATTCCATAAATTCACTACCCTCTGAGTGAAGAAAGTTTTCTCAACTCAGTGCAAAAGGGCTGACCCCTAATCTTCAGACTGTGACCCCTGGTTACAGTTTCTCCAACCAGGGGAAACAGTCTCCCACTATCTACTCTGTCTTGCTCCTTAATAATCTTATAGGTTTCGAGGAACTGGGAGTGCCGCAGAGCGCTGACTCGATTCTGACATTCCATTGCCAAACATGTCACCAAGGATGAAGGTGAAGCTTCCCTATCAAATATAATAGGTTCAAACTTTTTCCTGATTCTACGCAGGGAGATTTCCATGTTCAGCTTTTTTTGTGGGGTCTCAATTGTTTTACATAAGCATTACGTATATGATAAAGTCACACAGTATGTGGGTTTGTGTGATTTGTGCTTTAACTTGTGGGTTGAAGATATGGATCTGGAATTTGTGTTGAGCTGTGGAATGGCGTCCTCTGCTGGAAGAGGGACCAAACAACCAGCAGCTGTCCAAGGTATATGAACCTCATTCGGAGTGGAGTTATATTGCTAAAATGCCTCTTGATACGTCTGGGTAACCACATAATTCACTAGTCATGCATCAGTTTGGAAGTCTCACAAATTAGATGCCATGAAATGTAACTTCTGTGCACAGCACACCAGATTCGGCGAATCATCAGGAAAACAAAATCACATTTTGAATAAAAGTATGCAGATTGCTTCAATAAACAAGGTTATGTCTCATCCAAGGTTAAAGGTGAGCCCAAGTCTTTCTCACCCTGAGCAATGAAAACGTAAAGAGGAGGATTTCACGCTGGAATTAGAATGCTGTGTGCTGGGAGTGAGTGAGGAAGAAATGTAATGCCTCAAACTGGTTTTTCATGTGAAAGCTTTGTGTCCGATAATTGCAGTTACCTAAGATGTTTGTAAATCATGGGCATTTTGCCCACAATATATGCAGTCAGTTCACTTTACAGAATGCTCTGTGAAGTGCTTTGAGACGTCTCGAAGATGTGATAAGGTGCTATATCAAATGTGAGGATTATTATTAATATTATTATTATATTCAATTCCCTATGAAAGATGACCTGCCCTTTAGCTGGTACTAGTCTGCGGGGATACAGTGGTTTTTCTTTATGTTTTCTTTTTCAGCAAGAGATGTACATGTACAAGGAGACATGCTACTACATGCACTTTGCATTGGCTGCCTACGGCTGGCCTATGTACTTAATGCGAAACCCAACCTGTGGACTCTGCAAACTGGCCAGCTCCTGTTCGTGAGTACAATTCCCCATTTAAGAGCTGGAGGACATGGGGTATTACACGCCCCACCTGGAGAAAGTGGATTAATTTTAGAGTAATGATTTTTATTGGATTCATCGTAAATCCTCTTAGCCTCTGTTATCTGATAAGAGCTTAAAATGAGCTCAGGGCCATCTCAGTCCAGCACCCACTGGCTTCACACACAGCTCAGCCGAGAGCTGGTTGGATAGTGGTGCAGATGTATTAGATTGCTGATTTACGTATTAGATTGTTTTGAAAGTGGTCCTGATAGTGATCATTATATTGCTGCAATCCACATTTTTATTGTAGAGTTGAGGGAGTGACATTAATGAGGAAAGTACTGTGTAGCGAGTTCGCAAAGTCCTCTTACCCCCTGTTACAAAACAGTGATGTGAGATTATAGAGGAGCTGAAACAAGATGTCACAGATGCATTTCACCCCCGACACTCCATCCATGCTTAAGATGTCACACTCAACATGGCGATGGATCATTATCTGCCCTGAAAATGATGGCGGTCACTCACACCCATCCTCTGGACATCGAAATACAGTTAAACACTTGGTTTGAGCATAACCAAGTATTACTTCTAGATACAATTGTGAACATCGTTCCACGTGTTTTGGTTGTTGGTCAGTCCATTGTGTAAAACAAAACGTGGGGGCAACCAGGACTTTGTGGGGAGCTGTGATCAGATGCGGCTGAGTGATTAATGAGGTAAAAATGGGATTAAAAATGATGTGCCACTGGACTGGTAAGGGAAGCGCCTGCGCATTGCTGTGCACCATCTCTTTGTGTCAGTTTGATTGAACGGCCTCTGATTTAGACATGGCTGTAGAATTGATAAATGGGATGATAAAGAGCAATAAAACCAAATCCTCGTTGTAACCATGCCGCTATCCTCTCCTGTTTCCCAGGTGCTGCTGCTTTTGCATCCCCCGACCCAGGTATGCTCCGAGTGTGACTGTAGAGGAGGACAACTGCTGTAGCTGCAATGTCATTGCCATTAAGAGACACTTTGTGGATGAAAACATGCCGTCTGTAGACATTGTATATACGTCTTGCCACGATGCGGTATGTTGCTCTGCCTTCTCCTGATGTGAAATGCGCTATACAAGTGTAATTTTGTTGTTGTTATGTTGCTCTGGAGTTAATATTTGAGGGTCTTGTACCAAGGTTTTTACTGAGTGTCCCAATTCTTACCTAACAGTTATATAGTGGGACATGTAGCTACTTATGATATAATCCTACCCGATTATGTTGACATTGTGGTAACAGAGCAGATTTTGGCAACATAAGCGGGATTTGACACAACCGAACGAACCAAATGTGGTCAGTCACCCATCGGCAAGCGAGATGCGCAGGGAGGGAGTTGTAGTCTGGATGCACACTGAGTGAAACTCCAAGCCAGACTGTGTGTACACCACATGCCCCAAAGCTTAAGTGGAGTTGTTTCAGCGCTTTGTTCTGATTGTTGATGTACAAGGGAATACATTATATTATAAGTATATTCTGTGAAGCGCTTTGAGATGTTTCAACAACACAATGTGGCGCTATATCAGATGCAAGGATTATTATCAAGTGCACGTCGCGAGAGCCTGGGGCAGCGCGGGGAAGCAAGTGCTAAAACAACCTGCCTGTCAATATAAGCGATAATACCACAAAGTAATTAATGCTGTTAGGGACTTGGAAATATAGTCGCTATTAGCATTCCGGAATTTATGTCAACAACGACATACACAGTAAATTTAACCTGTTCCTGTATGATTTTTTTATTGATGTCTCTGGGATGTCTATATAATCTGGTTCGAAATAACTGGGTGGCACTGCACTAGGCTAATATAGCCGAGGATCTGTGACATTATATTTACTGGAGAACAAAACTGGTTTAAACTTCTGCAAGGTTCCACGATTCTAGCATAGCCTGTAATGTATATTCCCTGACAGCTGTTGTGCCAGACATCTGTATTAATGTACATTCCATGTTTCCTTTTGCATTCACTGTCGTGCTTTTTTCATTCCACATTATACTATTGCTTCCCCGGCAATAATCCTGATTGAAGCAGGCGTCTGTCTGACACAAGGACACATTGTACTGAGATACTGAATTGTTCCATTTATTAATTGGAGGCAACAGGTTAATCGGTTAAAGGTGGAAGAAATGCACCTCTCAATTTGTAGGTGTGTTAGATTCGGAAGAAATTGTTTTTTTTCTCAAAGAAACGATCTTCAGTCATCACAGAGTTTTATGATCTTTTTATTCAGTACTACATCCCAGTTATAGTACAGGCACTCCTCTTGTGATTCGAATAGTTACTTGTTAGTTCGAACCGTTGAATCTTGGAGGATTCAACACATATATACTCAGTTTGCTTTCTTTGTCCTACAGGACCCAATCAGTTAAGACAGTATTGCCCAACCAACATGCCCATATTAGGAGCGTTATCCAATGGTCATACACACTTGTTATCTTTCTACACTACAAAGTTATCTGATCCAATGGTCACACACACTTGTTATCTTTCTGCACTACAAAGTTATCTGATCCAATGGTCACACACACTTGTTATATTTCTACAATACATAGTTATCTGGTCTAAATCAGTCTAAACTGCCAGATAAACACAAACGTGTTGTTACAGAGTCACACACAACTGCTACATTCCAACAAGGTGTCAACAACAACAAAATTACATTTGTATAGCGCCTTTCACGTTGGGAGGACTTCCCAAGCTGCTAGTACTACCTGGTGTCTTACCTAGTGTAGATCCTATGAATATGACTGTGTCAGAATGTGACACCTAGAGTGTATCGGCTGCAATACTGGCTCAAATTCAACCATATGAACAGTTATTATTAACCAAAGTGAGCTTAATTTGCTCTAGTAATAATAATATTTTTATGGTTATGGCATTTTTAATCCATTAACTATGAATTATAATATATAATCAGCTGTGCAATTGACCCAGCATCTTTCACACCATTAGTCAGTCTCAAAACAGCTTTACAGGATCTGTCTGAATTTTTAGATACATGACCCACATGCTCCATCAAATATGAGCGGATTGTTTCCCAATCATCAGAACTTTGTAAATGAGTGTTTGATTGAGGTCCTGCTTGTGATTCAGGAGACTGGATGGAACTTATTCATTTAATTACATTTGCTGGTGGGATACTGAACCAGCCCAAAAGATAGCTCTGCTTGCATGACATGTGGGTGCCACTTATGCTGGAGATGAGCTCATCTCAGGCTCATCTCAGACAACAGCTGCCAGACGCACTGACAGGCATAGAAAGTAAAGTGAGAAACTCAGTCTGTAATCTATTGGCAATGGTGAACTCATTTATTTTATATTTCAGCTTTCACCTTCTGGTGAAAAAAGATAAATGTGCCTCAGTGGTTTGTTAAAGCCGGCTGGATTAGGGGCGTTTTTCGAGATTCTTTACGTTTTTGGGAAATGTCATCCCTTTGGAATAAACCTGTGTCTGTTGGCCATGGTTTTGATTCATTTTAATTTCGTGTTTCCAGGTGTTTGAAACTCCGTTCTATGTTGCCGTGGACCATGATAAAAAGAAGGTGGTGATCAGTATCCGGGGAACACTTTCACCAAAGGTGAGGAATTGCGGCAGTGCTGTCTGTATTGCCTGATTCTATGTGGAGTAACTCACAGCTGTTGATTGCTCTTCTGCAGGGTAGAAAATCTCTGCTCTGTGACAAAGATCTGACTTCAACATATGGCCTATCTTAACGCAAGGAGTAGAACAGCATAACAACAACAGCAAATCACATTTGCATTCCGCCTTCCACGTCGGGAAGATGTCAAAGGGATTGGATAGTCAAGGATTTGGACCAGAGCAGAGTATTGATCTCAGGCGGGGTGGAGGGTAGGCAGGCGACCGAAGGCGGTCTTGAAGCAGGCCCTGAAGGGTAAAAGGGAGGGAGTGAGCTAAAAGGACTGGGATGGAGGGTAGCGGCAGAGAGGCTGAAGGCCCAACCGCTGATGGTGGGTAGGGCATGCAGGGGACATGGAGCAGGCTGGAGCTGGCCGAGTGGAGTGAACGGACAGGTCGATATGGAGTTAACAGGTCACAAAGGTAGGGAAGAGCAAAGCTTTGGAGGGCTTTGAAGGTGAGGACAAGGATGTTGAACTCTTATCCTCTAAAGGATGATATAACCATAGAGCACAGGCTGTTATGTCCAGCAGGATGCCCCTCTACAATGAACATGTTTGATTGAAGGTCACTTAGTATAGCCATTTATGCCTTTACACATGATTAGAAACACACACCTAATACCTGCACAGCCAGACCCTTTTTAAAAAAATCTCTCTAACATGCAGAGTGTGGCAATCTGGCTTAGTTGGTCAGAAGTTTGTGGGTTTACGCCCAGTGACGGGACATGGAAATCATAGTCTGACACTCAAGTGCCATTGCTGGGGTGTGCTATGTTGTTGGAGATACCGTCCTTCGGATGAGATGTCAAATATGTTCAGGTGGATGTTAAAGATCCTTTGGCACGACTCGAACAATGAACAGAGTTACTTCTGGATGATCCTGGCCAACAGTCTTACAGAAAACAAATTGGTCACTCACTTCATGGTTGTTTATAGGACATTGCTGTGTGTAAATGGGCTGCTACAGCTGCGTACAAATGCACAGCTACTTTCCAGAAGCCATTTGAGGCATTATTATTGTTATACAGTCTGTTAGACTTTTCAGCTGTTTTTGTGGAGAACAGCTAATTTGCACTTTCTCTCTCTCTCTCTGTCTTCACTCCCACTCAAAACACCTACTATCACCCCGGCACGTATCTAAACAGTCATATTCAAGATTGAAACCGGGACCTTCCTAGTTTGCATTCCTCCCGCTAACTAATCTCTCACAACTGGCTCATAATGAACACATGTTGATTGTTGTCTGTTTGTGGTTTGACCGACAGGATGCCTTGACTGACCTGACAGGAGATGCTGAGCGGTTACCAGTGGAGGGACACCATGGGACCTGGATGGGACACAAGGTAACTGCGTCCTAGATGAGGTGTGATGGGATGTTCTTCACCTCTTGGCGATCGATATTCAGCAACAAGACATGTTTCAGTGGTACTTGAGGATGTGACAGCTAAATTAGATCATGAATGATCCTTATCTTTGGCAGAGGAATGCGAAACAAGAGGAAACAATATTAAAATGATGGCTAAAATAGAATAAAAGGAAACCATTCTTCACACCATGGGTTGTGGGAATGTGAACACGCTTCCCAGAGAGGCAGAATTAATTGGGATATTTAACAAGGAAAATAGGTGGATACTTGGAAAGCAAGGGTGTTATGGGATGTGGAGAAAAGGCAGGGAAGTGGCATCATGATAAATGAAGTGGTTAGAAAGTGTTGTATCACATCATCAGGCAACTAGTTTCCGATGTAAACCTGTGGCTTAAAGTGAAATCTTTTTCAATATAAGTGATGATCACTTTACAGGGCATGGTGCTGTCTGCTGAGTATATTAAGAAGAAACTGGAACAGGAGATGATTCTATCCCAAGCATTTGGCCGAGACCTGGTATGTTACCACTGATGACATTAAGCTCTTCATTTTCCTAGAATACCCTACTGTAGTTCCTTATGTTCACAGTTGAGTTATTTTTGACAGAAATCCACATATGTACTTTTAATCCAAGCTTCGAATTCCAGAATGTTTTGCCCTCTCCTGAATCAATTTGTCACAAAGCATACAGTCAGTTCACTCTACAGTATATTCCGTGAAGCGCTTTGAGACCTCTTGAAGATGTGATAATGCGAGGATTATTCTTATGCACAGTATATAGCGCTTAGGGGCTAATGTCACAAAGGACATTACAGTACACTGTTGGACACTGCAGACCAGAGTGTGGGGAAGCCAGGAGGTGAATCTAGGCAGATTTGAAGAGGAAGATTCTATTGGAGTGTCACCCCAGACTACGAGCTCCAAGCCCCAATTTGAACCCACAAACCCCTGACTCCAAAGCAAAAACATTACCAGCTGAGCCAGGCTGACACCTGATGATTGTTATGACAAATGTTATTGAAGAGCAGTCATGCGGTATTGACATCAGTGAACTGAGGCTGTTTAATGATGGTCTGTGAATGTGGGAGCTGTGTATCTGCGTTGAGTATCTTCAACGTGTGGAGACAGTGATTGGCAAGGGCATTCATTCTGAATCGATCTTCTCACTCCGAATATCTGTGCTCGGAAGTTCCATTTCTTCCAGCAGTGTAAACTGTCCAGCAGTTTAATTAATGTTTTAAACGGAAGACATTCCGCTTGTGGCATTGTGGTACTGCTAGACAAGGAAAATAATAATGATCCTTGCAGTTGATGCATTTTAATGTTGGGAGGAAGCCTCAAAGTGTTTCACAAAGTACACTGTAACAGTTCTGTGCACTGTAAAGTGCAGTTTCTGAGTGAAACAACTGCTTGTAACTCACTCAGAACTTCTAACATCACTGCCAACAATAATAAATAATATTAATCCTTACATTTGATATTCACGTCTCCTAGACGTCTCAAAATGCTTCACAGAATATACTGTAAAGTGAATTGATGGTACATTTGTGGGACAAATGCGGCAGTGAGCAATGAGGGAACAACAAGTGATAAGGAAAGACTGACATATTTTCGCTTGTTTCCCATGCTTATCCTATATAAACCTGTAGGGCAAAGGGACCAAACATTATGGATTAATGGTGGTTGGACATTCTTTGGGAGCAGGAACAGCAGCTATTCTCTCCTTTCTGCTCAGACCTCATTACCCTACTCTCCAGTGCTTTGCCTACTCTCCCCCTGGAGGACTTCTCAGGTAAGTACAAATTTGTGAAGATACACGTGATTGTACCAAACATTAACTGCTGTACACAGACACTCTTAATAAATCGGGTTATAAAAAAAACCTCTCCATAAGAGTTACAAAGCAACATTGCCGTATCATCCAGCATAGGGAACATTGTTTTGATGGACAGGCAGTTCTACTATTTGGCTCTGCCAGAGGTTTCTGTGAGTAGAGGTTAGGTGTGGTAGTAGCCACTTAAAGGGAATATTGGTTAAAGAGTGGATATGGTTAATTGAGCCAACAAATTAATTTCTACAACTCTTCAATGAGAAATTTCTTAGTTGAATTGAGGCAGATGTAATCAGTGCATCAGACCTGAAGGAAACATTATAAAGGAAGGGGTGAGTTTGGTGTTGTTGTATCATTGAACAGTCAGGGGTCAGGACCATGGGGGTGGGGGAGTTGGGATAAGGGAGGGCAGAGAGGTAGGACAGTGACTGAAGGCACGGTCGAAAAGGAGGGTCTTGAATCTCGTCTTGAAGGAGGCAAGGGAGGGAGCAAGGCGAATGGATTGTGGGATGAAGTTCTAAAGAGTGGTGGCAGAGAGGCTCAAAACCCAGCCACTGATGGAAGGGCAGATCAGATGGTAGATATGAACCAGGCCGGAGCCTGCTAAATGGACGAAGCGGACAGGATGTTAGGGGGTCAGCAGGTCAATGAGATAGGAGGGGGCAAGGCCGTGGAGCACCTTGAAAGTGAGGGCAAGGATTTTGAATTCTATTGTTTGAGGAATGGGGAGCCATTGAGGCCGGGTGATGGTGGGGGTGATGGGGTCACGGAGCCTGGGAGAGGACAGGACATGAGCTGCAGAGTTCTGGGTGATCTGCATCTTGTGGAGGGAAGAGTTGGGGACAAGTAGGGAGTTTCCATAGTCGAGCCTTGAGGTGATGAATTTTGTTAACATCAAATATTAATGCTAGATTCCAGCTATCCTCCATTATAGCCACACCAACATGATTAGCTTTGTGCTGTTCAACTGTTCTTTGCTAATGTTTCATGCAATCGCTCATCTTTTAGTGATGATGCAATGGAATACTCCAAGGAATTTGTCACGGCTGTCGTTTTGGGAAAGGACCTGGTACCAAGGTAAATTCTGAAATCGTATTCGAGTTCATTGCTTGCTGACACAATTCTTACTTCAAGAGTAAATAGTTTGTGACTGTATACAACTTACATAGTTAAATTCACATCTCACAGGTCTAGCCTCCTGTCCTCAACTTAGTGGCTATATTTATACAGATATATTTATCTTTTGAAGCTAACAGATGGGGGGGAAATTTCAGTTTATTGGCAGGAATAAGAAATGGGGAATAAGACATGTCATTTTAATTCCCTTTGATTACCTTACATCCTCTTTTTTGTGTTCCCCTCCGCCCAAGAACAAAACCAAATACAATGATATACTTTGCTGCTCATTGAACAATACGAATGAAAATAATCTCTGTACAGTACTTCTACTCACCTTAATTTGAGATGTACATCACCCTGTCATGATCTTGTTTCCTTTTTCCGCCTGTTTGTTCTGCTTTTGAAATTTTAACTTGGTTTTTACTATTTGCTGTTTAGGTATTCTTCCCGTTTGAAAGGCTGAAGCATTATTTTTATTCAAGTGATTTTTTATTGGCTGTAAAAGCAGTTTTACAGAATGGTTCACAGTCAATTACAGTTGAAAAAGCATACGCTAGACAGCATCACATCTGTTAGTTTTATCTTTATATCCTGCATGTGCATGTTTTGATTGATATGCAGTATTTTTTTATACTGTAGCATATTGGTTAGAGCACTCGCCTCTCAAGAGGGAGGAACTGGGTTTGATTCCCGTGCTAGGTGAATTCTTAGGCATATTTCCTTACTCCACACGCCTCTGTTTACCTTGCAGTAAGTAGAAATCCGGTTGTTAGTCGACTGGCTGATGGCGACAACAACAACAACTTTGATTTATATAGCTCCCTCCACGCTGGCGGCGTCTCAGAGCACTTCACAATAGCAGATCCCGGGACCGAGCCAGGGGCAGGGGTAGAAAGGTGACCAAAGGCGCGGTAATAATTCCTTTTAAAAAAAAAGTTCATTCAATCCACTGCCGTTTGTATAACACTACTGTGCGCAACTGGTTACCACGTTTGGCCCACAAAATATATAGTCAATTAACTTTCAAGTATATTCTGTGAAGTGCTTTGAGAAGTTTCAATGATGGGATAACACTCCAGTGCAGTCTTTGGGTAACATAGTGTTGTCAGAAGTTCTCATCTTTGCCTATTCAGGTGGATGTTAAAGATCCTTTGGCACGATTTGAGAAGAGAGTTTGTCCTGCTGTGCTGGCCAACCCTAACAACCTTCCAGATTACTTTGTTATTCACTTCATGGATGTTTGTGGAGGTTGCCATTTTACTTACAGAAGAAGTCGCTCTTGCCACAGTAATTATCTATGAAACCCTTTGAGACCCTTTGACCTGAGAAAACACAACAACATACATGTTTTCTTTCTAATTAGAATTGGTCTATCCCAGCTGGAGGGCTTCAGAAGACATCTGCTGGAAGTGTTACAGAAGAGCAATAAACCTAAGGTACGTATCCCATTCCTAAACCTATGAAGGTTGATGCCATCAAGTCCATTTTATCTGAAACCCTTTTCTCTTTGTTACTTTTTGATTACTTTTTCAAAAGGTGCAATGGTTGAAGTCCATTTAGAGATGTAGAATTTATCACGTCTGAATTTTGAGAGAAGCAGCTGGAAAGCAGACCTTTATTACTGTTGAGATTTATCCTGTTCATTACACACCGTCTGTTTTATAAAATATTCTGCTCATGGCATTTACCATTTTATTTTCTGTTACTAACATTAACCCTGCCTTGCAAACCTCTTCAGAAACAGTGTAAAGCTCAGTGCCAGGCAGTGTAAACGCTGAATAAAATTGTCCTGGCTAATTACAGGATATTATAATAATACTGCATTATATTTTTATTTCAGTGGAGAATTATCGTGGGTGGCACCAAGTGTATTCCTAAATCTGAACTGCCAGAAGATGAAGAGGAGACAACGGTTCAGAATAACCGGCAGTGGGCCTATCCTAGTGATCTAACTATTGCCCTTTCTGCCAGTGTCCCACTGTACCCGCCCGGCCGAATTATTCACGTGGTTCACAACCACCCAGAGGAAAATTGGTATGCGCCTACAATATAGCGGTTCACTGCCCAACCTTCCTTTATTTGTCTGCTGCTTTGTCTGTGATCTCACCTTGTCTCTGTAGAAAGTCAATACACGAATGTTGAGATAAAAATGCAGAGATCGAGACAAATGCTGGAGATGAACGCAAGTTCAACCAGCATCCAAAAGAGGTTAGTGATTTGAGTAGGACACCTTCCTCAGAATGTGTCCAGCTGTCTGTGGAGGGGAGCAGGGAATACTTGGGGATGATCCACTTCATTTTAATCAAGATTATTTCTGCAGAAGGTGCCTTGTCCCTTTCCACTGTGAAAGGGGAATGAATCCAGTATAGAGTAGATGTGGAGGAGTAGATGGGTTGAATGGCCTTTCCTTGTGCCAACTAATCTTTTGATCTTCGTTGCTCACTGACTGTATTGTTATGGACAGCTGCTGTGGACAGGAAGAGCCTACATACTACGCAATTTGGAGTGACAACAAGACATTGGATGAAGTCATCATCTCTCCTGCAATGCTGAATGAGCACATGCCTCATGTCGTCATGGATGGACTTCACAAGGTATTTACCCTCCTTCTTCTCCCCTGATGACAATACCAATTTAACCTGTGAGGCAGAACAAGCCTTGTCAGTTAGCCCTGTCAAGCCCTGAGGTAATTGGTTAAATTAACAGAATGATGCGATGCTGTATAATGCTGCACAGTTAATCAAGATTGATGACTCGCCTTTCAGCTTAATCTTGCAACATCTCATTCTGTTTGGATGAGGCTGTTTGCCGCACAAGCAGCTGTCATTCACCTTAATTACATTATAATAGAAGTTATAACTGTATCTGCATTATTTTACTGGGAGGCCTTTTGCTTCCTGGAGTGATATTAACATCTTCAGATTCTGTTTTGGGGGCTGTAATGGTTAGACAAATGAGAGGTAATAAAACATCCAAACTTTGACTGGCATCATCGATTACCTTCTGCGTGCGAGGGGTTTTAATTCTGCCAAATGCAATTCTTGAAAACATTTCAATGTTTGCAAGCTTATTTGACGAAACTATCAAACGTTGATTCGGGAAAGTTTCACAATAATGGTTTGCGAAGTGTGTTTTTCCAAATATGCGTGCATTTTGTTCCATTTTAATGCCTTCAGCTGCTGTCTCCCAACAACTTGTCAATCTTGGAAGAACCACTGGTCACTGATAGTGCTATTTCCTCCTTTCCCCCCACTTTCTCGTGAACCTTGAGTGAATTTGCCAGCTTGCTGTTGTGAGCTTATTAGTTGATATGGTCCAAAGTTGTTTCATGTTAGACCCTTACCCTTAATCACACTAAAATGAAGCCTTTATTGAGTCAGTCAAACACACGCCGTAGAAATAATACTTGGACAACTGCTAACTTTGCACAATCACCAATGCACATGAATTGTTTATTCACATGCCATTGCTGTTTAATTTGACAGAATGCTGCAATTTCTGGGTTCTGTTCATTTCTAATCCAGGTCCTGGAGAATTACAACAAGGGGAAGACGGCATTGCTGGGAGCGGCCATGGTGATGGTCAGCCCGACTGAAGTGGACTTGAACCCTGACATGATTACTCAGCAGCAGCCTCAATCCTTTGGCCAAGGAGACTACAAGAGGAATAACAATGCAAAGTAAGGGAACAATGAAACATGATAGTAGATGGTGCACATCAGTAATGGCTTCTATAATACCTTTAGCAGATGTTAAACTGAGGTCCTGTTCAGGGAGACGTTAAAGATCCCATGGCAGTATTTGAAAAGTGAATGCGGTTTCACCCAGTGCCCTTGCCAACACACCCCAAGATATATAATTGGTTATTTCTTCCATGGTTGTTTGTGGGTTTTTCCTGGGTGCAAATGAGCTGCATTAAAAAAAACTTCCATGCATTTAACTAACAAATACGCAGTAACTCCACCTCACAGTAAACAATGACAACAACAACGTCAGTAGCAGACATGCAAGCACGCAAACTGGTTTATCAATCATTTGGAAATCTACAATACTAACCTTACAAAACAAACGAGTAAATGTACAGGTTGGAGCTGGTTGTGTTGTGGTCAGCGAACCGGGTGTCTGATACATGCAAAAAACCATCACCGTGCTTAAGAGCATCCAAACCAGGGTTCCATGCATCTCACCTCTATATGTGTGAATTCCATAGATCTTTTGGGAGGGCTGCTTCCTGCTTCCTTAATTCAGGAAAATATTAGGCGCAGGTTGGTAAGAGCCAAGGTTCGGGGTCTCCAGAGTGTGTGTTGGGGAAACTGCTGGCCTAACCAGCTAAAACCGCATAGCTTGTGGGGCAAGCTTCCCACTGCTTGTCTAGTTAGGATCATCCTAACAATTAGGGCTTTGGCTTGTAGGGTTAGCAGGAAGTGAGTTGATGACTCCCTACCCTCTGTGACTGGACTGATCTTCCATGTCCTGCTGATGAGCGAGGCTGGCTCTGCTGTCATCAGCAATGCCCTAGGGTAATGCGGACCCGCCTGGCTCAGGAACTAGACAGCGGAGATGGCCACAGAGAGTATGTTTAATTTGGACATTCTGTTGCCAAACATGTCACATTGAAGCCAGTTCAGCTCCAATGAGACCCCTCTTACCAACACCCAAGGAGAATAGTAACTAGTTGGTCATTTGAGAAGCCTCGGTTTGAGCCTCATTAGGTGGATGACAGGTACCAGGAAATCCCTGCAGGCTTCCTGGAGCTGGCGTGAACTGGGCATTCAGGTTCTCACGGAAAACTGGGTTTGCAATTGATCTGAACTGTCTGGAAATTAGCGTTTAGTAATGTGTTCCATCAGGGTATCGGTGTGATTGCCAAATCACTAAGAAATCTGTTTCCAAATTCCACAGTTACATTGTACTAATTAGATTCAATTAGAATAATTGGTTTAACATGTTCTGCCTGTTAGCATGATAAATATTAGCTGATAGTGAGGTGTAGATGAAGCCCAGAGTTCGTCCCAAAGAGGAAATTTACTACTTAATTAATTTTGCCTTCGACTCATTTGGTTAGTGGACTTTCATTAATACATGCTTTTTACTTTAATTAACAGATGCGGTGGTTCATATAAAGGTAACAAATGTAGGAGATATCTCTTTTCAAACGTAACTTATATCAGCGTCATTTTTCTCTTATCTCCCCAGAGTTAAAAAAGTACCATCCTGAGGCTTTCTAAAGAGAGTTCTTTAGTTATTGAGGGAAAACTGTACATAGACACAAATATCAGCGGCCTTTCACCCAGTGGCTGCTGCTCTCTGACCTGTGGGATGTCATCCCGACGTGAAAGGCGCTATACAAATTTTGTTGTTGTTATGCTGGCCGAAATAACACTGTAATCATAGATACGCCCGTTGCTATATTATTGGAAGTAGATTTCAGCAGTAGAATAATGCAAACTTAGCAGTAAAGTAACATTACTTGTAATTGTGGGCAGTGGCTGGTAATTTATCTTAATTTCACTATGGATCATTAACAATGAGAGGTGTATTTGTTTTCCATGCTTTGCCACCCTGTCACCTACTTCCTATAACTGGATAATGATCATCAGCCAAGAAAAATAGGGGACATTGCCAGGGAAGATACCAAACTCTTGCAACCAACTTCTCGACTACTGAATGGTGTGATGTGTAAGGGAGATGAGACGGGTGAAGGAAATCCAATTATAATCTGAACGGGTTCCAATGACTGAGTGGTTAAATGCAATGAAAACACGTTCCCAACTTTGATCATTGTTCTATGCCGAGTTAACTGTTCTGAAGCAGCATTGCAGTGTGAGTGAGTCAATTTGCTTCTTCAGTATGTGATACAATAACACAGCCAGGGTTCCTGAACCACTGATTCAGTTTTTAATAACCACAATCCATTTGAAGTCTAATGTGGCAGATGTTCGGTCAGCTGGGTGCCTGACACATGCAAAAACCCATCACAGTGCTAAGAGTATGTTAACCAGTCAGAAATAAAAAAACAATATTGGTTACTGAGTAAGTCTTCTATATAAGCCAAGCTTATGTTTTAAATGCTTTGATCGAATACTTATTCCTTACCGTTTCATTCTTTCTTTCAGACCTAAGTCAAATTCTGAACTGAGCTTCGAAGCCCTTTACCAGAGAAACCCAAATATCCTCTGCCAAAAGGACCCAGTCGAGTTGCTTCTATTGGACACAAACGAACGGCTGGCAAATGATGTTGAGGAGCGCCGGGCTCCCCTTGCCACGATGGAAAGTCTTTCTGACAATGAGTCCACCTACAGCTTTGACTCACGGCGCTCCTCTGGGTTCCGCAGCATTCGAGGTTCTCCCAGTCTGCACGTCGTGATGGAAAAGGACGAGTCCCACTGTTTCTACATTGATCCGGCAATTCCCGAGGAGAATCCTTCCCTCAGCTCACGGACTGAGCTGCTTGCGGCTGATAGCTTATCTAAACATTCCCAGGAGGTCCAGCATCCTGAGCCTCTGCATAACAGCTGTTACTCTCTGCCCAGTCACCTGCTGGTGGAAAGTGAGGAGGACAATGAAGCCACGATGGATGCAGACAGTTTGTTGGATAAGTTGCCAATGGAAGACGACAGTAAGGAAAGCCTGCGGGAAGCGCCCAGCCCACAGGTCCTTGAATTTGCAGAATTTATAGATAGTCTCTTCAATCTGGATGGGAAAAGCAGCTCTTTCCAAGACATTTATCATATGGTACTCGATGATAGTTTAGAAGAATATAACGAGATTCCCAAATCAGTCAGTGAACATGAGATCCTGGCCCGCGCACAATTTGAACCCAACTTAGTGCCAAAGCCACCCCGTCTGTTTGCGGGGTCAACGGATGCCGGGACCTCGTCTGGGATCTCGGTATCTCCGTCTTTTCCATTCAGTTCATCGGGAGAACTCATGGACATTACTCCAACGTGCATGAGCAGCCAGGAGTGCCTGACTATGGATACAAAGTTGAGAACTTCAACTCCAGCAGAACATCAACCCAACTCTAATAAAGCCGCAGAGTTTCTCATCTCAGCTCTTTAGAGCCCAACACTTATCAAAGCACACGTGCATGCCAACATTGTAACACTAGACTGCCCAACTCCATGAAACAAAGTAAATCTCTTGAATCCACGTTGGGTTAAAACTGGCTCAGGCCAGGGCAAGGAAAAACAAAATTGGGGGTGTGATGAAGCAACAGTTGTGGATCCAGGAAGAAGGTGTTGTTGTAAATGATAATCAATAGAAGGATGTGGTTCAACTACTGCATCCACACTACACTGTTCATTCTTTTATTTATGTACAGGCCAGTAACAAAGTAGGAAACATTAATTCTCTCCCACTGAGTGGTTTATAAATCCCCCCCGCCCCTCCCATCCCCTGCACCCGCATTAATTTGCTGTCTTGTGACCTTGAAACCTCCACCTACTCTGAGACCGTGTTAAATATTTAACTTTGCAGAGGCTTCAAAAGCCTTTGCAAAGCCCATTGTATATCTGTGCTGCCTATCATCCATGAACCCAAGCAATCATGGTAATGTAGATTTGAATTCATGCTGCTCCAGTAATGATGGATTACGGCAATTCTTTCGTCGCATGAGTGCAGCGGATAAGTACCCCACTTGATGCTGTGTTTATGATGGAAATGAAAGTGCAGTTGAAACTTTCCATTATTAATGAAGCAGATTGTGTGAAGCCCAGTCATAATATATGTTGAAATGGACAGTGTAGTCTTATCACTTGGCCAAGACATTAATATGAGGTCCTGCCTGCCATCCCCGATGACAGTTAAAGATTGCTATGATACTAATAGCAAACCCAGTTCCCTGTTCAGTCAATATTCTCAGTACTCTGCCTCTCTAAATCCTGAGAGGTTGAATTATATCTCAAATGCAGAATAAATGACCTGATCCCCAGACACTCCTGACTGCTGGCTTGAATTCATAATGTGTTTATGACTTATTTTTAATGTTTCATCAATGAATCCGTGGTTCACGAGGAGAGAGAAGTAAACCAATGTTGGCTATTGAGTTTAAAAAAAGAATGGCGACGGCAGTTGTAAGTAGCAATTTGTGACCAGGGCTCTCTCTGTCTCCTTGTCCTTCTTGATCTCTGCGCTACCTTTGACACTGTTGACCACTTTGTTTCTCTCTGTCGCCTCTACTCGGAGCTTCATCTTCATTCCTCTGTCCTACACCCTCAACTCCAGGACCACTGCTGTCCTGACCGATTATTTGTCACACATCAAGTCCTAGATGAGAGCCAATTTCCTACCATGGAATACCAACAAAACCGAGGCCCGCCTGCTTGGCTCCCGTCAGCACCTCCTCACCTCAGGCACTGACATCATCACTATTTATGTCTTTCAAACTTCTCTCTCTCCCTTTGCTGTACAGGTACTGGCCTGCTTCAAGCCCTCCACCCTGCCTGCTCCACTGCCCATTTGCTTTAAGCTATTCTGCCCCCAATCTCTGGAACCCCATCCAGGAGACTCACCCCCAACCCCAATCTCCCCCCCCCATCTTGCCCTTCCTTGCTTCCTTTAAGGTCTATCTCAAGACCTTTTCGACCTTGCTTTCGGTCATTTTCTCTACTCCACACGCCTTGTCCTGCACCCCACTCTGATCCCAACTGGTGAGGGGTGCAAATTCTTCACTGTCTAGTGCCTTGGGATGATCTCCCAACATAAAAGGCGCTGTATAAATAAAATAAATACAATTTATTGTTGCTCTTGTACTCAGTAAGTGGTGGACTGCTATGTGTGGGAGAGCATTAATGTCACGAATGAGGACCATTTGCTTTATTTTGAAAATTGTTGTCTTTGTTTTGTGAGTTGTCACTAGGTTAACCGTATAGTGTTTCACCAATCCCTAGAGAGCTTCTGTGGAGCGCACTGTCTATCAGTGATTGATGGCAGCAATACTGCTGCTACCAGAACTGAAATAGAAGGTTGCAAATGCAAAAAAAAAAGCTTCCGACTGGGAGCCAGCTAGAGCTCTTGCTGAAAGGCTCTTATTCTTATGGTATTTCCCCATTATATTCCCCAATCAGCAAAGCTCCTCTGGTAACCAAGGTATTCTGGAGTCTGTGTCGAGATACGTCAATTGTTTACGACTCTTGTTTTGATTGATGTGGAATGTTCTGTAGGAAGTCGTTTGGGATTGTTGCATTTATTCCATTCTATGAAAATTGAATTCTGCTGCATTCTACTGAACCATTCTTACAATGGTTATTATATCAGACTAAACTGAAGCAAATAGACCTTCTGATAGCATTATTAGGATAACCTGATATTTTTGTACATGAGCTTTGCTCCTTAATTGTCAGTCACTTAAATGATGATGATTGAATTGACAGTTAGAGAAGGTTTAATTGCAGTCGGTCGGCTTTCTGGTCCTGTCTCTTCATTACTGATGGGTTTTTACCACTAACTTTATTCAGGTAACCTAAAGGACTTTCATGCATTGCTGTATTTGTTTTCTTTTGCTTCCACTGTGCGCTTTAGCAAGTGCACCCAGTTGCTTTTATAGATCCTCCATGTATGCGCAGGGTTGCTGGTAAACTGACCACATTACTTTTCATTCTGCCCAATTTAACTTTACTATTGAAGGTTTCAAGGCCTGCAGGCAAATAACTGATTGATTATTAATGTAAATTTGGGGTTGCAGGTGAGGGGGGTGGGGGGTGGTGGGGGAATTGTTTTGGAGTGACGCCATGATAACTTTTTGCATTGCGATACGTTGACAGAAATATAAACTGGTACTTTTTCTAAATATACTTCTAGGTCCAGCACTTAGGTTAGGCTCTGCATTCAAGGATAAGGTAAACTGTTACAACTCAGGCTTGAAAAGACGTGTCTCAGAGGGACCTTGTAAATATATACAGTGTATATAACAATTTAAATGAAATTGAGAAAGGGAATCGAGAAGAATGTACCAGACAGAACAAGGGTGAGGATTTTTAGGGTTACAAAGGGCAATTTTCAGATAAGCATCAGAAAGTATTTACCCAGAGGGTAATTAATAACTGGAGCAGAGTTACTGGGAATAGTGGTTGAGGTCAGGACACTGGACTCATTTGTAAAAAGTAGCTTGATGCTGTGATGGGAGGGTGGGAGGGTAGCTGTTCTGAAAAGATGAAATCAAATGGACCGATGGGCCTTCGTCTAATCCTCGCTCGTGATCTTATGATACCTTTCATTTCCTGAGCCCTAGTTAACATTCCAATATTATAATGGAGGGTATAGGCTAAATTAAGGTCTGAGATAAAGGGAACTCAGTGGGAAACAATGATTACTATGTAGCTGAGGTGGAAATGCTGTTTGAAGATTGATTGAAGTGCAGGAAGCCTCATATTTCACGATATATGCAGGGTGAAGTCCATGATAGGCTTTCAATGGTTTATGGATTACAGACTGAGGGTGGGGAAAGGAGTGGTTAACATTGTTCCATGATTTATGGTTTTAGTGGTCTGACTAAATTTCTTTTTTTTAGATTACACTTTACAAGTATGTACTGGGCGTTTGTTATTTTACGTGTTTGTGTGACGATTTAAAATAACTTCAGCCTTTGTGCCAATGAAAACTACACAGCCCTTCACTGATCACTAGTTTATGGCATTGAAATATTTGGGGGACAGAAATACTAACAAGGGCAATTGTGAGTACTGAATAACCGTAAGAGTACTGTTTAGCAGACATCCAGTATTAGCCCTCCATTGCAATTTAGTTTGCGTAGCTCACATTAAGAGACGGCAGCTAATCCATTGCAATTAACAATAGATGGCACATGAAGAAACATTGCATTTGCATTCCAGTGAGATTTATAAACAAATCAATAGATGTTTTGCGACGGTGACGGGGGAAACGCTGGAATTTACCACTGCTGTGTTGGGTGACATGTTTAATGAAGAACATAACATGCCACTGCAAAGCAACCCCTTGTTTAATTATTGCTTTCTGTAGATTGGATAGATGTTGGTTGGTCAATGTATAATGAGCAATAAGGAATCGCAAGGTGTGAATTATTTTGACTGTGTAGCCACAAGATGTACAATACATGCCATGAGATACACCTGTTATTTTCTGATGACTGCATGCAGCTTGCTATTTGTTTTTTTTAAGTGAAATTGCTGGATGTAAAAAAAATGTAATTTTTCCAATTCTAAGCAGAGATTGATGAATATATTTGACAATGGGCAACAGATCAGAAACAATTTCTTATCATACATTATTGCGCGTGGATTTAAAGAACATTTTTTTTGTTAACTCTTTCCCCTCCCCAAAAATCTCCATAAACATATATATTTTTCAATCTTAGCCTATTTCCCCCCATAAAGTAAATTGTTATCTTTGAGTGCCAGCAGGCATTTCATGCACATACTCCTTGCATTTGACACAATACAGTACTTATAATATCAACATTTCAAAATGCTTTACAGGTAACTCATCAAATAATAATAAGTTATAATAATCCTTGCATTTGATATAGCACTTTTCACGTCTTCTAGACGTCTCAATGCGCTTAAATGTAGTGACTGTGTGTTTGTAGAGAAATGCAGCAGCCAGTAATGTCCCACAAGCCATTAAGTGAATGACAATTTATCTGGAGGATTCACTAATGGGTGGGGGTGGATAAATATTTCTTCTCGGCTTATAAGAGAATCTAGGAACTGTAAATATTTTCCTGAGGCATTCAATAACATTACATCTCGATTCACGATTCCAAGTAGGTAAAAGACACTTTGCTGAACGTATGCAAATATTATCCTCACAGTAGTGCTGAAGTATTTATATTGTGGCTCTCAGCAGATTGGGGATTTAACAATCCTGTCCCTTCTGCTGCACAAACTAATTTGTCTCCATCCAGCCAGCCAGGAGGGAGGGATGGTTTAACCTATGCATGTTTCTGACAATTGTTAGTAACTGGTCCAGCAAGAGGTCCAATCTAAGCAGTGGGAGAGGGGAGGGAGAGGGGCTGAGATAAAAATGGAACAGTGTCCACTTTTGCTACTTCTACAAATGGAAAAGCTTTATAGACAGCTGACTGAGAAGACATGAAGTTGGCTCGATTGTCAATTAAGTTCAAGTATGCGGCAACCGAAGCCGCTTGACTCCTGGCTGGAAATGACAATAAGTAAAAGTAATATTAAAATAACCCTTCCATTTGATGTAGCTCCTTATCACGTCTTCGAGACGTCTTAAAGAACTTCACAGAATGTACTGTAAAGTGAATTGACTGTATATTTTGTGGGGCGATGTGTTAAGATGTGTTCATAAAGGCAGCTTTCACTTTGGTTTCCATAATATGGTGGCAAGATGTTTAAATTGAAGGACACTAGTCACACAATGACAACATGAACACCCAGTACTGAAGGGTGCCATTTACTGAAACTATAGCATTCTCCACCATAACATAATTATAGCACCAATTGGAGCTTAAGAGACTATTTCGGGCCCATTGTACCTGTGTCGGTGCCTTGTGATGTCCTTTTGATGTGAAAGGAGCTATACAAGTGTAATTCTGTTGTTGTTGTTGTTATGTCCTCATACTGAAGCTCTCTATTCTAATTTTATTCCGCTGCTCTTTTCCTTGTCTATGTTCTTGAGACGTACTTTGTTTAGTCCACAGCTCACATTGTGATTTAACTTGTGACTTAGGCTAATTTTCCATCCTTCCAGTTGTAACTTGCAGCACCACAAAATAACACTTCAGCATTATTATCACAGAGATCAGATGTTGTACAGTATATTGATGCACAAACCCTTCACTTTTACAGAGGTAACAAGCACTACAATATAAAAGTTGGAAATGTTTCGGAACCTGTGTGAATTTTTAATTTTGTTTTTATTTTATGGCTTCTTTGGGGATTGATTTGAATGGAAAATTCGGGAAAAACTCTTGATAACACTTTGCTCCAAGATAAAATGGGTCAGTCACGAGAGTGGTGAGTTAGGCATATGTATAAATACATAAATAAACAGCATGATAACTTAAGTGGTCACGACAAGTGAAGCCAGGGTTGAGTTTACAGGGTTTTACTGTCATTTCCTGAATTGATGCTTTTATGAGAATCACATGCTGACATCCTATGTCAACACTAGAGTGGAGGAGGTAGGAGGAAGGTTTTGTTAGCTAACATTGCAAGTGTTTTAGATTTTCTGAATCAAGGCATTGTTTGGACATATGGATTGGCTCATTGAGATTTCTGATGTATAAAATTGCACTGCGGTAACTGACGTTGCGTTCTGCCTGGTAAGAGAATATCCACAGTGAGTTTATTCCTTCAGGAAAACAACATTAACTAAATATGTACTGCAGTCAGAAAGGGGATGTTCTTGTCTTCAAAAGAAGAATTAAATGATGTTGAGTACATATGTATCTGTCCTGGAATAATTCATGATGTTGGACTTCATGCATTTCGTAAACTGTTGGAGATAATTCTCCACCAATAATTCTCCACTTGGTATTTCTTCTCTATAGTGATGTGCAATTTTAAATACAGATGCACCTGGAGTTGGTGCAGTGGAATATTGGCTGTAGTCCATGCTTCAGAAGGTTAAAAGTTCAGATTATTTTTCAACTCTGTTCTGCATAGATTATCTAAGAAGGTTAGAAGTTGTCTCTTTATGTTGCTTTATGTCTTGAGCTTGGTATTTAAGACAGAAAGCAACATAAATAGCACCCATGACTACTGAATAAACTTGAACATGAAAGAACACTTTTTGACTCACCTTTGTCTTAGTGAGTGAGTGACTGAGCCTGTTTGCTAACGCACAATTTGTGGAATCTTGGTTTGTTTTTGAAGTTTCAACTACAAATCAGTCCATATTTAAGTGGTTTCTACACTTGTTTTTGTAAGTGAAGAAAAACTCACATTTTAGATACTACAAAGTATATTTTGACTGGTTTCCTTGCCAATTTTCTGTCATGAGCACAGTCACTACGATAGGATTGTGAAAAAAGGTACTGTTATCACACACACGTTGAGGCAAAATGAACAAATATTTCAACGGCTGCTTGGTACAATTCTGGGAACCTATTCCAAACTGATCCCACTTTGAGGCAATGTATTAGATATTAATAGTCTCTAACTTTGTGACCCCCAGAATATTTGTTGACTGCGTTTGGAGCAGGAGGATTTGTGTTTGGATTATGGTCGCTCATCCTTGCTTTGAGGTTCTGCTGGTAGATTTTCACATCCCAATTAGATCTTGTGTTCCTCTGAACTTCGACCAGCTTGTCTCCTTAAGTGATATCTGTGCACACCAAAAGGAAGACTCCTGATTGTCTACAGCTGATATGTGTTTTAAGAGCTGTGTTGATTGCATTGAACCAGTGCAAACAGGATTTGCTGTGTGTCAGGTTAGTTTGATTTCCAACAGACATGGATTCTGGCCTTTCTCAACCTTTATGTACAGCCTGAAAGTTATCGTGCAAATTGCATCTTTGGAGCTACTCACAATCTGTAGGAAAATGGCTGAACTTCCCAGCAACTTCACTTATGGTGAGTAGGTTGAACTGGTTTTCTGGTTCTTTTCTATGCTGAGCTGGGTGCTCTCAGCCACCAGTGCAGTTAGGATGTTACAATTGACTTTAGAGGTAATGGCTTTGAGCTGGAGCTTCAACCCAATGACCCATGTAAGGGATGTTTGGCTTTTGATTGAGGACATAATCAGCTATGGCTGCACAACCACCCCCCATGACTGATTAGCCTGCTGACACTCGCCTTTGTGAAGAATGGCTGGTTGGCTATCCATGGAACCAAACGCCCAACAGGAGCCAAGCACCTTCAGGAGAGGAGAAGATAGGGGGAGGTGCAGTTGTCCTCCAGTTGTATCTACAATTTAGTATTCATCGTGAGACTATTAGCTCTGATACAGACGATTAAATGGTATGCATCGTATATTGATTATGATCATCTTACTAGTTTTCTGTCGCGAGCACAGTCACTAGTTTACAGCCACTTCAATAGGATTGGAGAAAAAAGGTACTGTTATCACCATATCTTATATTTATAATACTAATGTCTCGCAATGTATAGTATTCCTGTGAAGATGCGACATGTTCTGGTATGGGTGAAATTATATTTATATATATATATCATTTCCAACATTTTTATTTTAAAAAAATGTTTATTTTATTATTTTCATGGTGAAAACTTAAACGTCTTAAAATTTCAGGTCAGAGAAATGTATGAAATGGGAAACTCATCATTTTTACAGCTTTTGTTTTGGAACAGATCTGCTTCCTTTTGTAAAAGGAAATACTTACTTGAAAATCAAGCTGTATTTCGGGCTAAACTCTTGCAGCAAGCGTTGCTAGTGTCCGTCAAATTTGTGCCTCAGCATATTGCTACTTCTGCGACATTTGCTTTATTTTCCCATGGGTCTGCGCTAGTGGATTCAGATGATCTTTGCACTATTGAAAAAACTACTGACTGTGTCTTTAATTTGTGCTTTAATGCCTGCAAATGTTGATCTCCCTGGATTAGTGATGGATATCATATTCATATTCCTGTACAAAGCAGCTTCAAACTATTATAGCTAGACTTGCAAACCTCCACTGCAACAGAGAACCCAACCCTGTAATAAGATTGTTTCTGATGTCACGCTGTTTTTAGCACTTTGTAATACAGTAAGAACTAAAGTTGCTCTTGTGTAGATATTTACACTCAGTAAAATGAGAAACGAAACCTGCCTCTCGTGTTTCTTAACCGACACAGTTAGAATCTGTAATGTACAGGCCTCGTCTGTTCGCGGGGCTTCCAGTTTGAGCAGATTCCTGCCGAAGGGAGAGGGAGCGTCTCTGCCCCAGTCATTCCCACACAGATTGTCGTGTGCTGCTGTTGCCTGGCATGTGAGTGAAGCTGAGCTTCTACCCCAAAGTTGCAGAAAAAAACATTGAATGGTGCATTCTATAGTTTAACACAGCCATGGATTTAACTTGTTCCATGGACGCTCAGAAAGCTCCACTTTCCAAAAGCATTTCCTTGTGTTTTACATAATATTGGAGAGCGAGAGAGGCGAGGGAAATAGATTAACTGCTGATAACCTGCCAGCAAGTCTTCCTGTTGAAGCCTTATAACAATCCAATCCTGTGCAGCTTTAACTACTGAGGTAAGATCTCTGGTGGCTTCTGTTCCTGATTCTTGGTGACCCCAACGTGCCAAAGCCAAAGTATACCCAGCCATACCAGCAATGATAGGTTATAGAAAGAATGTATTGGAACAATGAATTTGTTGTTTAGCGGAAGAACAGAGTTGAGGGAACTTTTCTTCACTCAGAGGTTAGTGAGTTTATGGAATTCTCTACCCCAGAAGGCTGTGGATGCTCAGTCCTTGAACATAATCAAGACTGAGATTGATAGATTGAAAATTAAAAATGAGCTTTGATAGAATTGGATGGTAAACCACAAAACTCACTAACTAACGTCATGTTACCATCAAAGTAAATAATAATTCTCATTGCTTGCTGGTTCAAGGTAAATGAATAGAGCAAAGAAAACTGGTAAAAGGTGTAACAATAATAATATAATTAGAGAAAGTGATAAATAAGTTATCAAAAATGCAAAATACTTTTGCAATTTCACCCCTCTTTGTTTAAAGATATTAACACCCCTTCAGTTTTGTTTCAACCCCCCCCCCCCCCCCCCCCAATTTGTTTTACAACATCAACACCTCTTTAACCCGTCATCCACCCCATTTTCTCCTTTGTCTTCCTTACCCTACCTCTCCCCTCTCTGTTAGTCCTTGAAAACCTCTCCTTCCAAACATGTCCCAGTTCTGACTATGAAACATTGACTCACTTTCCTTTCCCCATCTACGCTTCCCGACCTGCTGAGTGTTCCCAGCGATCTCTGTTTTTTTGCTATAAATAAGTTACCGTTGACTCCAGAGCAAATAAAGCGCGGTTCTCAGGTGGATGTGTATTTGGTTCATTGTTTATCAGTGCACCGGGAATATTAGTCACTTGCAAACCACCTGAGGATTGTGCTATTAGATTTGATGTCAACAATAATAGCAATGACAAAAACAGAAATTGCTGGGAACAATAATAGCAATACTTCATTGCGTTGCGTTCCAGTTGAAATAGCAGTATACGTTTGCAGAGGTTGGCAAGTGTGACGTATTGTGATCACCTTAAGAGGGGATCTCGTACTGTTGTGCTCGGCATTAAGATCCTGTCACCTTGCCCTAATTCCCCAACATGATAAAAGTTATTCCCTAACTACTGTATTATTTAGACCTAAATTAAATCACCCCTTTCTTAACCCTGGGGAATACAATCCAGGTTTATCCAGGGGGAAATTCCTTCATCCCAACTATTAATTTAGTGAATCAGCAGTGGATTTGTTTCAAGGACAATTTCTGCCCCCAGAAAGCAGTCGGGATGGAAATAATGGAGATGTATAATCTTTGCATTTGATATAGCGCTTTTTAAAGAGATTGATAGATACTTGGGAATAGGTAGAGTTATTAAGGGGGGGGTGGGGGGGCTTTGTGAAAAGACGAGGCATTGGGATTTAAATATCTGCCCAAATCTAATGAGCAAGGCTTGATGGGCTGCGTGGCCTCCTCCTATTTTATTTGCTATAAACCTTAGCATTCTGTCAGTTAGACTTTGATTTTCGCACATTGGAAATGTTGGAAAAGGTGTGAAAGGACAGTCCTGGGAAAAAGTGAACCTGCAATGTGACAGGAGTAAGAGAACATCACATTGCAGGAGCCTGTACACTAATGTTTAACATTAGTTGGAGAGTGTCTGCAAGCTGGATCTTTGACTCACTTGCAGTCCTGCTCAACTGTCACAGGAGGGCAGTGCATCTAGTTTGTAAATCTAAAAAAGACCCCAACAAAATGATACATGTGATAATCCTTGCATTTTTTTTTGATGTAGCGCTTTGCACGTCTTCTAGACGTCACAAAGCGCTTCACAGAATATACTGTAAAGTGACTTGACTGTATATTTATGGGCGAATTGCAGTCAATTGCACACGGCAGTGTCCCACAAACAGTCGTGGATTGAGTGACCAAATTATTATTGTTTTTTTTTTGAGGGATTATTATTAGGCTCGTGGAGTAAGGAACCTCGCCCAAAGTTTCATCCTGTCCGGGAATCGAGCCCAGGTCTCTCGCTCGTAAGGCGAGTGCTCTAATCACTGAGCTACAGGACTACAGCATGTATCAGGTCAGGAGGACATCCCAAGGCCTTGGCAAATGTTCCGAAACAAACTTGATTTGTCACATTGCTTCACCGTCACTGTCATGAACTAGCTGAGTACATGCGATACCGACTCATTCTTTTAGTGTAAGATGTGAATGCAGTTAATCCTGTTGGTTGCAGCTTGTTTTCCAAATGATGCCTGGCACGTTGCTCTTTTTGCAGCGTGTCTTTTTTTTGGTAAGGTTGCCGTTTACACTTTTGAGTATTGTCGTGTTCTGGGTGAATGGTGCCACCGATGGCATGGAAAGACAGGGCAGGACTTCTCCCATTAAGTGTAACTGTGTTTGTCCACATCGCTTGAGTTGTCGATCTTGCCTGTGATGTATTCAAAGGAACACGGGGAGCAAGAGAGAGAATCGGGGTTTCAGTGGAAGTCATCTCACTGTCGGTACAACCAAAATGGCTGTTTGTAAATCTCCATCCTGAACAGAATTGCTTTGATTTCCATTTCTCAGTTGCGTTGAAGCCCTTTTAAAAAACCATATCAGTCTGACTTAGCAGTTTGGACTGTAGACTGATGACACTTTCTTCAAATGCAATTGAATACTGCCAAATTCATTAACTTGAGTTTAATAGGATTTTAAGTAGGCATAATGTATGTTACTGTATTCCTGAAGTACCACTGTGATGAAACTGTCTTTATAAATCAAAACACTTAAGGTAACCCAGCAGCATTCATTCACCAAACACTGGTTCTGTAAACATCTTTTTAAGATTTTAACTTTATTTTCCAATTCTTGTTGCAAAGAGTTACTCTTTACACAAATGAAAGGGAAGTGTTGCACTGAATTATTAAGTCTTGCTGTGATAATTGAAACTGGATTTTGGACCAAAATGAATTGCTAAACTGTTTGAAACGCCGTCCGGAGTGAAGGGCGCTATATAAATCAAAGTTGTTGTTTGGATGCCCAAGATTGTTGACTCTTGCACTTCTGCAAAGCTCTCACTCTTGTGTTTTCAATGTGCTGCAGCATTCAACAAATTATAGGGTAGTGGGGGCATGAACAGTGGGGGCATGAACAATGGAAACAAAATTCCATACAGTACTTTTAACTGGAACTCCGCAGAACAGCCTCAGCATACCAGGGTGCTGCTGTTTACAGGATGGGTGAGACTTGCTTGCGTTTGTGTCCAGTTTGAACAGAAAGAAGCCCCTCAGCCTCATTACAAGCACGACTGAACAGACAGGAAGAGCCAGTAAAAAGCCTTACTTTTGATTTAGCTCCTTTGATTGTGGGAGGACATCTCAGAGTGCTGTGGAGGATGTACTGTAAAGTGAAGTGGACTGTAATTTGGTGATAGACGTGGCATCTAATTTACGCACAGCCACGTCCCAATTATTGTCAGCAGTGAGTATGAGCAGCAACCACACTGGTGAGCAGGACACTCATACATACACTTGCATCCCGACCACATGTAGAATGGAAATCAACATTGCTATTCAGTATCCATTCCCTGCTGCAAACCATGCAAACTTTCTGAAATCAATTTTGTGTCTTAATAATTAAGGGACTATGATTCTCAGCCTTAAAATTTCTATCTGCAACGTTTTTGAAAACGCTTCATTTCTGTCTTAACTTGAATGTTGGTATTCAGCAATCCTTTGAAAGAAATTTAAACTGCAGAATTCTGGAAAATTTGCAAATTTAGTCTTACATTTTAAGGCTGTTTAAAAAGACTAGGATTGCAGCATTTCACAGCTTAGAAGGCTTACAGAGAAATAAATCAAGTGTGCATTTCAATAGCACCTAAAAACATTTATAGCACTGCCATTTCTGTGTTTCACAGTTGCACCGTTACAGTTGCACAGATTTTTCTAGGAAAATGCAGCCTTCACTCACTCAATTTGCATAAAGTGAAGTCCCACAATCAGGTGTAAAACTAATGATCTTTTAAACAATCATGTAATCTGGAGAATCGTCTGCCAGGACACTGGGAACGACTTTTTTTGTCTTTCCCAATTGGATTGTGAGCTTTTTTGGCACCCACCTGATAGTCACTTACAATGTATTTCCATGTGGATTTCCTGTAGGGCTGCAGGTAATTCCCCTTTAATAATAATAGCGTATTCAGTATGCACTTAGCTCCTTCACTAGGCCTAATTAGAGCAGCTAAACATAGACTACAGTGACATTGCAGCATTGGGTACCACAGGTATGTAAAAGATTGACGTATTTAGATATAAAGGTGAAAGGGCCGAGTGGTGGGATTAAAAGATCTGCCCAAATCTGATAAACTGCTGTGACAGGCTTGGTGGACTCCATGATCCCATCCTGCTCCAATGTTCCTGGATGGACATTGTGGGGATAGAGCTGAGCAAACAGACTGTTTAAATGCTGGGTCTGATTTGTGAAGTGAGACCAGGCTTCTCGATTCTGGCTTTGCAATAGAATCACAGAATCTTTACTTTACAAATTCAACCACAGTGTCACCTCAATGTATT
Source organism: Hydrolagus colliei (assembly GCA_035084275.1). Lineage (NCBI taxonomy): Eukaryota > Metazoa > Chordata > Chondrichthyes > Chimaeriformes > Chimaeridae > Hydrolagus > Hydrolagus colliei. The sequence goes on along the minus strand of CM068757.1, from coordinate 10,937,537 downwards.
GTTCTTCAATAGAATGGCCATTTACAATTCAAATCGACAGAGATACACAAAGCGCGCAGAGAGAGATAAACCTGAACCATGAAATTTCAGAAAACCTTGTGTTTGTATTCTGAATACAGCGAATACATTCATATTCTTGAATACTACAATTTAAGATGTTAGTCCTTACTTTCAAAGCCCTCGATGGCCTTGCTCCCCACTACTTCTGTGACCCCCTAAACCCCTATCAACCTCACTTTCAAAACCCTCCATGTTCTTACACCCCCTACCTCTGTGACCTCCTAACCCCCTACCAACCTGCCCGCTCCCTCTGCTCAGCTGGCTCTGGTACGCTTCAAAATCCCTACCTCGCCCACCCCACCATTGTTGGGTGGGCCTTCAGCCACTTTGCCCTCACCCTCTGCGCAATTGGCTGCCGCGTTTCGCCCACAATTATACAGTCAATTCACTTTAGAGTATATTCTGTGAAGCGCTTTGAGGCGTCGATAAGATGTGAAAAGCGCTATATCAAATGCAAGGATTATTATTATTATTGAATAGAACAACATTTGATGTTATCTGCATTAGGCTCCGACTGCAGAAGGCGGACACTGGACTGCAGCTAAGTAAAGAAAAACAGCCGAAATGTATGTGGGGGTTTGTAATTTGTAAAAATCCTGTGGGATTTTTCAGTTATCTCTACAATCTGCTGACTCCCTACCAACCTGCCCGCGCGCTCCGTTCAGTGGGTTCAGGTCTGCTTTGTGTCTCCCGCCCTACTTTCGGTGGCCAGGCTTTCAGCTTCTCTGCCCCCACACTTTGGAATTCCATTCCACAGGCCCTTCGCCTTACTTCCTCCCTTGCCTCCTTCAAGACTCTCTTGGATTGTGCCTTCAGTCTCTCCCTCCTACCCTGCCCCATGTTCGGGTGCTCACCCCTGACTGTTTAGCGCCTTGGAACGTCCTCCCAAAGCGAGAGGCGCTCTATAAATGTAATTCTGTTGTTTTTGCTGTAGCACAGTCACTAATTTGGATTTTTGGAGATGGCCAATTATCTTCACTGTTTTGTCCATAACCAGTCCAGTTTCAATTATCGTAGATATCCATCTATTTAATGTATCAAAAAATTATTTGACTTGGAATCCAATCCAGCAGTCTGGATGATTTGTATAAGAACCAGGGATTCCCATCAGTACATTTTCTCTCTTCATGAGGAGGATTTAGTCACGCTACACTTAGTGTTCAGATAATGCACTCGGCTGTTTATATTGCAAAACCTGCTGTAGCAAAATCACAGATGGTCAACAGTTCTGTGTCAGGGCACATCCAACCGTTCATCAGGCGATTGGGTCTCTCTAATCATTCTAGGCCAACCCAGAATGTTGCTTTCTACTTGCAAATGATTAGCTAATGCAATTATGTCAGTCTTACATATTAAAATTCTACCCAACAAGGATAGAATTTTCTTGTACAATTCGTTTGCAGGCAAACCTGTCAAGGCCACCAACAGCTGTCAACCGATACTCTGGAACCTGATACCAAGGCAAAATGCAGCAGCCATTTGCAATTAGCCGTGTCCCCAAAACAGCAGAAGGGGAACAATAGAAAGAGAGATTGAATGTGGGGAACCGTAAGAGAAAGATGGATAGAGAGGAGTGTGATACTAGATGACAATGTAATAATAATAATACTGATCCTTGCATTTGATTCAGCACTTTTCACGGCTTCTAAATGTCTCAGAGCACTTTACAGAATATACAATGAAGTGAATTGACTGTATATTGAGCTGGTTGCAAATAGTGCAGATCATTTCTCAATCATAATCTCATTCCTTTTTTGTTTCTAAACAAATAATTACAATTTGCTCGGTTGAACACACGCACCCAATCTCCCAACTAATGGAAATGATTTCCTCTGCTGAGTGATTTAGTAACTAAGGGCATACATTTATAACTTCTGGAAAAGTTTAAAAGTAGGCAGGTGAAATAACCTTTTTTACGCAGAGATTGATCAGAATTGATTGCTTTTCTATCAGTGCTATTGGGAGTGATAGTCTGTGTACTTGTAAACAAAAATATAGATGGCTTTTCAAAATGACTTGGCTTTTTTGCACAGATGTGGCTGAACCCTAGCATTGTGGCCATACAATGGTGTACTTACACACATTCTGCCAATCAATCTGCAACAGTGGAGCTCATATCACATTTATTATGGATGGATATTTGTTAGGTCAAGGTATTAACGAATACGGGGCAATATAGCGTAATTGGACTTGAGGTACAGGGCAGCCATGATCTTACAGAATGGTGGAACAGGCTCGAGGGGCTGAATGGCCTACTTCAGTTTCTATTGTTTCTGAATACACCCAGATATGATGGAATGATGGAGGTGCAGCAGCTTCAAGTTTGCTGAGCAGAGGGGTTAAGCAGAATAATAATGAAGCTATAGAAGATTGCAGAGGTCTGGAGTTTTGAGGGTGTAGATGCATTTGTAAGTGAGAGTGAGGATCTTGAAACTGAACTCCTGCGAGATGGTAGAATGTAGTGAGGATAAGGATGATGGGCTATTTGAGGATTAAGGACATAAGAGGATTTGATATGTAACAAAATGTAAAACTGTTCATTTCCAGCCGTAGTCTCCATCTCTGTAACTATCTCACTGGAGATTATGGCTTGTGCAGCTGGGAAGGCAAGGAAAGGGAAGTCGAGGCTGGACTTAAAAAAAAAAGACATAGTTAAGGATTTCAATGACGTTCAATGTGAGATCAGGACAGAAGTGGTTGATGTGAAGATGCAGAAAAGCAGCCTTAGTCACCAACAACAACTTGTATTTACTTAACGTCCTTCATGTGGGGTGGCTTCTCAAAGCATTGCATAAAGTGGTGTCTCGGAGCACTGAGAGGTGGAAAGAGCTCTGAGATGGAGCAGAATACTAAGGTTGATGCCAGAAACAGGTTGTGGTTGGTCCATGAGTGGTTAGCTCATGTCAGACTCTGCCACTATGAAGCATTCTGGGTCACTATATAAATGGTAGTTGTTATTGTTGAGTTACACAAACACCACATCACCAGCTGACTGGTTTTGTACCACACTCTCAATACCAGTTTCAGGAACTGAAAGGGAAACAAGCAAGAGCCCTTTAATAACCACAACAATTGTGGAGATGAAAAAAGACTGTTGGTGGAATTGCATCCAGAATTCTCAACCCTTTGTTTCTTTAACAAAACAACAAACTTACATTTGTATAGAATTCCAGAGGTTGGGGGCAGAGTGGCCGAAGGCTTGCCCACCGATGGTGGGGCATTCATCATTATTGTTTTATTATTATCTCTGAATACGTAGGCTTGGTTTCAGATATGAATCCAAGTTTCTCCCATGTTTGGCACAAACCATTGCTAAACATGGGCTTTGTGAAGTTTAATGCATACTCCACCACACAAGACACATAATCCACCACACACAGACGTAGGCACCTGAATCAGTGTATCCTGTCAGCACATACCTGGCAAGCGGTTTATGGCACATAGAATCATAGAAAATTGTTCAGAGCCAATACACGTCTGAGTTTGATGCTTGGAAGATGCCGTATTATAATGGATTTCATGGTCCCAGAAAGAGAGAGAGAAAAAACTCTGTCCTCACCATATGGTGTACTTACACACTGAGGCTTAAATGCATTATGAATGGCCATTGGTGGGGGTCACACAACCTGCTCTGTGTCTGTCCCGCAGATGGTTCTTCGATTCAAAGTAAAATCCCACGAATGCAGACAGGTGCTTTCCTACTGTTTATTAATCATAACTAGGACTTTTTCCACAAAAAAGAGTAAAATTTCAAAATATATAATCTCAGAAAGAAATACTCTACCATATACATAATATAGATGAAGTTATCTCATACAAAATAATTTACCTTCATGAAGTACATCATCTACCACACACAATAAAAATTACAATCTTTTATCTACCAGTATTGTTTGCTGAGGTACCGCCTGCACTCTTAATCTGAAATGTGCCAGATCATCATTGGAAAAAGATAAAGGACGGTACAGAGAGATCTGATGAAGGCAAAGTTCAAAGACGTTATCTACGGAGACTGGCCGGAGACAGACACCATTTCCTTAGCAATGGCTGATATCCATTCCAATGTTACCCAAACTATTGACATGTCGTAAAACCTTTATTGGTTACACGATGAGCGTTTCAAGTAATGGGTGCGATCAACTGAATGAAGCTCTGTTGTTACGTAGATAAAGCACATCTGATATCTGGCTTCAGCCGGCCTAAACTGAATTGCTATTGATATACTGTATCTCCACCACTCGGCAGCTAAACCTAGGCGTCATGAATATCCTATACAAAGTTGGCAAATGTTACATCGCAGTTTTGACAAAGGAAGCGTCGCAGTTTCTTCATTTAATTTATCTTACCCAAGAGCGCTGAGCGCCCAGTCCCTTTTTAAAGAAAGGACCAAAAGCAATAAATGCAGGACTGCGTGGCTTCATGTTAAGTTTGAACAATCTGTACACACAGTTGTAAAAATCTAACCTTATAAGAAAACCTCAATTTGCAGCCAAACTAGCATTGATTGTAAACTGAAAAGAAAGCTGTTCATTTGCTATCCCAATCCTATCCCTGACCGGGGGGTGGGTTTTAGGATCACTGCTGTCAAGACCTCTATTTCCCCTCCTATTTCTATTAAGAACTAAGGATTGAAGAGCTAGGCACAGACATGATGAGCTGCACCTCATCCTTCTGTGCTGTAAGCTTTCTGTGATTCTATTTAAAGCTCCAATGAGGCCTACTTTCAGTCCTACTACATACATTGTTCCAAATTACCTCTTTCTCCCCTCCCCACTTCACCATTTCCTCAACACCCAACATTATGCAAAGGGTAACAAATAATTCTTAAAACGTATCCTAATTTTCATTCAGCACCAAGAGACGAGCGATTTGCAGAGAATCAATGTGGTTCGAGTGTTGGTTTTACCCCCTCATGCAATAATCATTGTGCACATAATGTGAAAGCTGCAAATCCTCAAAGGGAATAAATTTCATAAATTGTTGAAGACTCTTTGATCTCTCGAGTTGGTAGCACTTGTTTCTGAATCAGAGCAGTGTGGGTTCTGGCCGTTTGTCAGGAATTGAGACTACGCTGCAGAAAGTGAGTGCTGCACTGCTCGAGATGTCATCTTTCAGAGGAGATATCAAGCCAAGGTTCGCTGTCTGTCCGTTCTGGTTGACTTTAATTAAAGACCCAATGACACTATTCATAAAAAAAAGGAAATGGCCAACAATCTTCCAGATTAATTGTTCATTCACCACCCAACTGTTTGTTGGATATTGCTGTTGCTACTGGCTGCCAAATTTGCCGACAAATACAGCCACTATATTTGACAACAACCTCTTGCAAAGCGCTTTGAAACATTTCAATGTGATAAGGTGCTGTAGAAATGCACATTCTCTCTGGAAATGATTTCTCCCAACATACTAATACAATCCAGCGTTTGGCTGCCCTCTGCTGTTTTAGTGCTGTATTCAGCTACTCTGATCATACTTCTATAAACAGGAAAATACATTTTCAAATTTTTGTTAAACGTTTCTTGCAATGCCAACCGTTGAGACTGGTAACCCTAAATTACAATGTGAACCTAATGTCAGTAACCACTACATATAAATGACTTTAAATAATCTTAATTAACTTAAATAAAAATATTTATATTGCCAAGGTGGAGCTATGGTAGAATTGACTCATAATTTTAAATGTAACTGGATATCCCACTAAACCCTGCCTCAATTTAGTCAAGTTGTCAAACCTCTGATTAGCTGAAACAATGTAAATTGCAAATCTACCTGAGCAGTAAAGATTCCTTTATTGCTTTATTGCTGGAGCCTATATTGAGGGTGAACCATAAGGGATCACATTCAACAGTCTGTCGCGAAGCAATGGCTACCCTTAATGTTTGCTACCATTGACGTCCAAGTAGACCCTCCTTCCGCCATCCATCACAAGCTGTGCAGCATACTCTTTCCTGATTATTCCTCTGAAATCCCCCTCCACCTCACTGAGCCACCATCTTGTGCCCTGAATGAAGCACAGCCAAAGAGAGACACATTTGTTTGGACGCCAATCTTGTGCGGAAACTATGAACTACTGACTCTTTCCCTCCTCATTATTTCTAGTTCTCAGGGCTTTCAAAAGCCACCCTAGGAAGAGCACAAAAAAAGGGAAGCTAAAAAACATTTTCACAACACTTTTGTGTAAAGACAGACCCCTCTAAAACAAGGGAAGAATGAAAAAAAACATTAAACACGGGCAATTCCTATTGAGCAACAAATAAAAGAGACACACATAGGTTAGTGTAATCACAGAAGCGCTGTTGGATAAAGGGCTGTCTTCATCTAAACCTCATGACCCTAGAAGGTAATACTGGGCTGTAAGGAATGGATCAATGAATGGGTCTTGTCGAAGCCTAACTATAATACATTGTTTGAGCAAACTCTGTAGAATAATATTCACTCAGAAAACACCTGCCCAATGGCTAGTTTGTAATCCAAGAACACAAAACTTCCAATAAACTACACAATTCAACCCTGAGATTGAGGCATTAAATTTACTGACACTTTTTTATATATGTATATATTCTTACAGGTCTGTTATTACATTTAAATATTTACAAGGCTTTTGTAAAACTCTACCTCAACCAGTAATCAATAGAAATAAATAAAGAGCGTGCCAGTATCAAGAACAGAAAAATCTCAATCTGAGTGTAATGTTACACTAGTACTGCAAGTGTGGCTGATTTCTTAAAGTCAGTTTTTTTAATGGACTATTTCTCTGGATCTGGCTTCAATCTGGTGACTGAACGCTGTATACCTGGGCGCTGACATTAAATTGATTATTCATGTATTTTACGGAATTACATGGAAGGGAATCCTAAGGTGTTTTATAAGCATATGGAGATCAAAAGGTTAGTCAAAGGAAGGGTGGGGGTCATTTAGGACCAAAGAAAAAATCTTCCTGTGGAGGCAGAGGGCATGGCTGACATACAAATTAAGAACTTTGCATCTACCTGCACAAAAGAAGACGCAGCTAATGTCACAATATCAGAGGAGAGGAATTGGATAGGAGAAGAATAAACAGAGGAGGTACTGAAAAGGTTCAAGTTGCTCAAGGTAGATAAGTCCGGAAGGGATGCATCCTGAGGGAAGTAAGGGTAGGAAATAGCAGAGGCTCTGGCCAGAATCTTTCAATCCTCCTTGAACACTGGGGTGGTGCCAGAGGACTGGAGGATTGCAAATGTTATTCCCCTGTACAAAAAGGGGCAGAAGGATAAACCCAGGAACTACAGGCCAGTCAGCCTAATGTCAGTAGTGAGGAAACATCTAGACTATAATCCGGAACACAGCAAATTTTCACTTAGAAAAATATGGGTTAATAATGGACAGCCAACACAGACTTGTTAAAGGCAAATTGTGTCTAACAAACCTTGAGTTTTTTGATGAAGTAACAGAGAGGTTGGATGAAGGTAGTGCTGTTGATGTAGTTTATATGGATTTGATAAAGTTTGATAAAGTGCCACATAAGAGACTTGCAAGCAAAATAGAAGGCCATGGTATTAAAGGAATAGTGGCAGTATGGATATAAAACTGGCAGAAAGCAGAGAGAGTTAGTGAACGGTTGTTTTTCTGACTGGAGAAAGTATGCAGTGGTGTCCCACAGGAGTCAGTATTGGGACCACTGCTGCTTTTGATTTACATAAATAACCTGGACTTGGGTATAGGGAGTACAATTTCCAAGTTTGCAGATGATACTAAGCTAGGAAAAGCAGTAAACAGTGAGGAGGATAGTGGCTGATTGCAAGAGGTCATAGACCGACTGGTAGAATGGACAGACACTTGGTAGGTGAAGTTTAATGTGGAGAAATGCAAAGTAATGCATTTGGGGAGGAAGAACAAGGCAAGGCAATGTAAGTTAGATGGTACAATCTTAAAGGAGGTGAAGGAACAGAGAGACCTAGGGTTTCATATAAGAAAATCTTGAATGTGGCAGGATAGGTAAATAAAGCTGTTAAAAAAAAACGGGATTCTAAGCTTTATAAATAGGGGCACAGAATGCAAAAGTCAGGAAGTTATAATGAACCTTTACAAAACACTGGTTAGGCCTGTGTTCAGTTCTGGGCACCACGCTTTAGGAAAATGTCAAGGCAACAAAAGAACAACTTTCACTTATATAGCGCCTTTCATGGAGGATAGCATCCCCAAGACTCCAAGCCGTGGGGAAAGAGGTGACCATAAGCACAATCAGGCAAGACTTGAGAGAGGGGGCAATTGTACTGTGTACAATTTCTAGTTTTCAAGTATCCATCCATCTCCGTCAATCCCTCAATCGATTTCTCATCCACAGCTTTCTGTAGCGGTGAATTCCAAAATGTTATTACTCTTTGTGAGAAGAAATTCAACCTTGGGTATGTCCTGTAATAATTGATTGACCCACAGTGGTGCTGGTGGTGGTGTGCAAACAATTTGATCGAAGTTTGTAATTATCCTCCTAATTCTGAACAACCCGAATCGTAAGCATTCTCAACCTGTTCAGCACTGAAAAATACAACGTATCCAGAGCCTCATGTGTTGTGTCACACAAAGGCACAATACACGTCAACATTAATAGTCATTATTAACTGGGTGTCCAATGTGACTTTATCCTTTCTGCAGAGGTTGAAATTAAAATTAGCCACCGAGCAGTTACATAGTAAGTCCAAACTGCACATTGCTGCAGTGGAACAAAAGAGGTTCAAAACTCCATTGGTACCAATATTGGGACAAGACTACGGGCTTTGGGGTTTTACCTGTGGTAAAGTCATTCAAAGAGATACATCAGTGGAGTCCTGTGGCTAAGTGGTTAGCGCACTCGCCTTACAAGCGTGAGACCTGCGTTTGAATCCAGGCAGGGAGAAACCTTGGGCAAGTTTCTTTACTTCACACGCCTAATAGTAATCCCTCAAAAAAAATTAGTCATTTCAATCCATAACTGTTTGTGGGACACAGCTGTGCGCAATTGGCTGCTGTGCCTTGTCCACAAAAGAAATACTATATACAGTTAATTGACTTTACAGTATATTCTGTGAAGCACTTTGAGACGCCTAGAAGACGTGAAATGCTATGTCAAATGCAAGGATTATTATTATCAGTTAATCTACCAGCAGTTAGCTGAAGGAGATCAGCTCATAAACTGCTAGTTTCCTGCAGTGGGAGTGGCGGAGCATTTTGTGACTGGATGACATTGATCTAGCTTCCAAGGAGGTTTAACCGCTAGCTGAGACCCTGGAAATCAACAGAACTTGGAATAACAACTTGTGATTATAAAGCACCTCACATGTCTCAAAGCATTTTACAAAGACATTGTGGCTTACTGAGTCGGGTGGGTGTAGAAGTGGGTGTAGGATAAAGCAAAGTCAGAGAATTTTGAAGGTGGGAAGAGATGGTGAAAGAGGAAGAGATTTTAGCAGAACACTTTCGCTTGAGTTTCCTTTTTCCTGCATTATATTAAACGCAAGATCTAATTGACAGTACAAATCAGTTATTCTTTCTCTCATTGCTTTATTGAAAATCTAGCACTGCAATACTGCTTCCGCACTTACAGCAAATCAAATAAAAATGCTCCAAAACGAATCAACAGGAAAGTAAGAAAAGAGATTAAGAATTTTTTTTTAAAAAGCATGATTCACAAAGCTTATCAGGGAGAAGGGAGAGTGCGACCATTGGGCTGAATCCTTGCATTAGATATCGCGCTTTTCATGTCTGCTAGATGTCACAAAGCACTTCACTGAATACACTCTAAAGTGAATATCTGTGGGTGAAACGCGGCAGACTATTGGTCAGATTGTGGAAGACATACAAGATTGTGGAGGAATACAAGAGTGTACCAAAAGAAGAATAACATAGGGGAACCAAGAGAGAACTGGAAAGGGATGGAGCAGCAAATGCAAAATACTGTTGTCCCCCAAATCTTATAATTGTAATGTAACTAAATGTAGTTTGTTGTTTAATCAGGGATGACGTTGAAACCCCAAGGGACTGAGGAGATTGTGAACATATTAAACAATTAATTCCTGGGAGATTTTTAGCAGGAGCTGAAATGCAAGCTTTTATACATTATAAACATGGCCCCCAACAACCAGCAAATATTGTTTGAGCTCCTGGACATTAACATACATAAGGCAGAGGTACTAAATACGCTCAAAGAACTGAAAACCAATATATCCCCCAGACAGATGGAACTGTATCCCAGGATAATTAGGGGAGAAGCAGTAGCAGATTTGTGCATCACTGATGGGCAAGAAGGGGTGTTCAGACCACAGGTTTCAACAGACTAGAATGAAGCAAATGCAGTTTCTATTATGCAAGAAATGTGACAGAACCATTCATGGCAATCTATAGACCCATTAGCCTGACCTCGATAATATAATATAAAACATAATAAGAATAATCTACTCAGTGACAAACAAAGTAGTTTGTGAGATTATACCAAGCCCAGACATTTTTTGTTGAGGAGGTGACAGCTCCAAATTTAATAAGGGGGAACCATATGACACAGTGTATGTACCACAGTGACTTCCAAACTGACAATGTACCGCGTGAAAGACGAGTGTAACACAAACTGATGTCACTGAGTATCAAGGGCAAGACATGGACACAGATTTGAAATTGGCTGAACAGAAGGAAGCAGCCATTACTGGAGCCTGGTTGAAACGAGGGAGTGAAAATAGGGGGCACAAAGACCTTGCTAAAGGGAAGCTGAAAGAGATTGAGGGGTATCAGTTGATACGCCACTCACTATGTCAAAACTGTGCGAGACAGCAATTAACAAGGTAAACAAGATGCTGGGCTATATTGCCAGATCAGTTTTTGAGAAGCAAAAGGGCAATTTAAGGACAGACATCAGGAAGTATTTCTTTACTCAGTGGGTAATTAACCATTAGAACAGGTTACTAGGAAGAGTACTTGAAGCTAGGACAATGAATTTGTTGAAAAAAAAACTTGATGCTGTGATGGTAGGCCAGTAGAATGGGTATTCTGGAAAGATGAGATCAAGTGACCACACAGCCTTCTTCATCTAAGCCTTGAATATTAAAGAAAATTTGAATTTGTTGAATTCCAGCAGACAATTAAGAAAGGTCTGAATTTCTTATTGTGGGTCAATGGGTGTGGTGGGAGCAGATATCTGTATATGTATACTAAGAGTAATCAAGGGCTAATTCTGTAATGGGAAGCGACACGATACTTCATGTTCTAGGCAGCTTCGTACAACAGCATTAACCTCTAACCCTGCTCAACAAGCTCAAAATTCCAGATCTGTACAGTGTAATAACCTGACTCATGGATTGTAATGAATAGGGAACTCATCAACCCACTGAGGATTATAAAATTGAGGACTCAAGGACTCAAAAGCCCACAGAACATCAGCCGATTGGGTATAAATAATATACCAAGAGATCTGACCCATATAGTCACCAATCTGAACTCACCAATCCATAATGTAACTCTAAAGAAATACCTATCTTGTTTAACCCAGAACGGTGTTAGTTTACATGCACCTCGTTGGAAATCACAAACATTTTGCACAAAAATTATGTACAGTGTTAGTTTACAGGGACACTTAAAAAGATTGTTGTTAAAATGCAGCAGCTCTTCAGAGTTCCTTTCCATCTGCCTTCGAAAGCCAATACTGTGGACATCACTACCTGGGGATCCAGCAGAGAGGAACCTCAGCCCACTCCAGTCTTTGTGAGTTTGGAATCAAGACGAACTGAGAGCGAAATCAGCCTAAAACCATAAGCTAAAAAAACTCCCTTGATAATTAATTTGCCGCAATCAAATCGGGATTTTAAAAAGTGCAGAGCTAGTCACCTACACGTGGAGGTCAATAGCGAAGTATTTCCACGTGTGCAAAAGCACACGTTAAACGCACACATACACACAAACACACATACACACAGAGAGACATACACTGATTTAAGTTCCGGTTAGCCCACCCGCCCACACCAGCCTTCGCCCTGCCACTCCTCACTAAATTGGTCGAGCGAAGTGAAACGGATGCTTCTAGAACCACGAGAGTCTAAACCTGCACTGAACGACTGCAGAAGTCATGTTATTTTGGAAAACAAAGTTCTCTTCTTTCCCTCTCCCATTGCCCGACACAGCAACAACCACCTTTGCATCTGGAAGGAAGAACAATTTGCTTGGATTTTCTGCTGCGGGGGGAATAAAAAATCCCCGCTTCCTAAAATCTAAATTGCAATGACTGGTCACAGATCTCCGACACAGAGAGACTGCATGTGCAACTACCAAGATACAGCCTTTTGGAGGAAGAAGGAGAGGTGGGGGAGGTGGGGGTGGGAGGATTTGAAGCACGAAGTGGATGCAACCTTTTCATTACACAAGAAAAGTTCCTGGCAGCTCAATGCTTATGGAGTCCATGGCGTGTGGATTGGCTGCCGACCTCCCGAGGGTGTAGGCTTTAATGGCCCATGACATATGGTGATTCCAAGTGCTTCAACTGTGCAAACGTAGAATGTCAAAGTTAATCTGATGGGTTTCTTTTCTTCTCTTGTCCTTTATATATATATATATTTTTTTCTCCTTGAAACAATTTTTGGTGAGTGATCACGCCTTGAGCTGGTGCCACTGAGCCACGGCTTGCCGTGGCCGCCCAACCATATCCTTCCAATGCTTGACCTCTCCCGGGCCGCTCTTCCAAGACAAGTAAATCTGGAGGAGGTAGAAGACGGAGAGAGAAGTTATTAGCTGCCAGTACAGACCTGTTTTTTGTTTAGATTCTTTCCCTTTCCTTAGCTCTCAGCCTGGCTCACTTGCTGGCACTCCTAGCATTGGGTGATGACCCTATAACAATCTGGTTCCCACTTACTACTAGATAAACAGAAGCGTGTGGAGTAAGGAAACTTGCCTAAGGCTTCATCCTGCAGTTGCCTAAGGTTTCTTTCTCCCTGCCCGGCTTTTGAACCCAGGGCCTCTTCCTCGAGAGGCGAGTGCACTGACCAAAATGCTACAGGACTTCACAAATACCTTTCCAATCACATCATTCCTGCTCAGTTTGTCCTTATCCATCACAGTAATTATAATCGTCGTCTCTCGCAGTTTCTCCGTGGGGATCTCGAAGATGAAAGACTCGTTGAAGATGGGGTTTAAACACCTCTTCATCACAACTGTCTTCTTCTTCTCCACCTTCTTGTCTTTGTGCGTAAGCCAGACTTTGACATAGGGATCTATGAGGAAGAGAGCAGCACAGGAAGTCAGCAATGATACCTTAGAACAGTGCTTTCCAAACCGTGGGGTGCGCCTCCCTTGGCTAGGGGGGCGCGGAGCTTTAGAGCCTCGAGCCCCCGAGTGCATGTGGAGCCGAGGACCCGAGTGTGTGGATCCGAGGACACAAATGCATGTGGAGTCGAGTGTGAGGTAGTGGGGGGGGGGGCGCTGCTATTTAAAGTTTGGAAGCCACTGCCTTGGAATGATATGTTGGAGTTTCTGAGGCACCCACTGGACTTGTACCACTGCGGCCATCACTGCTCTCACAGCTCTCAGCGCCTGCAAATTGCCTGAGTTTTTGCCCCAACCGGAAGTTGAACCTGGATCCTCTCGCTTGTGATAATTATAAAAGTCTTGTGCCCAGTACAATTTGAGTGGATCTGTGCTGCATCTGTATGATGTCTCTTAAGTAACAGGGTTCCCAATGCTTATGAGTATACTCACAGTGTGGCCAAAGCAATAACCTATACAATTCCACTATGACTTTTATACTGAAGTAAAGAAGACTTAGGCAGCAAGTCACGAGGTGGGAGAGGCCCAGTAGATACCGTACAACAGTGAGAGAGGACTCACCTGATGTCCCTCCTATATCCATGGCTTTCAGATTCCTGGCCTTAATAATGTTCACAATGATGGTGTTGGCAGTCGGATTATAACACAACGACAAGAGCAACTCTCCTCGACTCCCCTGAAACAACAGGCACAGAAAGCTAGTCACTCACTGTGCACTTCATCCTGATTTAGACACAGAATAGAGAACCCAGGGGCATAAGATATCTCAAAAGGTGGTGGAGGCCGATTCGATAACAACTTTTAAAAGAGAGGTAGACATTTATTTGGGGAGGACAGGTTTGCGCAGTTATGGGGAGAGACCTGGGGAGTGGGATTAAATTGCTCTTTTTAAAGAGCCGGCACAGACTCGATGGGTTGAATGGCCTCCTTTTGTGCTGTCAGATTCTATGATTCTATCTCTATAACTATCACCAGGATCTCTAGGTATTTTGTGCCATTACTCGAGTCAGCCAGGTTATCTGCTGACTGACCTTAACTGAGAGATTTACCCCTTATTATTTTGAATGATTTGTTAAGTTTATGTCAGACGCCATTGGAGTTTTTCCCTTTATCACTCTTTTTCCTCTGTTAACTTTACACTCTGTTTTTGCTCTATTGTAACTATCATGCATCATAGTTTTGCAGCTGTGGGATCCAGACAGAAAGACGGAGAACAACGAGAATGGAAGATCTCAGGACTTTGGGTTTAGTATAACTCTTGTGTTACCGTTTAACATAGTTTTGGGGGAACTGTGCAAAGTCAGCTTTCAAATTTAGACTGGACTTAGGAATCTTCCACAGTCTCAAATTTAATTTTGCTTTTAAGGCCATGACTTTCAGAGACATCAAGGCTAAGATGTGGTTTGCCCACAGTCATATTCTGTGATGTGTCCCCACCCGCTCGCCCCACCCCATTAAACACTGGAAGAGTACGATATGGCAGTAACTGTTACAAAGGAGTAAGTCCATGGTGAACCTTACACTTCCGTCACTGCACGGCTTGAGATCTTTCCAGAAGGTCTGTGTCTGTGTCAGATCCACCTTGTTTAGCGGCAGCGACACTTCTCCGATGGGATCGTTCCGACTGAACCGATCATAATCCAGGACCTGCAGATACATGATTCTCTGCACCACCTTCTCATAGGGAAACCCTGAGGAGAGAGAGACCTGTGTGTAACCTGTGCCCACCAGTCACCAAATACCGACAGACTGTTTCAATGTGAAAGATGTCTGTGCTCGCTATCAGGTCCCCATCACTCTGTGGGCCTCGTAACAATTTACCTCAGACAATCTAACAGATGGAAATAGGCAGGACAGACCAGACCACAGCCTCACCTTCAAACAGGAAGGTCTCGTTCCAATGTGGATTCAGATTCTTCCTTTTGACCTTCGTCTCCAGCTTGTGTTTTTTGTCGGGGAGCAGGTAGATCTTGACGAAGGGGTCACTTGTGCCACTGAAGTCTTTGGCAGGCAATTCCGTGGCCTTCAGTATTTTTACGGTGAAGGTGGATTCCTGGAAGTTGTAGCCGACGCTGAACTGGATGCGGCCCAGGTTCTCGCGGGCGTTTCCCTCGTGGCAATAGTCCTCCTCCGAGCCTGGAGACAACTGCAGGAGAGAGTGAGAGAAGACAGGCATGGCTAACATGGAGAAGAGCTTTAACTCTAATCTGTCCCCTATGGAATGTTACTTCCTTCCTTTCACAAGCATACAGTTGGACACCAGAGGCCACATATTGCTCATAGTCTTAACCTAATGAAGGACATTGTCATAAACATTAACATTGTGTAGAACTTTGTAAAAGACTCGTATTAACAGTCAGTTGTTGGGAAGGCAGCCGTGTGCACATTAGAAAATGGATGGACGCATGGTTAAGAGGGAATACAGTTGAGGGATATGGAGAAAAAGTCGGGGTGTGGGACTAGTGATAAGATCCAAGATGGGAACTTGGGTGCAGTATAACCACTAACCTGAATTCCCTGCTTCTAAGCTGTATCTCTATGACTCTATTAAACTTTCATTTGGAAGCTGTTTTTCCCACAATAGACCAGTCTATAATTTCTGATTGCCTTGTCCCTTCTTTCTTTGAACAAAATACGATGCATTGTCCTCCAATGTTCAGCTCCAGTGTGTGCAGAGCATCTTAACGCATCAACTGGAGACTCACCTATTTACTCTCTCAAAGTGTCAGTCTGGCTCAGGATGGCAGTCCTTTCGCCTCGCGTCCCACTGTTTAAATAGTTCCATGGAATACCCTCACCATTTGACACACAATAAGTAAGGATCAAAACATATGCTTTAATGGATCACAATATAAATAATGCCGCTTTGTAAAGAGGGAAAAATGGGGGAGGTTAGAAGACTTTAGAAATCCATTCAGCTATCACTACCAATTCGCCATTGAAGTCAAGCCAATCATGCCATTTAAAAGGGAATTAGATGTGACATCCGATGAATGAAATTTAAAATGGTTTGAATCAAAGGCAAGGAAAGGGTTTACAGCAAATAGCACCACTGATATATGATGGACTGAAGGGTGAGTTCAGTGTCCAAGTCTCAACCACCATTCCTGGATGGAGTGGGGGGGTGGAAGGGTGGGGTGGGAGGTGATGAGATGGAGGGGATAGGGAGAACTTGGCAATGCATCTGACTATGCTCTGACACTCCAAAGCCAAATTTCTGATGGTCAATGGGCATTCTGTATTAGGAAATCCCGTTAAGACCCCATTGTCTTAAGAAATAACTGAATAAATGACCTGGACTAGCCCCAGAACACTAAATTAACTGTGATAAACAACAGTACTGAGGGAAGTTGAAATATTATTCAGTCACTCTCTCCTCGGAAGCCTCTGCCTTCAGATTGTCTCTCTAGTGACTCCCGACAGCAGCCCTCTCCCACTCTAGAATGCTCTTCATTAAGAGTAGCTAATGACATGATCACGGAGTCTCAAGCCTCCCTCGCTTTGATGTTTATGATATTTGGGCCACAGACAGGCCAGCTGCTATGGAGGAAACCAAATTCAGTGTCAAGCTAAGCAGCGAGCAATTGAAGTAGACAAAGTATTTACAGGAAGGATGGTTGATATGTAACTAAATGGGGAGCTAAACTCCTGGCACAAAACATAAAAGCAGCAATAAGGATTCATTTAAATTTAAACCACATTATGTTAAAATAGGATTACTGTATTATTCTATATTCAGAGGGACAGGGGAGCATGCTGAGAGTACTTGCATATGTGAGTGCCTCAGGATATTTTTGAAACATCTCAACTTCACAGGGTTTACCATAGAATGTAGCGTCTCTGTGTTTTGGAGGCAAAATGGCAGCCAATTTGTGCACAGTGACATCCCACCCAAAGCTGTGAAATGAGTGACCAATGCAAGTCAAGCACAGGGTGAAATGAAATAGAACCAAGCTTCAGGTATCTACTGATAAGAATAACAATCCTCACATCTGATATAGCGGCTTTCATGACAGGATGAAGTCTCAAAGGTCTTCACAGGGAGTTGAGTGTCTGTGTTTTGTGCTGAAAAGCTTTGATACCTTTCGCTGGGGTTTGATAAGCTGGAATTCAGTATACTCCTGAGGTGATCAAGTGACAGAGTGTATACAATGGGTGCAGTGAGACAAAGTCCGTCATTTTCAGTTTCTAGCCCCTTATCAATTCTCCTCTCTGTCCGGGCGACTGTGTAAGAAATATCCTTATCAGCAAAGCCTCGAGGATTACATTTAGGATTTGGAGTTCTCAGAGATCTGTATCTACACTGATTACTGTAACCAGACATAGCATTTTACAGCCAGTTATTAAACTAATGAACATAAACTCAGGCTCCCCACCCCGTAACCTAGTGGGTAAGGCACTCAATGCTGCACCACTTGGCTGCACAGACCAAATAGCAGCTTTAAATCTTGACTGTTGTTCCTGACATTCCTCTGTTTACTAAGCAGACAGTGGGAACGCAGTTGTTGGTCCACTGGCGGAGCGCTTTCCCGGGGGTAATAATAAATCTTCCCAATGGTTTTAAATTAAAATTTGGTTACTCAATCCACGACAGTTTGCGGGGCACTGCTGTGTTCAATTGCTGTACATGAGTTACACAGTCAATTGACTTTACAATATATTCTGTGCAGTGTTTTCGGACGTCTCAAAGACGTGATCTGAAGGCAGACAAGAAGGGATCAAGGCAGAGGGATTGAGGCAGAGAGTTCCAGAGACTCAGCCTTGAGGTAAATGACCAATTTATTGAGAGGGCAGGATACCAGGAGAAATTCCCTTCTCATTTCCAAAAGTGAGAGGATTTTAATGTCCACTTGATATCCTGCTCTGAAAGCTGATATCTCCAGCAATGCAAGGCTGCATTGCTGGATAAATACAGGTGGCAACTGAGGAGTGGTGATTCCACACTCTACATGAGGTTCAGCCAAGGATCTGACGATTGATGGAGTGCAGATGTAGTGAGCACAGGTACTCACATCAACTGATGTTCAAGATTGATGAGCAAGAGCACACAATATATTAATCTCTCATCAGAGCATATTGATCTCCGAATATGTATTAGAACTAAATGTATTGAGCACATCCTTCATGAACAGAGATAGTTTCCGTAAAAGTCAAACCTATTTTCCACTTAAGGGAAAACCTTCAGTTTTATTGCACTTTTACCCCTGAAAAGCCTCAGAGTAACAAAAAAATGTCGCCCACCAAATATACAACTGCACAGTATGAAGACATGATAAGGCGCTTCACTATAGCAAATATAAGGATAATTATTATTTTCTGACTGTTTCTGTGGGCAAGCGAAGCAGCTGTTTTACGTAAAGCAAGTTCCCAGACATACCGACGAGGTGAATGATAAATGAATCTGGAGGATTGTTAGTCAGAATAATGGGAGAAACTCCCTCGCTTTAACAACAACTCAGGCACCCCAGCACTGCACTGGCCTGTCAGCCTAGACTAAAGTGTTCCAAGCCCCGTGTTGAGACTTTAAACTCCACTATTTTCTGATTCAGAGGCTAGAGTTTAACCTACTGAGCAGCGCTGACACACCGGCATTGCCAGATGGCCAGGATTGTCAGCAAATAGTTCCAGGAGTACGGTGTACGATGTAAGAACCTTCGTTGGTTCTGAATATTTGCAACCTGAATCTACACAAGTTCAATCACGGTTGTCAGCATAGCTGGGGTGATTGATGGCTTCCTACCGGCCCCATTATATGATGACAAACTAGCTGTAATCACTTCAGTGAAATAAATCCTGAATAATGACACATGAATAATTTGCTGAGGCTTGTAACCAGCCGAATTACTCTGGTGCCAGGAGACAGTCAATAAACCCATTGGGTAGCTGATAGCTTCATCTCTCTCTCAGCCGTATGTGCACAGGGTGGAATCCAAGGCTCAGCCAAGTGGACTGCAATGGGCATCTGGTTTTGCATTTGATACAGTGCCTTATCAGTGTCCTGTAGCTCAGTGATTAGAGCACTCGCCTTGCAAGCAAGAGACCTGGGTGCAATTTCAGGCAGGGCGAAACCATGGGCAAGTTTCCTTACTCCACGCCCCCTAACAATAATCCCTCAAAAAAAAACAATAATAAAGGTCATTTCAATCCACGACTGTTTTGTGGGTCACGTCTGTGCCCAATTGGCTGCTGAGTTTCGCCCACAGATATATAGTTCAATTAACTTCACAGTATATTCTGTGAAGCACGTTGAGATGTCTAAAAAAACATGAAAAGCGCTATACAAGATGCATTATTATTTATCACGCTGTTGAGATGTCTCAAAGCACTTCACAGGATATATCATCAAGTGGATTCACTGTATTTTTTATAGGCAAAATTCAGCAGCCAATTGTGGACAGAAGTGTCCCACAAACAGTCTTGGATTGTGTGACCAAATAAAAACTATGTATTTATTTTTGAAGGGATTTTTACCCCCGGAAAGCGAACCGCCAATCAACTAATAACATAGGTTCATACCTACTGCTGGGTAAACAGAGGTGTGTGAAGTAGGGAAATTTACCTGAAATTTCACCACGGCTGGGAATTGAACCCATGTGCTCCCGCTTGCGAGGTGAGTGCTCTAAGCAATACACTACAAGACTCTACCAACTTTAGTGCCATAAAAGGAAAGAGAACAGAAATGTCTGAGAGAATTAAAAAGGAAATAAATGGGTGAATCACAGGTTGATGGCTACTGAGGTACATTAATCAACTAGAAAAGAAAAGTTCCGCAGCAACCATTAGTGACAAATGCTTCAGTTCTGTTCAAAAATCAATTTGAAAATAATGGTATTTGAAAGCGTACAGCTAATTATTTGTAATGCCAGTCACTGAAATTGATGTGGTTGAGTAGCCAAGACATCACTTCTCATTCCCATGCTCTGAACAAAATAAACTCTTGCAATAATTATATTATGATAACTTTATGCAAATGGCTTAAATGGAGCATTGTCCTTTGAGTCCCAGCCACTGACTCTCGAGTTCAGCCCCACTCATGAATTTGTCACCCTGGTGAAGTTTTTTTCCTGTGCAATAATCATATATCACAATACAAGTGCGATTTTTATGCTCCAAATAGGAAACCAGTTAACGTTAAACATCAGACTCCAAACACTTCACAAGTACTCAATGTCAACTATCCAGGGCAGCAGGAATCTCTGAGCCACAGAATTAAAAGAATGATAGATTATCTCTTCCTCACATGTTATTATCTGAAACCCTTCACATCTGAGTATGTGTTACAGAATGAGCCAAGGATAAACAATCTACTTTCTTCCTGCTATAGTCAGTCTGGTTTAGTTGGTAGAACTCTCTCCTCTGAGTTAGAAGTTGTCTGTTGAAAGACCCATATCAAGACTTTGAACTCATAGTCTACGCTGACACTTCAATGCAGTGTTGGGGATGCTCGATACTGTTGGAACTACTGTCCTCAGAGATATTAAACCGTGTTTAACCGTATAAAATCGTCTTCTGCCTGTTCAGGCGGATATTAAATTGGCTGATGGTCTATAGATCACTTGGTCACTACACTTTACAGTGTACCCTGCAACTGCTTTGAGACATCCTCTCATCACGAAAGGCTCTGTACCAAATGTAAGGATGATTTTCTTAATAGTCTGAAATGAATTGTGGAGGTGTAATTATCCAGCTGATCAAAAATAAAAATTGCACTGACCACAGTACTAGAGTAGCTTAAAACTGCTGATGGAGAAATAAAAATACATATAGGGACAAGTACAAAGAGAAATGAGAAAGCAAGCCACTTGTCAATGGAATACATAAGCCTCCCCTATTGGGTGTCATTGAGCAGATACGTAATGTAGCATGTCAACTCACAAAGCTCCATCTTCTGTCTAAACTCAAAGTTACATGCGAAGCTCACAGTATACTGACAGTGCCATCCTGCGTGCAAACACACACACATACTAACAAAGTCCATGGTGAATTTTTAAAGCATATTGAATTACACAGTTATCAGAAAAGCAGCTGCATTACAGTAATGACATTCTATTCCTGTTCAATAATGAGCATTTTGTATCGGATTATGTAACTCATTGAACTAATGCGCTGCATATTTTATAGAGCTTTGGGCAAGGGCAAAATGTCTCTGATCATCAACCTTGACCAATCCAATAGAACTGGAGCACAGGAGAACTCTTGAAGTGCAGTCAATTTGGGTCTGGCATGGAATACCAACCACTCTCCATGCCTATGAGGGGCTGTGTAACATTAAGCGCTCCAGCTCAGTCAGCAGACTGCAGCTTATTTTCATTTGCCCAACTGAGAATAACTGTAACTGTATCAGCGTAATTTATACTCTAATAGGAGTTATGGAATTAAACAAACACTTGGAAAGTGTCTATTCCTGCTCGGGGCCTCAGCCAATGCTATTCCTGAGCTCAGTACAACCAGCCTGGGAGCGTAGGTCCTGATGTGGGCTGGAACCCACCACAATAACAACAACAAATAACAACACATTTGTAGAGCGCCTTTCGTGTCAGGAGGACGTCCCATGGCACTGGACAAGTACTAGTCTCAGAGGCAAGAGTGATACCAAACACACCCTCAATATGGTGGGATTTTCAGCGTCCATATTGTACCCAAACTCGTGTTATATTGAAGTTATAGCGGGGCTACACTGTCGTACCACAACAACACCAACATGCATGTATATAGTGCCCGTCATGCAGGATAGTGTCCCAGTACTTTTTTCTAATTTGTGCTCACTGGCAATGCAACACTTACACACTCTCTGTCACTTTCTCACTCTCAAAAAGTGGGCATTAGTACAGTAATCACTCTCATTCTCACAGAGTGACAGTAGTGCATCACTCACTCCTACTCTCTCATTCCACAGACTGACAGCAGTAAATCCAAATCACTATGATCGCAGGGGGTTCTGATGTGTGCCAATGAATGCTTATTCCTCCTTGCTACCTCTCCCTTTCTGTTTTGTTGACACGCCTCTAACAGAGCATCTGCCATTGAAATAGAGCATCCTCAATGGATTCATTGCATTGGTTCAAAAGATTGCAATTGATCACCACATCCAGACAAAACAGGTAACGTTTCCAATAAAATGTGGCTGTTCTGGATGATAATGTCACAGTGAAACATGGGCTGTTTGTTGAGTTACGGTGACTTGACTCTTTTAATCAAGGCGGAGATAGGTGTCCCTCACTTTCCCAATTCCCTATTTCTTTCTTTGAAGATTAGGTCAATTTTCAGATCAAAATTAGCACATGGTCTCACGGTTACAGGATTTGTGAACCAGGATTTGTGCACACATTTCACCGGCGCCTTGGGATGTCCCTCCGATGTGAAAAGTGCTCTATCAATGTAATTTTGTTGTTTGTTTTCCCTCACAAACACTTTCCACAACAACAACAACAACTTCGATTTATATAGCGCTCTCCACGCCGGACGGCCTCTCAGAGCGCTTCAAAGGACTTTCCAGAGGACATCCCAGTTACAGACGACCAATCAATATTTAAAAGTTTCCAATGCAAAACAGTCATGGATTATACACAAGGATGTTTTTTTAAAGAGCAGAAAAGCAATCCGCCAATTGATTAACCTCCGGATTCCTATTTACGGCTAGGTAAAGAGGTGTGTAGAATAAGGAAACCAACCCAACATTTCAAACCCAGGTCTCTCGCTTCAGACGAGTGCTCTAGCCACTGAGCTACAGGTCACACAATCCCACGGCACAAGTTGAAAAGTAACAGAAGTTATTCCTAGTGTCCTAGCCAACAATCCCCAAAATAATTGCTCGTTTGTTTCATTGTTGTTTGTGGGACTTTGCTGCTCGCAAATGGGCTGCTGTGTTTACCTACAAATACACAGTCACTATACTTCACAGGAAATTCCGTGAAGCGATTTGCAAAGTGCTTGTAATATGAAAGGCGCTATAGAAAATGCAAGGATAAAGATTATTAGTATTAATAATCAGGTGTTGGTTGGCTTTAATGAAAACTTAGTACGTTGTTTTGAAGTTGAGCTGGTTTCACAGCTGGAATTAGTTAACATAGACATACTCATTCAGAGAGAGAAAGAGAGTGGGCAAGTGAGAGAGATCAGAACCACTAGTATGATCAATGATCAAACATAATCCTCCTCGGTTTAGGAACCATTCAAGTTGAAGTGTTTCTTTGCCAATTGGAACTTGAACTGATGATGTTTTGCACAGAAAGAAAATGTGTAAAATGGGATTGATGATCATCACTGCGTGTTAATTAATCCCAGCAGCGAACACAGAGGTCGATCGCTAAAGTAGTAAAAGGATGGTCGAGTTTGAATGTTATAAATAAATGTCTTATGAGCAGCAATGCTAAACACAGAACAACTAGGCTGACTGATTTACTTGACATTATTAAGGAGGCTGGAGTCTTGCAAACAAATCTTATTACACTTAGAGTTGGATTTTATTGGCCTTTTATGGTGATAGGATGATGCTTTATTGCCATGTGATGATCGAGCAATGCAGTACTGTATAAATGTGTTTATATACTGTGTGTGTATATATATTATACATACACACTGTAGACTGTGTTTATCATAATAATCCTAATCCTTGAATTTTATATATCACCTTTCCCATCAGAAGGATGTCTCAAAGGGCTTCACAGGATTTATAGTTGTTGTGCATTTTTCGGCAATTGTGCACAGCAAAATCCCACAAACAGCCACAAAATGAAGGACTGACCCACAATTTTCTGACTGAGGCAAGAGTGATACTGTACCAGGCTAAATCATCACCCAAAACGCTCCCTTAAAATTCTCATCTTTTGATTCCCCACACCGTCCAGCTCACTAGGGGGCATTCCGCAGGGCCTTGGTCTATCCTCGGTCCTCTCCTCTTTAATATAAAGAAATCAGATAGATTTCTTTTAGGAAACAATATCGCGTGATACAATATATAGTTTGGGACATGATATGTACATGTGACTGACGGGATGGCGGAAGGCGAACTGGATGGATCTGGGTGTTCTTTCATCCAGCAATTCTTATACTATTATAGTCAGAGCAACTCCTGCATTGTTGCAGATTTTAAGACTTCCAGTGAGATACAATTATACGTTTCGAAAGTTGAATCTTTCACTTTGAAGAGAATGAACTTCGAGCACTGACTGGACAACAATTATACACGTCATGAATTTGTGCCATTGTCACATTACTGTAACACATATACTACCTTGACTTAAGCCCTCTTTTTTGTGCGAAGTGCGATATGTGGCTTGAACATTTGGCGGCAACTGAACTCCCAGGTGCCTGGTCTGATTTATGGACAGTATTTTGCACAGGTTTGCCCGCGCTGCGAGGACGTGGTCACTCACCATTAACATCTCGCTGGTCAGGGAGTTCACAAGGTCTGAGACAGAGGAGCGAGGCTCTGTTTTCCTGTCAGAGTCGTCCACAGGAAGCTGCCCTTGAACTTGGGCTGTATTCACTGGCTTATTTCCAGTGGGTAACCTGCAACACAAACAAAGTGGTTGGTTCTCAGCTGAACACGAGCACTGTAATTGTGGCCGTGCCTGGGGCTGGCCCCAGCTTAAACTAGGCTGCGTTTCTGATGGCTGTGAAAAGATTGCGTTCTCTCAAAAAGGCTCCAGGACGTTGTCGCGCAGAGTTTGCAAACTTCAAATCAATTTACAAGTCAATGATTAATAACGGAAAACACTTTGTTAGCTAAGTTACACACTCTCCTCATTGCACGGGCATCCAAAACAATGGGGGGGGAGAAAAAAAGCTGTAACAAGGACACACAGTTCAAGTCCGCTCTTTTTGGTCAATGCGGGTATATGTAGACTGTGACATCAGTGATGGTATAACGGTGGTATACACTCTAACAGCGCCGGTTCAGAAGAACAATCCTGCAATTGATATCAGCCTTCATGGCTTACAAGCGCCACCGTACAGAGATGTAGCTCCGATCATGAATCATATCTCATATGGTTTGTTAAAGAGCAACACTTTCCCTCAGGCTGCCGCTTGTCTATTTCCCCTGTGTTCACACTTCCAGCCTTAGTCATCTCTATACCTACCATCAGCCTATCATTAGCAGCATGCACTTCTGTTAGATAGGTGTGGGAGAGGGGGGGGGGGGGGGAGGAGGGAGAGAGGGCTCGCACAACGAGTGTCACAGCTGAATTCCAACACCAATAAACAGAATTCTACTCATTCACACATCTGGAACAATCCAGCGATCAAATACTATGGGGACCTCAAATAATACAAACTACAAGCATCAGAGCCAATCCAGCAGCCACAAAGAATATAATTTGGATCACGAACACAGTGTATGACAAATGAGTACTTTAATGAGGCAGTTCTTGATTAAAATAAGTGTATTAATAACACAGTAAAGCAGTTGGAACCGAGAGTTCTGTGTGATTTGATTCAGTGAGTCCGATGTTGAACGGTAAATGGAAACTAATGCAAACTGTATGCGTATTTCTCGGAGTCAGGTGAAAGCAGAGGTAGCCTTGGGCAGAAATAGCCCAAATGCTTCCAGATCCAGCACTTTAATGGGGCAAGGCTGGCAACATAGTTAGGGCACAGCTGTTGAGCCGACTCACTTGAGAGTTATTGCACAGTTCTGGTATGATTTGCATGGCACATTGAGGAGAAAAAAGACAGCCCAGGGACTCAGTCAGAGGCCGCTGCCAAATTCAAAATGGAAATTTAAGCCCCTTTAGCATTTAGTAAAAAAAATAAATAGAAGTCTGGCCCAATTTGGATGTACGTCAAATAGTTTATCCACTCAGGCCAGAGCATGCGTCACAGAGTAGACTGTTAGTTTGGTGCTAGGCATCGGTCCAAAGCAGCGATACTGGACAACATCATTCAAAAATAAATCCACTATTGAATATTATTGCAGGGAAGGTGGGGTCGAGGTAAGGATCAATCAACCGTGATCTAATTGAATGGAGGATGAGGCTCGAGGAGCTGAATGGCTTACTCCTCCTCTTCCTATGAACAGGTGGTGCACTGACCATCATGATTTGCATGCAATCATGAAGAATGGTCACTTGACTGAAGAGCTAGAGAATTGCCAGCTACAGGAGCTCAAAAAACAGCAGCAACTCCAGGAGAACAACACAAATAATAATGATCCTCATGTTTGATGTGGGAGGACATATCAAAGCGATTCACAGGATTAACTATGATAGTTCAGTGGCTGTGTATCTTGCAAAATCTAATGGGGCAGATAATTTTATCTCAGCAATGAAGTGAGTGACCAATTTGTTTTCGGGAATGATTGGTTTTAGTTTTCTGTGTATTTGATTACAAAGCACACATTCTCTACAATTTAGTGCATCCTGTGAAGCGCTTTGAGACATATTTAATGCCTGTTTATTGCTCCTTATTGCTGTCTAAGCACTTTTAAATGGAAATTGGGCTTTAAAGAGGAAATGAAGGACAGTGGGTGTGTGAGTGTAGAACTGCTACCAAATTGTACCTGCAACATTCACACTGGAGTGGCCAGGGGAATGAGCGCTACTGAAAACGGTCTCATCAGTGTGGTAGTCTGGTTCATATATTCTCTCAACCCCAATTTTTACGCTGTCTTGCAGCTCTTAACAATGTGAGCTAGAACCATAGAAATTTACAGCGCAGATTAACGTCAATCTGGGCCACTGTTTCTGTGCTGCCTCATTTAAGTGCAATTAGTACAGTACAAACAGGAGTGCAGACTTACACCACCGGCTAGCCCATTGCACTATGATCAGTCTGGGGCAGCATCGGTCCTCAGAGAGCAGGCAGGACTGGACTCCCTGTCTACATGTGCACATGCACATACCACTGTCTACATTACATTGATACCATTAAATTATAACCACAGACCACTGAAAGTAAACATCAACAGGGTTTCACCATGTTGCACACCATGTTCCAATACGCCCGATGGTTCTCAAACAACAGAAAATGACTGACAACAAACACATTACTCGTCTCGAGTCAAAGTTTGGTTTTATCACAACACAATTGGTGATGGGCGCTGAGGTGCTACAAAGCTTTACAAATTCTCAGCCTTGGTTCCTTTGCGAGAATCCTTGCTGTTATCTTACTGTAAATAGAAATGGTCAGGGCGAGCAGTTGTCACTGTATTTTGGTGGGATTGCCCACACCTCTGTAGAGGGTACAGGTAAAGCATAGTGCTGACCGTGGACCTGTTAATGATGGACAGAATTCCCAACACGCATGTGGACACACACACTCACGCACACACATACACACACACAAGAAAGAGCACCTCTGCTACTTAACAAAGGGAAGGAAAAAGAAACATTAGGTCACTTATCACAGAGAAAAGGCACATTGAGAGGTTAATCAATGGGTAAGATAGGTAATGAGAGTGACAGCAGTCATTGGACACAATGGGGGCAGGGAAAGAAAAGATACAGCAGCAAAGTGCAAAGATCAGACAAAACAGGGAGTGAAAAGGTAAGAGGTTTAGCCAGTGCTGCAAAGGGTAAGCGATGTTAGTCTGCAGAGCCTTCCTGGTGAAGTGGTGAGTATCTCGGGCTGGGAGTGCCCTGGTGAAGTCTGTAAGCAAGGGAGAGAGAGTGCTTCTTTAGATGGGGAGCAGTGGGGAAAAGAGAAAATAGGAGAGAGAAAAAGAGAAAGACAGGTAAGATATACATCAAAAGAACAAGTTGCAAAACCTCACACAGTGATAAGCCACAGAGCCATAGCAGCAGAGTATAGTAACTACAACAGCTGAATTGGACCCACAAGTAACATGGAGAGCTTGGCAGAGAGGCTACAAACAGGGTTGAGAGAAGTGGTTTAGCTTGAGCAGTGCAGTGCCAGACACAAAGGCTACAGACAAATACAGAGAGTCTGGATCCAGGATATCTACAGGAAACAGTTTTGAGACACGAGATGGAGACAGAATCGACATTATACTGTTTGGGGGGCAAGTTGTTCACAGAATGGAAAGATTGGATGAAAATGATGAAAGCTGAGAGCTTATTGACACTACAAATAACAAACCATCTGGGACACACCATTAAACATGTACATCAGACTCCAGAGGCTGGTCAGAGATCTCTGAACAATATCTCACATTTAAAATACATTACATCTACAGGGAGAAAATACCTAGACCAGCGTGGACCGCATTTGGCTCGGGGTGGGGGGGAAGTGGGGGCAATGATTTCATCTGACCAGCGAACCAATCAGGAGAATGGTCACCAGGGGTTTGGGCTCTTCCTGCCAATAGGAATGGCTGATCAGGATAAAATATTGCTTTTGAAGCCAGAGAATGATTCTCAAATCCAGGATCTGGCCCTCAGCAGCCAAAAGGTTGGACCCCTTGTGTGCTAGGCTACCAGAAATAATGTTTAATAGAAATATACTGCTACAATATGGACAGCAAAATCTCTCCACATTGCAAACATAAGGGAGTTGTTTCACAATGAACAAACTGCATTGTTCTTCCTTATTTCATCTATTCATTGTCCACAGCACCTCTACGGCATGACTTTAGTGCAATGTATTTTGAAAAAGGAAGGCCAGCACCAGTGTTACATGAAGGAGAACATGGAGTAGGGAATGGGAAACATGGGATAGCATACAGCAGGGAATGGGAAACATGAAATAGCATGGAGCAAGCCATGTATTACACACCAGGTAATGGACAGCTGAGAATGCATTACATAGAATATCAAAAGCTGAGAGTGTGTTACATAGAGTGCAGAGCTGGGAAAGGAAATCAGGAGAACATTTGATAGCAGGAGTAGAGGAGTGTAGAATTCGTGGCCAGGGAAGGTTGAAGAAGCAACTACAGTATAGTACATGTATTTTTGGAGCGAGAGAGTCTAAACAAGAGCCTCCCAATAGCTTGAGAGCAGGGAGCCCTCAGAGAAGCCCTATGTCCATCAATTGAATTTCAAATGGTTGTAAATGATCTGCAAGCCATCCACAAAAACATCAACTTTCATTTACAAAAAGCGCACTTTGCCTGGCGAAGCATCTCAGAGTGCTGATCAGTTCGAGATGCTGCCACGATTATTGTGCACCAGAACACGTCTCGGTGGTGGCCGCCCCCAAGTCTTTATTTCAATAGTGACTGACAACTGGTGAAAACCTCCTCCAACCAACCTCAATCTCGTCCCACTTTGTGAAAGTCATGGCTACGGTGCCACCCTGGTTCAGATTTGACTCTCCATTCCATTCTCTCCCTATCTCAATCACTGCCACTAGCCTTCAGCCGTTTTTATAAAATCGGAGCCTCAGTCAGTCTGATGCCAGGGTTTGTTGAACAGTTTCCATCCATTCTTCCTTACCCCAACACACACACCCACCCACACACACAACCATCCATACAAAGGAACACACATCAGATCATGGACTGCACCCGTATGTCGCATTTACACTTTTATCCCCTGATAATCAACCCAGAGTGCGGCAGCTCTCAACATGGGAACCCCTCAAATCAGTGCTATGCGCATTGTCTATAAGACCTGTCATCTGTGTATTTAAAGCCCTATTTTAATGAATGATGAGTACACATGGAGAGTTAATAGTGAGCAGACTACACTTTGGGGGAATTAACAGCGAGCAGAGAACACAGTGGGGCTAAATTGATGACGTTCACAAACAGGGACCTAAGTGCTATTGGCAGCATCTGTTCGTAAAAATCTAAATCAACCTAGAATTGGGGATCTCTGCAAGGTAGATCATTTGCGATTTGGAGAAGCTGCCAAAGCGTGAAAAAAGGAAGGCGGAGAACAAATACAAATCGTTGGCCTTTCCCACTCCCTCCTCACCTTCACTTTACTGTCTTTCTTTCCTTCTAACAGAAGTCACCATTTCATTGACTCTAATAAATTGTGTGTTATGCCGGCTTAGCAGGATTGGGATCTTTAACATTCTAAAGGATCAACAAAATAAGTTTCGATAGAAGTTTCCCGATGATGCGGGGAACCCTGCATAGTGTGTGAAATGGGTCCATTGGGGGGAAGTGAGGGATTGGACCGATCATGCTTTGCTACAATGGGGATTTGTGTCCATTTGTGTCTAACTCTTCAAACTCTACCATCTAGCAACTCCTTCTGGTCAGCGAGCACTACCTACCTCATGTCTCACTCTTCACCAAAGGCAGTTAGGCATTACGTGCATCTGAGCCCATTCTCTGTAACTCCATCCCAGAGTCCCTTCCCTCGCCTGCTTAGGATCTACCTCAAGATCTTCTTTGTTGACTGAAGATGGCACTTTCGGCCATCTTCTACCCCCATGACCCACTCATACTCCACCCCACTTGCCTTCTCTCCAACTCTGCAAACCCTGGACTGTCCAGTGGCTTTGGATGTCCTCCTAATGTGCCAGGTGACTTTTAACAAGATCGCCATATAATATAGGATCAGAACAACAATTAAGTTTCCTCATTCGTTCTGATTTTCAGTTTACAGATCTCTCTCTCTCCTTCTGACACACACACTTCATATAGAAACCATCACACATGTACATACACCATCACCAATATAGATGAAAACACAGGTGAGAAAATGCACACACCACTTTCATAAACCCACAGAGACACCCACCCACATACATCCTGTTCATAATTTACACACAGTACACTAAACACACTGTACACTAACACAGAGCATTCACAATGTGCACAAATGTCCCTCCACTCACTCACTCACTCACTCACTCACTCACTCACTCACTCACTCACTCACTCACTCACTCACTCACACACACTCACATACACACACACGCTTATCCAGACGCATACCACAGTGCTCGCAAAACCAAGTCCACCACAGAGGGTTGACTCGATTTCCACATTGCAAGCTCTGCACAGCGGAGTGGCAGCTCAGCCTTAAGGAGTCCCATCTTGTCTCCGTTACTCCCCCCCCATCATCCCCCCAACCGAAGGTAGTAATGTGACTGTGATACTTATGTTGATACTTATCCTATTGTTACAAACCACCATCTGCCTTGTTCACAATCTGTGATGTAATAATAATAATCCTCGCATTTTGATATAGTGCTTTTCACATCTTCTAAATTTCTCAAAGAGTATCACAGAATATACTGTAAAATGAATTTACTGTTTATTCGTGGACGAAAAGCGGCAGTCAATTATGCACAGCAGTGTCCCAAAAACACTTGTGCATTGAAATGATCAATTTTTTTTTCTTGAGGGATTATTATCAGGCATGTGGAGTAAGGAAACTTGCCCAAGGTTTTGCTCTGCCAGGAATTGAACCCAGTTCTCTTGCTTACAAGGCGAGTGCTCTAACCACTGAGCTACAGGACTCCAGTTAACAACAAAATTACATTTGCATAGTGCCTGTCACGTCGGAGGAGCTAAGTGCTTTTCCCTCAACAGAAACAGTGAGGATGAGTCAGTCTTTATGTCGGTGCTAACATGGTCAGGGAAGCACCTAGACACTTTAACTTCTAACATGGATGAGTGGGTGAGTGTGAGAGCACGGCTCTTTGCAAAGATCACATTAGGAGAGACAGAGGCGGAATCGTATTTCCTCAGATGACACTTTGCTAAAACAAACGTTACATTGTTTGGAGACAAGAGGATTATCGATCATGATTTTCGTTGAAGTGTTTCAGACCCTCTCTCATCCCCCCTTCCCTCCCCGCTCCTAACCACGGCTGTACACCTTTACCTCTTACACTATAGAGGCACAGAACATTTCTCCCACAAAATACAGTCAATCCACTTTACAATGTATTCAGTGAAATACTTTGAGACATCTCAACGACATGGTGATGCACAACATCAAACGTAAAGACTGTTATTATGCGAGATGTCTGCTTCTGCCTGATCCCTTTTCGGAGCTCAGTTTCCACTGGAGTTTGGTTTACTGTAAGGAGTTCCCACTAGGATCCTATCTCAAGGATTCCCATGAGGAACATTATTGAACATGCTATGTAAACTCCATCTTGCAGTCCCTCCGCCTCGCCCCCTCCTTAGCCTCCTTCAAGTCCTGCCTTAAGACCCTCTTCTTCGACGATCCCATTGGTCACCCCAAATCGCCCCCATTTCCTTCCACCCTCCCTGCCCCAACCCCAGATCGGGTCTGAAACAATGACTTTCCAGTGCCTTGGGACAACCTCCTGACGTGAAAGGTGCTATACAAGTACAATTTTGTTGTTGTTGTTGCTTGATTTGTTAACAGGAGCTTCCTGAAGCCATGGGGGAACCATTTCCAGAATTAAAACTATAACTTGTGCAAATCTAATATATAGATACAGAGGTCACTTTACACTATATCATCAACAGCTCCTGAAGTTCAGCACCTTTGACAATACACCTCTAATGTCAAACACTGAGGAAGCTGATGCTGGCGACTATAAAAAAACAATTGGTCACTCAAACCTCGACTGTTTGTTGGACACTGGTGGTCATAATTGGCTGCTGTGTTTCACCCACAAAATACAAAGTCAATCCACTTTGTAGCTTTGAGAAGTCTCCATATGATAAGGTGCTATATCAAATGCAAGGATTATTATTATTACAAGTCACTTTTTTTTATTCGTTCAATCAAAGCTTGGTGGTTTTGGCTTGTGTGTTTCCTTGAGTAATAAATACTGATTTAAATAAAGCAGTTAAGCTGGACAATTGATGTGAAACCAAAAATTCTATAAAAAGAATACACAGGGACAAGGAGTAGTGACCTTGGAACAAACCACCTCTCTACAACTCCTTTCAGCTGTAGAGAGGGCAGGTTGGTTGCAATCCATGGCCAAGCAGTCCATGTCTGTTGCTTGGAGGTATGGCTAACAACAATATCAAAATTACACTTGTATAGTATCTTTCACGTTAGGAGGACATCCCAAGGCGTTAAACGTCCTTTGTAGAATCCCTGTTTGATTAAACATCTCATCACCCATTAGGAAATGACTATCTCTCACTCAGGATCTTCTTGTAAATCACAGTGAAGATTGTCACCTTCTCTGCATGGACTTTGCACTGGTTCTTTAATAAGAATCTCATTTGAATTTGTCACATATTAGCCCCATTGTGTAGGGTGTTGATTACACACCATCTGGAATACTTGGTTCTG
Organism: Hydrolagus colliei; assembly: GCA_035084275.1. Classification (NCBI taxonomy): domain Eukaryota; kingdom Metazoa; phylum Chordata; class Chondrichthyes; order Chimaeriformes; family Chimaeridae; genus Hydrolagus; species Hydrolagus colliei. The sequence continues at coordinate 10,904,136 of CM068757.1, read as the reverse complement.
TTTTGGTGTCTAACCTTAGGCAATGAGAGTGAATCTAATGTTATTATTATTATGAGATGGGGTGCAAACACACAATAGAGAAACACAGGGAACAGGATTAAAGTAGAGTTAGAGCATTCCAGTGTGGAGCAAGCACCAGGAAAGAAGCAATTAGGGGAATGGGACGAGAGTAGAGAGCTCCAATGTGGTAGCGAGCTCCAGCACAGACAATTGGGGGAAAGAACAGGAGAATGGGAATAGGGAGCTGAAAAGGGGAAAGTGAACATCAGCACAGACACAATGGGCCAATTGGCCTCTCATGTCCTGTAAACTTTGTAATTCTACAAAGCAAACCAGGGTTGGTCTTTGAATAATGCAGCAATGGAAATTGGAAGATAAATTCTGCCTCGCTGGTTAAAGGTGGAGAAATCACATTTCCTCTCTGTGCAACTGGAGTTTTATCTGCAACAGTCAGTTGCCAATTACCCGCTGGCTTGGAAGCTATAAAACTGGAAGTGAGCTATAGACAGATCGACAAGTAGAAACACAGATCTGATCTCTGACCTGTGGGGGGGGGGGGGGGGGGGGGGAGTGGGCAGGTGGGGGTGTTATAATGGAAGGGTATACAGGGTATCTCATTTACAATTGCCATTTCTCATTAAAATGCACGATTATTGTCTGCTAAACGGGACTGGAGTGTAAATCGTGTGCTGTTAAAAACAAAAGATCACATTCGCTTTGTTGAATTGTTGTGCCGAAAGCGAATACAAAGCAGAGCAATCAGAATGATCTCTTTACGATTGCACAGCGGCTGTGAATTGTGAATTCATTTCACAGAATGTGTGTACGCAGCAGTGCAGAGGTTAGACTACTGCAAACAGACACGTGGGAAGTGGCAACAATAAAGTGGGGGGCAGTTTTGCGCGGTTTCATAACAGTATTTATTTATTAATAAATTTATTTATTTATTTAGTAAGAAATTATTGAGGCCGCCACTGAAACTCTTGGCATCAAAGCTTCACATTTATTTTATTTTGAAAGTGCCACATGATTCCCAAGGAGAAAGAGAGACTAGACTGTTTCTAGTGAGTAGAAACAGTGAGTCAGTAACAATAAGCTCTCAATTGAAGATTTTTACATTGTGTACCAGGGGACAGCAGTGGAGTGAGCGTGGGGGGTGGGTGGGGGTGGGGGTGGAGGGGGAAGACAGCAGAGGTCAGCGAAGGGCAAAAGGCAAGTAACCAGTGGTTAGCGAGGGAAAACGAAATAAGCTGCCGATGAGAGGACAGAGACCCGTGGGGGGAATAGTGTGCAATTGTCTGCCTTATTTTGCCAACAAAATACACAGTCAATCCACTTTACAATATGTTCAAAGAAGCGCTTTGAGAAGTCTCAATAACGTGATAAGGCACTATATCAAGTGCACGGACTATGATTTTTATTATTAATACAATCCTTCTATGTCTGATATAAGAATGAACCAGTTACTGGTGTTCGCTGCTTGGCAGCCTGTATTTCCCTCCTTAAGAAATAAAAAGTAGAAGCTCGACAAATGACAAATACACTAGTCACATACACACACGCACACTTATAACCCGCCTCCCCCCCACATATAGATATACACGGACATCCCCACACAGACACATATATACACACACACACACACAGACGTACACAGACACACATAATTTCCCCCCCCACACACACACACTATAAACATACACACACAGTCCCAAATACAGTCCACATTACTGTGTACAACAATGTGGACAGACTTCACTGCATACTCACTCGCTCACTATTACCTTTCCTAAGACTTTCTAATGCTCGCTTTGCTTTGCATCTCCTCCTAATTCACACACTCTTAGTCAGATTCGTACCTTTTGTCTGACTGCATGCCTTGGCTGTTGCTGGTCTGTAGATCAGGGATATTTGCAAAGTCATCTTGTTCTGTCAAGCCCAAAACCAGGGAGAGCACCACCATCCGGCCTTCACTGAAGAAACCCAAGTCAAAGGAACAGGGCGGAGAGAGAGGGAGGTAAGACAGAAAAGACTCCAAATATACAACATGTAGAGGTACATCTCAGATCTGGACTGAACTGTTCCAAATGAGATAGGTTTGGGGTTAGGGTGGTGGTGTGAATGGTAAATGGAAAGGAGCAGTGGGTGGAGGAACATGCCCATGTAATGGTACAGTAAGCTCGAAGGACAGTCTCCTTAGGTCCAGTGGTAAAACGCCCATCAAAAGTGATAATTCACCCAAATTTCAGACCCAGTCATTACACATGAATGGTATTTCTCCTCCTTCTCAATAACAAGAGTTTGTCACTGTCTATAAACTATTCGTCTTCAAAGCTCAGGTTAGGATCGTAGTAAAGTTCACTCTACACTGGAAGATTAAATATAGCGCAAGTTGACATGTAGTTCAACACTTCAACATTCCCCCCAAATCATTCTCAATGCGTACCTCCTGAAATGCCCATCACATCTGAGCAATCCACACCCAATACATTAGAAATCTCTCAAGTTACATCCGTTAGTTACTCCACACTCATTACTAGTAACACCCCATTAATAACTTCACACTAATTGCTAGTCAAATCCCTTTAGTTGCTAGTTCCACTTTATTAGTTACTCCACCTTCAGATTGGGATTGCAAGATTCTGCTGCTCAACAAGGTGCTGTTAACCCTCTGGGAAGCCATTTGGTGAGATCTCACCCAGATCCAGTGTAGTGTGTAGTATGATGTAGTGTACAAACTACCCAGAGACACCAATGGCCTGATTGTTTCCACCTTGTAGGCTGGTGAGAGCAAAGGGTTGATGGAATATGAAAGGACCAGATTGAAAAAGATCCACTGGACCTAAATAGACTGAGCTTCTCAGCTCTACCATGTAAACACTGAAAGTTATTGACCTGCAAAGGAGAATGTGTTACAAAGGCTGAATTTTCAAAGAAACGGTAGAAGTCAACCATCCACCGACAGGTCAATTGGACAGAGTTTGAATAGAGCTCAGCAGCATATTCAGACTTTATGGATGGACAGAATGACCCTGATTTGATCGACAGGTAAAGGAGCTGTGTTTTTGCAATGTCTTCATTCCTTTCCCAGGAGGTAATGCGTTCTTACCATCACAACCCCACCTTTCCACAAACCCTACTCATAGAGAGGGAGAAGAAGCATCTCAGGCATTGTCTCAGTCAACATTGCTCTATCATTAGCTTATAGTTCTCAGTCTAGGTTTAGGTTCAGATGGATGATGTCCCCAAGCACTCGCTGGATATGAAACTCTTCACCGCTCCCATTCCTGGGGTTGGAACTCTAGATCCAAACTTCCCCAAAGAGCACCAGTTGTAGAAGGATTAAAAATAGTGATTCCTAGGTATGTTGTGGCCAATCTCTGGAACTCCACTCAATGCCTACATCACTGACAATGGAGGTAAGATTGGTATGGGAACAGAGATGCAGAGAGACAGCTAACTCCTGAGATTTGTTAGTAACAAATTGTTTGGGAAATCTTGGGGTTCAGGCCCCAAAAGATGGCAATTTACAAATGGTCGACATTGGACATGAGGTAGAGCGACTGATTCTCTCTTCTAATGTATAGACGAGTGGCAACATGAAGATGTTAAGAAATAAATTGTTATCGCAGAGTATTTGTAGAGTCCTGTAGCTCAGTGTGGATTCCTGCAGCTAAGTGAGAGACCTGGGTTCAATTCCAGGCAGGGCAAAACCTTGGGCAAGTTTCCTTACTTCACACGCCTAATAGTAATCCCTCAAAAACCCCCAATACTAAATTGGTTATTTCACTCCACAACTGTTTGTGGGACACTGCTGTGTGCAATCGGTGCCGCGTTTCACCTACAAATATACAGTCAATTCAGTTCACAATATATTCTGTGAAGCGCTTTGAGACATCTAGAAGAAGTGAAAAAGCACTGTATCAACTGCAAGGATTATTATTATTCAGTAGATGTTACAACCATAAAAGAGGACAATTTCTCATCCACTGTCTCAGGAACATTGGAGATATCAAGCTGTAAAGTTCACTTAGAGTAATTGTGCAGTTCTGGTCGCTTTGACTAAAGAAATCTCCCCAGCTCTTAGAGCCAAGAAATTAGTATGATCCCCAGTGTTGGTAGGAATGAGCTGTGCACAACAATTAGACAAGTTACTGCTATTCAGTGTTGAAAGATGACATCTCAGAGGACTTTATAGAGGAATAAAAAAGGTTAAACAGCATTGAAAAAGTAAGCGTTCTTTTGAGTATACCCTCAAAATAACATATTTGGATGCACTGATACCTCAGAACAAGATCAGGGCTGTTCAGGGCTGCAAAGGACAATTTCACGACAGACACCAGGAAATATTTCTCTATCAGCAGATAATTAACGACTGGAACACGTTAACAGGAAAAGTGAAGCCGGAAAAGTGGACTTGTTTTTGAAAAAAACACACACTCTGATGCTAGGAAGGCATTAGGGTAGAGAGGAAGGCGTTAAGGTGGATATTCTGGAAGGATGAGATCAGATAGGCTGAAGGATTCTTTGTTCAAACCAAGTTTGCGATCTTTGGTGAAACATTTCACATGATTCTAAAAGGCCAGATGAGGCTAGTAAACATGACTCCTCTAGGTCTGGCCTCCTCCATGTCCCCCGAATCCTCCGCTCCACCCTCGGCGGCCGTGCCTTCAGCCACTATGCCCTGAGGCTCTGGAATTCCATTCCTCACTACCTTTGCCTTGCCCCCTCTTTTCTCAGCTTCAGGTCCCAGCTGAAGACCTTTCTCTTCGACCGCGCCTTTGGTCACCTTTCTACCCCTGCCCCTGACTCGGTCCTGGGATCCGCTATTGTGAAGCGCTCTGAGATGCAATATATAGCGCCCTCTTATCCAGCGTGGAGGGCGCTATATAAATCAAAGTTGTTGTTGACGAGGGTAAAGAGGGCAAATCGCCTCTAATATGATGTATAAATCAAGTGTTTTCTTAACCTGTAATCAGATTTGAGAATTGAGACTAAGGGGCTAGTGAGGACTTTTACTTCTTTTTAAATGAAATATTTATCACAAAGAGTTGTCCATTCTGAGGAAGGAAGCAACATTCTTATTTTGATTCACTGTTGAATTTGGTAAAATTACTACTTTATCGTTTGTTTGTTTGCTTATTTATTTATTCTTACTTGTATTATTCTGCGTCTATCAAAATGAAGGGTGGCTGTTGCTGGGAAATGAGGAATGGCTTCCCATGTTGACGTAGTGTTTCAGTCAGAGTGGCGTGTAGTCTCTGCGACCATGGATTGCTACAATGGGGCACGCCCATCAGAGAGGTGAATCACACAATGCTGAATGGAAGCTATATTAAAATATTGAGGAATATGATAGGATGGCAGGGGCCATTTGGTCTGTGGCATAGCAGAGTGTCCCCCATTCCTATGTTTAAACAGGCAAGTCAGCCAGTTGTACTGTACATATGTCTCACTGCACTGATGTGTGCACGACATCTCAACTGTCAGTTGAGGCAATCATTAGCTGGACTGCATCAGCTACAGAGCTGAATTTGATGTAGCACCTTTGGTTTCCAAGCCACGTCTGCCAGTTAATGTCAATTGCAGAAGGAATACTCCAAATGGCATGATGTTGAACGGGCTTCAATAGGAGAAGAGGTGGACGTGAAGTTCACAGCCTAGTTAATAACCCATGGTCCAGGGTTAAGGGGTTTGACAGACTCTAGTTCCCCAATCCAAATGGGCACATAAGTGCATCACAGTGAACCAACGACAGACATGAATGATGTGGCGATAAGAAGGACACATCTTATCAAGAAGTGAGCAAAATATGAAAAGTAGGATGTTGATTACAATTCAATGTGCTAGGAGTGAAACATGAAGCACTGGGATACTCACTCCTCAAGCAATCACTGGCACAGTCCTCAGGCTCTTTTGTGCACATCAGTGCCTGGCTTAGTATAAATCCAAGTTGTTGTTGTTGTTGTAGTGGGTAAAATGCAGAACATTTCCAGAGAACAATATTTGGACCTAGAGCAATGCCAAGGAGACTCAATGAACAGCCTGATGGGTTGTGGGCAAGGCAGATAGGGAACTACCTCATTGACACAACAGCCATGATTCAGTAGAGCATAAGACTATCAGGAATTTCACACAGTTTTTTTTTGGGGTGGGGGAAAAAATGTTTTAGACTATTGCAATTGTGTTTTCACTGCACATGTAAAAACACAACTCCTTTTTGTGGCCCTTCTTGTGTATGTCTGTTACTGATATTTCAACCTGTCACTCAATCAGGGTCCTCTGAACTGGATGCAGTCAGTCACACAGGATGCATGAGCAAATGCGAATCAAACCAAACCATCAGCCAGGTTTGGCTTTACGGTGGAACGGAGCTGTGCAACGCATGCACCATACACACCCAAAACATCATGAACAGACACCAGCACAGTCTCAGCATTGTGGGTTCAGGCAGTGGTCAAGTTTTGCACTCACACGGTCTGTCCTATGGAACACGCTCACTGAACACAGTGCATTCACGCAGTGAGTCAGAGAGTAAGATTTGCAGCCTTTTGCACACTGATTGTCCCACGCAATCACTTCCCCCGACTTGCCCTCAGAGAAGGGAAATGTATCCCAGTGAATTGTCCCTTCTGTGTACACCTATTGGCACCACCTTGTTACCATGGTGAACTGCTGGCTGGAGTTCGAACAGCCTATTTAACACAGAACACCCCGATCCCTGCCTCAGCACACAATGCCACATCAGGGGGAACAATTCTATGAAAAACGTCTGCTCCCAGACTCCTTCCCACTGGCAGGAATGAAACATGAAGCACTGGGACAGCTGAGAGACATCAACACATAGGCTCAGCTCCTTTTGTAACATCAAAGACAAACACACGTCCCCTTTTGGAGTTCAGTGGAGACTATGTCTAGGCACTGATCCCTTGAGGTTTGTTGAGTAAGTAGAGGATACTGGAATGCAGTGGATGATGCATTTCTTCTCTGAATGGGAGTTCGCTTGTGAACTCAACGACTAAGCCTCATATTGGTGGTAAAAGGTAACTCAGAATGTACAGCGCTGAAGGAGATCATTTGGCATGTTGTGGCTGCACTGGTGATAACAGCTCCACTGGAGCCAGTGATTCAAATCCCAACCTCCCACCTCCTCATATAATTAATTCCATGTCAATTAACCCTTAAATGTGGTTCTGGCAAAATATTCCACATTCTAGGAATCCAATCCTCCATTTGGAAAAGTTTATTTTAATGTCCTCCTCAACTCTTCCAGTGAGAATCCTGAGCTGATACGCCCTCGATCCACCTACACCCTCATTACTGATTTCCTACCTAATGTGTATAATCATTCACTATTCAATCTCTCAAAATATTTCAGAATCTTGAAGACATCTACTGAAACCCATCTTATCTTCTTCTGTTCCAATGAAAACAGGACCAATGTTTATAGTCTGTCCTCATTGACCGTAACACCCATCCTGATAATGTATTTGCTGGTCACTCAATCCACAACTGTTTGTGGGACACTGCTGTGCACAATTGGCTGACGTGTTTAGCCCACAAAGTATACAGTCAATTCACTTTGCAGTATATCCTGTGAAGCGCTTGGAGACACCTCAATGACGTGATCAGGCGCGATATCAAATGCATGGATTATTATTATGATAACAGCTATTTGGGATGGGCTATCAGAGGCTGCTGACAACCGAGGATGCATCACCCGACCTTTAGGAGCTGAAGGTCAGGAGGCAGATATGAAACTGGAAATAAAAATGGAGATAAAACGAGGGCAACAAACGCAATTAAAGTGGGACAGCAGGCCTGCCTGCAGCATCTGTAACAAGTCTAAAATTATTAATGCAGTAATTTTTACAGAATGCAGGTTTTGCATATACAGTATTTAACAATTGTTAGTTTACGTCAGCGCCAAACTGGGTGACACATTAAGAGCTGGATGCTTGCCCCTTGCAGGCTGACTGCGCTCATTCGCACTACTTTTCAGTAGCGAGGCAACAGCAGTACAATCACATTTGCGATTGTGTTTTTTTTAATGCCACAGTCATATGTCTTCCAAGTCACACCCTGATCCTAAATTCAAAAACAATCCATCCTAAAGAGACATTAAATATGCATGATGTCTCTGCTGTCTAGTATCTGTCTTAAACTCAGACTCTGGTGAATTATGCGCAGAGTCATTCATCTTCTGTTTGACAACTTCCATTCCTGTATAAAACCTCGTGACTGATTAATTGAATTTTACTGGAAAGCTTTATTCGTCCGACGAGCACAGTCTGCTAGGTAAGTGCAGCAATGCAATGTTTGAGAAACCAGTGAACGTGATCATTCGCTTATCTCTCTAACACCATGTTGAACAGCTTCCCTCTAACCACAGGGATTACAGCACCGGTGAAAATCATTCTGGTGACACTGACATAACCTCATCTCAATAGGAGGTTTCTGGAATCTATAAATAATCTTCATTTGAAAGTTGCTTTGGTGCATTAAGATTTGAAACTACAAATTTAAATTCCGGTGAGTTGAGGGAACGAAACAAAGCTCTGAATAAATTGGATCGGGTTCCATCATTTTCCTTGGGCCACAGGGATCTGAAGCGGGTCGGAACACTTTGCTTTCATTTTAAAGAAAAAGACTGAACTGGGGATGTGGAATAACGGTGATCTCTGATGATTGCAAATGGCTTTTGACAAAATAGGCTTTGGCATCATCAATTGAGTTCCAATCGGCATATGTTCAGCACAGAAGGCTGCCTTTTAATTTGCGGTTCGTTGCCAACGGTTCGCCAGAGAGCCCAAGGTCGAAGCTCTTCATGATTGCAAAATTGGAATTGGCTCAATCAGGATTTATTGAGCAGCTTTAAAATTCAACTCATTTGGGACTCCCAGCATCTGGAAATACATTAAGGTCAATTTATGCGATAGAGATGGCTCCGTATGCAACTTCCTCAGTTTCTAAGAACAACATTTAGTTTCTACCTCATGCCAGAGACAGCAATAACTGCAGTACCAAGCGATGGGACAACCACTGCTTTGCAGGTGGAACATTCAGGGGACAGATGAAAGTTGGGGGGGTGCTTTTCTTTAAGTGCGATTTTATTCTGCCCAGAGATGGACAGAAAGCAGAGCCAAATCACACATTTTCCATCTGCTGCTCTCCTACCGTATCCCGTTCCTCAACAAACACGTGAAAAATCAGTACTTTAGGGGCCACTGCGCTAAACGCGTGTGAGATCCTTCTGATACCTACAATCAAATCAGCACAGCCCACTGTTCCCAAATGTGAATCCTTTTGCTGAAAAAGTTCTGTGTGTGTGTGTTTTCTTTTACACACACAAGACTTTATCCCTGCTGCTTACATTAATATTGTGCCTCTAATTTCTTTTCACCAACCTCCCCTTTATCTGTTCCTTCTGCATCCACGCTCCTTATCTTAGTTTATTAATGCATACCAAATAGGTCTCTCTAGGCACACTTTACACAAGGCAATCTGTTATTTATGTAGCATCCGAGGCACACAACCAATAGACCATCTAAAAGGTAGCTGGTTGTGTGTTTAAATGAAGATGATCCCACACACATGCAGTAAGTTGGCCAATCGCTGTATTATCAAACCACTCAGATAATGTTCTTCAGAAATAGCTCCACAGGCGGTCATGTGTGCCATTATAGCACTTTGCATGCAAATTACAGTGGAAAGTTTTTAGCAGAACATTATGTTTATTACAAGGATTACAGGTTAATCATCTACGCAGTCATTTATCATGGGGTTGTGGCTTGCAATGCAAGGAGACTGCTAATTCCCGGGGAACTACAAAGATTTGTGGAGATCAGTTTTTGGCACGTGATGTAAACCAAAATAAATCTTGCAACCAATGATTAGGCTTGCGTTAAAGAACAACTTGCCTCATTTGAGGGCAAGTTAGAAAAAGGCAGTTCAGATCATTTTTAACAGCAGTTTTCACACATATAGTCTGTGGACACGTGTCTCAGCCAATTGATTTTGCTTACAAATCTTTGGCAGGAGAAACTGCTGCAGTGTCTCCTGCTATGGTGAATCTCAAAGGAATCAAGTGGATGATAATACTGTACTTAGGTTCCTGATTTTAGTAACCTTGCTGAGGTATGTAAATGCATGTGAAATACAGTAAAACAAAATACAGTAAAACTGGCGAAAGTCCGATCTATATAAATCTTATAATCTCCCAAGCTGTACATCTGCCCAAGTTCCATTCAAGTCTTTATATTATAATGCAAGTTTAACATGACTCATACTTAGCATAAGGTATATTGGCCCTAATTTATATGACAATGTGAGGTTTGCTGTATCAGTAACTGAGCAACAACATAAGGATCAGATCTTATTCTAGGATTCGATTTTAGTTTTAATCTCTAGTCCACATTTGCCTTAAAAACTTGCTCCTAAATTTTAAAATTTCCCTGTCTACCTTCTGAGTTCTGCAAATTCTGATGAAAGGTCATCGACCTGAAATGGTAACCCATTTTCCTCTCTCCATAGATGCTGCCTGATCTGCTGAGTGTTCCCATCAACCTGTGGTTTTATTTCTAGCATCTGCTGAATTTTGCCTTCAGCGCCTTAGAACGTCATCCTGACGTGAAAGGCGCTATACAAGTGTAATTTTGTTGTTGTTTTATTTAATAATTTTCCCTGGTCTCATCATTTTCTCCAAACTTGTTTTGCTCCACAATCTTGTTGCCTGTGTTTCTCAGTATTAAAAAAAAAGGCTGACATCACCCTGGTGCATCGCTGAGGACATCTTACTGTATCATTCTGGACTTTTCCCACTGCCCATTCCTGGCTGTCTCTGTGACTCCCTGAGTGAGCGATTTGTGGGCAGGAACTTCATTGCCTGAATCTCCAGCTGGCAGTGAGGAAATGCTCAGTCTGGGCCGGGTTCAAACCCACTCCAAGTGACAGATTTCTCATGTACTGGCCGCCTACTCCTTCCAACTTCCTCAATCTTCCAGATGAATCTGTCGTCATCCACATTGCTATTTGTGGGACCTCATTGGTAAAACTGACTGATGCATTTATCTAGCAACAAGCAGTCCCTTGACAGTAATTGCTGCGAAGCGCTTTGTGATGATTTGAAGTGATGAGGTGCTATAAAAAGGCAAGTTCTTTAATTTATAACAAACTATTTATGCAGCGCGAGTGCAAGTAAATACGCCGTCAACCGGCATAGTCTTATTTAGCGCAAGGTGTGAGATTGCAGGAGAGTGGCAAAAATATACTGAATATATAACAAAAAATGTTGCGTTCAACAACATGCCTCACACACTGAGTAAGTTTCACTGACTTGAAGTTTTACTTCAACAAAAACAAGTTATAGAGGGTGGTGGTAGTTTGGGCTGGGGGTGGGGGAACGTACAGAGGGAATGGAACTATAATGGAAATATTACAATCTATCGTGTTGCAAATCAATTATTTTATTTTGAGAAGCTTTTATTTTTCCTTCCTGCTCAATGATTTTCATTGTGTTAGTGAAGCCCTTTGAGACAATTCAATCCACATATAAAGCACTTCACGAGTTCAAGCTCCTGTTTTTAAATAGAATGATACGGCACAGAAATTAGTTATTTGGTAAACTAGACCTGACAATAACACGCCACGACAGTCTCTGAAGCTCAATTCCTGCCGGCCAGAAATCCAAATAATTTATAATTTTTTAAAAATCCTGAAATTCCATCTAGTCAACAGTCCATACGCTTTACCATAAAATATAGGATCAAGCAGAACTACAGAAAATTGTTCAATTCAGGCTTAATTTGGAAGCAGTTTTTTTTTATACTAATAATAACCTTGCATTTGATATAATGCATTACCAAATCATTGAGATGTCTCACAGAGATTCACTGTGAGAATATAGTGTATATACTGTAAAATGAATTGACACCAACAACTCGGATTTATATTATAATTGACTGTGTTTTGCGGGTGAAACACTGTGGCAATCACATACAGCAGTGTCCCACAAAGGGTAGTGGATTAAGTGACCATATTGTTATAATTTATTTTTAAATCCCTGGAAAAAAATCCGCCAATCGATTTTAACAGCCTGGTTCCTACTTATTGCTCGGTAAACTCGCCAAAGGTTTTGTCATGAATGGGAATCGAACCCAGATCTTCCCACTTGCAAAGCAAGCGCACTAACCACAACTCTACAGGACTGCACTAAGGATCTTTTAAGAACCACAGAAGATATCTGCACATTCTTGAAATGTTATGGCAACATGGTTTTACGGTTTAAGACCAGTCTCAGATAGCATGCAAAACGTTGGATTTGAAAAGGTTAATTCATTTCACGTTGGATTTTGTCCTCAATTATCACATTATGTTTAGTTTAAATTAACAGTCTGGAGGCTGGCCTGTGACTTGCAGATAGTGTGAGTTCCGAGCCTTGTTACATGAAAAAGACTTATAAAAGTATGAGATTGCAGAGAGGTGAGAGTGGCAGCAGGAGCTTTAATCAGCGCCCAGTAACATAAAAATATGCACAATAATAGTTTCTATTTTCCGCCTCCGCTCAAACCATTTTAATTGATATTATTTCAGCGTGTAATAAATGACATAAGTCTCATGAATTGGGAATATCTGTGACTTGTTATAAACCACTTGCCTCTCCAACTTCTCCACCACCACCCCTTTGCTCTTTAATTTACAGCCAAGATGTTACTCTGGAAATCTTCAAACGCAGCACATTTACTTGACTTATTAAGTGAGTGTAGAATGAGTTCAGCGTTCCTATGCTGAGAGCCATTGAAACTCCACCTTGTTTCAGCCTGTCAGACCAGAAACTCTTAACCTCGAAGATGGCCCAAATTGTACAAAATTCTTAAATCCAGCGTGAATTTGGAATCCGGTTTCTTTTTAAGAACTTCAGAACAAAAGTTTGCAAATGAGTGGATTTAAGGATTTTCCACAGTTCTGCACATTTATTAAAGGAATTACTTATGAACAATGATTGGAAAAATCAGGGCACTTCAGTCATGAAAATGATCAAGGTTTTCTCATAGGTGAAACGGTGTGTGATATTAAGATGCAGCCCTATGTCTTCGGCTGACACTCACACAATGATGCTTCCAGAAAGGTGGTGGTTGGGGGCAGGTGGTTGTGTCAATGGACAATGATCAAGAGTTTGAATGAAGGGTGGAATAACTCATCTGATGTTAGAAATTGAACCCAAGATTTTCCAGGCCTGTAAAGCTCCATTCTGTACAAAGCCATTTGGATAATGTTGGCTTAAGTTTTAATAACCTGCCACTAACTTTTTTGCAATGCACATCAATTGGAAAATATTGATTTATTTAGCTTTTCTTTAAGCAGTTTTTATTTACTTTCTTTTTTGCTGGTTTTGGGCCCGCCTGACATGGCAACACACATTGATATGTGTGTTTCTTACATCCAGGCTGATTAAAACCGCCCAATGTCATTTAAAAAAAGTGAGTTAAAAAAAGTTAAAACTTTTAGGTTAAAAAAAATGAACACAATCTTTAATCAGATTGTATAATTGGAGCACATAGTGGGTTCAGTGCAGGTTATTAGTCTGCACTGTGCAGACGAATATCTCACAGTGCAGATATTAGTCAATTTATTCAGGTCTATAAAATGGCAAGTTCTCATGGTATGTACAGTTCACTCCTCTCTATGATAAACCAATCGCTCTCCAGTCTACAGCCTTTTTTCTACTCCTTCCCCAGATAATTCTCATCCCAATCCTCCCTTTTTTTTAATTGAATTACTGCAGAACTGTAGCCTTGCAACATTCAGACAGAAGATTTTAAACCTCGTGACGGCTTGTGGCATTGTTCTTTATGACATGTTGCTGGTGCAATCTGGCTGCTGTGTATGCCAACATAAGCCTAACAGCTGCCCACATCCTTATCAACACTAAATTGTATTCACCCTTCCACTCGACCCATCTTCCTTTCTTCCCATCTCGTTTTGCCCATAAAATATACAGTTAATTCACTTTACAGTGTATTCTGTGAAGTGCTTTGAGAAGTCTCGAAGGTGGGAGATAATAATAATAATCCTTGCGTTTTAGCCACGATGCCACAACCTCGGGAATTCCCTTCCTAAATCCCTCCACCTCACACCCTCACTGTGTCTTTAACAGCCTCTTGTACATCTACCTCCTCCACTGTGCCTAAAGTAACATACCTCCTCTCCTCTCCGCTCAGTGTTCAACACTATTCTGTAAACCTCTATGGGACATCTTCTTGCTGCATAAAAGCACAGACTCAATTTCTTCATTGATTTGTGTTGAGACCTTCTGTATTCTAACAATCTGCTTTGTAAATAAATCTTTTAACCTCCCCTCTTTCTACTCCCAGTGATGATTCACAATTGTTATGGACTCAATCAATCGAACCATTCATTTTTTTTTAAAAAAAGCTTTCATTAGATCTGCTCAAATGCTCTATTCCAGCACAAATGAGTTCAACTTTTCTTTTCACAATAGCTATAAATGGGAGCAAAAATGAAAAACATCTTGCACATTTGTATTTGTGTCAGGAAGGAAAGTAGACATCATACAATTTTCACACATTCAAGTATGATTTGCTTCCTGGCAATTGAAATACAAAGAAGGGCACAACATAGAAACAGACCTTTTTGTCCAACTAGTAGATCTATTCCTGGCTAACATATTTATGCCGCCTCATTTTGGATAGACAATAAGTGAAACAGCCAATGATACTGCCTTATCAAAACCTTTCATAGTCTATCATTTCTGTCGTCTCAACTCTAGAGAGAAACGCTCCAAGTGCCCCCAATTTTTCTTGATAGCTGTATCCACTTAGCCCTGATAACATCCTTGTAAATCTACACCTTACTTTCTCCAATTGCTACAATATCCTTTATGGTGACAAGAACTGTACTCAGTATTGCAATCTAACTGAGGATTTCAACAAATTGCTATCTCTGAACAAACCATTAAAGGGTTCACTCGTTCATGAAGACCGCTCAAGTTGATGGATTGGGGAGGTGGGAGGTGTGGGAAGGGAGGAGGGGAAGAACGTTAACAGTATCATTTGGATACTTGGTTTAGTAAAAACTAGATACTTGCTGAAAAGATGCTTTCTGGCCAATGGTTAAAAATAAGTAGAAGCCAATTTGCTAACTAGCTCCTAAACTGATCAGAAATGTCCCTACCTTAGGAATTCCCTTCCAAAATCAATATTAGGGTTTGTTTTTTCCATATGAACAGATAGCTTTAATTCTACATATAGTAGATTACCTAAGTTTGTTTTTGTGTTGGCAGAGAAGCTTTGACTATTGACACCCAAAGTTAATGAAAATAGAGCAAAGGCTGGGATGTGTTGTAACCAAATGAACTACCTCCATCATTCAATTCATTGCAACCACATTGCTGATTGTGTCTTCAATGACTTTCTGTTCAATCCTACTCATAGGTTCGGAGAGATAGGACACATTAGTGATCGGAGTCCTGTAGCTCAGTGGTTAGAGCACTTGCCTTACAAGCAAAATACCTGGGTTCGATTCCAGGCAGGTCAGGAAAAAACCTTGGGCAAGTTTCCTTACAATCACATGCCTAATAATAATTCCTCAAAAAATAATAATTTGGTCATTCAATCTACAACTCCTTGTGGGACACTGCTATGTGCTGCCACGTTTCGCCCACAAATATAGTCAATTCATTTTATGTATATGCTTTGAGACGTCTAGAAGACGTGAAAAGCGCTATATCAATTGCAAGGGTTATTATTATTATCATCACTTTAGATGAAGAGAGGAGGGAAATGTGTGGCATGTTGTCCTTCTAGGGGATTCTGGGTTCAAATCCAGCCCAAATTGATTGATGACATTTCTTTCTTTGCCAACCAAATGAGGATAGTAACCCCAGATTCCCCGATTGGTGTTTGAACAAACCGTCCTTTAGTTTGGCACAAATTAGCAATGAACTGCCTCAGTGAAAGGGAGCAAGAATGGAACTTTTTAAAAATGATTTCCCAATGGGCAGTACAGAGCGAGCTCACGATACGACCAACCAAGTATCAGCCTAAATGTCATCAACTTAAGACTGATGCACGGAATGAATGTACTAGAGCCACTTCAGATATCAGGGAACAGCCTCTTACAAGCAAGAGAAAGTGACTGCTTACTTCACTAACTGACACCGAGCAATCAGACTGACTGGAATAATCTGAAATAGCCATTAGAGCTATTATTGTGCAAAATTCTGAAATTTTCGAGTTGGTTCTTAAATCGACAGCCAATTTTGTGGAATTCTTATTTTAAATCCTGCATGCAGCCATCTTCCGAATTAAGCCTGCAAAATCTTATATTTTAAGATAACATCTTAAGGCCTAGACCATGAGAAACTTCAAAGCTCAGACTGTAACCAATCTAGCAAGCATATCCACTTAACATTGCACATCTTTATATGGTTTGTTTCAGTTCAGTGTCGCTGTGTAAACGTACGTTTTAGGAGGTAAAGTTATACATCACAAACACCAAAGAGGTTCGGGGTTGATTAGAACACATTATCGGTAGATGGAAATTTGCGCTTAGTAATTTGTTCCCAACGCAGCGTGATCTGGGAGTCGAGGACCCGAGAGCATTAGTGTTACAATTCACCAGCACATTTCACTCGCTTGTTTCACGATCTAACCCTCTCACCCCATTATAAAATAATGAACGTCTGAGTACATGCTGCAGAATCAATCTACCCCGACTGGTTCTTACAGTTGGTAACTAGGCATTACATAACAATCTCTCTCCAGTATGCTCGCTTAGTTGGAGCCATGGTGGCAGCAGATATTAAGATTAAGATAATTTTCCTTCAACTTGTTGTACATTGTATTTCAAGGCAGTCTGAATGTTGTTGCAAAAGGGAGGGCTAAATCTCAGAGGCTTCTCAGTTGCAGTTGAGAAGGTTACATATTTTATCAGTAATTTCCGGTCAAAAAATTCACTGACTGTAATTGTATGGCTCATTAAATCCCTGCTATGCTTACGAAACACAAGAGCACTTTTAGGACATCTAGTGTTGGAGCACAAAGTAACGATAGCTCGAGCGAGACCTGTTAAAAATCTTGAAGTATTGGAATTTCCACCAGTCTAAGTCCCCAATCACTAACCTCCCATGGACGGATTCTTGCTTAAGTGTCACGACTGACCCCTCGCCACGTGGAGTCAACAATTTAAATGCCACCTGCCTTTAGAACCCAATTTCCTTAATACCAGACTAAATTAATTTGTGACTTTTGAGCCCCACGAATACAGTCAGTACTGTACAAGATACTTGGCAACTTTACCCCAACACTTGATTCAAATAGGTTCACACAAGTCTCTTTGGGTTGTATCTGTGAACATTACTCTTGTGGACCTCTTCTGCTCCATGAAAACCAAAGGTCCTGATGAAAATACTAGACCGGAGGCAGTTGAGAGATTGATAATGAAAAGAAGCCAGTTTACCAAAAAGTAATGAAATTCCACCTGCGTTTTGTATTAGTTACGGCCCAAATTGCCACCAATTAATTTGTTCTGGTTTAATTAGACTGTGCTGTGACATACAAGCCTATTAGGGGTGCACAGAACCAGGATCATTGCTGAGTTTCTCTGAAATACACCAGTGTAGTGTATAGATGCTTTGGGGCCAAGTACTGTTCAGCAGCTCGTCAAATCCCTGTATGGAGGGCGGTTCAGAAGAACAGTATGACACTGTGAAACACATACCTACCTGCCTCAGCAGTTACTGAGAGTGAGGAACATTAGTCTGACAGAGTTAACACTAGTGCTGTGTCAAATGTCTCCTTCCTTTTCAACTTCTGAAAATGTAACTAGCACTCAATGTATTTTTTCAGCCTTTGGGGATTTTGCCGACGAGGTCACGTGGGTTCCGGCCTGCTCCAACTTATTATCCCATTGGGCTGCTCAGCAGATGTTGCACAGCTGTGCACAGAAGCGGGTACCTGGTGGAGGAATAGTGCGTCAGAGGGGGGGGGGTCACGCGTGATGCACGCTCAAACCGCATGATATCATGCGCACACATTACATCACTGGAGCTGCTCCCTTTCGTTTTGGTGGCACAGCAGATCACGGCAAAGGATGCATTTGACACAACACTAGCTGACGCACCTGCTTAGGAGCAACCAGTGCTCGACATGTCCAGGACACCGGGCGCTTTAAATAAACGTTGCCTTTTAAAGGAGTGTTTAACCTCGTCACTGCACGCTTCCCCCTTCCGACTGTCACAATCTCGTGCAGCAATATCATGCACCAAGGGTTCAACATTCCACTGATGTTCAATCCAGGATCTTCTACTTTTTTGCGGCGGGGTGAGGGAGGGGTTAGGAGTGGACAGTGGGGGGCGCGGGAGGAAGAAGGAGAGGAAATAATTCAAAGATCAGGATTCGGGACGTTTGACTGTAAAGATCTGTTGCTCTGTATTGTTGTGGTTCCCCCCACATCTGTCACCAAAACAATGACTTGATTGGTAGACAAATGTGAAGGCAATGGAGTTCTTCAACAACACAGCACATAGATGCCCTGTATAAGGTGACTCTGAACCCGACTGTCCCAACACTCTCAATGACCAGGGCTGGCAATATTCACTGTGAGCCCATGACAGGCAAGTTCCTCATTAAGTGGGTTACAAAGCTCGCCTTTGCATATTTCTTCCAACCTCAATGCCCTTTCACAAAATAATTATAGCAATTATAATTATTTGCAACTTCTGAAAGTCTAAGCAGCGTTCCAAACATATGTGTATTGTGTGTGTGTGTATTTCTCTCTCTCTCTCTCTCTCTCTCTGTCTCTCTCCTCCAGCTCCTTTCGGATTTACGACCAAATACTCTTAGAATCTAATCCACCTGTGAAATTTTCCTGTGAAATCCAGAGTACAAAACCCTAACCAATTCAGTTTTTTTTGTCCCAGCAGAATTCCTTTTCGCCTTTTGTTGCGGTTTTATTGTTTTGCAGGACGGTTTCGCTTCCAACAAGAAGTCAAGTCATTTTGTTACGAGTAAAGTTTTTTTGAGGAAACAAAAAGCAAAACTCTGTGTTGAGAATTGGATGAAGGTTCCTACACCCCTAATAGGTGCTGTCAAAATAAACTATAGACATTTTTTTTTCTCCAGGAGGTAGGTAGGCAGGTAGGTAGGAAGGAAGGAAGGTAAATAGGTAGGTAGTTAGGAGAAGGTGGAACTCTGTGTTGAGAAGATGGGAAAAGAGAAAGAACAGACTTACAGAAAGGACTTCATATCTAACCCTCGATTACGAAGCTGTCCCATCACGTAATCCCAGCTTCCGGGGTTGGAGCGGCTCCGACCTCCGGCAGTGCGATAGCGGGAGCCCGCCGTCGCGCTCTGCCTGGTTTGGCCCCGGTAGGGAGACCGGCTGCCAGAGGTTGACTGCTGAAGCTGCCCGAGACTTTGGCTGGTGGTGGGTTGGCTGTGAGCCGCTCTGGGCTGCTGCAGCGGCTGCTGGAGGCTTTGCTGCCTCTGCAGCGTCCGAGGTCGCGGGCATTTCGGCTGCTGATCGCCCACCGGCACAGATATGTGTTCCAGCGTGGAGGCTGCTGACAGAGACGGCTCGTCCAAGCTAATGGAACCAGCAAGGCGGAAGAGAACACACAAAACAGAGAGAGAGGAGGGGGGGGGGGGGGGAGAGGGGAGGGGGTGGGGAGAGAGAGAGGAGGGTGAGGAGAGGAGGGAAGGAGAAGAGTACAAAGGAAAACAAAAGCAAAGCAGAGTTAGAGAGTGTCTCCTGCAATGAAAATTCAGCACTGTGGTAGTTAGTTTGGAATCCGTTAACATATCACTGACAGAAAATTGGACTACGATCAACTCCAAGTGGCGGCTTAATTTGATCTGGTTTCTTCTCAGCCCGTGGCAGGTACAGATTGCTGGAACTCAGGAGAGACAGAGCTACACTAGAAATGAAAGAGCTACAGCACTGAAAAAGCATTACTCCTCTCCCCCACCCTCTGTCCCTCAAACCCTTACAAGTAACATTGTGCGGAACCAACATCAGCACCAAGCTATAGAAGGGTGAGGAGATGGGCGGTTGGAGAGGTAGGGAGGGAGGAGAAAGAGACAGCAAAGGCACTAGCATCTACAGAGGTCCACCTGGTTAATAGGCAAAACTTGCACACACATGCGCACACTCACACACACACACAAAACCAATGATGACAATGGAAAACAATGCGGCAAACATTTTTTGTGCATAAGTGTACACCTCTGCCCTAACTCTGTCAGTAATAGCACCTGTGAAGTGGCTTGGAAATAGTAAGGTAGATAGGTGTGTGTATTGGAGGGTGGGTGGGGGGGGGGGGGGGTGGTGGAGGTGGAGGGGGTAGCAACCATATGGTTCAGATGTAAAATAGATAATGTCCCCAAAACACTTTACATTGATGATGAAAGGGATGGGGAGAGAGTTGAGCACGTTCACAAGACCAAATGCAGGGAGACGTTCCAGAGCTTTGAGGCTTGCACTTGAGTTGTTGTTGGTGTAACATTACAGATCTCCCAGGGATGGCTACACAGAAGAAAGCTGCCGGCAGATTAGGAATGGAAGAGGAAAAAAACGTTAATGATCCCATTATTGTTAGCGACCCCACGTTAATGATTTTCCAAGCGGAGTTGGACCTTTGGTAACTCTATTGGGGTAAATTTAGGTTACTTGGACGTTAAAAAAGTTATTGTTGATCCGTTCGTTTTCTTCATGGCCTGTGGAGGACTTGGTTAAAAGGCACGGTTCAAGTCGGAAGCTGTTTGTTCAAGTTGCCCTGCAGCAGGACTATACTAAGTAAACCCTACAACAGGACCTCAAGCAACCAAGGATAGAGAACTTCCTTCAGGGATGTCTTACCCGTCACTGCTGAGCGTTCATTCACACTGCCACTGCTAATTATCCAGATGCCAGTTATTGTTCCTACTCATCACAGTGCATCATTGCCTTTGGCAAGCAGAGCGAGTGCTTTGTTCAATAACCCTCCCCACCCCCCTTGCAAACCCTGCAGGAGATAGGGAATGATTTCCTAGAAAAAGCTTTGGATTACTGCCTGAGAATGTCAGTAAAGCATTTCATACAGTACTCTGCTGTGCCCAAAATCTTGTTGTACCAAAAATTCCCATTTTGGACACTTTTCACACCTGTAAACAAAGAATAATTGGCACACTGGAAGGGAATCCCTGGGTGTAATACTGTATATATGCAGAGTTCAATGGTAGAAATGTTAACAGCTAAAGATCGAGCTGTTTAAATCACCATCTGCGTATGACTGCAAACTTGAAAACACATATCTGTAATATAGATGGTTAGAAGCAATGGTGAAGGGGATAATCGTTTTACTTTGGCCTTAAAGTTTAAGACAAAATGATCTTAAAAAATGAAAATTTGGGCTTTGGAAAGATAAGAGGATTAAGCAAGATTATAAAATAATGCATGACCAGCTGCTAGAATGTATAAGAGCACTCCATACACAATACAATTTTTGTTTGCACAATGCTTTTTATGTTGGTAGGACTGGTCAAAACACCTGACATTGCTGGCTGGGTACCCCAGCTGGAGGTGGGAGCTAAAGGGAGTGGGCAGGGGAAAGATGACTGAAAGCGCGGTCAAACAGGTATGTTTTGAGATAGGCTTTGATGTGCCTCAGATTTTGATGGAGGCACCAAAATACAGTAAACGCATACCCGAAGCAAAGGGCAAGGCAAAGGCACGCAAACCACATGTTGCTTGTTTCAAATCAGAGCAGAAATAATTCAGTTTTCCAAGTCGCTTAAATGTTACGTAAGTGCACAGCAGAATCTACAATCTCTACACATGGCAACACACACTATGAGGACCCCAAGCCTTGACTCCTGCCAACCTGTGACTAATACTCTCCGTAATTGGGTAAGCAGGATGTGTCCCTCCAGAGAGAATGTGCACATTCCATTCCAACAATCTATCTCTGGAATTTCCATGTGTAGGTGAAATGCACGGATTCTCAGTTTGGTTTGAATACTCTTAATATTGGTGATGGGTTTCCTTCCACATGTGTCTGAACAAAAAAAAACACATGGTGTGCGTTACACCAGCAGACTTGAACTAAGAGCAGTCTCTGAGGGTGAGGGGGGTGGGGGTTGGAGGGGGAGGCGGGATAAGAGAAAGAGACAGAGACCGAGAGAGGATTAGAAAGAGTCACTGAACTTCAATTCTCTTTGAGTTACTGGTTGACTTGTTGCCTGGGAAGTCAGGCAGTAATTTGAAACAACGGCACCTTTGCTTGGTTCTGGTTGCTAAGGCATGGATTTGGCTGAATTTCCAGCTCCCTGGATAGAGAGACTTTGAAGCAGGATTGCTGTCAGATTACTGTAAAAGTGCAGACTGTAACTTGGCGCCGACAAAACACGACAGACGAAATGAAGCAGGTCATACTACACAGAGCGCGGATTGCACTTGAGCAGACAGCACCTTAACCCTGCCATTACACAATGAAACTTGCAGTACTAAACATGGAACACATAAATATCAAGCACATTGGACACAGATAGACCACACCAGAGCTTCTGTACAAGTGCAGCAACAATGGGCTGAAACATGGAACACTTCAGATTGCATTTACAATGAAAAGACACCCTTTATCAGGCTGCAAACTCACACACACCAACAGATCACTGGATGACTCCAGCACATTGATTAAATCTTCAGCACTCATTATAAAAAGAACCATATTCATCCATCACACCGTTCACACCGTGATTGCATTATTCGTAACACATTGCCGAATTGTAATAATAGAGTCAACCTGACTGAGATACTTTGGAATGTACAAGGATATTTAGGCCTAAAATATAAATATAAAATTGTAAAAAAAAGCCAAGCGACACAAGTTTCAATTCAACATTCAAACCTGTGGATCCACAGTTAGTGTCTATCTGTAACACAGTGTATTAATCACTGGTAGGCATATAATTATAATATAGTACACTATATTGTTCTCCGGTCAGTGTATAATTATAATAGTGTGTATTGAATACCGGTCAGTGCATATTTGGAAGACAGTGTATTGATCACTGGGAGACGTATATCTTTAATGAACAGTTTAAGCCTGTGATTGAGCCTCATTGAATATTTTTGTCCTCACCTGTTGACTGTGATGATTACCTTGGTATCGAAGTGAAACGGTATAATGTGCATGTCTCGCACTCCAATCCAGACGTAGCCTATTTTTATCATTCACGCATTACTCATGCTCCACACATACAACCCATTGCTTCTCAATTTGATTGTGGAACACCTCAGTCCAAGACGAATATTGAGCCCAAATATTACAAAGATACAGGTAGCCACGTGTGAAAGCCAGAGTTCTACCAGGGGAGCCAGAGTCTTACCAAAGGTTATTGGGAGACATTCAACGGAGCACAGATCAGATAGATCAGCCAAACAGATGAAGTAGATAGAGCAAATGAAATAGCAGCGAAGGCAGCTGACCCTGGTTCTCACAGCCAATCCCTCTGCTTAAATTAAGTGACTATTTTTACACTTGTGCTGTAGTCTATTGTAATAGCAAATTGTTTGGATACCTCATGATTGTCACTGAAGCCCTCTGCCCTTTCAACATTTGAATACCCTATTGAAACACGTTTGGCGAAAACTGCCCAGTGAGCATTAAGTGCAGCAGTAAAGGTGATTCACAGTTGTAACAGACATTGGTAACGCTCACTAGGAATTTTTCACTGTATATTTTTCCTCCGTCTGTATATCCTCTCTAAGGGTATACCCCCATCCAACACGCAAATGTGAGGAGACATGGCTGCGAGTGTGAGCAGGAAGCATGAAGGTGAGTAGCTGATATTAGAAGCTAATATTAAATGATCCCTAATCTATCTCATTGTCTTTGAGCCCCTCAACTCTGGAAGTCCTGACATCTCCACTTTTACTGATATGATATCCAATAATTAGCAATGCAAATGCATAACCACCTAACTGCTACTTTCCTGTTTCTCTCACTCTTCTCATCTTTGGTTGTGTCCTACACTCTAGTTCTTTGCCCTCCCCAGTCAGTATAAGTAAAGTCTGGTGTGAAATACATCGAACTTTTAGACAAGATCTATGCATTAAAGTGTGCAACAAGTCAGGAAGCTCTTATACCTCAGTGATGGTGAAACACACACGGGGAGCTAATCTGCGATAGTCCTAAATAAGAAATGTGGTGTTATCGAATTTCTAGGACATCGAATGGTGCTGAATGGATTCAATAATGGTTTCAGAAATTCGATAATGCATTTCTTCAGCACAGTAACTGAAATGGGGAAATCTGCTGATTTCTTAGCTGTTAAGAAAAATTCCAAATTAGACCAATTCCACTTGGGGGAGCCTCATCTATTGCAGTGTCGCCCATCGATTTTATTACATTGTTGGGAAAAAAACTGGCAGATATTTAGTGAAATGCTATTTGCAGTTCTGTGTGGAATCACAGAGCGAGGCGAGTAATTGTTATCAGTGAGGTCAGCAGACATTGATAACACTGTGAAAAGCCAAGGCCACAGATCCTATTCTGCTGTAACATTCAACAGCTAGCAAACGATTATGTCCAGGTCTCTGACAGACTACACCTGCGATATAAAGAGGGATTATGAACCAAACAAGAGATTATTGCACGTACTTAGTAGGTATAATATTGACTGTGGGATCAGGACATTTGTTCGGGCTTTGAGTTTCCATTCTTTAATCCTTAAAACTATTTCAATAACAGGGTGTCACATAATTCTTTCACGAGCTCCAGAACTGCAGTAGAAAGCACTAATGTACTTAGTGGACGCACCAGCTCCAACAGATCAACAAAGCCAAGGTGACATAGTGTTAACAGAAGAATTAAGAGAAACAGATAATATACTCACCATTAGACCAGCAGGACAAATGGCTGCATGCCCAACATTACACCAGCAGGGAAATCAAAGCAATATCTACCATTCGGCAGCAGGGAACCACAACAACTACTATTTATCTCGGTAACAGAACTGGCAAAACAGCACTGATCATTGCACCAGCAGCAAGATTAATGCCATACCCACTCACTGCTTGCTTCAGCAGGAAAACACAACACACACCATTAAATCCAGCAGGAAATTTCAACAACAACATCCACCATAACACCAGCAGCAAAATTAATGCAACACCCACTTCTATTACAGCAAGGAAACCAATACAATATGTACCATCACGGAAATTCAAAGCACATCACTGAAACCAGCAGGGCATTGAAACACCCATTGTCATGCCAGCGGGGACAATAACACAGCACACACCATGACACCAGCAGGGAAATTCAAGGTGCACCATTACACCAGCAGGGAAACAGAACACCCACAACTAGACTGGCAGGGAAAATGGGTGCAGGACCTACCATTGCACCTCCAGGGAATAGACAATGCATACCACCATTACACCACCTGGAGTAAACAGGGGCATATACCCAGCAATTGACTGGCTGCATGCCCACAAGGGCAACACTTACCTCTGAAATGCTGCATCTAGCTGCAGACTCTTAGCTGTCACTGAGGACAACGTGTTAAGTCGGTCACGGACTTGTCTTGTGCTAAGGGACATGTTGTCTGTCCCTCTATACAAGCTCATGGTGATGGCATGGTGCAGAAAATACTTTATGAATGAGCAGAAAGATATTTTGTCCATCTGTGTGTGGAGTCCATTTTTTTTTAGTGCTAAAGGACAGACAGCTCTGAACCTAAAGGGGCCACATTCTAATTACAGTATTTGTGAATAAAATCCAGCATTTCTAAACTAAATTTTTGAGGAGTTGATGTAAATTATAAATATGTGCAATGAATGGGGTGTATCCTGTGTGAAGCTGAACATGAGTAGATAAGCTAAGAATTATTTCAATGGTCCCCATACTTGCATTACATCCCAACCCAGTTTGATGTTCACTTTCTGAATCAGAAGAACCTACCAAACAAATGAAGAATTGAATTCACGGCACTTGATTTTGGTAATAGATACAAGTGACTTGGTGTAAAGTCCTTTACAATCTCCCCAAACTAACAAGATTTTTGAAGATGTCCCCCCCCACCCCAATAATCCCCGACTATTTGTGGGATGCTGCTAGATACAATTGCTTGCTGTGTTTCGCCCATAAAATATATTTGGTGATTCACTTTCAAATGCTTTGAAGGCATGATAAGGTGCAAGGATGCAAGGATTATTAGTATTATTATATTAATTGGTTGAACAGAGCTTGATGGAGAATAATTCAGATTCCAGGAGATTAGAAAAAGCAAAGTTGAGGACAGTCTCCACCATCAATTGCTTTTACTACATAATAGTGTACGTGTCAGTGCATTGGGATGTCCTCCTGACATGCTATACAAGTGTAATTTTGTTGTTGTTGTTTAATGCCCCCCACATCACTCCCCCCTCAGTTACTTTCGGATTAAATGGCAGAGAGAAAATTAGCTTTAAACTTTACAATGGACGCCCACAATAGATCAACAAGACATTGACAAAACACCTTTCAGTGGCGTGAGATGTGTGTGACTCAGCAAATTGATATTAAACCGGACACATTTCAACAAAATGTGAATTTCAACGTGCAGAGACGTGTATAATGTGATGGCCGATTGACACACCAATTCACAGCCCTGAAGGCGGCTGGAAAACGGGGGAACTGCCATACCAATACCAATTTCTGTACAAGATAATTTTAAGGTCAGAAGGTTTGTGTGATCCGGCACAGACTCAGTAAGTAATTAGCTATCCACGTGAAACTCACTTAGCTTGGTTGAGCTTGCCTGATGCTAGGAGAGTCTGGACTGTATGCCAGCGCCCACCTTTCCCTGCCTTGCCATTGGCAGCTTCAACCCGATTACTGTTGGAGGATCCGCTGCTCTTGACGCTGTTGCTGCGGGCTTGCTTCTCGGCCGAGCGTAAGTCTTTTTCGTGTAATGGAGCTTTGTTACCCGACATGAGAGAGCCACTGAGACGGACAGGAAGCAGAGTGGACAGAGAGAGAGTCAACCCGCAGTGAAGAATGGCGTAGAGTAGCTCTGCTGCTACAACTCGACAGCACACACCTACACAGACCCATTCTTCGAAAGCTCAGGGAAAAAATACAACAGAGAAGGGGAAGGATGTGGAGTGGAGTGTGAGGTGGGGAGTGGGTTGGGGTGGGGGGAAACATTAAACTCTTAAGGGATACCTTACCAATACCAGCATTGCCAGACAACTACAATGCATATGCACCCATGTTTACTTAGTTCGAGCGTGTAGAGCAACGGAGCAAACAAGTTGTATACAAAGCACAGCGAGCAACCCTGGACTTGGGAGGAGGATCACATCAAGGGAGGGTTTCAGCTGTCCACACCTGAGCCCTGAAATTCCCCTCACTCCTAGCCTGGGAGGCTGACCATTTTGTCTTAATTTGATGTGGAACAGAACTGCATGGAATTTCTTAAATTCAGTCTTGATTTGGAAGCTGGCTTAGTTCTAAGCTGTTTTCAAAGCAACGGCTGAATTTAAGAAATCGCCACAATTTTAGGTGGATGGGGTGATGGGGGGGTGTATGTGGGAGATCATAACTTTTAGGATATGGAGGGCTGATAGACTAAGACTATGTGGAATTTCAGATCTCAGGGCGGTACATGATTAGCAGGGTTATTCATTTCCATGCGGTCATTATCCATGAGGAGAGGAGGTAGGGTGGGAAGGGCAGGATTGTGGAAAGAACGAGCATAGGAGTGGGACTGGGTGGACAGGTAGGTAAGGAGGGTTACATTCTCACTATATAACAACCAAGCCATTAAAAGAAACTCACTTGAGTGAAAGCCGTGGGTCGCCATATGGTGCATAAGGCGAAATATTTAGAATGAACTCCTTTGGAGGGTAGGAACTCCATTTCTGGTGCACTGTGCTGTCATTGTTATTCCAAAAGTCTCTGTCAAGATCACTAGAGCAGCAGAGAGAGAGAGAGAGAGAAAAGAAAAAGAAGGAAACACAACAAAAGCTGAAATATGAAGAAATGCTGGTGAATTCCCGTGATGTTCCGGAACGAGTCTCTCATATCACTGAAGCACTTGGCAGCTCAGTGCTGAGAGGATGCCTGGCAAAGGAAACAGGTGATCATCACTCATAGGGAGTTGGATAGGGATCAACAGTGTAATCGCGCCCATGCTTCTGTCTTTGCGAGACTTAAATCCTAACTTAGCTCTAAAATTTGGCTTTAGGAGAAAATGACTTGTTGATTAAGGGAGTTGGATACACAGCTCAAACATATGTAGGGAGCTGTTGGATGGGGAAAGAGTTAAGAGTTTGTTAGACAGACAGAAGGCAAAAGAAAGTTAGATACATCGACAGATAGCTTCTCAACAAAGCTCAGGGTTGACTACCAATTGGAAGCGCGATGTGTGGCAGTGCTTTCAATCATGGCACATTTTGCAATCTCTTCATTAAGTGATGTGTTATGCAAACTCCCCCTGCACCCCGCTCAACTGGAACAATGGGCATCTGCTAGAGAGCTGAGGTGGGAAGGGGAGCAACATCCACCCATAGTGTACTGCACCACTCAGCTGGTTTAACAGATTATAGCAAGAACCTTTGACTGCCGTGCTCACAAAATACCGCTTCTGTTGATCTTTTTTTTTCCAAAGGGCTTGATTAAAATAAAACATCCTTTGATCCAACTGATAAGTCAAGCAGTGCAGCGACATTCATTACTTTACAATAAATTTTAAACTTGAAAGACCATCTATTGCAGTCAATGTGTATGATCTGAGCGCTCCAATTAATCGAGCCTCTCATCACACTTACTATGAAGTGCCGGCATCAAAAAAAAAGTTAAGTTTGAGGATGAGAGAATGAGCCTGACTCTGAGAGAGAGAGAGAGAGAGAGAGAGGGCAGCCACATGCATACTGTAAGACTGCAGGGTATCACCACATCTTCAACCATAATCACTGAGCTAAGAAGCACGGTTTTTGCACAAGGCTTGCTTTCCAGATAAAAGTAGCGGCAGAAGTCCTGTTAATTCCTCCAACGCTTTCAGCGAGTTTATCATAAATCATAATATCCTATAATCGTGATTTATGATATTTGCACGTACGGCCAAATAAGATGTCTATGAAAAGTGAAGAGCATCTTTAATCTTTTGAGGATGACAGGTAGCATTTGCTTACCACAGGATGTTCCAAATTTAGCACAGTTGGCAAGTTTCCAATGTGTTTCTCCAACCTCACAGCCTTGTCACTGACAGTGCTTCCACCTTGATCTCTGCGATATTTCTGCACTGAAATCAGAAACCTATTGGCTGACAGAAGTTGGCTGCAGAGGCATCATATCTGAGCAATGTATTCACTGAATAGTGAAGGGGAGGCCTAATATATTTGTTTTTACCTATTTGTTTTAGACTTGTATTTAGAAGGTTACATAGGAACATATGAGAGTGGAATGAATATTATATAATTCTTAAGTTTTTTTTAATACAAAAAACTCTCTCTTTTATACACATCAACTGAATTCTTCACTAATTAGCCATGTAATTCCTATTTGAATTTTCTAACACAATTTCCTAACTGACGAGTAATTAAAACATAGGTTTTACCACATGTGACCAATTAAGCTATGGTCATAGTAACATTCTTAAAATGAATTGGATGTTTGAGGTATGGGAATTGGAATTAGACTACAAAATGTAGCGAGTACCAGCATTGAATCGAGTACCAGCATTGGCTTGGATGGGATGAATCCAGTCTATGCTGGTACTTCCTGTGCTGTCTGTTCAATGATTTTATTTAATTTGTTAACTCACAGCACTCACCAATGGGACATAGACCAAGTGAGCGAGATCACCTCTCACGGAAGTGACAAAACACAGAATATATCCTGTACAAAGTGGATGAAAATATTCCACCTTGTTTTGCAGTTGTTCAATGACTTTTGTGCTCATCATCCAACCAGTGTTGGTTGTTGGCAGTAGCTTTTCATTTACTGTCAGCACTTTCACTACACTGCACTATACGTTCCCTACACACTGTCCCCTCCAGTACTCCCAGGTAAGGAACAGTACAGAGTAGGTGCCTCATAAATGAATGCACTTCCCACTACACAGCCCATCCAGCACTCCCAGATCACATTAATCTACAGTTAGATGAGAGCCTTTGATATCAGTTTGAGCCAGGTTGAAAACCCTAGTGAAAATATAAATTCCTTCTGAGTTACGGGAACATCAACTACAACTTACATTGATTACAGGGTCTTTCAGGTAAGCAAACACCTCAAAGCGCTTTGATAATAGAACAGTGAATACATAACTGGGACATATTAAATTCAAACAGGTTGACGAAAGGGAAGGCCAATGAGAACAAAACGTGCATTTTATTTGACGGAGGAACGATGGAGAGAGGCAGCAGGCAAAGTATTCAATTGAAAATGAGTTCCAGGTGAGGGGATACGCTTCAGATAGTTGCCAGCATTTAATAGGATTTTCTATTTAAAATTAAGTGGGGTATCCATTTTAAGAACAATGTAAGAAGAACATTGTAAAAAGCTATATGAAAATGTAAAGAACAGTGGCTAGCACAAGTGGAGGAGGCACTGGCAAGTGGAGGAGGTGATATCAGCCCGGACAAAATGGGCCAAATGACCTCTTTCTGTGTCAAGGTCAGTGCCTGGCCTGTGTTTATTGGATACTCACAGCCAAGCCAATATAGGGGATCCAATTGTAACTCGGTACCCAAGTAAATATCAAGTTGCAATGTTTGCTTTCAGTTGTTGCTCTTATGTCTGTGATAGACTCCAGAATTAGCAGTCAATAATAAAGCAAAAGGTCAACTTCTTGCCAGCTGCGCAGGTTCCCTTGTCCCAGAGAGGAGCAGCGAGAGGTGATCAATTACTATGTAGCTGGTGTAAATATCACCTGTTCAGAAAGCTTCAGTTCCTGAGCTAGCTTCACTGGATTCATTGTTGACATTGATTGAGGTCATCTTGTGGAGTTTGCAAAAGATAGGCCAGCAAGCTAGCAAATGCCTCCCAAGGGAACATGCCTTCTAGTGCTCCAAATCTCCAGTAAATTTTCTTTCAATGTACTCTGTTATCTCGCTCTTACCTAGCAAGTAACCCCTCTCTATGATGTTCCCTTTGAGAGTCGAACAAAAACCATTCGACAGTGATGGGGCATGAAAGCGAGAGAAAATGTTGATTTCTTTCTGCGAATGAAGGTAATGTAGGTGACCTTTCTTAAAAAGAATCAGCTGATAACTTTCCGCTCTCAAGATAAACCAGTGGTGGCCTCCTTAATTGTGCTGTATTGTGAATGACATTTCTGTTCTGCGCTAACATTATCTATTGACCTTTATATTACAGTACTTATTCTCAGGTCAAAATTATTTCCCTGCCAAATGAGTGTGCTTATTTCAAGGATTACAGAAAGCATTTAAGGGAATTTCGTACAAAGGGTTTCTGATGATATACTTTGATGAGTTCATATATGCTTTTCTGTAACGTGAGCTCCCGTTACATTTGAACCAGGAATAAGAATCCACTGAAGGCAACTCTATGGAGGCACAAGTGTAGATCAGCGGTGACTTCCAACAACACCTATTGGGCAAAAGGCGAGATATGCATCAGGATGCATCATTGGGACATAGATAAGTATCAACCAAGCCTTGGGAGATGAGTTGGATGTCATCATAGTTGGAAGGAAAGTAGAATATTGTCCATGGCTTGGAGGTGAGTTAGGTACTGTATTGGTTTGTTGGCTTTATACTAAAGTCAAATGTACTCTAGTGTTGTTCTGGAACAAAATCCATTGTGTGGATTAAAGATGAGTGCCTTTGTTTGGCTGCAAGAACCGAGGTCCCAAGTCTAGAATACAAGGCTCCAATTTTCAAGAAATGCCCTTTGGATTTTTCAAAAACACCAGCATAATCTATATACAATCTTCGCCCTCTCCAATTATTGTTAATCAGAAGTTTGGTATTATTAACTGATGCCTTCAAAGTGTTGAGGTATACCTGAACCCGACAAACGTCCAGTAACCAAAGCAAGGGTCCAAACAGCATACTCATGGTGAGATTAATTATAGCTAGCAGAGCCATCCATCACCAATGCCTCTTTGGACAACCAGAACAGAATAACTAAAGTACAAACCATTGTTAGTCAGTAGCAAAGAAGAAAGTCAAGGTAACTATGGAAACAGAGGTCTTCAACCTCAACACAACTCCTTATGATGATTGGCGATAATGATATTTGCTTCAAGAGCACAATAACTACACAATCCATGAGGGAATACATGGGCTTTAATCTCACTGACTGTATATGCTAATGGTTCAGTTTGTACTTTGGTATGTATGTGTGTTATGTACGAGATGTTATGCTGTGCGAGTGGGATAATGGCTCTGTTACCTATAATCAATTTCAGTCTCATTCTGTGCACTGCACTTGGACACTTGCTTTAGTTGCTAGATGCTTGTCTGTTTCAGGCATATCTCAGCACTTTGAAGGCATCAGTTGATAATACTAAACTTCTCTTCTGATTAACCATAATAGGTGAGGGTGAAGGTTCTGGCTATGTTGCATGCTCACAACTGAAGCAGAGGAGTTGATAGGAATATTAAAGAGAGTGAGGAGCAAGCAGGATAATGGGCTGAAATGGCTCTTGTAGATACAAATGATGGACCAAATAACTTGTTCTGTGCTGTAACACTATGATAAACTGAATGGACGACTAGGTACTTTTTATCCCATGCCCAATTCATAACATGCAGTTACATTTTGAAAGTAGATCTGGAAGTTTGTAGTTCATAAATCCTTCTCCTTGGGAAAATCCCCTCGCTACAGAGGGAGTCAACTTCATCTGCAAAAGGGGTTAAAGTACTAAGCAGCACTCTTCACGAAGAGAATCCCAAATTCTGAATGGCAGAGAGAATGAACAAATGGTGCCCTAGGAATGCTTAAAGCCAACACTGGCGTTATCCCCTCTGTTTTCAGTGACACTGCTGTTAAATAATCAATTTCTTTTTAATATGAATGGCTCATGCAGATTAACATTGGGGGTTGCTAGTGTCACAGGGGAGGGATGGAGCTGGGGATAAAGGATTAAGGGTGTGAAGGGTAAGGGAGCAGGGAAGTGTTCAAAATTATTTTTGCCCACCTTTTAGAAGAGAAAAAATTGGGGGGGGATTTCGAACGATATTTGTCACATTTTGCTTCTGATTTTGGTACTGCAAGCTATTGCAGTCTTCAAAGGGTTAATGTTTGCTCCACAAACATTGTGAATTTCAGTATAATTTGGTCTGCGAGTCTTATCTGCAGACGTACACAGATATGCATTAGGTATGGTTTACAAACGCATGCAATGTACAAGTGTTGCCCATGTGGCTTGCCCTCTGGATTGTACAGCACTCCGCAACACAGACCAAACCATGAATTGTTTATATCTGTAAGGGACAGGGAAAAATAAAACATTTCTGTCTCAACGGGGAAGTCGAGCTTGCTGCTGAGTGAAATCAGGGGAGCATGTTTTCAGGAACTCTTGAACTACTGAGAGACGTGACGGAGCTGTTTGGGTGACCGTGAAGATGTCAGGGGAAGTGTTGACTGAGCATGGAGAGCAGATTAAGGAAGATTGGTGAGATGCGGGTTGCAGACAATAGGCAGTAAGTAATGAGGCTGAAAGAGGAAACATTATAAAATCATGAGAGTGAGGCTTGATCAGTTTAGGAACAGCATCGGAAGTGCGAGGATTAAATTGCAGCCTAGGATTGTCCGCCATGGATACTTTTCCAACAATACAGACCACAGCCGCATTGAAAGTGAAATCAGTGTTAATGGCAGTCAGAAATTATGCTGAAAGTAAATTTGTATTGTTACAGAATAATATGCCACAATCACAGAACGGTATCACGTAACCATCAGGGATAATTATTAAGGCCCCAGACTCAATGTATGTTCTGTTTCTGAATTTAAAGAACTGTCTAATAATATGGGCATCAGGGACAACGCTTATTGTTCAAGATAATTCCCTCAGGCCACTATGTTGTGTGTAACAGTTTGCCATCAAGGCCTTTGCTCTCTGCAAAATAGTGTCCCAACATCCTCTTACTACAGGTAAACCTGCAAAAGGTTTAATGCAATGAATTATTTTGATTATATTAGAAATGCCGAATTTAATGCTGATGGAGAGAAATGACTTCATGTAATGTTATAACCATCCCATGTGCTGTGAGAGGCAGTGCAGTTAAAAGACCTTTGGTTACAAACTCAGAAACAGACAGGATAACCTGGAACATCTCCCAGCTCACAAACGCACAATGTATTGAAGTCCATGAGTGAATGTCGGAATGCAACTCAGAACTCAGATTTTCCTCCCATTTCCGTACCAGCTGTAGGACAGAGAGCCAGCCATCGACATTGCTGAGGTGGAGCTGGGCACCCAACAACTCACTCCCCACAGCCCATCCCTGAACATCGTAAAGAGAAAGAATCAAGCATGTTGTGTTTTCCTATGAGAGACTGCAGGCGTCCCCCTGGTTAACACGTTGGCTGGGAAGAAGATAATCCTTGTGCTGTTCCAGGCGGCAAACCCCATCAGAAGAGAAATAATAATACGGTAGCAATTGCTAAACACCTTACAATGACCGGAGACACATTTCGTACACATTACAAGAACCCTGTGCGAAGAAAGACAAGTGCAGGTCAGCCAAGCGGTGGCCCAGATATTCCCCGCATCCCCCCCACCCCCACCCCAGGGCACCTACTTGATGGCTTTCTTCTCATTGCGGCCTCGATTGGAGTCCGGTGTGCTAACTGCTTCCAGGGAACTCTTGTGTCTTTTGCCCTTAAAGATAAGAAAATAAAGAGAAAATAATTTAGAACACAGAAATGCAAACTCCGTATGAATGTACATTATAATAATAATCCTTGCATTTCATATAGTGCTTTTCATGTCTTCTAGACGTCTCAAAGTGCTTCACAGCATACACACAAAGTGAATTGACTGTATAGATGTGGACGAAACACGACAGCCAATTATACACAGCAGTGTCCCACAAACAGTCGTGGATTGAAATGATCAATTTATTATTGCTTTTTTTGAGGGATGATTATTAGGCGTCTGAAGTAAGGAAACTTGCCCAAGGTTTCGACCTGCCAGGAATTGAATCCAAGTCTCTCACATAAGGCGAGTGCTCTAACCACTGAGCTACAAGACTGCACTGTATCAGGCGCGTGTGTGTTGGGGAGGTGGTGGGGGTCAGCATGACATCTCATGCCGAGAGTAACTCTCTTCTTTTTTCCAATAGTGTCATAGGATGTTTAATGCCCACCTGACCAGACAGACAGGACCTCGGATTAACATTTCAACCGAAGAACAGCACCTCAAAAAACTCCTCAGTACTGCAATGCAACATCAGACTGGACCAGGTGAGTTTGAAGACCTGACGATGGGAATTGAACCCACAATCTTTTGACTCAGAGGCAAAGGTGCTTCCAGCAGAGCCACCTGCCCATGGAAGTTTATGTGTGAATGGGGTGCGGAGTCTCGCGTTCCAACCTTTTCACACAGTAACTTTTAAAAATGTTTGTTTAGAGGGGATTGTGTTCCGGCCATATGGAGTGACAACCATATCTGGATTGAGGTCAGTAGGTCACAGAAAA
Organism: Hydrolagus colliei; assembly: GCA_035084275.1. Taxonomy (NCBI): domain Eukaryota; kingdom Metazoa; phylum Chordata; class Chondrichthyes; order Chimaeriformes; family Chimaeridae; genus Hydrolagus; species Hydrolagus colliei. The sequence goes on along the minus strand of CM068757.1, from coordinate 10,868,477 downwards.
ATGCTCACAGTGTAAATATCACTCCCGTCATCTATTTGTCTGTAAATCAAGATCAGTCTGTCCTGCCCGCATTCGCCTACAAAATTTCCAATCACTGCATGGAAAATTCTGCAAAGCAATTGATGAGTTGTTTCTGATGTTATAGGGGGCTTTATCAAATGCCAGTATTATTATTAAGAGACAGACTTCCAATTTTTAATAGTGGCCAATCCAGTGCCCCAGCTACACAGCAGATGGCGCCAATGTTCGCTGGCATCAAAGCAGTGCTAGCCTACCAGTCCCAATATATTCCCATATCCCACTTGAGAAAATAATTATCATTAATTGAACCTTCTGCTCATCATACGCACACTCACACACACACACACCACAGAAACACACACTGTCAGCACCGACCAGTGTCTGCCAAACAATCCCTACACTCCAATGTAACTCACCAGGTGAACGACCTTGAGATGTTTCGATGTGATAAAACACTGGATAAAGCGCAGATTTAGAAGGACAGGATAAGAAGTATTTCCAAAGTTAATATACAGAAGTCACATTAAGGCTGTTGGTGGCTGCTTTTCAGAAACGAGTTGTTCTTGTTTGAAGCCAATAAGAATGTTAACGACAACTTCCGTTTATATAGGAGAGTGTCTCAGAGATGTACAGTGGGAGGGGCTGGGCGCCAGGCAAGGAAGAACACAGAGGTGGCATTTAACGATAGATGTAAGGAGGGAGCAGGGTGGAGGGATTGAAGCAAGGAGTTAGAGAGTTTGGGGGCCATATATAGTGTTTAAGGTCTCATTCGGAGACAACAACCTGCAGCTGTAATCCATGTCTCTACTCTATGCAAGTGCAGCCATTAGGGTCATGGGACGCTGCTGATGACAGGTGCAGGCTATTTTTATATACAGAATACAAAAAAACGCCCACTATTGCTGACAGAGCTACTTGTATCACTTCTCAGCTAAATGCTGAATAAAAACCATTGCAGCAGGATTTACTTTTGAATTCCAGGCACACACAACACTAGTCCCTGAGCTGATTCAGCAACACACCTCCTCCCACCCCCCCACCACACGCACATACTCCTTCGCACTCCACAAACGCACACACACATCAGACAGAAGTCCAGTTAAGGCTGTTGGTGCTCCTTTTTGGAAACAAATTGTTCTTGTTTCAAGTCAATGAAAAAGGATTTTACAACATCCTTCTGAATGATCAAAATTGGTTTAATTCAGTTTTGTTCATGGAGAGCTCTGCCCAAGGCATCACAGAATTACAGGAATAAAATGGTAATTGTAATACATTATAATTATTTTAATGTATCGCCTCAGACTACACGAAGGGATGGAAGAGGTCATTATCGTTCTGAGCCTGGGTATTGCGACATCTCGCCGGCAGAGGTAACTCTGGCTGTGCCACACAGCTTATAATAATAATCCTTGCATTTGATATAGTGCTTTTTCACATCTTCTCGACATCTCAAAGTGCTTCACAGAATGTACTGTAAAGTGAATTGACTGCATGTATGTGGGCGAAGCGCGGCAGCCAATGGTGCACAGCAATGTCCCACAAACAGTCGTGGATTGAAATAACCAATTTATTATTGTTTTTTTTTGAAGGATGACTATTAGGACTATTAGAGTAAGGAAACTTGCCCAAGGTTTCGCCCTACCTAGAATTGAACCCAGGTCTCTCACTTGTAAAGCGAATTCTCTAACCACTGAGCTACAGAACTCCACACTGGTAAGACACACAATGGCCTTTCACCCCCTACAACCAAATACCTGAAAGAAACGTCTCATAGCCTTAGCCTCAAGAACATTGCCTTAAAATACAACATAAAATTTCATTGACACAGTGTCCTTTTCAGATCAAGAGGACATCCCAAAGTACTAACAGCCAAGGATTTGGACCTGAGCTGGGCGGGTGCTGGGCATGGAGGGTAGGGCCGAAGGCATGGTCAAAGTGGAAAGTCTTGAGACATGTCTTTGAAGGAGTCAAATAATAATAATACTCCTTGCATTTGATATACCGCCTTATCGAGCCAGCGAGGTGTCTCAAAGTGCTTCACAGAATATGTTGTAAAGTGAATTGACAGTATGTTTTCTGAGTGAAAAGTGACAGCTAATTGTGCACAGTGGTGTCCTACCAACAGTCTTGGATTGAAGTGACCAAAACTTTTTTTTTTTCTGGAGAGGTTATTAACTGGCGTATTACATAAAGAAAATAATTAAGTTTGTAGAGAATTTGGAAAAAGTCGTAAATGTATTCTTAACTCTGAAGCTGGATTTACGCGTAGCCCTCACAGTTTAATTAACACAAGCAGCAGAGGTGTGGAGCTGGATGAACAAAAGCCTCAACCTATAAATAAATAATAAAAATCCTTGCATTTGAAATAACACATTTTCATGTTGTTGAGACATTGCAAAGCATTTCACGGGATGAATAATAGAGTAGACAAGTGTATTTTTGTGGGTGATTCAATCAATCAGCCTCCCTTTACTCACATACAATCTCACATAACGGTTAGTCAGCGCACCCAGCCTTTCATCTGCCAAATGTGTTTAAATCATTTCCTGAATCTGTCTTTTACAAACCTCTGCACGGCATCAGTGACCCCAGCTGCTTTGTAATGACCACACGGCGATTTGAAAACCTGCACACAGAAACAAATCTCCAGGCAGACACCCCATGTTGATCAGCCCTGCTGGGCTAATGCTGCCTCTGACACACAGTGTCTGTGTGACAAGGCTTTATTAACTGTGGGTGATTACAGGAAGACTCAAGGTCAGCATCCGTATCCCTAATAATTAAGTGAATGGACTCTTGTTAGCAGTACCTTGGCTTAACTACAGGAAAGTCTCATTACCGCTCGGAGGAGGACAGACCAGGTCTCAACAGAGCATGTTACTGCTCCCGATCCAGGAGCAGCCATTCCGTCTTCAAATATAAAACCCGCCTTTCTATCTATTTGCAACCAAATCACAGAAGGTTAAAGATGCTCGTGACAGACATTGATATTCACCAAGCACAAAGAACGGGGCAAGCACAGACCAAGGATGAGGGATGTACTCAGAATGTAAGCTGCACATTAGTGGCACACAGCTTAGATTCACAGTGCAGTACTAATCAGCACTAACTAGCACATGATATGAGGTAAGTAAGGGTATCACGTGATCACACGGGATTCAGTCTTCACTACTCTCTTCCTTTGGGAGTTGTAATTGTAACAACAGTAATAATAGTCTTTGGATTTAATGTAGCCCCTTATCACATCACCAATCCATTTGAAAGTGCTTCACAGGATTTTACTATAAAGTGCAGCAGTGATATGTGTATTTTGCTGGCAAACGTGGCAGCCAATTTGCACACAGCAATGTCCCACAAACAGCCGTGTAGTGAAAGGCCAATTTTATTTGGGGGATTGATAGTGCGGACCCCACAAGAATCTCCTTTCTCTTTCCACTGGTGCAGTGATGGACTGACCTCACAATAAATAAATCGCTCTGGTCCACGTTCGACTGAGGGGTGTTGCGAGAAAAGGGAGGTGGGTTGGGAAATGGAGGGATAAATGGCTGTCTCTCTGGGAACATTATCATTTCAGTCATTGTGACAATGTGCATTTCAGATGAATGGTGCATGCGCTGCATCTAGTTCTAACTATTAACACTCCTCATCATTTGACGTCATCAAAAAGTCAGGAGTTTGTGTAGATTTCAGCTCTTAAAAGATGCAGTGCCACCTCAATGACATCCAACCTTGTTACGTTATCGAAACGTCTCACACTAAATTGAGTGACTGTATTTGTAGGCAAACACAGCAGGGATTCCACATATCAGGCAGCCGTAACATGAATAATCAATTTCACGGGTGAATTGTTGGCCACCTTTGCTTAAATAGTCATTACACTTTACAGAACGCTACGTGAAGCTCCTCGAGCTGTCTTGACATATTAAGGTGCTGTATCAGAAGCAAAGGGCATATCATTAATATATATGATAATAATAATCCTTGCATTTGATATAGGGCTTCCCATGTCTTCTAGATGTCTCAAAGTGCTTCACAGAATATACTGTAAAGTGAATTGACTGTAATATTTGTGGGCGAAACATGGCAGCCAATTGTGCACAGCAGTGTCCCACAAACAGTCATGTATTGAGTGACCACTTTATTTTTGAGGGATTATTCCTCGTGGAAAGCGATCCGCCAAAAAACTAACAGGCAGGTTCCTGCTTACTGCTAGGTAAGCAGAGGAGTGTGTGAAGTAAGGAAAGCATTCGCCCTGTCACACCTGGGACTCAAACCCACGTCCTCTAACTTGCGAGGTGAGCGCTCTAACTACTACACTAAATGACTCCACAATGCAAAGCACATAATAATAATGATCCTCACATTTGATGAAACGCCTTATCATGTCTTCGAGACACTTCAAAGCGTTTCACAGGATACACTGTAGAGTACAGTGACTGTGTGTTCTGGGGACGAGTGTGGTAATGAAAGTGAATTTCTTCCATCTGACCTGCTTCTGCCTGCTATACTATTCATGGGTATAAATTACTGTACATCTGTACCTTTCACATGATAATGTCTCACCGTGAACACTGACAGCAAGAAGGAGTACTCAGGAAAGTAACATTTTCACTCTGCATGGACCCATTTCTGCCCTGTGACTCCAGGACTAACAGAAATCAGCTGAATTAACACGTCCACGTTGGAGAAGTGTTGTGCAGATTCCTCTTCATTGACAGCTGGCTCTGTGTTTGCATCGCAGAGTTGTCAGAACGCCTTAAGGCTTCAACTAAATTTCCTTTGTTCTGATTAGTGTTCTCCGTACCTTTGTGTTGCTGACATGTTACTCACTACAAGAGAGCTACCATTAATATGAAGCATAAAGGCAACTCACGTTACGGTATAACCTGGGAAGCGTTTTGAGATGGCTCGACAACATGGTAAGGCACTATATCGAGTGCGAAGATTATTATTATTATGACAGTAACTGGTTTGAACATTTACACGTGGAGTTTGCTTAACTGCTCAGTCGGTAAAATCAATGTGAAACTGTGCCAAAAAGAGGCAAAAGATAGCAACAACGTGCGAGCAGTTTTGATTTGGTGGCTCTTAAACCATCACATTGCATTCCAACTTCCTCAAGATAATGTCGCTTTAATGTACAAGCAATAATAATAATAATTATTATAATCCTTGTATTTGATATGGTACTTTTCACATATTCTAGACGTCTCAAAGCACTTCACAGGATATATTGTAAAGTGAATTGACTGTATATGTTGTGGGTGAAACGAGGCAACAACAAAATTATATTCGTATAGCGCTTTTCATGTCACAAGGACAACCTAAGGCGCTGGCAGCCAATTGTGTACAGCTGAGTCCCACAAACAGTCGTGGATTGAAATGACCAATTTTGTTGTTAATATTTTTTTTGTTGAGGGATTATTATCAGGCGTATGGAATAAGGAAAGTTGCACAAAGTTTTGCCCTGCGTGGGATCAAACCCAAGTCTCTCATTTGCAAGGCTCTAACCATTGAGCTACAAGACTCCACTAGGCACAATTGGCTGCAATGTTGAGAGTTGGAACCTGAAGCACACACAGCCTCATCTAAACTATTTATAAATCTGATTGAAAAAAAAATGGCTAGTTGCCAAGCAGAATTGTAGCTTCATTCTTTTTGCCTGGTATTCTGGGATCTCAGACTCTAAAATCTTTGCACAGTCTGAATTTGGCTGACAGGAGCTCTGGAACAGGAATTATAGATATCCGTACCAATCATACACACAGTTTCATATAGAAGGGAAATCTCATTTTGCTACCACTTCTGGGCTGTGCCTTTCTGTTTCAGAACTTGCTCGAAAAGATTGAACCACTTGTTAATTTTTACCATGTTCTGGAACCCAGTTGTAGAATAATCTCTGATTAAAACAGAAAAATCACTGATTAAAACAGAAACCTGGCAGTGGTCACTGAAACACTCCATTACTGCACCGTAAGGGAGATTAATATGTAGCTGGCAGCTCAAGACTAATCTTTAACTGCTGCAAACTTAGACTTGCAACTGCATAAAAGAACTTCATGAATGGCATTAGCCTGTGTTTTGTATTGCTCCGTGTCTGTAGCCCTCGTTAATTGCCTCCAGCACGTCCCATGTCGGGACTTTGAAGTTACACAGTGCAGGCTGACACTACAATGTTGAGTCCGGTAGCTCAGTGGTTAGACTCTCACTCACCTCGCAAACGTGAGACTTGGGTTCGATTCTCGACAGGGCAAAACCTTGGGCAAGCTTCCTTATGCCACTTGCCTGATAAGAAACCCTCAAGAAAAGAAAATAATAAATTGGTCACTTCCATCCAACCCGAACCCATGACTGTTTGTGGGACACTGCCTGTGCAATTGGCTGGTGTGTTTTGCCCATAAATTTAGTCAATTCACTTTATGTTTGGGTGGATGTTATGATCCCATGGAACTGGTCGAAAAAGAAAACCCTAAATACTGTGGATGCTGGAAATCTGAAACAAAAACAGAAATCGCTGGGATCACTCGGCAGGTCAGGCAGCATCTACGGAGAAAGGAAAATGAGTCAATGTTTTGAGTCCCCAGCCCTTCGTCAGAACTGGGGCATGTTTGGAGGGTGAGGCTTTTAAGGACATATTTATTTTATTAATACCTCTTTAACCCATTATCTTCCGTCCTCTACCCCATTTTCTCCTTTGTCTTTCTCGTCTTGCCTCCCCACTCTGGTAGTTGCACTGTTCTGGCCAACAATGCCCCAGATAAAATTGATGATTTCTTCATTGCTGTTTGTAGGACACTGCTGAGCACATACTGGATGCCAAGTTCGCCTACAAAATACATACACATTATAATGTGATTGTGTGAACCTCTACAAGCCATCTTCCCAATGTGAAAGGTGCTATATTAAATACAAAGATGATGATGATTATTGTTGTTATTATTACTCTTCGGTTGGTGAGATCTTGCCATGTGGAGAATATCTTCCACAAGCAACAGAAAGCTCCGACACAAATGCCTTTCATTAACTTAAAAAGAGTCATTGCACACAGCAAGTAATTACCTGAGAAGCAGTTTGAGATGATACAATGTGATAAGGTCCTATAAAAATCACAAGTTCTTTCTCTCTTGTAATTTTATTCATAGATTCTCCTCGTAACCCGAAAATGAAAATTCAGACATCAGATATCAATAATCAAGAAACGGCCTACACTAAAGACCAATGACGTGTTTAATTAATCAGTTTCAACAAAATATAATAGATAGCTATTTGTCTAATAGGATTGGAAGTCAATGCCTTAATGAACTGTAGCAAACACTAATAAATAAAATGAATCACTTCTCCATCTTTCAGATACACTGCCCCTTGCTTGAGATCAGCAATTATGATAGAATGATTGATTCTGATCTTCTTGGTTATATTTGCTTCAGGTAGCTTGTTATATATAACTCTGTGAAGCGCTTTGAGACGTTTTGATATGAGAAGGTGCCATGTCAAATCCGAGAATTACTTCTGTTGTACAGAAATGCCAAAGAAAAGGTCTGAACATATCTCTTGTGCTCAACTTGCTAGAATAAATAAAGTAAATTGGCTTCAGTGCACCAGCTAGAAAAGATAAAACCAGCTAGTGACTCAGGGCAGAGATTCTTTACACTCAGGTCTGCAAGCCAAAGCACTAGGTTAAGTTGGTCCCAGTAGAATTAGAAGTGGGTGTCTTGCCAGGCAGTGCATTCAATGGCAAGCTATATACTTTTACCAAATCAAACTTCAAAGGTATACCTGAACTCATATTTTGAGGCAGCCTTGCTCTTGCCAAGATATACCTAACCATCTATGGAATTAGCTAAACAGGATGAATCTCTCCAGAGAAAGAATGGACGTTCCATTACAGACAGAGGGAATTTCCATGTAATGGCAAGTACGGAACGCTCAACATACTCTAAATTATGAATTAACATCACGTTTGCTTCAATTACAATCTGAGTCCTGTCATCTGTGGTCGGTCTTTCTCTGGAAATGTTTCCCTGTTAATGAATTTGTAAGTACAGCACGGTGAGCTTACTAGGCACAAAGCTGCTCCGAGGAGACATTCTGATCCGATGAGGCTCTGAAGTAGCTGTCAAATGTGCAAAGAGGCCGCGGAGCGTACAACCAGTCCGCACATCTAGTTAACACTTGTAGATTTATTTTGTTTGGCTGTGATTCTGATAGTATCCGACACTGATTGCAAACGAATTAACAAAACAATCTGGAATATTTTGCCCAGTTTTGCAAAGTCTGTTTCTGTCTTCATAATTGCGTTAAGGCTCCAACAATGCATTGCAATCTTACTTTATCTCAGTGGCTTCCCAAATTGGTCAGCGAGTAAAGACACCATCCAGGGAAAGGCACGCAGACCAGTGATGGGTCCATGTGTGATCTCAATCTGAACTCAATTAGCAGGCGACAACAGATATGAAGCCATCAACCTCAGTCTCTTCTTTTCCCGCAAAACAATAATAATAATCATAATACTAATAATAATCCTTGCATTTGATATAGCGCTTTTCATGTTTTCCAGACGTCTGAAATAGAATATACTGTAAAATGAATTGACTGTATACATGTGCCTTATCACATCTAAACATCTCAAAGCTCATTATACAATACTATTACATTTGTATAGTGCCTTTTCATGCCAAGGGGGGTGCGGGGGGGGTGGGGGGGGAGGCTACAAACATCACCATGTTTGCTTGGTCAGCCAGGTGCCTGATGCATGTGGAAACCCATCATCGTGCTCAGAGTATCCAAAACCAGCTGAACTCCACATCCCACCTACACATGGAAATTCCTTGCTTGGGACGTCCTCCCGATGGGAAAGGCACTACTTCAACGTGCGCACAAAATTGGCGCTCACATTTGTTTACAAATCATACCCAAAGAGGTTAATCTAATGGTTTGTTACAGTATTTGCTCTGGACCGAAAACCCAAAGAGTTGGAGTAATTAAAGTTGTGGATAACTATATCATCGGCAACTCCAGGCAGCATGAACTGGGGGAACGATCGAGCTATAAGGAGATACGCTCTAGCCGTCAGCTGTTGTGGATCAATGAAGAACAGCAAAAGTGCTTCTGTAATCGGAGTCTCAAATCCCCTCCCCCAAACAAGTACAACAAAATATTGTCAGAATGTATTCTGCTTTCAAAGAACAGCTTGCTCAATGTGCTGGAAAAATCACTCCTCAGCATCAGGTTTCACAAGACTAGCTCTCTCTCTCAACACATTAGAATCCGTCTTGCTCGTCAGCATGAAGTATCCGGGTCACTGCAATGGTGTGATAGGATTATGGAACCCTGGGAATATTGCATGCCATACTGTGCCTGTGGCCACTTACACCAACATAAATTACAACAATAATAATCCTTGCATTTGCTACAGGGTTTATAACATTGAAATATCTCAAAGAGCTGTCAGGGAGGGTTACCAACTTTCCAGTTTCCCTCTGGTTTCTTCCCCTCTGCCTCCCCATTCACGGGAAATAACCAGAAAGGTAAGACCCAAGGTGGGCTTTGAGAATCGGAAAGGAAGCGGTGAGCTGCGAGTGCTCCAGGATGTAATTCCAGAGAACGGGAGCAGAGTGTCTGGAAGGTCACCCACCGATTATTGGGCGATCAACGTAAGGGACAGAGAGGTAGCAGATGTTCATTGAATGAAGGGGATGGGTGGTTTGGTAGGGTTTCAGTAAGTCTCAGAGGTCAGGTGGAGTGAGGTCATTAAGGGATTTGAAAATGAGGATGAGAATCTTGAATACAATCTGTTGGAGGTGTCGGTGGAGCTGAGTGGGGACGAGGCAAGGGAGATTTGTAAAGGAGAGACATGAGGTTTGTAAAGAAGGTTTGTGAGAGAAGGGACAAGTCTTACAAGATACTTTTAAATATCGAATTGTTACAGCACATGCAGTTTACAACATACATCCAGAACGCTATGGGGGAGGCTTGTGATACATTATTCTCCAGAAAGTGTGTTCTTGTTCAAAGCACACAGTAAAATTGAATTAGAATGTGTTTATACAACAAAGAAAGAAAAAGCCAATCAAACGCTAATGTGTTTAAGGATGATTAAAGCACCAGTGCTGCTGAGAAGCTTTCATTACGTCACTGCTCTTCCTTTGCTAAGATGCTGGAACAGCAACGATAAACAGAATGGATACAAAATGCCTATTTGACCAGTGAGTAGTTAAGCCACCAGGGAAGTTTATACCTGGTCTGTGCTGAGTTAGCTCATGATAATGACTCTCGCATCTCTCTCAAACCCACCATCGGCGGATGAACGTTCTGTCACAATAATTTTTTCTCTGGATTTCCCTGTTTCAATCCCTGCTCCTCGTCCCTTCTTCATATATCTTCAAATTCCACCTTAAAACCTACCTCTTCGACCGTGCCTATGGCCACTCCCTCTCCCTCATCTCCTTTGCTTGGCGTCCAATCCAGTCATTGAGAAATGCTCCTGGATACAAATGGTATTAGATAAATGCTGTTTAGATAAATAGGTGTTGTATTTGCACTTGTGCCTGTGTACATGCCCTGCAGGTACATTTGTGAATGCCTGGTTATATGGTTATATCCATGTGCACCTGCAGTTGTACTAATGAGCCCATTATTGCCAAGCCTTGGAGTGAAAGTGGCCATCTCCAAAAACTGCAGCGTAGACTGAGTTAAAAAAACTTCCTTCATCTGGTGCTATTTAGCCTTAAGATGTTCAAGCTGCTGAAGCGAGGATTGGTATTGTGTGCTCTGTCTGCTGTTAAATACTGCATCCCAACGGAGTGCTCTAGCCTCTATGAGATGCAGGAGCTCGGGGAACAAGCGGAGAAGAGCAAGAACCACGCTGTATGAACTGAGCTCTGCTAGAAACCCCACATGGTCTGCAGTACTCAGCGATCAGAAGCTTTGTTCCGTTAGGGTCTATCCTCAATAAAGTCGGCAGCGCAAAGCTAAAGGCTGGTTCACAGAGGCTACAAACATCACCATGTTTGCTTGGTCAGCCAGGTGCCTGATGCATGTGGAAACCCATCATCGTGCTCCAAAACCAGCTGAACTCCACATCCCACCTACACATGGAAATTCCTTGCTTGGGACATCCTCCCGATGGGAAAGGCACTACTTCAACGTGCGCACAAAATTGGCGGTCACATTTGTTTACAAATCATACCCAAAGAGGTTAATCTAATGGTTTGTTACAGTATTTGCTCTGGACCGAAAACCCAAAGAGTTGGAGTAATTAAAGTTGTGGATAACTATATCATCGGCAACTCCAGGCAGCATGAACTGGGGGAACGATCGAGCTATAAGGAGATACGCTCTAGCCGTCAGCTGTTGTGGATCAATGAAGAACAGCAAAAGTGCTTCTGTAATCGGAGTCTCAAATCCCCTCCCCCAAACAAGTACAACAAAATATTGTCAGAATGTATTCTGCTTTCAAAGAACAGCTTGCTCAATGTGCTGGAAAAATCACTCCTCAGCATCAGGTTTCACAAGACTAGCTCTCTCTCTCAACACATTAGAATCCGTCTTGCTCGTCAGCATGAAGTATCCGGGTCACTGCAATGGTGTGATAGGATTATGGAACCCTGGGAATGTTGCATGCCATACTGTGCCTGTGGCCACTTACACCAACATAAATTACAACAATAATAATCCTTGCATTTGCTACAGGGTTTATAACATTGAAATATCTCAAAGAGCTGTCAGGGAGGGTTACCAACTTTCCAGTTTCCCTCTGGTTTCTTCCCCTCTGCCTCCCCATTCACGGGAAATAACCAGAATTTTGGTCAATGCTTCCAGCTGGGCACTGTACAATTTCCCTTAAAACCAGAACTGCCTACAAATGGAAAGTTGGCAACCTCAGCTCTCAGGCATATAGTGACTGCAGGCATGCTACCATCATCCATGAGGTGAAAACTCCCTTCTCTTTTTCAATGTTGCTGTGGGATCTTTAATGCCCACCTGAAGAATAAAAAGGCCAGACCTCAGATGAGCATTTCATTTAATTGGAAGGGCGGCGGCTCTCTAATGGTGCTCAACCCTGCGCTAGCTGTGTTGGAATGTCTAGCCTGGACAATGGTGTCTCAAGTCCTAATATGGCAGATGAGCCAACAACCTCTTGGGACAGTCAGAAATGAGATTAGAAACCCTTTTGGCTTTTAGAGGGTGCTGCAAATGTGGAACCTAGTGCCTGGAGACTGAAAAAGTAGTAATAATAGCAATAATAATCCTTGCGTTTCAGATAACACCTTATTGTGTTGTTGAGCAGTCTCAATGCACTTCACAGAATCTTTTGTCAAATGGATTGACTGTATTTTGTGGGTGAAACGTGGCAGTCAAAATTGTGCACAGCAGTATCCCACAAACAGTCATGAATTATTACCTCCTGTAAGCTGTCTATCAATCGACCAGCAATGGGTTCCCACTTACCGCTATGCAAACAGAGGCATGTGGAGTAAGGAAACTTGGTCTGTCTGGGAATTGAACCTGGGTCCTCTCACTTGCAAGGTGAGCACGCTAACCACTATTTCTTTTCTTGGACTCACTGATCTTGGATATCTTGGACTCACTGATATTCTGGAAAGAGTCCGTGGTTCCTCTGCGATGCCCTGAAGCTCACTGAATGAATTGTCAGAATATCTATCGAAACCACACCGCTCACATTATTCAGCCTCACTGCTCTCTCTCTCCATGCGGGACATTTCCTTGATCTCAGTATTTGAGTAGAATAGAGTATCTCATCATCTCCACCCTACGCTCACCCTCTGCAACCTTCGATCTCATCTCTATCCAGGTATTTAATCACCTCACCCTCTCTCTCTTTAAAAGGAGTTAATCGACACAGCATTCAGCTCTTTTGTTGAGTCCATCTCATGCCCTAACCACTCGATGTAAGAATAAAACAGCTTGCAATTTTACAGTCTTAAATGTGAAATTTCAAACGTTCTTCACAGTAATTACCTTCAATTGTAGTGACTGTATTTTGTAGGCAAACCTGACAACCTCTTAGTGCATACTAAGGTAACTAAGGTACTCCAAACTATTGGTTTGTGAACACCAGCTTAACCCACATTCAACTGAGGCTTCACAGGAGCAGAAAATCCAGCCATGTGATGTAGCATGACATTCTTTAATAAAAATAATCCATGCATTTGATGTAGTACCTTATTACATTGCCCCCATATCTCAAAGTGCTTTAAAGAATATATTGTAAAGTGGAATGAATCTGTATTTTATGGGTGAATGAGGCAGCCAATTTGCTATTGTTTGGGGCATTGTTGACCAGGACACTGAAAGAATCTCCCTTCTCTTTTGAAAGTGTCATGGGATCGTGGGCCACTTACACAGTCTCTCTGCTTTATAATATATCCTATAAAGCATTTTAAGATAGGGCCTGAGTTTAACTTCCAACAATGCAGCACACCACTGGAAGTGCACTGGAGTGTCATCTTAGACAATACAGGTTCCAGGTCCCGACAAAGGATTTGAACCCATAACCTTCTGATGCAAGTTCTACCTGAGCCAAGCTGATCCTCAAGCCCTTACCCCAAATCACTGATGTTGGAGTATAATGCCATGTGGAACACAAAGATATTTAACCTGGAAAGATCATTTTACATTCTTATATGAGTTATTCTGGTCAGGTCTTAGATGAAGTGCCCAGTATATGCAGGTGCTTAACATTTAATTGTAGGTGCGGAGGAGGAACCAAAACATAAGGCAATCCACCTACTGAGAGATTCATTTCCTTGTTTGCTAACATTACTCACTTGTAAGAAAGGTCAGAAAAGGTTTAAACTCAGTGTGTCTCCTGGCCACTGAATGACTGAGTGGAGAGCACGCTGCAATTCAGGCCAGGAGCCCAGGGAACTTACACACAAGTTTGAAGGTCAAGTGGTTTATGGTCACTGGCAGACCTGACCCCAAAGAAGGAACTGTTGGGCAGCTCTCTGCAGCCTTCCGCATCTGTTATTTTATATACTCTCTGTGCTATCCAACTAGATTAAGGACATATCCCTCACTGAATATTGTGATAGTGTAGTTGTCGTGTGTCAGTGTTACAGTGCGACTGGAGTAATAGTAAGCCTTGAATTTGAGATAGCAACTTATCACGTCATTGCGACGTCTCAAAGTGCTTCAAAATATGTACAGGGCCCAGTGCACTCTCACTGTGTCACACAACACTCACATTGTACCATATGACCCACACAACACACACTACACATCATCGTGTGTAGTGAGTCCTGTAGCTCAGTGGGAAGAGCACTCGCCTTGCAAATGAGTGACCAGGGTTCAATTCCAGGCAGGGCGAAATCTTGGGCAAATTTCTTTACTCCACACGCCTGATAATAATTCCTTGAAAGAAAAATAAATTGGTCACTAAATCCACGACTGTTTGTAGGTCACTGCTGTGTATGATTAGCTGCTTCGTTTCATGGCCATGAGAGTATATTCTGTGAAGTGCTTTGAGATATTTAGAAGATGTGAAAAGCGCTATATCAAATGCAAGGATTATTATTATTATACCCTGTGTCCTTTCTTGTATCCTTATTTACTAATTAGCCTTTGATCAACCTGTAATTGGGATTACAATACCATTGGCAATGGATGACCCCAAATTATTTCTGGAACACAGATCTGGTCCCAGCCTGAGCGGAGAGAGAGGCAAGATGTCTACTCATGCTTGTCAGGCTTCTCCTTTTCTTGAATTGAACTCTCTTAGTGGAGCATTCTAACCACACTTATTGTGAGCTGGAGCACATTGTAACACCTTCATTCTGAGTACCTATATATTAGAAAACCACTTTGCTTATCTCCAAGTCTCTTTCATTCCTCTCTCAATGTCCTCCCTTTGTTAAGTGCTTTGAGACATTTCTATTATATGCCTGCTGTATAAACTCTTATGAATACAAATTATGCCTTGCACTGGCCAATATTGAGACACGTTTCCACATAGGATCAGTAAGACAGTCAGCATAAATAATGAGAAACAAACAATGGCTCTCCCACTGAAATTGCTACACATTGACCTTTCTTTATTGTACAATACAGTAGCACTCGCAAACATCAGCTTTGCAATCGGTCATGCATCACTGAAAAGGCCAAGTGCTCTGTCTTTGAATTGTGAGACTTAGAGGGCAATCTTTACAAATGTGAACCATGAGGGTTTATTGTGGTAACTTCAAAGTCATTTAGTTCCATCTTACAAGCAATGAAAAATGTTCTCGTCTTGTATACAAATAGTGACCTTTTCGGTGTTTTTTTCTTCCTCTTCTAACCTCTGCTCCTCTTCGAAAGCTGAGCCTATTTGTCTCTTTCTCTCTCTGTTCCCAGACAATAATGTCAATTGTAATACTCCTACTGCTGAGAGCAGCTAACTCTGCCCAGAACAGGGATTGAACCTGGGATCTTAACTGCAACTGCTGTGTGTCAGTGTTACAATGTAATTGTAGTAATAATAATCCTTGCATTTGATTTTAAAAAATGTATTTGTTTTAATGCCAACCAGGAAATGTAAATTTTCTATTTAATGACACAAACATTAATTAGAGTGTCAACTTAGCTCAGTTGTGGTTATGGCACAATTGAAAAAGTGGAGTTTCTCCCATTGTTCTGGCTAACAATCCCCTGTAAACATTTGTCATTCATTTCATGGGTATTTGTGGAGTCCTGTAGCTTAGAGGTTAGAGCACTCGCCTTACAAGAGAGAGACCTGGATTCAATTCCAGGAAGGTTGAAATCTTGGACAAGTTTCCTTACTCCACATGCCTAATAATAATAATCCCTTAAAAAAAATACAATAAATTGGTCACTTCAATCCACAACTGTTTGTCGAACACAATTGGCTGTGCGCAATTGGCTGCTGCGTTTCACCCACATATATACAGTCAATTCACTTTACAGTATGTTCTGTGCAGCACGTGAAAGGCACTCTATAAATATATTTTGTTGTTAAGATGTCTAGAAGACATGAAAAGCACTATATCAAATACTGTACAAGGATTATTATTATCATGCATGTCATTGAGACATGTCAAAGCGCACCACAGGATATACTGTAAAGAGAACAGACTCTGTATTTTGTGGGAGATAAACAGTTGCACACAGCCATTGTGTGTGACCAATTTTATTTGGGGGATTTTTGGCCAGGATACCGTGTATTACATATAATACATGTTTATGTTGGGAAATAGACAGGAAACATCTTAAGAGTGAACTCGTCGCCAATTCTCTTTCTTTTCTGGTTTTGAAGTACCTTGTCTTCCTGTTCCTAGCAATACCTCAGTCTGATTTGTACCTCAAGTCCAATTACCTGCCTTTGCTCCACATTCCCTGATACCCTGACTTAACAAAAATCAATCCACGTCAGTCTTGAAAATGTGAATGTATCAGTATCTACAGCCTTTTGAGAGAGAGAGAGTTCTAAATTTCCACTAACTTTGGGGAAAAAATGCTTCCTGATTTAACTACTAAATGGCCCATTATACCCCTTTACTCTGGATCTTCCACAAGACAAAATAGTTTCTGTTGGTTTCACCCCTTACAGTTGCCGGTGATGTCATTGAACCCATCCCTGCAGTGTGAGTTCGGGGAATACCGGCTCCATTCAACTCTAACAATCATGGTGTGCGGTGTGATTATCACATCACACACATTTGTTCACCCCTGTATTCCAGATCACTGCTCTCGATAGAGGCAGATTGTGGAGGAACATGTAACCAAGGAGGAACCTGGCAAAATTGGCATTGATCAGTTAACTGACTCAGACAGCATCGTTTTTGTGATATATACACTGGTTTCAGAAAGTCCAGAATATGCAATTAGGAGGGACTCCAACATTATGTCAGCTGTGATTGTGATTCATTGCATGTGATTCCACCACTTGGGTGTACATTTGTGTTGTGAATAGAACAATGCTCATTGTCGTGATCCATCAGGAAGCATATTTAATGCTACTCCCTCTCCACGCACACGCCCTTTGAAACTGGTTGCTCATCAGTCTTGCTGCAGATTGAAAGTAAAAAAACTCTCACTCACAGCAAACCTCTCTGAAGCTAAACGTAAAAGAAACTTATAAATAATAAATAATCCTTATATTTGATGGAGTGCCTTTCATGCCAGAAGGACATCTCAAAGTGATTCTCACAGGATATAGTAAAATGTTGAGACCGCGGTCAAACGCGGCAACTAGTTTGAGCACACAAACAACTATGAATCATAGAATTATGCAGCACAGAAGGAACTCATTTGGCTCATCATCTCTGTGCCAACTCTTTGAAAAGAGTTGTCCAATTCAATCCTACCCACCCGCGCTCTCCCAATAGCTCCGATTGAAATGGATTGCCCAATAACCCCGATGCGTAACTATTCTTCTGTCAGGTGACAGTTTTGCAGTTCCCCAAAAGTGAACGGCCAATTTTATTTGGAGGATTGTTGGCCAGGATACTGGGAGAAACTCCCTTCCCTATACACTGTTGCGTATAGATAGTGGCTTAGGCCTAAAATAAATGTCTTGAAGTACATTCCAAAATAACATTGATTAGAAACTAAGTATTCAAACTATGTCATCAAACACATCTCATGCACAAATGAGATAACAATAATAATCCTTGCATTTGATATAGAGCCTAATCAAGTCGCTGAGACATCTCAAAACAGTTTGCAGAATATTCTGTAAAGTGAATTGACTGTATATTTTGTGCGTACAGCAATGTCCCACAATCAGTTGTGGATTGAGTAACCTAATTCTTATTATTACGCATGAAAAGTGATCCGCCATTCGATTAGCAACCGGGTTCCTAGTTACTGCTTGGTAAATCATGTTGCGTAGAGTAAGGAAACTTGCCATGTTCTGCTTGAAAGAGAAGTGGTCTAACGAATACACCACAGCACTCCCATCACATTCCAATGAGGAGGTGAATTGGGATAGCCAGGTATAGGATAGCGTTGAGGAGGGCAATCCATTTCAACACTTGTGCATGTCAGCCACTGCCTCTCGTCTCTGCTGTCTTGACCAATCCCTCAAATACAAATTGGTCATTTCATGGCTGTTTGTGGGAAATTACCATGAGCAAATTAGCTGCTCAATTACATTTTACAGCAAATCGTGTGAAGCACTTTGGGATGTCTTGACGAGGTGATCAGGTGTTATGTCAAACGCAACAGATTATTATCCAGAGAAACCCATCACGAGGGACTAATGGGGAGGGGGTTTCTGGTCTGCGAAGCCGGAATTTCCATCTAAATGTAATACAATGTTGGTAATGCAACAGCATGCACACTCATTGCCAGAAAAAGTTGCTATTGGTGTTTGCCAGCATGGCAAATGCATTTCTACAACTGTCAACCAAAACGTAGTCGCTCACCCACGGGAATACCAGAATCTAGAGAGACGATGTTGAGGAGGGAAGCTGTGGGGGATTACATGGGTTGCTCATGGTGTATATGTGTGCATTAGCAGAGTTGAACTGGTGTGAATCTACACGAGGGTGGGCCCGGGAAATTATTTATAAAAACATTTTGGGGGTTTCGGGCTAGGTTCAAATTCCGGTTACAACAACAAATTAGAATGGTATAGTGTTGTTCACACCAGGAGGACATCCCTGTATTTCGGTTAAGCTGGGCATTTACTTTTGAAGCTACTTAGGGCTTGGCAATTGAACGAGCTTCCCCTTGTGTTTAACTTAATAATAATATTAATCCTTGCATTTGATATAATGCTTTTCACAGCTTCTAGACGTCTCAAAGTGCTTCAAAGAATATACTGTAAAGTGAATTGATTGTATATTTTGTCGCCAATTGCGCAGAGCAGTGTCCCACAAACAGTCATGGATTGAAATGACCAATTTATTATTGTTCTTTTCTTGAAGGATTATTATCAGGCATGTGTGTGGAGTAAGGAAACTTGCCCACGGTCTCGCCCTGACATGCTGGGAATCAAACCCAGGGTCTCTCACTTGTGAAGAGAGTGATCTAACCACTGAGCTACAGGGGACCCAATAGCTTCTCTTTTTCTCTGAAGAGAATGTGATTCGAGATAAGTTCCTTTACATAATGTGTGCTAGATGTCTATGTCAACCCTAGTCGATTGTGGATTGCTCTTCTGGGGTTAATAATATCCTTCTGAAAATAATAACAATTATAATGATTGGATAAATTAATCCACGATTATTTGTGAGACAGTGTTGTGCGCAATTGGCTGCTCAGTTTCGCCCGCAAAATACATAGTGAATTCACTTTGGGGTATATTCTCTGAAACTCTTTGAGATGGATCAGACACTATATCAAATGCCAGGATTCTTCTTCTTATTGTTGTGAAAACAAAACCAAATTTGAGGTGAATAAGAATGTGTCAGAAAAACATCCACGAGATCAGTGGAGAGATGCATCCGTCATCGAGCTCGGTCGTATTCCAGCCTCATGCAGGAAAGAATATAATTCCTCCCATTTCAAAGTGATTGCAAAGGCTCTTGTTTGAACTACAAAACTGTCACAAGATGGAGAGGAGTTACTCATCAGCTCTGATGGGTGACAACTTGAAAAGGTGTTGCTACCAATTAGTTTCAGCTGGCAGTAAATGTGCAATCGCTCGGAGCAGAAAAGCAGCTTATGAAATCCAGTCTTTGTTGATTTACACCTGCAATTGCAGTTGCAATTCATCATGCAGACTCAGCTTAATAATAGCAGCTTTATGACTGGTGTGGCTCTGGGATTACAATCCTGCGCTATGTTTGTATAGGATTCCAGCTGTGCTTTAATAAAACAGCTGGTATCAAAATAATACGTTTCATGCAGTTCATACTCATGGCTTTTAGGACTCTGGTCCGTGCACAGAATAAAAACAGAAATGATCACACAGCATGGAATGCACTGCCTGAAAAGGTGGTGGAGGCTGATTCGATAACAACTTTTAAAAGGGAATTAGATCTTTATTTAGGGAGAACAGGCCTATTAGGCTATGGGGAGCAGGCAGGGCAGTGGGATTGAATCGCTCTTTTCAAAGAGCCGGCACAGACTAGATGGGCCGAATGGCCTCCTTTTGTGCCGTAAAATTCTATGAATCTATGAATCTATGGGTGTGAGGCTTTTTATGCAAAATTAAGTGAGATTTAGAGGAAAGTTAAAACAAAACTGAGACATCACGTCATGGTGACTGGCAGAAGCGACGAAATATTAACAAAAATGATCCTTGCATTTGGTGTGGCGCCTTTCATGTCAGAAGTTCTCTCCAAGCGCTTTCTCTTCAGGAGGTTGTTGTTCAAAGCGCTTCATGGGATTTATCTAAAGTGTTAATGACCATGTGTTTCGTAGGCGAACGTGGCAGACAATTTGTGCACAGCAATGTCCTACAAACAGCTGTGAAGTGAGTGATCAAATTTGACCTCTCAGGTGTTTATCTGGTTTGCTTTTGAATGATTCTATTAATCCGGCTCGGTAGCCACTTGACATCATGAATTTCACACCTCAGTGAACACCTTCCTTCTAACTTCCCCTATGATTCGTCACAAGACTTTGCCCTAATCATCAGTTTCCTAACCAAAGGACTTTTTTTTTCCTGTGTTCTATCTACCACCTCAGAATTTGAACAACAATCCTTGCATTTGACACGTTGTTCAAATGTCTCAAACCCTTCCCCGAGGAGAAAAGGTGAGTTGAGCGTTCATAACAGGATGGTTTTCGCCTGGTGTGTGGAAGGAATGGACTTTGATGGTCGCATACTGATTTCATGCTTTTCTCTCATGGGAGTACATGTGGAGATGCACACATAATTTGGTGTGTCTTTTCCTCCTCCATTCGCTTTGAATTGAGCTGTGGCCCACTTTGATCAAAAGTACACACATACAGGTTGTAAAACAAGGACAAATTGGAATGGGCAGCGCTGCGGGCAGTAATGACACCCCTGTAGCTAAAGATGATGAAATGTATCAGCCGCAGATCAGTTCTGAACACTGCGGGTCTCTGAAGCATTGCTGTCTGCTGCAGTGGGGACTTCAATGCCGACCACACTGATTAGATCATTCCTTGGGCTTTCACTTTCCTCCGTGGCTCAATCCCCACTGATGTCTGAAAATAAGCAGTCTTCTAAATACAACTCATGGTTCCCAGTTAACAATAATAATAATCCTTGCATTTGATCTAGTGCTTTATCACATCAATAAGAGGTCTCAAAAGCCCTTCAAAGAATATACTGCAATGTTACTTGACTGTATATTTTGCGGGCGGCAGCCAATTGCACACAATAATGTTCCACAATCATGGATTGAGTGATTATTAGCTTTGATGTGCGAGCAAAGTTTGCAGGTTACAGAGGTAGCAAGGATCAAGACCGTGGACTGTAAAGTATGTAGAGCTTTAAGGGTGAGGACAAAGATCTTGAACTCAATCCTCTGAGAGATAGGGGGGAGCAGTGAAGCCGGGGGAGCATAATCATAATCCTTGCATTTGATACAGCGCTTTTTACATCTTCTTCTATACGTCTCAAAGTGCTTCAAAGAATATGCTGTAAAGTGAATTGTCTGTATATTTGTGGGCGAAATGCAACAGCCAATTGTGAACAGCAGTGTCCCACAAACAGTCATGTATTGAAATGACCAATTTATTAATTTTTTTTTGCCACAGGATTTTATCAAGCATATGACGTAAGAAAACTTGCCAAAGATTTTGCCCTGCCTAGAATTGAACGCAGTTTTCTCGCTTGCAAGACGGGTTCTCTAACCACTATAGGATTCCACAATGGGACTGATAGGGTCACTGAGCAGGAGAGGATATGTGCTGTAGAGTTCTGAATAATTTGCAGCTTGTGGAGGGAAGAGTTGGGAAGTATGGCGAGCAGAGAGTTTGCATAGTCAAGTCTGGACGTGATGAAAGCACAGATGAAGTCTTGGCATCCTGAGGGGAGAGAAAATGGTGGAGGAGGGTGATGTTGCGGAGGTTGGGGAAGGCACAACGGACCATGGCACGGATGTGTGCTTTAAAAGACAGTTAAGGGTTGAACAAGTTTCCGTAATGGCTTGGTGAGATGCAGAATGTGTCGAAGAATAGTGATGCTATCATCAACAGTGCTGCAAACCTGGAACATAACGTGCCTGAAAGTGTATTATGGAATACAGATGTCGGTCACCTTATTGAACCGAAGCAGTTTCCGACATCCATCAAAGGGAAATGGGATACATGCCTGTGTGGATCTCATGCATTCACAGAGCAAGTGTACTACCAGTGGGCCAAGGCCACAGCATCAGTTACACCACAACTCTCAGAGGTTACATCAACCTGCTCTCTCTGAGCTCCTGTAGCTCAGTGGTTAGAGCACTCTCCTTACAAGCATGAGACCTGTGCTTGAATCAAGGCAGATCAGGGCGAAACCTTGGGCTTGGGCAAGTTTCCTTACTCCGCCTAATAATAGTCCATCCAAAAAAAACCCCACAATAATAAAAATTTGTCATTTTAATCCATGATTGTTTGTGGGACACGGCTGTGCACAATTTGCGGGGTTTCGCGCAGACATATACAGTCAATTCACTTTACAGCATATTCTGTGAAGTGCTTTGAGACATCGATAAGATGTGAAAAGGGCGATAGCAATTTCAAGCATTATTATTATTTATTTATTTATTATTATCAGTTCCTGTGTGCCTTGCGGCCTGTTCTTATGCTTTCTGAACCCAGGTTTGAAGAGGCCTGAAATCATCCATGGTATTTGCCTTAAAGGCTATCGCTGTAAACTTTGAATACAATAATAAGCAGTTTGGGAAAGCTTGTATTATTAAACTTTTAAACTCAGTAGCTCAAAACGCTAAGAGCACGGGCATCTGGTGTCAAAATACTCATCTCTGAGCAGAGCTGAACATCCAGCAGCCCAGCCGAAAAAACAATCACTTACACTACCCTAAAATTCCAATATGTGTTACCAGGAAGTATGTCAGAGGCCAGGACACTGGACTCAGTTAAGACATAGCTTGATGATGTGATGGGAGGATGAGATCAGATCAAGACGGGTCTGGAAACAGACCAAGCACTGGATGAGCCAAGAGAGCATTGCTCCCAGTGTGGCCTATCCTGACATTCTGTTCATTCTTATTGTACTGTAATGGGTTTTGTTATCGTACCCACAGAGATGGTGTTCGATTGATGTCTTGCAAAGCACATCACCTCGTACATGTATAAATGAGTGAATGAAATGGTATGCCATCTGGCCACACTATATTTATGCACAAGAGGGTAGCATTCATTTAAATACTAAATGTTATGATTTTAAAAGGGTCCATAAGTGCTCTGCCTTTAAAAGTTTATGACTGTACGCTGTTCACCATAGAAGTTGCATTGGAAGTGTTGCCCATTTTGATAGCAGAGGACAAGACTGTTGAAGTATGTAATTGTTTGCAAATGACACTCTGCGAGGCCAATGCCTGGCTTTCATGGTCACGAAACAGAGATGGGCAACAGAGTTCTGTGTTTGAGGGGTTGTCTTACCATATCACCATAAACACCATTTCTGACCAAACGCTTCATCTGGCTGAATCATTTCTCACCTAAGTGGCCTGTTTCCTGACGTGCTGGATTACAGCAATGAAGAATTACCAGAACGGTCAGACTCACCACTCATTTTAGCATTTATCGATTTCAGTTTTTCTTTCTTTCTTCAAATCGACCACAATAAGATTACCAGGGGCTTGCGGCTCACCCTGCATTTACGGGAGGATACCTTTCTTATTCAGGAAGTGGACTGCACTTCACAAGATAGTTCTGACTGATTCGGACGTTGAAAGCCACATATCTTTAGTAGAATCACAGAACATTTACAGCCCAAAATCGAACCCATGCTGGCGCTCACTGCCCTGGAAGTGCTTGGTGCTCCAAACCCTTTCACCTGCTCTTTTCCCGTACCCTTTAGGAAAAATGATAATATGGAGGCAGCAGCAGGTACTGGAGTGGAGAATAAGCAGGAAGGAGAGATAGGGAGCTTCCAGGTCGTGGAAGGGATTTGTAGACAAATCTGAGGATCTTGAAATCCATCCTTTCTGTGATAGTGGAGCCTGGCAAGGAATGGGGTGATGGGGACATGGAGATTAAAGCGGATGAGTATACGGGTGGCACAGTTTTGAATTTGTTGGATTTTGTTGATAGTGGAGCTGAGGAGACCTGCGAGGAGGGTATTGGAATAATTGAGGTGAGAGGTGATGGGACGTGGATGAGGGTTTCGGCTGAATTGGGTGTGAGGTACGTAGCACAGTTTACAAAAAAAAATCAAATGCTAATATAACAGCCATTTGGCAACTCGCTTACATACTGAAAAATACATTTATCATACCCATGTAATTATTTAAACTAAATAGTGCAATAATAGCTCATGGTTAATGAACTATATTTTTTAAGGTTGATTGGTCTCAGCCCTGATTCTTCAATCTTGCACGCCATGCAAGTCAAAGTCTATTACTAGCACTCGATACAGAATTCACACATCATTGTTAGTGGGTATTAATGGTGTAATTTCTTACGATACAACGCAATGAATAACATTAATGCCTTGCGCTTCAGCTATCTAGTCCTCACCCCACTACCAAAGCACGTATACTGGAGGAGAAATGCTCCACTTTCTCCTCTCGAGGGCAGAGCACATATTTCCATGTCGTACTATCAGTTGCGTGGCTGGGATGTGCTTTGGAGACTGAATCTGCATTCTCTTGGACAACATTTACTTTCAATGGTATGTACGATTTGTTTGTGAATTCTTCTGTGTTTTGTTTAAAACAAATCACAAATTGGGCTGGGGAAAACTGGGCAGCCAATTGCACACAGCAGTGTCCCATAAACAATTGAGGATTGAGTGACCAACTTTTTTTTGAAGAGGCATATCGTGTAATCACCCACCACCAGAGTGATCTCATTAACGTACCATCAATGTAGATCTAAGGATATGAATATCTTAACCCATATAAAGTGGCTTGTTTTTAAGCACTAAGTGTTGAGTGCCCAGCTGATAGCTGACCCATAAGCCTGTACTTTTTATTCTGTGTGAGCTGATTGAAAATATGCATGCTGGGAAACAGAACATTGGTAGTTCTTAAAAGCCTTTCCCTCCCGACATGCTCCAGTTCTGATGAAGGGTCATGGACCCAAATGTTGACTCACTTTCCTGTCTCTGTATTTGCTGCCTGACCTGCTGAGTGTTCCCAGCGATTTCTGTTTTTGTTTTACTTTTCAGTACCCCATCAACTAGTGCATTCTATCACAGATCCTAAAGGGAATGCCGAAATAATAATAATCCTTGCATTTTCTATAGTGTTTTTTACATCTTATTGACGTCTCAAAGCGCTTCACAGAATATACTGTAAACTGAATTGACTGTACATTTTGTGGGCAAAACGGGGCAATACAGAGGTTTGAACCTTCACATGGACCTAGCCTTAAGACCCGGTGTCCTGTGGCGCAGTGGTCAGCACGCTCGCCTCACAAGCTACACAACCCAAACCTTAAACAAGTTTCCTTACTTCACACAACTCTGTTTATCTAGCATTGAGTAGGAACCCGACTGTTAGTCAATTCGCAGATTCTTTCCAGGGGTGATACTTCCTAAAAAAAATTTAGTTTCTCAATTCATGACTATTTGTGATACACCGGTGTGTGAAAGTGGCTGCTCCATTTTACCCACAAAATACACAAAATCGCTATTCCAGGTGTAATAATACCTCTAAAATAATAAGAACATAAGAAATAAGAGCAGGAGTAGGCTATTGAGTCCCTCGAGCCTGCCCTGACATTCAATAAGGTCATGGATGATCTTCTAACCTAATTCCATTTACCTGCTATTTACCCCATAGCCTTCAATCCCTTAGAAATCTATCAACCTCAGTCTTGAATATGTTCAAGGACTGAGCATCCACAGCCTTCTGGGGTAGAGAGCTTCATAAATTCAGTATCCTCTAAGTGAAGAAAAGTTTCTTCAACACTATTCAAAAAGGCTGATCCTTAATCTTGAGACTATGACCCCTAGTTTTAGATTCTCCAACCAGGGAAAACAGTCTCACATTGTCAACTCTATCAAGCCCCTTAGAGGTTTCTATAAGATCATCTCTAATTCTTCTGTATTCTAGAGAATATATATATGCCTAGTTTACTCAACCTATCCTCATAGGTCAAACCCGTCATCCCAGGAGCCAACCTAGTGAATCTACACAGCAGCCCTTCTAAGGCGAGTATGTATTTTCTTAAATAAGGAGACCAAAAGTACACACAATATTCTAGGTGTATTCTCACCAAAGCCATACACAATTGCAGGAAGACTTCTCCGCTCCTGTACTCTAACCCTTTTGCATTGAATGCCAACATGCTGTTAGCCTTTCTAATTGCTTGCTGTACTGGCATACTAACCTTTTGTGACTGGTGTAATAATAGTCATAATAATTTGGTCACTGAATCCACCACTGTTTGTGGGACATTGTTGTGTACAATTGGCGGCTGTGTTTAGCCTACAAAATGTGCAGTCAATTCGCTTTGCAGTATATTCTGTGAAGCGCTTTGAGACGCATTGAAGATGTGATAAGGCGCTGTATCAAATGCAAGTATTATTATAATAAGGATTATTTTTATTATTCCTTTAGAGTCCAAAGCCGGCTAACCAGGCACATTGCAGTACTAGCTCAGCCTGTGCTTTGAGAGGCGAATAAAATGCAATCAAGTGTTTCTCTCTCAACAGATTTGCAAGAGAAATTAATAGATACTTTGACCTTCAGTGAATCCTGGTTCTTTTTCAAGACAAGGAGCTCCCTGCTTACCATTTTTATTGAGTGCCGCTGACAGCAGGGAGAACGTGCAGGTTGTGTAACTTTGTGACTGAGCACAAACTAGCTGCACGCCTCGTAGCAGACAATTCCAACTATCCTCTGCGTAAGGTATTGTTAAACCAATCTCCCCTTTCCATTTCTTTTTGTCATTTCATGAAATGTCTGCCCTTGTGTTACTGAATCAGTGGAAATAATCCACAAGTTGTCAGAATCCATCATCTTGCAGACACACTTTTTAGACCTCGGGTCATCCTTTAACCTGCTCAACTCAATTGGAAAAGCACCTGAGTTCTGATGTCTTTACTCACGTTGAACCCATAGAATTCACAGCACAGAAACAGGTCATTTGCCCAACTAGTCACATACCAAATGAGTCTCTGTCCATCCCTATTATTATTACTCTTATTATTATCTCTGCAAGCTCTTTCCAGCTGTCACTTTCCAACCTGCAGAGTGCTTACGATTTTTGCAAAGTGTTAAGAAGCACCTGTTGATCCCACTCACGTAGAAGAAAAGGAAAAACAAGTTTCCAATATCCATCTACGCATGTTGATAATAACATGAATTGCCTCGAGACAACATGATCCTCAGGGAACAGGGTGGGGTATGGGTGGTGGGGGGGTGGGAGGGGGGGAAAGAGAGTCATTCTTCGGTCAGATTCTCACTGCTATACAAAGCGCAAATCCTAATGCTTTCTCTGTACATTTCCATCAGAGTTTGTAGATACTGCTCATCCCTATGGAGCAATGTTCATGACAATGAATAACCTTTCTATATCCAACACAAGCAGCTGAGTCTGCCAGCACCACTCACTCACTGCTCTGATTATCAACCCACTGATTCCTCCATCCCTTCTCAGTGAATTGAAGTGACCGGAATAGACAAGACAAAGGAATTTCCGACCTTCCGACTGACTGACTGACCGACAGACAGCCAGCAGAAACCAGAGACGATGGACAAACAACAAGGATTAGATAGACAGAAAGAGAACTGGCATTAGAAACAGACAAAGGGAATCAGAGTCAATGGAGAATTACAACAACAACCCTTGCATTTTTGTTATTGATTGTTTCACACTGTCAGGATGCCTCTACGTGTTGTAAAAGATTCACAACAACTTGCATTTATATGGCACCGTTCAACTGTAAATTGTAGTGACTGTGTATTTACTATAAAGTGTAGTCAATGTGTTTTGTGAACATAGTATTTAATGGGAGAGTAGGTAGGCCATATTCCAGCACCTTGGGAAGTCCTTCTGACGTTGAAGGCGCTATACAAATGTAATTTTGCTGTTGTATGTATAAATATATTATATATATATCTATATATATATATAGATATATATATAATGTAATAAAACTCACCAGTGAGTTGGAACAACGACAAATGGATGCATAACACTGTGGGCCGCCGAGATTCTAACCTCTGGCATTAGGAGTAGAGGCTGGTTGGTCTCTGTGTGGAGGTGATATTGAAGTCTCCTGTCTAAACAGGATGCAAAAAGATTGCAACGGGATATAGATAGGCTAGGGGAGTGGGCAAGTAGGTGGCAGATGGAATTTAATGTGGGTAAGTGTGAAATTATTCACCTAGGTAGCAAAAATAAAAAAACAGATAATTTTCTAGATGGGGAGAGGTTAAATAGTGTTAGTGTACAAAGGGATTTGGGTGTCCTTGTACATCAGTCTCAAAAAGTTAGTTTGCAGGTGCAGCAAGCAACTAAAAAGACAAACAGTTTGTTAGCGTTCATTGCAAAAGGTTTAGAGTACAAGAGTAGGGAAGTCTTGCTGCAACTATATAGGGCCTTGGTGAGACCCCACCTAGAGTATTGTGTGCAGTTTTGGTCTCCTTATTTAAAAAAGGACATACTTGCTTTAGAGGGGCTGCAGCGTAGATTCACTAGGTTAGTTCCTGGGATGAGGGGACTGACCTACGAGGATAGTTTGAATAAACTAGGGCTGTATTCTCTAGAGTACAGAAGAATTAGGGGAGATCTAATTGAAACATATAAGATTCTTAAGGGGCTGGATAAAGTAGACAATGAGGGACTGTTTCCCCTGGTAGGAGAATCTATAACCAGGGGTCATAATCTTAAAATTAAGGGTCAGCCTTTTAGAAAAGAGTTGAGGAAACATTTCTTCACTCAAAGGGTAGTGAATTTATGGAATTCACTACCCCAGAAGGCTGTAGATGCTCAGTCCTTGAACATTTTCAAGGTTGAGATTGGTAGATTTTTTAAAAATAGAGGGATTAGGGGATATGCGGATAGGGCAGGTAATTAGAGTTAGGTCAGAAGATCAGCTATGATCTTACCAAATAGTGGAGCAGGCTCGAGGGGCCGAATGGCCTACTCCTGCTCCTAATTCTTAGGTTCTTATGTTCTTAAGGGTTGAACAAGCACCAAGATTCCGTAATGGGTCGGTGAGATGCAGAGTGCGTCACTTCCGGGTGCCATTTTTCAAATCCACCAGGGCTAAGAATTATTTTTTATTTTTGCCTTTTCTACGACTTCCTCCTTTTCAAGGTCTCTCTCCTTCCCCTCTCTCTCACTCTCTGCCTCTCAAACCCTTTTTAATCCTATCATTATTGTCTTTCTCATTATGAGTCCTATTCCCAGTGCTCAAAATTCTCTCATACCCCTGTGCCAGTCTCCTTAGGCCCGCTATATCAGGAAGCTAACCATGCCTCGCTGCTTCCTAGTCTCAACGTACATGATCATTGGTACTTGACCAGTGACCCAAGTTGCCATCCCCATACTCCTGTGCTGCCCTGTCCCTTCCACATTGCCCTATAAATCATCTGTTCCAATAAATCTGTCTCCAATAAAGCCCTCACTTGTCCACGACCTCAATGTCAACAAAAACATCAATATCTTCGCCCTCAACGAAACCCGGTTCGCTCCAGACAACAGCTTTCCTCTCACCAAGGCCACACTTCCCAGCTCCACATTCAATCTAAAATAAACATTCAGCTTTTTATAGCACATCGCAGGTGGTTTGCAATTATTCCATTAAACCTGCCTTCAAAGATAAAGTAGAACCTGCTTCAAATTATCCACACCACGGCAATAATGCAAGGAAGCAATGAATTAAGAATTTTCTTCCAAAATACATCTAATTAACTCAACCGAAACTTGCTAGAGTTACCAGATGAGAGCAATGTATCACTGTCATGCACTTTATCACATGTGAGAACTTAATTGCTAAATCAACTTTTTGTTTTCGAGGAGGATTTTAAACAACAAACATCTCAAACAATGTTGGTAGTAATGCCGTTGGGAAAAGAATTTGTGAGGGTTCAGTGTAAATTAATAAATACTCTCTCTGTGTGACGCTCATACCAGCATCAGATGTCCAGAGGAGTTGGGCATCTAAAGCTGCCACTGCTCAGAGATGCACCACAAACTGAAAGGACTGGGTGGAAAGTGTTAATGGTGATAGGGAGATGATTAAACACAGAGCGATTCATCTTCAAACAATGTTAACATGTTTACACAAACAGTACTGGAGGCTCCTGTTCATATAATTCAAAGAACAACAACTACTACTACAAATTGGATTCATATCACGCCTTTCACATTGGAAAGATGAACCAATAGTTTAGACAGTTAAGGGTTTGCACCTGAGCTGGGAATTGGAATCAACAACAGCTTGCATTTATATAGCATCCACCATGCGGGTAATGTCCCAGAGCACTTAATCAAGAGGGTAGAAGTGTAGGGGGAGTGAGGGTTACAGTGCGGTTGAAGGCATGGTTAAAGGGGAAGGACTCAAGGGGGGTTCTTGAAAGAGGTGAGGGAAGGGGCAAGGTTGATAGATTCGGGGATGGAGTCCCAGAGCGTGGAGGCAGAAAGGCTGAAGGTTCGCCCATCAGTGGTGGGCAGGGTAGGTGACATGGAGCAGGTCACTGCCTGCTGAACAGAGGGAGCAGACAAGTTGGTAACAGGTCACAGAGAAGGAGAGGAACACGGCTGTGGAGTGCCTTAAAAGTGAGGGCGGGGATTCACTTACCTCAGTCTTTGTTTGCAACAACAACAAATAACAAAATTACATTTATAGTGTGCCTTTCACAGCGGTAGGACATCCCAAGGCATTGGTATTTACCTTCTTGGTAAAGAAAATCTTTTTAGTGTCTGTCCTGAAATTGCCACATTCAATTCTAAATTCATGTCCTCTTGTTCTACTGTTGATGCATCCTAAAGTATTGATCTGAAGTACGTTTTCAATCCCATTTAAAATATTAAATAGTTCTCTGCAGTCTACTGTGAATCAACTTCTTTGAAGACTGAGATGGAGGGAGTGAGGAATGAGGACAAGCTCACAACCAGAAGACAGAGGATATGGGCTGGCCCACAGGGCGAGAGGAGATGGCATGAGTAGAGAGGAGCAAGCACACATAGGAATTTGAAGGTCAGGACAGCGATGTGCTTTGAGACGTCTTGCTAAAGTGACGAAGCGCTGTGTAAAGACAACTGTGGTGCTGGATGCCAGCCAAGATTTGAAATGGTGGTTGTGTAAGCGTTACACTAGGGCGGAAGGATGGCACAGGTAAAGAGAGCCAACACAGCAGTTTGTGTCATGGACACTGTGTCACTGAGTTCTATCAATAGACTGGAGACAATTAACCGAAACGACTTCTGAGGTGTCCATCTATTCAGGGCGATCACCGACTAATTCCTGATGTGCACACACAGCGTGACTGGTCCAGATAATTGCAGGCAAAGCACCTATTGTCCCTCGAGGGTCTGAACTACATACTGATGTCTGTGCACTTATCCCTCTCTACACTGCTTAGAATGATCCGAAATTCTTATGGAATGTAACTTGCAAATTGACAAGATGCATTCGGTAATCATAATTTAAAACGCTGGCTGGTTACTTACTGTATGTATAATTGCTAGAGCTGCTTGCTTAATTGGCAAGGTTTGTTACTTCATTATTTGCAATTGTCAAGGAACATTAGCTAACCGCAGCTGAGAAACAATATTACGGACCTAAACTTAAGCCTAATAGTGTTCGAAAAAAAATCTTTGCATTTGACACAGCGCTTTATCATGATGTGAAGGCGTCTCAAAGCAGTCCACAGGACTTACTGTAAAGTGGTGCGACTGTGTATATCATGGCTGAGCAATTTTGAGCTCAGGCAACAACAACAAAAAAAAAAAGCTGTTTAAAAAAATATGTATATCAAACCGTTGGGAGCAGGTCTCAGCTCGAATTGCACAAATAGGGCTCACAACCTGTACAAATCCCAAGAGTCTCTGGAACGGTTTATTTCCTGGTTTAACATGAGTAAATGGAACAGCGCCGTCACACAGGATGAGCGAGGGATTGGACTGAAACACTGACGTGCTTGACAAGTGGTTCGACACTCACAGACAGGATCTGATATTAATCTGAAATTGGTGCAACAGGGTCGGGGAATATACAGATGTACATCCTAATTGCATTCACAGGAATGAGGCATTTACATGTTTAGAAAGGTCTGCTACAAGTAGGTCAATTATTTTGTGAAGTGTAGAAGTTGGCACGAGCTGGGGATTTGGGAGCACTGCATGTTACTGTATGCTGTGAGAGGTGGGAGTATATTTGATAAAGCATCTAGACTGTTGTGGTCAAGCTGATTACTCCAGTTCCCTTCATATTACTGGTTATCAACAGCGCAACACGACTGAACTAAAAAAAGTGCTAAACTGTTGTAAGGGAGTTTTGGGACCACATACACCACAGCTTACACTTTCATCGCTTTAAATGCTGCCGCCCCCTTGCTTTGTGCTAATTCTCGTGTTGCCAGTCACTGCGTGAAGTGCTCCGAGATGTCTTCCCGGCGTGAAAAGCACTACATGATGGATGTTGCCACTTTTTTTACGCGCTTTTGAAGAGTTTCTTTACAAGAGCAGTACCAGACTGCCCTGCTTGACTAAGCCAGCTGAGGTAATGGGGAAAAAGCAATTACAAGCGTGAACGGTATCTGCACTTCGAAACCAGTGTGCCCAGAGCTCTGGAAAGACACGCGGATTGGGTTTCAACGAGTGAATTGTACACCGAAATAGAGTCACAAAATAAGAAAAATAATAATTTGGTGACTCAATCCAAGATTGTTTATAGAACACTGCTCCAGCGCTTCGTCCGCAGAATATACAGTCAATTCACTTTATATGTTCTGTTTATGATACATTGTTTCCTCAGTAACCCACCTCAGGTTCCACCGAGCGATACAAGATATCTTGAGGACATGATAAGGCGCCATAATAAAATGCAAGGATTATGATAATGATGATGATTATTAGTAACGTGCTGTCACTAGTCACTTCTTTCCTGCAATGTATTTAATCAAAGCCGTACTGTTACTGTGCAAACCTCAGACACACACATAACCCATCTCCTGGCTTATTTCCCGTGAATTTCACTAATTACCAGAGGTGTTTGAATATCATCACCCCTAACAGGCTTGATTACAGTAATCTAGACCACAATTGTCAACACGACTTCCCTCCGCAATGCCAGCAGCGAGCGGAATGTGCGTGTTTTCAGACCTGGCGGGACCCATTGTGAGAGAGCGTTCTCTGCAATGCTCTCAGTCCACATCATTATCATCACCATTTGTCAAGCAGATATTGTTGATTGAGTCCTGCACGGCCAGTCTGTAAATAAAGCTGACGACAAAACTCTGCTCCTCCTGAATCATCTCCAGTTGATCAGTCCCCCTGGGCTTTTCCTGACAGGCTCGATCAATGCAGTCAAACCCATCTCGCTCATCACTGTGGAAGCACATTCCTATTCTCCTGTTCTAGTGGCAGATATTCCAATCAGGAATTCTACTACAACAAAATTACATTTATAGAGGTTTTAATCAACTGGGTGGGGGAAGTGGGGGGTGGGTGTTTGTAGAGGATAACCACATATCCAACAATGAATTAGCCATGTAGATTTTTACAGCAACATCCTGTCACTTATTTTAGAAGCAAGGATTGTATTTCCTCGTTTCTTATGTTATTACCGATGTCAATTAATTTGTAGCGCCAGCAATGACAAAGTTCCAAACACAAGCCATGATTTCCCAGGTTTTCCACAGTTAAGAGTCTGTCTGTTAATAGATCTTCCCCACCTCAGCGATAGGCTGGGAGACTTGATCGTCTGACCTTCCACCTGAGGAGGTGTTGCTCACTGACCCTCTGTTACGTTCTTTCCGTCTCTCGTCCTAGTGTGTAACAGCTTGTATCAACTGGCGAATCTGTGTGGGCCTGCCTCAGTTAGTGTGTGTCAGGGTGACTCACTCGGAGGCTCTCTCGCCTCAGTCAAACAAGCCCCACATTTGAACTCACATAGTCTGACACTCCAATTCAGCACAAGGGGTGTATTACATTGTTGGGAGTTCCCATCGTTCACATGAGATGCTAAACCGAGGTACCTGTTCCGGTGGCTGATCCTATAGCACTACAGTACTTTGAAAAGAGAAAGGAGTTACTCTCAGTGTTCAGGCCAACATTCCCTGCAAATAAAATTTGTGACTCACTTTGTGACTAATTGAAGGGATGGTTACATGTGTGTAAATTGGTTGTCACATTTACCCACGAAAATACATAGTCACTAGACTTACAGTAAAACGTGTGAAGCGCTTTAAGACATCCTCCCGACATGATTAGTCATTTTCAATAATAGAACACAAGTGATCTTAAACTCGACATCACTCTAATGGATGAATTTAGAATTATATTAAAACACACAGTTTCGTGCTTCATGAATTAGAAAATAAATCTTTCCACAGAAGGACGATTGAAATATGGAATTTTCTGCCACAAATTAATAGTTGAAGCAGAGTTCATAAGTTCTTTTAAGATAGATACTTAAAGTGAAGGTATATCAGATTAGGGTTAAGTGGAGAAAAAACACCAAACACAGATTGAATAATAACCTATAATATTAATTATACTAATAATAATCCTTGCATTTTAGCACTTTTTCACATCTTCTAGACATCTCAAAGCGCTTCACAGAATGTAAAGTGAATTCACTGTACATTTGTGTGCGAAAAGTGGCACCAATTGCGCACAGCAGTGTTCTACGAACAATCATAGATTGAAATGACCAATTTTTTTTTTTTTTTAAGGGATTATTATTAGGCGTGTGGAGTAAGGAAACTTGGCCCAAAGTTTCGCCCTGACCTGCCTGACCTGCCTGGATTCGAACACAGGTCTCATATTTGTAAGGCGAGTGCTTTAAGCACTGAGCTACAGGATTTGTTAAGCTAAAAGTTTTGTTTCCTGCTGATTCTATAATTCTATGTTCCTTTGTCTAGGTTGTTTGCTAATTCTGCTTCATGCTGAGATTACGCTTTATGCGATGGACAAGTAAGTGCCCCTTTCCTTGCCAACACATTACCATTAGATGTTCATGTACTCTGAACAGGCCAGAATCATTTGGAGATTTTGTGCTTGAGAGATTTCAGGCAATGACCCAAGACAAACCAATATATGTGTCTCTTTTGCGAGGTTTCTTATTTCCTCAAAATGATCTTTTGCTCTGAAGCTTGCGGGGTTGCATGCACCTTCCGAGACTATTGAGGCCAAGACATAACAAGCAATGATTGCTTAGCAATTAGGCAAAGTGAGGTGTTAATCACTCTGAGAGGCTACTCTGCGTGGAGGAGGGCTATACAAGTGCAAGTTGTTGTTGTTGCTAACTCCTTGTTCCATTGGAGGAGTTGGCATTAACTGTAACTGATTTCTAAAGTTCTGTGGTTCCACACAGGTATTACACAGTACTCCTCTGCCCTGTAGTCCTTGTCCCCTTGCTGTCAATTTTGTGACCACATCAAACATATCAATGGGGTCCACAGGATCAATCATTCTTGTAAGTGTAGCTGATGTCGATGTCTGTACCTGACTTCCTACCATTTCACCCAATTGGATACAATGATCGACCTCCGACAGCACAATTTACGTTGCTGGAGGTCATTGCCAGGACACCTTAATATCAACCACTTGGCACACAAACCTAAAACACAATACGTTTAAAATGGCAACAACAACAAAGTCACACCAAAGTTAATTTTCCATTTCAATATCCATTACTGACGCAAGTCTTGAGAGAATTAAAGCTGGCTGTAGATCTAACCTCCAGAGCAACATTACACTGCAATACATAAAGTGCATCGATTTTTCGAAGAAAACATCTGACGACTGGTTTGATGGGATGACAGTATCAATATAGATGGAGAGAAGCATTCAGTCGAACCATGAACAACAACAGCAACAACAGAATTGCATTTATTGTGCACCTTTCATGTCGGGAGGACGTCCCAAGACGCTGAGTCACTGAAAGTGTCCATTACAGGCAGGTTAAGTGACATTAGAGTTCTACCTTCCTACGATGCAAAAAGACCCCACAATTACATAACATGGGCATACACTGTGTCCAAGCAAAAATGTCAACTTGACCTTTTAAGAAATAATCTAGTTGAAAGGGTACATTTAAAAAAATATATATCTTTAACTGATTTCCTTTTTTTCCCCAAAAGGTGGCTGGAAGCTGAACTCCCAGCCCTATCACCCACAAAATACATGGTCAATCAATTTTAGAGTGTATTCTCTGAAGCGCTTTGAGACGTCTCAACAATGCGATAAGGTGCGAGATGAAATGCAAGGTGAGTTACTGGAATGCTTCATTCACCTGCACTGTTCAGAAACTATCACTAGGAGGTGCAAAAGAGCAGGCTTCAGGTGATGGGCTGAATTCAGGATTGATATGGATGGTGAGTGAATGGAGAGTTATCATACAGCTATGAACACAGCATCCCACTTTTTGTAATAAACACAGCAAAGTACGAACAGGAGAAGGCTATTCACCCCATTGTGGAGTCCTGTAGCTAAGTGGTTAGAGCACTCGCCTTGCAAGCGAGAGACCAGAGTTCAGTTCCAGCAGGGCGAAACCCTGGGCAAGTTTCCTTACTCTTCACGCTTGATAATAATCTCTCGAAGAAACCAATAATATTTTGGTTATTTCAATCCACGACTGTTTGTGGGATACTGCTATGCACAATTGGTTTCCATGTTTCACCCACAAAATATACTCAATTCACTTTACAGTATATTCTGTGAAGTGCTTTGAGACGTCTGGAAGACATGAAAACTAGCTATGTCCAATGCAAGGATTCTGCTTATTATTATTATCATATGGTACCTCATGGTTCTATGGGTCTTTCATTCTGTCTGTCTGGAATGGTGGAGTGCTGAATATCCGCTGTAACTGAATCAAGGATCGGGGAGGCATGTGAGGTGCGTTGAAGCCGTGTCCTAAAGTGGCAAAGGGCAGCCACCAACGCAATGCCTCGTGACATCAAACTGATTTAAAAACACTCCTGAAATGTTATGCTTGGTTGTCCCCAGTCTGCGCAGGGCTGTTGTTGACCCACTGTTAACAGTTAATCCCTTGAAATGCAGGGCTCTTGTGTGACATAGACTCAGGCAGTGAATCACGACACAAGTGTGCATAATTGAGAATTCAAATTCACAGCCATCCTGTTTTTGACACACGGGTCTCATATACAGGAATAGAAAAGTGGAGCGGCATGACCAGAGGATCATTATCCCAAACACGCCCGACAGTCAGGAAAGGTTGAACGGCAAAGGCTTCAACCCACTTTTCGGCTCTCTGGAGACAGACAGACCCACGCGGATTTGTAGAGTCGCACAGTAAAGCTAATTAAAAACTGGGAGCAAATTGCAGTTTTAAAACTTTCTCTCTCTCTCTCCACCCCACCCTCTCTCTTCCTCTCCTGCCCCCACTCCGAGCGTTCAGATGGTTCTTAACAATGCTTTAAGTTTTTTTTTCGTTGTTTATTTGTTATACGTCATCTGGGAAAGCACTGCCAACCATCTGTTGCTCCCTCTCGGCACGTATGCCCACGTCTTTCATACAACGTGAACAGAGGACGCATAATACAAATCATGCAAAATGTCCTTTAAAAAGTTTCTTTCATAACGCACTCATGCCTGACATTGTCGCTTGCTCCCGTATCATAACATTGCTAGTACATCCGCAATATTAGTTAGTCATGATTTGTTTGTCAGAATCCTAGCATCGACCCCAGCTCGGGCCTGAAACAATGACTGTCCAGCACCTTTGGACATCCTTTTGCCCACAAATATACAATCTGCTTTCCTGCTCTCCTTCCCCCTACCCCGACCCCTCCCCTTGCCATCTTTCCCCCCTTTTCCCCTAATCCCACTTCCATGACTGTTTGTGGGACACTGCTGTGCGCAATTTGGCTGCCGCGTTTCGCCCACAAATATACAGTAAATTTTCCTACTCACCTTCATCCTGCACCGAACCCTCCCACCTTGCTCTTGTCCCTACCTGACTGTACAGAGCCTTGGGACATCCTCTCGACGTGAAAGGCGCTATATAAATGTAAGTTTTGATTGATTTGATTGATCGATTGTCTTTGACAGAAATAATTTGAATTGGGTACCTTTCCCAAGGTATTTCCTTGACCTCAGAACCCTGATATACAAGATTACAAGATGTGATAATAACAAGAACAATAATCTTCGCAGTTGATAATGTGCCTTTCACATTGTGAGGACATTGCAAGGCACTTCACTGACTGCATTTCATAAGAACAATTGGCAGCCTCGGGAAGTGTGTGTGTTTGGTGGTGGTGGGGTGATGGGGGGGGTGGGTGACAGGGGGCAAGGACGTGGACGGGAGTTGGGAGAAAGCTCATTAAGAACAGCTTTTTCATGCGAACCTATTGTGATCCTCCAATCAGCTTCCTCCGTAACACAGCACTCGCCTGTCACAGTATACAGTACAGTACTTTGTGCTTTTTATTGTTTGCTTACAAGACGCTGAGCGGTGTCAGGAGGGAGGGGAGGAATGGGGGTGGGGGGGGGAGGGGGTGCGATGTGACGAAGTTGCTACTTAGTCGGGGGTTGTGCGGAGTCAGAGATTACCAGCTTGCCACAGCCCTTGGTCTCACTGGTACCATCTGCCTCCCTACTCAGTGGAGCCGTACAGGCACAGCAGCTCTGCCCTGTCAAGCCTGAGACAGTGGCAGTGGAAATTCTGACGTCAGGAGCACTGCACGCCTCATTAAGATCTCACGTTAGGAGCCCATTTGCAAAGTGCTATTAAAGAAACACAAGTTGGAGGGAGGCTGGGGGGGTTAAACAAGATTTGAAAGAGAATTTGCACGAGGTTTGAAGACAGTAGCTCTGCATGTCTCGCTCTCGCTAACCTTGAAGCTTTTGTCATGTTGCAGCACGCCAATGACAATGAGATAATAGTGTTCATTTATCTTGCCCAAGGCATCCTGCCGCTAGCCATACTTTAGCCTAGAGCAGCGGGCAATCAATGCAAATTTCTGGCTTCTATTTGGAAAACTTACAGGACAAAAGATCAAGAGATACAAAAGTACAGAGAGGTGTGTGTGTGTGAAAGGCAGACAAACAGACACAAACACACACAGTAAGGCAGAAAGGGAGAGAGAGAAGATGTGAGAGAGAATCAGAGATGAGAGAGAGACACACACAGGGTGATGATAGAAAGAGTTGGCACAGAGCACAGCGAGCGAGAGTGAGAGAGGCACACAAATACACACTGATGAGAGAGTGACAGACAGACAGACAGACAGACAGACAGGCAGGCAGACAGGAAAATGAAAGTAACAAAGAAAAAAATAAAGTTGGAGAGAGGGAGAAGGAGTGAGTGCAAGAGAGAGCGAGCGAGAGAAAAAAGAGAAACAAAAGAAAGAGAATGCCAAGATACAAATACCCAAAGAACATGAAGCTGTCAACTGTGGAGCCCACCTACTGAGTGCTTTTTTAGCAACTTGGCCTGGTGTTCTGAGTGAACACAGGAAGCTCAGCTGCTCCGCACATAGGGTGAGACTTATGTAACTCACAGAGCTCCTGCACACAAGAAAATAGTCACCAAAATAGGAGATTGGATTGTTCTCTCAAAAGGTTGACAGGATAATCTTATTCAGAGTAGCTGAGCCACGCAAAGTGGGGTACTGCTTCTGATCATTATTCAGTGACTCCGTGCGGAGTGTGTGAGTGTTTAGATCATACACGGGCCTCTTGGTCAAAAGGTTATGGTTTCAAGTCCCACACTGGGCACTTCATTGAGCTCATAGGCCAGGCTGATGGAAGCACTGCACTGTTGGAGTTCTCCTTTTGATCAGATGTTAAATTGAAGCATGTTTAGATGGACATTAAAGATCCCATGGGATGATTTGAAAAGGGGAGTTTCTCCCCGATGTCCAGGGTACCAATCGTCCACATAAAATTGGTCATTCACTGTTTGTTGTGCGCAAATTGGCTGCCATATTTACCTTGAGTCACTGGTCTTTAAAGGAAAACTCAGTGAAGGGCTTTGAGCCATTGACATTATAAAACCTATAGAAAAATGCAAGTACTATTAGTGTGCATGTACAGGTTGTGTGATGGGCACGTGGGAATTGAGTTGTATGTGTGAGGTGTGTGTTGTTTGTGTGGCAGGCACAGGGGGTAAGGTGCTTGTTTGATTGTGTGTGGGGGCATCGGATGAAGAAAAGGTATGGGCTGTGGACACATATTGTCAAGACTCACACATTCAGGTGAGACACATGCGGACAACTAGTTCCTATGAAATCATACCCCAAGGATACAGCGAAGGGTCAAAACTAATGGGCAAATTGTTACCAGAGGCACCATTCTGAACATGGATGTTTACTTATAAAATATCTCTTTTTTGTGTAAACGGTTTCTTCTCTTGCACCTGCTCTTCTGAAGGAGTTGCTTCATGCTGCGATAAGATACTTTTACAACAGTGTGGAGGGGGCATCATTCATTTTCTAACCTGTGGTCTCACTGACTTGGGAGAGTGGACAGACAGTGTCGAGGGAGCTTAATTCTGTCTCTAAACTATGCTGTAGCTGACCTGGGTGAAATTTATGGGTGTGGACAGTGTAGAGAGAGCTGTATTCTGTATCTGATGGTGATTGGAGACATCTAACATGGAAGAAACATTCCATTCACAGCCCTGGGATCTCTCACTTTGATAAACAATAAATTCATGAGGAGAGGCAAACTTTTTTTTAATATAAAAAAGTGTGCGTGACCCAGCAGACAGCATTAATCCGCTGTAAATCTCCGGCACTAGTGAAGTGCCCACTCACACTGTAACTGGCATGTTATTGCTGCAAGGGCCTGAAGTGGTCAAAGCAAATCTCATTGTCTTGTTCACTTGAGCAGAGCAGGCAGCAGCTTCACTCCTGGGGAGGTAATCTATGGTCCACCTACTGCGGAGGCGGAACGCAATCCATCCAACACCTCCTCTCCAACAGCAAAGCCCTTCAGATATATCAATCTTAACAGTGAATCCAACAGAGAAAAATATTCTCTCCTCCTTAACTCACCCTCAGTTCCTCCTTAGGTTTCCATACGTAGGGCTCCAGTTTGTTTGCCCACAAAATAAACCGTCAATTCACTTTACAGTCTATTCTGTGAAGTGGTTTGAGATGTCTCAACAACATGATAAGGCTCGACATCAAATGTAAGGATTGTTGTTATTATTATATTGGAGCAGTGTTACAGTGAGTATAACCTGCTCAATTCATTGATTAGAGAGGATAATAATAATAAGGAACAATAGAAGCCACTTCAAACTTTGCAGGGCTATTTTTCCCTTATGGGAATGTTGTGGCATTTTGATAGTTATTGCAATGATGAGGACACAGATTCTCATTCCCAGTTTTCCCGCTACTCTGAATGTAGTTAAGTCAGTGAATTTTTTGACAGATTTCCCTGGGCTAACATTGCGTGATGGGTCACCTGTGGATGGAAAATTGTGGCATCACCCACACAGTCTGTCTCGCTCAAAGCAACACTGAGGAGAAGCCTTCAGATGGCAACACTTGCAGCATCCCCATTAAAATGACGGTGAAATGGTAGTAGAGGGAGAAAGAAGAGTTAAACATTGGGAATGATTGATAGTTACAATGTTGAATTTATCCACACAGACTAAATAAAGGCAGGGTTAAAATGTTTTGACAACATTCTCAGGAACAGTGATGATTTCACTTTGACCTGTTCTATATTGAGCTAGTTAGCCAAGCAGCATCTCTGATCTTCCTGACTCCTTTGCATTGGACAAACTCTGAAGCTGCCTCACATCTTAATAGTTACTGACTGGAGGCCAACTGCGTCTCAGATCTATACTCAGTAGTAAGATGTTTACCAGGAAGCTCGGCATGAAAGCAAGGCAGACGTAATGCAGCTGCTATGAAAGATCTGATCATCCTTCAAACAATACAGGGCCTGTGCACATGGACTGCGAAGACAGCCAGGAGCAACAGAAGAGAGGCTCGATGACATTGAGCAAAATGTGTAATAAGATTGTAATCACCAAGACCAAGGTTGATTGACAGTGGCCTTGAGGACCACAAAGAAATGAGAGTTGAACAGAGGTGAGATATGGGCTGAAATACACGCAGCTCAAGCTGTACAATAAGAACCTGAGCAACTGAGAAACTCAAGGTGTGCACATTGCTTGATGGATTGGTCCACTGGTACTGTAAATGTCAGTACTGGACACCGACATTGTGATACAGCGGCCTCGAGATGCAATTCAACCATCCAGTTTCTATCCCCAACTGTTTGTAAGATACTGCTGTGGGTAATTGGCTGCTGCATTTTCACCCACAGAACATACAGTCAATTCTCTTTACAATATATTCTGTGAAGCCCTTTGATTTGTCTCAATGATGTGATATAGTACTATATCAATTGCAAGGATTATTATTACTATTATTATTATCTCTGTAACATGACCATGCCCGACAATTGGTATGTCTACTGTTTGGGACTGAAATACATTGAATGGAATCATTCTGGGTTGTATTTG
Organism: Hydrolagus colliei; assembly: GCA_035084275.1. Classification (NCBI taxonomy): domain Eukaryota; kingdom Metazoa; phylum Chordata; class Chondrichthyes; order Chimaeriformes; family Chimaeridae; genus Hydrolagus; species Hydrolagus colliei. The sequence continues at coordinate 10,825,765 of CM068757.1, read as the reverse complement.
GCTGCGAGCACTTTAATCTTTTAGTGTCACAACAGTTCACAAAAGATGATGCAGCTCAACTGTGCACTTAAACAGACTATTCTGAAGTTTAGGTTACGCCAATAACTCAAGTTTTCACATTGCTTATTTGCACTCTCGGTATCACAGGCTTCCTTCTTAGGAGCTTAGTTAAGTAAACTGACACATACTTTGAACTGAATTGTATCAGAGAGATTTGGATGACTGAATCTATGGTGAAGCTACAGCTAAAGACCTTTCTCTTCGACCACGCCTTTGGTCACCTTTCTACCCCTTGCCCCTGGCTCGGTCCCGGGATCTGCTACTGTGAAGCGCTCTGAGACACCGTTCGGCGTGGAGAACGCGATATAAATCAAAATTGTTGTTGTTGTTGCAGTCTGGGGCCTGAAGCAGCAGTCTGGGGCCTGAAGTTCTGCATGGTTTTAGTCTTAAAATCGCTGTCTTAAAATACAAGACTGTGCGGGATGTTAGAAAACTATTGAATTCAGTATGATTTTAGAAGCTGATGAGAACTTTTTGATGAACATTCGAAAACTGACTAAAAAATTCAATTCCGAGTAACTGTTGCTTGAATCAAATAGGTCCTAATCCGGAGTGCCTGGTGCTATTGTGTATGCAGGTAAGTTTGTACAGTGGATAATGTCCATTAACACGACTAGAAGTATGTCACAGAAAGGAAACAATTTGGTTTTAACGCCAAGCCTTTGTCACGTAATTGCTGCTTATTCTCATTTCCTTCAATTATTCCCACCAATTTACTCCCTTTACCTCATCTCTCCCGAAGGTACACACCTACCTGAGGGAGCTATTTACATTGCATTGGCCCTGACAGCCCCCAGGTCGCTTGTTCATGTGGCTGCCCTGGAAGATAATCTCTCTCTTCTTACAGTGGGGGAGTTGAGTGAGGTGAGTGTGGCGCAAGATCGCAACTGACTTTAATGTCCCACTTACAACAATAACTTGTATTTATACAGCGCACTTCACACGGGCTAGCATCTTCCCGGAAGGCAACAACAGCCTGGACAAAACACAAAATATTACAGATGCTGGGAATCTGAAACAAAAAAATGCCTGGATCCTGATCCCAATCACATGCCAGTGATGGAAAGGTCCGCATGTGAAGATGGGATCGGGACTGGGATCAGGATGCCATCTCCCTCTCACATCCAAAGCTTGAACAGCTCAAACACTCTCAGGGCTTGGTCCTCATAATAAAAGGAGTGGATGAGGAGCTAGTAGCCCATTGTACTGGCCTCTTCTTTTCTGAAGGAAAGTCCTCTTTTCTGAAGGAAAGTCCTCCAGAAAAGAAGAGAGAACAAGAATCTTTCAGGGCGGGGGGGGGGAGAGGATTAATAGGGTAAGAAAGAACACTGCTTGGAAAAACAATCAATTCCATTTCCAACCAAATCTGAGAAATCACAGATAATAAAATCCTGTTGGACAACGGATAAATGCAATAAATCTGCCAAACTCCTTCACATTACATGGGAGAGAAAGTGAGCTGCAGAGTTCACAGTGATTTAAAGCGGAAGGCTAGGAGCTCTGAACAAGATCCAAGTGAAAATTGCTAAGTCAGGATTGGCTTTTGTATGGCATTGGGATTGTAGACCCTTTGTTGCTCCAGCTGCTTAGCACAGAACTGTGCATAGGTATTTCAACAACAACAAGTACAGTAGTTAGTGATCAGACTCACCAGTTTGCGCTGACACCACTTGCAGATACCACACATGGCGACCATTGCGGAGAGACACACAACCACAGCTGCCGAGATCAGAACCGTGTCTAGGGTCAGCGAGCCTGCAGGGCAACAGAGGGCAAAGGGAACCATTAGTATGAAAGAAAGAAAGCTGCAGTTCTATAACTCATGCCTGATCGCAAAGTATCTCAAAGATGTTTACAGTAATTAAGAGTCAATGTAGTAGTGACTTGTTGGCTATCAGCCATGTGCTGAATGCTCAATTTTATCCGGGGGATTGTTGCTCTGGGGGAAGAGAAACTCCCTTCTCCTTTCCAATTCAGAAATGTTCATATTTTTAGATTTAACATCTAAAAAACAGACAGAATCTCGTCAGAGTGTCGGACCTGCAGTCTGTTCCCAGTGACTTCGTTTTTATGTTGAATTTATTCTTGTAGCCACTTCAGACAGGACCAGTGAGATAGTGTTAGACAGCAATGGGAGCTCGCTGACTTGGAACAGATGGTAGCTTCATCTTGAGTGTGTATTGTACTGCAAGGCATTACCTTCCTCTGATAACCGAGTGTTGTGGACATGAAGCTCTGATTAATTAGTTGCTCTCTTGCTTCCTACAGTGGATATGCAGGGACTGTGCCCACAGTGTGCTCAGGGACATCTCAGGAGAGTGTGTAAGGCACTACAGTAGTTGTGAGCTATTTGAAGCACCAAGAGCTATAATTGCCATGAGCTACCCTCTTTAGTAACCTACCTTTGCAGCTGGACAACTATACCTTGGGGTTTAGGGGAGGTTTTGTTTGCACTTTAGGCTGTTGTGTTTTGTCCAAGATTAAAATATTGGGATTAATATTGAGAATTGAACCTGTGATTTTAATTATGCAGAGGAATATGGCATGGAAACAAACCACTCAGCCCAACCAGTCCATGCTGGTATTTATACTCCACATGAGTTCCCTCCCACATGTTCAAATCCACTCACTCTCTGGCATCTACCTGCCTATCCAACCTCCTCATTCCCCAATCCAACACCTGGTGCCTTCACTTGACTGGCAACTGCCTTCTGCTCGACCCTTGCACCCTCCACTCCACCATCAGAGGTCCTACTTTCAGCCACTAGGCTCTGAAACTCTGAAACACTCTCCCTCAATCCCTTCACCTTTCCATCTCTCCTCCCCCCACTTTGCAAATCCCACCTGAAAACTTTCCTCATTGACTGTGCTTACGGGCATTTCCCCTCAACCCTCTCCAGCACTGTTAATCGCTCTGAGTCACTACCCAGTGTGGAGGACGAGTTGTTGTTGTTATACTCCTCTATTCCTCTATTCGTCACACATGCATCAAGTTTTCTTTTAAATGCATTGATAGTTTCCAACCATTGCATCCAGCAGTGAAATCCCCATTCTGACCACCCTTTGTCTAAAGAATCTCCCTCCTAAACCCTCAATTACTGTTACTGATGTTACTGATGATCATATTTATGGCCTATAGTTTTGGACACAGCAACAACTGTAAACAGCCTATAACAGAATAAATTCTATTGTACATATTTTTTTCAATCGAATGAGGAGGGTGAATGATCGAAGCCTAAGACACCAGACCCCAGTAAGTGTAATGCATCCCACCTACACATGGAAATTCCAGAGATCGATTGTTGGAATAGAATGTGCACATTCTCCCTGAAGGGACACAACCCGCCCACCCAATTCCAGAAACTATTAGGCGCAGCTTGGCAGAAGCTAAAGGTTGGAGCCCCAGACGGTGTGTTGGGGTAACTGCTGGAGTCTAATCAGCTCAAACCATGCAGCGTGCCATTGATATTGTTGCATATGGAAGAAAGTGGTTTTCGACATGAAATTTCGGCTGTGGTTCCATGACGTAACTGAAGGGAGGTACGACCCAGATTTTTTTGTTGTGGGCTTGCAGTGCAGTTTGAGACTGAGTGCCCTCGAACCAACATCCAGCTCAATGAGGAGAAGGAAAAGTGAGTTCCTTGTTAGGAAGATTACAATGAAATGTGACAACATGTAAACTCCTGAAGAGCAGAATGTCTAATGGCAATGATTACCGTATAATAACTTCTAACAGTCGTAATCACATCAGCAGAATTGCCCATGTGAAGTACATATTGTCTGTCCAGACATAATAGTTCCCCTAAAACAAATGTAACAGGAGCCCACGCTTGGCAGAAGAGGTGGACGTGTACTTAATGGTGAACTGTAATACTGTGTGCTCAGCTCACTTCACGGCTAATTAGCTTCTGAAGCCTTCATGACATGAGATTAGCCAAATTGCCCTCAGCAAACACCTCTTCCTCCCCATAACACAGGATGCCAGCAATCAACTGCACCATCAACGTTTATTTTTCAATGTTTAATAATGATCTGTAATTTTCTGTTTAACTGGAACGCAATGTCAACGAGTGGTTCTCAGCAGTCATTAAGACCCCCTCCTCTCCTCTTACATATTATCCCTTCCCCTCGTGATGAGGCTGATTATTCACTGAAATACAATTCCATGGGTGCCCATCATCCTCAGCCCAAGTTCTTCATATACTGTCTGCACAGATGGTTTCAGCGCTTTGGGCGTCCTCCCGACATGAAAGGCACTATACAAATGTAATTTTGTTGTTGTTATTCGCAGTTTATTCAACAGAACTCAACTGAGATCGACTCAGCCCTCACCCAACACCGCACTTACACACCTTCTAGTAAGGTCATAAGAGAGGACACAATACAATAGGAGCAATACAGAAAGCCAAACTCAACCTTCCTCAACACCCAAGATTCCACCTTTCCATTACACCGACAAGCAGTCTGTTGAATGACTCCAGCATTCTATTCTCCACAACCCTCTCTGGGGAACCTGTTAAGAGGTTGATTGTGTGATATCTGCTGTACTTTAAAGGTCCAACAACAACTTGGACATATTTAATGTAGTTAAACTTCTAAAAGCACTTTACAGAGATGAGTGGGAGCCTGATCAGGATGGGAGATAGGGTGGTGTAGGAGGGAGGAGGGAGGTGACCAAATGCGTAGTCATTGAGGTAGGTTTTTTAGAAGGGATTTAAACATGAAGAGCGAGTGCACAAGGCGAAGAGATTCAGCAAGAATTTGATTAAGTGAGGACAATAAATTAACCACCGAGTTCAACAGCAAATTACGTAACACCTTTCAAGTGAAAAATAAATGTTTTTCCAGAAATGAAGACTGTGCTTGTAAGGAGACAAAACATGGCAACTAATTTGCACTAGCAACAACAACAACAAAATTACATTTCTAGAGCGCCTTTCATGTCAGGAAGACGTCCCAAGGTGCTGAACCTCCACAAACAGCGATGGGATGAAAAGATGCCTGATACAGTGATGTCTGTGGTTGTTCACTGGGACATTGGATGGGGCCAGGATCTGATTTGCCTGCTTCTATGCTCCTACTCCCACGGCTTAAACATCAAGCCGACATTTGCTGTCAAATCTCAGACATGAAAAACTGGGTACTCGGGTGAAAAACAGCTTGGAGAAGTGAAAAGGAAATGAAAGGGAAACAAGACATGAATTATCTTAATTCAGTTTGAGCAAAGTGGATTTTAAGACACCAATTATTTCACACATTGGAGAGGAGATGAAATAAGTCTAAAATAAGCTGTTGCTTGTAAATTATTCTCAGCTATAAAGTGCTTTGCTGTGTAAATTAGTCAATTTGATTCCAACAAGCTGCACGGTATCTGTGAGTAATTCCACGCTGTATAGAGAACCATGGACATCTGGCAGGAGTTAAAATACACACAATACTGAACAAAAAAATAGAGCTAAACAAGTCCCTTTACTCTCCTGAACCTACAATCCTGTAAACATAACGTGGCAGCTGTGGATGCAGGAATACTTGCAAGCAGGCGAGAAATGTGACTGGAAGATTGAGCACCTCTGATAACCTCAGCCACATTAAACCCTCCAACTATTGCTTTGCTCACTGACATTAACCAATATTTTGGGCCATCATTTGGGGCCATACTCAGGGATTGATGTCTGCCCATCTCGCCCCAAAAACAACATTGAGTCCACTTGCTCTTTAGTGTGTTCAGTTTATGATCCTTACTTAGATCTTCAAATTCCTTCATGGTCGTAGCCTCCTTACCATTGAAATATTTTCCCTCCTGTGCCCTGTGCTCTTCTGTCTCTGATATATTGTTTGTTCCTCCCAGGGCCACTCTTTGCAGCTTCCCCATAACTTTGCAAGCATTGATTTACGTAGAATGTGTGGGGTGGAAATAGGCCATTTGGCCCAACCCAGTCTTTGCCAGTGTTTATATTCCATGAGTCTTCACCCACACTTTACTCCCTCCCATATCCTCCTATTCCCTTGTCCTTCATGTCAATATCTAGCTTTCTCTTGAATGCAGCTGCACCATCTGATTCAACACCCATTTCTGACAGTGAGCTCCACAATCTCTACCCTATACCTTTTCTAAATTTCTATATTCTCTTTTAGATTCCCCCAGTTGCTTTCTTATACTGGTGTCCCCTAGTTACAGACTCTCAGTAGGAACAGCGTAACCTGATTTAGCTCCTTTAGATTCTGAACACTTTTATTAATTCCCCTCTTCTGCAGCAAAAAAAAGCCCGACATGTCCAATCTATTCTGAGAGCAGTAACCTGCCTGGCCTGGGTTCATCCTCATGATTTCAACCTACGCTGTACACTTCGCATCACTGCTATATCCTTCTTATGGTACCTTGCTCTATCTTGTCCCAGCTCCAAATCTTCCCTGTTACCATGCATTCAACTCTACATCCTCTACTCCCTGATCTGTTCTCCCTTTTAACTTTGTGGAGCCCTTACTTGTTCATCCAACGTGAAAGGTGCTACATAAGTACAAATCGTGTTACATCTTTGCGTGTATTACATCTTTGCGAGGTCTTTGCGTGTAACCAAGACCTCAGAAAGTAAAAAGCTTACCTTTTTTTATTAAGAAAATAAAAGTCCTTGAAAACAACTGCTTTGCTCACAAAGCAAAATGTTATGATATTCCAATACTACAAGTCAAGTATTGAAATCTCCAGGAGCAGAAAAACCTTAATCTAGTCCAGCCACAGAAAAAAAATTATGTACTCTCTCATACCAGTGAATCAGTGTCAGCTGCTCATTACTTCCTCCAAGCCCTTTCAGTGCCACTGCTACAGTTAAAGTAATCGTAAACATTTTACAGAGAATAACTGGGAGCAATTGCAAGTCACTAACACGCCAGGGGGTTCATTCAAGATCATAAACCATGACAATGCAGCTGAAGCAGTTTTAGTATCATCACCTGAACCTTGAGATGATGCTGTAGACTTTCAATCACTGCCTTTCATCAGCTCTGCTACCTGGGAGCACAGATGGAAGGGGGAGTTACCTGCTTTTTCTATTGTTAATTGAGAGAAGTGATCCACTGATGTGCAATAATAGTGTACTGAGGTACACTTGACATATCAGAGCTTGTGATTATAATAATCAATGTAAGCTTATGGAGAAACAATCAATTGTGTGAGTCTGCGCAGTGAATGTCAGCTTGACTGTTTCACTCTCGAAGTGGATCCTGATCTCACTCTATGTTTGTGTTGGTCCGTCTCTCTGTTCCTGCTGCACGCAAACCACACACTCCAGAAAGATTCAATCAATAGCGATCAGGAGTGGGGACCTTGACTGACATTGAAGCCATTTGTAGCCGTGATTCAGCACAGATTGCAAACCTTCTGGTATGCAATAGTCCAACGTTATATACCATGTTCCTTAACCAAGAGTGGACAGGGTGGGAAAAGGGAGGTAGTGTCTTATCCACAATAAATGCCAAATCTGGTTGTAACATCACAATTATATTCAAGCTTTGTTCATGCTACCGTTACTCCTAAGATTTAAGGAATGAAGTCTTGTGTTATGAGACTGAACTAAATATTCTGAATTTAGTTTTCTGAACCAAATGAATTACACAAAATAACCTGGGGTCCTGTAGCTCTGGGAGTCCTGTAGCTCAATGGTTACAGTGCTCGTCCTCCAAGCAAGATATCTGGGTTCAATTCTAGGTAGGGCGAAACTGTGGGCAAGTTTCCTTGCTCCACATGCCTGATAATAATCCCTCAAAACAATAATAAATTGGTAATCTCAATCCATTACTGTTTGTGAGACTGCTGTGCGCAATCGGCTGTCACGTTTTGTCCACAAATATACACTCAATTCACTTTACAGTATATTCTGTGAAGCACTTTGAGACGCCTAAAAGATGTGAAAAGCGCTACATCAAATACAAGGACCATTATTGTTATTAAATTGGGGCTAAAGGAATACTTCCTGACATCTATCCTAAAATTGCCCTCAACACATGAACACACATGCTGTGTTCTACTGTAAATCAAAGTATTCTGTTTTATTTTATCTCAATTCAATTATAGAGACATTAATTCTCAAGAGGGAAGAAAGGGCACATACACAATGTTCACTTGCAAACAAAACCCATTTCAAGCACAACTTAAATTTGATAAACATTGTTGCTCAGTTCACAAACTGCTAATTTATTCACTTCCAATGTTCCTTCTAAGGAACTACCCCCTCCTTACAACCTCTTCTACAGAGAATATATAGATTTGAATCTGTTTAAATAACTAATGAGCACTGAGGCTGAATGCTGAGGCATAAGCCAAGAGTCACACTGGAGTCTGTCATATCATGATTGCTATCAACAGCAATTTTACTGTTGAGCCTTTACAAACTCCATTATAATACAATCAGAAAAGGAAATATTTAGCAATCAGCATATTGATGGACCTCCAATACAGCTTTTGTCCAGACCCCAATCAGTAACCCGCACCTCGATGCTATTTCATTGTATTGAAAGGCATGGAGAGTGATGCTCATAATCAGGTGTTTATCTGGCTACATCCATCGTTAGAATCAATAGGTGCCTTTCCATCCTCACATTACATAATTGGCCTCCACAATCAATTGCTCTGTGAATATTTTATGACGTTACGACACATCCCTGGCACACAGCTCAATAGTAGTTGAGTCGTTTCAGTCCACAATTGAAAATTATCTGGCCTCATGGATGTGTGGATCTGTACCATGGTTGTCCACTTGAGGGTTAGTTCAACTGGGACACACCTCGGTGCCTTTTATGGGTCCCTCACAGATAAGTGAGATGTTACATTTGACCCCCTACCCTCTCTGCCCCACACTTCTGAACTGGTGTATACTCTGTCAGCACACACCTGAACCAACAGCCCGGCACATTGAGATGATCAGGAATGAGGTCCAACATGGCACGAGGAACGTAAACCCAAATAACATTTAAACCTACAGCCAACGTCCTCCCGTCCTCTGGGAGCACTGTCAAAGTATCTTCATTAGCTCTAATGGGAAGGCGCACAGGTATACACAGTGAGAATTTGTGCAGATAGTACATTTACCGGAATTGATCATTCATTTTGTAGCTGTGTGTGGGAGCCTGCTGGGTGCAAAGTGCTTGCTATGTTTACCTACAAAATAAAATAGTACTTGACGTGGTATGGTGCTCTGAAAGTTAAAAAACTTCTTTATCTTACAAATGACCTCACTGGATTTGCAAAGCAGTGCGACCAACCAAGCCTCATTACCATCAAACATTTTCTTGTACAATAGATTCACGTTGAAGTTGTACACAGTCTCCTCATCCCAACGAAGTGCCTGTCAATTTTGGGCAGAGGAGCAACCAACCAGTGAATTTCAATGAGCCTGAGGCAGGTGCACAAGGAAACTCATCATTCTGCAGTACAGGCACAACAACAACAACATGACACTTATATAGCACCTTTCACGTCCGGAGGAAGTCCCAAGGTGCTGGACAGTCATTGTTTCAGAGCCAAGCTGGGGTCGGATATGTGAAGGGCGGAGGGAAATGGGGGGATTTGGGGGGGACCGTTGAAGAGGAGGGTCTTGAGGTGGGACTTGAATGAGGCTTTGGGGGGGGGGGGGGGGGCGAGGGGGAACGACTGCAGGATGGAGTTCCAGGGATTAGGGGCAGAGTGGCTGAAGGCTCGCCTGCCAATGATTGGGCGGGTGGGTCAGGGGACATGAAGCAGGCTGGAGCCTGCTGAGCAGAGGGGGCGGGCAAGTTGGTAGTGGGAGGAGGTCACAGAGGGTGAGGCGAGGCCATGGCCGGCAGTTAGATCACATCCTGTTATGTCATGATTCTGTTGTTCAGAATTGGATCCAAGGAAAAAGCTAACTGAAGCAAGATCGGAACTGCGCTGACATGTATATCAGATCAGATGTGCACACACAGTTTATGGAGTACCAATTCAGATCACTTAAAATAACAACTAATTGCATTTCTATAGTGCCTTTCAAGTCAGGAACACGTCCCAAGGAATATAAGATATTTCTTATATCAAGAAATAAACCCGAGGGCGAGCCTAATGAGAGGGTACAAATTTATGGTCATGTCTAGAAGAATTAATAGAGAGGTTCGAGAACAATTCTTCAAACAAAGGGCATTTGGTAGGTTGAAACTCCCTTCCATATACCAATCTTGAAGTAGGATTCTGTAGAAGTTATTTGAAATGAGAATTGGACAGTTGATTGGAAAAGTGGGAAATTAAGGGATGCACGCATAATGAGCAGGGGTGTGGGTTTTACTCCCAAAAGGGTAATTGAAACAGTTTCTTCCAATGGCATTGTGGGTGATGGCATAAAACAGAGCAGTAATGGGCCATAGTCACCAGGGGTTCACAGGCTTGAATGTGGTCTGTGTTGCGTTAGTTGATATTAGGTGAGGCAGCCGGGTGGATTTGGTGCTCTACAATTAGTCTCACTACTGCTGGATTAAGGAGTGAAATAATTAGCCAAGGTATTCACTCCTGATCAGCATCCCCCCACCAATAAGATATACATGTGAACATAAGGCAACGGCAGGTGGAGTTTGGCTCTGATGGTTCTCATAATCCAATTGTTGAGGCTCACGCATTCAAATTGACCACTTGTAATCCAGACGATCAAACAAGGGGAGAGAAGGGAGTAGTGTTTTACAAGCCCATTGCTACCTATGAGATACTGGGATTTGAAAATTAAGGTAAGAATATAATGCTTCACCAAATAAAAGAGAATTGTACTTGCACTTTCAGCAAACGAGCTCCATAGGATCGACAGTGAAAAAATCTCAGCGCTAAAGTGCATCATTATTTCTCTGGTTGTATAAGCACTCAGACAAAAGCCTGAAGTGAGGAGAGCAGAAAGTGGTACTCACTGATATTCAGTGACAATGCTGCCTCTCTGTTCTTGTAAATCATTTATGAAAGTGTTGCTAATTGAAAACTACAGGAACCACTTCACTTCCTCATCTGACCAAGCGGACATTTGATTGATCAGTTCCAATTGGTTCTCTGGAATGGCAACACTTCCGGCTCCAAACACTGGATCTACGAGCAAATGTGAGGAAATTGAACCAGATTTTAAAGGTAGAATTCCCTGTTTATTAAAATTTCTCACAAAATACACAGTCAATCCACTTTACAGCATAGTCAGTGAAGCGCTTTGAAACATCTCAATGACGTGATTAGATGCTATGTCAAATGCAAGTATTATTATTATAATAAATTAATGGAACTTTGGACATATGGTTTATATTTTGTTTGGTAAGTGATTCCCACTCCTCCACCACCCCCCACCCCCACTTCCAATGTACTGTACTATGTACTGTGATGTTGCCCAGATGACTAAATACTGGATCTCCTGAGTATAAATTAAGGTGCATGTGAAACAGCAACGGATTTCTGGCTGAATAATTAGTGTATTTTGGGGATCTGGAGGAACATTGGATAAGGCATTGGTGGGCTAAAGTGGTGTTGTGTGGATTATAGCGATGAGACATGAAATTGTATTGACCAAAGTCTTGTCTATCTACTCTTCATTTGGATCTTAAAGATCCAATGATACTTGTGGAAAAGATGATAAAGTATCTCTTGCTCCCCAGGCCAGCAATCTCACAGATAAATTGATCAGTCACCTTAATTAGCTATTGTGGTACAGTACTTTGTTGTGCGCTAAACGGTTCCTGCATTTGCCTACAAAAAGCCACGTGACAGTAAGTTGCAGCCACATATGTTCTCCCCATAGACACAAAGAATGGTCACTGAGACAAGTTGCATTTTAAAAGGCACCTTATTAAGTCGTTGAGACGTCTCAAAGTGCTTGCCAAAAGTGGATTGACTGTGTACTTTGTGGGTGGTATGCAGCAGCCAATAGCTCATGGCAATATCCTAAACCGAAGACCTTCCTCTTTGACTGTACGTACGGTCTCCTTGGCAACAGGCTACACTCATGTTAATCGCTCAAGATGCTGCCCCAAGTGAAGGGCGTTATATAAATACACGTTGTTGTTGTTATTATTGTCGAGGTGCATCTATGAGTGCAAGCTATTCATAATAAGCTACAGTGAGGGAAACAACGTTGAAATAGTTGGAGTGAGACTCATTCCTGCAGGAGGAAAAGAAAATGGGACACCAGATGGGAAGGAAAATGTCTGTCCTCCACATGTCCTCTGAAGCCAGAAAACTCAAAACCTCAAATAAACGCCTGAAGCTAACATTAATTATCCATTGAGCCATCACCAACAAAGGCAGCCACGGTTTCTTGATGCAAACAAGCCTTTGCCTCTCTGTATTAAGTTAAGAATCATAATAATAATAATAATACAGCATCTAAAACATCATAACATCTCAAAACACCTCACGGACACGAAACCATTGTCTATTTGTAGGAACGTACGACATACATGTTGTACATGGCAGGTTCTATGAACAGCCATAAACTAAATAACCAATTTATCTGGAGGATTGGTGTCCAGGAAAATCTACCTTCTCTGTTGCAATAGTATTGCATGACGTTCAACATCTCAGTCAACATGCAGATAGATACTTGGTTTCTCAATCACAGGTAGCTGCCTACTCCCTGAATTCCATCCCTCTACAGAGCACATACAGTTGTTTCTTGTTGAGTCCATTTATACAAGCTGATTCAATGTCCTATTCTCATAACATTGTTTACAGGTTCACATGTTCGTTGTTCAGAAAATTTCTACCTGACTTTCCTTTTGAATATTCTACTGTCTAACGAATGTTTCTGTGCTGCTTCAGACTTTCCGGAGGGAATAATGTGTTTGGAACATCCTCGTCAATCAACAGTGACAACTTTTGTACTTGTATAGCTCAATCTGCTACATAGGTTGATGTAGGTTAATGTCGCAAAACATTTCTAAAGATGGTGGGGAGCACAGAGCAGCAAGAAAATCAGTTGGAAATGTGCCCAAATCAAGGTTAAAGATAAGTTATTAAGGCGAGTATTGAAGGCAGGGAGAGAAAGTGCAGGGTGAGGAATTTGGGGAGATAATTCCAGAGAACATGGCCAGAGACTGAAATCCTGGCCACTGTGGATGAAGAACAAGCAATTGATCTGAATTGGGAGAAATAGTCCCTGTCCCCAGCAGAATGGAGCTAAAGGAGATTGACGTGAAAGAGGAGGAAGAGATTTGAAGGTCAGGACCAACATCTTCAAAGTCAATCCCCTTCATAATGTTAAACATTTCTCTCAAATCAGCTTGCTGTGTCTATTCCAAACAGAACAAGTCCCCACTTCCTTGTCACGTAGATTCCTGAAACTCAGTTTAATTAAATAGTTCTCAGATAGACATTAGACTGAACCGAAGGCTGTGTGTTCTGGGCACACCATATTGTTTAACAAATGCACCCGGTTTGACCAATTACTGTGTGCAATAGGTAAGCTCCCTTGTGGATCACACTCTATTAATACAGCTGGTGTGCAGAGGACTGAGATGTATATTAAATTCAAACAATAGGCTACAAATCCCATTTTCAGATTCAGAGAAATGTTCTAAACTAAAACGGTGGCGTTTTGCCCAGTTTTCAGGCACGGGGAGATGGCAGCCATTCTTTGCAGCTTCTGCTGGCACCTGTTCCTCTCATTAACTTTTCATGATGCCCGATTAATGTTCAGTAATCTCTCTGTGTTATTCATGAACCGTGAGCCGCAAAGCAAAGAAGAGAGAATGAAGCTCGCCTCCCTTGGGTGTCAGAAACAATACACAGAAAGACGTCAATAGAGACGCTACAAGGGAATTCCTTTACGATCAAAAAGTCGGAATTGTTTCATCTGATTTTGCTTTACTTTTTAGTGTAGATTTTTTGATGAAGGTTGAAATTAAAGCCAGTCAAAACAATGACTTGCACTTATATTTCACCTTCCACATTTTCTGCATGTTGCAAAGTACCTCACTGTAACAACAACAATAAAATTAAACTGGTTTAGTATGTTTCGCATCAGCAGGACGTCCCAAGGCGCTGGGCAGTCAGGGATTTGGATGCCTGGGGGTTAGGATCAGCAGGTGGACGCCATGGAGGGTAGGGGTAAGAGGAAGGAGGGTGACCTTCGAAGAGGAGGGTCTTTAGACAGGCTTTGAAGGAGGCATGGGAAGGGGGAGGTGAAGGGACTGTTATATGGAGTTCCAAAGGGTGGGGGCAGAGAGGCTGAAGACCCTTTACAACCCGGATCACCAGCAGTGTGCGCGCGTGCGTGTGTGTGGGAGTGGGGTTGGAAATGAGAGTATTGGTGAGAGTCATGGCCAAGGAGTAGGTTTTAAGAAAGATTGGAAGACAGTCACATGCCTGAAGGATTTACCGAGCTCTGAGGGAATTTGCGAGGGAGTTGAATTGACATGCACAGAGTTGATTTAATTTCAAGGGAAGTCATGCATTGAATATTATCTGCAATTTTTTTTCCATCAGTGCAGTTATTTTGAAAGTAGAACCACATTACCAGCCTTTGCTTTGTACGTTAAGTGAATAATTACACAGTATTTACTGGAGATGCAGCTGCCTGTATGATCGGCTCCACAAAAAACTCAAGCAAAACGTGCAATTAAAATATCTCAAGCATCTTCAAGCTGCCAGTTAAAATTATGCAACAAATTATTTAATTGCATGCCCTCCATGAGTAATCGTGTCCTTATTCACTCACCAATTAGTCTATTTTTTGCGTGTGGGGGCAAAATAAAATTCAACCTTTTCCTTGGCTGAGTTATTGCTTATGAAGTGTTTCCAGTGAGACGCCTACTTAGGTAAGGAACAGTGCCTAGGAGTTGCAATCGGAACTGGGTGTCCAACAAACAACCAACAAAACCAGATCCTGTTGTTGTTGCTGCTACATAAGTTGTTATGGTCTGGAATGCATTGTCTGATGGGTGGTGGAAGCAGATTCAATGATAACTTTCAGGATGAAATTGTATATATATGGCTAATGAGATCGGAAAGCCATAACATCCGACTAAGTGTGGCTTGGTCTAATTCAGTGATGGGAGAGGACTGGCAGGCAGAGGAAAGTATTCTGCCAACAAAGTGTTTATGTACAAATCTTTCCAATGTGTGAGTGTACGCCTCTAGATATAATGAGAAAAGATTTTCCATGGATTCCCTCCCCCCTTAGCTCATCAATTTAATTGGCATTTCAGGCACAACGGGGAGAAAGGGAAGAGTTTCTGCAGTTTTAACGCGACCGGTCCCAATTGGACTGGCACCGCATGTCCCACCCATAGCAAATACTCTGCAATTCAACAATAACAACAAATTATATTTGTACAGCTCCTACCACTTTGGGAGGACATCCCAAGGTGCTGGACAATCAGGAAATTGGACCCGAGCTGGGGTTTGGGATCACGAAGGGTGGAGGGCAGGGAGAGTAGGGTCTTGAGGGCCTCAGAGGAGGCTAGGGAAGGGAGCGAGGCAAAGGAACTGTGGGGTGAATTCACCAGCCATGGATGTTTCATGAATGAATGGGATTATACAGACAGTTGCCAGCGATAAAATTTGGAAAACGAATGTAGTCAATTATTAGACAATCACAGTCAGCCACCACCAGGATGATTTAGCCAACCTGATCCTGACTGTTTCAAGTTGGTTCAATCTCTCCCCTCTCAGTTTCAGCCCATTGTCCACTCATCTCTAAAATCACCCAGACACCCCAGGGAGTCCTGCAATCTTAAACACAATCTCAATTTGAATACTGATTATTTTCTTTTAATGAGATGAAAATAAAGAGCATGAGAATTAAGCAAATTTCAAAATTCTGCTTAATCTGCTGCCACATATACAATTGAATAGGCCTTTCTACCTATTGGCAATTGGGATGCAAAAACTCTGGTGCATATTAAAGAGGTTGTTGCATGTGTAGAGCAACTTTTGACAAAGGAAAGCTTGGATTTTCTCAGTGACTGAGTGTAATATAAAGCAGTTTACATTCATGCAGTGAAGTGCAATAGCTGCGGCAGAAAGGCACGTTAGCCCTTGGCCTAAGGGGTTCATAGATCTATCACTGCAAATTCTGTCCATCTGCCTTTGCATGTACAAGTATCCCTCCCCAACCGCGGGGGATACGTTCCTGTAAACCTTCGTGGTTGGAAAAATCGCAGTTGGAAAATGGGGAGTAAGTTTGAATGCGGTTCCTTGTTTGGAGGAGTGAAACTTGAAAATTTAAACGCGCGGATTTAAATCGCGGATGCGCAAAACGCGGTTTGCGAGGGTTGTTGCATTAGCAAACCATGGATGCGTGAGTTTCGTGGTTGGCAAGGCCACGGTTGTGGCAGGATACCTGTATAATATTTTTTCTATGTATAGTTTATTTGTTTAAGGATATTATACTGTACATCTCTGTAAGGTTCTCTCCTGCTGCAACTCTTTTGACATGTCTCTTACTGTTCTGTATGGATAATCCTCCCCGAACTTTCGTCATCACTGCCTCTGGGACCTGCGGAGATCCCTTATGTTACAATGAGCAGTAATGTACTGAGCACTAACTGTGGCCTGAGCGCAGCATTTGTACAGCTCAAGATTGAACCGAGGGAGTGCTTGCAAGATTGTAAATTTAAAATCAGAAGAGCAAGGTTAGAGTGATTTGTGACATCAGGACGGACACTAAGAATAGATTATAAACTTAAAATCACTGCTCAGTAAATGCAGCTCGCTCAAATTACACTGCCAGCGGGGCTGTTAGCAATCGGATTCTGGCCATTGTGCTCAATGCCTTGATGCCCTGATGATACTCACAAGCCATCGCAAGTCAACTCTACAACTTCATCAGGAAACATATGCTGATATGGGAAACAATCCTCCCATTAGAAGCCACCATTTCAATGCAACACTTCTAATGCAGAAATCACCAGTACCTACGGGGCTTTTTAATCAGCTTGCGTGTTGAGAGTCCTAAAAGTTCAGCCAGACTTCCATTTACATCCAAACACTTGCATATTCACCTCCCACTGAACTCACAATCAATCAGTCAGTCAGTCAGTCAGTCAGTCAGTCAGTCAGTCAGTCGGTCAGTCAATCAATCAAATCAGCGGAGGTGATGCCTGACTCCTAGCTCTAGCCTCACAAACAATGTACACCCAGGTATCAAAGGCAGCATCCAGATCAGAGAAACCCAGGTATCGTATCCATTGTTATACAATAGCCAGAAATGGTCTCCCCTTCTGCTATCACTGTGACAATGGTTTGGTGAGTAAGCCACACAGGCTAGGAAATCCCTGAATCAATTCTGAAGTTAATCGGCTTCTCAGAGCAGTGCTTCGCACCACTCTACCACCCCTTTGCAAGCACATAGATGTTACAAAGACTGATTCAACAGAATCCTTCAAACGTGAGTCTGTTAATCCCAAGAGAGGTCAAATATTAAAGGATGTGGGGAAAGAACTGGAAAGTGGGATAAATATAAAAGGGTGACTTAGGAAGATAAACAATGTTAGAGACACTAGGGGCCTAATGGCCTCCATCTGTGCTGAAAATGTGTTTCTATTCAAT
The DNA here is from genome assembly GCA_035084275.1 of Hydrolagus colliei. NCBI lineage: Eukaryota > Metazoa > Chordata > Chondrichthyes > Chimaeriformes > Chimaeridae > Hydrolagus > Hydrolagus colliei. The sequence continues at coordinate 10,808,187 of CM068757.1, read as the reverse complement.
ATTCTGGGGCACAAAACCTCATCAGCAGCTCTTTCGTGTCTACCATCAAGTGGAAGGTGGCTGCCCGCCACACCGCCCCATCATCCCACTCTCCACTGTATCCTTCTCCGTCCCTCACCTCCTTCAAACCTGACCTCAAGGCTCTCCGCTTTGACCGTACTTTCGATCAGCCTCCTTCCCCCTTTGCCCTCCACTCTCCCCAATCCATACCCCCAGCTTGAGTCTGGAATACTGTCGGCCCAGTGCCTTGCACCATCCTCCAGACATGAAAGGCGCGATACAAATGCAATTTTGTTTTTGTTGTATCAATGATGTACGAAGGCGCAATATCAAATGCAAGGATTATTATTATTATCAATTATGTTGTTCAAAGGGTGGGTGGAGGAGAGATCAGTAACGGGGTAGGGGGAAAGGAGCAAAGAACGACATCACAGACTCAAATTCACAATACAAATCGTATCCACGATCCTATGTTTACAAACTCACAGAACATTCTGTGCTTGGAATTATTTATAATGAATGAAATTAAATGTCAGCCAGGTTAATGAAAGGACAAAACTATAAATCTTCATCTCAGTAACACTCTTTGTGTTATGTAAAGTGTTTGATCCACAGAATTAAAATCCCATTGAGAATCCAACACTTACAAACGTAAGAAAATGCGCAACCACAAAACATTGACACGTTAATAATAATAATCCTTGCATTTGACATAGTGCCTTATCAAATCGTTGAGATGTTTCAAAGGACTTCACAGAATAAAGTGAATTGATGCTATATTTTGTGAAACGAGTTACGAGATGGTTGAATCCTGCACGATATCTGGGGGAAGAGACACTCGATCGGAAGCCGACATCATCACTGAATGGACTCGGTTAATTCATCTTTAATAGTAAAGAGATGGAGGGAGAACAGAAAGGCTCATTCATGAACAACTGACGTTGACTTGGACCGAAAGCGCCGCGTTGGGCCAAAAAAGAATTGTAATGGTAGATGTTTCACTTGATTCAGGTAAGTGAAGTTGAGACACTTAAGATTGTTTCCTCAAGATCTGAAGGAGGGAGCAGTGGAATCCTCTTTACCAAAACTATATATTGAGTGAGAGGTCATTAAAATCTCAAGTACATGTTAAAAGCATATGTGACCCATGACCACAGTATTCGCGCACACATACACAGAAGTGCTCAGTGGGTCAGTGAGGAGAGGGCATCAATTTAAGATAGTTAGCAAATGAGCATGTTCATGCACAGACTAGTCAGGTTATGAAATTATGGAATGTCCAGCTGGGAGCAGTGCTTGAGGCAGAATCCATATTAGTATTTAAAAGGAGTAATCTACAGGGGTGTGGGGAAAGAGCAAGGAAATGGAACTAGAAGGATTGCTCTATAAAAGAACAAGCATAAAAACAATGTGCCACATGGGGTTCTGCGCTGTAAATTACTGTGGTTCTAAATGCTGTACAAGGCAGAGAAATAGGGCTAAACTGCAAGTATTCTTCTGGAAGAGAAGCAATACATCTTTTGGTAAAGAACATTTATTGAATTGACCACCAGTAGCCCCTCCCCTCCCGCCAACAACAACAACTTCGATTTATATAGCGCCCTCCACGCCGGACAGCATCTCAGAGCGCTTCGAACCACCTGTTTGAGCACTGAAAAGGAGTCCCATTCTTCAGGCAATGTGGCCAATACAGGGTTCGTAAACCACCATAGCAGAGAGCAGCGATAGATTCGATCAAACACAGTATTCACCACAGGAAGGCAAAGCGTTTAACAATGTTGCAATAGGCCCATTTAAACCCATACGAAGGCTTTGCCTCATCACTTAAGGCTTCACAAACGCACTGTCAAATACAATCAACTAAGATTGGGCATCCTGCTGTGTGCCAGTCACTGTTGTTTGGAATAAAAACAGAAGTGGCTGGGAACACTCAATAGGTCAAGCAGCATCTATGGAGAGAGGAAAGTGAGTTAACGTTTCTGACGAGAGGTCATCAACTGTTTGTGGGACACTGCTGTGTGCATTGTGTGCAATTTGGCTGTAGTGTTTTGCCCACAAATAAACAGTCCATTTTCCTGCTCTCCTTCCCCCTAACCCGACCCCTCCCCTTGCCATCTTTTCCCCCTTTCTCCCCTAACCCCACTTCCATGACTGTTTGTGGGACATTGCTGTGCGCAGTTTGGCTGCCGCGTTTCGCCCACAAATATACAATCAATTTTCCTACTCTCCTTCCCCTGATCCCTCCCCTCCTGCTCTGATCCCTACCTGACTGTTCAGCGCCTTGGGACATCCTCCCGATGTGAAAAGCGCTATATAAATATAATGATTGATTGATTGATTGATTGAAATATTAACTCATTTTCCTCTGTGCACAGATGCTGACAGACCTGCTGAGTGTTCCCAGCTATTTGTGTATTTATTTCGGATTTCCAGCATCTGCAGTATTTTGCTTAACTGTCTTTCGGAAATTCAGCTGAGAGATAAGGTACAATCATGAGTGATCCAAATGATAGACAAAGGTTCGAAGCAAACCCTGCTGGGATCAAAGCTGTATGATGAGAATCGAGAGGCAAAGACAAGTTCTATTCTCTCCATTCTACAAGTTAATTAGATCAGACTTGGGCTTGGAGGGGAATTGCAAACTGCTCACCAACTCAGAGCACAAGTCAGCATCTTCAACAAATAATGACATGCACTTGAGGGAGGATTATTTCCACATGAACTTTGTCTTTCCGCTGACGGCAAGGAAACAAACCTATACATTGCACATGCTGTTTGCACGGCATATCAGGGAAGTAAAGCACAGGTTGTTTCAACCATTTGACAAGACTGAAGGAAAGATCTCAGATCCCTTCATCCCTTCCTCTCTTCCCGCCACCCCACCTCCCACCCCACCTTAAACCTCCACCCCACCCCTCTCCTCGACAAGTTGATCTGATGTGTCCAAAAATCGACCTAAATGGTATCACAGTAATCAACTGAAACCCTTTGTTCAATAAATATGCTTCCGGAGTCCGTAGCGTTGATGCATTTGCAGCTTTTCTGAAGCAAACAGGTCATGGAGTCTACAATTTTCCTTCAGTCAACCCAAGCATCTCAGAATTCTTACAGACCTACTGGATACAAAACCTTGTGCAATGTTCACAAATAATAATTCTTCAAAAAAACCTAATAATAAATTGGTCATTTCAACCTACGACTGTTTGTGAGACACTTCTATGTGCAATTGGCTGCCGCATTTCACCCACAAATATACATTCAATTCACCTTACAGCATATTCTGTGAAGAGCTTTGAGACATCTAGAAGACGTGAAAAGTCCTACATCAAATGCAAGGATTATTATTATTAAATTAGATTCAAAACCTCACTGTTCTGGCTCAAACTAGGGACAAGGGACCAAATCAACCACTGATCTGTGCTTAAGCATTCACTGTACATCTCAACAAAGTGATAAGGCGTGATATCAACTGCAAGGATTATTATTATTATTAACAGCATTTACAGCAGCTCATAATAGCCTCGACCAGAAAGAATGAACTGGAATCCTCCGGGCTGACGCACGTAGCCACAATTTGCGACGAAGCGTTAACAGACAAAAGGAAAAAGTTTCAGAAGTTCATATTAAAAACAAAAGTATATCTTCGTATTAGAGGGGATTGGGAGAGGAGGAGTCGCAAGTCGCAGTGCCTGTTCTTGCTCAAAGATAATGAAGTGTTTTTTTGGGTGAACAGAGATCTAGGGGAGTTAGCTGTCTATGCATCCATACATTGTTAAATTGCCAACATCAAGCATTCATTCTCAGCACAGCGCGCTGACACTGCTCGCTTTTAACTGCTGCACAGACGTGCACAGGCTGCTCCCAGGAGTGGGGGCATGAATATAAATCTAAGTTATGGTTGCCCAGCAACTGAGAAGATAAACCGTTCACTGAACAGTTCCTGCACCCAGAATAACTACAGGGAAACGACAGAGGCCAGTTTCTCTGTGCACCTATTCGCTCATTGATTGAAAACCTTAGTTTATTGAGAATCATTCTCATCTTCACTTTAAAGTGGATAGAGAAGTGAGGCAGATACCAGGTTTCTCTTAGTCACACATTCTGCGTGTGGGTGGGTGTGGGTGTGTGTATATATAAATATATATGTCTGTGTATTTATACATATTTAATAAATACGCGTGTGTGTGTGTATATATTATATGCATATGTGTGTGTGTATAAGTATGTCTTAGTGCATACATATGGGTAGCGAAGGTATTCAGTTCCACGTAGTGAAGTTATTCCCTAGTCCATACATTATACGATTTAACCACAAATGTACAATTACATTGTACATCCCAATGTTTTGCTATTTGGACTTCTAAAATTTATATATTTGGACCCACTACGGAACAAAAGAAATTTACCAAATGTTATGAAACACAAACAGAAATTGCTGGGAACGCTCAGCAGGTCAGGCAGCATCTATGGAGAAAGGAAAAGTGTACCAACGTTTTGGATCCATGACCCTTTGTCAGGGTTCTGACGAACGGCTGTGGACCTGAAACGTTGACTAATTTTTCCTTTCTCTATAGATGCTGCCTGACCTGCTGAGTTTTCCCAGCAATTTCTGTTTATGTTTCAGATTTCCAGCATCTGCAGTATTTTGTGTTTTTGTTTACCAATTGTTATGGTCGGAGAGGGACATAACTTAGCTCTGGAGAGCTAAACGCACACAATGTTTTAAGTTCTATCATTCTCCTTGGATTTATGGGACCTTGGTGTATGCTGGAAGTGCTAAAAAGATGCACTTTCGGATCAGTGAAAGCAAGTTATATAGCCTGATACTTAGTGTGGCTGTTGTAAAGTAATGTAAGTTGTTGAAAAGTTGGTGAGCGAGGAGCAAAGGAGGGGAATTTCAGATCATGGACAAAGGGGATTTTGAAGACTAAGTGGGAGGAAGTCAAAGGAATTTGAGGAGAGTGTTGCAAGTGGAGGCATAGTGCTTGAGGTCACTGATCACAAGATGGATGATGTGAGGAGCAGACTTGGTTTGGTGGAGGGAGTGGGCAGGAGAACAGGACTGGCTTACAGCTAAGGAGAAGGAAGGTTGTGAAGGGGGTTTGAAGGTCAGGGTTTTGAAGTTTATCTGGTGCACTACAGGGGGAAAATGAAGCCTATATTAACAAAATGACTATTCAAGCGAAAGGTTGCTCATTGAAGACAATGTACGCGGTCAATGAAGACCTCCAGACCCTAAAGAAAAGGTTCACTCCACAGCTCATTCAATATTCTATTATGTTATTTGATCTTGTTTTTTTCATCAATAAAGTGAAAAAAAAATGAGTTTGGCAGTAAAAAGTACCCCTCAATAGCACCAATCAACATCCCGGCATTTTCTATAAAATTTGCCAAATTTTTCCCCCAATTCTTGGCAAATATTTCCCCAATTTTCCATTGGCCCCTGCTTATCACTTATATGGAAGGAGTAAGAGAAAGGAAGAATGCCGAGAAAGAAGACAATGAGTGAGAGGCAAACTGCAATTTTGCAAAACTCTGGACCACCTCACTCACAGCCAACTCTGTTCATCTGAAACTGAGCTGTGCTTTTCTAAAGATATCTACGGGATTGTGCTAATGGAGATGAGAGGTGGCAGAGCTGCAAACAGCCCAGCAAAGCTCACAGGGTTCAATCCATAGTCTAGGCTGCGTTAGTGAAGACGTCAGCAGCGCATCGGAACACATCCAAGAGGAAGCAATAAGAGCCAACAGAAATGTAGAGAAAAATTGGAAAGTGATGAGAGAAAGGAAGTGGAGGTAGATAGTTTGAAATCATCAAGAGGCTGAAATAGCCAGGGGGTTGGCTGCTTTTTGCTTCGAGGTGAATATGAAATCATTAGGATGTGCAACATTTCTACTGTTTGTAAAGGCACAGTCTGGCTGCATTGTGCAGATTTTCTACTATTGCTGGTTTACTAATATATACCATCTTGCAGTATAACCTTTGTTACAGCAGCAGTGGTGCAGTGAACAATTCAATATAGTATACTGAGCTGGTATTTTTAGGCACCATAGCTGTGTGTTTTTTTATAACCTAGATGTAGGGATGAGTGAACTGAATAAGGTCTGGATCAGATCAGTTGAAGCAAACTATTCAACTGAACTATACTTTCTACATGATATATATGATACATATATATATATGGAAATTGCTCATTTAAATACAATACTAGGAACCACTACCCAGTCCTAGGAAACTAATTAAATACTTTCCTATTTTAGCCACCCGATATCTATTACGTTTTGAGACATCCTCCAAATGTGAAAGGTGCTATATCAAATGCAAAGATTATGCTTATCCATTCACAGGTCAGTTACTACATGTGTTAGATACAAAGTAAAACATGATTCCACCCCCCGCCCCCACTGGCCTCCACCCTCTCCGATCCCGACCCCCAATTCGGATCTGAAACATTGATTGACCATTTGCCTTGGGATGTCCTCCTGACTATACAAATGTAATTTTATTGTTGTTAGTTAGGTAAGTAGTTAGTTAGTAAGTTAAAGAGTCATTACTTAGCAGCAAATCGAAAAGTGCTCAGTGGGAACTAGCTGCTGGCTTGTGAGGGCTTGCAGGCTGCCTCTCTGATTTCCGTCTCTGCCCCTGGTTGTGTAGGCAGCCCAGCTCACTCTGTGACTAACACCTGCCACTGTTTGCCAGCAATAAAAATGTATTTTGTACTTTACAGTAATTTTACTTGCAATATTCTGGTGTAATACAACATTCTAAAAATCAGTCTTTCCATTATAGTAATGTATGTTTTTTTAATAAAATGCAGAATGACGCTTCTCCTTTCTTGAGCTATTTCCAGCTTGTTTTGTCAGTCTGTACCACATCGGTGCAAAATTTAATGAGACACCTGCCTCTGGTACTGATAGCTTCACTAAAGAGGAGAGCCAGAAGGTTTCAGCCACTTGTCACCTCCCAAGTATCTCCAGGCTCTTCATGGCATCTCCTGGAACATTAGAACAGGAGGTAGGCCATTCAGCCCCATTGAGCCTGTTCCACCATTCTCTTCTGTGAAGTGTTCTGGGTGCAAACTTCCATTGCAACACACAATACTCAATGGTCTGACACAATTGAGCACTGTTCTTCACTACCCTGTTTGTCACGAAATAAATAGAAACTGCCAGTAGCAAAATGTGTGCCTTGGCCTGTCTGCCTAACCCCTATCACTATGGCTTCAAACATGCTGAGAGTTGCGTTTTGCCCAATTTGATTCCCCCTCTCAAAAGAAACTGAGAAATAATCACAGTAAAAACAAATAATCTACAGTGATGTTTGTGCAGGATGCTTGGACTATGATACTCATTGGAATTTATTTGCAAAGATAAGGTTCATCCCACTCAACATTTTAACTGCATTTGTATATCATTGCAGGCAACTCAATCTCTTCCACTACTGAGATCTCCTGACTATTATGATGATGTTTTTCACCTTTAAGTAAAGATCTCGGACCAAATTTTCTTTTTGAGAAATCAATGTGAAAGACGAACGTTACTTTGCAAATCATGTGCACATTTGGAATGATCTGAAGGATGTTGCATTGTGTGGGAAAGTCACACAATTCAGAATCACACACTGTTTACTTTATGTACACTCTAAAATCAACATGATTGAGGAGCTCCACTATAACACCTAAATGTTGTTTTATGTGACACCAAATGGCTAAACATTTAACCTTTCTCTTTAGACTCTATTGTGCCCACTGGCCTCTAGATGGTGTATGAGAATCTTACAGTAATTCTAACTCCCCTCTGGGGAGTGGCTTTGCTATTGATGGCCTGCTAAAAATTACTGACTAAAGGTCTGAGAGAAAGAACTTGCTTTTTTAGACAACCTTATCAGCTCAAAATACAAAGTACAATTTGATAAGAAGTGCCTTTCATGCCAGGAAGATATCTCAAAGCATCTCACAGAGCTGACTGGGAATCCGTGTGCCTCAAAACTCTTCACTGATATTTGTTGACAAGTGTATATATTGACTTGTAGGCAAACACAGCAACCATTTGTGCCACAGGATCCCACAAGTGAATAAATAACCTTGAGGATTGTTTGCCAGAAAGTTCCCTTTCCATTTTCAGATAGCACCAAAGTGGAACATTCTCTTTCCCCAGTACTACACAGGAGCGCCAGCTTAGACAATGAGCTGAAAGACTTGACGTGAGGTCCGAATCTACAGCGTTCTGACCCACAGGTGAGAGTGCTACCAGTAGAGAAATGTCAGTGCCCCCTCACTGCTTGTGCAGAGCTGTTAGTTGGTGTCCACAGCCTATCTGCTTGTACTCTGAAGCATTTGACAACACTCCAATGAGATTCCAGTAAGATCCTGCAAAGCACTTCGACATGTTTCAACAATACGAAATACAAAAATGCGAGGATTGTTGGTATATTATTATACCGCACTTTACAAATCTCCATTCCTGTAGCACAGCTTTCGGTCTAAGGCTCGCTATTATAAACCAGTTTATGTCTTGCTAAGTAACGCAGAGACCTTGAAACACCTTCTCTATAAAGGCACTTTGTGGCTTCCAGGAATTTTGCCTTGTGGAACTCCCACACACTAAAATGTATAATCACATTGCAAGGGCAATTGCTCTGGGCACATGCACCAAAAGATTGTCAAAATTGTCCAAGCAAAGTTTTTTTTATAATGCTATGACACACAGTTACTTGTGTTGTGAGCTACATCTGTAATTTCACATGAAACTCACGATAAAATGTTGCACTTTGTGTTAGCTGGAATTTCATTATTGTCTTTCCCACTTTATACTGTGATTATTTCTTCGCAAATGGATCTTTTATGTGTTTAACTAATTCAAGCAAAACGCTTGCATTTTACCAGATGATTAAGTGACAACGCTAACCCAACATAAACAAGAGCCACAATCATGGGAGTGTAACGGAAACAACTTTCCCTAATCTAATAAAAAGAAAATTGATTGTTGCTTAAATGCTAAATGGGTGAAATTAAATTGCATTAGATGTGATTAGGCAATGGTCATAAATAGTACGTTTGGAGTTTTCGTGTGGGTGATGGATATTGTCCTGGTAGTTGGGTAGTGGATGGATATTTGACTGGATTTACTTCATGTGTGAAAGAGCCATAACTTCAGAGTGCCACAGGCATAGTGCCATAGGTAAACAATGGAATCTTCCTTCTTTGCCAATAAAATAAATATAGCAATATAGCAACAATCCACAAGACCTGGGGAGGCAGATCATTTTCTGGTATCTCAGCCTCTTCTCGCTCCCTGTTCTCTCCCTGATTTTGACTCCCGCTCCAATAACAATCCCAACATACAGAATGCAAGCACTCTGATAAATAACATGCTTGCCTACAGAAACCCTTGAGTCACCTGCAACTGTCTCGAGTGTGCCAGGATAAGGAAGGGAAAAACAGTCAGGAAATCCCGCTCCCGATCTCCATCTAGCGAATACCACCACAGACCAACCTTCCCCACCCTTCCACCACCAGCAGCCGACTTCAAACACCTCTCAAACACTTCTGCTGGACAATGGTGCGCAGGAACTGGGCGAGAATCGGATTGGGCACGGCTAAATAGTCCACAACCAGAAGCTACATGAAAGTCCATGAGTAAGAGCAAGGCACCACAGGGTGTCCAGAAAAAGCTAAACACTTTTAGTCGAGGAGAATAGAAAATGAACAGAAACATTTTCAAGGGGATAAAAAAGCACCGAATAATGGAGCGACATCTGAAGCTACAAGATACTCTGTAAAATGTGACCGTGTATTTTGTAGGCAATAGTGGCAGCCAATTTGTGCACAGCAATGTTTAATAAATAGCCAAGAAGTAAATGGCCAATTTTATTATTCGGTAGATTGTTGGCCATGACGCTGGGAGGAACGCCTTTCTCTTTCGAATTGTGCCAGGCGATCTTTAATGTCCACCTGAACAGGCGGAATGGATTTCGTTTTAACTTCTCTTGCGAAGGTTGTCATCTCCATCAGTGCAGTGCAAGCATCGCATTGGGAGTGTCAGCCTAGACTACAAGAGTTCAAAGTCCTGATATGGGGCTCGAACCCACAATCTTGGACTCAAGAGTCGAGAATGCTGCCGACTGGGTCAGGAGAATGGCACATTTGCTCTTGTTGATCTTAGTGCTGGCTCAGCCTCTTAGGTGTTGGCACATTGTGTGGTGTTAAATACTGATGGATGTGGAAGATGACAGGTTTACACATTAGTTAAAAATGTCATTTTATGGTGTTAAGGAGACAAATCTGGCTGAAAGAAATCTTACCTCAGTCAATAATAGTAACCTATTAGGAACAAAATAAGGCCATTTGGTCTGTCAAGCCTACACCACCATTTAATTACTTCTCAAGGAAAGGAGCTTTTCATCCTTCTAATCCCATTTCACTGTCTTTCTCCATATCCCTTAAAACTCTTACTTCTCAAGTATCTATCTATCTTTTAAACATCTCAATCGATTCACTATAAGTGGCCTATGGGGCAATGTGTCCTACATTCTCACATCTGTCTCTAACTCGTCAGTACCTTTTCGAGGAAGGAATATTTATCAGTACTCACACCCCCTTTACGCTAACCTATTTGCACTACAGATATTTGATTGTGCCCAGCACTAGAGACTTCATTATATCCCATGCAGCTGGTTCCACCTGACCACCCCAATCAATCGCTGCATCCTCAGACAACAGCCGGTCAAACGATGGCAATAAAACACTCTGTGAGATGCTTCCCTAGCTGGTGTTGGTTAAAGCATGTAAGGGCAGGATGCATGGAAAAGGAAACGAGAGTCAACACAACCCATAAAAGCCGAAATATAATAAAAACCAACAGCTTTTTAAGCTATTTCCAACTGCATATTCGAGTGAGAAATCACGTCAGTGGCTAAATTAGGAATGGACAACAATTTATGATGCATTGGGCAATGAACACATTTCCATTCCTAGCTGTATCACATACCTCCCGCTCCACCTCTATTCCCAATGCTCTCTGCACTGAGGCAGCGTGGAGAGAGAAAGAAGGGCCTGTATTCTAATTAGTTGGACCCATGGCAACGCCATTAATTCACATATCAATCTTTTACATCCAAAGCATCATTCGGCATCTATGCCACGGTAATACATGCCAGGTAATTGGCTCAAATAAAACAGTTAGAGCTCTGGTGGATACACTTTTCTGTGCAGGATATATTATACATACTTCAGCAGTAGCAGCCTCTCTAAAGATGGGCATCGCATTCGCGCCAGTTTGGCTCAGGTGGGTAACCCTCTTGTCTCCTGAGGTACCAGGCTGTGGGTTCAAGCCCCTCACCAGGTTTGAACCCACAGCCTGATACCTCAAGATTAGAGAACTTACAGTTGAGGCTAACACTGGTGTTGGGGAGTGCTGCATTGTCATCCTTTAGATGACAAACACTATTTATTGCATAAACGTTTTTTAAAAAAAGCTTGCCTCTGGTTATTTGCATTTGAAAGTGCAGTGACAATACCAGACGGATGTTTTTACTTGGGCAGAGCCAATTAACGGAATACTTCACAGTGAGAAAGGCCATTTCAGACCACTAATTTCTAAATCCATCTGCCCATAATCCAGCTATCCCGACAAATCTACCACAGGCTGAAATAAAGTAGCGGAAACATTTTCTATATCCATTAAGGCAACCCTGTTCACAACGGTTTGTTAACAGACACAATATATACGGGGCTTCAAATCCCTTCTGCTTCTGCTTTAGAACAACACATTACACCTTCAGAGTAAATGGAGCAGTAAGTATCACTTCCCAGTAATTCTTAGCAGATTGAATCTGGAGCAGTCACCACTGGGAATGTTAGGAATGAGAATTTTAATGAAGAGCATTATTGAGTCACCTCTGCGCCCACAAGCAATATATACCATTCATTCACATGTATATTTGATATATGAAAATAATACAAATTTATATATGATTTATATCCACACACACACATAAATATGCATAAATACATGCTCATTTGGACACACATACATATACACACGCATTCAAATAAACTGACTTTTTGCTGATCATTTTAAAATAACATTGTAAATTTTGTATTGAAATATAAAGTGTCCATGGATGAATGGAAATGGTTGAACAACCAGCTGACCACCAACATATTTGGACTCTTTACTTCTTAATGGAATATTCCATCATTGCGAGGTGGTGAAAAGATGGCTATATAGCGATCAGTTAAAGTACTCCTCCGCTGCCCTTTGTGACTCGGGACAAATAGTTACTTAAGTAAGGTACTGCTGTGGAACTTTATAACTTTACAGGACATTCAAATGGCAAGCAGGGGGCCCCAGCACATTTTGTGAGGCTGTACCGGTGTGCCAATGTAATTTTATTGATGATAAATAATCATTGCATTTATATTGCTTACATTTGACTTCAGCCTCTCTAAAGTCTTATCACATTGTCGCATTTTTGGGGATTTACTTTTTGACTGCAAGCAGCGATGGCTTACAAACAGCCGAGAAGTAAATGAAAGATTTTATCTATGGGATTGTCAGCCAGAATACCAGCAGAAACCCACTTCTCTTTTCAAATAGCGCCATGGGATCTTTAATGTTCACCTTGCAGGCAGAGTCAGGACCTCAGTTTAACTGAAGGATGAGGATAAAAGCAGCAGTGATGTAAGTCTCAACTATTTTCAATTAATCCATGCTTTGGAAAGCATGAACACAGAGGCATTCTCCTTTCCTGTGGATTCTTCACAATACAACTAATAGGACTATGGGTTCCCTGCACCATTCTCACAAAGAAGCTTTGGTTCAACTAGCAGGAAGCAATTATATCCTTCTGCTATTACAGGCTCTAACCTTGGGGGACGAGAGCCACCAGCAGCAGCTCGTCTTCCCTCACCCCTCTCAATTAATAGGGAGAGATGTAATTACTGTTCTTTGATCAATGGGAAATGTCAGTCATTTCATGTCTTAGAAACACCACACTGTGAATTCCGTTTGCAAACCTGTGATATTCACAGAGACTGCTCTGAGAGAGAGCAGATGCATTGGCTCACACGTCGGGGACACGATATACTACGGAGGGTCATGAAATGCAAAGCTAAAGATCTACTGAGACATTCCGGATCAGGATTGATTTACTGTTTCTTCATCCAGTATTCTCCTGTTGGCCTCTCCTTGGAACCACAAGCGGGATTCAGCTGTATGATCTGAGATAGTCTGTGCGTGGTTTGATGGTTGACAAGAGATCCATTATCAGGGTTAGTGTTCAGTATTCAGAGTGGGCAAATGTGGAGATTGAACGCAGTGACTGACTCAACAGTGGCATCTCACCCAAGTCAATATATGACATGTGTAAAGCTGGATGGCAAACATAAGAGTGTTATTCAACTGTGAGGGAAGATGCCGGGGGAGAAAGAGAAGGTGTATCATAAATGTGGCCAATTCTATATTCACTTAACTCCCACACATGCACATGGAAAGATTTCCTCTCCTCCTATGAATTGCTTCTCTTCCCAACTGAAATCAGCCAACTCAACTCAGATCAGCAATCAGAATGACCTGGTTCAGCCACCCTGCTCTGTGTACCTCATCCCCAACAACAATAACAACTTGTATTTATATTGTGCCCTTCACGAGGGGCAGTCTCTTGGAGCGCTTACCCAACCTCAATAACCCCGGGACACAGTTTACCAAGGGAATCTATTAAAACCATCAAAAACTTGGGCAGGTCTTTGAATTCAGTTCTTTCAGGGTTTCAACCCCACTGTATCCCCTGAGCCAATGTTATCTCTTGGCAACTAGTAACTAGTTTGTGTTCAAAATGCTTCACAAAGACAGTGGGGAACACCAAGCAGGAAGGAAGGAGGAGTATTTGAGGATCTTGACAAAGTGCATGGATGAGGAGGGAGGATGCCAAACAAAGGGATATGGGAAGAGTTTCAGACAGTAGAGGGTGTGACAGAGGGATCTCTGCCACTGATGATGGGAAGGAAAAATGAAGCAACAAGCTGGAGATCAGATTCAGAGGGCATGAATGGAGGACTAGGGCAGCACATGTACCCAAACTACTTACTTCAGTCCCCTCATGTCCTTCAGCAGATAGGAGTATGATTTTGCGTCTGTGATTGAGACTGGTAGGACCCATTGTATCTCCTCAGATGGGTGAAAACTGATGTGTATTAGTATCATAGATGAAGAGTGGCCATTTTTAGAGCACCTTGCATCGAAACTGTATAGTGACTGGGTTTTTTTATTGCAGGGAGACACTATTCAATAATTATGGTGAACATTTTTTTGAGACTTCAGGAAATGAACAAGTGAAGATCACTTAAACAAATCAAGGCAAATCGGCAATTAAACTTCGATTATCCAGGAGTGGTAGGAGAGGAGGGCAAAGATTTTGATGGTAATAAACACCTGGTTGTGATAGTCCAAGAGGTGGGAGGGAAATATGTTGTTCAGTGCGAAGAAAAAAAATAACAGAGCAACAAAAAGGAACAAATAAAATAAGCGGAAGCTAAAAGCATAAACTCCTAAATGTTTACAGTAAGCAATATTTGATTTATTCCGTGCAACGAACAGATCTCAAAGCAGTTACAGCATTTTCTATAATGAAACAAGATGATTCCATCGTAGTATTTTATGATAAACATGATCAAACCCAGAATTCGCTGGCGCCTGCTCTGATTTCCAATATTAGATAACTGGGTAGCTTTGCTGAGTCGAAGGAACTTTTGCGGCAAAGATATTATGCATATAATCAGATATGGAGCTGAGCTGTTGGTCCAATACATAAATAAACAATTTGAATGCAATTCAATCAGATTTGGTCAGGAGTTTTACATGATACCATTTAGGGATCAGGAAAGCATTTATTCAGGATTTTATTTCAGAAGACAAAATAATAACAATAATCCTTGCATTTGAAATATTGCCTTATCATATAGTCGAGACATCTCAAAGTGATCCACAGAATGTATTATAAAGTTGATAGTTTTATTTTGTGGTCAAAACGCGGCAGACAATTGCAAAAAGCAATGTCCCACAAACAGGTGGGGATTGAGAGATTATTTTCCCTTGCAAAGTGACCCACCAATGGAACTAACATCCACGTTTCTACGTCCTGCTGGGTAAACAACAACAACAATAAGCAACAAAATTACATTTGTAAAGCCCTTTTCATATCAGGAGAACATCCCAACAGAGGAATGTGGAATAAGGAAATTTGCCAAAGGTTTTGTCCAGTCTGGGAATTGAACTCAGATCCTCTCGCTTGCGAGGCAAGCATGCTAACCACTACACTACGGGACTCCTTGAATTCTGGGACTGAAACGGGTTTCATTTGGTTAGATTGGCGACGGCTTGTGGGAATAGCAGAGCTGATTTGCACGATATGATACTAAGTGGGGGTTGTGGGTGGGTTTAGCCAAATCAGTAAAACAAGCTCAAGGAATTGCTACATTGGTGAGAGTGGATGGAACATCAAAAGGTCCCAGGCAGAATCAACATAATAATAATGATTCTTGTATTTGACATAGTGCATTTTAACATCTTCTAGACGACTCAAAGCACATCACAGAATACACTGCAAAGTGAATTAACTGTATATTTACACAGAATATTTTGTGGGCGCTACATTTTCAGACCAGATATGTCTGGAAACTAGTTATCAATAACAATCCTTGCATTTGATACACAGCCTTTCATGTCAGGATATCTCAAACTACTTCAACAACAACAACTTGCACTTATAACGCAGATTTGAGTCTCAGAGCGCCTGACTCCTTGGTCCTGGAGAGGGGTGGAGGGTGGGGGTGGGGTGGGGGCACACATCTTAAAGCATGAAGAGGAAGGCAATTAATCTGATGATCTGAAGAAGGGTTGTAGACCCGAAACGTTGACTCTTTTTTCTTTTTCCTTTCACCATCAATGCTGCCTGACCTGCTGAGTTTCCCTAGCAACTTCTGTTTTTGTTTGAAGTGAATGGGGATTGTTAACAAGGACACCGGGAGAATTTAATCCCAATTTCCTTCTTTTGTACTGTTTTACATTTTTTCCCTTTAATATTTATCCAATTTCCTTTCGACTGATATGGTCTCACTTTATCTATTCTAATGGCAGACCATTCCATGTTCCAATGAACCACAGACAGATTTATTATGATTAACACCAAAGGTGAGGAATGCTTGGTGCATTTAAACTCATTTAAACACAAGGCGTTTCCTTTCCCTGTTTTAAAGAGAAGAAATCAGTGATTTGTGTAGTGCTTCTGCTTAAGCTGTGGAACCGGAAGTGGCAGAGGAGGAGGTGGCAATGTTGGCAGCTCAAATCACCCACTCTGAGTTGGCAGGTATCCAACACACATCATTCCTCACACAGCAGAGGACACCTCGCTGTGCTGCTGGAAACCAGAGACCACCATGTGGCCAGGATCAGATAAGATTGGAAAGGTCATACATGAGAGGACCCGAGTTCGATTCCTGGGCAGGGAGAAATCTTACGCAGGTTTCTTTATTTTGCACGTCTCGCTTTACTTAGTAGCAAGTAGGAACCCAGTTGTTAGTCGATTTGCAGGTTAATTTCCTCCAAATAATAATCCCTCCAAATAAGTAAATTTGTTCACTCAATGTTTGTAGAACATTGCTGTGCACAATAACAACAACAAAATTACACTTGAATGGCGTCTTTTACGTCAGAAGGACATCCGAAGGTGCTGGGAAGGACGTCCTCTTGCACAATTTGTTGTTGCATTTCACCTACAAAATGGATAGTTGATCCACTTTATAATATATTCTGTCAAGCGCTTTGAGATGTCTCAATGACATGATGAAATGCTGTATCAAGTGTAAGGTTTCTTATTATTCAATCTATTATTCGATAATTATTGATATAGACTCAATAATTGTTTAATCTATCCCAATGGCCTAGTGGGTAAGACTCTGCCTTTAGTAAAATCTAATCTAGGACTTTAAGATGGAGAAATGATGGGAAGAAAGGAATGAGTATGGGTGGGAGGGTGGGAGGGAGGAAGGGACTTAGAAGAAGCGAGAGACAACGTATCAAGTATCTCCCTAACTGGACCAGTGGAATTAGTTCACTTCACATCAGCCGATCGTCCATTTGCATTGTGATCATTTGGAGTATGGGTAAGATCCACATGGGACAGTAGTGACAATAATTTTTCTAAAATAATCTGGATGAATGTCTTTGAACCTACACATTGTACTTTTTCTCCTACTTGCTGTCAGTGCCTTGTCAGTGCCATGTATAGCACGTGAAAGGTGCTGTACAAATGTAATTTTGTTTTTGTTGTTGTTTTGTTCCTCCCCAGAAAATATTAATTGGCCTCTCTCTAGTGAATGTAATTGATCTTAGTTGGAGTGCTTTCTAATAAATAAAGGATAGTAACTGTGTATGTAATAAATCAGCGTAATCTCAAAAGCTAGGGAAATTGATTTACAGAAGAGAAAAGCTGTAATGCAGAGCATAGAATGCAATCCCTCCCTTGGGTGCTGTGGTGATATTACTCACAAGTAGGTCTAATGGCAAAGCACAGATATGACAGCTAACGGCATTTCAAAGAGGACTGAAATTATGATTAATTTTAGCTATTCAAAGACAAAAACACTTAAAACACTTGCGTTTACTAATCCCTGTAAACATTGACAGGTTTGTTTGTATCTGAGTCCCACAGATTCTCTCTGGAAGCAAATGTTCTAGAAACTAAATGTACAATAAGGGGTAAGTAAGGAGGATCAGATATCCTGAGATCAGGCAATAACAGAGACCAAGTAAAGCATTCTACAACTTACAGTAAACAAGTGCTGTGTGATTATATTACATATATATACACACACACATACACGCACACAGAACCATAGAAATCTACTGTACAGAAGGTTGTCATTCAGTCCATTGTGTCTGCACACAGTGATGTAAGCTCTTTGAGATATCCTGCCATCGTGAATGGCAGCAAATCAAATGCAAGGATCCTCCCCTTGAACATTTGGAAGCAAGACCAAACCATGCATGTTCCTTCCTGACTGCAGCCTGTGGATCATAGCCCTGCACACAACAGTCTTAAGTCAGTCCTACTGGTTCAGTATCAGGGTGAACCGATCGGACTGGCCTATGTACAACTGTTAAGACAGTTAATGTGCCGTGCACTGTGTCCTTGAAACTGCTTCTGAAAGGGAAACGAGGCTACAGTCCACCAACAAGAAGCTAACGTGAGCTAGATTTGTCATCTGTCCTCCATCAAACAGTGATTGATGAATATGCAATTGAATACACTGATGGTTGCTGGCTTTGGGGCCTTTGCTCCCACATCATCTCTGCCAGCAAGATTGCCCTGGGATGGGGACTATTACTACTGGCATGTAAAATGCGGAATCTAAATTCAGTCCCTGCCTCCGTGAACAATAAGGAATTTCAGGCAGCTGTGTCTGACACAAAACACATTGCAGGTCAACTCAAGAGACTAGACATAAAGGTCTTATAAATTTTAGATGACATATAAGTAGGAGTTGCAAATCTGTCATTCCTCCTCAATGCGACAATTGGGCCTCTTGGTATTCGCAAGTTTGACTGAAAATATTTTTGAGATTCTAACAAGGGGAGATTTGTTCTTACAAGTCTACATGACGTCTGACAATGCAGTGTTTCTGTCAGGCGTATAACTACCGTGAGGGGAGTATAACAAGATCATCCATGGCCTAGAGGTAGTTTGCAGTGTGATGGCCAATTTTATCTGGGGGGATTGTTGGCCAAGACCCCGGGAGAGATTGTTCAAATACTGCCACGCGATCTTTAACATCCACCTGAACAGCCTTCTTCCATGCTGCAAATTGCTGTGGTTCGAAATTAATAGTGCAAATATCAACATTACAGGGCTCAGCTCAGATCAGATATTCTGATGCAATGAAAATGAAAATAATCTGATTATATAAGCACTTAATTACCAGTCAATGGCATTCAAATTTCTCAAACTTTATCAGATGCCTACAAACAGCTGAGGTTGAACAATGATCAGCATTAGCATTCCAAAGTCAAAGTCTCTGACAGTGGAAACAAAGAGTTGCCTGTGTTTTACAGTAATATTCAACAGTACATTGAATAACTCCCCCTCTATCCTGGTGTATCCATCAGTACATTGAATAACAGGTTCAACACGCAGTTTCTCTCTATATTAGTTGTGAAGGTTCTCAAATACTGCATAGATGCCCAAAAAGCAGATCTCATTCACTGCACTGCAGTGGAATTCTTTCAAACAATAGTTTTGAGATCAGGCTATCTGCAAATATAAAAGACAAGGTATAGCATGCAGGAAGTAAAAATAGGAGTGATATGCACTCCATGTATAAGATGGGGTGAAATATAGCAAGACAAGACAAAGTAGAAAGAGATCCTACGGATGTGAATTGACTCATCACACACCATATCCAAAGTGTGAGGCAGCAAGATCCTAGGCTAACAAGATGTTGGTGCAGATCATCAAACCAACCGAACTCCAAATTCCAAGTATAGCTCAAACTGAACAGTTCTCTACACATATTTTCAAAAGATTCGATATAATGGGCAATAATAATTTTTGCATTTGATAGAGTGCCGTATTTAGTGAAGTGCTTCACAGGATTTAAACTGTTGTGACTATTTCAGGCCAATTTGGGAGGCAATTTGAAACCAGGGAAAAGTTCCTTTTCTTTTGAATAGCACCACGGAATCTTTCAAATCCATTGAAACAGTTAGACGGGAGCTCTGTATATTGTCGCTTCCAAACAACAGCACATCCAAGAACACAGTGTCTGTCCAGCATTGAACTGGAGTCGGTCGATGCTGTGAGCCATGTTATGGATCTTCAATCCACAATCTTCTGATGCAGTTGGAGTGCGACCAAGTGAGCCAGGCTGACACATAGAGAAGAATACTCGAGATGCTTTGTCAATTAGACAATACAATTTATATTCCTTTAGTGTCGTTCACACATGGCAAAGTAATTTACACTGCTGACTGGGTGGTGAGAGGTGGAGAGGGTGGGGGTGAGAAAGATGACTGAAATTGCAGTCAATGAAGCAAGTGCTGTATTAAGGCGGACTTTGAAAGCAGGGAGAGAGAGAGGAGGTAAGTCTGGAAATAAATTGGAAAATAACCATGGTGGAATTTGTCGCAATACCAATTATTATAATAATCCTTGCAATTGACATAGCACTTTTCATATCTTCTTGGCATTGGGCATACATTGAATGCCATTAAGTTCAATATAAACTGCTGAATGCAAGGTCCCTGACCTCTGCACATTGTTGGAGCCTGTGTTCGGGGTGAGCAGAGATATTGCTTCAGTATTTGCATGCATATGCTCTGTATCTGAAAGCAGGTGGAATTACAAGATCGCATGATTGGCTCGGATGAAGAAGGAAAGCCCTTTGGCCAATTTGATCTTGTTCCTCCTGAATACACAACCAACTATCTTCCCAACACAGCTTTGACCTGAGTTTTAATTAGTGACAGGAGTAAAGAATGGCCGTTTGGTCAGCTATTCAGTGACGTTGATTCCAGTGTACCATCGGCAAAACTATCCCCAAAATACTGCTGTCATAATGGAAGGTGAAGGGATATGAGCCCACCACCTGCAGGAGATATCATGACTGAGCAACTGTCCCACAAATATCATTATGCTTTTTCCACCTCCCATAAAAGATACACATCAATGTGTGTGGGTGGCCAAATAATTCCTCCAAAACTAGCTCACATCACTGAGGCTTATTAGTGTTGAACCTGCTGTCTCTAAACCTGCTCATAGTCCCGGATAAATGAGGTTTTAATGAAAGCATCTCTCTGCCTCTTAAAGGGTTATTATGAAATAAGAACTTGTCGCTCATTGCAAGTAATAATCACATAATAAGCACATAAATGTAATTTAAATTGAATGATTAAGTTTCTATCTGAGCTCTCCTATTTCCTTGTATTGTTCCCCCAAAGGAGGATCTTCTAACTTACTGTGCATCTAACGCACGCTTCTGCCCTTCACAAACTCACAGTCTGTTTCTCCCCCACCATCTGCGAGAGTCTTATGACATGGATTCAAACCAAAGAGCATTTAATCAAATCTTTGCTTTTATGGATAATGGATTATTTTACACCCATGGAAAAGGTGGAGCACGGCTTCATAAGGATGATGGATTAGATTAATCAGGACAGGCTCCGAAAGTTAGGGCTATTTTTAGTGAAACAGATTTATTTTGGTCAATCAGGTGTGTGACAGCTGCAGAAACCCATCACCATTCTTAACAGTTCCAAACCTAACAAAGCACCACACCACATCTGCAGATGGAAATTCAGAAGTATTTATTGGACAGCAATGCACACCCTCTCCCTGGGGAGACACAACCTGCTTCCTTAATTCCAGAGGGCCTTGCGAAGGTTGGCAAGAGACAAGGACCGCAAACTAAAATTGGAGAGGTCTATGAAAAGTCTTAAAATACTCCACATTAGCCTGGTTAGTAAAATCGAGAACCAGTGAAGGTCATTATCAGGTCCTGAAGACATAGGGTGGGAAAGTAGAAGGACCTTTTTCACCCAAAGGGTTGTTGGAACATGGTGCACTTTGCCATACGTGGTAAATTGAATAGTATGCCTGAGCCCCAGCTACTGAAAACACTCAGGTGTGAAGTGTAATTTTAGGACAGACATCAGAAAATATTTATTTACATGGAGAGAGTAAAGACTAGAATAGGTTACTAGCCAGAACTGTCAAGGCAAATGACAGTGGATTCATTTAACAAACGGCTTCAAGCTGTAATGGGAGGATGGCCACAATGGTACCTGGAAGGGTGAGATCAAATCCACTGGAAGGGTTCTCTTCATCCCAACTTAATGACAATCATCTTTACATTTTGTGAAGTAGCAAAGGGTTAATGGGGTGAATATTTGGGTTTATGGAGAGACGTCACAAGCGTTTGGAGCTAGATAGTCTGTTGAATTTGTTAGATTAAGATATTAATCTGTTTATCTCTCTTAAGGTGTAAAAATGCTGGATAAGTATGTTTGGTTTATGGCTTTTTTGTTCAATTTTGTGAGTTAATGGATTTTATGGTCCTGCCGGAGTCTTTCAGTCTGAACAATAATAGAGTTAACAGTTGAGTTAACTAGATTTATGCATTTGAACAGTCAAATGCATAAATTGGATTGATTGAAGGAGGTCATTCTTCGTCAATTAAGAGTTTTGTTGGTGAACGTATGGAGAACTAATTGGGTAAAAATGTCACATGGGATATTTGAGATTTGAAACAGCGGGAATGGAGTTATATAACAGTTTTTGTTTTGCAGTTTTTAACTAACATTTGTCTTTAATATCACTAATTATAAAAATTCTGAATCTCAGGAACCTGGAACAGAACAGATGTGAATTTGGGGTAAGTTACTCCTATTGTTTACCCCTGGCCATCCAAGTTTTGAGACTTAGTGGTTAGATATCTTATAAAGTATGGGATATTGGGCCTTGTTAAGGTTACATTAATTTAGTACTGTATTGTCACAGTATTATGTAAGAATTGTTTGTTATTTTTGCATTGAATACTCTGAATATGTATATTGAAGACAGTATATGGGTTTGAATAAATAAAGAATATTTTATATAAAAGCCACCAAATATTTGGTATATTTTGTGAGATGGCTCTGAGTGGCTATGGTTCCTAAAAGTAATTTGAGAAGAGAAGGATCGCTCCTTTCAGAGTGCACCAAGAAGCAACTTGTAGTTATCACCCAGAGGTAAGATACCGTGACATTTTCATATAGTGCTTTGGATGTCGGGAAGAAATTTCACCTGATTCACTGTAAACTGTAGTGACTGAGCATATTATAGACAGCATCAACCTGCATTTAAGATGTGTAAAATTGGTTCACCTGCAAAACACTCACAGCCCCTCCACTTTACAGTAAAATACTGTAACTGGCTTTTAGACGTGTTCCTGATGTAAAAGGCTCTAAAACAAATGCATTATTACGCAGTTTTATTCTTTGCACAGGGTCGCATCTCAGATAGAGAACAGAAAGAATATCGTTGCATAAAATTAGGTTGAATAACAACATTTTGAGACTCAGGTGAAAAATAATTCTAAAAGGCCACTTCTTTGCTGTAGCTGGGGGGTGTTCTTTGAACAAAAAGCTCTGTATTGACTTTTCTGCCTTTTCTATTCCACTCCTCTTGTGCTGCCAGGCTCAATAAGTCTTGTACTGTAAATAAAGTCAGAACAAGGCTACATCTCATCAACAAAAACAGGTTAGCATCGATTCCCATGATAGGAGGAAAACTGAGGAAAACTAATCAAATAATCTGACAAAATTTAGCCGTGACCCACTAGGTTGTTTTCTCTGCCGTTTATAGATGCTCCATATCCCTTTCACTTCATTGTGTCAAATTTTCAACAACTGGCAGCTGGGAACTGATTCAACCTCCACTCAAGCTATATTTGAAAATAAAATAAGGTAATTTAAAAGAAGGTTACACAGATGCTTCAGAATCGGGCTATTGTGAATTATTCCTTTAATAGACTCAGCTGTCAGTGGATGTGGCTCACAGAAGAAACCTACATAACAACAATCCTTTAGCGCCTTTCACAGCAGGAAGACATCACAAAGTGTAGTGACTATTTGGAGGCAAAGAAGGCAGCCAAATTTGCACACAGCATTTTCGCAAAACCAATTTTATGTGGGGATTGTTGGCCAGGACACTGGGTGAAATACCCCTGGTTCTTGAAAAATGCAATGGGATGTTTGACGTCCACTTGAATTGGCAGATGGGACCTCGGTTTAACATCTCATCGAAAGATAGCACCTCTGACAATGCAGCACTCCCCCAGCACAGCACTGTGGAAGTCAGCCTAGGCTATAAGTCAGTGGTTCCCAATCTTTTTTGCTGCGACCCTAAATTGGCTACCAATAGAACCTCCCGACCTCTAGGGGGCAACTGCATGACTGAAGCAAAGCTCAGCCAAGACGATACCTCCGTCTCTTTTGGGGACTCAGCGCATCTCGCTAGCACGGTCTATATACAGATTGATTGGTGTTGTCGTCTCAGACACCTTTCAGCATTTAAAAAGCATTTTCAACATTTAAAAAGAAAAAACATTTTTTTCTGATGACCTTTCGCGACGCTACTGAGGACCCCTGCGACCCTGATTTGGGTCAGGACCCAAGGTTGGGAACCACTGTTATAAGTGAACCCGAAACCAGTCCAACTCAAGAGGTGAGAAAGTCATCAAATAGACTTAGAGGGGAGTTTCTCTTAGTGTCCTGGCTAATAATTCCCCAAATAAAATTGGTCACTCAATTCATGGCTGTTCGTGGGACATTGCTGTGAACAAATTGGTTGCCTTGTATGACTACAAAATACAGTTACTACACTTTTCAGTATCTGACATGAAGCGCTTTGAGTTGTTCGCCCATCAAATGAAAGGATTATTATATTGTATTACTGAAATTGTTGATAGAGCATTTTTCTATTGCCAGTAGACCGTGCTGGCAGTACTTAGCAATTCATACCAATTACATGAAATGAAAGATGAACTAATGTGATCAAATTACCACAGAAATGTCTACCTCCTTTCATATGCAATGCTACTTTGGAAAGGGAAATATTCAGGGAAAAAAATATTTGCCTTCTCTGAAAATGCGTAATAAACGGTAACAAATGTTATGGAGGACATCAAGATGAACGATTAACATAGATTATTTTTCCTGGTTAGTGAATCAGTATCGAGCTGGTGTTTAAGGTAATAAGCAAAGTAATCAGGGGTGATTAAAAGAAGCCTATATACAGAGTGGAAACAAGGAACTTTTGACCACAAACCATAGTTGAAGCAGAATCTATTTTCAAAACAATAATGGAATTGGATACATGCTTGAAAAAAATAGTAAAGTTTGTGGAAAATGAGCAGCACAATTATACCAGATTATAAAAATAATAATAATAATCCTTGCATTTGATATAGTGCTTTTCACTTTGTCTAGACATTTCAAAGCGCATCACAGAATATACTATAAAGTGAATTGACTGTATATTTGTGGGCGAAACGCAGCAGCCAATTGTGCACAACAGTGTCCCATAAATAATGTGGATTGAAGTGACCAATTTTTGCTTTCTTTTTCTTCTTGAGGGATTATTATCAGGCATGTGGAGTAGGAAACTTGCTCAATGTTTTTGCCTGCTGGGAAATTGAGGTGAGGGCTCTAACCGCTGAGCTACAGGACTCCACAAAATATACAGTGAATGTGTATGCATGCTTGCACTCAAGCACATGTACTCTTCGGTCAGTACAGTGACTCGATCAGAAAATTGACTCAATTTTCCCCTCACTGCTCTGGATTGGCTGCACACTTGCATGAAGAGGGGAGAGAGGGTACCTGTGAGGGTATGTGACACTTAAGTGACAAGCTGTTCTGTTCTAAATAATAGAACAATCCTTGCATTTGGTACAGCATCTTATCAAGTCATCGAGATATCTCAAAGCACTTAACAGCAATGACGATAAAGTGTACTGACTATTTGTAGGTAAATGCGTCAGCCAATTGGCACACTGCAATATTCCACAAACAGCCACAAAGTGAATGGGCACTTGTACACATCTGAGGGATTTGTTGGCCAGGACACCGGGTTAGAGAAACTTCTTTCTCCTTTTGAATAGTGCCATGGGGTCTTTAACATCCACCTGAACAGGCAGTAGGGACTTTAGTTTAACATCTCACCTGAAGAATAATACCTCTAACAATGCAGGCTACTCCCAATTCTGCACTAAAGACCTCAAAGTCCCAACATGGGGGCTTGAATCCACAAACCTTCTACCACAGAGGCAAAGGTGCTACCAACTGAGCAAGGCTATTCTAGCCTCAACCTGGGAACCTGTTCCCTGAAATGATGAAGTGAGTTGAGGGCTGCGGCATTACTGGCAAACACCCATTTACGATATGAAACAATATCAAAAATTGGAGCAATGTACTCTCGTCATGTTTTCATAGCCAAACTTTGATATGAAACAATATCAAAGTTTGGCTATGAAAACATGACGAGAGTACATTGCTCCAATTTTTCGGGACCCATACCACCTTTCTGTGGCTAAAAATGAAACCTGGTGCAGCTGATGTATCCTCCTGAGATGTTCTAGCAATATGTGCCATCGACAGCAGGCAGGATTGAGGTGAAATAGTAAACCAGGGATTTGCAGGCTGGGCCAATCGACTTACCAATCTTCCAGTTCCCACTTTAATACAGGCATTTTCATTTTAGCCCCAGGAAAAACTATCTGTTATCACAGCACATTTATCTTCCTGGATGTTTCAAGGAAGATCACACCTTGAAGCTCTCTGAAGCTGGGTTGACACTCCAGTGCAGTGCTGTTGGGGTGGGTGGGGGGGGGCTTTTTTGGAAGTCCTGTCCTTCAGATGAGATGTTAAACTGACATCCGTGACTGTTCAGTCGGATGTTAAAGATTTCTCCCGATGATGTGGCTAACAAACCACCAAATAAAATTGATCATTCACTCCATGGCTTTTTGTGGGACATCACTGTGTGAAAATCAACTTCTGTGTTTGCCTGCAAGGTACCCTCAATCTGTTTTGCAGGACATCCTGTGAAGCACTTTGAGATAGCTTGTCGACATGAACAGGTGCAATATCAAATGCAAGGATAATTTATTCTTATAAGTACTTGATGTGGATACTTAACTCACAACTCTCTGATATATAATATATATGTTACCAATAATTACAGCTGTTACCCCAGACCTCTAACAAAAAGAATCAATTCAAGAGCTAAGGTTCATCTTGCTAAAAACAAAATCAGTCCTTTTTGCTCTCTTCCAGATTATTGAAAACCGATGCAGGAGGATGTCTGCCTGTCATATCGAATGTCTCAAGGGCCATTCTACCTCTTCAATGACGCACTGAGATGTCACTTGAATCTTCTCAAATAAACTTTGAATTTTTGTTTTGATAAGGACCAGAATCAGGCGAGCCACTCAAACCGAAGCCTTCAGCATTGGTTCAAGTGTGTAGTGAATGGTACAACTTTTTACTGAGCTGAAGATGACAGATGAGGTTTGTAAGCTAACTCTCAGCACTTCTTCCCCAACTTGCTACCAGTTGCTCGATATTGATTCAGTCTGACCACTCTGTTGCTGCTGCTCAAGCTTGGCCATGAGGACCTGGTGATTGTACATCCCGCTCACCCTCAGAATTAGCAGAATTACTGCAATGTTCCGGGGATCTGTGAAGGGAGGGTTGGAGGACTAGTTTGCATTTTGTCAACTCCCGTGTTTCTCTGTGTGTCACAACTGGCTGTTCGAATGCTTCGACAATCGAACCTTGTGACAGCCACAAACTAGACAGGGGTCCCGAGCAGGTTAAGCCAACAGCTCACGTTGCTGAATATGGCAAACAGGATTCGGTGATTAGAGTTTGGCAGAGGAAAAGGTGGCACTTTAGAGGGATTTTATTGACTAATTAGATAGTTTCAGGCAGGTGAGTTCCTGAAATGCACAGGATCAGTCCACGAAAAGCACTACCTGATTGGCTCCCTGGAGATCTTTGCATACAACATCCTGAAAATAACGCCACTGATTCAATGAGTCTCTCTCTCGCACTCTGCATTCTCGTCTCCAATTTTTATTTATAGACTCATGTAAAATGAATGATACCTGGCGAGAGATGTGAACTATACTCCATCATCAATGGCATCAGTGCATTGCCATAGGTGTGCAGTGTCTAGCAATGGAATTGTAAAGATGCTTTATAACGGTGAAAGCCGCTTTGATTCAAGTGCTGTATTGTGACACCTTTGAAGAAACAATGGCTCTCATGAGGTAAGATGTTTAAAATATACCGATATGAAAATCCCCCTTGGAAAGTGGAGGGAAATGGACAGATAGGTCCAGGGGAAAGGTGACAATGCACAAGCAGGAGGTGCTGAATATATTTCTTTCCTGAAAGATTCTGAGGGGCACTGCATTGCAAGAGAGTTAAAGTAGATTCTGTCTCATTCTTAATGTAGCCAGTAGTACACAGAGACCAAAATACACCATGCAACATGCATCTATTTCAGGCAGGAACCCTCTTAATGGGCTCAAACCCAAGTTGGGAGCAATGGCGGGACATAGGGTTCAAAACCACTTCCCCAACCAGAAAGCAACAATAGACACACCAACAATCATCATATACACTTAACCATTCAGCCATTCAGCCATATCATATACAGTCAATTCACGATACACTATATTCTGTGAAGCATTTTGAGACATCTCGAAGACATGATGAGACGGTTTATGAAATGCAAGGATAATTATTATTCATTGCCATGCTCCCAGCAGTTACAAGGTCCTAGATTTCACAAAACTGATGAACACAGTTGTGCTCAGCTCTTGAAGTTTGTTGGGCCATTTGTGTGTGTAATTTGGTTAATGTTCACCAGACACATTAATCATTGTTTTAAATGCGTTCCGACACAGAATAGCACACCTGTACACTCCCAGTCAGATCTTGTTTTCTGCGAGCCCATCAAACATATTTTATTCAGCCATTTAGATAGCATCAGCCAAGTGCCATTGTGCCTGTTGAAAGTTGCTGCAAATTTATTTTCCTGGGAGAGTGTTCAGCCAGGTTAGCAGCCTGGAAAGGAGTTGAAGAGTACATAATATGGATGACCTTTCTTTGGTTAGATATGTCTAATGGTACGAGGCAGTCGGTGGGTAAACCTTCAGACTGAGCATTCATTGAGGAGAATATGTCTGTTGACTGACACTATTTCACAGCATTCCTGCCTCCTAATCAGAAGGTTTGGGATTCAAGTCAGGATATTGAGCTCATGTTCTAGCCTGATACTCCAGCACAGTGCTGGAGGAGCTTTGGGATCATATATCAAAGCGAGGTCCTGTCTGCTTGTTCAAGTGAATGTTAAACAGACTGCAACACTACATGAAAAAAGAAGTTTCTCTTGTGACCTGGCTAACAATCTTCCAGGTAAGATTGGGCACTCAATTTATGGGTGCTTGTGGGACCTTTGTTTCCAACAAATTGGCTGCAGTGTTCACCTACAAATACTTCATACGTCCTTATGCTTCACAGAACCTCCAAGAAGTGCTTTGAGAGGTTTCAACAATATAGGCGGTATATCAAGTGCAAAGATTGTAATTATTATTAGCGTCAAGTGAGCAACAACAACAGCAACTTGCATTTATATAGCGCCCCTACATGTGGGGTAGCGTCCCAGATCGCTTAAGCACACTGCATCCTCTTGTGAGAAAGTGCAGACTCCGTACTACACAAATGGAACTCTCAATAGTTTGGAAACTTTTAAGCATGTGCGTCAGACACTTGGCTGAACAAAAAACTGAATCATGCTCAGTTGGCACATCATGCCACACCACAGCATCAAGTTTGCAATTACAAAACACATCAATTCATTTAACGGGTAAAAAGTGTTTCCTCCTAATTTTCTGTCAGCACACAGGGTTTAGGCATAGTTAAAATCTTATTGGAACTGTGCACAGTGCAGAGAATGAGACAAGTCACTGCCCTCACTTGAGCTGCTTGTGCAACCATCAAGATCAGTACATTGAATTTCAAGCAATGATACAACCAGTAATCCATCGACTGCAATACCAATGTCTGGATTCCTCCACGTCAGGGCAGACAGCTGTCCGCTTGCATTGGTTCTAAGTACAGAACTTATGTAGATTGTTACCCACAGTGAAGTGTGGAATGGGGAAATGGAGACAAAACTTTTCACAATAGCAGAATTACTGGCTAAGTGACATTGTGCTCGCTGTACACCTACACATCATGTCATGTCAGGCCGACATTCAGAGCAGATATTAAAGTGAGGTCACATCTGCCTGTTCAGGTGAATCAGGTAAAACATATGACACAATTTGAAAAGGCAGAGAGTTTCCCACGGTGTCTTGACTAATAATCCTCCAGACACAAACATGGATGCTGCTAGACAATATGTACTACTTTGTGAATATTTGGAATAAAGCAAATAGTACATTGAATATAGTTAGCAAACGTAGAGCCTATTTTTCCAATTTTGAGGAGTAAAATGATATTTTTCTGCAAAATTAACAGACATTGACTGGGAAGAATCCCTGCCTCCCAACCTTGTAGTCAGCCCCTTCAATTTCGCAGGGCTGTCATCAGCAATGCCCTGGTGTACTGGAGTCTCATTTAGCCCAGAAACTGGACTCCAGGACTGCCACTATGAGTTGACATGATTTTTATATTCAAATGCCAGATATGTCACTTTGGAGCCAAGTCATCCACAAGGAGACCCGGTTTACCTTAATACCCAAAGAGGCTAATCCCAATTGGTCCTAATCCAAGTTCTCACTTGGTGGACAGCAGGTTCCATCAGCAAAGCTCAGCATGAAATAATGCAAGCACTGCCACCATAGTCGTGAGTATAGCTCAGACACACATACCTACCCTCTGAGTGATGAATCTCCTCAGGGTACAAATCCAGAGATACAGGAACAGCTGGTTACGTGAAAGGTGTATGCAAATGTTTAATTTTATTGTTGTTTTGTGGTTGTTTATACCTCTCCACACACATACCAAAGCAACAGCCAAAAGCATGGTGGACGCACCTCGCGAGGTCAGCTACCTTAATATTCTAGATTGTTCAAATCCAATGGACTTTGAAAGCTATCACTCATGTCTCTGCTTATTACTTCCAGTTGCTTTTGTGAGTTTGGAAGGTGTGACTAATTTTTTTTCAGTGCAACTGATCTATGAGCTTGAAATCCTCTCTCAGCTGTGGATCTGCACACTAGTCAATAACCTATTACTACATTGTATTTCCAATTTGCCATTGGCCTTTGGGCTCCGGCTTATTCTTATCTGCTCCCTTTGACACAATGAAACTGCCCTGTCTCTGGCGGTAAGTAGTCCGCTCTGAGCAGTTTGACAAGAGCCCATTTCTCTTGTTCCTGCCACATTCCCGAGTCCCTGAGCACTGCTTCTCTTTTTACACAGCCGCTGGCTGAGCCCTGAAACAGATCTGTCAAAACTTCTTTTCAGCCTCGCCGACATCCTGCAAAAATAGACTCACAGAGATGACACTACAGGAGTGCGACACTTAGCCAATCCAGCCCAAACTAGTAAAGGTTCACCCAATAGAGCTAACTTCACCAATCCTAATCCTATGTTCTTTCCTCCTTTATCTTTTTTTAGAATTCTTCCTCTTTACATGTTTATCTGATTCCTTTTCCAAGCCTTTCAGTCTCAGATGTGATATCTACTTGTCAATAATCCTTGCATTTGATAAAGTGCTCACATTTTATACTCAGATACTGTGTCTCAATTCCTAGGAGATAAAGGATGCCAAATGGATGAATGCCTCTCTTTGTGCATATTCTCTCGATTGAAAAAAGGACTTTAAGAATCCTATGGTACATCCCACAGCTTCATCAGCTGAAAGGTGGGGAGGTCAAAACCTGGGACGAGCAAGTGCCCAACTGCATTCCATTTGGAACTTTGTTTGCTCCAGCGCCTTCCACCCCCCGCCCCCCCCCCCCCACTCCATCTCTTCCCATTTTTCTCCTCCTCCCCCTCTCTATCCCCATTACCCCCCTCTCTCTCCCCCCACACCCATCTTTCTGACTCTCTCCCACCATCTTTTTCGCCCTATGTATATAACAAATTACTCATCCTCTGAATGATTCATACTGGAGTCCTTCCAGCGGTTGCACCAAGAACACATGAAATTCTGTCACACAGCCAAGAATTCTCTCCTATCAGGAGATTTGCCAAGTTTACTATTCTATTTCCCCGAGTGCAATAAAAAGGTTGTATGAAAATAATTGCATAAAATGAGGAAAACAGGACAGTGGTGATGAGATAAATATTTTGCTTAGCACAGCTGCCACTTACTGCCGGTCAAAGGGGATTATTCTACTCTTTGAGTGTTGCAAATTTGTCAATGTGGACTCCATGCTTTCTGCTCCACTTGCTAAACTTGTCAACGACTACATTGCCATTTTGCATTATAAATACAAAACTAAATTATACACACAAAATTGCATTTTAGTTATTTATTGGTACAGATTTGCTCAACATTAGCAAACTCGGCCTCCAAGGACAATGGAGCTCACAAACACACAAATATATAAACTGCTATTTTGGAAATCCCTATGTACGTGCTGAGTAGTAAAGTTTCACATTGTTTCTACATCCTTGGATGTCTGTAAATAGTATCACACTCTCCCTTCAGTAACTGACCTAATTCTGCAACCCTTATTTCTCACCTATGTACCTCTTTGATCATTTCAATCAATTCCTCATGTCAGTATATTTACATCCCCTGCAACTATCTTGGATCTAAATTTAAGACTGCATCTCCTTGTTTTGAACCCTACCACCAGAGGGAAGAGTTGTCCCTTAATTAGCCTGTCAATTCTCCTGATTAATTTAAACTCTTGTAACCAGATTTCTCTTCTTCAACACTGAAAAGCTTCCTCTGATAGATTAGTGTTGCTAATCAATTGCAAGAATTATTATTACATCTCCTGTGTTGTTCCAAATATTTGTGAAGACCAGAGTGAACAAAAACGTGCCCGTAATACTGCTGTTTCCTCTAATGTGGAGAGTTTGATTTGAATCATTTACTGCTACTGAGTACTTGCGGCTACTAACAATATAATTCCTGCAACACATATCGCACCTTACCCTGTCATCAAATGTTTCAAAGCTTCACGATTCATTGTATTGACTGTGCAATCTGCAGACAAATGCGGCAGCCAATCTGGCAACCAACACAAACAGCCACGAAATGAACGATCAATTGTATCTGTCCAGAGGAATTGTTGGCCAGAACACCAGGTGAACATTCCTTCTCTTTCTGAACAGCTCCATCGATCTTTAACATTCACTTGGACAGGCAGATGTCTCATACGAAGGATTGCGCCTCTGGCAATACAGGGCACCCCCAGCTCTGACCTGGAGCATTGGCCCAGACTGTAGGATAGAAGGCTTCATTTATCCTTACTCAGAGGCAAGAGTGTTGTTACTCACTATGTCAGGCTGGCCTCTAATGATGGTAAAAAGATGAATCAGAGCTCCACGAGTCTCTAGGAGTCTCCCAAAGCCCGAATATTCTGGTGCTCTTAGAAGACCACTGACTACCTTAGTAACACGATTGTACACAATTCTGGAAAATGTTTAACGTTTTATCTTAACATTTAACGTTTTATGTGAAAACCGCCTTGCAAAATAAACACAATTTTTGCCCCAAGTTATGCACAATTATTCAATACTTACTTTGACTTAATGAGCCTTTTTCCTGTCGATAGCAATTACAGTGGGACAACAACAACAACAAATTACACTTATAGAGCGCCTTTCACGTCGGGAGGACGTCCCTAGGCGCTGCACAGGAGGCGTGTGACCCGAGCTGGGAGGGGAGTGTTTGGGAAGGGGTGAAACACGAAGTGGAGGTCGAAAAATTCGGGGTGCAACAAAAGGCACGGTCGAAGAGGAAAGTCTTCAAACCGGCCTAGAAAGAGGAAAGGGAAGAAACGAGACGGAGGGATTGAGGGATGGTATTCCATAGGGTGGGAGCAGAGAAACTGAAGGCCCGGCCTCCGATGGTGGGGCGGTTCGGGCGGGGGACTTGGAGCAGGCCAAGTCCTGTTGAACGGAGGGTCCGGGTGGGCTTGTAGGGGGAAAGTAGATTGGTTAAATAGGGCGAGGCAAGGCCGTGTAAGGCCTTGAAGGTGAGGACAAGGATCTTGAACTCGATCCTCTGGAGAATGGGGAGCCAGTGGAGACG
Source organism: Hydrolagus colliei (assembly GCA_035084275.1). Classification (NCBI taxonomy): domain Eukaryota; kingdom Metazoa; phylum Chordata; class Chondrichthyes; order Chimaeriformes; family Chimaeridae; genus Hydrolagus; species Hydrolagus colliei. The sequence continues at coordinate 10,774,358 of CM068757.1, read as the reverse complement.
GGCGAGGGTGGGGGTTATATGGTCGCGGAGGTGGGTGAGGGATAATACACGGGCTGCAGAGTTTTGGATGACCTGCAGCCTGTGAATGGAGGAACTGGGGAGGCCGACGAGGAGAGAGTTTCCATAGTCCAGCCTCGAGGTGATGTACGCGTGCACGAGTGTTTCGGCAGCGCAGGGGGTAAGATAGTTGCGGAGCCTGGCAATGTTGCGCAGGTGGAAATAAGCGGTGCTGGTCAAGGCACGGATGTGGGGGAGGAAGGAGAGTTTTTGATCGAACATGATGCCGAGGTTCCTGATTGGCTTTGTGAGGTGGAGAGTGCAGCCTTGGATGTTGAGGCTGGCAGCGCCCGATGTGCGAAGGCGCTGGCTTGAGCCGATCAGGAGGGCCTCGGTCTTACTCGCGTTCAAGGGAAAACAATGAAGGAACCAACAGAGACCTGGCTATTTTTTTTGTATAGGAGAAGGTTTCTTATATCATTTGATAGTTCGCCAATTAGGGGTCAGGCATCATGCACAGAGCAGTTAGAAAAAATTAAGTTGTTATGAAAGGGTAAAATTGATGTTGATGTAAAACAAAATGTGAATGCTTTTAGGTTTATAAAATAGGTTAAACAGTGGATTTCTTTATTTGTTTTGAAGCACTTAAACTGGTAGACAACCTAAATTGACACGGATGCCTCGATGCAGACTGCCTACCCGCCAGAAGCTTTAAATAACCTGCAAATGGCTCCATGGCTCATTGGAAGAGATTGAATTTGGGCACAAGCAAACGAGAGAGAACGTGCTAGTCCATTTTTATTTGTGGTGAGTTGTGATGTAAACAAGAACCATGCGCTCACTCCAGGAAAGAGCACAAATAAACAGACCTGATGGGGGTCACAAATTCGTTCAAACCTCTGGGGGGTGTGGGTGGGTTGACATGTTGCCTACTACACCTCAGATAAGTCTGACAGCAAAACCTCTGGTATCTGTGCAGAAACACAATAGCCAAATTGTAATCAAATCTAGCAGGTTTCAAACACACCTTGCGTTTCCTGCAAGGAAGCGCTCTATAGCACCACAGCTCATCCCCAAACACCTTGAAGCACCGCACAGTAATCATCGTCAAGTCAGTACACTGATAGCTTAGCCAGATGGATCTGCAATATTCCAAGGCACCGCTGATAGCAACACGGCAGGTCCAGCACAACAGTAGGACCTGGAAGGACAATCCAGTCACTGGAGGTCAGGGAGTCATCCTACTCATCTCCTATTAACCCTGCAAGCCAAAGCCCTAGCTGGTAAGGTGGTCCTAGCTGGACAAGCAGTGGGAAAGCTTGCCGGACAAGCTGGTGGGATGCATGTACAGTAATTTTCAGCTTGGATCATATAATCTTAAGCATGGTGATGGGTCAGACACCTGGCTGACCAAAAAAAACAAGAATTGTCAAGTGTTGTAACCTGTTTTTCTAAGCATAAACACCAATGGCATTTTTGCACATGGCAAGAAGCCGTAAACAGTCACAAAGCCAGTTACCAATCTGGATAAATGTCTTTCTTTTGGTCAAACGCATGCAGAAAACATTATTAAGTGTATCCAAACTTGACAGGATTTCACATCAATTTGCATTTATATAGAGCCCTTCATGCAGGAGCTTGATGCGGAGCTGGGGAGAGGCAGGAGCACAGTGAAGAGGAAGGTCTGCAGGCGTTATCTGAAAACCTGTCAATGCCAGATCACAAACTAGGCATCGAGCCATACCTAGAGACCTAGAGTGCTACCAAATTAGTTAAAATTTGAGGAATACCCTTATACAATCAGGTAATAACCAGCATCGCTTACATTTACTGCACACAACGGGAAATAGGTTTGCTGAAACTAGCTCAGCCTTAACATCCCTGCAAAGGCAGAGAGAAGATCAAAGCCTTGATGCTGAATTTGGGTCAAGTCAATCTGAATACACTTTCATCTTGCTGCAAGGGTGGAATTCTGCAGTATGTCTTGCTGATCGATCCTTGCTGTTTCACAAGTGCAAGGACAATACGCTTCTGCAGCTCAGTTAGAATAGTTTCCCTCCTTAACCTCCTCCACAATCTCCACACAGCCATTTGTCGTCAGTATTATTTGTTCTATAAACTACAGTCGCCACGTTTTACAGGGAATCCTTCCAAAGGCTTTTGAAACGTCCTTTCGACATGAAAGGTACTATATCAAACACAAGGATAATTATTATTATAATAGTGGACTGGAGAGAAAATTATTTTTATGATGGACACTGTACAGATCTAACCTGCTACGTGAAGATTTTAAAATGTTTCTCCTAAATTCTCTATTACATTATCCCATATTTATACACTCTAGTTTTGGTTTCACCAACAAGTGGAAACAGCTCATCAATGTACCTCCTATTGTAATCTGAAACCCCCCTGCCAGGTCCCCGCTCAATCGTCTAATATTGTTAAATATAATAATAATAATAGGGTGGAAAAAGAAAAGGCAAGTTAATTTTCTGGGTATTGCACAAATACATTTAATATGAAATTGGCCCACTACTCGCTCCCATTAAACCAAGCATTAAAATGAACATATTTAAGTGAGCAAAACAAAAACAACCTCTAGATTTACAAGAGTAAAACAAACAAACCCAAATTACTTCTGTGGAGCGCCTTTCACATCGGGAGGACGCCCAAGGAGCTGAAAGGTCAGGTTGGGAAAATTTGAATCCCTCTCTTGCACAACCATATATAACTTGTTGCACAAAGTGTTGATTCTTTCCGGAACAAATGAGATAGATTTCTGTTTGGAAACAACAGCTCATGATACTGTATAATATATAATTTAGGACACGACAAGTGAAAGCGCCTGCCAGATTGGCGGATGGTGAACTGGATGGACCTTGGTCTTCTTTGGCCTAGCAAATTTTTAATGTTCTTAATAACAACCACAAACAACAATTACATTTGTAAAATTACATTTATAGAGTGCCTTTCACATCGGGAGGACGTGCTGTGCGCTTAACTTTGATTTGAGCCACCTGCCTCAAGTACACGGCGTACGCTTGGGTGACATTGGAGATTCTCTATCAGGCTGCCTGCATTTCACCGTGTGGCTCGCTGATCCTGAAGATGACAAGAAAGGTTTGTAGCACGCACTGCACCTGGAGCTGGCCACACAGGTTGAAGTTATTTCAGCGCGACATCGACTTTGGCACATGTACCAACAGGATTGATTTCCATGGCAGGTTCTCGCTTTGCTCCTGTCTTTCCAATTCCCCCGGGATCACGTTCATTCACTGTTCACTTGGCTTCAGTCACACTGCATTAGGGCTCAGGGAAAGCGTTGTACGACAGCGAGTCTAAGTGTTTTAGAGTCAACAAAACCAAAGTGATACAATCAGTCTCTTTCATTAGTCCACTAAATTTTCTCTGTGTTTGCCAGCGCTGTGTTCCTCCTTCCTGTTTCTGGAACTCTCTGGAATCACAATTTAGGCTAATTTGGGTCAGGATGCAACCTCCCGCCCCAAATTCTGGATAAAATTTCAACAGCGAGGACCACTACTTCCTGCTTAAACCCCTTGCGACTAGATACTACTTACCTACCGTCGGTCCAAAGCTCCGTTTACCAAAGCTCCAAAGCACTCGTGCCATGGGAAAAAAGAGACGCAGGCACATACATAACTGTCTACACAATGCGCTTCTAATAGTCTTGTCACATAGCTTGCTTAATACAAAGTAGAGAATGTTTGATTTCCTTTTATTGACATCCATTAAATGGATGACCTGAACATTTAACAAAAAGAAGCGCAAAAACTAAAACTTTAATAAAACAGCCTATAGCAATCAGAAAATTTGCTGTTGTTCATAAGTTGGATTGGATGTGTGTGTGGGCGTGTGTGTGAAAGGATTGCTTAACACACTGACATAAGCGACCTTCTTAATCTTCACAACTGAGTTATAAAGAAATGCATTGTGATGCGTACCATGAGGGCCAGAAGAACACATTTCCCGAAAGCACCAGAGATCAATGTACAGCTGTACCTTCAAGCATTACAAGTCAAAACTATGCGTGACAGATGTATTGTGGAGGCCGTAGCTCAGTGGTTAGGGCACTCGCCTTGCAAGCGAAGAGACCTATGTTCGATTCCAGGCCGGGTGATACCTTGGGTAAGTTTCTTTATTTACATGCCTGATAATAATCCATCAAGAAAGAAAAAAATAATAAATTGGTAATTTCAATCCACAACTGTTTGTGGAATACTGCTATGCACAATTGGCTATCGCGTTTCACCCTCAAATATACAATCAATTCACTTTACATAATAATCTTTGCATTTGGTATAGCGCTTTGAGAAGTCTAGAAGAAGTGAAAACAATTATACCAAATGCAAGGATTATCATTATTATATGATCACTTCACTGCACAACCCTTGTAGCTTGCAATACACTTTCACCACTTGCAAGACCATACATTTCAGAGGACTTCAGCCACTCATAGAGCAATGAAGCGATTTGATGAGCTCACTTCCTCTATTAAAAGAGGGGTGCAGCATTGCTGATGCACTTCCAGTACAAAATCCTTATTCAGCGTACTCGCCAGGGAATAGGCCAGTTTCTGAACTCCAGCTAACCCTTCATGTTGTTCAGAACTGATTCAATTTAACAGGCAGATCACAGCCAGGCAACTCTGCTCAAAAAAAAGACCCAACCAATACCACACTTCCCAATGTTCATCATGCAGAGTTTATCTTCTGCTGAGTGTCCCAAGCACTTAACATCAAAATAACGTCAAACTCACTAAGCGAATGCAGCAGCTGACTGTTTCTTTGTCTTTAGTTAGCTATACAACCTGGGGTGATGGTAACACTCTCTCCTTGGAATCAAAAGGTTCGGTGTCCATGCCTCATGCTGGGATTTCAAATCACATAGTCAAAGCTAACACTGCAATACAGTGCTGGAGCAGCTGTACTTCGAATGAGACGTTAAACCAAGGGCCCTTCTGCCTTGTCAGGTGGACATGAAAGATCCCATGGCACTATTCAAAAAACAAAGGAAGTTTTTCTTTCCTTGTGTCTTGGACAAGAAACCCCCAAATAAAATTAGTCACTCACTCCATGGCTGTTTGTGAGACTCTGTTGTGACAAATAGCTGCCACATTTCATTCAGAAAACATAGAATTTACTGTTAGAAGAATAGAAATTTACAGCACACAAGATGGCCTTCAGCCCATTGTGTCTGTCTCAGCTGCTTCTTTAAAGGGCAATCCATTTCCTGCCGTTTCCAATATGGATTCTGCCTCATCCACCAATCCAGCAGGACATTCCATATCTTAACTACTCAGAATGGGGAAAACATTTTGAACTCAGATTGCTGAGAGAACTGATAAGTCAAGACGAAAATCGTCCAAGGTCAAAGGCTAGTCCCCTCGTTCCCCTTGGATGAAGTTGCCTGTCAATATCTACTCATATATTACCCCAGAACTATATGTAAAGTTTACAATCACCAGGCTGGGTTCCTGCATATAAATACATATAGGAAATTATTTTCAACAATAGATTAAGGCAGACACTTGAGATTCTCGGTTGTCAGCTCTTTCCCTTTAGATAATCATTAAACTAATTGGGTGTAGCAATGCAAATGGTTCAAGTTGCACACATTTGCTCCGAAAACAATTTAAGCCATTGGTCATGTGCTGGACATTAATCATCCATTGAACTGCTATAAAGAAGCTGCATATTTCCTGCTGTGAGCAGTGATGCAAACTACTTGCATGTGACTCTTTGGTCACTGTTACTTGCACCCACCAACAGGGCAGGCAATATATGGTATCTTTGAGGTCTAACATGTGGTCATTCCCATTGGCATTCATTAATAAAGAAACATCACTTTGACACACAGAACTCTGCTACCATGGCATCTACTTTCAGAGTGGAGTTCTGCGAGTTGACACAACGTACATCCAGTTAACAGAAAGAATCCTAACGAGTCACGATAGAAATGACATCACATTAAAAGTTTGCTTGCAAATGCAGCAGAGCACTGCAATAGCTAATATTAATAATTATAATCCTTGCCGTATTGCATCGTTAAGACATCTCAAAGTGTTTTAACAACAACAAAATTCCATTTGTATAGCGCCCTTCATATCAAAAGGATGTCCCAAGGTGCTGGATTTTCAATGTTTCAGACCTGAGCTGGGGGAATGGAGAGTGACTGAAGGCCCAGTCATAGAAGTGGGTCTTGAGACTGGTCTTAAAGTTCACATGACAAGAGTCTTGAAACAGGTCTTGATGTCCACATGATAAGCCTCAAATACACTTCCAATCCAACTCACGGTAAAAAAATATATCTTGTCATCCACCTTTCAGGGAAAATTAGTTCCACTTGTTAGTTAACCGCCCTCAGAGTAAAGCAGTTTTATCAAAGCCTTGTATTTCCCCAGTTTAGCAGAGGTTTGGATTTAACCATTAATCATTTGTAGAACACCCACTCTAATGTTTTCACATCTTGTTTCAATGAGTCCAAATTCCTAGCACCTTTCCTGGCAACCATTGCTAGCTATGGGTCACCGTCTGTGTTAAAGGAATCCTTCCTGGTGTCTAATCTCTAGTTCCATTATTTTGGCATATCAATGGGTATGTTCTGGGTTTGTTGTCTCTACATTGCAGAGAGAGAGTTTATAGACCCTCTACAGGATTAGAAGTAACTTCAAGAGTTTCATATCAGCTATCCTTCCGAAAGCCACCAGGAGTGTGAACTATGTGATTATGAGCATTGAGTGCGATGGAGTTTGATGCCCTTGTGTGGTCAACGCCAGATCGTTATTTTTAAAAGTTATGAATCACTGATTCACTGGTAATAAAATTACAACCTACACAAAGAGGAGAAGGAAGTATCAATCCAATTACAAAGTGCTTTTGCGGTCAACGGCCTTCATCAATATTTGCCAGTGTTACAGTTGTGATCAATACGGGAATCAGTGGGATTCTCTCCAAATCAGATATCAGGTTTATTGACAACATTAAGTGCAGCGTGCTGCACACACTACTCTCTAAATAAATTGCCGATCAGTGAACTCCAGTCCCAGTACAAGTAGAAAAAAGCTCTTTGTATTCACCATATATGCAACTCTGGGCACATCTCAAGCTTCATCAAGTCAAAATGCTTCAATTTCTGTCAATTACTCTTATTTGTAGATGAGCGCAACAGCCATTTCCACACAGCAATGTCCTTCAAACACTGCAACGAGGTGAATGCCGCATTAATCAGAAGGAGATGGTTGTCAAGGACATCGAGAGAAACTCCCTCTTGTATTGTCTCATGGGATCTTGAACGATCATTCAAAGAACAGATGGACAACACCTCAGTTCAGATTCTCCACCACACAGCAACAATAAATCACATTTGTTTTTCACATCACAAAGATACACATCTGACATTAAAGTGCACACCGGGGTGTCGACCCTGATAAAGCTTCAGTCCCTGACATGGGACTTATATTCACTATCTTCTGCCCCAGAGGCTACCAACAGAGCCAAGATGGTACTATGCACACTGAGAGAGAAGATGAGAAACCAACAATTGATAGATCAACTTATTTACATGCTCCCTCTCATTGATGCCATCTGTGGTGAAATATCCATGTTTGCAGATGACACCCAAATCTACTTCTCCTCCAGCTGCAATTCCAAGCCAGCTGATGGTCTGTCAGATCGCTTGTCAGACATCAAGACCTGGATGAACACAAACTTCCTGCGGTCGAAGATTGACAACATGGAAGCCATACCTCCTTGGCTCCTGGCAATGTCTTCTCTCCTGCTAACTTTCCTGGCAACCTGTTCCACTCACTGATCCTCTGCATTAAAAAAAGATGTCCTGGAGTGTGTCCTGAATTGCCCCCCACAACTTGTAATCTGCAGACAATGTAGCTCCTTCCTTCCAGGCTTTACTGTAGTACCAGCCTGGACTGAGGGGTCAGAGTCCTGACATGTATCTCATGCTTCTGATTCAGAGGTCAGAATGCTTCCAACACAGCCAAGATGACACCCATTTTCTGAGGATGTGTTTAGGATGGACATACTACTAAATGGTCCCCCAAGCACACACAATCAGTGATCGACTTCCACAATATGAACACTGAACACTTCCTTAATTATAATAATAATCCTTTCATTTGATGTAGCGCTTTTCACATCTTGTAGGCATCTCAAAGTGCTTCACGGAATATACTATAAAGTGAGTTGACTGAATACAGTATTTTGTGGGCAAAACGCAACACCCAGTTGTGCGTGGCAGTGTCCCACAAACAGTCGTGGATTGAAAATGACCAATTTATTACTGTTTTTTTTAAGGATTATTATCAGGCGTGTGGAGTAAGGAAACTTGCCCAAGGTTTCACTCTGGCAGGAATTGAACCCAGGTCGCTCGCTTGTAAGGCGAGTACTCTTCTTTATCTTCATCCAACATGGATATTGCTGCAGCAATATTACAACAACAATCCTGTATAGCACTTTTCACGTCCGTCGGATTTCCAAGATGCTGGAAGCAACTTTTTATTTCTTTACATCACTTTTATTAATTAAATGCAAAACAGAGTGCTTCAGTTCGTATCCGCATTGTGCTAACTGTATCCACATATTCTCATAGATACATTCATTTTACTGAAATGGTCAGAATGCAAAAGGTCAAATTCTACTCTAAGAATGCAATAGTAGTGCTAATTTTGTGTGTAGTAGATAATTTATATATATCAATCATTCCTGGTAAGACTAATTTTAATACGATCTGTGCTACATGCCAGATGCAGGTCATGTAGACAATTTCAATCCATTATTTGGCGTTATGCTTTCATTAGTTTAACATTCTTCCTGATGCAACCTTATCAGTTTACCATTGTACTTTCACATCACATGAATTATACTCAGTGCTGTGGTAATTGCATTATTTCCTTTAAATAACTCAAATAATAAACCAAGGAAAATCATTTTGCTGGTAAAAATGTATCTAATATAATAATAATCATCCTGGCATTCAATACAACGCCTTATCATGTCATTGAGACGTTTCAAAAAGCACTCCACAGTAAAGTGAATTGACTGTATATTTTGTGGCAGAAATGCAACAGTCAATTAAAATAAGAATTAAATTTTTAAATTAAGAGCAAGCAGCGATTGACGGAGGAATATGTGTCGCCCACTATTTTGAGATAGGTGTGTTAATTTTCTTTAGTTTTCTCACTGAAATATGTGTACAAATTCTCTTGGACACCTTCACAAATTAAATTGTACCATTACACATTTTAATTATTCATTGTACAGCCTTGTATCCAATAGAACATTACAGTACTGTAATCATTTCCTCTGAATTGCAATTTAAATCGGAAGTGAGGCGTTGGATGCAAGAAAACTTTTAGACTTTGTCCTTGCTACATCTAATTAATTTAATTCTGTGATTCCATTATTTATACACTCAAATAGAGAGTTCTCAAGAGAGCGGGACATCAGATAGCACAGAGAAGCAGTCTGAACAGAAGACAGACATCTGTTATTTTGTGCTTTCTTTGTTAGATGATCAAGAGTTTGATAAAATCGGAAAGTACAAGAGCAAAGCATCAAGATTACAACTTTCAGCTTCTTTGTGAGCATTGGACAATGTGTGGCAGCCAACAGCACGTCACCCACAAGTGTTGTCACTGCCGACAATCAGAAGCATGGTTACCGAGCCAGTGAATCACTTTGAAAATGATTCTTGCTCAGCAATCGCCTGCCCAATCCTCACTTAACCCAACCATGGACCTTGCAGCTCAGCCCAGCTTATCGGAGCCCAGCTCAACCCAAATCCATCAGATCAACCCAATTCATTCAAGGTCTATGCCATCCAGGACCAATCCTAAGCAACCCAGTCCTGCATTACACATTGCACTGTAACAATAGATGGGCCATGAGGATAATTCACTGACAGATCCTCAAGTACTTCTTCCATAAGTTGTTTTGAAGCAACGACCAGCTCTTTTGATATTGCAGGTTAATACTTTGCGAAACCAGGCAGGGGAGACTGCTGGATTAATCTGGATAGTTTTAATGCTCCATATGCTGTGTGCCACAGCAGGAAAAAAATACTAATTTAATCTTTAGGTTCTGCTGATTATCAAATCTCTTGATTAAATTATTCCCCACGAACCTCCATAACGTCCATTATTCAAAGCACAATCTTATGAAGAGGCACATAACAGTAACTGCTATAGTTGAAACTAATTTGAGACTGAGTTTAAAGAGATTGTTCAGCTGTTTGTGAAATTCAGACAGACCAAAGCATATACGGTACAATATTTGCTTCCATTATTCATTGTTTGAAAAGTTACTTCAAATTCATTAGTGTTGTGCTCTTGAATGAAGAAGGGGCGAATAATCAAGTTGAAAGCTCTGCAGCACACTGCCATTGTCTTTGTGAAGGATACAGGACAGAATTAGCCTGATGTCAAGGGTGCAAGGAAGTCTTTACATTGCGCATCAGAGTTTAATCGGGACTTTTAGAGGGATGTACATACACAAGGAATCTGACAGATTCAGGGTAAAATTAGACTTGCCCATTAGGATCTATTTACAACAGTGCCCATGTTTCAGAATAACAAACCTTGGGTTTTTCTCCCCCCTTGCCACAGAATTCACAGAAACCACCACCGTGCCTGGCACTAAGAGTTAATTTGGGCCCTCCCCACATTGGACCTATCTCGGTGTTCTGATGGGATGAATTTCAATAGGCCGAAGGTCCTTCTGCACCCAGACCAATCCTATGATCTTCCAAAGTAACAGGTTAACTCAGTTCAAATGATCGAAACAGAACTCAGTGCTGCTTTTCTGTAGATTCTATGATAGTATGGTAATACTACCTATTTTACCTATTCCTCTGGATATGAAACAAAAAGACTATTTACATGCTTTATGGCATTTTACAACCATGCTACAGTTTTGTGATATTGTTGGCCGCTTTATTCTTCCAACCAAATTACTTTACATTTCCCTGTATTAAACAGCCTCCGATCTACCCACTGTGTAAGGCCATTCACATCTTCCTCAATCTTCTTGCAATCTTCATTATTTTATCTTTCCGACCCTATCCGGTTTGATGTCATCTGTGAATTTCATTACCAAATCTCCTATGTTTAAATACCAATCATGTCTGTACATGGCGAACAGTAATGGTGCCAGCACTCCTGACCACTGTCAAATCTAGTGTACTATGCTTATGGGCAAATTAGGAAAGATCAATTTCTTCAATAAGCCAATTTTCTTTCCACAGGCAAGGTATGAGTTTTCTCATCAGGAACTCCACCCAAGTGATCAATGAACAAGACTTAGCAGACATTTTCTGTGGCAGCCAATTATTACACAGCAAAGTCTCACACACAGCCGAGATGCGAATGACAAATTAGTCTAGATGATTGTAGGCCGGGACACCGGGTGAAAGTTCCTTCTCTTTTCCAATAGTGTCAAGTGATCTTTAATGTGCACCTAGAACAGCAGATGGGACCTCGGTTTAATGGCTCTTCTGAAACTTTGCTCAGCTCCCCCAGACTGCAATAACAGCCTGGGCTGAGAGTTAAAGTCTCGATAGGATGAAGCTGGTGCAGGGCCAGCTACCTTGATTTTAAAACAACATTTTATCACAAATACTCAAGGACATTTGCTCGAATCATATGCAAAGGGCTTTCTTTTGTATAAAGCACTTACATCCGACCACCCAGTGATTAATTAGTCATGACACAGCCAAAGAGCTAAGCCAATTTCTTGTATACCGAGCCCAAACGTTACCAATGAAGCATGATTTTGTCCAATGGAATAAACAACAACAACAATTTACATTTATAGAGCGCCTTTCACGTCGGGAGGATGTCCCAAGGCGCTGAATTGGAATTAAAGATCACTTGACACTATTGGAATTGGAATAGACTGGGAATTGGTTGGCATCTGAATACATTCTCTTTAAGCTGATGTTTCAGATGACTGCATCATGAACCTCAAAAGTGCCAGTCACCTCTAGTGTTATAGTATCACACTTAATGTACAGAAAGTACTCAAAAGAGGTGGTAGAGTATTTTGGGCAGCTTAATTCCTCAAAGTTGCAACATATATGTGGTATGATTGTCTAATTGATACATTACTGTCATGGCCAACAATCTCCCAGATAAAATCCCCCACTCACTCCATGGATGCTTGTGGGATATTGCTGTTTGTGGGATGTTGCTGTGTGGAACTGGCTTCTGTGTTTCGCCTTCAAAATACACAATCACTGCACTTTACAGTATATCCTGTCTAGCGCTTCGACAATGTGATAAGGCACTATATAAAATACAAAGATTCTTATTATTATTATTAGTAATCATTATTATCCAGCCTACCCTCTCTTGTCTGCTTCAAGTCCCATCTAAAGACCTTCCTCTTCGACCATGCCTTCGGCCACCCTCCCACAACCACCCCTCCTGCTCTCTACATCTCCTGATCCCAACTACCAGTTCTGATCCAAAAATCCTGACTGTCCAGTGCCCAGGGATGTCTTTCTGACACTAAACCAGTGTAATTTATTGTTGTTGTTAATAATTATTCTTATGCAGCCTTGAATCATATTTAATTACTAATCAGTACATAATGCATATAATATATATTATATTTAGGTGTATGTTATATAACAGAGCATCCTTTGAGCTGCCTATTTGACACAGGCTGGATTCAGCCTACTGTCCAGAGGAGATCGGCTACATCACATATCAAGTCACGTATTGCTTGACTGATGTACTGAGTCAGTGACATTTTCAGCAAATATCTGCCCCTAGCAAACTGAGTGGGTTCACATCGGGGAGGGATGTTCCACCACATTGTAACCACAGGAAATCTTATTTGCAAATTAAAAATGGTAATTCCCAGGAGGGAGCACGGCTTGCTGCTTTATGTGCAGAACATACAAATGAACTGAGCTGGTAGCTCATTTTAAAAAAAATTTGCTTTCCCCGGAAATAGAATTTATTTTGACAGCTGGACAATACCCAGCACAAAATTTAATTGGTTTCACCTTTATTTCCACCCACTCAACACATGACCCTCTTCGATGGCACTGTCTGTTCTTGTGATTCAATCAACTGGTTGTGAGATGCTTGCAAGAGAGCGATGACAACAAATCCACAATTCTAGAATCTCAATGTAGTCATCAAAATAGGTGCAAGAATAACCCACAACTTTCAGTTGTTGCCAATTGAGCTGAACTGATTGACTCGGGTGTTCGATCAAATACTTACTTAGTTGGTAAAGGAAGTGTACAATGTAGAGTCGAGAGAGAGTGGAGAGTTGGTTGATCTCAGCTGCAAATAAAGTTGTACAATTTGCTCCAGTGACTCCTGGGCTATGGAGGGGAACTCAATATAAACCAAACAAGGATCTAATTTCTGGTCAGTTATAGAGTAACTTTGTGTTTGTCCTCAGTAGGGCATTAATGGCCAGATTGGACCCTACTCTATGGAGTAAGGAAACTTCCCTAATGTTTTGCCCTGCCAGGGGAATCAAACCCACATCTGCTTACTTGGGAGGCAAATGCTCTAACCAATACACTACAGGACTCTGCCTGTCCACCACAGCAACAAAAAAATTGTTGGAATGAGCCGATTTCTGGAATGACGAGACAAGGAATAAATCTAATGCATATCACTAGGAAGCATCTCAATCCATTGTCGAAGCACTTGCATTTGGAGAATCAATGTTCCTCACAGAGTTTTCCTGTAAAATCCAATCCATGTAGACTCTCGTGTAGACTCAGATTCAAGAACTTTTTTCAGCACTTGAACTTTACTTAACAAAAAACACTGGCACAAGAGACGTGCTCAAACAACACAGACAGGCAAATCAACTATACATCAAACAACACAGACAGATCAAATATACATCAAGATTGCTCTTAAGCAATTACTTTAATCAACAAGAAATTCTGCATTTACTGCATCTTGTAGGAAACGTTTGTGTTTGTAAGTAGAAGTCTCTTGACAAAATACTCCCAAGTGATGTGCGTTGGATATCTCTGATCTACTCATACCCCAATCGGCCGCTTGCCCTCCATCAGCACATCCATCATGACCTCTGCTCCATCTTCAGTGTTCATGTCTTCAGCCATTACGCCTCTAACCTCAGTAATACCTTGCCTCTAACCTTCCTCTTGGTTAGTCTTTAAATCCCACCTTGAAACCTCTTAGCCCATGGCCCTTTCCCCCTTCTCATGGACTCAGAACACAACCCCTCCATTGCGAAGCCCTCCGAGGCAATATTGTTTGTGATAGTTCTACCATAGTTGTAATAATTTACTACTGTACAACTATTGTACGAGTAGTTTACTGCTAGTTGTACCTGTGGTAGACAACTTTTCTAAGTTGGTTCTCATAAACGATAACTGCCCTCGGGTACCTTGCTCAATTATTCATGTGTAACCAGTTGATCGCAGAGGTAATCACCACTCCATACGATCAAACAGAATCACAATCCGCTTTGCTGTTATCTGATCATTAATCTCACTCCCAATGTTGACAGCTGTGACTGTAGCATTTGTTCCAGTAGTAGAGCAGGAGCAGTGCATTATTCTAAGATAATGCATCTCCCATTTAAATCAATTCAAAGTAGTGTATTACCCCCTGATTAATGATATTCCTCCAACAAAACAATAAAAGGGCATTTGTTTTAGAGCTATGTCAAAACATCTCAAAGTCCTTCACAAGTAATTACTCTCAAGTGTATGGGAAGTGAAGATGGCAGCCGTTTGTGCCGTCAATGTCCCAAAACAACCATGAGGTGAATGATCAATTAATCTGGAAGAATTGTTGGCCAGGACACCAGGAAAAACTCTCTTCTCTTTTGCAATGTTGTCACACAATGTTACTGTCCATCTAAAGAAGGCAGATGGGATATTAATGTAAATTCTCACCTGAAGGGTGGCACTTCAAACAATACAGGGCTGCCCTAGTACTGCATCGGAGCATTAACATGCTCAGTTTGCTCAAGGCCCAATGTGGAGTTTGAACCTGTAACCCTTTGATTCAAAGGCGAATGTGCAATTGACTAACTAGGCTCAGACCTAAGAGGTACATTAAAAGAAAAGCTAGTATATTTTTTAGAAAACTTTGATGCCCTCAAAAACTCCTGTTTTATTTTAATAATATTACTAATAATACTAATAATCCTTGCATTTGTTATAGTGCTTTTCAAGTCTTCTTGATGTCTCAAAGCGCTTCACAGAATATACTGTCAAGTGAATTGACTGTATATTTTGTGGGTGAAACGCGGCAGCCAATTGCACACAGCAGTGAGCCACAAATAGTTGTGGTTTGAAGTGAGGGAAGTGACATGACCTAAGAACTGCTTCTACTTCTGATGCTTCCATCTGAACCAGTGAACATTATACAAACTATCAATGGATGGTTTCATTACCCCACATTCACACAACTCCCCTCCAAGATTCTTCAGCGCTTTGGGATGTCCTTACAATGAATTGTAATTTTGTTGTTGTTATTCAGTGACTATCCCATTGTGTTATGGTGCAGTGATAGCTACCACACAGCTGTCTGTTACAGTAATGCTACCTGTCACTCACCATTTTAACCTCTTTGATGCATCTAGGCCAAAATTACCTCTTCTCATTACCTCTTCAACAGTGATAACTAAGCACAATCATTGTTGAAAAAATGTTTTCCACTACATTGATTATGTCCAGGTTGGGCTACGCCAACTTTCTGCTCACCAGACTATCTCCTTTGTCCCTTCACAAACTGCAGCCTAGCTGGCACTCTGAAACTTGTGGCTTGTCCGACACTTGGCTATGAAGGCCTATCAGCCTGTACTCGCCTGGTTCCATTGGCTCCCCATCCCTCTCAGCAGATCCAGTTCACTACCCACCCCACCACCCATCCACTCCACCATTAGAGGATGAACTTTCAACCTATGAAAGCTAGAATGGCTATCTACCATACTCTCTGGAACTCCATTCTGGAGTCACCTCTGACACCTCCTTCAAGCTCTACCTCAAAAGCCTTCCTCTTCAACCACACTTTTTGCCATCGTTGGAAATGTTTGTCAAGATTTCCATGAAATGCACAGCAGTGAAAGCAGCCAATTATCCAACCAATCCCTGCCAGTGTTTATACTTCACATAAGTCTCCATCCATTCCTTTACTCCCTCCCATAATGATGAACAATTTATGCTGAAGCTCATTTCATCAGATGTGGTGAGATCTATGGTCATCACAAAATGCTCACTCCGGGGGCTGAGGAGAATCCTGGATGTGTGGGGAGGTCAACAAGTGTTTCAAAAACTGCCTGGATTCATTATTTTTAAATAACAGTCTCTAATAGCGTGCTGGTTAATTATAGGGGGGCCCAGAACAGCCAAGGATAATCCTCCCTTAGTAATAGCTCCACTGTAGCCAGCAGTGTTAGAAGCTTCATGGTGAATTGAAGAATATGACCTTTTGTCAACTAATCATAGGAATTAATTGGTTACTAATTTTTTAGAAAGGAAACTAATCCTAACCGAATCCATTTTGATATAGCAGCTCAAACATTGCAACATCTCACAGCTCTTCAGGCTTTACTTGCAATGACTCCCACTGTTGCCTTCTTATCTCTTGCACCATTAACACCTCTGATCTTACTGTCTTCTGTCCTCCACCTAATGATTTCCTGTGTCTTTCTTTCCCCGCCCCCTTCTCTATCTTATCCTTATAAACTGCTCTCTTCTAAACATCGTCAATCTTGATGAAATCCGACCTGATACATTGACTCATTTTCCTCTCTCCATTGATGCTGCCTGACCGGTGGAGTGCTCCCAGCGACTTCTGTTTTTATTGCAGATTTCTGCATCTGCAGTATTTTGCCGTTTGTTTAGTGCGAGGAGGTCAGTGCGAGGACTTCTCCTCCAAGATCAAAAACATCCGCCAGGCAGCATCATCTTCCTGCCTCTCGTCGCCCACCACCCCATTCCATCCCCCCTCACCCTCCCCATCATTAGCTCCTACCTTGATCCCCTTCCTAATCTCCTTCCACCATCGGAGGCCGGGCCTTCAGTTTCTCCGCTCCCACCCTATGGAATGCCATCCCTCAATCCCTCCGTCTCGTTTCTTCCCTTTCCTCTTTCAAGGCCGGTTTGAAGACTTTCCTCTTCGACCGTGCCTTTTGTTCCACCCCGAACTTTTCGACCTCCCCTTCGTGTCTCACCCCTTCCCAAACACTCCCCTCTCAGCTCGGGTCACACGCATCCTGTGCAGCGCCTTGGGACGTCCTCCCGACGTGAAAGGCGCTCTATAAATGTAATTTGTTGTTGTTGTTGTTGTTGTTGTTGCGTCAAATACAGTGGGTACCCCAATGATGATCCTGCCGTTATTTAGCTGGTGAAATTAGCTTTCGAGTGATTACAGAATTTGTAGTCGAATTACGGAGGGCAGAACAATGGGGAGTGACGGATACCGGAATCCCAGGTGGATAGTTTCCTGATCCAGCGAGCAAACAGATTGAGTCAACAAATGCATTTCAGCACAGGAACCAAAGTCATCAAAAGGAATCCTGTTGGTTATATTGCATTGAAAAATAACAGCATAGAATAGCACTGAAATTAAAAATTCAAAGCTGGCTGGCACACACTGCAAACGCACTGCAAAAGCTGATTGAAGAGAGAATTGCAATTTTCTTATTGAATTTTTACAACCACATACGGATGAAGAGTCCAATTGGGTCATTTGGCTCTCTTTCCAGGATGCTCCCTCCCTTCCTCCCTCCCGCTCCACCCTGTGTCCTCTTGTTTGACTTCAATAGTAATGCTTACATTTGATATGGCATCTTTTATCTCGAGAGGGCAACACCAAGCACTTCATTGGAATTTGGTGGGAAGTGTAGTGACTGTGTATTTAGCAAGGGGAACAAAATCAGAAATCGCTGGGAACACTTAGCAGGTCAGGCAGCATCCATGGAGAAATGGATGCGGAAGACGTGAAAAGCACTATATCAAATGCTAGGAGTATTTCTCCCAGTGTCCTGGCCAACATGGCCTTAGATAAAACAACACGCATTCACTTTACAGCTGTTTGTTGGGCATTTTCTATGTGCAAATTGGCTGCCGCATTCAGACTTCCAGCATCTGCAGTATATTGCGTTTTGTGTCTGCGTTACCATTGGTTCCCAGTTCAGTTCATTTCAATTTTGTTCACATCCTTTCTTGTCTGGTTGTATTCTCCACCAGAGCTTCACTCGCTGGCAGGGATGGATTGGGGGGGTGGGGGTGCGTTTGGAGAATCGAAGGATCACAGGAGGAGGCATTTGGTGGTCAGGCCCAACCCAGCTCTGTGCCAAAACACAACGCTGAAGGGGGCTGAAGGGTCAGCACAGCCAGCCAGACTAGAGTCTCTCTGAAGTGAGAGTCTCTCTTCAGTCTCTCTGAAGTGGCAGCCTCACTGCTAATGTTCTCCTCCAGTCTCATCCATTATGTATATCGATGAAATGCAATGATGGCAAACTGAACTTCCCCGCTGTTCACTCAGCAGTGCATGTACGATTACTGACTGCTTGTGAGCCATTGTAAATCTGCTGCTGATTGGCTCAGTCTCGGCTAGTTCAGTGCTGTCAGGCAAGGTTATATTTATTGTTCTCTGAAAAACGTGTTCCTTTATTGAAAGAAATGACACCTCCAATAGCAAGCTCTTATCAGGGTTTGACACAATTAGAGAGCGCATAATTACTGCACAGCCGTGGAGACCTTCAGAAAGATCTCACAGTATTCCTGGATAAAAATTCTGTTCAGTAATTAAATCTACAATTTATAGGTTGATGGTGAAATAGATAGGGATTTAGGCTTCAATAAATCTCTTCTTTGTGCTCGTCAGACCATTCCCTTCTCCAATATTCAATTGAGCACTTTAAGGGGAGCTTGGGTGAACTGCTACGAGCTGCTTGGATGCTCAAGCAAATTATGTGTGTGTTTATTCCCCTCCACCTCTTTACAAACCAATTGAATAGCTGCTCCATGAACTGTATAGCAATTATTTTACAGATACAACTGATGACAACATCCAAATTAAGTAGCAAGGAGTTTTTTTTCTGAATGCGCATGCCCAGATACACATGTTCATGGATGCACACACACACACACACACACACACACACACAGATACACAAGGGGATTTGTCTCATTACTCATGATTGAAGATGGTTTAAAGAAAACAGCAAAACAACTTACTCGTGAACTCACAGAACACGGTATGTCCTAAACTGTTATCACTTTTTTAGACCAAGAAAAGGTTGTTCTGTCTCATACCCAGTGGAATATTGATTGAATTTCCAAAGAACATGCAGTTTTTGCCATACTTTGCAAGTCTATCGTTATCCTTGAAAAAAACTATTAATTTCTGAAGTTATTCTCCTCAGCTCGCTACGCCTCTAATCTTTGTCATTCCTGTTCCCCCCACCTGGAAAGCCACATATATGAGTGAAGTGATACAAATGAGAATTGACAGAGATTGATGAGAATCATAGAAATGACAAGATAGTAGGAGGCCATTCAACCGGTCTATCTGCTGACATCACCCCATCCTTTGCAGTGAGTGCCTCTAATCCCAATTCCCTAATGTCTCCCACTATTCTTCCCTTTCATTATTCCTCCTCTGTAAATCAATGTCAGCGAAGTCAATTTATTTTTGAAAACATTAATGTTCTTACAGCTGATTCCGTAAGCGGACACTTAGAAATGACAGAGATGCTATGCTCTGACCTTGCCAAAGGCTGAACCGAGCCAAGGTCTAACAATTACCCCAACTTTAGTTGATTTGTTACTAGGCTTGTGTCGGTCACACATGAGTAGTCTCTCTCTCTCTCTGAGCTATATTGTAGCATTGGCCAGAAACATTAGGATAAAGTTGCCACTGAGTTCATTTATTACAACAACCTGCATTTATATAGTACCCTTTAAGCTGGCAGGCGTCTCAGAACACTCAGAAAACTTAAGTTTATAAGCACAAATCGCACTGGAGATCACAAAAGACAAAATACAGCAGATGCTGGAAATTTGAAATAAAAACAGAAGCTGCCGGCAACACACAGCAGGTCAAGCAGCAGCTGTGGATAGAGGAAAGTGAGTTAATGTTTCAGGTTGATGACCTTAAGTCAGAACGGAGTAGAACCAATCAATATAACCTGCAGGCCAATCAATACACCTCACACACAGAGAGCAACAAACATTATCCTTTAATACAACAAACCTATCCTATACAACAAGAACCTTGACAGAATGAATCAAGTATAATTTTATTGTTGTTGTTTTCCTTTTGCGTAAAGCAACAAAACCATTGGATGACTTGAAGGCAACATTCTCGTCTCTGACATGATTTGAGATGGTACCAGGATTGAGGGACTGATGATACCAGGAATGAGGGACTTCAGTTATGAGGAAAGGCTAGAAAGGCTAGGTTTATTCTCATTGGAGCAGAGAAGGTTATGAGGAGACCTAATAGAGGTTTTCATGATCATAATGAGGGGATTCGATAGGGTAAAGAGGGGAAAAACTGTTTCCACTGGTGGGTGTGTCAGGAGATCACAGATTTAAAATAGTTTTTAAAAGAAGCAGAGGGGAGGTGAGGAGAAATTTTTTCACTCAGCGAGTTGTTCAAATCTGGAATGCATTGCCTGAAAAGGTGGTGGAGACCGATTCGATAACAACTTTTAAAAGAGAGGTAGATGTTTATTTGGGGAGGATGTGTTTGCGCGGTTATGGGGAGAGAGCTGGGGAGTGGGATTGAATTGCTCTTTTCAAAGAGCTGGCACAGACTCTATGGGCTGAAAGGCCTCCTTTTGTGCCATAAGATTCTATGATTCTATCACAGATTGTCTGCCCTTCACTTTAAATACAGCCCACAAGTTCACTGGTGTAGAGAACTGCCAGAAGACTGGGCATGGCCTAGTCATAAATCTTTACGTGACAAATGATTCTGGGAAATTCGAGGGGAAACATCCTGGAGACTTCATCACACTGCAGGATCCCTGCTGGCTGGCACAAGATGTTTCACAAAGTTCTCTTCCGGAACAACAATGACATCAATGACAACTGAGAAAACGGATTGCATATTGTGACCAAACCCAAAATGTGTTGGATATACAGTACAGTCTACCTTGGCCTGTGTCATCCATAGAGCGCTTCTGATTCAGGCTTAGCAATCCACAACCTATCCTAAAGACCACCTAGAAAATGTACGTGTACCAGCTATTGACAACAAATTGTACTTGAAACAAAATCTTAATCTAATGCTAAAGTTGTACATTCAAGAAACCTTTTATTTGTCAATACATCAGGCTGGCTTAGTCGGTAGCTGCTGTACTTGCCTATACATACAGTTACTACACTTCACAGTAAATTCTGTGAAGTGCTTCAATATGTCCTCCAATCATGAAAGACTCCATGTCAAATGTCGAGTTTTTTTAAAATATATATAATATTATATATTTAGACACACACACGTTTCAGAAAACAAAACCATTTTCTCTGACTCTTCTAACTGATATGTACAAAACTACCTACTTAAAAACACATCAGATCCCCTCAAATTCTACCACACCATTCCATTTACATGTGCTAGTGAATTTGAAAGGGTTCTGCATTGCATTGACTGTGTCTTTTGGGGCAAAATGCAGCAGCCAATTAGCATGTCACATACCCCTAAAAGCTGCCCTCTGAATGCCTTCCCCCAACATTTAAGAGCTTTAGTTTATCTTGGCATTTCTCACAGTTAATCCCTCACTCAGGGAATAAGCCTTCAGGGCCTGAGATTGCACTTACATTACAGCAACCAGAAATGTCCGCATTGCTCCAGAGGACCGTTTACTTTATTGAACCCTTGCGAAAATCACACATCTTATAATCAGATTAAAAATATACAACAAGACTCTTTTGATCCAAACTTCAGACATTTTAAATCAGAGGGGAGCAGGCTAAGCAGCAGTGATACTATATTTAAAAGGGGAGATAATCCTGAATTTTGTGTGAGTCCAGAAGCTAATCACACTACAGCAGTCTACTTTGTCACCAAAGGTCATGCTATCTCTCCGCTCATTTAAGATCCTATCACATCCTGTCACTCTGTTTCCATGGTAGTTTCCTGAAAGTCCGTACCTTATAAAGAAAGAGCCTATTGGGAGTTCAGGAGAAACTCAGTTCAGCACCTGCAGAGTTTTACACCACTTGTGTGCTCTATAGTGTGCATTAAAGGTGGGAAATGGAAATGGAATGATGCTAATTCTTTATTGCAGAACCTATCCAGTGCCTCAGGACTTCCGTCCCATGTGCAAGGCTATATAAATATCATTTGTTTTTGGTGTTGGAAGAAGCATGGTGCCAACTCTTTATTGCAGTATTTGTTAAGATATAAATAGGCACAAAGGTACCTCATACATTTACGAATGTTTGAGCTGAATACTATCAAGGTTGAATAAGATATACCTGAAAGGAAATGCTGACAGACACACCCCCTGTGGTGAAAGACCAGAGACACTGATAGCAAACAGTAAATTGTTAACCTTTCCTGTAGTATTGCACTGGACAAGCACTGCAATACCTGACGTAAACAACACTCCATACTTGATAACACTGGTTTTGATGATGATTGTTGAGAAGGAGGAAGTAGTAACAGGGTAAAGGAGTGTAGGTTGTGGGCAGTTCGGATGGAGTAGATGTTATGGAAGGCAAGAGAGGAGTGATAGGAGTTACCTATCTCGGAATATGAAGAGGTCTAGGACCGCTTGAGGTGAATTTAGACAAGGAGGGTGGAGCAAACCTCCAATTTTGTTTGAGATAATAATACTTGCATTTGATGTAGCACCTTTCACATCTTCTAATCTAGACGTCTCAAAGCGCTTCATAGAATATACTGTACAGTAAATTGACTGTATATTCTGTGGGCGAAACTCGGCAGCCAATTGTACATTGCAGTGTCCCACAAACGGTCGGGATTGAAATGATCAATTTATAAATGTTTATTTGAGGGATTTTTGTAACTTTCCCATAGAAAGCTCAAAACTGATGAACTGGGAAGTGAAAAGAGGGAATACAGCAGACACAGGAACAGAAGAGTTCCCAGTACCGATGTCTGAACCCAGTTGATAAACTGGTACTGCTTCCACAAGGTGAGATGTTCAAATTTGATTAGATATTTAATTCCGAGTCCTTGTCCACTCTGAATGAAATGGGTTTGTTATACTCAGGAGCTGGGTTCCTGTGGCAGGGATGTCATGATAAAACCTTAATTACTCTGAAGTGTCGCCAGCTCTGGGTTATTATTTTGTCTTTTATTCTCATCAGGCAAAGCAATTACTCTCACAAGCAACAGGTCTGCTCTGTTATGACAGGCATTTAAGTCTTCATAATAATAAATAGTAATCCCTGCATCTGATATGGAACCTTTCACATGGTGGGGGGGGGGGGGGGGGGGGGGGGGATGGGGTTGTTTCAAGGAGTTTCGCAGGATTTACTGAGAAGTATAATGACTATTTTGTAGGCGAGTGCGCAGCCAATGAACGCACAGGAATGGTGATGAACAAACAGCCATGAACCAATCAGCTAGACAACTGAAAGTTAATTCAAATTAACCAGAGTTAATGGCAGGATTCATAATACACACTCTTTATTCACAAATTGCTGAGTGAATAAGCTTTGTTGATCTTTGGGTAGTTTAGCTAAGATTATGCAAACACCACAAACATGTCCTCCACCCAGTTAAAAGTACAATGTTGCTTACATTTTAAAAACACTTTAACGTCACGGAGAAGCCTGATTGTAGTTGATAAAGCACCTTATCATGTTTTCTAGACATCTCAAAGCACTTCACAGAATATATTGTAAAGTGAATTGACTGTATTTTGTGGGTGAAACCTATTCCATAATTGTAGTCTCAGTGTCCAACTCTGTGACCCACTGTAAAGCTAGAATCAGGGGACTGACTGCACACAACAGTAAGTTGTATACCTGCTCAATAACCACACAGGCATCACCCTGTGAACGCCTCTCAGACAGCTCTGTGCCAGTGTTCACGCCTCGGTTACTAGAGCATCTCTGAGGCGGTTCTGTATTCATGTAAATCATGCATCAGAGTCAGAACATCAGAAGGAAACAAAACCATTCATATGCTTTAATGCTCATTAGACCTGAGTGATTATAACAAGTGATTTGAGCAAAAAGTCTATAACCTTTCACACATAACTCATCTGATCAGACGATCGATTCAGATGAAGTAAGTGCATCCGATCTCATCCTTCCAGAATACATCAACAATAATTTTCATTTATATAACACCTTTCACATCAAGAGGACGTCCTAAGACCTCATCTCACCCACCATGCTCTCATCACAGCAACAAGCTGATTTTTAAAATAAGCCCAGTGTCTTGGCCTCAATTACTCTTCCTGCAAACTGTGGGAAAACTTACCCAACACATCATGAGGTACTACAATAAAATTAAGGGGAATTACTGTGTATTCTGCAAGCTCTTTGAGATGTCTCGAACACGTGATAACGCGCCATATCAAATGAAGGATTATTATATTATTATTAAAGCCTTCAGGATCATGGCTGTGTTTCCTTCTAAAAAAAAACGAGTGACTCCCTCAAAGAAAAATAAAGGACTAAAATCTATCAGTATTGTAAGGGACAGAGGAGTTTCCACACTCCATCAGGTTACTTGGGGCCTGGAGACCGAAATGTTCAGGTTCACTCAGCACTGTAGCTCTATGTTAGCAGCGTCGCTGCTGTATTTGCCCTGTGGCTACATTGCTGCAAAATGTAATTCAACCACTAGCGGCTGACACTGAGGAAGTGAAGGGCTTCAGAAAAAAAAAAAAAAATGTGGTACAACAACAACTTGCATTTATATGGTGCCCTTTGTGCAGTTAGTGTCCTGAAGCGCTTGACAGCGGCAGGGTCTGACCGTAAGCCAGGAGGCCGCAATGCGATCATTCTAACTTCAACTCTCATAATAAATAACTCCAGCATTTTTAATGAGTACATTGAGAAATCTTTAGTGATATTAAATAACGTGATGAGGTGCTACGTCAAGTGCAAGAATTATTATTTGAGGCTGTAAATCTTAAGCTGCACTAAAGGTGGCCTCCTTGCTCTAAAATCTTTTTTCCCAGATCCAGCAACTCTGTGTACCCTATGGATTTATTCCAGTTGACTGATAATTACGGCAAATCAGTGTGCAGAGAAGGCCACACTATCATTCTTCTTACGATCAATGCAAAACTAATTTGATACAAAATTTCTATTGCCAACATTGTCACAGTTTTCATTTCTCTCCAAATTCCAGGGAGACATTACTTATTTGGCTGTTCAAGTAAATGACACCTGACACCATTTGAAAAGAGAAGGGGAGTTTTTTCTGGTGTGTTCCGACCAATAATCCCTCGGATATATTTTGCCATTCATTTTGTGGCTATTTGTGGGACATTGCTATGTACAAATAATTAAATGCTGTGTTTACTTACTGTATACACAGTCAATCAGCATGATAGCAGTTACGCATGATGCATTCAAGACATTTTAGGTCATCACATGCAAGGATTATTTAAGTTCAATCAGAGTGTCTGAGACCTGAAAGTTTGTGTGGATGAAATGTACTCTGCACCTTCTAATGTCAATGATTTGTTCATTGGTGATGGTCAGTGTACTGGTAGCTGCAGTTTTTCTGGTTTAATGATACAGCTGATAATTATACAAATACAGGTAATAAAGAATCTCACAATGATGTTTCTAACGCTCTGTAACACTCTCGCCTTTGAATCAGAAGGTCTTGGGTTCACGTCCCATACTGGGATTTGGAATCACATAGTCTAAGCTGATACACTAATGGTGTGCGCGAACAAGTTGCCAGATTTTCCCTTTAACACACAGTGAAAAACATTTAACAGCGTGTTGAGATGTCTCAGTGATGTGATTAGGCAATATATCACATGTAAGGGTCATTAGTATTATTGACACAACCTTGTAAACACTCCATTAACTAAATACAGTAGCCCTAATCAATTAGCTAGGAGAGATCTACCTAACTGAAGTGAGGATAGTTGAGTAAAAAGCTGGGATATATTGCCACCACACTAACATCAGTGATTGAATTCAATGTGTGGGGTGAATTTTTACCCAAAGCTCAAATGTTACTGAGTTGAGTCGGTGAATGACTCTGAGATAAGGTACCGTAGAACTTCAACATAGTGACCCTTCTTTATGGCAGAGACAAATCAGTGGCTATTTGTTCCTGATCACCAATTGTGGTGATCCTCGTTACCTTTCTGTAAGGTAACCAGTTAGCAAATCAGGAACAGAAATACCTCACTTGAGTGCTCATCAGCCAGAACAATGGGAGAAACTCACTTCACATTTACAGAACGGTACCGTGAATTCTTTAACGTCCAACCGATCAAGAAAGCTGATAAGACCTAGGTTTAAATTCTCACCCAAAGAAATGACCCCGTCTGTTTAAATATTCACTGAAAACAATCAAACCAATAAATAAAAGTGTGAATCCTCTGTGCACTGTGTCACACAAAGAGCAACCAATGTAAGGAAGTGATATTAACACAGCAGTTCAATCTCTGGCTCCCACTGACATTCACAACCCACTTGTTAGCAGCACCTGACACTCTGCAAGACAATGATTACTAACAAGGCAAACAGTGATTGTGTAGGCTCAGTTTTCAAATCTTACTGGAATGGTTGCTATCAAGCCACCGAGGTCAAAGTCAACTCTTTCACGGTGTTATCGCAAGGCAGGAGGTTTGGTCCTTTTTGCAGCATTCAAATTAATGGACAATAAAATGTGAGCAGGCTGCAAGGCAGCAATCAGCGTAGATTAACTGCATTGTTCCCCTCCGTCAGAAATGACTGATTGTGGATTTTCCTGTCAGAGAAGCCAGTCAGCCACCTTCTGTCATCTCATCAGTATTCCCCTGATCGCATGACCAAAAGGCAATATGTATTCCAAAGCTGAGTTTTGTCTGGGAGCTTTCAGCCTTTCTTTTTTCCCTTAAAAAAAAATTGAAAGTTCCAATAGATTTGCGGTGAAGCATTGCGGAGTGTATCAGATCGCTTAGTGAAGGAACCAATAGTGACGACTAGATGAGAATTTTTAGGACATCAATTGAAAGCAATATTGAGCTTGCGGTCATGTAGTAGGTTGCAACTCAATGATTGATAAGCCGTGCAACCATTTGACAGCTTCACTTTAGAATCAGCGCAGGAAAAAGGGATTTTTATGTCAGTCGGATTCACAATTTTCAAGATCAATGAGGAATTGTATTATAATTCACATTTTTTTAACATGTACATCCTACTATTGCTTTCCACCTTTTGTGAAGTTTTGGTTCCATGCTATGAACTGATTTTCCAATCGTCAAATACTGATTAGAATTTAATGAAATCAATTGACATACCCTTGGTCTTTCAGTCGAAAGGTATCAGTGGCTTGAAATTCCACTCAATCTCAGTCTGCAGGAACATTTTGTAAGATCATTCTCTTAAAAGATTGTCCAGAACTGTGGAAAATTGTTAAACCCAGCCTTAAGTTGGAAGCCAGTTCTTTTAGGAACTATGGAAAATTGGCTTCCAAATTAAGCATGTCCTCCTCTTACCCTCCACACCAGCCTCATTTCTCCCCCGGCGTCTTCATTCTGGTTAAATAAAACTCTAAAGTAAAGTTAAAAATATCTCTCCTTGTCTTCCCCACAGACAATTATTGCTCAAGCTCGCTTCCCATGTGTATTATACTCTTGCTAGTTTTGTCTATCCTTTTCCTACCTTGTCTTTGGCACCTCACTTGAGCCCTGACAGTTTCCAGTCTGTATGACCCGCATTTGGACAGTTTTCCTTGATCTTATTGTGCTACCAATCAATTTCCTACTTTGCTCGCCTCTACTCTGGGGACCTAGATTTCTGAACTCTGTTGCTGTAACAAGGTTCTATTTTCTCAGCTATATTCTTTTCACTTTCTGTTTATTGCAATTGACAATATGTCCTCTTAAATTCTGTTGATTTAAAAGTTATTTGCGCAAGCCAGCTAAAGTTGATTTTTCTCCTTAGAAATATACAACCGGGCCAAGTTTCTGCAATTTTCTCAAAGAATTGAACTACCAATTTTTTTTATTGTCAATAAATGTTTAAAGAGGCAGAACATTGAAAGAAGTTTATATTTGATCAAATTACAGTGTCACAATATACATTTGCTTAACTGAGTGGATCTGCCAGCACAATGATAATATATTATTTTAATATGAATACCACTGGTAAAGCTTGAGCTCCATATCTTAAGATAGATGTCAGCCTGGCATAACTCGTCTCTGAGGCAGAGATTGTGAGTTCAGGCACTACATTAGCACCTGGTGAATGGGACTTAGTCAGATGTATGACTTAGGCGATCATATGTATACAGTATACAGATAGACGTTTACAAGTTTTACTTTACTTGCATGATAATGAATTATATTGTCCTCACTATCTTCACCAGTTAACAATTGAATTCTAATACCAATTTACCACATCACCTCCACTCAAAGTGGTACACCTATTTGGAAGAGTTTTCCTAAAACGCTGAATGCAAGCAGCGGCACGGAACAAAATCAATTCCAATCTAGATTGTAAATTAAAGACAAACAAAACAATAGTCTTTGTTGTTTACGCCCTAAAACAATTATAAACAGTGATTCAGTCAATACAATGGAGAACTTATTGCATCAGTTCAAGCTCACGTTTGTTCAGACATGGATATCTAGAAGGTAAAAGAGATAATTTTGATGAGTCCAGTCATGCAATATAAATGATAAAATTCCCAACAGATCCCAAGAGGTAGAGGGGTGGCTGCTGGAGCCAAATGGATATTTTTTTTTGCCAGGTATTGCAAATGGATTTCAGTCAGAGGCACATCGCTCTTTTACACAATGTCACCAATGTGATTATGCTATAATCGTCCTTGCTTTTGATAGAGCGCAATCATCAAGTGTTGAGACGTCTCAAAGCGCTTCACCGAATACAACAAAACTACATTTTTAGAGTGCCTTTCTCGTCGGGAAGACGTCCCAAGGCACTGAACAGTCAGGTTGGGACCCAAGCAAGGGAGAGGGCAGGGTAGAGGGGGAGGGTCAGGAGAGTGGTAGGAGAGGAGGGAGAGGGTTTGGGGGCATCAGAAGGCACGATTGAATGTACAGTAATAAGAAGTGACTTGTGTATTTTGTGGGCGAAACTACACAGATGGCAACTGAGCCAAACGGATACTTCTGCCAAGCGTTGCAAATGAATTTCAGCCTACGACACATTACTCTTTTATAAATTGTCACCGAAGTGAAAAGAAACTGAAAGAACAAAATAAGAAGTGCATTAAGGAAGAAAGTATTAGGAGAGCACAGTATGAAGGTACACGGTTGACAATTATAGAGAGCCGACTTGGTAGCCTAAAAGTTTCAATTTCTTGAGGAAATAAGATTTGGGCGGTTTCACAATCAGTCAATCACTTGGAGGCAATAAATTCCAGGAACCAGCGAGCGTTACTCCACTCTACAGCTAGTATCCCAAATCCTGGCTCCGTGCCTGAAGTCAAAAGGCAGCTTAACATGTTTAACACCAGTAGATGTCTGGTTCATCTTACATTACATTCAGACATGTAGACATTTGCCTGCAATTACTTAAAGATCTGTAAATACAAGAGCAGCAATTTTGTTTTTAAAAAATACAGGCGACTAGAGTAGCAAAAAGGAATACAAATGACTAGGGAACGGCGATATATCGATATATCGCTAAAACCCGATATGATTTTCATATCGATATGCCGATATAGACATTTTAAAAATATCGATATATCGAAAAAACGATATATCGAGGTAAAAAATCGGGATGCGAGCACAATCAACTACAAGACCCAGAATGCTCATCTCTATACACAATGCACAGACCGAGGTGCAAAGCTGCCACCTTGTATTCATAGTCCTCGAATACAATATACAGGTATGCAAGGGGTGGGGGGAGAGAGACGGCTGTGGGTGGGGGGGTGAGGGGGAGAGAGACTGCTGGGGGGGGGGGGGGGGGTGAGGGGGAGAGAGACGGCTGGGGGGAGAGGAGAGGGGGAGAGACGGCTGGGGTGGAGGAGAGGGGGAGAGAGACGGCTGGGTGGAGGAGGAGAGGGGGAGAGAGACGGCTGGGGGGAGGGGGAGATAGACGGCTGGGGTGGGGAGAGGGGAGGGAGACGGCTGGGGGGGGGGAAAGGGGGAGAGAGACGGCTGGGGGGGGGTGAGAGGGGGAGAGAGATGGCTGGGGGGGAGAGGGAGAGAGAGACGGCTGGGGGGGAGAGGGAGAGAGAGACGGCTGGGGGGGGAGGGAGAGAGAGAGGGAGAGAAACGGCTGGGGGGAGGGGGAGAGAGATGGCTGGTGGGGGAGGGAGAGAGAGACGGCGGGGGGGGGAGAGGGGGAGAGAGACGGCTGGGGGGAGATAGATGGCTGGGGGGGGGGGAGAGGGGAGAGAGACGGCTGGGGGGGGGGACAGGGGGAGAGAGACGGCTGGGGGGGGAGAGGGGGAGAGAGACGGCTGAGGGGGAGGGGGGGTGAGAGAGATGGTTGGGGGGGAGAGGGGGAGAGAGATGGCTGGGGGGGGGGGGGGGGAGAGGCGGTGAGAGACGGCTGGTGGGGGGGGAGGAGAGGGGGAGAGAGACGGCTGGGGGGAGAGGGAGAGAGACGGCTGGGGGGGGAGGGAGAGAGAGACGGCAGGGGGGGGGAGGAGAGGGGGAGAGAGACGGCTGGGGGGAGGGAGAGAGAGACGGCGGGTGGGGGGGAGGGACGGGGTGGATGTGATAATATACAGATAGATAGAGATGGGGGGGGATGTGAGAGAGGAGAGAGGGAGAGAGACATAGAGAGACACAGACAGAAAAACACAGAGATGGAGAGAGTGAGAGACACAGAGATAGATATTTACCTCCTGAGAAGATAGGAATGCGTGCGCACCCAGAATGCGTGCGCACCCGGAATGCGCGCGCACCCGAAATGCGCGCGCACCTGAAACTGAAACTGAAAATATCGATATTTCGGTGTATCTCGATATGAGCCAACCGATATATCCATATTGGGAAATTCCCATATCGCCGTTCCCTACAAACGACGTTCTCTAAACTATAATGCTGGTTATAGTATAGAGAACACAAATCTCATATTTGCAGAGGTGAGCAATGTATAATGGGACTGACTGCATTAACAGGGAATCTGGACTAAATAATAATTTGTCCCGAAGCGCTTCACAGGATTTAATATAAAGTGTAGTGACTGTGTACTTTGTAGATAAAGGTGTAAGCCAATTGCGCACCCCAATGCCCCGAAAACAAATATTAAGTGAATGATCAGTTTTTTTTTGGAGAGAAACTCCCTGTTCTTTTTCAAATAATGCCGTGGAATCTTTAACGTCCACCTGAACAGGCAAGATAGAGGCATGGATAACATCTCATCCAAAACATAGCAGCTCCAACAAATCAGCACCCACTCCAACACTGCATTGTCAGCCTAGATTGTGATCTTAAAGTCCCAATGAAGGTCTTAAACACATAACCTTCTGACTGAACGTCAACTGAGCCAGGCTGACAAATCAAGCATGAGTGAAAGAATAGCGGATAGTAAACGTAACAGATAGCTGGAAAACTCAGGTGTATAATGGCTGAGTCTCCAGTTGGAAAGGAGAACTATCTTTCTGTGACCCTACGATTCAACTCCCAGGTGTTGCTGGCATCTAGCGGAGCTGAAATTATCCATTCATTTCAATTACCTACAAAAGGGGTGGGGTGGGCGAAGGATTCAATTAATTGCAGTTCAAGTGTCAATCCAAAACTGGGGCAATGGTACATTTGAACAATCAGGTTCATCCATGTTGAACAGATGTAGAATTAGAAATGTTTTGCTGAAAGCTATCACCTCCATTGGAGTTTAGCGGTCTTTTGAGTTACTTCTAAGCATTGCGACGGCCTGAATTATACAGCATTATCGGCAGAATTTGTTCTCGTCACCAAATAGAAACTCTTCACATTTTAGTGTTGAGCTATAAAGTGGGGGAGTGAAGGAGGGGAGGATGAAGGAAGGACTTAATTGTGCTCTCAATAGTCATTGATAAAGCACCATATCAATTGCAACAAGTATTATTATTATATCAAACAAAGTTTACCAACATTTTCATAAATATATTTAGGAATATTTTCATGAAGTTTACCAGGTCACTTTCACTTTCATAAAGACATTGCTCATTCAGAAAATCAAACACTTGTTGAACAATAGATGGGATAGGATCGAGGAAGTGCACAGATCCTCACACATGATTGTTAACGCACTGTGCATTGCAATGAGGATGGCTTGCTGACCCCTTGTAACATGCCCTTGAATGTCTTAATAATAATAATTCTTGCATTTAATATCGTGCCTTCTCATGTCATTAAGACCTCTCAAAACGCTTCACAGAATATACTGTAAAGTGAATTGATTATATTTTGAGGGCAAAACACGGCAGACAATATATAAATATATTATACACGCATATACAATCTTTTCACTATGTTTGACACTGGCTGCTCTCTGCTCCTTTAATGATTCTGGAAGTTCCATTAGGCTGCAAATAAATCGGCTGGGAGGAATATGACCTGCTTAGAGTAAGACATCAGGAAGGACAGATATCCCCGGAGATGCCCTTAAAAATTCCTGGAGATCTCTTGAAAGTAATGAAAGTCCATCCCCCTTTACTCCATGTGTCACTGCTCAGAATTTTAGAGCTGCGCCTGACTTACAGCATTTAGCAGTGGGTGAGCTTTCTGCTCAGCTGAGCGGAAGAACAGACGGCAGGAAGCGCACACGCCTTGGCTTCGTCCCCAGCTCTGCCTGAGAGCAGCTAAGTCAAGACGGCTGGTGCTGCTTTCAGAGCTGTGAAGCTCTCAGGAAGCTCTGGTACGTCAGGGGACTGCGCACACTCTGGCTGTGGAAAGCAGCCGTGCGCTCCAGGAAAAGGGCATCTACGTCACAGCCAAAGTCAGCGCTGAAATGCCACTGAACTCCATCTCAAACGCCTCTGGGGGATCCTCGTCGAACACTTCACCAGTGAACTGATGCATTTTGCGTGCATTGCTTTTTAACTGTCTCTCACCACTTTGTATGCACCAGCAGCTCAGAGAGCGTGCAATTATATTAGATAATGATAATTAACTAATCAGTAATAATTGTATTTCTAATTTTAACTGACACGAATAATTGCCTCAAAATACATTTTCCTCTGTGGCCCTGTACGAAGTAACAGGTTTACCGATCAGGGTTCTGATGATTTGTTCGACGCTGTTTGAAATGAAACTGGAAGATAATATATTCATCGCAGTTCAGCAAGCATTTTTTTTAAAAGATAGGGCTTGTCTAGGGTGCAGAAGGCCGCTCCCAAATAACACCCGGTATTCAAAGTTAGCGATGTGCTGTAAAAATCATTGCAGCAGAAGAGACGTAGTATGAAATCTCACGGCAAAGCAAATAATGTAAATGAACACAACTGCTGAGACTTAGCACGCCAGTTCGGCTGCCTTTCTGCTGGTAAATGTTCATATGGGGATTGTCTCGAGTTACTGAGATACATTATTCTCATGGGGTCCTGTTGCAGATTGGGAAGAGCACTTGCCTCGCCAGTGAGAAGGCCCGGGTTCGATTCCTGGGCAGGCTCAAACATCAAGCAAGTTTGCTTACTCCACACGGATCTAGCTGATAGTAGGAACCTGGTTGTTTCATCACTTTTTGGGGGTTACAATCCCTTCAAATAAATAATCAAACAAACAAACAATAATTTGGTCACTCAATCCACAACTGTTTGTGGGACACCGCTGTGCGCAATTGGCTGCCGCGTTTCACCTGCAAAATATACAGTCAAAGTGTTTCAAACGTAAGAATTACTAACACAAGAAGTGGGAGCATTTTTGTTTTAAGCACTACACTGCAGTGTGCAGCAAAAAGGAAGGAGTAAGGACCACGGGCCACAGGGAGATAAGGAGATGAATTGCTCACAGGCCCGGTTTGTCTTACAATTGATCGCCGCTGATGGCATTGCTGCAACTAAGACTTCCTGGCAGGATCACCAGCAATAGAGGCAACAATGTCGATAGTGTTTCGAGAGAATGGTCGCCTTGGATGAGAGCAAACAAGCTGCTCACCTCCTGTAACTGGGACTGTGTGTTCAATGCGGAATAGCTTCTGCGACATTTGTGTGATTGAAAGTGCGTAACACCATTTTATTTTCTTTAAAATCGATGAGCCCACCGCAAACCTCATTCAGCACCTATGCTCTGTGGACTATGTGTCTACTGGTTAATTTCAGCCACGTCTCACTGTTGTGATCCCGCCTTTTATCTCATTTGTAGGCCATCTGCATCCTCTCCAAACATCTTCTCAAAGCAATCTACCTTTTTTTTGCTTTTCAGCTTCAACCCATCAATAGATTTGACCTAAAACTGCCTTCCTTGCCAGATGAAATCTCAAAGCAATATTTTGTAAATCTTTTTTTTAAAACAATAAAAACCCTTTGGGAAGGAAGTACAGTACTATTCAAATAATTCTACGATCACTGTGGCTCTCTCTCTCTTTATTCCCCCCCCCCTCAATACACACACACCTATCTTAGAGGAGAAGCAAAATTTATGCCCAACCTTCTCTATGACCTTGTCATCATTTTGCAGCCAAAAAAGTTTCAATATTTGCAATAACAGGATCACTGAGTAATTTATGTAATTTCCCCTTTTAAAGGGAGCCAAATGCTCCCATTATGTCCTTAATGTTATTAATATTGATTTATCCAAGTTACAATTGGGTACAGTCAAACAAATCCACCTTTTGAAGTTACATTGGTAATATTTGGTCAGTCCTTGGCCTGGTCTGTCCTCACTATAAACCCAATTTGCAGGATTTGGTGCCGGGGGGGGGGTTGGGGGGGAAGTGAAGTGGTCCGGGGGAGGAGAGGAAGCCTTCCATTTCCAGTATTTGTTTCTTAGGAAAGTTCCTGGTGCTTTGAACCAGAGACAATGAGTGTAAACCACACAGCAAGGAGAGGGCATTCCATTCCTGTATATTGCTGAGGGATACAGCTGTCACCTTGTGTTGTGCTTTTCAATTCACAGGCAGTATTCAGCTACTTGAAACCCACATGGAAATTACAGTACAGCAGGTGGCTACTAAACCTAGCAAGTCCCAAACCAGCAGAGGTTCTCCAGTGGAACTAACTACTTTACTCAAATCCCAATCCCTGCTCTTTACCCTGTAGCTTTTATGCATATGTACGGATTATATAAAAAACAAATGAAAACATCTCAAAGAAATTGTCTGGAGTATGTGCTTCAGAGAAATCAGAGTCCTGTTAATAAGACAGCCTGGTTGTGCTGTCATCAGTGATGTGGTGGGAGTTTGCTAAGGTGCAATAGAGAAGCTTTAGAGAAAATGCAGTACTAGGATGATAGATAGCACGGGTGAGCAGAGACCAGAGGAGCTATTTTCAGTGGAACAGAGAACATTGGTGGGGGGGGAGGGGGGATGAGTAGGGGGGTATAATCTAATTGAGGTCTTTAAATTTATGGGGGATTTTACTTGAGTTGATTGGGAGAAATTATATCCATTGTTCGGTATGTCAGTATTTTGTACACTCACAGAATTATTAGGATGTGGAAATGCCAGGTGAGATGGTTGAGGCAAAATCCATATAAGCTTTCAAAAGGAAACTTACTAAGGTAAATGAGACTGAATGGACTGTTCTTTCAAAGAGCAACACAAGCATGATGAACCGAATGGCCTCTGTGCAGCAAAGTTCTAATAACATTTACCAGGCAACAGCAGCAATTTTATAACAAATTTTACATTCACTTGCTGGCACTGCAATCACAGGAATAAAACGGCTCCCTCGGAAATTGTACGGATTTTCTCCTGAATTTCAATGTGCCTCCAATGTGATTATACCGCTTCAACTTTCACTTCAACCAGCTGCGTTTATTTATTTTCAAAAGTAATTGAATCCTGCTATGATCAGGAAAAACATGCTCCAGTTTTATTTCAAGGACATAAGCAGAGCCAGACATTCTTTGCTACTGACCCACCATGACATTTTGACACAATATTGTTCCAATGGGTTTCTTGGCCACACAGCTCCTGTAAGTCTTGCCTTGTACTGCCAGACTAACCTATGATTCACACAATGACCCAGAGGAGAAGTTCTCTACATAGCAGAGTAGGAACTCCCTTAACCTTGGATCACTGTGGGAAATGTCCTCCGTGTGTTCTGTGTTTAACAAGACAGGGCAGCCACTATGATGTGAGAGTTTACCACAGCCTCCAAGAGCATTTATTCACTTATTTCTTACATCCGTTTTACAGGTCACTTTCGGTTCATCTGTAGATCTGACATCACATCAAAGAAAAACAAATGTCAAATGCTAATGCTCTACATTAACACTTCATACACATTCACTGGTTTTGTGGAGGTACTATGCATGCGCAACATTTTATATTGTACTATATATCTACAGAAAGCTTGTGATTACTTCACTCGGTCTTGACTTGTCACCACCACTTAAGCCATTGTGCTGTCAATATTCTGGCTGCATTTATTGATAACTCGTTACCGAGTCCTTTTTCCCATGGACTGACGAGTTATCAGGAGCAGATAGACACATAGCAACCTTATGTACACCCTAGTCACTCTTACAGGTTACTATTTTAAGGTTACTATTTTAAAATGACTATTTCAATCAGGAAGCTAAATCAATACTGAGTACTGGTTAGACTGTATCTCTTGTATAATCTCCAATAGAAAGTCAAAGCTCAATGTCTGACAGCCTCACGTCACTGGTGAACAAACAGGAACTGTGTAGTTGCACTGTAAATGACAAACTTCAATATTGCTGACCTAAATGATAATTCTGAATGGAAAGCACAGGATGTCCATAAATTCCTATTAGTGGCTTTTTAAAAAAAAGTGCACTGACTAATAACTGAAACATGTGGGAAAATTATAATGATTGTATTTAGAAGCAGTGAATTGTATGTAATACAAAGTGTTTAACTGTCTTTAGACATCCAGAAGGTCGGTGTGAGTGAACACCATGATTTTCATGGGAGATAATGATCCATTGCCATGTTTGGTGCGAAATCCTCCATAATGTGATTAGGGCAAAATGCATCTCTGACAGCTCATTTGAGCTTCTCCATAGTCAAATAATCATCCCTCCAAAAAAACCTACAATAATAAAATTGGTCATTTCAATCCACGACTGATTGTGGGACACTGCTGTGTGCAATTGGCTGTGGCGTTTTGCCCACAAATATGCAGTCAATTTACTTAACAATATATTCTGTGAAGTGCTTTGCGTCGTTATTGGAAGACGTGAAAAGCGCAATATCAAATGCAAGGATTATTATTATTATTATTTTATTAATATCACTGTTTTATAATGGGGTGAAGAATACAATCAATGTTCCGACCAGTGCTTTCATCGCAGCCTGAAATTAAAACTTATCTATGCCCGCAAGACAATTTTGACTTTAAAGATCGCCCAGGAAAATTCTTTATTTCAATGGTAGTTTGGAAATGCAACTAAGGGTAAAACAGCTCATAAATAAAGATTGAATTTATGAATTTTGCACAACTGCATAGAAAATATCAAACAGATCTCAACATCTTAAACATGTGAGCTTTTATATATATACACCCCCCCTGCTCTGGTCCCAACCTTGGGACGTTGTTGTATTCTGTGAAGCGCTTTGAGATGTCGATACGACATGGAAAGTGCTATATAAATGTAAGGATTATTATACTACATATATATTTTTAAAAAGTGCAATCAAGGAACGAGTCATTATAGAATCTCAAGTGAATTAAGACATTTCAAAAAGCCTGATGTGAGGTTGATTACATGTTTGAACTTTGAACGCAGTCTAGGATAAAACTCCAGGGTTGGGGGAGCACTGCATTGAGGAAGGTGCTATCTTTCAGATGAAAATGATAAACTGAGGCCCCATCTGCCTGCTCAGGTGGTTGTTAAAGGTCCCTTGGCACAATTTGAGAAAAGGGAGTTTCTCTCAATATTCAGGCTAACAATCCCCCAGAGAAAATCACTTACTTCATGGCTGTTTGTGGGACATTGTGCAAGTTGACTGTTGCATTCGCCTATGAAATATATAGTCACTCAACATTATAGTAAAATATTATGAAGTGCTTTGAGACCGAGGATGTGATAAGATATTATATGACACATTAGGGTTTCTACTTATTGACTGTGTCAAAAACTGAGTCTGAAAAGAGGAAATCGGGACAATTCTACCCTCATCTTAAAGGTTAAATCAAAATGATCAGACAGAAAGCTCTACAAGAAGAATGGGTGGAATTTCAGGCCTCTGTTCATTGGGTAGAGACTGATGGAAAATGTACAGGTGTCCTGAATTTACAATTCAGATTCAAATGCACCCAAAACCTTCTGAAGCTTTGAAAGCACTGACATGCAATTACAGTGATGTAAAACCAGTGCTATTGCATGAAATAACTGTACTGTAAAATGAACTCTTGGAGAACTACATAATGATAAATTTGCATCAAACAAACTTAAGACTACTCCAACAAGCTGATCAACAAAATCAATCTATTCCCTGGAGATGTTAAGTATATAGTGGGGAAAGATGCTAATGGCTATTATTCCATAGAGCAATCAGAATGCAGTGCACTTTAAATCATGTTACTGAAAGCAAATTGCATGAAACAACTTTAGGAATGATTTACAATTTTGAAATGTATTTAAATGGAATTACAGTATATAGCTTGATTGGCACCAGAATCACCAAAATGTAAAATTTTACAATCAACTACATAGAAGGTTTTATTACCCTGATTTTATAAACTTCTTTTATAATAATCCCTCCAAAAAAAAACCACAATAATAAAATTGGTCATTTCAATCCACGACTGTGTGTGGGACACTGATGTGCGCAATTGGCTGCCGCGATTCGCCCACAAATATATACAGTCAATTCACTTTACAGTATATTCTGTGAAGCGCTTTGGGACGTTGATAAGATGTGGAAAGCGCTATATCAAATGCAAGGATTATTATTATTATTAACTTGTTGATTGAAAGTGAAATAGTTTGCAGACAACTCTGGTCACTGCAACATAAAGGAGTTTCCCAGCTCCTACAGGCAGTAATAGGAAAGCAATGGAGTAGGGTATGATTTAAGATTGGTTTTGGTTGACCTCGATGAAAAGGAGGGCTGGTCATATCAATCTGTCCGCTCAGCAGACCCCACCCAGCCCGCCATCGGCATCCGGACCTTCAGCCTCTCTGCTCCCACAATTTGGAACTCCATCCCACAGTCCCTTCATCTTGTTCCTTGCCTTGCCTCCTTCAAGGCCCATCTCATGACCCTCCTGTTTGACAGTTCCTTTGGTCACCCTCCTACCCTGACCCTCCCTGAATACATTGAAGTACTTCTTCAC
Organism: Hydrolagus colliei; assembly: GCA_035084275.1. NCBI lineage: Eukaryota > Metazoa > Chordata > Chondrichthyes > Chimaeriformes > Chimaeridae > Hydrolagus > Hydrolagus colliei. Next base: position 10,734,826 of record CM068757.1, on the reverse strand, counting down.
ACAACCTTCATCATTCTTCCACATGTTTTAGTTGTTGGTCAGTGCACTGCAGTAAAAAGTCATGGTGGGGAGAGGAGCAACAGGACTTTGTGATCACACGATTCGGTCATCATCTCCTCTCCCTTCTCCTACGCCACCCCATTGAAAGCAGCCCTGAAGGCTGCCTGAGCAACAGTGATGGATGTGAAAACACACCATTAGTTCTCAGACAGTTTGGAGAGGTGTGAAACAAGCAAAGTGCTGAGAATACAACGATGGTGCCAGATCTTAGAAGTGTTCAGAGACATTCATGCAAAGTTAAATATCTCAAAGCCCTTTGCAAAATATAAATGATTACAACTGAAAGTGGATATTGATATAGAGCTTCTCCAGATTTTACAAAAGATAAAAATGGTCAAGTTTTTAAAAATATATAAACATGAACCTAAATTGGACTGTCGTCCTAAATTAGATGCGAATTCAAGAATTACATTCCTTAATAATAATAACCCTTTCTTTTGATTTAGTGCTTTTCACGTCTTCTAGACATCTCAAAGTGCTTCACAGAATATACTGTAAAGTGAATTGACTGTATATTTGTGGGTGAAACGTAAGAAATGTATTTAAAATAAAACCGTTCCATCTAAAAAAAATAAACAGATGCAAATTTAAACAACATACATTTTTAAATGCAACTGTGATTTTTAAAATTAAGACATTTCTAATTCTAGATCAAGTACGATAGTCATTTGTATTCATGAGTTTTGAGAGGAATTCACTATTATGTTGAGCATCCTTATTTCTTCCCTCTGTTCATCATGCTGATGCCTGGACCAGGAGTGAACAGTATACCCAGCATGAATGGAGGTGTAGGTTAGTTCCATTCACTCTGACACTGTATTTGTAAAGGGCATTACATAATTGAAGGTAGCTGTTGTGGTATTCAAAATACATAGTTGCAAAACAGAAGTTGTACAACATGTCAATTAGGTCAGCATATTGCGGTTCACGTCTCTGGATAATGTGCCTCCTCAGCAACCACAAATTTAGCTCACTGGAAAGCATGTTCACTAGAGACCTGTCAAGTCTGCTTCAACAACCTTCAGTCTTTGTGAAATGTTTATTCCTTTCTCCAAGCATCAAGGTAGAAAACAAAGTAAGAATAATAATCCTTGCATTTGATATAGTGCTTTTCACGTCTTCCAGACGTCTCAAAGCGCTTCACAGAATATACCGTAAAGTGAATTGACTGCATATTTGTGGGTGGAACATGGCAGCCAATTACACACAGCAGTGTCCCACAAACAGTCATGGTTTTAGTAATTTTTTGAGGGATTATTATCAGGTGTGTGGAGAAGGAAAATTATCCAAGGTTTTGTGCTGCCTGGAATCGAGCTGGGGTCTCTCGCTTGTAAGGTGAGTGCTCTTACCACTGAGCCAAAGGACTCTATTAAGTGCATTAATTCTTGATAAATTCTCCAGAATCTCCCACCAGTGCCCATCTTTTTCCAGGTAGAACTCATGTGGGGTGGGGGGGTAGTGAAGGGGACTGATTGTTCACCTTAAGAACAAGGAAAAGAGAATAAGGAAAAGAAGCAAGGCAGATTCTTTGAAATCCTAAAAGTTGCATATTATTCTGAACAAGTTCCATTGCATACTTGATGGGGTTTTTTTAAAAAAGATAAAAGTACATGCTTCAGAGATTGCTGGTTTTTGACTCAGAATAGTTTTTCCTGCTTTTTTGGCAAGCGATCTTGGTAAATGAAACCATCAGAAGTTAAGTAGCAGATAGAGGCCATCATTAGGCCAATGGGCAAGTCATTGATTTGAGCTTCAACCCATCAGCAGACTTCTCTCTTTCCCCGAAATACACCCATGCCAGCAATTGCCAAACTGTATAACAATTGAATTTGTATATGCCACTTTCACATTGCGAGGATGTCCTAAGGTCCTGGGATAATGCAATTTATTACAGTATGCATTTCAATAACCATCCCTGGAAACTGAAATCTACAAGCCCAATTGTACTTTGAGTACAAACTTCTCATTTGACTTCTTTTATAACAGCCAAACTTTAAGAAATATCCCCTATTGATATTTGAATCTCGCACTAAAGTGAGCAACTTATGGACATCAACTTTAACATGACATGATCTTTAACCCAAATTATTTCCCTAAGTAACAGTACTGCACTTCCCCAACAGCATGGAAACTTACCCAATGCTTCATTCTCTCCAATTGGGTTGAACATTTGCTACTGTAAACATGTAAATGACTACAAAAAAAGATGCATGAATAGTTTTGCCAAATTGTGGCACGATGGGGAGTAACTGGTTGCTACATTCGCCTACAAATACAGTCACTGCACTTTACAGTAAGGCGCTTTGAGAGTCCCTCCTGGCATAAAGGTGTTATAAAAAGTGTAAAGAGAATTTATTCACATGTATCATTTAAATGCTTGTTAATGCTTGCTAGAGGGTCTGACTAAATGTCATTGATGTTGGATGAAAGCCATTTTTATTCATTAAAATTTGTAAAGAAACAGAAGTTTATTTGAATACATTTATTAAGCTGTGAAGCCAAGCTTACTGAAGGAATGAAGGACCCGTTGTCTGATGTTGCTCCCTTTCACATTCTCAGTATTGGTACAGTATTGAATAATTTTCCAAAGGCACCACATTTTGTCAAGACTCCAGGGCTTCATCAGTTAAAAAATAAAGTTAATAGAATCAGTGTCACCAAAATGTTTTTACTCCTAACCAGTTTATTTCATCCTAATTAATCTGATGAAATCATGATTGACAGATTCATTCCATTTTTTTCTATTTAACGCTGCATATCTGATTTGCAAGGCAAAGTTAATGAATGAAGACTGGGAGTATTTAAATACAAATGAGGCTTGTGAAAACACAACTCTGAATAAATGATGCCCCCAACTCCAATAATTCCCCTTCCCCCTATCCTGACCCTTCCTCCCCCCAACACCCACTTGCCCCCCGCTCAGGTCCCGCCCAGACTGTTCAGCGCTTTGGGACGTCCTCCCGACGTGAAAGGCGCTATATAAGTGCAATTTTGTTGTTGTTCTGTTGTTAAGCCATGCTCAACATGCTATCAAATTCATGTCACCTTGGCACAGTTGGTAACACTCTCACCTCGCAGTCAGACAGTTGTGGGTTCAAGTCCAATGTTCTGTCTTTGAACTCACAATCTGGGCTGATGCTTAAATGCAACCCTGGGGAACAGCTACTCGGTCAAGAGGTGACGTCCTTCAGACGGGATGTCAAACCAAGGTCCTATATGCTTGTGGTGGTGGGTGTTAAAGATCCCGTGGCACTATTCAACAAGAGAATGGAGTTCCATTACATTCATGATGGAAGAGTACACAAGTAAGTGTTGCTGCTGTAGTTTGCATCTTCTACTCCTGGCAACAAGGTTTCCTTGGTAATTCCTATCGACCAAGAAAAGAACCAAGGTCATTCCAACCTACGCAGCCAAGTTCAAGCTCCCACCTCCCAATTAATCTGTTCTTTAGTGGTGTTGGGACGATGGAAGGAACACTGGTCTGAAGAACTCACTGCTCTTCACTATAGTTCCAAAAAGAGAATTAAAGAGGACCACCAACAACAAAAACAACAACTTGCGTCCTTCACACAGGGTAGCACATAGAGCGCTTAACATTGGAGGAGCCTGACGACAACCTCAGTTTAATGCATCTACCAAGTGCTATGACCTTACCCTGAAAGGAACTGTAGGTCTCACTGAAGTGAAGGGGTGGGGGGGGAAAAACTAATTATATTCAATGCTACTTAATTGAACATTTAATGTATCATTAGCTTCACGTGTTTTGATACCATAAATGCAAATTTTCAAATGAAGAGGAGGTTACGAGTATCCATATGGGAAAAATGTGCAATTAATATTCATGTTAAAATTAGCAGAAAAGATGCATAATTAGAAGCTGGCAATCAAGCATATTAAACAGGTTTTAAAATTATTATTACCACTGCCTTGCTTTATCATTAGTCAAGGCTGGCAGTCCAATGGAATTCCAGGATGCACTGGATGATTGGAGGGATGAAATGTTAAACCAAGCCCCTGCCTGTGCCCGTTCAGTGGACTTGAAAGATCCTGTGGCACTATTTGAAACAAGAATGTTTTCTGCAATGTGCTGGTGAATAATTCTCCAAATAAAATGGGTCATTCACCTCAAGGCTGTTGCAGGGCATTGCTGTACGCAAATTGGCCTCTGCATTTGCCTACAAAGTACAGCCACTACACCTCACTGTATATCCTGTGAAGCAGACTGAGATGCAAAAAGTGCAATGGTTATTATTTCTCAATCTGGGCTTCAAATCTACTGATATCACCCAAAACTGAGACCTCCCTACGTCTGGACTTTCATTTTGGACTTTCATTTTGTTCGCCTCTTGTCACACATGCATATCAGACCAAGATGCAACAAATATTCCACTCCCAGATTACTGGGAGAATAGGTAATTTCGCTAGTGTTAAAAGAACTGAGTGGCTGAGAAAGCCTTGGGTCAAATTTGTTTTTAAAAAAAATCTAATCCGACAAGTGACAATTATAGCCAAATCCTTTTGATCAGGCACGATCACTAGAATGGAACATGGAAAGTCGATTTTGGTCCCAATTGATCTAATTTCAACACGGGCCACATAGAATTTGCATCATCTTGCACTCAACCCTCTCAATGCTGTGGAAAAGCAACCAGTTGCAGAACCTCGATGAGGATGTGGCTCTGAGCATCAGACACTGTCGGGCACTTATTCACCACCGTGAATGTGCTTAGGGATGTTCTCTGGATCTGACAGGGACTGTATCAATTGCATTGTATGAAATATCCCTGTTATTCCTCCTGCACAAGAGAAACAAGTACATCCCAAGAAAATGAATAGCCTTGCAACATGTGCATAACAGTCTGTGCGGCCTTTTATGTATTACCAAAGCAGAATTTAGTCACTAATGAAATGTATATTATAGTTGTGCATCGCCACAGATCAGATGCCTTCATCACCGTCCAAGAAGTAGATGAACCACAAGCAATGGAATAGTTCATCATCTGTGCTCATCGCTGTAAAATTCAATCCAATTCGTCAATAGAAATTCATCCAGCATCTAATGGTGACAATCAACATAACATTAACTGCTTTTGCTTAGTCTTGTTACTCATGTCTACCACTCACAGAGGATAAATTATTGTGTATAATCTGATTTGAGGTTTGTTCTTTTGGCATTTGCATCGTCTACTTTTCCTCTTCACAGCCTTAGACAAACACTCACATTAAATCTCCACAAGAGTGGACTGGCGACATATCGGAAATTTCCCGAGAGCCCCAGTGAATGGTTCCTGATGCCACCCAGAGTCGGATAGCTGACTGAGTGACAGCTCTGGCCTGCAAACATCGTCCAGATCCCATCCTCCTGTTTCAACATCAGTGGTTTTGAATACGGAGGGTTTCATGCTAAAACAACCCTCTCCCCGCCCACTTTGTGACTCAGTGCCCCCCACCTCGTCGCCTCCATATTATCTGAAATTCCTTTCAGGGAATCAAGTCAGTCTGCCACTGGTTCCCCATGCCTCTCAATTTATACACCTGAAACAATCAAATGTTGAGCACAATCCTGCATCCAACCAACACCCAGGAGAGGTTGGAAGAAAATGTTTTGCATTTTAATTTTACTGCTCTAATACCACTGCTTATAAACCCATGGAAGCCATTCAATTAAACCCTAGCTGTAACTTATTCTGGACTTGTATTATTCTGTTTGAAACTCTGCACAATTAGATTTTAGTGTTTACCTCATCCCCAAGCATTTTTTAAATATATATATATATAGTATATATAAATAATAGATATTATTTTAATTGTTGAGAAATGGTTCTTCAGCCATAAAATATCATCAATTCACATTATAGTTTATTCTGTGAAGCAGTTTGAGGCATCTCAATGATGTGATAATAAATAATAAACAAATATTATTGGCAACTACTGTATTTCAAATGCAAGTCTATTCTTATTCTTATTATATCTTCAGCAATCTGACCAGCAGGAATAAAACAAACACCAGAATTTAATGTCAAGATTGTATATACGTCATACACCGTAATGTAATGTCACTTTTGCACAGCAAATCATTTGCATCATTATAGCCTTGGGGTAACGGACTTGTTAATAAAAAAAAATTCAAATATATTAAGCCATAAAAATTGGTTTGGAAGGAAGCAAGAAACAGCTATAAAATAAGTCAAAGTGACAACAATATGAAGCACACAACAGCAATAAACAAGGAGAGCACAGCAGGGTGTATGAGACACACAATTGTAAAAAAAAAGCCGCTGAAACTCATATGGTCACAAACCTGGATTATTCGCTCAAGTAAGTGGTCGGTACCATAGGGACAGTGAAGAGGTGTAAATGCATACCAAAGGTTCTGATCAATGATTGAACAGGAATTGGGACCCAATTTGTGAGAATTCAATTACAGCACACAACTTGCAAGGGACAGAGTATTAATCTAGACTGGAAAGAGATGGACCATTTTGATGTTGTCCTCATCCATTTATTTATGGATGGAAATGGATCCCGAAATATGTAATTCGGGATTTTGTTTTCTAGATGCAAGACTTTGCTTTACAGATCTTACCAGGTTACAAAACAAGATTGTGCAGCAGAAACTATGCGATCGATAGAAATTCCATGCAATGCTGGAAATTTTCAATGAATGGAGGCTTGGCAGGTATGAGTGGCAGTGGTGGGGGTAAACAGAATGAAACTTGGATACAATTCCAGAGCCCTTCTGTTTTGGTCCGTAGGGAGTAATACTCCAACCAAAAATAGCAAGACAGAAAGTCATTTTGTCTTAAAAAGAAGTCAGTTGGTGTTTTTATTCTCCTGAGCAGAAATATTCCTTGTTTTACAAATGCCATATTCTGTATTCTGCAGTTCAGAGTATTAGCTTTTTATATGTTCATACTTATATGGACCAAGGTGATTACTCAGTGTGAAGTTGCTCAAACACTGCTTAATGCAGTGAGTTGTGACAAACCTCAACAGTTGGCAAATCTGACCGTTATTTTCTCTAATTAATACTATTAAACCGTTATTTTCTCTTAATAATACTTGCATTTTATTTAGCACGTCTTCAAGATGTTTTAAAGTGCTTCACAGAACATACTATAAAGTGAATTTACTACATATTTTGTGGACGAAACTCTTGTTTTTGTTCCCTCTTCCAATGTCTTTCGCCCATAAAAATCCCTACAGACCGAAGTTGTCAGTACAGCAAATGAACAATAACCTTCTGCACAATGCAAGGAAGCTTTAGTATTTCACTAGAAACATGTGGAAGGTTCTTCTGTAATGCTGCTGGGGGAGGTTCCAAATTCTATAAAATTCATTCTTAATGAAACTCTGGGCATGTGAACAGGGCAGAAATGCAAACCAATAGGATCAGTGTGTCCAATATAAATTGTAATTCAGCACACAAAGTAAATAGCCGGTAATTGTGTTGAACATTCATAAAATATGCAACCGTTTGCAGTATTTCCAAAAAAGTATAAGCTTCTGAATTTTTAATATCATAACGCGGATAATAACAGGGTCAACTGGGATGTGAAAAACCTCAGGATGTCAAATATTAGAACAACACAGGGCAAGAGATCGGATTCTACGAATGTTGTCGAGATTCCACAGAACCCTTGACGTCAGTCGGGCACTTATATAATGTCTCTTAAAGAATGTGGAATGTCTCAGAATGCTTGACAGATACGATAGGGAGCACTAAACGGAAAGAGCTCAGGATGTTGACCAAAAAGCTATATGTTTAAGCTTTTAAAGGGACGTGAGAGAGGTGACAGTATCACTGCGCACAGAGGCTGATGAAAAGAAAGCACTGGGTTCCAAATGGAGGGTCAATTCATAGGGTTCAAGCTGGAGGACATTGCTGCTTCCTTACATAGGGAGAAACTATCCAAAACATGAATGGGGTGGGCAGAAGGTAGAGTTGGTCTAACACTGGAATCATCTGAGAACACTACCTATCGTTCATTCCTCCTGTTTTGAAACATAACACAACAAAGCAATGAATGACCTGGTGTATGTTCAGCCATACTAATAATAATAATCCTTGCATTTGATACAGTGTTTTCCACATCTTCTACACGTCTCAAAGTGCCTATACAGAATATACTGTAAAATGAATTGACCGTATATATGTGGCCGAAACGCGGCAGCTAATTGCGCCCAACAATGTCCCACAGTCGGGGATTGGAATGACCAATTTTTTAAAAAAAATTTGAGAGATTATTATAAGAAAATTTGTCCAAGGTTTCACCATGCCTGGAACTGCATTCAGGTCTCTCACTTGTAAGGCGAATGCTCTGAGCTACAGGACTCACTGTGGAGCTCTTCATTTGTACATTTATATGGCCTTTGACTAACTTTTTATATGCAAAAGATTTAAAGCTAAACGTGAATGTGGCACCAGTAACAGGAACAAATAAATTTCAAAATTAATGACGGGTTTAAATCCAATTACAACACAGGCATTGAGGCACTGGAAAACCTATTAACAGCCATGAATTAGGCTCGGAGCTTGGTATTAAATAGGACATTGTAAAATAATGAAAACTATTCACCCAAATGTTGATAAAATTTGCTGAAACAAAATGATCTACAACGCATTCTTTTTAAAGTGCAAAATGCGATTGGTGTCAGGCACAGTGAACCTTTGCACACAGGGTATGTCTTTGTAGGAATGCTTTAGGCAAAGTCTATAGAATAGAAGGTGAAGGAAGTGGATGGTCAGCAAGCTGTTCTTTCATCTCTGAGTGACAGCCGCTATATAAATGGAAGGTGTTGTTTTTGTTGTCGTCATCACGACCACATGCCACAAATATTTCCTCTTCCTCCTTCACACCCCATAGGATCCATATTAGTCCTGTCGCTCAGCAGTTAGAGCACTCGTGTCACAAGCAAAAGGACCCAGATTCAATGCCCAGGCAAGGCAAAACCTTAGGCAAGTCTCCTTACTCCACATGCGTGTTTTTTCCTAGCTGTAAATAAGAACCTGGTTGTAAATTGATTGACTGATTGCTTTCCTGGGGTAATAATCCCTCCCAAAATAAATAATAATTTGGTCGATCAATCCATGAACTGAGTTTGGGGGTCATCACCAACCCCTTTCTGTAACAACAAATTGCATTTATTTAGTGTCCCTCACGCCAAGAGGATGTCCAAGGTGCTGGAAAAGCAAGTGATTGCACTTGACGCTGGGATCTGAAATAATAATAACCATTGCGTTCAATATAGTGTTTTTCATGTATTCTAGATGTCTCAATGTGCTTCACAGAATATACTGTAGAGTGAACTGACTGTATTAACTTCACTGGCTCCCTGACCCAGAGAGGATTGATTTAAAGATCCTCACTCTTCTCTTCAAATCTCTCCATTCTGCTGCACCATCCTACCTCTCTGACCTTCTCTCTCCCCAAAACAGCACCTGTTGCCTTAGCTCTTCTGGTTCTGGTCTCCTCCTTGTCCCCTGGTATCCTCCACTCCACCATCGGCGGCCGTGCCTTCAGCCACTACCCCCCAAAGCTCTGGAACTCCCTTCCTCACTCCCTTCGCCTTGCTCCCTCTGTTCCTAGTTTCAGGTCTCGGCTGAAGTCCTTTCTGTTCAACCGCGGTTTTGGTCACCTTTTTCCCCCCATCTCCCTGGCTCCAGTCCGGGATCCACCACCGTGAAGCACTCTGAGATACCGCCTGGCGTGGAGAGCGTTATATAAATCAAAGTTGTTGATGTATGTATAGTTGTGGGCAACACCTAGCAGCCTATTGCGCACAGCAGTGTCCCACAAACAGTTGTGGATTGAGTGACCACATTTTTAAAAAAATGTCTGCCTGAACAGATGTAACTTTGGTTTAACGTTTTATCCGAAGGATAGCACCTCCGACATGCAGTGGTCACCCATCACTGTACGAGAGTGTCAGCCCCAGTGGTGAGTTCCAAGTCGCACTGTAGGGCTTAAACCCACGAACCCATTGACTCACAGGTGAGAGTACTACCCAATGAGCTAGGCTAACACTCAACTGTAAAGACAAACGCAGCTGAAATAAAAACATAAATTGCTGTTAACATGGAAATGATGCCATTTGATCTGCTGTGCATGTTGAACAATATTAAAGATCAAGAATATGGATTAGGATCAAGTACTCATGGGCATGCAAGCCTTTCACTGAGGTCCACCGTATAGAGACAGATACGCTCCCACAAAGTGATCACCATCGATAGGATAACAGTGCCACAGAATCAGTTCATTAGTTTCGCTGTCTCTCCCTTTTGAATTATCAAACACATTAAGTGATTCTCCTCACCCATTAGGACGATCACATATACATTCAGATAATCAGCTCAGTCGTTCACTCAGAGAGAGAAAGAGAGAGAGAAAGAGAGCGCGCGAGTCAGACAAAAACACACATCTGATTCCCGCAGGCTCAGAAACACGCCTGTGAAAATTCAATTGATAATTGGTTTGGTCAGTGGTAGAAGTTTGTGCTGCCTTTCTGAAAGCGGCATTTTAATCTGAGAGAGAGAGAAAGAGACACTACTCACAAGCACATGCCCACCACCCTCACTCAACATTGTCCATCTACCTTCCAAATCATCCTTCCCTCTCCCAAACATCCCGCCCACCCACCCTCGGCAAAAACCACTTCCATGTTTAATATAGCCTTTACTTAATGATGCAAAGAGCATACAAAGAGCATCGCCAGTGTTACGTTTATATGATTGTTTAGGTTAGGAGACTGTTTCAAAAAGCTTCACAATCCAACTAGGAGCCTGAGCTTGGGGGTTTGGGGGTGAAGAGAAAAATGATGCACACAAGGTAGGTAGGTATGGTGGGAGCAGACAGCCAGAATGGAGTTCCAGAGCAGGAGTAGAGTGGCTGAAAATACGCTCATTGATGGTGGGACGATTCAGGGGAGGGGCACGAATCAGACCAGGGTTTGCTCATATGAAGGTGAAATGTGCACAGCTTTTACTATCTAAAAGATGCATATTTTCATTGTAAAAACAAAAGTCACCGGAGACCTGAGAAAGTTGGCACCAAGTTGAGTTTCGTGCCATTTAAAAGCCGTCAAACTGAAGATTAAGATCAGGGCCAATAGAATAATTGCAGGTCATAGCCCACTGACACAGCTGTGCTTACAGTCTAAACACAGCACATGGCTTCACACACAAAGGAAGAGAAAATAAGAGGTTCGCTCAAGTCTCATGTTGCTCTCCTATATCTCCCAGCAGCTGGCGACAAGAGTGGGAAGGAAGTGCAAGAAGCAGAGGCAAGTGGGGAGTGTATAGTGCTCCAGAATGCTCCAGAATAAATAATAAATACAGAAGATAAGTGGGCATATTTACAGCAACAGAAGTAATTACAGTTCATCACAGTCTCCTGCCTGAGATTGCATTGTTTATGGCTTCACATCATGCTTTGGATAAGGTGCTAAACCAAGGATGCATCTGCCTGGTCCGGTGAGCGTTCACATCCCATGGCATCTTTTTGGAGAACAGGGAGCTTTGCCCAACATTCCTGCCCTGATCCACCTACAAACTCACCCATAAACAGGCTCGAGTAATTGGTCGTTCATCTCATTGCGGTCTGTGGCAGGCTGCTGGTGGCAATTAGCTGGCTCATTTGTCATTATAACAATGGTTAGTACAACCCAAGAAACTCATGGTGTGAATCACTTCGGAGATGTTTCACTGTGATCAGACACTGCTTTGAATACAACATGGAGTGCCCAAGGAAAATCTACCTGTTTGGAAAATGGCAGCATTTCACCGATCCAAAATACAGAACTTTATTTGGGCATTCTGGGTGTCTGACACTTGCAGCATTTAAGCTTTGAATCCAAACCAAACTGATAATTCCATGCGTCCCATCTACACATGAAAATGTGTAGATTTTTGGAATAGAATGCACATTCTCTCACTGGATAATTATTATTTTTTGAAGGATATTATTTTAGAATGACTGTCAGTTCAGAGTTATATGTAATAATAACAATCCTTGCATTTGTTGTTGTTGGCTTTAACGTCAGGAGGACATCTCAAAACGCTTCAAAGGGATTTTACTGTAAAGTGAAGTGACTGTACTTTGTACACACATATATACATACACATGTAAACAAGAGTATTTGTAATGCATTCATGCAACATTATTCATTTAATGTATTCAAAACACAATTCAATGGCATGCACAAGCAAAACATTAGTCAATAGCAAGCACAAGCAAGCTAAATTGTATACTGTACAAGCAAACGGCAGGGTATTAATAATGAAAACGTGCAAAGTGTTAAGCTATTAATAACAATGGCTTTTTTTATTTTAAAAGTCACATTTGTCTTAGTAGCATCTTTTCTTCTGGGGTAAGAGTACTTCAGCACTTGCTTGTAGCCATGGAAACCACACAAAAGTGGGCCAGCACAGCTTCTCCTCATTCATTATACATTGCCACTGGGATATCACTTACTGCCTGCCTGGGCCCACTCTGCACAACTGGGGAAATAAATTCCAAATGGGGTCAGGTATGAATGGAAAGGTGGCACCATCTCAGGTAGGGTCGAGGGCTGCAGAGAATGCTTTTTCTCCATTTTGTTCCAACATTTCTTAGTTAAACCTGCACAGATCCAGCCATTAACCAACCTTACATTGCTGCCTCTCTGCACAGTAAGAATGATCAGACTGACAGGCCAGATTCTAAGATATCAATTGGAGGAGTAAGCAACATTCCTTTTAAATGGAAATGACACCAGTAGAGTAGGTACTACACTGTGGCTGTAAGTGCACACAAAAGGACAACTATATATACTATATACAGTATAGAAAAATAAAAAGCATCAGGCCAAACATGGGACAGAAAAGTCAACGAGGTTATGATTGACATGGTACCACACTGATATGACATAATCTTGGCCTTTGCTAAAGCATAGGCTGATTTAACCAGTCTGCGGCACTGCATCTGTATGTGCAATGATAAGGGAAGGCACGGAAAATGACTGATTTGTATCAACATGTATCATGGTACATTGTCCTTTCCCAGGGCATCGTACATATCACACTATTCCTGTTCATCACAGCACTTCCTGAGAAAATGGAAAACATTGGTGCCCCTGTGCCACCCCCAACACACACAGTCCCTCGCAACACTTACACACACATTCCTCCCCTCCCCAACACACATTCCCCCCACCTCCAACACATATACTCCCACCCCCAACAACACACATTTTCCCCCTTCCCCATTTACTACGTCAGTTGACACACTGGGTAAGCTCACGCATAAGCAGTGGCTTGTGGCAAAGGGTACAGTCTTTCCCCTGAGTTTGATCTTCCCCTGTGAACTACTCCTTGGCAAAGAGCCAGTGTATTTTGGAGAAGGCAGGGAAGATCAAACACTGCCTTCCACCCTCCCCTTTTCCTCTGCTCCTTGCACATCCCACTCTGTCACCAGCTGCTGGGAGACGCACCAGAGCAGCACGGGACTGACCAAAGCACTTATTTTGTCTTTCTATGCGTGCGAAGCACTGTGTTTAGACTGTACAGCCATCGTTATTGGTAAACTTTTGGCCTGTAGGACAGCTACCGTCACTCTCACAAATGTTTTGTCAGTCGCAACCCAACAACTGTCCATTTCATTTTAAATTTTGTGGACGGTGTATAATGTTATGGATCCAAAACACAAGGACCCTGTTCACAAATAAAAATAGTCACAAAATCTTCTGAATAAAGCCTGAACTTTATGTAACATTACAATGGAGCATACCTTGCGCCATATGGATAGAGGAATTCTATTTCAACTTTGTTAGATGGGACTCAACTCACAATTTCATCACACATGATTGATCAAGTCATTCTCACTTACAGTAACACAACTCGTCCATCGACTTTCACAGCTTATGCTCTGCAAAGATCTTGCAATCAAAATGCTCATTTACCTTTTCCGAGCAATCAAGCCCATAACGTTTCTCAACATTTCATTCCCTGTCCTCCACTCTCTCCCCACATTAGCCCCCCCCCTCCCCACACACACACACACACACACACTAGCAATAACTGTTATATAATTACATTTATTAATTCAGGAGTTGTTATACAACAATTGCAAATCCTAATGTGTTTCAATTACCCTTCTCAGAAAAACAGAAACCGTACTCCACACAGACCATGTTTCAAATCAGTAAACATCTGTTAGTTCAGCATTCAAAGTTAATCTTGATTGAGCACCATTGCATTAGAGTGCACAACACTTTTAAAGTGAAGAAAACTGTACAACCACAAGGCATGATTTCAGCTCACAGTATCTATCCATCAAGAGCAGTCCACTGCACAATACTCTTGACCATTAATTAGGTGAAGAAGGTTATTCAGAAAGCTGCCAGGTCTCATTGCTTTTTTGTGTGCCTTTATTCGCTGCTATAAACAGTAGCATGCACTTATACTTTACAAATAGTACTACAGTTATCCATGTATTTTATACAGCATCTATAACAAACATTTCAATGCGGCACATAAGTTAAACATGGTAACTTTATGTACTGGTAGAGAAATGCAATTAGTTTGCATTGTAAAGCATTGAATGATTTTTTCTTGTCTTTGAATTATTTAATGAATATACAAATTTCAATAATATTATTGCTTTTCTTTACTTTTGCCAAAATAAAAATCTGATAGTTCAGAGGTTCTTTTTTTCAAATAAAATGTCAGATTTGACTCACCGTTCAAAAGATTTTTTTAAATTATAGAATTATCAAACAGAGCTCTGCATGTGTGTTACTTTTACTTAGTTCAGTCTCACACGGAAATACCAGGGGGTCATTTCTGCATGGCTGAACATTTCAGTGTTATTGGGATCGCACCCTTTACATTCAGTGCGCTGATGCTCATGGTTGGTGCAACGCTTGATGTTACTCAATTAGGTGAGATTGGTGCATTTATGCATGAACAACAAAGCTGAGAAAAATAAAGGATAAAAACACCAGAGGATGGAATAACCTCGAACAAACCAAGACCAGCTTTAAATCTGTGTCAAATCCAAGTTCAGTGCTTCATCACTATTAATCAAATTCTTTTTATCCTGAACAGTTTCCATCACCCTTCAGCTTCTGGATTTTATTAGACTCACCCACCAGCATAATTTGTTAGTGCTGCCAACCAATCAACCGACCAACTCTATTAGAGATTTGAATTAATCTGAAAGAACTCTCCACCTAAAGAGCCAAACCGTCCGAAAAGGTCAACTGTATCTTACAGAAGAATGCCTTTTCATCATTGAAATTCAATTCATTGTTGTCAACAGGAATATGGCCAGGATTATTGCTTCTCATGACCTTTATTGGAAAACCTTCCATGAATTGAAACATTGCCAATGAGCCCCCCCACCGCCCCCCACCTGAACCACAGTTCCCATTGTATACTGCAATCACAGTAAGAGTGATGAACACAAGGATATTTAGAGATTTCCATTGTTTGAGTTAAATTTACAACTAGTGCTTGGGTAGAGCACTAGTTGTAAATTACAACTATTCGCAGTGGTAGAGAAAGATTTGTTGAAGTTAAAAACTCCTGCTCAGATCTCCCAAAGGGTTCTGGGGATTTAATTTGGGACATTATCCCAGCTCAGTTAGTAGTACTTTTGGCTCTGAGTATGAAGTTTGTGGATTCAATCCCCACACATCGGGACTTTGAGCTCAGTATTTCTCATTTATAAAGGGATTAAGGGGTATGGGGATAAGGCAGGTAGCTGGAATTAGAGTAGAATATCAGCCATGATTGAATGGCAGGGCAACAACAACAACAACAACAACAACAATTTACATTTATATAGCGCCTTTCACGTCGGGAGGACGTCCCAAGGCGCCCAAGGGCAGGCTCGATGGGCCGAATGGTCTACGCCTGCTTTTATTTCTTATGTTCTTATGTTCTTAAGATGACACGTCAATACTGAGTGCTGAGGATGCACTGCATTGCTAGAGGCGCCGTCCTTTAGATGAGACATTAACTTGAGATCCCCCTGCTTTTTCAGGTGGAAATTAAATCACCCATGGCGCTAACACCATAATCACCAACACAACATACATTTATACAGTGCCCTTCATGCAGGTAGCATCTAAGGAGCACTTATTCAAAAGACCTTGGGAATATGTTTCCCAGTGTCCTTGCAAGCAATCACTTCACAAATGTTTGTGGCAAATGTTTGTTATTTCTGTGCGCAGATTGACTGGTGCATTCACCTACACCATAAACAGTAACCCTATGAAACCCTATCTGGTATCCTCCAGATAGGAGAGGTGTGTCTTGCTGCTGCTGACTGGAGGAATGCAAATTCCCACTCCACAATCTCGCTCTCCTTGCTCAAGTCACACCAGGTCCTAACATTCTTATCGAAATGCGTCAATTGTTAATGTACCACTCCCTTCACACAGCTGCAAATTTCACTTGTATAACACCTTTCATGTCAGAAGGATGTCCCAAGGTACTGGAACCAAGATTCTAACCCTCCCCATCATCTCTTCTCTCCCCTCACATCAATCTGTGCTTGCTGCTGTATTAAACTCCAAAGAAAATTTTGAGCACTCTTCATGTCTGCTTGACTTTTTCAGATAAATTCTTCATGAACTCTGCGTGCAGAACTCATTTTTATGCCCTTTTGTCATTCTTCCTCTGTGCAGCAGATGCAAAACATTCAGCCTATTCATTTTTCAGTTTCCATCCCGATCAGTTCTCGTTTGGCAACCTTTGTTCTTTCATAACAAAAATGCAAGACTCTCTTTTACTCTAGGACAGATGTGAGCAGACTGTCAACTTGGGTGCCTGTCAGTCACTGTGCCTTTACTATTTGAATACCAAACCTATAAATGACCTCCTGGAATTTGGTGTTAGTTACGTACTGTCATCCTGATGTGAAAGGTATTATACTAATGTAATTTTGTTGTTTGTTGTAATCTATTGTTGAATTTATTTGATGTCAGTAAAAATAATCACTTCATGGTAGTCTGTAGCACATTGCTGAGCGTAAGCACTCTGGATTGCTACCCCAAGTCAAGAGCGCTATATAAATGCAAGCTGTTGCATTGACTGGCAGCTGCATTCACTTACACAATACACAGACTACTCTAAATCATGTGAAGCACTGAATTGTCCACTTGATGTCAAAGGTACGTTCTGTCTTCTGCTGCTTTCTGATCTAGAATGAAAACAAGTTCTTCCCCTCATACGACCCCCATCTCGCTTTCCTTATTAGGAGCATACCCAGCGCTGACTTTCTTGCCAAGAGCAAAATTTTGAGTATTGATCTATCACTGACATCACACTGCAAACACATCTCTCCCCAACCACCTGGATAGTACAGCAACTGATTTCAATCAGTGATGCTTTACTCCAGAACACCCTCAGCAGGAAGTCACACAAATGGGAATTCTTTCTGGTATCTGTCTCGTGGTCTGACAGGAAATCAGAATCTATTTCTGGAACAGATTTCCCTCAGGTTAAAGGGAGCTTTTCTTATGGCATGCTCCACATCACAATATTGCATTGCAAATCATGACATATGGGTGGTCGTTTTAAGTCGCCATCTGATTTCTTAGCCCGGAGCAGGCTGCCGGCTTAATACTTCATAGAGAATGTTCCTCCCTCAAAGCAGAAGTGTTCAGTTGCAGCCACTCATCCCACTGCATTTTTCAACAAGATTCCCCTTAAAATGTACAATTGTCAAATAGTCAATTGGTTCAGATTATGTTTGAGAGAGAGAGAGGGGGGAAGAAAAGCAGGGTTGGGAAAGCTTGAATCAATTGTATGACAAAGAGTGAATTAATCAAATACATGCAGTTTTATGGAGTGCAGTTGTAATTCTCTTCAGATGTACAGAATGTTTGTACAGGATGAAACACAACCCTTCTGTAAATTACCTCTACTGCCTATGATAAGATCTATTTGACTACAAATGTCAGTCAGCTGGGTGCGGTCATGATCTCACATGCATTGCCCTGTAGAAACTGGAAAATCAGACATCAACTGCTTTCATTTCTTCAAATTACAAATATTCCTGTGTCTTTTGAAGTGAAACTCCAAACGTTGCTTCAGGTTTTTCATCTTTAAATGTTCCTGTCTGGATCCAAAAATAGACAACGATTGTCTGCATCGACATGCAAATAGTTCTGCATAACAACAATAATAATAATCCTTGCATTTGATAATAGCACCTTATCACTTCTTTGAGACGTCTTAAAGCGCTTTGCAAGACATACTGTAAATTGGACTGATTGAATTTTGCGGGCAAAACGCAGCAGCAATATTTGTGGGGTTCATCCTTTCCATGAACAGCCATTTCATTTCTGATTAAACTATTATGTAAGGTACCCTGGATGATTATTTCACATGAAAGACATCATTTAAAATCTACGTGGATGCTGAATGTTGCACTTTATGAAACTTTATGGACCCTGATGCTCATATCACTCAAAACTAACAAATAATCCTTTCCGATCATCCAACCTACTTTCCTCAATGTTACCTTCACTTTAATTCCCATCCTTCCATTTATATTTTTCCAACTGGCTTGTGAACTGGTGTCATACTTGGAGGTGGCTTACAAACCTGGCCACCACTCACAGTGGTTAGGTTAGTCAATTACTATCACAATATAATACAGTATTTGAATTTGATATAGTGTCTATTACTTTTGCAGCCAACTGCTAGTGACACTGACAACTCTAACAACACATCCACAGGCAAATGCAGCAGTAAATTTAAACACAGAAAGTCCCGCAGACAGTGATTAACCAGTTTATCTGGAATATTGTTGGCAAGGAAACCATGAGGTTTCTCTTTTGAACAGTTCCATGGAATGCTTAACACACATTTGAAAAACTGGCGTGAGCTTGGTTAAATATCTCATCTGAAGAACTGTATCTCTGATTATGCAGTGCTCCCTCAGCCTAGATCACAAGTTCAATCCCTGATATGGATTGAACCCCAAACCCACAACTTTTTGATGTAAAAGTGAGACTATGTTCTGATAGAGAGGCTTGATACTTAATTTTAGCGATCATGCCCACACCTGAGCTTCAAATAACATAACACCAGCACACTCCAACGCCCATTGATTTTGGATGGTCTGAACTACTGCATTCCTTTATTGCTGGAATTCATATAAGGCAACCAAGAAGAGTTGGTTCAAACATAAATAAAACACAAAATATGACAGATGCTGGGAATCTTAAACAAAAACAGAAGTTGCTGGGGAAACTCAGCAGGTCAGGCAGCATCCATGGAGAAAGAAAATAGAGTCAACGTTTCGGGTCTACAACCCTTCGTCAGAACTACGAAGGCTTGTAGACCCAAAACGTTGACTAAGTTCTGACGAAGGGTTGTAGACCTGAAACGTTGACTCTTTTTCCTTTCTCCATGGAAGCTGCCTGAGTTTTCCCAGCAACTTCTGTTTTTGTTTAAGAAGAGTTGGTGCTTGATTGTACTAAAACAGGGAAGGAATATTCTTCCAACCTTCTTCCTCCTTCAGATCATGGCCAGTATATTTTTTTCTGGCAGCCGGGCTGTCTGACACATGCAGTAAGCCACCAACATGCTTAAGAATATCCAAACCAACCTGAGAATTCTATGCATCCCACCTGCACTTGGAAATTCCAGAGATACGTTTGTTGGAATGCGCACTCTCCCCTTGGAAAGACACATCCTGCTAACTTAATTCTGGAAAGTATTAGGCGCAGGTTGGCAAGAGCCTAGGCTTGTGGACCCCAGACTATATTACTATTGGAGTCTAATTGGCAGTTTGCCATTGAGAGTACTGACTGGCAGTTTTCTCCCACTCGTCCAGCTAGGACCACCCTTTAGGGTCAACAAGAGCTGGGTGGGAGGATTCTCTGCCCCCAGTGACTCATCTGCTGATGAGCTGGCTGGCTGTGCTGCATCAACCGCGCCTTGGAGATCTGGAGGGAAAGTTCCATAGCAATACAGTTATCTATTTCCACCCCCTCACCACATACATTTTGTGCCAAGTGCTCTGGAACACTACTATTCATGAAGGGGACCATACATATGTGGGTTGTTATGTGCTGCAGGTAACTCCAATCTCTCCACTTAGTGACATTGAAACCACTGCGCCTTGTCTAGTATTTCATTCTCTCGGTCAATATGTTTCTGTAATTTTCAATCTCAATTCCAAGCACATATTTACACAGCATTTGTTTTGGAGAGACAGAGTCAGAGTTAATCAACAAACCATCAACTGTTTGACGCTGGTAGTTTGCTTCACACCACAGTACATCTTCTCTCACATAGCTCAGTCAGTAGCACCTTAACCTCTGGAACAGAAGTGGGTTTACGCCCCATGATTTGAGCTCACAGTCCAGGCAATACTGAGGGAAGTGTTGATTGACCACAGATGCCATCCTTTGGATGGGACTTTCAAGTGAACTCGCAGAATATATATTGTAAAGTGAATTGATTCTATATATGTGAGCAAAACGCGGCAGCCAATTGCGCACAGCAGTGTCCCACAAATTGTCATGGATTGAAATGAGCAATTTGTTATTGTTTTTTGAGTGAGTAATACAGGGCACTGCAGGAAGAAAAATTGCCCAAGGTTTCACCCTGCCTGAAATTGAACCCAGGTCTTTAGCTTCTAAGACATGTGCTCTAACCACTGAGCTACAGAACTCTATATTGCTTACGGATACAAGTTTTACCTGATGTTTAAAGTCTTCAAGAAAAACTTTAAGCACATAAATAGTAGAATTATGGTCGAGGTTTACAACAGAATTTAACGGAAAGTGAACACAAACTCAGTTTTCAACAAAGAGCAAAACAAATGCAATCTGAAAAGTGTTCCCACTTCTCTCGTCCCCATAACCCACTCCCCCAACTCACCAAAACCCAAATAAAGTACAAGTAATGATTAAAACACAAAATACACACTAATTCTATGGAGAAAGGAAACTAAGTCAACGTCTGACGAAGGGTCGTGGACCCGAAATGTTGACTCACTTTCCTTTCTCCATAGATGCTGCCTGACCTGTTGAGTGTTCCTAGCGATTTCTGTTTTTGTAGTAAACATTATTGTGGATAAGTCAGGCAATATAGGTTTGAGATCTTTCAGCCATACAAAAAGTTGATACAATTATAATCGATTCCCAGTGAGACATAAAAGGGTGGACGGGGAAGAAAGGAGAATATTGGTCCATAACTTCATAAAACATAATAAATGAAATCGATGAACCAATGTTATGAAATTAAATTTGTATAGGAGAACTAGGTACATGACATAAGGCAGAACCCAAAGACTTAATTAAAGGTAAGGTTCTTCACATTTATGAAGTTAACCCACTGAATACTTCTAAGCGCAATAAATATCTAGAAAAGGAGAAATAAAATGAAATAAAAACTAGAATGTTAACCCACTTTCATCTCTATAGATGCTGCCTGACTTGCTGAGTGGTACCAGTGACTTCAGATTTCCAGCATCTGCAGTATTTTGCCTTTTATTTAGAAAGGAAACTCTGGATTCAGGAGGAAACTTGTACTTGATAACAAAGTATAGTGAGAAGGAGGAAAAAATGCACACATCTGCTACCCCCACGAACACACAACCCAAGAGAGATCTTACTTTCCCCCACTCTCATCCTTCAAGGATAGTAAGGTGGGGGGAAGGGGGTGGAAATAGGGTATGGTGCTGGTACAGGAAAGGGATCTAAAATAGGCAGATTGGGTTCCAGAACAAAGTTCCCCAAAAGATTACATTCATGAAAGCGGATTGTAAGTTTATATAGCACTTAATACGGAAGGTGAGGTTTCAGCTTGAAGCACAGCTGACTTCACACTCAAACACAGTGCAAAGAGTACAGACCCAACTATGGGAAGTATCAGTTTAAAGAGGATATCGCATTTCTATCTGACGGTGAACTTCAGGAAGGTCAGGAGACAAAATAAGCAACAAATCAGAAATATTGGAAAACAAATAAATACATGCTCTATGATCATTTATTCTCTTGAACGGACCTGAAGGCTGATTTACCCTTGAAATATCACATTAAGCTCGCCCGTTTGAACCTTTAAGGAGAACCCGAGACATCGGATCCGAATGAAACATTCATGTTAATGGCATTTTATATGTGCGGCTGCAAAGTAATGCTAATGTGCTGTAGCTATTACACATCACAAGGTGATAAATAACACAATTTTAATCATTAGAAACCATTCTATAGTGAGGAAGCAATCTACAGGCAAAACACATTTTACTGCTCTTAAGGCAAATGTTATGAATTTTTACTGCATTGGACACAGAAGAATATAAATCTCCGCAATTGGATATTGTCCTGCCAGCTGAAGAGATACTAATTTCAAGTGGGTTTGAATTCAAAGATGAGCCCTTTCTGTTGCGAGTTATTTTCCTTCCCTGAATTGTTGAAATTATCTTTGCTCTGCCTTTCTCAGCTACTGTTTCATCTCCTTTTATGAGCCCTTGGTATCTTCTGTCTTAAATTCCTCTTCCCCCGATGCCCACCCCCCACCAGGCAAAATGGTGATCCTTTTGCCTACAGAATAAAAGCCATCACTACATGACAGTGATTACTCACAGACGGACATTGTAGGCAGATTTTGTAGGTTCTAGAAAAGAGTCCCTAAAAACTAGATTTTCCTATGCTTTTACATTCATAAGAGTAAATGGTAGTTTTATATAGTACTTGATTTATAGAACAGTAATGGAGGTGAGGCTTCAGCTTAAACTGCAAGGCTAAACACAACATAAAAAGATCAGGAACATTTGTAAGAATTATATTCTCCTGTACTGTTTAGTGCTGTCCTTCGTACCCGGCTACCAGTCAGCAAACAGGGTTGGTTTTGTTGCTAGGGTGCAGCTGGCTTTAAATATAATTTATGCACAGAGGCCACCTGGTTTATTAAAATAAAACAAAATTTGGCTTTTCTTTGATCAGTGATTTGTTGTAAAACCGGTTCTACACAATTGTGTTATAGAAATTGCATATGCATCATCAGAATATACTCCCAGGAATCCTTAAAAAAAATAACATTCGTCATTTCAATCCCCTGCCACGTTTCGGCCACAAACATAAGTCAATTCACTTTACAGCATATTCTGTGAAACACTTTGAGATGTCTAGAAGACATGATAAAGCACTACAGATATATCAAATGTAAGGATTATTATTATATATCAAAGTGCACCACAGGTTATTGCTATCAAGTTCAGTGATCATTTGTAGGCAAGTGAAGGACCACGAGCTTCATTTAGTCTATTCACGGACGTCAATAAGTGCTGTCATGTGGGACTCCACCCAATGTGACGTGAAAGGCCACTTGTCCTATTTGTAAGCGACGTGGCAGCCTTTTTGTTTAACATGTCACAATAACTTACCAAATGCATCATAATGTTATGTGTCATGAAAGGTCTTATTGATATAAATGCTCTCCCTCCCCAAAGAAAATAAACAACCTTTCAGAGTAAGACTTCTCAGGTAAAACTTATTGGTCGGCAAACCTCCAAGTAAAGTTCACCCCAACCAGCGAATACAATTGCAGCAAAAACTCCCAAGATATCAATCCATCATTAACTAGAGCAACCCTGATCAGTGCATTTGGTGGCATTTCCTTATTTCCAGCAGGGCAGCATTGTGTTCTGTACAAGACATAATCAGTGACAGCTGCCTCCCGGCTTATAACCTTCAAACCAATTCTTAGTGAGATATTTGCTCAGCTCTTTTGATGTTGTAACAATTGTTGTCACCCTTATTCTAAAGAGGGATAACTGCACATTACACAGAATCACAGAAATGGCACAGCAGAGACAGACCAATCAGTCCATTGTGTCTGGTCTGGACTTCTCATTACACATAGTAATACTTGCATTTGATACAACACTTTATCGCATCGTTGAAATGTCTCAAAGTGCTTTACAGAATATATTGTAAAGTGAATTGACTGTATTTTGTCTGCGAAACACAATGTGTGTGTGTGTGTGTGTGTGGGGGGGGAAGCATTAGAACCACTGGAAAGGGATCTGCCAATCGTATCCATTTCCAAGTTCATCTATCAATCGCTTGTGAGGCGAGCACTCTAATCACTTCGCTATGAGACTTCAATCTAGTCTAAGGCCACTGTCCTGGTTGATCCCCAGGCATATCCTTCAATTTTCCTCTTTTTCAGATATCCATGTAGCTCCCTTTAAAAATAATTGATGAACTTTACTTCAATAATGATCTGCGGTAAAGAATTTCACATCGTCACCACCCTGTGTGCAAACAATGTTCTTCTAACCTCCCATTCAATTACTTTGTAATTATTTAAGGTTTGTGCCAAGCTACAGTCACGCTACACCGTATGCATTTGGCTTGGAATGAGACAAGGCCTCCACCTCCACGGCTCACTGATAGGCTGGGGATCTTTAAACAATGCCAAGTTAGTGCGGCTTTTCCAAATGTTTCCCTTATACCCAACCACAACTTGCATCTCCTTATCTTTCTGATCTGCTCACACCTCACTCAACCACCTTGGCTTGGGTCTTCTGTACATCCCTTGTCCCTTCATCTCCACTATTAACAGCCGTATCTCAGCCACTATTCCCCGAATCTCTAGAATTATCTGCCTCAATCCCTGTGTCTTGCCTCTTGTTGCCAGTCTTCAAATCACATCTGCATTTCCTCTTTGACTTGCCTCAAATTTCCAGCTCAGCGTCAACCGTCACTGTCAAACATTCCGAGGCACAACTCACATGAAAAACGCTTTAGAAATGCAAGTTGTTGTTTACTCCAATAGCACAATTTACATTACATTTTCCACTGCTTGAATTTAATCTTTGTTAAAAATAAGTTTTTAAAGAAATTTTGCTGTGAGATGGGGGTGGAGGAGCAAGGAAGGAAGAGGGAGAATGCATTGAAAATTATAATAATCCTTGCATTTGACATAACGTTTTTCACGTCTTCTAGACGTCTCAATGTGCTTCACAGAATATACTGTAAAGTGAATTGACAGTATATATGTGGGCAAAACACGACAGCCAATTGTGTACAGGAGTGTCCTACAAATGGGCGCGGATTTGAAATTACCAATTTATTTTTTATTTTTTGAGGGATTATTATTTGGCATGTGGAGTAAGGAAACTTGCCCAAGGTTTTGCCCTGCCTGGAATTGAACCCAGGTCTCCTGCTTGTAAGGTAAGGGCTCTAACCACTGAGCTACAGAACTCCACAATAAAAACTCATAGTAAAGGATATTTACAATGCAGAAGTAGGCTATTGGACCCATTGATACTGTCCAGTCTCTGGTAAAACAGTACATTTATTTTTATTATGTTTTATGTTCACTTAAACAGTTTGGTATTAGCATATCAAAGCAATCACTCTCTCCTCCGAGTCAAGGCTGCAAAGGCTGCAAAAAAAATACAAATTGAAATGAAAAGCCAACACTGTTGAAACGAACAACTACAAATACCATTTACAAATGAACACAAAAACAGGAGAAGCGGGGACAAGAAAAGTGTTTATCAGTCAGTTATCTTACCTCTAAACACTCGCTAGCGATTGCACATGTACATTGGATTCTGCTCGGATAATTCCCCCATGGTTCGATTGCATGCCAATAATACACTCGAGACTAAGTACGAAACACGCACATGAATAATAATCCTCTTAACTTGATATAGCATTTTATCACATCAGATATGTCTCAAAGTGCTCCACAAGATTTTAGTGTGAGGTAAAGTGACTCTGTATGTTCCAGGTGAACGTCACAGCCAATTACCGTACGGCAATGTCACAAAAAACAGCCATGAAGTGAGTGACCGATTTTATGTGGGGGATTGCTGCAGAGAATGATACAGAATCAAAAAGCACGGAAACCGGCCATTTGGTCCAAAGCCACTGTTTATGAAACAAAGGAGCCTCCTAACGCTTATTCCATTCTCCGAATCCTCTGCCTCACATTTGTATCAAATTTTCTCTGAAATGCATGGACGTTTTTTGGTTCAGCTTCTTGCATTTTTGACCAGGACACCGAGGGGGACTTCCTTCTGTGTTTTGGGATCTACATATAATGTCCACCTGAAAGGGCCGACGGGATCTCAGTCTAGCTTTACACCTGAAGGATGGCGCTTCTAGCAATAGCAAAATTACATTTGTAAACCACTGTTCACGTGGGGAGGACGTCCCAAGGTGCTGAACAGACAGGGATCAGTACCATCATATGACCCAAACAATGCATTGCTCCCCCCAGCATTGCACTGGAGTGTCAGCTCACTCAGTGAAAGCAGGGGGTTCCCAGTCAGCGATTATTGTAATAAACCGAGCAGGAATAAAAGGGGCAAACTCAAGGAGGAAAGGAGAAATTTGTTGGGAAATATAAAAAAGCTTAGGGATGGAGAAAATCCTCTTAAGAGGCCACAATGATCTTTTATCTTACTTCAAAGCAGAAATGGGATACGGTTCCAGCAAATTTGCAGAAGAGCAGACAGCCACCCCATTGCCCACGCTGCCTGGCCTAGTTTTCCTCAGCAGTAATCTACTGCACCAATCATTTATCTTTATGTTAATCATTTTACCTTGTGAGCAGCTATCTGTTTATGAATGTGTTGATCACATGGACCTAGAGCAGATCCTGCAGGGTGAAACTTTGGGCAAATTTCCTTATTCCACATGCCTCACAATATTGTAATCCCTCAAAAAAAAATGGTTTCGGATTGGTCATTTCAATCCTGTTTGTGAATACTGCTGTGTGCAATTGGCTGCCGCATTTCTCCCACAAATACAGTCAATTCACATTACAGCAAATTCTGTGAAGCTCTTTGAGACGTCTGGAAGACATGATAAAATGCTATATCAAATGCAAGGATGATTATTATTATTATTCACTTTGGTAAAGCACTACGGATTTTACTCATCGACTGATTTTATATATGTAAAATCATCCTTTGGGTGTAATGCTTGCCACAACAAGAACATTGCAAAGTAATTAACTAAAGTTTCTGTGCAGTGCAATAACTATTTGTATTGCACACTCGCACACAGAGGTTACTTCCAATCTGAAACATATAAGAGTCTAATTGGCAGTGAACTTTCTTGATATTGATCTGATTTGACCTGAATCCCCAATTCAATTCCCCACGTAGGCAGAGCTCAGAGTATCTTCGAACCAAACTGACAGTGATTTGTTAAGATCATTACAATACCTTAATGATCGTTTAACTGGCTTAAAAATTCAATAAACGATTATGAAATGATGCCGCCCTGCCTATTTATGACGGTTATTGTCGACCTTTTAGCTAACATCACAAAAGATGCTCCACAGGAGCCTCCACCCATCCTATCCCCTCCTCCTCACGTATGGATCGAGTTTACTCTTAAATACACTGATGTTTTCTGCTGCACTCGCGGTTTCTGGCAGTGAGTTCCACAGTCTCACCACATAGGGGTTGAGTTAATCCCGTGAAACTATGTCAGTATCATCTCAACCCTGTGGGGCGTCACTTACAATTGGAGAACTTGCAGAATGCTGGTGGAGTAGGGGGCAGTGGAGTCTGCTGAGAGCTTCAAGTTACTGCACTGCTGGCTCATGCCTGGAATCCTCCACGGAGCTCTGCCATTAAGATGGCAAGATGAGCAAAGTAACCTGTTACATAACCACAGGGGAAGGAGAGGACAGTAGAAGGGACAGTTAGATTACAGATAATCTAAACTAATGGAGTTCACTACAGCAAATTTTGGGGTGGAAGAATACTTGTCTAGGTTCCTGCTGTAGTACTCAAACCCATTTGCCAAGTAGTCATCAGTCATTTATCTACAGAGACGAGAAATAAAGCTACAGGCTATAATTTTAATGCTATTCTTCACTTCTATGAATGGCTGAGCGGGATGCGGCTGCCTCTTCCTAGCAATATCTTTTTGTCACTTTCAGAGGAACAGGAGGAGGTCATTCAGCCCATTGAGACTGTTGCACTGGTTTATTAAATACATAAATAATTCTTACATTTCATTCAGTGCCTTATCACATCATCAAAACACCTCAAAGTGCTTTGCAGGGTCTGCTGTAGAATGATTTGTGCACGATGTAGGCCAGGAATGGCCAATTCACTGACTATTTTGAATTGGTCATCTGTGATGCACAACAAAGTCCCACACACAGCCGTGAAATGAACGGCCAATTGTAATCTGGGGCGATTGTTGGCCAGGACACCAGGAAAAACGTCACTCTCTAATTGATCAGCGTCTTGGGACGTCCTCCTGATGTGAAAGGCGCCATACAAGTGTAATTTTGTTGTTGTTATTGTTGATTAGGTCTGTTATTCTAATTCTATTACCCTGCTCTTCAAACACTATTAATATCCTTACTTAATTTCTCAGTTTCCCTTTTAGAAACCCAATTGTTTCTGTCTCTTTTGGCTTCTTGGGCAGTCAGGGGATAGCAAGAGTTTTAAATCTGAGAACACTGCATTGGGCAAGCAGGCCATCTGTACACAGCTTCAGAAACACTCACAGAGACCAGTCTTTCTTTCGACAAGTGACACTATGCGTCTAAAAAAAAATCAGGAGAGAAAAAAAATCGATGCTAATCTCCTTTTTCCCTTCACGGAATCTAACCTTGCTTTGACCTGGCCACTCTAATCTAAATCAAAGTTTTTAAATAATTCATGCAAATAAAAAGTGCAAAAAAACCCATTAGAGGGATTCCCCTGAGGGCTGAAACCCTGGCGACATTACATTAGGAACAAACATCTCAGATCTATCAGGTCAGTAGATTTGACCCAAGCAGGCTTGAGACACCATGGCTGTTATTTGTTTCAATGGCAAAAACAACACTATAGACAGCTGGATGACTTTAGCTACAAGCCAATTGCACATAGCATTCATTGTTCCACAAACAATTGTTATTGAGTGAGCAAAATTATTATTATGCTTAAAAGGATTATTACCCCTGGAAAGCGATCCACCAATTGACTATCAACTGGGTTTCTACTTACTGCTAGGTAAACCGAGGCACGTGGAGTGAGTAATCTTGCCTGAGGTTTTGCCGAGTCATGGAAATAGCTCACTGGTTATACTTACCCCACATGCAAACCTATTAATTGGATGGACATTGGGTGTCAGTCATACGGAGTGCTTTGCCTCTTTCTTGTGTGCGGTGAATAGACACTAAGAGTGAGAGGCTTCTGAAGACAAATAATTCAAGTGGTGGGCACAGGTTGTTGAGGTGCATAGCTGCTAATACAAATGTTTGGAGCCAGAGATAATTTTCTGCTCAAAAACACACATATATATATATATAATATATAATATATATATTATATATTCATGGCTGATTCATTTGTTTGCAGGAAAACAATTTCTGTAGACATTATGCTGATTAAATCCAATATCCAATCCAACATGCACATCAGCACTTCCATCAGAAAAGATTCTAAAAACAATGATGAGATAAAATACCAAATGTTAAATGCTTTCCAGGTGCATCGGTCATTGAGACATGCATTGTATACTCAAGTTAGCATTCAAAAGTGAATTCAAAAGAACCAACAACAACAACTGAACTTATATAGCACCTGAAAGCAGGGTAGCATCCCAGAGCACATGCTATATGCAGTTTCACTGACAAAATTACACAGGCAAACTATTCTGTGAAGCGCTTTGAGAGAACAACTTGATAAGGTGCTGCACAGGAATCTTTAAAAGCAGAGAAAGCCGTGATTCCAGAAATCTCACCATGGGGAACAATAGCGTCGGGAGTTTGAGAAAAATGTCTGAAGACCAGAACAAATCTGTGACTAGGTACTTCTATTACAAAAGTAAATGTGTTCTGATGGCTTTTTGGTAACCAACATACAAAACCACATTAGTGTCTAAATAATAGTTCCATCCCTTTCCCCCCCCCCCCCCCCCCACCCCACCCTCCACAAAAACTCCAAATAGCTTTGATGTGTTTTCGTCCCCAAAAAACTAAACCTACGCATGAGCCATGAAATTTCTGCCCATGAATTACGCGTAAAATTTAACAAGAAAATCCATTAAAATTTGAATGTCCTAAATGAAAGATAAGGTATATAAAAATATGCCATGTTTTTATTGCCAATTCAATTAACATTAACTGTGGTGGTAAGCCTGTTCAACACTGATATACTGGATATCCCCTGGAAAAATAATAATTTGAGCACTCAATCCACAACTGTTTGTGGGACACTTGTGTGCAATTGACTGCCACGTCTTGGCCATAAATTATACAGTCAATCGACTTTACATTTATAATCTGTGAAGCACTTTATGACATCTCAATGATATGATAAGGCACTTGTACATAATAATAATCCTTACATTTGATACAAGAATTGCTTTCAATCTCACGTTCTCGAAAGGTTTCCAAGCGCTTCAAGATTTTACTGTGATGTAGTGACTGAGTATTTTTAGGCAAACATTGGCAGCAAATTTGCACACATTATATTCCATTTCTCTCTCTCTCTCTATATATATATATATATGTATAGAGAGAGAGAGTATATATATATGTATATATTTCGCCCACAAATATACAGTCAATTCACTTTACAGTATATTCTGTGAAGTGCTTTGGGACGTTGATAAGCGCTATATCAAGTGCAAGGAATATTATTATTATATTTATATATACATATACATACAAGGGAACGGCGATATGGGAATTTTCCGGATATGGATATATCGGTTGGCTCATATCGAGATATACCGAAATACCAATATTTTCCGTTTTTTTCGTACTGCGCATGCGCGCGCGCATTCCGGGTGCACCATTCGGGGCCTATCTTCTCAGGAGGTAAATATCTTTCTCTCTCTGTGTCTCTCACTCTCTCCATCTCTGTGTTTTTCTGTCTGTGTCTCTCTATGTCTCTCTCCCTCTCTCACATCCCCCCCATCTCTATCTATCTGTATCACATCCACCCCGTCTCTCCCCCCCCCCCCCGCCGTCCCTCTCTCGCACCCCCCACCCCC
This sequence comes from Hydrolagus colliei, assembly GCA_035084275.1. Lineage (NCBI taxonomy): Eukaryota > Metazoa > Chordata > Chondrichthyes > Chimaeriformes > Chimaeridae > Hydrolagus > Hydrolagus colliei. Next base: position 10,703,788 of record CM068757.1, on the reverse strand, counting down.
GTCGTCTCTCTCTCCCTCCCCCCCCAGCCGTCTCTCTCCCCCTCCCCCCAGCCGTCTCTCTCCCCCTCCCCCCCAGCCATCTCTCTCCCCCTCTCCTCCCCCCCCCCACCCGCCGTCTCTCTCCCTCCCCCCCCAGCCGTCTCTCTCTCCCTCCCCGCCCAGCCGTCTCTCTCCCCCTCCCCCCAGCCGTCTCTCTCCCCCTCCCCCCAGCCGTCTCTCACCCCCTCTCCCCCCCCCCCCCAGCCGTCTCTCTCCCCTCTCCCCCCCCCCCAGCCGTCTCTCTCCCCTCTCCTCCCCCCCAGCCGTATCTCTCCCCTCTCCCCCTCCACCAGCCGTCTCTCTCCCCTCTCCCCCCCCACCAGCCGTCTATCTCCCCCTCCCGTCTCTCTCCCCCTCTCCTCCCCCCCCAGCCATCTCTCTCCCCCTCTCCCCCCCCAGCCGTCTCTCCCCCTCTCCCCCCCCAGCCGTCTATCTCCCCCTCCCCCCAGCCATCTCTCTCCCCTCTCCCCCCCCCCCCCCCCCAGCCGTCTCTCTCCCCCTCACCCCCCACCCCAGCAGTCTCTCTCCCCCTCTTCCCTCCCCAGCCGTCTATCTCCCCTCTCCCCCCCCCCAGCCGTCTCTCTCCCCTCTCCCCCACCAGCCGTCTCTCTCCCCTCTCCCCCCCCACCAGCCGTCTATCTCCCCCTCCCGTCTCTCTCCCCCTCTCCTCCCCCCCCAGCCATCTCTCTCCCCCTCTCCCCCCCCAGCCGTCTCTCTCCCCCTCTCCCCCCCCAGCCGTCTATCTCCCCCTCCCCCCAGCCGTCTCTCTCCCCTCTCCCCCCCCCCCCCCCCAGCCGTCTCTCTCCCCCTCAACCCCCCCCCAGCCGTCTCTCTCCCCCTCACCCCCCCCCAGCAGTCTCTCTCCCCCTCACCCCCCACCCCCAGCAGTCTCTCTCCGCCTCACCCCCCCCACCCACAGCCGTCTCTCTTCCCCCACCCCTTGCATACCTGTATTATGTATTCGAGGACTATGAATACAAGATGGCGGCTTTGCACCTCAGTCTGTGCATTGTGTATAGAGATGAGCATTCTGGGTCTTGTAGTTGATTGTGCTCGCATCCCGATTTTTTACCTCGATATACCGTTTTTCGATATATCGGTATTTTTAAAATGTCTATATCGGCATAGTGATATGAAAATCATATCGGGTTTTACCGATATACCGATATATCGCCGTTCCCTAATACACACACATAAAAACTTCCATGGAAACAATTTTTGTACTAATATTAAACTTTCTGTTCAACCTTCAGTTGGGGGGAGAGAGTTCAGCTGTTAACGGAATGTCAGTTTGACAAAGATAAACAGCAAAGCCACATTGGATTTTCTGCTCAGAAAAGTTGCGGGAACTCAAAAAGGTTATTTAAAAGGTAAGGTGAAAGTCACCTGGTACCAGGCAAGTCCTTAATCTCCCGCTGAAGGCGATAAGGAGACTCCCATCAGGACTAATCCCCGCAATTTCAGAAGAGTGCCAGCCTTGAGACAGATAGCAAATCCTCGGGTAGATGAGAGATTTTTCTTGCCAGGGTGCTACACGGTGCTTGCATATTTACCCGGCAAATCAATAGCAACACTCGAGATTAGAGACCATTCTATGATTCTATCAAAGTGAAGCCACATGGGTGAATTACAAAATGTACAACAAGAAAATGTAATATGCAGCTGGCATTGCTACTTCTACAACAGTAATACAATTACAATTGGAAGGAAGCCACTAATTTTGCTGATGGAGTCAATGTCAAACAGAATTTTTGTTTTGTTTTAAAAAAGAGAAAAACGTTGAAGGATTATAATTAATGAATCTTCAGTTCAAACACAAGCGCCACCTGATTCAATCCACGTTTCACACGAGTTTTTCTTTTTAAATATCGACAATGACTCAACTCCATGAATTTATAAAAGAGCAAGGCTTCAGTGTGGTGCACTATAAAGGCAGCAAATAAACCAGCACAAATAGTTGAACAAAGGAGGAATTTTGATTATAGGAGTTAGACAAAAATCAAAACGTGGGCAATTCAGACAATTAACACTACCCGCCCCATTTCACTCGACTATTTTAAGCTGAAAAGGCTGCATTCATTTTACAGGATGATTCAGACTTTGGTCTGTTTGCCAGGAGGTTGGTTGTACCCAGGATCACATGCCCCTTGCTCTCCACAAAATTTTGGGCTTAAAATTCCATCTCGTCGTAGCCCTCAAGACCATTTTTTGCCTAAAAATGTTAAATTGCGCAAAATTGTGGAAATTTTTTAATACTGTACAATCTTACCATGGGAGCCCTTCTCTCCCCCACCCCACCACCACCAAACAGTTATAAGAAATATCGGGAAAATTCCCCACAATTCTGCACCTACTTAAAATTATTAGAACACAAGATGGAACTTCAAGCCTATTATTCTCTACCTGTCGACCTTCCTCGATCTTGGGGGAAGCTTGTCCCATCTGATCCTGGGCACCACCAGCCTCAGGTGTTTATCTCAAAGGGTGAAGCTGAAGAACCACCTCAGGTGGCGATCAGAAACTGACGTTCTTGTGAACAGCTGGGTGTTTGACACATGCGGAAACCCATCACCATGCTTAAGAGCATTTAAACCAGATAGAGTTCCATATACACATGCCACATCCTAATGGTAATATCCCCGGGTCTGGAATGCTCGTTCTTTCCTGGAGGGACACCCCGTGCTACTTGTCCAGCTTACAACCACCCAACTCAATAGCGGTTTGGTTTACAGGCGTACCAGGAGCTGAGTGGGAAGAATCCCTGTTCAGTGACTGCCCTGCCATCCCTGACAATGAGCCAGGCTGGTTGGTCTGTCATCAGCAGTGCCCTGAGATGCTATGGATCCATCTAGCTCAGAAATGGGGCTGGAGACTGCCATAGTGCATTGACTTGGTTCTGACATTCCATTGCCAAACACATCACCTCAGTTCCAAGTGGAGCCCAGATACCCCCCGCACCCCCACCATCACCAAACTGAGGATACTACTTGGAAGCAAAAGCATCACCTGATTTACATGTGAGCACAGCATCTGCAGCAGCATTAAACTGAGCACAGAATAAGAAACATCATCACACACAACAGTCTAGCTACAGCAGTGAATACACAACCCGAGTGGGAATGTATTAAAAAAAGATTAGGTAGCATTCCCTTCTCCATTACATTGCCAGCATTAGATGTTCTGCCTGGAATTCTTACTGCTCATCAATATTTGTTGGAATGTCACCTGGGAAGAAGGAGCCTCCTCTGTTCTCTTCCACACATTACTGGAGGCAGAATCATTGCTGATCAGAATGTATACTACTGCAAGAGAAACCACTATACAGTACATAACCAACTCACTGACTACACTGCAGTAATGCTGCACAGTTTGTGTAAATTCAATATTCAGTTTATTAACAGGTTTATCAGGAAGGGTAGCTGAGGCGAGGAACCTGGACTCATTTTTGTTGTTGATAAAGCAGCTTGATACTGTTATGGAGGCAGATATTCTGGAGGGATGAGATCAGATGGGCCAAACTGCCTTCTACGTTCAAACCAATCTTGTGACTAGCACAACACTATTGTTCTTGGATTACACATAAGCTACATCGTGATAACATTCAAGCTTCTAAACAAAGCAACACAGCTGGGTCCATATGACAACACTCTACAGTCATGGACCAGATACCATCTGCAGCAGGTGATTTCAGGAGCAATCTCAAGCTATGTAATAATATCCCAGTGGGTGCAATTCTCACCGGGCTCACTCCGCTGTGCTCCGTTCAATTATCTCAATGCAGGAGAACAGACTAGTCATAAAAATCCATGTGCAACCCGTTCTTTAATAATCTTAAACAACCCCCACAAAAAAAGTCTGATCTCCTACATACAGTACTTTGAAACGTGTACTGCCCTCAGCATTCTTTTCTGCGACGACTTGCAAAGCTAGTGATTTATCTCCAAACAGAGGGACTCAATAAAACTACCTCTTCTATCTCCATGTCTGATACGCTGTAACAAATGGATTATGGTTCCCTCAAAAACACAGGAAACATTTATAATGTCACCTGTCACTGTTTTAAATAAAAATAATAAAAGCCTGATATCCCTTTGGCCAGTCAGTAAAAGAACTCCCTAAATCAGTGCTCATCAAACAAAACTATTTGATCACAGGAAGACTGCTTGCCATCAAATTGTCACAACAGCAATTCTGGCAAAAAAAAGTGGTATCACATCATCTAGGCGTCTCAAAGCGCTTCACAGTATAAACTGTAAAGTGAATTGACTGTATATTTGTGGATGAAACGCGGCAGCCAATTGCGTCCAGCAACGTCCCCACAAACAGTTGTGAATTGAAATGACCTGGTATGGAGGGAGCTACACAGGTGCAAGTTGTTGTAGTCCTAAACCAATAAGACCATTTGTTCTTAACGTTACTTAATATTACCATGATCTTGCAGAATTGTAGAAATTTCCCCAATTCTGCCGTAATTGGGAAGCTGCTGGCTCTCAGTTGCCTGGTAGGTTTCACCCACAAAATACAGTCAATCCACTTTGCAATATATTCTATCATGTTTTGCGATGTCTTAAAAATGTGTCAAGGCACTACATCAAATACAAGGATTATTGTTTTTATTATTAGATGAAATTGTATGAATACACATTATAATATCCTTTGCATGCCCAACACACTGTAAATGCTGACTGCTCACTGTTCCTTGATGGGAATGTCTTGAATGTCCTTGTGTAGTAGTTAATTTGAAGATAAAACACTGCCTTGGACTTTCCCTTTACATCAGAAAACTTTCCCTTTAAATGTGAAATATCTGGTGTATCAGAAAATTGCACTGAATGGGGATTACAGTTGCGACTACATTCAGTGTCAACCTAACAAAAAGCACACAGATCAACTGCATTTCAAGTATTAACGCAGATATTGTAAACTATAAGATCATTAGGGGTGTATCTACATCATATGTTCCAAGATGTATTCCACTCCTAAAACACAATGCAAACAGTTTTTTTTTACAATCAGAGTTTGAGATCTTGGGCTAGTGCCAACTGTGTGCTTGGTGGAAGAGAAATGACTGGCAGCGTGTGTCATAGGAGACAGTGATGGACAACAGCAGTCGATGATTTGATTGCATGGTTTTACCTGAAGCAGTGTTTGAACTCCAGTGACGAAACTACCGCACAATGTCACGGGGAAACAGCACATCCTGTAGGTACCAGCAGCTCACAAAGAACACTGAATCAGCAAAGATATTTCACACTCCGCACCTTTAATAATTATTCAAGCTTCTAAACAGGATGTGATGTTTAAAGTTGTGGGATTTGACCACTTGGCAACTGTAAGTGGTTAAGCGGCCTTGCATTTCGAAGTTGTGCGTGATTTATTGTCAGTTTCAGCTGCCTCCCCTCTCTGCCCCTCCCAGCATCTGGGGAAGATCCCCGGAAATCCACACTTGGGAAACCACACTGTCACCCTGTGCAAACAGTTGAGTGTTTGCCAGCAGGGATGTTGCACAATCCCACAGAAGCACCCAAACAAACCAAAGGCTTAACAAGTGTCTTAGCACCACCCTCCTCCCCCTCGGCTGGAGTAGAACTAACACGTGGATCAGAGCTGCCACCTGCACCTGCAATGGAATGCAAAATAGACATTTCTGGAAGCAATGGCCTATTGTATGGTAGATAAGGACAATAGGAGTCACAGTTATTTTATGGTCCTACAACGCAAGTGCACATTTATGATTGCGCAGAATTTGGGAAAAATTCAAAAATCAATGCTAATTGGAAGTTGCAATTCCCCCCCACACCTACAATTCTTAAACCAACTGGCTTCCATATTGAGGGGAACTGTAAAAATTCTCAAAAGTTCTAAACAATGTTTAAACTTGAAGAGAATGGCCCCAAAATTAAGGGATTTCAGACCAGTGCTTCTTAATGTACACAAAACCTGACTATTTGTATCATGAGCTGCCACCACTTTTGTTCCTCACAGCCATTGCAGGCTGTGATACACTGGAAACTCTCTGTTAAGGCCAGTGAATGGAGCAGCCTATTTGACCAACTTTAGTGAGATGCCCCCTTCAGGAGGGTTCTGGTTTTGGTCCAGACTGCAAATGTGAACTGAAAAGTAATACAGAACCTTTCCAAAAAAATTGGTCACTTAATCCATTACTTTTTGGGGGACACTGATTACAATAGGATTCTCACAAGGTTAGATACACCGCTACATATCCAAAATGCCCCTAATCACGTCATACTAATTGCAGCTTGTACTGCTTGTAGCAGAATCACTCATTCATGGGTATTGTCACTTATTTTATTCTCCTGGACTGTAAATTTATATTCCTTAACAGTTAACAAACCTCTCTCGATCTCAAGTAAACTTTTAATTTGTTTAGCTGAATGTTAATACTCAGTGTGTAATGAGCCCCTGGCTTCACTGTCAACACAAACCATAGTTCACTCCACATTAATGTCAAATAAAACCATCTCTAAGGGCATGTAATTCATCTTGACAAATAAAGCTTTCTCAAGGGATTAAACAAAAAAAAAATCAAAGTGGGAAAGCACCAAGAGTGGTACAAATGCAAAAGATTAAAGTCCATGTTTCCAGCACATTTTACTCAGTTATATTTAAAGAACATCTCTCCTTATTTATAACTGGCTTTAACTCTATTTGTTGAACTAAAGCCCAGTTTGTTCTTCATCCCTCACATTTCCACTGTACAAATCCAGCCTCCTTCCCTCCAGGCATAAACTCGCACAACATCTGCATGTTGAAATTCCACATCTGTCCAACTTCAGTCATGAAATTAAAAACAGTTTTTGAGTTTTGTTTTCATTCACGCTAAACACTGCTCGGCTTTCGTCAATGGAACATTGATGAGTTGGACTCTACTGTAATCAGCACTTCTTAGGAAATCACTACATGTTAACATACAGTCCATGCGGGAACATCCATCCAGCCAACATATCCAATGTGAAATTGATGGATTGCTTGGGAGTGATAATCCCTCCCCCTCAAAACAAAATTGGTCAATCAATCCACAACTGTGCATGGGATATTGCTGTGTGCAATTGCTTACAATATACACAGTCAATTCACTTTCCAGCATACTTTGTGAAGCGGTCTGAGATGCTGATAAGACGTTACCTCAAACACAGGAATGACATTATTATTATGCCCCAAATGATTCATCACATCATCTAATAAAATAGACCATCCCCACCCCAGTTGTGGCAATGATGCCAAGTATCTTTCTGAAGCCTTGTTGGATACAATACAATCATCCCATTACAAATGGTCAGTTGTTTTTCCGGTTCATAGAAATCTGCACCAAAACATGAGGTTCCTATTGGAAATCCTACTGTTGCCAATTGGCACATGATGACTGCCTTTCATTTTCAACCAGTTACCACAGTGGGTTAATGGGCTGCAAACGCCCGCTGGATTTTATAGATATATTTATATAGACACACAAACATATAATATAACAAGGCACCTTTGGTGACCAATTCAGCCTGGTTTACATGCATAAATAACACCTCCTCTGCCTGTCTAACGGTCACATGTCCCCCACAGCGAGAGAACGATCAAGAGGGGAAAATAAGCAAGCAGCAGGTTTGTGGTATTAATGATGATTAAATTGCACGTCCAATAAAACGATTTGAACCCGATCACAGTCCAGGTGGCTGGCTACAGACCTCATGATAATGTCTTCATATTAAAAAAAACTGCAATTAAAAAGAAACCAAATCACTTGGCTTGTTTCCAACAATCTGCCAGCCAACCATCAACGGTGTGTGTATATATTCACTGCCTCTCCTCCAACCCTCCCTCCTCTCCCCCCACCCACCCCGGGAAGACAAAACAAAAACTCTCAGAAATCTCCCAATGAGGAAGCGGTGGGTTTTAATAGGAGGATAACATGAGGAGCCCAGCAGGGTTGGGGTGAAGAGATGGTCTGGACATCAGTTCCCCAGGCGCTGCGTGTGTGTGTTTTTCGTGTGCACACACACACACACACACATAAAATGGTTATTTCAACAGCGAAAGAAATAGCCATTTGTCCCAGTCACCGTTCAGAAGTCAAGCGGAGAAGACCATTTGCATTGATGAGGCTAATAAATGGCTGCGGCGGGTCTTAGCAAGTGATCAATTGCCGGCTCTCAGTTTCATCTCCAACAGCCACAAGCCGATGTCTGGCAATGCGTTTACACTCGCTCATATATCTGTGTTAGATCGATCTATTTCACCACCGACAAAGGATGGCTTCGGATACACACACACACACTATTTATATATATACACACACACACACACACGCGCGCGCTTGTTAAATGTACACGCATAATAAATATATTTAGGTACACACACACACTAACATAATTATGATTATACAGTATATATTAACTAAGTGTGTCTGGGCTGATCGCTGTTCCTTTGCGAAGGTCAATGATTCGGGATTTGTTCCCGCGGATCATCTCCATCACCAACCAACTCTCCCCGTTGTGTAAAAACGGGTTGAGTTGTTTAACGGCTTTGATAAACCGCCCTCCCCTCCCTTGCCCTCCCCAGCCCTCCTTCCCCCTCACCTGCCTTTCCTCCCCCTTCCCTCCCATGCCTGTCCCCGTCCTGCCTTTGCGTCCCCTTCCCTGCCGACCCCTGCCTTGCCCGCCCCTGTCCCTGTCCCTGTCCCCCCCTGTCCTGCTCTGATTTGGCACCAAACTCAAGATTGAATGAATCTTTTTGCCAAAAAGAGATTCTTGCCGACAATGAGAGAGTCCACTCCTCCCCTTGGCTACCTGTGTTGTGTCCTTGGAAGGACGTGTGGTGAGTGAGAAATCTGGCTCAGCCTCGCACAGCAAGACCCTCCTCTCTCTCTCTCTCTGCCTCGTCACTCCTCCTGCAACACAACTCTCGCACTGTCACCAACTAAGCTTTCTCTCCCAACACACACACACACACACAACAACAACAACTTTATTTATATAGCGCCCTCCACGCCGGACGGCGTCTCAGAGCGCTTCACAGTAGCGGATCCCGGGACACACACACAGCTCAACATTCATTAACGCCAGTCGCCCCGTCACTGTCGACAGTGTGCGTGTTCGTGTCTCCTGTCTCTCTCTCTCTCGCACCAAAAAGAGCCAAATAAATACTGTATTCAATCTTATTTCTCGTCTCCCCCCCCCCCCCATCACTATAATAACAATCCTGGCATTTGATATAGCGCTCTTCACGTCTTCTGTACCAAAAGAGTCAATTAAATACATAAACACACAAATACATATACCCAACAAATACGTTACACACAGACACACACATATGTGAAAATATACGCACACACTCCCGAGAAATAGATTAGTAATATTTATGTATTACACACACACACGCTTAGCGCGGTTCATAACGCGCAACAGGGGCAATCACCGGAACACGCAAGTGATTGAACAAAACTGACAAGACGTGACCCGAGACATTTTTCATCCTCCCCTGTGTGTTTATATATATATATATATACACACACACAGATACAGTAGATATATATATATTATATATATAAATGCTTGTGTTCTTCAAACAAAAACCGCGCGCCCCCTCTCTGGTGGACGGGTTGCCGGCGGTGCCTGGGTTGTAGTCTATTCGATACATAACGTGGTTATTATCTATTTTTAAACGATTAAAAAAAAGGATTGCCATCTAAACAAGTCGGTGGGGGGGGGGGGGGGGGGGGGGGTGCTGAGGCAGGGAGGAGATGGATTGCGAGGCGAGGTGGCAGACTCTGGTGCCTCTCAATGGTTAGTTTAGTCTGTGTGTCTCTCTCTCTCTCTCTCTCTGACACCCAACCACCTGAGACACACAGATCCCATCAACCAGTTCATTACGCTAGAAAGCGACTTTATTCTCTTTATTTTAAGAGCAAAAATAAACAGATGGCCGTACAGTAAACACTAAGTGGTTGTTTTTAAAAAGGTGGGGAGAAACCCACCAATATATTATTACTAGTCAGCCAGTGGCAGTGACACTAAACCTGACTCGTGTTTACATGTGAATTCACCTCGAGGGTGAGAGGTGATGTTTGCTACATGATCTCCCCCAATGAAACCCATCAATGAAGGGTTGGGATGGGGACTTCAATGATGTCTCTGTCTCTCTCTCTCTCTCCCTCCCCTCTCTCTCTCTCTCTCACTCTGACCCCCTTCCATATTGACGGGTTAGACCTTTCATCCCACCTCAAAACAGAACACGTTAAACGTCGGGCGCCAATCGATGAACCCGATGACAAGACTCATTCCTAACGAAGTACCGCGCACACCGACTCCTGAGCTAAGTTGAGACCCGACTACAGCTCTCCAATCTAGGTTACCATCTCCATCACTCCCCCCCACCTCAATCATTCATTTGTTTTTAAAAGTGAATCCATTTCGTCCCTCCCCACCAATAAAAATTAGGTCGGTGTGTGTGTGTTATAAAGATTCAACTTGCTTGCCACATGTACTTATAACTCCACAGTCTGTCTTGAACCAGTCTACACTTTAGTTGGGATATATATGGAACACGAGCGTTTGTTGGCGATTATTCCCCCCCCCACTCCAAATCTCTCTCTCTCTCTCTTCGATTTAATAATCTACACTCCATCCAAAGCTATTAGAGGCTGGGACACATCTCCTTCTCTCTCCCCCCGGCACATCCCCTCAACCAGAGGTGAACTTCTGCCCTGACAGTATTTATACATGAAGTCGTTTTAAGTAACTCAACAGCGTCCTTGCCAGAGACACAAGCCGCCACACCTCCTCCCCAAAACCTTATCCACACACAGGTCAGCCGCGCTCAATCACCTCAAAAGTCTAGTCGATAAAGCCTGGGAAAAAAAGGGGGGGAGGAAGCTTTTCTGTGCAATAAAGTACATCACCTTTCCAGTTACCATCTGAGCTGTAAAAGGGGGGAGGGGGGGATTTACAAAAGGGGGAGGGAATCAGATGACCTTGAGCAGGATGATTTGGAGGACAATGTGTGGGGAACAAAGGGGCAAATGATGAGCACCTGTTCTCCCTGGAGGTGGGAAAAGACTCACTCACACCTTTAGATTGGAGTCGAGGGGGAACCGACCTTGTCAATGTAATGTGGACACACACACACACATATATATATATATATATATATATCTATACACACAGACACACACACAGTAAGGCGGCTCAACTAATAAGTGCAGAGCATCACATCGCTTCCAACAACAACATCGTCGCTGGGGAATTGTGTTAACTAAGCACCCAATGCACCTCGGCGGGCAATTTACACTCATGATGGGAGAGAGGGAGGCAGGGAGAGAGGGAGAGAGAGAGAGAGGGAGGCAGGGAGAGAGGGAGGAGAAGGGGGTGAAGGAGAAAGAGAATTTCACTCAAAACTCCATGCACGTGATTGAACATCACTAACCAGACAACGCTCCCTCACTGTCAACTAGTTACACCTCAGGGTTTATTACATTTATCCTTCCCTTGTCCGTCCCCCCCCCCCCTCACCCCCTCTCCCTCACCCCTCAATGTTGCAAAGCCAAAACTCTCGGCGGTTTGACACTATATTTATGTCACCTCCCTCACCCCTCCCTCTCGCCAAACAAACACACAACAATCCACCTCACTCGCTCACACACAACTCGGGCGTTACAATATCGCTGAAAACTTCCTGCTCGCAACTCGGGTCGCCTTTAAGAGATGCGAATTAAGGTGAGTTTCTCTTGTGGGGGAAGAGAGAAGGACGCTGATAAAGAGAAGCCTTGTCATTATATAATAAAGAAACTGCTCTTATAAATCCTCTCTTTCTATATATATATATATATATATATATATATGTGTGTGTGTGTGTGAGTGTGAGTGTGGTTGGCGTCTGTGTGACCGAGAGAGAGAGAGAAAGACACTGACTTGACTTTGAAGTGCGACAGGTTGACTCCAGCCTAGAGAGAGAGAGAGAGAGAGAGGGGGGAAGGAGCCGGGGAGGAGAGATAAAGGAAGATTTCTGCTTGTTATCGAGCAAAACCAGACCAACCTGTTCTCTCTCTCTGTCTCTATTTATATTTTGCAGACATACATATTAACGTGCACTTTGTTGCCTTTCCATCCCACCTACCCGCCTCCCTCCTCTCTCTTACCTTTCGCTGTGTCCTTGTTGAGGAACATCTTTTCCTGCACAGTTTAAAGTGGTCCTCGATTTGGGGGAGGTTTTGCATGCGGGAGGAAGGGATGAATGTCAGCAAGCGGCGCCCAGCATTTTGAGACGCGAGAGATAGAGAGCGAGAGACAAAAAGAGAAAGGATTGGATGGGGGTGGGGGGGGGGGGTGAGGAGGGAGGGCGGACCGACCGCTTGTGAGAATGCTCCTGTTCCTCCACACTCACTCTGTCCTGCCCCCACCGTGCGCGCACACGCCTCCCGGGGACGCGCTCACACAGGGGACGCGCATATCACAGCCACTCACTCACTCAACACACACCTGAGGCCATCGGCATCCCCAGCGTGGGCGACCTCCTCCTCCCCTGAGACCAAGTGTCATTGCATATTCTTCTCTATTTCTCGCACGCACAAGTACCTGACAAAATGGATTGCATTAATCCAGGCAATACTCGCGGTGATAATCTTTGCAGTTGCTTCAGCGCGTTTCGCGTCTTCCAGACGTCGCGAAGCGCTTTGCGGAATGTGTACCGTCGAAGTGAATTGACTGTATAATTTGCGAGCAAAGCGCGGCAGCCAATTGCGCACAGCAATCGTCCCACAGACAGTCGTGGACTCAGTGACCACATATTTTTTTCCCCTCACCTGAAGGATTATTTTCAGGCGTGTGGAGTAACGAACTTGCCCAAGGTTTTACCCTACTGGGAATCGAACCCAGGTCTCTCACTTGTGAGGCGAGTGCTGCTATATTGCCCACATACATGCAAACATAATATAACTGATTGTGTTTTATCTATATTTGTCATATAAATGCATACATAATAACTAATTGCATTTTTATCTAGATGTTTTACATACACAACTACATGATACAATTCTAATTGCATTTTTGTTTATATTTGTTTTACCCAACCGTACACATACACATAATACAATTCTCACATAATACATTGTATTTCACACAAGTTCAAAGTGTTTCCCGGGATATACACTCTAATGTTTACCTGAGGGAAATGATTTGAAGTGGATTTCTAGGGGCTGATTCAGGGCGAAATGAGTAAATTTCTGCTCTAATCACACTTTTTCTTGTCTCTCTGAGTTAAACAGGAAATTGCTTTAAAGCAGCAGCAGCATCACAGTTAAAGGGAAAAGGAAATGTACTGTAACTTATTGTTCAATGTGTTCCTGATGATGTTTATTTTGTAATTATTACTTGGCAGTGATTGTGTTTTTATAGCAGCTGTGGCCTCATAGACTCCTGACATTTCACTTCCTCTCTCTCTTCTCAGCAACTCTGGTGTGTGACCCGGAGTGACTCAATTCATTGTAATCCTACACTGAGATCTCAGGTGCAGATCACTTGTCACCCCTCCCACTCGTCTTTAAAAACCCTTATCTCCTCAGTATTGCAACAAGTGGAATGTTAGCCTGGCTCAGTTGGTCACACTAGCTCTCGCCTCTGAGTCAGAAGGTTGTAGGTTCTCTCTCCCTCAACCCCTTCGCCTCCCCCACCCCTCATTTTCATGTTGTGACTGAAGACCTTTCTCTTCGACTGCGCATAAGGTCACGTACACCCTCCCCCTGGCTCGGCCTCGGGCTCCGCCATTGTGAAGAGCTCTGAGATGCAGCCCAGCATGGAGGGCAATATATAACTGCAAGTTGTCATAGGTTGAAGCCCCACATCTAGACTTTGAACTCAAAATTCGGGCTGACAGTGTAGTACAGAGCTAGGGTCTGCTGCACTGTTGAAAGCACCTCTAGGTGGGAGAGATGCTGAAGCTAATGTTCCGCCTGCCTGTTCAGTTGGAGGTTTGAGAGCCCATGGCACTATTCAAAAAGAGAAATTAGTTTCTCCCAATGTCCTGGCCAACATTCCTCCACTTAAAATTGGTCAAGCACTTCAATGGTGTGATAAGGTGGTATATCAAATGGAAGGTGTGTATTATTGTACTTTTTTCTACTCTTGCATCACTGATTATTTGCTGCGCTAATGTATTGGCCCAATTCCAGGATATCCCCCATTGTTTTAAAGAATAGATACATCCCGGTTGCTAGATGTGATATTTATTCAATAGGCTGATCTGATCTGACCAAATACAGCTTTGGGCTGAACTTTGGACTGTTTCTTCGGCAAAATGTCAAATTCATAAAACTGGGAAAAGAAAGCCATTCCAGCTTTGGTATCTACTGTTTGATGTCAAAACACCAGAGGCCCACATTTTCACCAAGTTTTCACTTCCTGAGACTAGTCTAGTCTTGAAGTTTAAAACATTATGTAGAATTGCAGAAATATCTTAAATGAATGCTAAATTTAGAAGCCAGTTTTTCCACAATTCTTAAAAAGAAACTGGCTTCCAAATTAAGACAGAGTTCAAGATTTAACACAAATATTCAATATTAAGGTAAAGTGATGCCACTGAGTGGAATTTTCAAGACCTCAAATCAGCACAGAGTGAACTCCCTCAACCCACCCACAAATCCCTGCTCAAGAATGTTACTTCTATCTTCCACATTGTTCTTGCCCCTTCCTTTCCATTTTTTAATACCACAATTGAAGACCTTCCTCTTCGACCATATTTTCCATTGTTTCCTCCCTTCCCCAGTATGCTAGGTCAGGCTCCACTACTGCAAGAGCTCCGAGAAATTGTCTAGCATGAAGGGTGCTATATAAATGCAAGTTGTTCTTGTTCATCTTTAGCTACAAATGGACAGTTAGCACTTTATAGCAAATCCCGTGAAGTGCTTTGAGACGCTGTATCAAAGGAAAGGATTATTATTATTATTTGCCGTTCTTTTGTTGGCCACCTGGGATTCGACAAATGGACACCGTCTGGTCGTGCTCGTTGAAGCTGAGCTCGGCAGGTTTGGAGTGGAGAGTGGAGGAAATACTTTCCACGTATTGGTGTTTTGAGAACACAGGTTCTGAGCAGTGTAGTGATTGTGAACCTCAAATATTCAATGCATTTATGTTTCTAGGCCAGATCTGCCGGTTCTCCAGGCAGTCATTAAATCCCATTGAAATTGCTGGAATCCTGTGAAGTACTTTGAAGCGTCCTCCCGATGTAAAAGACGTGAATCAAATGTTAGTATTAATCCCGATCAACTCAAACCGCTTCTATTGGTGTCTCTGTGTCAATGTACTTTAATTGTTGTCATTGTATATATAGCTATGAGAAAATAAGTAGGTGACTCTATGGTGGGAAATACTGAACATGAAATGAAAATCACAGCAAAAATGAAAAAAACAACTTACAGATTTGCTCTTGCAAAGCTCTCTCCTGAAGGCATTTGCCTCCTTTTTCGTTCTCCAGAAGTACAGTTGCAGAGTCTTGCAAAATTTTTTGTCTAAGTGGCTAATATTTATGAATACTGAACTGAGATGACAGGCTATTAGACTCGAAAACGTCACAGCCGAGCCCTACGTTGTCTTCACCTGGCACACACACACACATTGTTGTCACCTTGCGTAGCCACACACAAACACTCACATGCGCATACACACACACATACATATCTCCAGCAGAGGTCACTGGATAGCAATCAGGAGCAGAAACCCTGGCTGATTTTCTTCTCCCTCAACTTTGGAGCCCCAGGCTGAAACTAGCTATCTCAGCACATACTGATCAAACCTGGGATTGTGCTGTGCATAAATTAGCCACTCACTGAGTAAACTCATAGAGGCAGTCAGAGTTGGGTAGATGCCAAGGGAAACAGCATAAAAGTCTTGTGACGCGAGTGGAGCTGCCGGTGTGCGTTTCATTGTCAGAGATTTATTGGCAGAGGTTTCGAACGAGATGTTACATCTAAGTCCTATCTGTCCATTAATTTGGTTGTTGAAGGTTTCTGTTGAGAAACGATTTCTCCCAGTTGTTCTCTTCAACAACCCCTAGATAAAATTGGTCATTCACTTCATGGCTGTTTGACATTCCCGCATGACATTTTTGTGCACAAATCGGCAGTGATATTCACCTACAAATGTCCAAATAACGAATTGGGCAACCTGGTAAATAACACAATACGTGCCCTGTTCCATCTCTCCACATTTTAGTCTCAGTCCCTGTGGGCTGACTATGTGGAGTTTTGTAGTTCAGTGGTTAGAGCAGTCACCTTGCAAGCGAGAGACCTGGGTTCATTTCCAAGCAGGACGAAACCTTGTGCGTATTTCCGTACTCCACACACCTGATGATAATCCCTCCAATTTTTTTTTAATTGGTCATATCAATGCACGACTGTTTGTGTCCAATTGGCTGCAGCGTTTCTTTCACAATATAGATAGTCAATTCACTTTACAGTATCTTCAGTGAAGCACTTTGAGATATCTAGAAGACATGAAAAATCCTATATCAAATGTAAGGATTATTATTATTATGCCTCAATATTCTCTTTGCCTCCAGTCTCAGAATGCACATTTTGGCTGCTGCCCCTGACCCAAGCTGCTTTCCCTCCAAATGCCCCAGACTAGTCATGGAGCTGTACTAACATAGACAGTCGAAATAACACAATCCCTGAAGTGCTCTAGATTAATAATTGTATTTACTGGTATAAGTGGAGTTTCCTTGTACTGTCAAGTACAGTAATTACCAACTAGTTCCTCTGATAATGCCATCAGCACCCACACAAAAGTAATCCAGAGATGAACAAAAATAGGCAGAGCTCAAAGGGATGCTCTCTATTCAATTGTTGAAAACAACAAAATTACATTTCTAGAGCGCCTTTCACATTGGGAGGGTGTCCCAAGGTGCTGGACTAAAAGGAGATACAACTAGCTATTCAGGCTGTCCTTTCCCAGTGGAACAAATTGAAGTACTTCAAGCCACCACTTAGATTTGTAACTGATCCAGGAGAATACCTGTCTCTGCCCGCCACAGGCTCTCAGTGGGTGAAAGTGTCATGAATTGCACTTTTGGTGATGTGCATTTGTTGGGCCAGTGACCTGCCCAACAATCCCCCCATGATAAGATTGGTCATTCACTTAGAAACATAGAAGCAGGAATAGAACATTCAGCCCCTCAAGCCTGTACCACTTTTGTACGAGATCATAGTTGACCTGTACCTCAAGTCCAATTATTTGCTCTTGCTCTGTATCCCATAATATCCTGACCTTACACATAGCTATCCACCTCAGGCTTTTTGTAGTAGAGAGCTCCAGATTTGCCCCACCTTTTGGGTGAAAAGCTGCCTCCTAATTTTGTACCTAAATTACCTAGCTTTCATTTTAAGATTATGCCCTTCAAGACAGTTTGTGGGACATTCCTGTGTGCTCGGGCCAAGGATCCATTATTGTGAAGTGCTCTGAGACGCTGTCCGGTATGGAGGGTGCTATATAAATCAAAGTTGTTGTTGCAAATTGGCTGCCGTGTTCGCTAACAACACACAGTCACTGCCTTTACAGAATATGCTGTGAGGAACCTTGAGACGTCTTCCTAGTATGAAAGGTCCTGTATCAAATTCAAGGTTTTTTTTTTATTGATGTTTAATATAGAATTTTGACCGCCAGGTCTCCACAGATATAAACAGGAAATGAAATGTCTGGACTTTCTTTCACATCGGTTTGTACAGAATCAGAGCAAAAACAGCAGTAAGATGGGAGATTGGGTGGGGTGGCTGAAAGCACAGTGAAGGAGACGATAACAATAACAAATTACAATCAGAAGGATGTCCCAAGGTGCAGGACAGTTATCAGCTGTGCACCCAAGTTTGATGTTGGAATCAAGATGAATGGAGGGTAGGGGGGACTGCGGCCGAAGGCATGGTCAAAGAGAAAGGTCTTGAAACGGGCCTTGAAAGAGGTGAGGGGGTGGTGGGGCGGAGGGATTCGGGGATGGAGTTCCAGAGGTGAAGGCAGAAAAGCTGAAGGCCCACCTGCCACGAGATTAGCTTTCTAGATGGGATTTGACAGGAGAGTGGGAGGGAGCAAGACGGAGGAATTTTAGCAATTGCCTGCCTCTGTTAAATTCCACCTGTCTCACATTCCCACACGCAGCTAAAATAACAGCAGATGGATAGGCACACATTACAGGCTCAATCGTTGCTGTCCTGCATCCCAGTGGAACCACTCTACAGTAGACATCTTGATGGTATCATTTATGGCATCCGAGTTACCTGAATAATGCAACAGGCAACAATAAAGCTTTGCATTGCCAGCATATTAATACTCATCCCAGAGAGTTAGGCTTTGCAGGTGGTTATTCTTACCCCTTGCTGAACAGCAGTTGTTGTGTTTTTCAGCTGTCAGTCTCTGCAGAAGGAGTCTGGGGACCAGCATTTTTTTTGTAAAACAGAAACTACAACAGTACAGCTAAGTGTAGGATTCCTGGGTCATGAATGTGACATGAATGCAGACTCCCCTGCCTGTAAACAGTTTAGTAATAGGGATTCCAGACCGCTTGCCAGCATCTGAGTAGGTGGGATAGGGGCAGGGAGGGGGTGCGGGTTAGATCTAATTGTTGGCTGAACGATAATGAAAAGAAATAATAATCCATGCATTTGATATGGTGACTTATCACATTGTCGAGCTGTCTCAAAGCACTTCAAATGATTTTCCA
The DNA here is from genome assembly GCA_035084275.1 of Hydrolagus colliei. NCBI lineage: Eukaryota > Metazoa > Chordata > Chondrichthyes > Chimaeriformes > Chimaeridae > Hydrolagus > Hydrolagus colliei. The sequence goes on along the minus strand of CM068757.1, from coordinate 10,685,041 downwards.
TAAATGGTGTATTTTCAAGACAAGCATGCGGGCATTTGCGCACAACAATTCACAACAAACAGCTCTGAAGTGAGTGACCAATCACGATGACAAAATGTTAACTGTGCTGATGTTGATCTTAACCTTTGCCTTTAGCTTTGGTCATCTTCCCACCGCATTGCCTTCCATCCCTCTTGACTCTAAACCCCAGCTCGGGTGCAAACCCTTCACTGTCCTAGTACCTTGGAATATTTTCTCCAATGTGAAAGGTACTTTACAAAAGCAATTTATTGTTGTTGTAATCCCACTCTGCTGGCACTGAGGAAATCAAATTGGAATTTTGAAGCCAAGTATAGCTTCAAAGTCAATGCTAATTTTCTTCAGGACCCAATCTGATGATTTACTAATTGAACTTAAGTCAGTGCAGTCTCTTCCTTTTACAGTCTTAGCCAAACAGTGAAAACACTTTATAACAACAGCAATTTGCAGTTTCCAATGACCTTCATCCACTACAGCGTCTCAGAACACTTAACAGTGGCAGAACCCAACTGAGAGGCAGGAGGAGCTCGGTTGAAGAGGAAGGTCTTCATTCATGGTCTAAAAGAGAGAAAGGAGGGGTTAAGGCAGAGGGATTGAAGGAGGGAGTTCCAAAGGCTTCGAGGTCAGTAGCTGAAAGCAGGCTACCAATGGTGGAGCAGAGTGTATGAGGGACATGAGAGGGCCATAGCCACCCAAACAGAGGCAGCGGGCAGTGGAGTGGGAAGGGAAAAGGTTAGAAAGTTAGGGAGGCGCCAGGATGTGAAGGGATTTGTAGACACGTGAGAGGATCGCCTCTGATGTCACTTTCTACACCATGTGTCAAATGATAAATGGTGACAAATGGTGAAAAAAAAATTTTCATACCACCTTATCATGTTGAAGTCTGTCAAAGTCTATCCCGTATAACTGATACAAAATACACAGACTTCATTCTCTTAGCAAATGTAGCCAATCTGGGGCTTGAATTGACAACCACGTCTCAGAGATGCGCCACAAAAACTGATTAACCATCAACAGTGTTTTCTCGGTGGACCAGGCAGGCATCTCTTCTGCAAACCAAAACCTGTCCACCACGCTTATCTGTCTTTACTCCACAGGGAATACTTTCATTTTTTGTTCACCTTGAAGGATGAAAGGTTGATTTGGACCCTTCGTTCAATTCAAGCAATGTCCAGTGTTCAAACTACTGAAAATTGAACCGTTGGTAGATGTCAAACATCCATCATCATATTCAAAACAGAGAACAATACTCAATGTGTGGTCTGTGATATAAGATTTGAAAAACTAGACCCAGAACTCGGAAGCTCAGCCAAGACGATATCTCCTTCTCTTTTGCTGACTCAGCGCTACTCGCTAGTACGGTCTTTCGTACAAATTGGTCGGCGGTGTCGCCTCGGGCACTTTTCAGCATTAAACAACAAAAAACTCTGATAACCCTTCGTGACCCTACTGAGGACCGCCGCAACTCTGATTTGGGTCGGGACCCGAAGTTGGGAACCGCTGCTCTGGCAAGTCCTATTTGTCTATCTCCGCAAAGCGTGTCTACTTGGTAATGTTCCAAAGCAGCAGAATGCAGGTGGGCATTTCTATTGCAGAACTTTCAGCTTCAGCTAAAAAACAAATCACAAGTGAAACGGTTGCTATATATGGGACAGACGTTCAGCTTTGCATTAGAGGAATGAAGGTTTCTGCACATTGTCTGAGGGCCCTCTAATTTAAAACAAAACCCAGGCAGTCTACCTTTGTGTAATGCTCACCAGAAAATGGCCTGGACTTTTGGGGAGGAATTTTGTAATTACCTGTGAAATGTTTTGAGACACTTTGAGTTAATAAGACTACAAAAGCTGCAAGGTTAGACGGGGTGGCATTGTGCAAAATAGATTCAGGTTATCCTCATGCAAGTGACGCTTGCTCCCATTACTTCTGTACCTGTCGCACTTGGATACATGCGGGATGGAGCTAATGTGGAACTGAGTTCAAGCACTTCTGCTGATCACTCTGTCAATTTTCTCTGGTCAAGAAATGGTATTATAATAGTAATGTATGAGCAACATTAATGCAAATGATATTGTGAATAATACACATGAATAATGAAATGAATTACATTACCGGGTGCTTTTTTTCTTTAGCTGCCGATCTCCTTACATCTTAAAGACATAATTTCTTTGGGAAACCAAAACACAAAAGAAAATGACAATAAGTTCCAGAATCTGCAATCTTATTAGGGATAGCCTCAAGACATTGAATACAATGCGGTACTCTTGCACAACAGTCGAGTTACAAATAAAAATATTAAATTTTGAGCGGATAACATAAGGAAGGAAAAATATAGAAGGAAGGAGATACGAGGGAGTGAGCTGCAGAGGTTGTAACTTAATCATGAAGGCGGCTGAGATGATGGCATAAAACCATGGAGGCAAAGCTTTAAGCAGTATGTCAATGTCACCTGGCATCGCAGATTCATTTATAATTTCCAGCTCAGTCTCAGACATCAATGCTGCTTTGTATATTGTTTTGGTTGATTTAAAAAGCAAACACAGAACTGATGAATAATATCAAGAAGAAACACAGAATTGATAAAAACTCTGATGCGCTAACTTGCCTGAGAGTCGCTAGATACGTACAAGTTTATTTTTGGTGTTGTTGATGAACAAAATGAAACAGAATTGTTAAACAAAATGATGAACCGCAGGTTGCTCTGAGGAGTAGGTGTGATGCCATCTGCAGTCAGTGCTGCTCAGTGCAAGCCTTTGTTACTTACTGAAACCGTGGAAGGACCATGTGATACACGACTAAAGAGTTACTATGAGATGGAGAGTCAAAGAGTGTGCCACAAGCTGATGCGAGCCAAGCTTGAGTAGCATTTAATCACCATCAGTCTCCAGACCTTCTGGTCAACTATTAACCCTGAAAGTCCAACAACAACCTCCTCTTATGTTGATGACAAGATTTTGCCTGTTTCTTTCTTTAGATGAAGAACACCCTTCAGCCCACTTGATCTCATCCTTCCAGCAATCGCTACCTTATGCCCTTGAGAGCATTGAGTTGTTTCTTAAATGTATACAGGCCTCAACCAGCCTTTCCCAGGCACCCTGTTCCAGTTGTTAATTAGCGTCTGGGTAAAGAAAAACTTCCTTGCCTTTTGCAACTCAATGCTTTGCAACTCTTGCCCTGCTGTCATGGTGCATCCCAAATTCTGTGAAAAATCTTCTACACAGAACCTCTATGAAATTCCTTTGAGATTGTTTAATTGTTATTCATAGCTCATTCCCCTACCATCGTGGATCATCCTCTGTACAGTCTCCTGGGAAGCCAAAGGCTTGGGCAGCCTCTTATGTCATTATAACCAGATCTGTATGCGGCACTCTAGGTACAGCCTGACCAGAGTACAGTACAGCTTGAGTATGAGTTCTGGGGCTCTGAACTCAACTAATTTGGTAATAAGCCCAGAACTGTAGAGCTTGGCAATGGTTTATTGACATACTGAGCGATGAGTCATCTAACCTAGGTGAGTGACTTAAAGCAGATATGAAATGAGAGCTTAACAGCGAGAGAAGGTGAGAGATGGTTGAAGGTTAGAATTTTAGTTGGGTTTTGGAAGTGGAAGGGAGGAAACACGCAAGAAACAATCATTGACAAATATGTGTTATTGGTTCAACATCACATCTGAAGGACAGCACATCTGACAATACTATTTCCCTAACACTAAAGTCCCAACGTGGGGCTACAAATCTGACTAGAGCACCTGTGGCTCAATGGTCTTGCAAGCTGGGGAAACTAAGCTGGGGAGACCTGTGTTCGAATCCAGGCAGGTCAGGGTGAAACCTTAGGCAAGTTTCCTTACTCCACACGCCTAATAATAATCCGTCCAAAAAAAACACAATAATAAAATTGGTCATTTCAATCCACGACTGTTTGTGGGACACTGCTGTGTGCAATTGGCTGCCGCAATTCGCCCACAAATATAGTCAATTCACTTTACAGTATATTCTGTGAAGCGCTTTGGGACATCAATAAGATGTGAAAAGCGCTATATCAAATGCAAGGATTTAAAAAAAATTTATAGGCCACTGACTGAGCCAGAGTGGCAGCTGACAACATAATTGACATGCAATCGGCTGCTTTTATTGAGCATTCCGCTCACATTGTCTCAAACTCCAGTCAGGACAAGTTTGATGTCTCTAACCGATCTCCTCTTTACTCATTTCTCTTTTCTCTAAATTGTCACGTTCCTGAGATTAAACAAGCCTATGATCAAGCTGCTGCAGTGTTTTTCTGTAATATGAAGTGAGCATGCTTGTCACCAGTTAAAATATTGCACTTTTCAATGTGATTACAATTTACTAACACTTATTCCCATTTGATCAGGAGCCAGGAGTTAATGCAGTAATAATTGGCCTGTAATGATTAATGAATCTGATTGCACCGTACTTCAACACAGGCAGTTTTGGTAAAGAATGAATCAGGTCTCCAGGGCTTGCTGAACACTGCTTGATTATGCTTTGGATCCAAAGTGATGGGACCACCAGCCTTCAGTCACTCATAACTGCCTGATTATTGCAAATAAACAAGTTCACTCAGAAAGCTCAGAGTCAATCCCTCACTGTAAGCAACATTCAAGCCATTGACATGCTTGCCTTATGTTGATTGACAGAAGCGCTCTGCAGCACTACAACAACAACAACAAAATTACATTTGTAGAGCGCCTTTCACACCAGGAGGACATCCCAAGGCGCTGGAAGAGGGAGAGGGAGGTTGATCCCCACCAACCCCCACCCCAAACTAGCGGCTGCATCCTGTCATAATTGGCTTCATACAAGGACAGCATTCTGCAGCAAACACAAGGTTTTTATCATATGTGGTGCATTAGATAGTGGTACCAGACCTCCTGCCCAGGTCTCTACACGGAAGGAGAAGAGCCGTTGGGGATACGGATTCTTCCCATTTAGCTGCTGTTAACCCTGTAAGCCAAAGCACTAACCGGTAGGGTGGTCCTCGCTAAGCAGCTTGTACCTTACCTTGTACCACTGCTCTCAATAGCAAGCTGTATAGTTTTAGCTGGTTACACTCTAGTAGTTACCTCAATCCACATTTGGGGTCCCCAAGTCTTTGCTATTGTCAACCTGTGCCTAATACTCTCCAGAATTAGATAATAAGGATGCATCCATCCCTTCAAGGAGAGAGTGCACATTCCATTCCATCTCCAGGGAATTTCCATGTGTAGGTAATGCTTAAGTGGAACTCTCAGTGCATAGAGTGATTTGGATATTCTTAGGCACAGAAGTGGATCTCTGCTGTGCCAGATGAAAAATAGTGTGTTTAGGATGCGGACTATATCAGTCATTTAGAACAAACACTGCCACGTACAGTAAAAGACACGGCAGACTTGCCAGCACATCGGTCTGTTGCTTTCACCAAATGACAGGTTTAAATTGCGGAGATGGATTGCAGACTCCAGTTTCCAATTAACTGAGTATTAGTTACATTAATCTCAGAAAAGAAAAATGTGTGATTTGTTTTAAAAAGCTACGACCTTTTAACAGTTTTGATAAAAACTACATTTGGTTGTCATTAAAAGAAAATCTGAAACAGAAACGGAACACTGTACAACATAGAAACAGACATTTATAACATAAAAGAAGGGACTGTTCAGCCCAAGTAATTCTACTGCAGTGGCTGTGTCAGAAGACTGTGGGTTCAAGCCTCACGTCAGCACTTGGAATTAAACAATCTATACTGACACTCCAATGCAGTCACTGGGGAGTGTTGCATTATTGGAGGCGCAGTTCTTCAGATGAGATGTTAAACTGAGATACCGTCTGCCTGTTCAGGTGTATGTTAAAGATCCCATGGCGCAATTCGAAACAGAAGGAATTTTCTCCCAGTGTCCTGGTCATCAATCCCCCAAATACAATTGGCTATTTTACTCAAGGCTGCTTGTGGCTGTTTTAACCACAAAATACACAGTCAATGCACTTTACCTTATGTCTTGTGAAGTGCTTTGAGACGTCTCGACGATGTGAAAGGCATAATATCAAATGCAAGGGTAATATTGTCATTTATCAGGTTTGTGCTGGCATTTTGAAAGTGCAATCCTTTCAGTCTTATTGACCTGCTTTCCTCACCCACCCATCCCCCAATCCCTGCAAATTATCCCTCTTTAGACATCTATCCAGTTCTTTCTGAAAAGCTACTATGTCCTTCCCTTGACCAAAGAATCTGACAATATTATCCACATCCTAACAAATCACTGTATGAATACATTACTCCTAATCCCCCCCCACCCGTTGATAATTATCTTAAATTGATACCCTCTAGTTACTGGCTCACCAACCAGTGGAAATAATTTCTTTCTGTCAATTATCAAAGCTTTCATCATTTAATCAAGTCTTTTAGTATTCTATTACTAAATGGTGTCAAATGTAGCGTAAATACCGATATTTTATTGATCCCATTTTCAGCTTTCCACACATATTGTATTTATTCTTCCAAGGCTTCATCCAGCTCTGTTTTGAATCATTCCATTTATCCAGCCTCAATAGCCACTCATCGTGCCTCATCCACCCTCTCTATGTGAAGAACTTTAACATCCCCTAATTTTTTCTAGCAAAATCCTTGCATTTGATGTAGCACCTTTTCATATGTTGAGAATACACTGTGAAGTGGATTATCTATGGATTTTGTGGGTGAAATGCGGCAGCCAACTGTCCCATAAAGAACTGTGAGTTGAGTGACCATATATATTTGAGGAATTATTACCCTGGAAAGTGATCCACTGATCAACTAATAACCGGGTTCCTAGATGTGTGGAGTAAGGAAACTTGCCTGAGGCTTTTCCCTGTCTGGGAATCGAACCCGGGTCCTCTCGCTTGCGAGGTAAGTGTTTTAATCACTACGTTTCAGGACTTTTCTTCAGGCAATCGTGAGACCATATCTCCTTGTCACCAATTTGCACATAGAAAGAAATATTTATTCCCTCATCACTTTAAGAATATTTTAATAACTCCCATCTTTCTGCTCCAACTCCCCACCTCTCCTCTGTTCCAATGGAATAAGCATCGGTTGGCCAAGTACTGAATAATTTCAGTCAGGCAGATTTGCTATCTCGAATCAATCACCATTATATAGTGTTATGTGTTAAATGATACAATAAATATATTGTGATGTGGATTAACTGTGGGTTTTGTGAGTGAAATTCTTCTGCCCTCCAATCCAATTTCCTTTACCGTTTGTATAGCCAGTAAATGCTTAAGCACAGATCAGGGGTGCTGTATTTCGCTGGCCTCTTGTGTCCAGTGAGACAGTGAGAAAATGAGAGTCTCACCTGTGATCATTGTATCAGTTTTTATATCCAGTAGGTTCTGCATGTAAATAATACTGTTTGTGGGACACTGCTGTGCGCAATTGGCTGCCGTGATTTGCCCACAAATATATACAGTCAATTCACTTTACAGTATATTCTGTGAAGCACTTTGGGATGTTGATAAGATGTGAAAAGCGCTATATCAAATGCAAGGATTATTATTATTAATAATAATGATAAAATAATAATCCTTTGATATAGCATCTTATCGTGTGGTTGGGATATCTTAATGTGCTTCACAAGAGATATATATATATATATATTATACATATAAAGTGGATTGATTGCATATTTTGTGGTTGTGTGGAGGCTGACTGGACTGGAATATTGGAACATTTTATCATAATAATAATTCTTGCATTTGATGCAATGCCTTTCATGTCTCAAAGCACTTCACAGGATTTACTCTAAAGTACAGTGTTGGTGTATGTTGTAGATGAATGGTACAGCCAATTTGTATTCAGCAATATCCTATAAACATTGTGAAGTGATGATAATTGCATCTGTGAGATTGATGTCTCTTTTCAAATAGTTCCATGGACTGTGTAACATTCACCTGAATAGATATATGGCTTCTTGTTTAAATGTCTCGTTCAAAGGATGGCATGTCCAACAGTGCAGCGATCCCCCAGCGCTGCGTTGAAGTGTCAGGCAAATGAGTTCAAAGCCTCGACGTGGGGCTTGAATCTAAAACCTTCTGATTCAGAAGAGAAAGTGCTACTGACTGAGCCGAACTGCCATCTCACTCTTTGTTGAATTTCAGGATGTTTCACTGCCGGTTCAGAGGAAATATTCTGACCACAGTCATGGGACCAATCAGCACATTTAGCACGTAGCTCCCAACCATTATTGGAATAGTCACGCTGAACACTCCCTGGTTGAACCCATCCCTACTCCACTATCAGTTGTGCCTTTGGTGGAACCAGATTGTCTGCAAAGCAATCTTTCTCTCTTAGGTGCTGATGGACTTGTGGTATGGGGCTGTAGCATTTTGTAATTCGATTTCTGATTTCCATTGCTCACGCGTTTTGGTTATATCTCCATCACTGGAAGTGACAGGACTCCTACTAAGGAGAGTTATGGTCACCCACAAGCTCCTGCTCTGCTTAGCTTCCCTTAATTTACATGCACCAATGATAGTGTAACACACCTTAAGGGAGCCACAGATGCCATACCCTGAAGCTCATTGAAATGACGATACACATTATGTGCCTTAAATGCAATCCTGATTTGATTAAATAGAAAGCAATTGCATTTTAATAGCAACTTATCAAGTCAAATGCCTCACAGCACCTCACAGTAATTTACTACCAAGCGCAGTAAATGTTAATAAATTATTTGATACGTAAATATATGGACAGAATAAGCAAAAAGCCCCAGAAGCTTTGATATGTGGAAGCATTGCAATGTCAGAGCTTTGGATGAGACATTAATTAAACCAAAGACCTCATGTCACTATCCGAAAAGACAGAGTTGTTGTTCCCAACGCCCTGGCTAGCAATCTCCCAGATAAAATTGGTCATTCACTTTATAGCTGTCTGTGGGACATTCCCGTGCACAAAATGCATAGTCACTACACTTTGCAGTATCTGAAGCGATTCGCAAAAATGATAATTATTAAAAGGGCGAGTTTGACTTGTCCTGCTATGATCTACAGTGGATTATCACAGTCCTTAAACAATAAAGCGCTTTATCTTATTACTCCAGTTGGATATTTTTATTTTGCAAAACAAACAGTGACTCGTGCTGTCCTATCTGTCAGAAGAATGTTACTGCTTGATAACTACGTATGTAAATAACCAGGCAAGTCTCCAGAAGCTAATGATTAGTGGGTTTTCCTATTCAAGTGTAATGAATTGATGTGGGAGGTAGTAAAGTTATGGTTCCCTTAGATAAGAATTAAGAGTGCTTATTTGAAATGAGAGTGGGTGGGGTTTTCAAACAAAACAATAGCAGCATACACTTATATAGCACCTTTCACATAGGATGAAGAAAGTGAAGGAACTGGGTCTAATTTTATTGGAACAGATAGTTGAATCATAGAAGCTCACAGCACAGAAGGAGGCCATTTGGGCCATCGTGCCTATGCCAGTTCTGTGAAACACCCATCCAACTAATCCCACTCCCACGGGATTTACCCCACATCCCAGGAATTATTTTCCTGTTTTAAGAATCTATCCAATTCCCTTTTGAATGCTACTTTCAGATCTGTCTCCACCATCCTTTCAGGCAGTGCATTCCAAATCCTAACAACTCCCTGGGTAAAACAAATTCTCCTTGTCTCCACTCTGGTTCTTTTTCCAATTGTCTTAAATCTGTGTATTCTGATTGTGATCCACGCGTCAGAGGAAACAGTTTGTCCTTATTTACTCTATTGAAACCCCTCATCATTTTGAACAGCTCTATTACATCTCCCCTCAACCTTCTATGCAATAAGAATAGCACTCTATTTTCTCCCCTATTTGGTGGGATTTGGTGGAATTGATGGGGAGAAATTATTTCCACTGGTCAATGAATCAGTGATCAGAGGGCATCAATTTAAGTTAATTAGTGAAAAAAACACAAGTGGACATATTAGGAATTTTTTTCATACAGCCGGAATGGCTGCTCTGAGATACTATCCTCCATGATGGGTGTTATATAGATACAAGTTATGTTGTTATGTCCAGGTGCGGTGATCAATGCAGAAACTGTATTCACAGCTACAACAACAACAACAACTTTGATTTATACAGCGCCCTCCACACCGGACGGTGTCTCAGAGCGCCTCACAATAGCGGATCCCGGGATAGAGCCAGAGGCAGAAAGGTGACCAAAAGCGCGGTCGAAGAGAAAGGTCTTCAGCTGTGACCTGAAACTGGGAAGAGAGGGGGCGAAGCGAAGGGAGTGAGGAAGGGAGTTCCAGAGCCTCGGGCTTCGAGCTAGGAGGGAACCAGATAGATAGCTTAAAAATAAGTCGTTTGCAAGGGTTTGAGCAAACAATAGGTAAATGGCACTGAAAGGATTGCTTTTTCAACAAGCCAGTGGAGACTCAATGGGCCGAATGGCCTTCTTTTGTGCTGTAAATGTCAATGGTTTTATGATGCACGTCACAGTGATGATGGAACGCTTTATGCATGGAGCTAAAGATGACTTTGACCCAGGTAGAGATATACTTTTAAGAGGATTTTGAAGATGAGGAGAAAGGGAGCAAGGTAAACAAATTTTGAAGAGATTTAAACAGAGCAGTGTATAATAGGTAGATCTAAGAGAGACACGCAGCAATACAGGGACAGAAATTAATAATGTCTCCACCAAATTCTACCACCGAGCAATATATATCAATAGATGAATAGAATTTTATAGAACATAGAATCAAATTCATTCCTATCCCAATGTTATTTGCTGGCTATCTTTCATTTATTTGTCTCTCGCTCCAAGGTAAGGTCATTTATAAGCACACTCTCAGGAGAAGGATTGACTGCTTGCTTCACATCATTCTGTGCAGGGCTGTCATTCTGTGCAGAGGGAGCAAAGCTACCTCTTACCAATGATTCGTAACATACACAGTCAGCTTTTTGTAAGTTTCCCCATTTATGTGTCAGCCTGGTATTACACTCTTGAGTCAGAGGGTTGTGTGTTGAAGACCCACATCAGTGTCCAGAAGACGTGAAAAGCACTATATCAAATATAAAGATTATTATTATTATAACTCACATAGTCTAGGCTGACACTCCAATTAGTGCATGTGGGTAGGGTTGCATTGTCGAAGGTACCATACTTTGGATGAGATGTTAAACAGATGTCCCTGCTGCCTGTTCAGGTGGACTTTAAAAATCCCATGGCAATAAAAGAAGCGAGTTTCTCCCGGTGTCCTTCCCACCAATCCCCCAAATAAAATTGGTCACTCACTTCATGGTTGTTTGTAGGACATTGCTTTGTGCAAATTGGCTGCTACATTTGCCTATATATCTATATTTGCACAGTCACTCCACACCATTGTAAATCCTGTGAAGCGCTTTGGGACTTACTTCCAACATGAAAGGTACTGTACCAAAAGCAAGGATATTATTATTAATATTTCACTGCCAATGTGAAGGGAGATTTCTTTCTCAAAGGAGGATGGTCCCATTACAAAGACAATTCTATTATTGTCATTGTTATTTATTATTATTAGTACTATTATTTACAGAGGTCAAGCAAATGGGATTCCCATTTAGTCTTTGTCCCTATGGTACAGTTTTGCCTTAAAATTATGGGAACAATCCTATTAATCCTTGCATTTCATATAGCACCTTATCACATCAATGAGGCACCTCAAAGGGATTCACAGACATATTGTAAAGTATCTTAAGCCTAAGTTTTAACTTGGAGACAGTTTTTTTTAAAAAAAACACACCCCCAAGACTGAAATGAAGTTCTGCACAATATTGAATTGGAAAACAAAATGGTCTCTGGGGTTAAGACCAGGTGGAATTTGGGCCTGAAAGTTTGTGATTCATTTCACAGCACACATTATTGTTGGAGTTGATTAGATTTCTTTGTTCTTTGTTGTCAAACCTGTCAAAAAAAAATGTTCACAAAGACAGACTTGTAGGTGCGATCATCCCAGTCGTGTTTTAATTTGTTTTAGGTGTTTGTAGAATCTTGCTGAGGCAGATCAACTTGGTCACGTTGGTCGACATAGACAGGCTTGGGACTTTCAGTCTTGAAAAGAGATGTTTCAAAGAAGAGCTTATAGAAATGCATCACATTTTAATTGATGATATAGTAATAATCAATTCGTAATAAATAGTTGAAATAGTAATAATTTAGTCACTCGATCCATGTCTGTTTGTGAGACACTGCTGTACTAATACAAATGTCATTTTGTTGTAGTAGAGAAAGTAAACACTGCACAACAATACTTTTGAATGTACTGAGACAGCAGAACCAGAGGGCTCAGTTGTGCAGTTGTTAAATGCTTTGGAAACCTGCACAGCATGAGGGGAAGTAGATAAATATACATTGTTGTTGTTTATTCCAATCATTAATTACCCTCTGCATATTTCTTTAGACAGATGGCAATTATTGACTGGAACAGGTAGTGATACTAATACTTAGTAGTACTCTATGGGACTTTTAACGTTCACCTGAGCGGCAGGCAAGACCTTGGTTTAACTTTTTATCTGAAAGACAATACAGCACTTCCCCAACACCCTACTGGAGTGTTAACATAGACTGTGTGACTCCAAATTTCCTGACGTGGGGCTTGAACTCGCAAACTTCTGAAAGAGCTACCAACTGAACCAGGCTGATGCCAGTTTACAAGGAAGGTTGGTTGAGGCCGGGACACTAGATGTATTTCAGAAAGAGCTTGATGGGCATGAGGGGGAATGGTTGGGCCAGTTCCACAAGGATGTGATCTGATGGACTGGAGGGCATTCTTCATCTTAACCAATCATGTCACAACAACATTCCACATTATAAAGAGTCTTATCATTTACTTCCATTTCACCATGCTGCTCTTTGTTTGTGTTATTTAATTTAGGTGTTATCTTCTGTGTGATGTAAGTGAGTGTAATCAAGTTCCATTGGTTAATAGTCCACCCCCCCCACCCCCAATTTGCTCTTGACTTCACTGTCTATGAGCATGAAAAAAAATGCGGTCGCTCGCCTTTACAGTGAAAGGTACAGTACAAATACAAGTTATTGTTCTTCATTTTTAGAAAAGCAGTTGAAAGGATGAAACATTGGGCAAGTTTCCTAACTCTACAAGTCTCAGTTTACCGAGCACTAAGTAGGAACCTGGTTATTAGTCGACTGGAAGATCACTTTTCTGGGGGTGCTAATCCAGTGCCGGATTCTTGAAATAGTAATAATTTGGTCACTCGATCTACAATGGTTGCGGTACACCTGCTGTGCGCAATTGGCTGCTGAGTTTTGCCCTAAAAATATACCATCAATTCACTTTACAGCATATTCTGTGAAGTGCTTTGAGACGTCTAGAAGACGTGCGTTTTATCCAACACAAATTTATTTTTTTAAATTTATTAACATCATTATTTTGATGAATGAAGTAAGAATTGTGTTTTGTGCTGATGAAGGACTTGTGGAACTAATTATCAGCTTTAGCTGTTACCGATGATAGTAATTTCACTGTTCGCAGGCTTCAAATTTCACGCATGATGCCTCACTCAATGGTCAGAAGTCAGATTAAAGGGGAAGGCCTCAAATTCTGCCTCGGAGCCCATTTTTTCTGTTTTAAAATTTGAAGATCACATAAAAACTGGGGGACATTCTTGTTTCTCAAACTCGCTAAACAAGTTGTGCACAACAATGTCCTACAAACAGCAATAGACCAAGTAATCAATTGTATTGGGGAAATTGTTGGCCTGGATGCTGGGAGAGAGAAACTCCGTTCCTTTTTTGAATAGCGCCATGGAATCTTTAACCTCCGCCTAAACAGCCAGAAGGGTCCGCAGTTAAAAGTCTCATCCAAAAGATGATACCTCCGACAATGCAGCAGTCCCCCAGCACTGCAATATGGAGAGTCAGCATAGATTGGGTGCTCAAACTCCTCCGATGTGAGTCTTATCAAACCGATGGCATCAATGACAAAGTGGAGGTGTGGTGGCCAGAGAGTACCATTTCAATGACAAATACACCAGGTATTTTTATACAGTGCTGATAAGTTATGAGCCCTTCGTGCCTGTGGAAGTCTTGCTGTAACTCACCATCGCAGACCAGGTAATCACTATTTAACAGTCAAAAGATCCAACCTAGATCCCTAAGGAAATCTCATCATTAAAGAAGCAACTGAGGGTAGCAGAGAGACACTTTTACACAGTACAGAGAGTAATCCACATAGTGAGTCCATCAATAGCAGCATTTTGGGCCATTCTGTGTGACTGTCTAATGTCTGAGCAAATGAAAGATATTCAGCGCAAGCAACAACCTTAAAATGAGAACCTAAACAGTTCAAATTGAGTTTCAGGAGGCATTGATCTCCTGCATTGATTAAAGAAATGCAACAACTTATTCTGTCACATATAAGGTTAAAAACTACTAGTCTTTGCATTTGGCATAGCACCTTATCAAGTTGGAAGGATGATTCAAACCATTTCATGGGAATTATGCAGAATAAAGTGACTGTATTTTGTAGGCAAAAGCGGCAGCACAATTGTGCTCAGCAATTTCCCACAAACAGTGATGATGCCAATGGCGTTTGGTGGATTGTTGGCCAGGACACCGAGAGAGAAATTCCTTTCTCTTTTTGGATGTTCTCCATTGAACATCCACCTAAACATGGGGCCTTGTGTTTAACATCTCACCTGAAGCATCTCCAACAATGCTCCCAGTACTGCAACAAAGTGTGACCCTGGACTATATGTTTATTAGTTGGGAATTCAACCAGCAATCTTCTAATTCAGAGACCATGCTGCCAACTGAGCCAAGCTGAGACCCTGGGATGATGGGGGACCCTGAAGTATTTGGAGACAATGATCCTATGTGAAAGGCTCTGTGGAGAAATGAAAATCTCCTGCTGCAGTAAGGTTGGGGCCAGTGAGTGGGGGAGCATTTACTATGTGTTGAAGCTCGTTGCAGTTGACCTTGCTTTGCTCGATGCTGACGATGGTTCCTGGAAATGGGAATATGTTCCATTTCCCAGCATCGTCATCTGTCAATTTGCTGAGCAGAAAATTTCCTCCTCCCCCTCTTCCCTACCCTCCTCATAAAGAAAGCAATCTTACATTCCTTGTTCACCAGTGGCTATGACAGCTGGAGCCTGGTGAATCATGGCATCAGGACTGAAATCACAAATCTCTGTACAGAGGGTCACTAGCTTCACTAACAGCACACAGAGGACACACGTTTGGTTTTTGCCTTTCTACCTGACTGCAACTAGTTTCTGCTCAGGCACCCGAGTGATAAATGCCATGGCTATAGCAAAGAATAATGGCAATCTTCTCTACATGTCATGCTTCAGCTCTCTGCCTCTTTATGAGGGTTGAGCATTATCGTACCTGCATTTCAATGTGTATTAGATACAGTGTGCGACTGGATCAGAGAGCAACAACAAAATACAACCACAATATTACATTTGTAGAGCACCTTTCATATCGGGAGGACATACCACGGCACTAAAACATCAGCAGGGCAGTACGAAGCATATACTGCCTGAAAAAGTAGGTAACAATAATATTCCTTGCGTTTTGTAGAGTGCCCTTCATATCATTAAGATGTTTCACATTTTACAGGATATATTGTAATGTGTAACTGTGTGTTTTGTAGATGAAAATGGCGGCCAATTTGCACCCTGCAAAGTCCCACAAACAGCCATTAAGTGAACAACAACAACAACAACTTGG
Organism: Hydrolagus colliei; assembly: GCA_035084275.1. Lineage (NCBI taxonomy): Eukaryota > Metazoa > Chordata > Chondrichthyes > Chimaeriformes > Chimaeridae > Hydrolagus > Hydrolagus colliei. Next base: position 10,669,330 of record CM068757.1, on the reverse strand, counting down.
ATTTATATAGCGCTCTCCATGCTGGACGGCATCTCAGAGCACTTCCCAACAACGGAACCTGGGGCCGAGAAGGGGGGTGGTGGGGGGGGGGGGGGGGGGGGGAGAAGGTGACTCAAAGCGAGGTTGAAAGAAAGGTCTTTAGCCCAGACCTGAAAGTAGGAAGAGAGGGGGCGAGGCGAAGGGAGTGAGGAAGGGAGTTCCAGAACCTCGGCGCATAGTGGCTGAAGACATGGCCGCCGATGGTGGAGCGGAGGATTCGGAGGACAAGGAGGAGGCCAGACCCAGTAGAACGAAGGCAACGGGTACTGTCTTATTGGAGGGATTGTTGGCCAGCACACCAAGAAAAATTTGCTGCTCCTTTTGAATGGAGTCAAGGGATCCTTAACATCCACTTTAACAGGCAAGGAGGACCTCTATTTAACATCTTATGTGAAGGACAGTACCTTGAACAATGCAACATTCCCCAAAGCACTGTGTTGGAATGTCAGCATAGAATACAAGAAATTATTCTAAGCCCTGACATGGGTCTTGAACCCACAATCTTTTTCCTCAGAGGTGCTACCAACTGAGCCAGGCTGACGCACCATCCTCTGTGTTGTCAGCCAAGTGCTAAGCTATTGTGGGTATCACAGTAGCTTAGCTTTTAGAGGAGGGGCAAACTACACGGGTGTGAAAGAAATGGAATCAGCATTGATGGAAGTGCAACAGAAATGCACCCATGTGAATAAAGCTCATGAGGGAAAAAAAATCTCTATGAGCGATCTGTAACAAATTAGTTTTTATGGTGACTTTTACATGAATCAAATCAGCTAATTAATGTGGCTGCATCTAAACTGACACATAGAAAACATAATGAGGGATCTTTTCTCACAAGGTTAAAACATCAATATTTGAGTTGCAAGACAAGATATCCGTATCAAAATAATTCATATATTTACAGTCTGTGTGTGTATGTGTGAACTATATGTGGCTATGTTTGAGAAAGCATGTGTGAGTATCAAATCAACAAATTTGTATGTGCATGTTTGGGTGTGTGGGAGGGACATATTGTGTGGTCCTGTGGTCCAAGTGAATCTCGCATCACTGCAGTGTTCCTTGATTGCTATAAGGGTTGGATGTGATATACTTTGCCAAGAATTACTGTACAGTACAGCTGGAAAAGGAGAACATAATCAGATAAAATCTTGTTGAATGGTAAAAATTCCATTGGTAGCTGGGTTGCCTTCTGCAGCGCTGGGCTCGAGCCTAACGTTCAGTTCGGAGATTGATGGGAATTTCACTTCAAATTAAATTGGAATAAATTAATAATTTAAAGCTGCATAATAAACCTGAGATGATGCAAATTGCACTCGTCGGCACTGAGCAATCACCTAAAGCCGAGTCTTTGTGGTTGCAGCACATTTTATGACTGGTACTACAAGCACAAATCTACAAGCCACTGCGGTTAAAAAATATATATAATCTCCGTAAGTCAATTTGAGAGCCTGGTGCAATTACAGCAATTGATTCCAAATGCTAAACAGCCAAGAGCCAAACATCATTACCGTGTTTGGATTGTACACAAAAGATGATCAATTTCATTCAATCGTCTTAAAGTGGTTAACACTGTGTCGATTAAAGCCTTTCAGTGTAACACTCTGGGTGAATTACGTCTTGTCACCCATGGACAGATATCTCAACTTGGAAACAACTGGAAGCTATTGGTGTAAGTATAGCAACATTAATAACCTGGCATTCAATACTGTATGGTATATGCCCTTTCATAATAAGAGGAAGTCTCAAAACTCTTCACAGGATTTATTGTAAAGTGTAGTATCAGTGGATCCTATAGGTGAACGTGTATCGAACTGTAAATCCTGTGAAGAGTAAATGTGATGAAATATGCTGATGTTTCAAACCTGCTCCAACTTAGATATGTGGGTTGTAAAATGCACTCCACCAGATCATTGAAGGGTGGGTGTGGGGAAGAGGTATTGCACAGTTGTGCTTGATTAAGAGAGAAATTAGACACTTTTGCCATAGTCAAAGTTTTACAGGTCAGTTGGTATTTGGTACATTAAATGGAATTATAAATCTCACAAGTCCTTTTGGAACAGGGATTATTCTTTTTTTTCTTAGCACATCTATGTTCATCTCATGTTTCTGGGCTCCTATTCTTTCCATTTGGGTATGTGGTTGATGGTGGATGGTGACGACCAGTACTGAGGTAGAGCTTCCCTTCTCTTTTCCAATCTTGCAATGGGATCAAAATCAAACTAAAGATCCCGCTTCAAAGATATTCCTTAGATCTACTAAAGGTCTTGTTCTCGCATTTAAATAAAATGCAAGACACTATGCTATGTGAAAGACAATGAAAATTGTTGTCAAAAGTCTGTGGGGGTAAACTTCATGCAACGTCTCAGTGGAATTTTGTATCCGATGAGTCGAAGACATGCAAACTCTACACAAGCTTCCAAAGAACAAAAAGCTGGGAGAAAGGGTTAAAAAGAAACGCATGAAGTGAGAGTGTGGTTTAAAGTAGAGTTATCAACATAATGACATTGGCTGTTTGTAGAATGGAATAATACAATGTCACAGTGGAGGAAGAAGCCATTTAGCTGTACTGTTTAAACAACCTGGTACAATACTGTACTTTGAACTGTCACACAATATTTCCTCTAACTCTTCACAGATGCTTTAGACTCAATGATATTATGTTTCACTGAACAGTGAAGATAGGAAATCCAAATCGATACCATGACCGTACATGGGTAGTCTCCCTGCTTCTCATTAGGGGATGGAATCTTCACATATTATCCAAGGGAGTTTCATTCAATGTAAATGGAAACAAAGCCCAATTGGTCTGTCAAGACACTTTGTGACAAGACTATAAAAAATTCAATTACATTTCAGTTGGACTGGGATTACTCCATGTGGATTGTAGTAATAATCCTGGCATTTGACATAGCAACCAGATTTATCATCAAGTGCAGTGACTGTGTATTTGTAAAAATAAACGCTCTCATATTGTTGTGGATCTAACCCGGGATATCTCAGGATACAATATAAAGTTTCGGACACAACATGTCAAGTGACTGCCGTGAAGGCAGAAGGCGAACTGGATGGCGTTGGTCCTCTTTTGCCTAGCAAATTCTTATGTTCTCATGTTATCAAATATTTTGTTTGATTCCAAATCTATTGTATTTAGCACACTCATCCTCCGTATGAAGTCGGAGAGGGTTTAAGCTGCCCGCCACACACTCTGAGCTATGCCTTGTACGGACTGACTTCCGCATTGTCAGCAAATAACCGTTCAATTCACATGCACAAGGTGCAACAGAGGTTCGGATGAAGAAGACCCTTCAATCTATTTGATCTCATCCTTCCAGATTCCCTATCCTGCATTCAGATCAAACCAACATTTTAAATGAGTCCACTATTTTGTTCAGGTAACCCATCCCAATTTAATTACCCTTTGTTTACAGAAATATTTTCTGGTGTTTGTACTGAAATCAGCCTTCACAAAATACAAACCAATAGAATTTACATTTACATGTCTGGTTCAGGAACCAGACAACTGAGCCCGACCCAGAGGGCTGACATGATTGATTTTTTGGAAAGAGAGCCTGGGGATTTGGATATACTTTGTTACCCAACAGTCTGGAAATAGACAGAGAGTTGACCTTGTGTTATTCGGATCACTTTAACCATCATACTATTAGTTCAAGTCAAGCTCCATTTCCAATTATTATACTGATATCAGTTGAAGGGAATTAATACTGATATTTGCATATCTCCTCCATTCTACTGAACAGAATGACCCATAATTCGACACTCAACTACACTTTGTTAGCAATCTTTCTCATACAGGTCATAAGGATAGCTGGAGTGGGAGGTCGAATTTGCTATACTGGAATGTTAGGAGGTGGGGAGTATTCTTATAAGATTTGCCTTGAGACACATTACTGGATCACAGTTGAAGGGTTTCTGCATTATATCTGTGGTGTCCTGTAGCTATATAATATATAATATTTGATATAGCGCTTTCCACATCTTATCAACGTCCCAAAGCGCTTCACAGAATATACTGTAAAGTGAATTGACTGTACATATTTGTGGGCGAATCGCGGCAGCCAATTGCGTACATCAGTGTCCCACACACAGTCGTGGATTGAAATGACCAATTTTATTATTGTGGGGTTTTTTTTGGTGGGATTATTATTAGGCGTGTGGAGTAAGGAAACTTACCCAAAGTTTCGCCCTGACCTACCTGGATTCGAACACAGGTCTCCCCAGCTTGATCTCCCCAGCTTGCAAGACAAGTGCTCTAACCATTAAGCCATAGGAGCTCCACCAGCTCAGTGGTTAGGGCACTCATCTTATAAGCATTAGACCTGTGTTTGAATCCAGGTAGGTCAGGGCGAAACCTTGGGCAGGTTTCCTTACTCCACGTGCCTAATAATGATCCCTCAAAAAAAACCACAATAATAAAATTGTAAACTTTGCTCCAACTTCCACCCCTCCATAAAATTTACATGGACCATCTCTGACACTTCCCTTCCCTTCCTCGACTTCACCATCTCCACATCAGGCCTGTCCACAGACATCTTTTACAAATCCACCAATTCCCACAGCTACCTTCACTACATCTTATCCCACCTGGCCTCTTGCAAAGATACCATCCCCTTTTCCCAGTTCCTCCGCCTCTGCCGCATCTGCTCTGATGATGCAACATTTCATACCAGAGCGACTGAGATGTCTGCATTTTTCCTCGACTGAGGATTCCCATCAACCATGGTAGCAAAGGCCCTTGACTGTGTCCGTCCGAGTTCCCGCACCTCTGCCCTCATCCCTTCCCCCCCTTCGCGGAATCGTGATAGGGTCCTCCTCACTTACCATTCTACCAGCCTCACTATTCAACACATCATCCGTAGAAACTTCCGTCACCTGCAACGTGACCCATCCACCAAGGATATATTTCCCTCCCCTCCCCTCTCCGCATTCTGAAGTGACCGTTCCCTCCGGGATTCTTTGGTCCACTCCACTGTCAGCACCACCAGCTGCTCTCCTTCCTCTGGACCTCCCGTGCCAGCGCAGGAGATGTAATACCTGCCCTTTCACCTCCACCACTCTCCAGGGACCAAAACACAGCTTCCATGTGAGACAGCGGTTCACATGTACTACCACCAATGTAGTATACTGCATCCGCTGCTCACGGTGTGGTCTCCTCTACATTAAGCAGACTAAGTGCAAATTGGGAGACCGATTTACAGAGCATCTTTGCTCTGTACGGAAGGTCAACCCTGATCTTCCAGTCTCCCTCCATTTCAACTTGCGCTCACATTCAGAGGCTGATCTTTCGATCCATGGTCTCCTGTGCTGTTCCAGTGACCCACAGCAAAAGCTTGAGGAACAGCACCTCATCTATCTACTGGGGACACTACAGCCGTCTGGACTCAACATTGATTTCAGCCATTTCAGGCCATAGGAGCTTCCCCCACCTTTTTTTCCCCACCTCCCCCATCACAATCATAACTCCGGACACCCCTTACCTCTTTGGTGTTTTGTGTGTTCTATCACCACTAAACACCTGTTCTCCCCAGTTTCGTTTAAACCCACCTCCTTCTGTTTTTCCCCTGAAGTCGTTAACACATATTCAACCCATCAGTTAACACGCTCTTTTTACCTTTTCCTTTGTCTCCTTTGTCTTCGATGTCCTCCTGCCTCTCCCCCTTTAATGTTCTTAAGAAACCTCTCCCTCCAAACAAGCCCCAGTTCTGACGAAGGGTTGTTGACTCTTTTTCCTTTTTTCCAAGATGCTGCCTGACCTGCTGAGTTTCACCAGCAACTTCTGTTTTTGTTTCAGATTCCCATCATCTGTAGTATTTTGTGTTTTGTTTACAATACTAAAATTGGTCATTTCAATCCACGACTGTTTGTGGGACACTGCTATCCGTAATTGGCTGTCATGTTTTGCCCACGAATATAGTCAATTCACTTTACAGTATATTCTGTGAAGGGCTTTGAGAAGTCTGGAAGACGTGAAAAGCGCTATATTAAAAGCAAGGCTTATTATTATCTAATCCACATTACTCATGCTTGATCTGGGAGGGTTTCAAAATCTTGCTAGTGTGATTCAGTACCACATCAAACCAGTACCAACACCTTTATGGCTGACTGACAAAATACATTTACTTGATTGAATATTTCTTGATTTATGACATTAATTCAAGAAATATTCAATTAAGAAACAACTGAAAACACACTACTAATTGAACACAGACTACATAGATGTGCAAATGTTTGTGGGTTGCTTCCTGATGGAATTGTTGCGTATCTTTTTGTGCTGTACAGTCTATGTAAGTCTATTATTGTAAAACTCAAACTGCAAGGCACATATGCACCTGTGTGTCTGTGCATCAGTGTGTATTTTAAGCTATTTGAGACAATCTGCCAAAATGAAAGGTGCTATGTAAGTTTGATTGTATTGTGTGGCAGTGCCTGTATGTTTGTCTGGGTGTCTGTGCGAGTAACCCAACCCGTGTCTTGTAAAAAGAGCCAGATAATTAATTGCCTTTTCGTTTGCCTTTGTGCATTCCAGTGGTGAGCTGATATTACGGTCGGGTGCAATAAGCATAATGCAATAAATCTCCTGGCGGCAGATTTGATACCAGAAGTGACATAATATCAGGGTCTAATTTACAGACGTTGTGGATGTAAAGGTTGACTTACGATTGCTACCTGGAGGATCAACCAAACACTTTCCATTGAAGACTGAAGATTTTCTGCTATAATTTGCTACCTGGCTGCTTTCCAAGCAATGCATTATAGCAAGAACCTTCAGTGTTGCATTCACCTTGAGTAGGACGCAAACATTAAACACCCTTGAAACGGAAAGGTGCAGAGGGACGGGAAGAGATAGTGGCTTGGAACTCCACCTGCTTGTTAATTAGCTACTGACAGCCAAGCTCTCCTCTCCCAACATGTGCTACGCAAAGTGGCTTTTCAGCTGGGAGCCACTCTGCACCACTGTCAGTGCTGAGAGCCTACTGCGATTACCGGACATTCAATGAGAGAAATAACAATCATTCTTACATTTGATGTCTAGGTGAGGTCTCAAAGTGCCTCACAGGAAAAACAGGTGTATATCAAAACTCCACCGCCCATTTTGTCACCCACACCAAACTCTGTACCACCATCACCCCCGTCCTTGTCAGGGTTCACTGGTTCCCTATTACAGAACGGATAGATTTTAAGATCCTCATATTCATGTACAAATCCGTTCATGCCCTCGTACTTCCTTATCTCTCTGACCTGCTTACACCTCCCTCCATTACCCACCATCTCTGCTCAGCTAACTTCAGCCACGATGCCCCGAGACTCCGGAACTCTCTCTTAATCCCTCTACTTTATCTCTCCTTCCCAATATTCACATCGTGTGTGAAGATCTTCCTCTATGACCACGCTTGTGGTCGGTCACCTCCTCCCTCCCCCTGCTCAACGTCAGGCTCCATCACTGCTAAGTGCTCCGAGATATTACCATGTATAAAAGCCGCTGTATAAAAGCAAGTTATTGTTATTTCTACTTTGTGTCCAGTCAGTCAATCCAGACAATCTTCTGATCCTCAGTTGACAACCCCAAGTATTGATACCCATCTCATTAATAATCTCTGTATCCTCCATGAACTCTGGTCGACATTAGCTCAGAAAGACACCAGCGCAGACATAATGGGTCAAAAAGGTTTGCTCCTTTGTCCTAATATTCTATTAGTCTTCACTTGATGGATAGATTTCTGAACTTATACATTGCGCTGTAGTTTCTTGGGATGTACAATGTCTGGTCAGCAAATTACATACACTAAAAGAATTCAATCATGGCCAAATCTGTTCTCCTACCCTTTCAACACTGGGCTGAAGGGCAAAGCTACTTGGTGTGTTTGGTGTGTTTGAAGAGCTAACTCAGCAGTTCAGGCCACTGAATGAGAACCGTGGAGCTCCTGTGGCTCTGTGGTTAGAGCACTTGTCTTGCAAGCTGGGGAGACCAAGCTGGGGAGACCTGTGATCGAATCCAGGCAGGTCAGGACGAAACTTTGGGCAAGTTTCCTTACTCCACATGCCTAATAATAATCTCTCCAAAAAACCACAATAATAAAATTGGTCATTTCCATCCACGACTGTCTGTGGGACACTGCTGTGCGCAATTGGCTGCCGCGATTCGCCCACAAATATATACAGTCAATTCACTTTACAGTATATTCTGTGAGGCGTTTTGGGACATTGATAAGATGTGGAAAGTGCTATATCAAATGCAAGGATTATTATTATTATAACCAGTTCTCGAGCATCGTAACTTGCGTTTTACCAAAATATTGTAAATTCAGAACGACCATCTGGTTTTGTCTGTAGCTTCATGTCCCGAACAGCTACTAGCGAGCTTTGCCTGATGCGTTTCCTTTGTTTCAGTTATTCAAATTACTCCCATTCTTCACCTCCTACTTGTCAATTCCGCGATGCGATGACAGCAACAAGTATTTCCAGCATGTTTCACACGTAAATAGCAGATGGGGAAACTGGTTTGAGCACGGTGACTACTGCATACTGTACAGAGCTCCAGCTATTCCAACAACAACACCAGCAGCAACAACTTGCATTTATTTATTACGTCTGAAGACCTTCCACTTTGATCACACTTACGGTCACACCCACCCTGGGTCAGGTCAGGCTCTGCCACTGTTAAGCGCTGTGAGATATTACTGCACGCACACCCTTCATAACATATATTCCAGCGCAGAATACCATCACTACCAGAAACAGCCATCAATATCGTGCCATCAATTATTTTTTAATAAGAATAATAATAACCATTGCATTTATAATGTATTTCATTTATGAACTGCAATGTTTTTTTCTGATCACATATTAGTCACTGGATTGTCATCTCTCAAGAGTTAATGTTATTTTACTCTCTCTGCCCAATCAAACTTGCTTATGCACGTCAGTAAGATATTTTTCTAAGATACTCCAGTCAGTAAGATATTTTTGAATACAAAATATTGGATGTCGGCTTTACATCTTTACCCTGAGGGGAGATGAACATTGTGCCTCACACCCACTTACTGCTCAGAACGATGGGTTGGAGAAAGATTGAATGGGAAATACAGTGGGGAATCAGCCAAACACAAACATCTGAAGAAATGATTCTGCGAGGAATAAAGATAGATATGAATCTGAAGCTTGGTGATGAGTTAGGAGGAATCAGGAGATATAGAGAGTGATCCATCCAGCTCCCCAATGACTCATTTGGTTGAGACAAGAAAGAACTTGCTTTTTCTGTACCACCAAGTTGAAAGGCCAAGTATATTGTCAATTAGTGTCAAGTGTAGTGACTGCATTTTGAGGCAAATATGGCAATCATCTCGCACAGAGCAAGTCCCCGCGAAAAGATATTACATTAAAGATTAATTTATTTGGGGGCATTCCCTTCTCCTATCAGGCAATGTCACGGGATCTTTAACATTCACCGGAAAAGGTAGACGGAACCTCGATTATCGTCTCATCTGAAGGATGGCGTCTGCAATAATGCAGGGCTCCCCCACCACTGCACCGGAGTGCCAGCCTAGACTGGAGGCTCAAAGTCCATGCAACAGGGCTATGTTGGGTGTACTGTTTTAATGGTGCATGAATTTGCCTTGCTTTAGGATTGGGAATCCTAATTTATACTTAAGGATGGCCAAGATATTACCACACGTCCACCACGCAAAATTTGCTATTTGCTGTTGTTGTTTTCCTTAATGTTACTCACGATTGCTTTGCAGTTTTCTGAACCTGGTTGTACCCATGATACGAATCAGAACTTACTCAGTAAGTCTAACACTTGCAAAGCAAGTCCTTTGGAAAATATGGAGCTGCATTATGGGAATGCATCAATTGAATGTAATAAAAATTCTGCCATTATTGTTATTTATAACAACAACGGCATAAATGTTAAACATCAGAGTGTGGTATAAATGCAATCTCATCAAGGTATTTTATGCTTGGATGCCTATTCCCACATTAGAGTGAACATTATGTAGCTATTGTGCGCTCCGCCTTTGACAGAGACACTTTGCCAATGAAGCACTTTATTTGCGATTCGGTGAATAAAGGGAACTGAAAACATGGGGCTCATTACTGCGGTCGGCTCATGCTATTACAAAACTGTTGCTAAGCAACTGCTCCTCTTCCACCCATTCTCTATTGACAGAAACCTCTGTATCAACATCTTTAGCTTATACCATCCCATTCATCTTCTTTTCTCTTAACAATCGGGTAAATTTTGTTGCTCAGCCCAGTTTCTGATGCATGTGGATGTCCATCACTGTGCTTCAAGTGTCTCCAAACCAAAGGACTGAGAATTCCACACAGCTTTGGTTTGTCATTGTCCTGTATGGAGTTCTCTCTCTCTCTCTCTCTTCAGAGGGATGCACACCGCTCACCAAATCCCAGAGAGTTGAGGCCTAGGTTGGCACAAGCCAAGTGTGCACAATCAGGATCCCAGAGTGTGCAATGGGGTTGGAGATAAACCAGCTAAAAATAACACAAAATTTACAACCTTCCTGCTGTTGTCCAGATAGGACCACTTAAGTTAACTAAATTCACTTAAGGAAAGATCCCTGAAGTTAACCTAAGATCCTTGTCCTCACTTTCAAAACCGTCCATGGCCTTGCCCTCCACCCCTACCTCTCTGACTTGCTGACCCCTTATCAACCTGACTGCTCCCTCCGCTCACCAGACTTTGGCCTGCTCCATGTCTGCCACCCGTGTCTGGGCTTTCAGTCTTTCTGCCCCCACTCTTTAGAACTCCATTCCATAATCACTGCACTTTACAAATGCAATTTTTTGTTGTTACAAGTTAACTGTTGGGGCTTTGGCTGGTAGGGTTATCAGGAGGCAAGTGGGAAGAATCCCAGTCTCAGTGACTGGTGTGGCTTCCAGTCCCTGCTAAAAGGTTGCAGGGATTCCAGCTTATTAGTAGACAAAAACTTTGAGTTTTGTTTACAGTCTAGGCTGACACGTCAGCACGGGTTGGCAGTGACTGTTGGCAGTCATTGCACTGTTGGAAACGCTGTAATACAGATGAGATGTCCGAAGGTTCCATCAACCTGTTTAGGTGTATGTTAAAGATCCCGTCACACCTTGGAAAAAAGAAGGGAGTTTCCCCCGGGTGTCCTTGCTGACAATAATAATCCTTGCATTTGATATAGTGCTTATCATATCTTCGAGACGTTTCAAAGCACTTCACAGAATACACTGTAAAGTGAATTGACTGTATGTTTTGTGTAATAATCTCCAGATGAAACTTGATTATTTGCTTTGTGGCTATTTGTGGGACATTGGTGTGTGGAAATTGGCTACATATTTGCCAACAAAATAAACAATTATAGTACTTTGCCTCACATTTTTGTGAAGCTCTTTGAGATGTCCTCCTGATGTGAAAGGCACTACATCAAATGTAAGAATTATTACTATTGTTGAGCCCCACATTGTGGTTGGGAGCTCATAGTCTTGGCTTATACTCGAGTGCAGTGCTTCCTCAACCATCAGAGTTGCTGTTGTTAATATATGTTGTTAAACCTAAATCTTATCTCCCTGCTCAGGTGGGTGTTGAAGATCCCATGGAGCGTGAGAGAAGCGAGGTTGTCTAGACAAAATTGATCATTAAGCTCCAAGCTGTTTGTGAGACATTGCCATGTGCAAATTGGCTGCTGCGTTTGCCTACAAAATAAACAGTCACAATGCTTTACAGAGACACCTGTGAAGTGTTTTGAGATATTAAAACTAAAAACAATATTTAAAAAAAAACTAATCAAAAAAATAAGGGAGTTTCTCCCAGTGTTCCATATCCAACATTCCCCAGATGAATTGATCATTCACCTCATGGTTGTTTGTGGGTCTTTGAAGTGCACTTCATCTAGATCCTGGTCCTCACATTCAAAGCCCTCCATGGCCTCATCCCACCATACATCTGCAACCTCCTAACCTCCTACCAACCTGCCCGCCCACTCCATTCAGCAGGCTTTGGCCTGCTTCACAACCCCCGCCCCACCTTCGGTGAACGAGCCTTCAGCCACTCTGCCCCCAACCTCTGAAACTCCATCCCGCAGTCCTTCTGCCTCACCCCTCCCCGGCGTCTTTCAAGTCCCGCCTCTCAAGACCCTTCTCTTCGAGGGTCCATCGGTCACCCCAAATCCCTCCATTTCCCTTCATCCTCCCCATCTCTGTCCCCAGCTTGGGTCTGAAACAATGTCAGTCCAGCACCTTTGAACGTCCTCCTGACATGAAAAGCACTATACAAGTGTAATTTTGTTATTGTTGTTGTGTGCACAGTTACTACACAGGATGGCAGTTATTGTGCCTCACTTCGACACCATAAAGATGGAGGTTTGATTCATCGCTTCATTCATTTGTTCATTCATTCATCAAACTTGCCTGCTGGAAAGAAAAATTCTGCTGTGTTGAATTTTAACCAGAGGTTCAAAGAACTCCAGCTCAGCTCATGCACAAACCCAGCCCATTAACTTTTAATCACAGTGAATTGTAAACAGGACTAAACACATGCTGCAGCCGATACTGTGTCAAGAACTGACTACGCCAGAATTTCACTATGTGTCTCTGAACACAGCCGTGATCATAAAATGAAAGCAAATGAAAGTTTCATGATTTTTTTTTACTGAACTTCAAAGATGACCCATTCCCCAAATTGCTCCAGTGTTTCTGTGAAGAACACTGGTCTGCACAGCATATATGGCATCATAACAAGCAATGAACAGCCAATCCTTTTTTATGGTATATTTTGTGAAGTGCTCTGAGACAGACCTCACAGACTACCTCATATGAATCCCTAATCCTTCAAGGTAATGTACATAACACTTACTATACTGACTCAATGATAAGGTGCTTTGATCAATGTAAGCATTATTATTATCAGTGTTACATTGGATAAAAGCATTGATTGATGGACCCAAATTAGTTTTCAATGTCACCTTTGTCCACTTGAATGAACAGGAGATATCGTGACATAAATTAAATAGACATTAATAATAAATAATACTTGCCTTTGATTCAGCACCTGTCATACCGGGTGGAATCTCAAAGCGCTTCACCAGATTCACTATAAAGTATAGCAACTGTGTACTTTGTAGGCCTGTTTGAACCCAATTTGTGCACATCAATGTCCCACAAACAGCCATGAAGTGAATGATCAACTTTATGTGAAAGATTATTGGCCAGGGTACCAGAATAAACTTGGCACTTCAAATCACACATAAGTTTAAGTATATCCTGCAATATACCTTGAAGTGACTCGACGACACGATAAGGGACATCATCAAATGGAAGGATTATATATCTTTAACTGACTGAAATGCAGAACAGAAGAAATCGAGCAATTCCTCAGCACAATGGAATTTACAAGTTTTATATTTAATACTGAGCTCGGTGAATTATTATAACCTATTTTTATAGAGGTTTAAATATTTAATAGTCCGAATTGCTGACCTCTATAAAGAGTATTAAAGCCGTTTCCCATGAGAAAGGAGCATTCTCAATGATTGTGTTAGGAGCCAAGATCGAATGTAGAACAAGGCTTGTCAAATTGAATTAATCTCATCGACTCACCTCAAACAAATGACTAATCCTTCCAAAGTAATGTGCATAATATTTACCTTGCACAGTGTCATTGTCATCCCGCAATAAGACAATGATACAAAGTTACAAAGGACATCATTGCAAGGCAATAATTCAGGTCTGTTCGCCATGGAATTCAATCGTAAACAGCATCTACTGTAAAAGATAAAATAGGCTTCTAATGTGAGATATAAGAAAATAAGAACATAAGAATTAGGAGCAGGAGTAGGCCATTTGGCCCCTCGAGCCTGCCTCGCTATTTGATAAGATCATGGCTGATCTTCTGACCTAACTCTAATTACCTGCCGTATCCCCATATCCCCTAATCCCTCCACATTTTAAAAATCTATCAGTCTTAGCCTTGAAAATGTTCAAGGACTGAGCATCTACAGCCTTCTGGGGTAGTGAATTCCATAAATTCACTACCCTCTGAGTGAAGAAATGTTTCCTCAACTCTGTTCTAAAAGGCTGACCCTTAATTTTAAGATTATGACTCCTGGTTATAGATTCTCCTTACAGGGGAAACAGTCCCTCACTGTCTACTTTATCCACCCTTTTAAGAATCGTATATGTTTCAATAAGATCTTCTCTAATTCTTCTGTACTCTAGAGAATACAGCCCTAGTCTATTCAACCTATACTCATAGGTCAGTCCACTCATCCCAGGAACTAACCTAGTGAATCTACACTGCACTCCCTCTAAGGCAAGTATGTCCTTTATTAAGTAAGGAGACCAAAATTGCACACAATACTCTAGGTGCGGTCTCACCAAGGCCTTATACAGTTGCAGCAAGTCTTCCCTATTCTTGTACTCTAAACCTTTTGCGATGAACGCTAACATGCCATTCGCCTTCTTAGTTGCTTGCTGCACCTGCAAACTAACTTTTTGAGACTGATGTACAAGGACACCCAAATCCCTTTGTACAGTAACACTATCTAACCTCTCCCCGTCCAGAAAATAATTTGCTTTTTTATTTTTGGTACCTACGTGAATAATTTCACACTTCCCCACATTAAATTCCATTAAATTTATGTTAATTACTCACCTATGAATTATCAATGAAAAGGATTTTCTGTAACAATAGACTCTACACTTGTGCTCTTGTCTGACAACACAGGGTATAGGGCAACGAAAACCAGCACCTGCCAGCTGGCTTGCTGGCTAAATATAGGAAAGTATAAACATAGTCAAAGAGTTTGATGTTCCTCGAATCAGATCCAGCTAAAGGCAAGGTTAAGGGTTGAACAGTGTGAGATAACATTTGGAATGACTGTCTGAAGATGTAAAGGAAAATTAGCTTTTGGCATTGGAGCTATCTGGGGCAAGGTAGAGTTACCTTTAAAGTTACTTTGGACAGAAAGTGATTCTTGAGGCAAGGTTTAGATCTTGGGAGAGTGAAGTCCAGTGCCTTGGAATGTCCTCCCGACATGAAAAGCGCTCTATAAATGTAATTTTGTTGCTGTTGTTGTTATAGGTCATGGGAACAGAACAAGCCCATTGAGCCTTCTCTGTCATTTTCATAGATTGTGGCTGATCTCCAACTCAGTATAAATAAAAATTGATCCTTCACTTTATAGTTATTTGTGGGATATTGCTGTTTGCAAATTGATTCCTGCATTCACCTGCAAAATACAAGGTCATTATACTTTACAGTACATTGTGTGAAACTCTTTGAGTTGTCCGCCCGACATGAAAGGTGCTGTAAAAATTGTAGGGTTTATTGTTACTATTATTATTATTATTATTTTTAAAACTGGCGCCCGCCAATTCTTAAAACAAACTGAATTTGAGCTTTTGTAGAATTTTAGTGCATTTTAAATTTCAAAGTAAAATACAGGCCTGTATTTCAGGCCTCGAGCACTCAGCAACCACAATTAAGTGTATGAGAGAGTGAAGATATTTTTGGTATCTGCGACATTTGGGGCTTTTAATAAGAAATTACTCAAAGCTTGGCAGAATATTAAATGTGTTAAAGTTTCATGGTTGCTTTTGATCTTCGGTGACCTTTCAGAACTTGAGGACCGATCACAGTGAAACATCACTGTTTTGAAAGAATTAAAACGGGTCGACTTCAAGATCCTCACACTTGTGTTCAAATCCCTTCACTCTCTGGCACATCCATAACTCTCTGACCTCCTCACTCCTCAATCCACCTCCGCCCGACTCAGACTCAGACTCTGTCACTGTTAGCGCTCTTAGGACGCCACAATGTGTGAAGGGCACTATATAAGTACAAGTTGTTGTACTTATATAGTTGTTGTTGTTGTGTAATAGTCGGTATCACTACAGGTACGGAAATGTAGAGGAAATCAAAGTGTCCGATATTCAGAAAGAGGAGCAATGCGCTCGGAAATCCACTATCAGCAGTATGTCCTCTGTGGCGGTATCAGGGGCCTGGTTCCTTAGTGAGGTAGGTCTGCAGTACTCCAGGACATTACTGATGTCAGAGCAGCCAGCTTGCCTCATTACCAGGACCTAGAGGGGCAGACTGGTCACTGGAAGACGGGATACTTCCTGCTCAGCTCCTGCTAATGCTTCTAGCCAAAGCCCTAAATGATAGGGTGATCCTAGTTGGAGATGCAGTGGGGTGTTTGCCAGACAGTGCTCACAATGGCAAGCTACACAATTTTGACTGAATAAACTCCATCAGTTACCCCAATGGGGTCCCCAAACTTTGGCTCTTGCAAACCTGCACACACCAGAATTGGGAAAGTAGAGTTCATCCATCCAGGAAGAGCATTTGATTCCAGACACAGCACAATGTCTATGTACAGGAGCCATGTATAGGTGGAATTCTCAGTCTGGTTTGGATACTCTTAAGCATGGCGATGGGTTTCCGTATGTGCCAAACATCTGGCTGAAAGAAAGAAAGGCTGAAAGAAAGGCTGAAAGAAA
Organism: Hydrolagus colliei; assembly: GCA_035084275.1. Classification (NCBI taxonomy): domain Eukaryota; kingdom Metazoa; phylum Chordata; class Chondrichthyes; order Chimaeriformes; family Chimaeridae; genus Hydrolagus; species Hydrolagus colliei. The sequence continues at coordinate 10,652,791 of CM068757.1, read as the reverse complement.
GAGAGAAAGAGAGAGAGAGAGAGAGAAAGAGAGAAAGAGAGAAAGAAAGAAAGAAAGAAAGAGAGAAAGAGAGAAAGAGAGAAAGAAATAAATAAAGAAATAAATAAACAAACAAATAAACAACAAACACTTCCACCTCCGAGAGAAAAGGCAGAGAGATTGTGCTACATTGCTGGTTCTTCAGCAGACAACTGCATTAATAATAGGTTGTATAACTTCAGAAACAAGACATAAAAAAAGGCAGTAAAATATCTGTCAGATTCAAATTCAATGTTCTGCCCATATTACTTTGGAATTGCGCCCTGGGTCTAATTTTCTTCTCTCTTTGACCAGAAGTATTAATAATCATTTGATGCAGCAATTAATATAGTCCCTTATCATGTCGTAAAAGCACTTCACAGGATTTACTGTAAAGTGTAGTAACTGTGTACTACGCAGGCAAACACAGCAACTAATTTGCATAAGGTAACAGCAGCAACTTGTATCTATATAGTTTCCTTCAGCGCACAGCATTAGGAAGTAATAGTTCGGGTTACAGTGTTTAGTTTGGGACACGACCAGTCATGAAACTGTCAGGATGGTGGAGGGCAAATTGGTTTTTTTTTGTCCGAGTAAATTCTTACGTTCTTATCTCTTCTGAAGGATGCAGTGCTCTCTTTACTGATTCATGAATTCCACCTGGTCTTAACCTCAAGATCCTTGTCAGGTATTCTCGACAACTTTTAAATTCAGACTTCAAAAGAATCAACTCCAAATAAAGACTCAATTTAAAAATTCCCCAAGTTCTAAGCTAATATAATGTAATTGTCTCGAAGCTAAGATCAGGAGGAATATGGAACTTTAGCGCACATCAAATGTCAATCCATAACACAATAGCTTTGAACTGAGGGCTAGGTCCCTTTGGGAAAGAAAGAAATTAATAATGGATATCTCATATTAGTTGTGACAGAGTAAACGATTATTGATAAGTCTATTTTTTCCCTTGAAGTACTTCCCGACAGTGACAGCTATCATCAGGCCTATTCTGATTGCCTTTACTGGAGGGCAATTCAAATAATGAGCCATGTAATCTTTTTGAACTTTTATCAGCAAAAAAACAAGTTGAGAATGTCAAGTTGAGACCAGCCTGTGAATTCTTGCATTTATGTAATTAAGATTGAATATCAATGAGGCAGGGTAGGAAACCACACCACCAACCATTGAAATCATAATTCATGAATTATTGGGATGAGTGCTGTGATACTGCTGGAGTTTACCGTAAATACCCGCGTATAAGGTGCACTCGCGTATAAGGCGCGCACCCCCCACTTTTGATCTTTTCTTGGTGAAAAAAAACGGAAGCATTTTCGATAATATTGCCGGCAGAAGGGAGGGAGGCAGGAGAGACAGGTAGGTAGGGAGAGAGGGAGGCAGGCAGGCACGGAGGTAGAGAGGGAGGCAGGCAGGCAGGCAGGGAGGGAGGCAGGCAGGCAGGCAGGGAGGCAGGCAGGCAGGCAGGGAGAGAGGGAGGGATGCAGGGAGGGAGGGAGGCAGGCAGGCAGGCAGGGAGAGAAAGTGAGGGAGGCAGGCAAGCAGGGAGAGAGGGAGGCAGGCAGGCAGGGAGAGAGGGAGGGAGGCAGGCAGGGAGAGAGGGAGGGAGGGAGGCAGGCAGGGAGAGAGGGAGGGAGGCAGGCAGGGAGAGAGAGGAAGGCAGGCAGGCAGGGAGAGAGGGAGGCAGGCAGTGAGGGAGGCAGGAGAGGGAAGGAGGCAGGAGAGGGAGGGAGGGAGACAGACTGGGTTTGGCAGAAGGCAGGCAGCAGGCTCAGCACTGAAGTTCGCTGCTGCTGCCGCTGCCCGGGCGGCCGAGGCCGAAGCCCCATCACCCGCTCCCCCCCAACCCCCACCGGACACACTGACCAAACCCCGGCTGACAGCGCGCCAGCTGCCCCTCCTCATTTCTGAGGCTCAAAATTTCTTGTACCTGCGTATAGGGCGCACCCCCAACTTTCGAGATCTTCCGACGTGAAAAAAAGTGCGCCTTATACGCGGAGATTTACGGTAGCAGCTTTAAATTGAATTTCCCTTTGTCCCTTTAAGCAATGCATCGTGGGCACATGCTTATCAATCTGAGCTTTAAAAAAGATAAATGGTGTCCTGTAGCCTAGTGGTTCGAGCACTCGCCTTGCAAGCAAGAGAACCTAGGTTTGATTCCCAGATAGGGCAAAGCATTGGGCAAATTTCTTTACTCCACTACTTATCTAACAGTTGTTAGTCTGTTGGCGAATAGCTTTTCTGGGAGCAATAATCCTTCCCAGTAAAAATAATAATTGATCACTCAATCTGTTTGTGAGACACTGCTGTGTGCAATTGGCTGCTGCACTTTGTCTGGAAAAATTAGTTAATTCACTTCACAGTATATTCTGTGAAGCATTTTGAGACTCTTGAAGATGTGATAAAGCACTATATGAAATGCGAGATTTATTATTATTATTATCAAATGCAATAATAAAGGCCTGATGGCCTCTTTCTGTGTCACACCATTCCAAAGAAGGGACACAGAAAAATAATTCTACAAAGAAAATAGGATTGAACAATTACGTTACTGTATTGACAAAGTTTCAACCCTTTGCTTCCTTAATGTACACAACCTACTGTTTAATCAGATACCAAATTCTGTGAATCTGTCTAATGATTCAGTCGGTAGGGTTCTTAAGTGAAACTGGAGCTCTCTTAATGCCATGTTAAATTAAATTTCCCATTGAGTATGTAATAAGGGGTTGTGTTCAAAAAACAAACGTTAGGATTACAGAGGCATTATTTCCCAAAGGATTATCACATCAGAATGATTAATGAAGTAATACTGGATTCTCAGAATAAGGCAAAGAAAGCTGACCTGCTGCCACACTTTATAAACTCGAAGCAATACGTTGGAGACTCAAACGATTGAGGAGTAAATGGAAATAATAGGGATCATAAATGAGATAAAGAGGAACATTATAACTGATGAAAACCACTGACCCCTAAAGTGAGAACAGGTGAGGTATGATCAATGAGCAACGATTAAACAAGCTAGGGCTAGGGCTCTTCAGTGAAGATGTCTAAGAGGAGACCTCGTAGAAGTGCATAAAAGTTTCAGTGGGATTGAAAAAGTATATTACAGTATTTTGGGATGGAAAAACAACTTGTTCAACAGCTAACTTAAGTTAAAACACTAACTGTAACAGTTTCTGGTCTATGCATCTCTGCCTCATTCTGTTCTCTTCTGGTTCCTTTTTTAATGCACAGCCAGGCGTTTGCCACATGTGGAAACCCACCACCGTGCTTATGAGAATCCAAACTCACAAATTTTTGTCCCACAAATATACAGTCAATTCACTTGATAGTATATTCTGTGATATAAAAGCGCTATATCAAATGCAAGGAATATTTATTGTAACTCTTGGGCATGGGCTGAGAGTTCCACAATATTTATGCTACCTACACTGTGGGAATTTCACTGTGTCTGGATTAGAGTGTGCGCACTTTTGAGATGCTGCTGTAACGTCAGCTACATGTCCCCCTTTAAAGAATCATTCATTTTAATATGATAGGACAAGGTTTCTTCCATGAAAGGCATTGGCAGGATATATCTTCTCCTCGCCAATGTGTTTGCCTTGAGTGTAGGTGAACTTGGCACAAACTTTACGCACAATAATATCCCAATGAGACTTACTTCCAGGCAGACATGCCTTCAGTCTTTCTGCCCCACCCTTTAAAACATCTTCTTGGAATCCCTTTGCCTTCCCGACCTTCTTACCTCCACCAAGGCCTGTCTCAAGACCTTCCTTTTTCACCTTGCCTTGGGTTATCCTGCCAACTCCACCCACCTTTGCCCTTCGCCTCCTCTGTCCTAACCCCCAGCTGGGGTCCAAATTCCTTTCCATCATCTTGGGATTCCCTCCTAATGTGAAAGGTCCTATACAAAGGCAATTTGTTGTTGTTGGTGATGCCTGCTGCCTCTCACTGGGTCTGTTTTTCAGTTCCCAAACAGAGCTGTAAATTGAAACTCATAGTCAGAGTTAGGAGCGAATGCTTATGCTGTCACAGACTCCCTGTAGGCAGGACTGAGATATTAAACTGACATGAAAAGCTCGCCACAATCTCACCCTGCAGTAAACACATCAGAATCCATTCCCCTTGTCCCCTGTGAGATCCACATTCACAGTCAAATCTCTCTCAGGCAAGGTAACCAAGGACAAATTAAAATAACCTAAAGGAGCTTTCCGCTTATATTTAGCAATGTCAACATGATGGATAAGAGTTAGGTTAAAAAAGTTGTGTTTTTCAAGGAGAATACTTGTCAGAGTTGTGTGAGATTTGGGGAATTTGGGCTCTAATTGGAAGCTTAACGGCTTTGAGCTACTCGTGTCTGTTCAATGTTCTGCCCCAGGAGGGTGATTGCAATACAACAAAGGAACTTGCAACTTTTGAATGTTTTGAGGTGCAGTGATTGCTTCTTTTGTAGTCAAATCTATGGCAGTCATTTTGTCAAACACATTGCTAGGAAGCCTAGTATTTAAGTCTTTCCTTCTCCTTCTTCAGGTCGTGCCTGAAGACCTTCCTATTCAACCATGACTATGGTCACCTCCCCCTCTCCCTGGCTTGTTGTTGTGCTGTCAAGCACTCTGTCAAGAACTCTGGGTCACTGCACTGCTTGAGAGGTATATAAATGCAAGTTGTTGTTATTGTCCCGCACTGTCACAGTGAGAGTGGATTTGATCACTGAGATTACAGCCAGTGCCTGACAAGCAAAGGGAGTGGGAAGGTTGGTAAGGTGCTATGAGGAGGTAGGAAGGAGCAAAACTTTGCAGGACATTGAAGATGATGACAAGAATCCTGATAATAATAATAATCCTTGCATTTGATATAGCGCTTTTCATCTCTTCCAGACATCTCAAAGCACTTAATCTCGATCCTCTGGGGGATGGGGAGCCGGTGAAGGCGGGCAACAATGGCGGTGTTTGGCTCACATAGCTTGAGAAACTCTCTTCCTCTTCTACAGTAATCCCATTTACTCTGCTCTTTCCTCATACCCCTCAACATAGCAATGAAGCCCATTGAATGGTCATATGAATTATTGTAAATCTCCTCTGTACCATCAACAAAGGCCCTGAGGGTGGGGCCTAACCGGCCATTTGTAAAGATTTAACGTAACCTCCTTGCTTTTGTCTCCATTTACAAAGCCAAGGATCCCATATTGTCTAAAGCAAGGAAATTAAAAGCTGCTTGTTTGGCTGGAGAATGTTGGGTTCTATATATTTGTGGGGAATTATAACCTCAAGGTCAGTCTGGCATAAGCAAATAGAGGGAGAGACAGTCTATTGTTGGCTTGTTCCTGAGCAGTAATGATTGGGAGCCAAACTAACATTCTAATAGAACTCATTAAAATCCACCAGAACCATTAAGAAAACTTTTGGTTTGGCTTTAATGATTTATTTTAATGATTAATTCAAAATTGCCCTGCTGTCTGTCTGCCAGGGATGAAAGGAAAATCATTGTTGACTTAAAGTTGATTGGCTACAGAATGGAGCTGGGCTTGCTTGAACACTATCTCTGTCGAATTCTCCAACTCCCTCCATGATTCATCAGCGAAATAATTTCCATTGAGCTTGGAAATGGCAGATAACAGGAAGCCATCTTTTCTGCTGCCATGGTAACCATTGCCATGCTCGGGACATTACATGGGTGCTATATAAATGTAAGTTGTTGTGGTTACCTCTGAGACACTGGATTCAACCACACTGTCAGAGAGATTTCCCTTGGGATGTCCTCCTGACGTGAAAGGCGCTATACACGTGTAATTTTGTTGTTGTTGAGTGAGAAGGTTGTCAGATTAAATCCCCATTTTGAGACATGGGTGTTTGTTACAAGAGGAAATCTGTGATTGGCAGCTGAGTACTCCACCCTGTCCGATGAGATATTAAAATAAGGCATGTAAATTGTCCGCCAGCAAACTATAGTCAGTTGGCAGTAAATCACTGGAGAGTTTGGATAAAGAAATGTGACAGAAATTGCATGGAAACAATCTTCATGGGAAGTATTTCCGAAACTATCCCATACTCTCTGAAGCTGTACAGAGCTCAAATCCACCAGCATTTTAAATACCTTTCCGCAATCTCTTCGGCTGTGTTGAAATAATAAATTACACTCATGTAACTTTTACACGTGATAAATGCCTCAAAGTAATAATAATCCTTGCATTTGATATAGCACTTTTCACGTCTTCTAGACGTCTCAAAGCGCTTCACAGAATATACTATAAAGTGAATTGATTGTATATTTGTGGGTGAAACAAATGCAAGGATTATTATTAATATCATTATACAGAAGGGATCTCAGGCAGGGTATGAAAAGAGAACTGTCAGGAGAGACACAGCAATGAGAAGAGGCGGTGAAGTGAAACCAAACGATAAAGAAAGACTGGAATAGTGAGACACAGAGCAAATTATAGGATATTATGTTTTGAAATGAATACATTTTTAAAATTTCTCACCCTGATTTAAGCCATTAAGGTCTTTCTTTAATTTGTGCTTTTTACCGAGTGAAGACAACTTGTAATTGGTTTCACTGACTGGCCTGACAAGTGCTTTGTTGCGCAAAGGTTATTTTTGTAAAATATCATTTTAAGAAAAGGCTATTCTAATCAGTATTATTCAGAGAAGCATATTTCTCTGACTTAGACAATATGAACTGTATCTTACATAACCAGAAAAGGCACAGTATATCTTTCCGGCAGATGATACATTAACCGACGTTCTGTCTATGTGTTAGGGCAGACATTAAAGATCCCATGGTACCACGTGAAAATGTAGGCTGGCCAGCAATTCCCAGATAAAATTGGATATTCACTTTTCTGTATGTAAATTGGCTTCTCTGTTTGCCTACAAAGCGCAGCACCAACTGAGCATCATCTCTGGAAGAGTTAAGGAAGAATTTAGAAGAAAGGTGAACATGGCTTAGCAATTTACTTTCGTTCTTACACCAATCAATGGATGTTTGCGGGACACTGCTGTGCGCAAACTGGCTGCCATGTTTCACCCACAAAATACACAGTCAATCCATTTTACAGCTTATCCTGTGAAGTGCTTTGATGACATGGTAAGGCACTACATCAAATGGAAGGATTATTATCAATATGATTAAAAGTTTCCACAGCAGAGGGTAAGCGAAACATGGAATATTTTTTGCCACAGTTGCTATTTAGGTTGAGACTAAAGCAATGCTTAATAATAAATGGGACTTTGTTGTGAAAGGCTGTGAGGAAAGAGTAGAGACATTAGAGCACTGACCGCCAATGGATGAGTACCGATTTAGCCTTGATGTGTCAAATGGACTCCGATAGTGTAATCTCTAGGATTCTATCATTCCATAATAAATACATTTACATTTATCAGATCAAAGACCTGTGCGTCGCATTCACTGGAAAAACACAAGTTAATTAATGACTCACTTGGAAAAACATCAGTAAATTAATGACAGTCAATACAGATTTATTAAAGGCAAATCAATGATCTGACAAACTTAGTTGAGTTCCTTGATAAAATAGCTGAGAGGATTCATCAAAATGGTCCCTCAGCTCCTGAATCCCTTCATCCTCCCCATCCCCGACCTCAGCTTGGGTCTGACATAATGACTATCCAGTGCCTTGGGATGTACTCTTGATGTGAAAGGTGCTATACAAGCGGAATTTTGTTGTTGATATGTAATGTTTCTGAGCTTCTGACTCTCACAATGGCCTGAAGTTTCCAATTTACAACAGAAACACTTCAAGTTTCTCTTATATGGAACAAATCGTTCGGCAATCATCTTCGTGAATCCCAACTGCATCGCTCATCATGGGGATATTTGTGTTTGGATAAGGTCAGTAGTGAAGTAAAACAAAACTTAGAGCAAGCAACCTCTTCTTGGAAAGGGGAAGATATAGAGTGACATCTGTAGGTTGCTGGGAAGTTAAAGTATAACACTGCAATCCTGGGGGAGCACCGCATTATTGAGATGCTGTCCTTTGATAAGATGATAAACTGGGTCTTTGTCTGCTTGTGGGGGGAACTAAATAAAGTGGGGGAGTTTCACTCACAAAATACACAATCAATTCACTTTACAGTATATTCTGTGAGGCTCTTTGAGAGGTCTCAATGATGGGATAAAGTGCTATATCAAATGCAAGGATTATTATTATTTATTAGAATTTTATTATAAATATTATAACACTTGCATTTGATACATAGTACGTCTCAGTGTGCTTTTCAGGTTTCATCATCAAGTGTAGTGCATTTTAAGCGAATGCAGCATCCGACTTGTGTTTCGCAGTGTCCCACACACTGCCATTAAGTGATTGGCTAATGATACATAAAGGCTTATTAAGGCAATCTGCCTTAAACACAGTGCTTGCCAACGAGAGTTACTTTGAAGTGCATTGAATGTTGCCATGTAGAGAACTGATATGAACAGTTCCCAACCCACATTCACATTGGACAATCACTTTCTCATCCGTGTCACTTTATTACATTACAAAACTGGAGGTGTACATTGACTTTCTCAGTCGGTGGTTAATGACTCACCTTATTGATCAGGACACCTTCCTATCTCAATTAGTTGAGCTAATTGATTTTTTAAAACTGTATCTCTATCCATAATGATTGAAAAACACACAGGGTGCATCAGGTTTGCAATTTTACAGTGATAACATAAGCCTCCGAAACACACTCCTGTTATTAAATAATAATCCTCGTATTTGATGTGCACAAATTGGCACCCAATTTGTGCACATCAAATACGCCTGCAAGAAACACAGCTATTGCACCTCTCTCAGTGAGGTATTGGAGTGTCAGCCTAGTTTTTGTTAGCTCAAAGCCCTGACGTGAGGTTTGAACCCACAGCCTTCTGACTCAGAGACGAGAATGCTAATGACTGGACCAGGCTGGTACAGCATAGACTATGAGCTCAAAGTCCTGACGTGGGGCTTGCCATCAAATTGATCCTGACTTTCATTCTCCCAGGTGTACAAATAGGATCTGAACAATCATAATTGGGGAGAGTGGGTTTGGAGAACAAAGAGCAAGGAAATACAATTTAAAAATTAATGACACAAAGAATTAAAAATATTTTCAGAACACATCATGGTTAAATAGTGAATATAATATTCCTTGCATTTTTATAGTAGTTATACTGTATCTCCAAACAAGATACAGAAAATATCTCTATCACACAAACACACAGTGTTATTATACATTCGCTGCAATGTAAATAAAGAGGGTAACTACACATCCTTCTGGGATGTATTTGCCCTTTGGTTCATAGAATGTGTGTTATTACTGTCTTATTGATGAGCCACATAAGATGGTAAATCATGAAGAGTGCTGGATAGAACCAGTTCATTCCCCTCACTTTATCCCAAGGGAGGGTATTTTTAGCCAACTATCACATTGTATTGAGTTAGGTGCATTTTAGGGCTGAGTAGCCCCTTGTGGTTTGGGATTCAGAAATCTTCCAGTCACAAGTTCAGTGCACAATTCACAGAACTTTTTCAGCTGACAAACTGTGCCTCATCCTCTCTCCTTCAGCATTGGCATCCGTGTTTTCAGCCCCTACACTCCGAGACTCTGGAACTTTGTGCCTCAATCGCTCCATATTTCACCCTCCTTGTCATTTCCAAGGTCCTTGAAAGATCCATTGATTCCCAGGTTTGCTCTTTCCTCTCCTCCCACTCCCTCCATGAGCCTTTCCAATCGGTTCTCCTTACCTCCACTATCAATTCCAGGACTACTGGCATCCTGACAGACTGCCTGTCAGACATCAAGTCCTGGATGAGAGACAACTTTCTACAGCTGAATGTCAACAAGATCCTCATTTTAGACCATGTCTTCAGCCACCCTCTACCTCTCTGCCGTCCCTCATCCCAATCCAGTCCCAACCCCTCCCCTAAGCTCAGGTCTTGACACCTGACTGTTCAGCACCTTGGGACATCCTCCTGACATGAAAGGCACTCTACAAATGTAATTTTGTTGTTGTTGTCCATTTTCAGGTTGCACCTGAAGACCTTCTTCAACCGGTCACCTTCCCGTCTCCTTGCATTAGCAACCAGGTCTACGAATGTTAATGTGAGACACAACCCTCACATGGAGAGCACTACATAAATGCAGGTTGTTGCTGTTGTTGTATTGACTAACCTCTTCAAGAGGAGAGCTACGTGGAGCTGGCCCCAAGGGCACCTGATTGGCAATTGTATGTTGAATTGAGCCAGACTTCCAGTCCAGTTCCTGAGCCAGGCATATCTGCAGAACCAGGGCACCACTGATAACAACAGCCAATTTAACTCATCCACAGAATTTGGAAGCCAGACCAGTCACTAGGAAAACAGACTCTTCCCACTCAGCTCCTGTTAACCCTGCAATTCAAAACCCTAAAAGGTTAGAGTGATCCTAGCTGGACATGCAATGGGAATACTCTCAATGGCAAGCTATGTGATTTTAGCTGACTAAACTCCAGCAGCTTGATCCCCAAGCCTTGGCTCTGGCCAACCTGCAGCTAATACTTTATGGAATTAAGTGAGGGATGCGTCCCTCCAGGGAGATAATGTAAATTCCAGACACAGGGATATTTCCAAGTGAGGTAGTATGCATATGAGGACCTCTGAGTCTGGTTGGATATTGTTACGCACAATGATGATGTCTCATACATCAGATACCCAACTGATCCAATTTTCTTTTGAGGTGTCATCGAATGTACCAAGCTGATAACCATCCTGCACTGAGGTCACAGAGCAAAGGTGTCGTGATGGCTCTGCTCAATTTCTTTCCTTCTCTCTCATGCTTCTTATATTAAACACTCTGGGATGGTACCTTGTGTGAGGGGTATAATATAAATGCAAGTTATTGCTGCTGTATCTGCCTTACTCTTTTTCTGCCTATTCATCTCTCTCACCTAGCCTTCTCTGTGTCCGGTTACCTTCTAATAATAATAATATATAATATAATCCTTACATTTCTATAGCGCTTTCCACGTCTTATCGACGTCTCAAGGTGCTTTCTACACTGCGTCACTGTTCATACACACTTCATTCCTTACTGATGAGTTCAGTATGCCTCTCGGGCAACAGTTTGCAATCACACAATTTTATGTTTTCTTTTTTCTCACTCACATCTCTCTCTCTGCCTTCTGATCCAATTTGATACATACCACCATTAACTTCCGTGTTCCCTGTTGCTCATCTCTGTAACCTGTTTAAACATTTTCCTAGTTGCCTACTCTGTTGAGAATCAACAGGAGACACCTCTTTAATACATCCGGCGTGTTTTCATTCCGTTGCCTCCGGTGTTACAGATGCTATCGATCTCCTCTACAGTTGGACAAGTGAGTCGTGAATCCTTTCAGGTCTCATCAAGCCTTACTGAGGATTATTCAGTGGAGCGTGGAGGTTTCAAAGGTGATATACAGAACGACACTTTCACGCAGTGGCATAACAGAGTGGCATTGTGGAGATGCAGAGAATTGCTGGCATCTGTTACTCTGCTCCCTTAGAGTATCAGAATATACTGTTCTAGATTTAATCTCTACCATTTGAGAAACAGGCTATAATACTCTTTGCATTTGGTACAGCGCCGTATCACCGTCTAATGCTTCACAGGATTTATTCTAAAATGGAGTTACTGTGTGTTTGCAGGCAAATGCAGCAGCCCAATTGTGCACAGCAATGACCCACGAACAGATTGGAAGATAAAACCAGAAGAGGTTTGATGCAATTTTGAGGAAATCGCATTCTATTTATTGCAGGGCTGTGAAGGCAATTCTTATAGCAGCTGAAAATCATAATAATATTAATAATAATAATCCTTGCATTTGATATGGGTCCTGCTCATATCTTCGAGACATCTCAAAGTGCTTCACAGAATATATTGTCATGTGAATTGACTGTATAATTTGTGGGTGAAAGGCGACAGGCATTTGCGCACAGCAATGTCCCATAAACAGTTGTGGACTGAGTGAGCAAATTATTATTATTATTATTATTAACCAGAAACATAAAATAATTTTCTTTACAAATATAAAGGGCTGAATAGAAAGTTTACCTAGAAATACTAATTCATTAAACAGAAACTCCTGTGAAGCTCTTTAAGACTTTGCAATGTGATAAAAAGTAACGTTTTTATGTTGCAACAACTTCCAGAGGGATGTTAACAGCATCAGCTCCATTTTGTCATTCCAATAACAATAACAAAACAACAACAAAATAGCACTTATATAACGCCTTTCCCGTCGGGAGGATTGTTGTATCTTTTCGATATAATACCACGGGATCTTTAATATTTACCTGAACAGGCAGATGGGATCTCTGTTTAGCATCTCATCTGAAGGCTGTTCAGTGCCCCAAGATGTTATGATTCCAAGTCCTGTCGTGGGGCTTGAAACCCATAACCTTCTGACTCAGAGCAAAGACGTTGAAATAGCAGCACAGGCTGACTGACACTCCAATGCCACGCTTGCAATAATAAATAATAATAATCTTTGCATTTGATGTAGGGCTTTTCACATCTTATCGATGTCCCACAGCACTTCACAGAATGTATTGTAAAGTGAATTGACTGTATATTTATGGGCGAAACGCGGCAGCCAATTGCGCACAGCAGTGTCCCATAAACAATCGTGGATTGAAATGACCTATTTTATTATTGTGGTTTTTTTAGAGGGATTATTATTAGGCGTGTGGAGTAAGTAAACTTGCCCAAGATTTCGCCCTGATCTGCCTGGATTCGAACACAGGTCTCACACTTGCAATGCAAATGCTCCAACCACTGAGCTACAGGAGCTCCGATGCAATGCAGAGGGTGGCGTCCCTCTGATGAGCTGTTAAACCGATATCCCATCTGCCTGGTTAGGTGGACATTAAAGATTCCATTGCACCATTTGAAAAGAGAAGGGAGTTTCGCTCGGCCCACAAATTCCCCCCCAAAAAATTGGTCACTCATGGCTGTGTACAGTTCATTGGCTGCTGCGTTTCACCCTCAACATACACAGTGAATCCACTTTACGATATACCCTGTGCAGAGCTTTGAGACGTCAATAAAGCAAGAATTATTATTATAATGTCAAACGTTTAGAGGTAATTGTATGACTATACATTGGTAAGCAAACAAGTCATCCCTTGTTGCACAGACAGTCATGAAGTGAAAGCCCTACATCAAATGCAAAGATTATTATTATTTATTATTGCAAGCGTGGCATTGGAGTGTCAGTCAGCCTGTGCTGCTATTTCAACGTCTTTGCTCTGAGTCAGAAGGTTATGGGTTTCAAGCCCCACGACAGGACTTGGAATCATAACATCTTGGGGCACTGAACAGTAGCAGATCCCAATGACGTGTTGCAGATTATTACCATATGATTAATATTCTCTACTGCTAACCCCCCCTCCGCCCCATCCACCCATCTCACTGCCAGCCAATAACTCCTCCTCTTCTTCTTCCTCCTCCTCCTCCTCCTCCTCCACCACCTCCTTTCTCCTGCTGCTGCTCTGGCTGTGCGGATATCAAAGCCACCACCCGATTTAATCAGTCACTCAATTACATGCCACAGCTGAGACAGAGACCACACCCTGTTCCCTGTCTAGGCTCACATGCCAAGAATGGGTGGAAGGCTACCGTGTTCACTGAAAGTACATGAGCTATTAGGAGTGGTGAGGGAGTAGATGTGTCTTAAGACAAAAAATTCTATATGGTGCTCAAGCTGTCAACCTGTTAATTTGTTAATTATGCATGTCATCAAATAGACAAATAATCCTTGGCATTTGAAACAATACCTTTCACAGAATTTACTGTAAAGTGGAGTGACTGTGCTTTTTGTAGGTGAATTTGACAGCTAATTTGTTAGGCAGCACAAACAGCCATGAATTGAGTAACAAATTTCATCGAGAGGATTGTTGATTGTTGACACCAGGAGAAATTCCCTTATCTTCACAAATCTTTAACGTCCACATGAATAGGCATTTGGAATCTCAGATTACAATCTTATCTGAAGGATGTCACCTCCAACACACTCCTAAGCACAGCACTGGAGTGTCAGCCCACATTGGGTGAGTTCAAAACCCTGAAGTGGGACTTCAACCCACGACCTATACACCTAATGATAATAAATAAAAAAGTACATGACATAATACAGGAACTATTTAAAAACATATGGTATATCTGCATGTGTGTGTGTGTGTGTGCATCTATGTGTGTGTATCTGTGTGGAAATGTATGTACTGTATATGTGTGTGTGCGTATGTGTGTGTGCGTATGTGTGTGTAAATGTATGTATGTGTGTGTTTGTATGTGTGTGTGTGTGTATATATGTATGTATCTGCAACAGCATCAGGAGAAGGAATAAGACTTGAAAGGGAATAATTTCTTTCTGAGCAAAAGCAGTTATTAGTTATTTTGCAATGTCTTAACTTATGGGAGGTTGGAATGTTTCTGTGCGGAAGGAAGATATTTGGTCCAAAGCACTCAAACTTATGTTTGAGGAGTTTGAGATAACTCAGCTTGAGGTGCGCTGCTGGCAATGTGCACAGAGACTGTGGGCTGATCTGCAAAGTCGATATCATCATCTTCCAAAACAACATTTTCTGCTCTTAGACCATTCGCTGGATGCTTCTGGCATTACATCTTGGCCACAAACCAATACCAACACACCGATGAAATTTTCAGTTATAGATATGATTTGTTGGAACAGATATCAGATAAAGTCTGTTCCTTTGAATGATGCATAGGATTCGATTCTGATGTAGTCATGCACTGTCTTGCGATTGCTTTAATTTGCTCTATTGTAATAACAGAAGAAAGGGACAAAAGGCAGGTTGGATGCAATCCAAGTGTTTGTCCTACGAGCCAGGTTACTATGCTTTAAGTGCTTTCAGGCAATCAGGGAATGTGCTTAATGTGAAATCTAAGTTGGCAGCGGAGAGCGAGTGAGCTGTGATATACCAGTGGCTGTGGCCGAACTGATTTGGAGCAATGTTCAGCCTTCGTTTCCTCCCAGCTCACGGAAATAAGAATAAGAGTAATTCTTGTATTTGATACAGCACCTTATCACGTTGGGACAAGGTTCCAAAGAGCTTTACAAGAGTAACTGTAATGTAGAGAAATGTGCCTGCCAATTTGGCATAGCATTGTCTCACAAACACTTTGAAGTAAGTGACTGTGGGTCACTGAGAGGACACTGCCTTCTCTGTGGTTCATGGAGAGGATTTGTGTCAGGAACTCTGGGGTGTTACTGCAGGGACTAGGAAAAAATTATTTCAATCACTGCAAGTGTTGTTTTAAATTGGTAGACATCAAAATACAGAGTCACTATACCCTTTCAGACATCATACTCATCTAAAATATGCTCTATTAAATACAAGGTTACTATTATTATTATTCAATCCTTGTACTGAATTATAAAGCAAAGATTAAACATTACAAAACATTTATATTGAGGCTGTGATCAAACACACACAGACATATGCAGTACATACATTTCCACACAGATATACAGACACATAGATGCACACACATACATATGCACACAGCCATACCATATGTTTTTAAATGGGATAGTTACTGTATTAGGTAATGTACTTTTTAATTTGTTCAAATTGAGGCTGTTGTAGCACAATGTGTGGGACACAACAACTTTGTAAATCATAGAATTATACAGCACAGAAGGAGGTCATTTGGCCCATTGTGACTATGCCGGATCTTTGAAAAGAGTTATCCAAATCAATCCCATTCCCCAGTCTTGCCCTATATCCCTGCAAACTTGTCCTCCCCAATAGTTATCTAATTCCACAGCCCGGGAATCTGTTCCTTACTTCTTTTCATTCTGATGTTCATCTTTTCCCAAGTTGTATGTGATTATCTGACCAGCCTGGTGGGGTTTGGTACATTAGGCAGTCAGAGGCAGGACAGATGGCTTAGTTTGGGACGACCGATCAAGTCACTTCATGGCTGTCCCAGGAACATCGCAACCAAAATATATAGACAATACACTTTGTATACTTTACGAAAAGTACTATGAAACACTTTGAGATGTCCTCCCAAACTGTCCTCAGCGTCTTGGGATGTCCTGCCGACGTGAAAGGCGCTCTATAAATGTAATTCTATTGTTGTTATTGTTATTGTTGTTATCCTACATCCTGCATCAATTGTTTTTAAAGTGGAAGGAAACAGAGCTAAAATAAAATATGGGACAGACATTGGGACTGACACTGAAGCGACTGCTAATTGATGAGAACTCTATCTTAGAGGGAGAGAGGGGGTCCCCGGGTGGTATTTATTGTAAATCAATTCACTTATGTCTCAACCCTTCACAAAACATCTGTGAAACCGCAGTTAGACAGTCTGCAGTGAGGTGTCCTGTCCATTCCAGCCCAGTCCAGTCCAATCTAGAAGGACTTTCCTTTTGACCGTGCCTATGGCCACCTCCCCTCTTTCCCCAGCTCGGTGTCAAACTCCACCACTGTTAAGCCCTCGAAGACGCTACCGCGGATGAACTATGCTATATAAATGCAAATTATTGGTTTTATTCCAATAGTGCCACTGGACCTTTATTAATGTCTGCAACATAATCAGAAATATTTGATTTAAAATTGTGTCCAAAAGATGAGGTTTTGGGCCGGCCTCTGAGGATAGTTAAACAAAAACCCTCAGGATGTTAACTCAACGTAGAAGTTGACACCGTTCATAGCTGAGCCAGACTCCCAACCCCGTGGTTCCAGAATTACGGAATGTACCATACAGTGTTTAATTGCCTGTGTCTCATCTCATCTTCTTAATCTTCAATCCCATTTTTCAAACGAACATTGATCCAGCGCTTTTTAAAATTTTTATATATTAAAAGAGCAATGAACTTAATTAAGACATTTTTTTTCCCCCCTGGGAGTCAATTTCACTGCTTGGTTGGGAAAAAGCAATAGATTGATCCTTGCTCTCATTTGAAGTCTAATTGCATGGCCTCTAGATCGGTGATGAGAGTCCTATGTTAAAAAACCTACTTTATGTCTAGATTATTCCTACTGTTCATTTGAAAGACCTGGATTCTATGCATTCTGTGCATGATTATTTTGTTTGAGCCACTCTCCATAGATTAACTCTCAGCAGCTTAACATACATCATGTCACACGTTACTGGTTTAAAATATGAAAAGTCTCATCTTTGCTGCAAAAAATCAAAGCAGCTTCAAAGCTCTCTGTTTTTCTGTGTTTTTCTGTGTTCGATGTTGAAGGTACAAATAAGTTTCTGCCCATGTCCTCATGTCCTGGCTAACAATTGCCCCAAATTGGTCACTTTGTGTCTGTTACAAGACATTGCTGTTAATGTAACGGATCATAGACATTTACAGCACAGAAGGAGATAGAGATGTTCTCCTGAAAGTGTCGATAGACAATGAGTTACAGTCCATCTTCTGTGTTCAATATTGTGTGAGCTCCAAGGCATCACAAAATCTATGGTAGCAATGACGTAAGCTTTGCCTTTTGCACACTTGTAACATATTCCAATGTAGCACTTGGCAAATGTGCTTGCGACAGATCGTCAATATGACACCAACTTTTGCTTTTATTCTATTGACAGGCTGTTCAATTTGACCCTTTCTATGGCACCTAATTGCAAAGACTCATTGAGACAATCTTGCGCGCTGGGAGCTATGAAGTGGAGCAGTGTAGAAAAGGGATGCCAAGCCCCTGACTAATGGGTAGCAATTGATCACAGATTCCAACTACCGATGAATTCCAAACTTCCAACTGTTGGCGGCACCCAGAATTCTGAGCCAGGAGGTTGTGAGTTCAAGCACGATGTGAGCAATGTTAACAATAAAAACCTCAGGTCTTTTATAAAAATGTCAGGTGAAGCATTTACAGCAATGAGTTTGCTGAAAGAAACAAATCCCAATTGTTAATGGAAAGAATGCTGAATGGTGGGTGTAGACAGATGCCTGTTGCGTACCATAAGGTTGAATAGGAATTGTGATGGTCTGATCACCAGAACTATTGTTCACAGAAGATGTCACAAAGTGCTCACGGTCACAATTACTTTGACAAGACTTCCATTGAAAGCTCCTGAAATTTCAGCTTGCGCACTGGATGGAACTGATTGCTGGTTTATAGTGCTGCAATTTCCCTGGTTTGTTTGTTTACAACAACAACAACAAAATTAGATTTGTATAGTGCCTTTACTCCTTCCTCTCCCAGCATTCTCTTCTCAAACCCTGCCAATCCGGCATTTCATACAACACCTATAATATCAAACCATCCCAGAGCATGTTTGTAAACTGTGGTGACGCTGTATTTGTAGGCGAATGTGGCAGCTAATTTGCAATGTTACCCAAACAGCCATTATATGATTGATGGGGATTTCATCTGTGGAATCATTAAAAACTCCCTTCTCTTTTCAAATAGTACCATGGGGTATTTGGCATCTATCTGAATAGGCAGACAGGACCTCAGTTTAATGTCTCGTCGAAAGACAATGCAATGCTCAACAGTTATCCCAAAGAGCCATGTGTGTACAAAGTAATTAAAGTCAGAATCCTGAGCTATGAGAAGAAAACACGGATTTCTTGGAAGTAACAAAGACAGTGGCTTTGTCTTATTGCACTTGGAGATGTCACAAAGCAGCAAATGACATAGAGATCAGAGCCCTGGTTAATTTCTGTCTCTCTTTCATTACTTTCATACTAACCAAGAGCTCTGAGCAGAGTTCCATGGGGAAATTCTGAGCCTTGCCTTTCCTCTTCCTTCTTCTTGTTACAGAAACCTCTGTATTCTGGTATACTTTCACATCAACCAAGAAACATCACCACTTTGGTATTGCCCTGTGGGCTAAACTCTGACAAGAAACACATTCTAATTTGTTCAGAGATAAATTTGTCATATTTCTTAACTGGATTCTGGAATCTTGTTGCTCCAATCAACCCTGCAAGACGAAGCCCTAATGATTAGGATAGTGCCAGCTAGACAAGCAGTGGGAAGCTTGCCAGACTTTGCTTCCAGTGGCAATCTGTGGGGCTTCAGTGATTAAATTCCAGCAGTTACCCCAATAAGAACTCCAGGATTACAACTTGTTTACATAATTACAGAGAATATGAGGCACAGGTTGTCGAGAGCCAGGGTGTATCCCTGCAGGGAGAGAGTGCCATTCCTTTCAAAACATAAGGAAATTCCCATGTGTAGGCATCATATATATGTAAAATTGTCAGTCTGCTTTGGATACGCTTAAGTACAGTGCTGTGTTTCCACATGTGCCAGACACAACAACAAAAACAGCAACTCATTACATTTGTATAGTGCTTTTTACTTCAGGAGGACATCACTAAGTGTGGTTGGTTTCCATATGCGTTGGACCCCTGATCAACCAAAACAAAATACTTAATAAGGAATCCGACCACAAATGGTGACTGATTGGTAACTGTCTGTCATCACATGGAAATACATTCTGTCTGTCATTACAATCGACAGGAACCCCCACTGAGTGCAAGTAAGATGTTCCCGTGAGTCTGCTTGGTGTGGGGGTCAGCCTGGCTCAATCATTAGCACTTTTGTCTCAAGAGATAAGCTCATACACTGTAGGCTGACACTCCATTGAGCACTGTGGGAACTCTGCACCATCAGAGATGCCATTCTTTGGATGAGCCATTAAACCAAGATCCAGTCTACCTGTTGATGGGGGACCCACTATGTGACTTCCTTGGTACCTTTATGAGTACTTTGAAAATGAGCACTAGAGCAGTGAGCAAAGGCTCACTGCACCCCCATTACGTGAAGGGTGTGACCTGCTAGGAGTTTGCCTGAGCCTAACTTTGGTATTTTCGGTAGACCACACTAGACCTGTGAGTGATAAAGTGGAGACAAGAGGGATTTGGAAAGGGAGAAACCTGCAACTCTCAACATCAGAATTTAACCATCTCGATAAGGAAGCTTCATCTGAGATTGCACTCGGACTGTCCAATACTGTATCCGCAGGTCAAGCATGTTGGGGCTGCCTCTAGATGTCCTAAGCGTGCCTCGAGACATTGAATTATTAAGCATTTTCTAAATCTGTTGATGACACCTAGTGGTCGTCAACAGAATTCCATGAGTTATATTGATATATTGATGTTCACAAATTGTCCATTTTACGTCCCTTTCTGTCCAGTCTGATACCATCAGCTTTTAAAAGGGGCATTGGGATAGGTCAATTGAATTGGATTAAATAGTGGTTGTGTCTGAAACTTTTTGGGGGCTGTGGGTGGGAATGAAGAGAGGAGGGGCCTCCTCGGATTGAAGTTGAAGACATTACCGGTTAAAATAATTTGAGTTCGACTTGTCATTAGCTACAAAAGACAAGTGTAAGACTAATAGTGTGGTGGCCTTAGCTGGACGATGCCATACTACTTCTTTACTCATTCAAATAGTAATTCACAATGCATGCGTCAGCCTGGTTGAGCTGGTTAGCCCTCTTTACTCAAAGTCAGAACGTTGTGGGATCAAGCCCGAAATCAAAATGTTGTACTCATATATTGAAAGGTGACACTCAAGTGCAGTGGTTGTAATATTTTTTTAATCCATAAAACACCATGTAGATTAAATCAATACTTTAATTCAAAATCTTACGTTGACCTCTATCGGATCAACCACTTTCCATTCTATCCCAAATTCCCCCAGTTACTCATAAAAGAATCCTTGGGACGTCCTCCCGACGTGAAAGGCGCTTTATAAGTGTAATTTGTTGTTGTTGTTGTTGTTAGACTTGTCTCAGGCAATTGCCACTTATCTCATCAAGGCAATATGCAACAGTGGTGGAGGTGGGCTACATTGTCGAAGGTGCAGGTCTTTGGATGAAACTTTAAACTAAGGTCCCTGTTCTTTCTGCTTGTTCAGGTGGATATTAAAGATCCTGTAGTATTATTTAAAAAGAGAAAGGAGTTGCTGTTGGTGTCCTGGCCAACAATCCCTCAGATAAAATTGTTCATGTCTGTTTGTAGGAAGTTGCTGGGGGGAAATTGGATGCTATGTTTGCCTACAAACTCCACAGTCACTACATGTCACAGTATATCCAGAGAATTGTTTCAAGATGTCTTCCGGGTGTGAAAGGTGCTATATGGTATGTAAGGATTATTAATATTAGCAACAAAATTGTACTAAGGATGTGTGGCTATGGTAGTCTACTCATCAGACATGTTTAATGCTTTTAGAAGGTTGTGTTTTGTTTTTTACCTTTAAAAATTTGAGTAAATGGAAAAGATGGGAATCAGCTGGAAGCAATTGTTTCTCTGTACCAATGCATAATTAATGATTCAGCCAAGAAGTTTTTTTGTTTTTAATGTTTCCTTTTCCTCATTCCATAACCTCTGTGTTTCACATAGCAGGAAATGTATCTGCACTTTCCAGCTATACAAGTTACTCCCTATTCAACATTTGCATGTTGGAACAGTATTTTTAGAATTGCTGTAGTTGGGATGATCGGATAAGGTATGTGGAACTTGTTGTGTAAATGATTGCCAAGGTGATTTGTGCCTAAGTACACATCCTGTTTACCTAATTCTGGAAAGTATTAGGTGGAGGTTGGCAAGAGCCAAGGCTTGAGAACTCCAGAGTACGTGTTTGGAGTCTAACAAGTTATAACGTAACTTACCATTGAAAATAATTGTCTGTCATGCTTTCCCGCTGCTTGTCCAGCCAGGACCTACCCATTAGAGCTTTGTCTTGCAGGTTTTACATAAAGATTCCATGTGTCCAGTGACTGTTTTCCCCTTCTAAGTCCTGCTGCTGAGGCAGGCTGACTTTGCTGCCATCAGCAGTGTCTTAGAATACTGCGAACCCTGGCTCAGGAACTGGGCTACAGATAAGGTACGTTCTGAAAATCCCCACACCCATGACTTCTCTCTGTAGCCCATTTCTTAAAAAAGCACCCTGCAGTTTTTTGCAACCTCAACTCCCCACTTGGTTTAAAAGAAGATGAATAATTTTCTCACTGAGGCCACAGCGGGGAGACTGATGAAATTAATGATATGTGTAAATCTTCCTTCTTTTTACAGCCTTGGTTGTATTGGTGTTTACAGCCCCTGCCCACACACGCTCACATTGCTTTCTCATATTGGTATGTGCACATCACTAAAAAAACCTCCCACATACAGCAATATTAAGCAATCTGATTTAATGTACTGCATATTTTAGAATGCAGCACACACATTAGAATGAATGGTTTCTTCTTAAATCTTCTTTACTTACATAAATATTGAAATGTTTGTTCCCATTGCAATTGCATAAACATCTCTCTGTCTATATGTGTGTGTATGTATTGCAGCTACATAAACCCCAAAGCAACTGGATGCATGTTAATACACTATCAGGGTTGTGTTATTGCTTTCTGTGTTAACCCACAAATGGCAGCTGTTCACAATGATGCTAAAAGCACAATATGGGAGCTAAACTCTATGATGATTTATCAATGTATTTGGTTGATGTCAGGCAGACAGGACTGTCTGACCTGCGGTACACTGCAAAAATGTAGGAGAAAGATCCAGGGTTGACAATCAGCGAAAAGCTATGATGTTTCCCTCTTATCTGCTACTTGGTTAGTAAATAATACTAAGAATCCTTGCATTTGATATTGTCTTATCATGTCGTTGAGACTTCTAAAAATGCTTCAGAGTATATACTATAAAGTGAATTGACTACATTTTTGTGAGCAAAATGTGGAAGGCGAATTGCACATAGCAATGTCTCACAATCAGTCTTGCAGTGAGTGACCAAACTATTATCATTATTTATTTTTTCATTTATGAAGGGATTATTACCCCCGGGAAAACTTTCCACCTATTCACCCACAAAATATAGTCAATTCACTTTACAATATATTCTGTGAAGTGGTTTGAGACATCTTGACGATGTGATACGGCACTACATCAAATGCAAGAATTTTTATTATTACTTTGGTTTGTGCTGTAAAATTTAAATGCATTATATCATAGCAAACAGAAAGGAATATATAATCTTCACATCCACGTGTATACATACTGAGTCAAAGGATAGCAATTCACAGCTGACCTGCATCATTTACTAATGCACCTCACAGTACGATTATTTACATATCCTCATAGCGTTATTATGTAGGAGACAGAACAAGCAGTATAATTGGCTTCAATGACTGCAAAGGTAAATAGTGTGTGCAGGAGGAAATTGAATTTGTAGACAACAGGGGAACTTTTTCAAGTGGAAGGAATATTTGTTGGAAGGTTACTCTGCACATAAAGAGATGGGGAGCTAAGCAGTTGACACAAAGCGTGATTGCAGACTTTGGGATTAATGTAAGTAGTGTTGCGGGGGAAAGAGAACTGCTTTGGTAGATAATGAGCTGACCCCTTTTTTTAAATAAGAGTAGCAACAATAACTTGGATTTAAACCCCCCATCCCCTACATCATGTGGATGGTGTCTCAGGGCGCTTACCAGCGATGTGGATTGATGCTGAGCTGGAAAGTGGGGGTAGGGATGGAAGGCACGGTCGAAAAGAAAAGTCTTCAGATGTGATTTGTTGACGGGCAGAGAGGGGGACAAGACCGAGGTGTTGAGGCAAGGGGCTCTCAAGATTCAGTGGCTGAAACCACGGCAGTCAATTTGTGTAGTGGGTGGGGGACGAGGTATGTACGGCAGACCAATGCTAGCTGAGCGATTGCTGGGGGTAATAGAATTGTCTGTGAGCAGATCAGAGAGGTGGGATGTAACAATGTCTCAAAGTTTCAAAGACTGAGATGGATAGATTTTTGTTAGGTAAGGGTATCTATCAAGGATATGGGGCAAAGGTATTTGGAGTTGACAAACAAACAACACAACAAAATTACATTTATAGAGCTTCTTTCAGGTCAGGAGGACGTCCCAAGTTGAGGTACAGATCAGCCAGCCTTGAGAGGCACAACCTGTTCTTGTCGTTAACTTTCAGGGCAACCTGTTCTAGTCATTAATTTTCCTCTGAGTAAAGACAAACTTCCTAGTGTTGGCCTGAAACTGCCTCTCACAACTCAAAACCTATGTCCCCTCCTGTTCAACTGTTTTGTTGAATCCTAAAATATTGATCTGGGTCTGCTTTCTCAATCCCATTTAAAATGTTATAGCATCTCAAAATGGGGACAGGATTAGCCTAGGAGTCGTCCAGTCTGCTAAAACTGACTGTAGTATATTTTGCAGTAAGTTTGTGTGAAGCGTTTTTCAGCCATTTGATCGGTGCGATTGGGTGTTGTATCGAAAAATAAAGATTGCTCTCATAAATTTATTTCTTAGGAAACATTTTTCTGGCTACAATGTCTCTCACTGTGCCAAATAAATCTGTATAGGACTGAATCAACGTGTATATGAAGCTCAATTTTATTTGGGAGCTAGTTGGCTTGAACGCTGGAATATACAGTACTGTATATATCAATGTTATCTGAATGTTTTTTGACCTCAGACTGTTTGTCATTTCTTTTGTGTCAAAATACCACCCATTTCTGGAACAATGTTATCTTCTGTGCAAACGAAACTAAAACAACCGTTTGAGATTTTTTGATGACTCTACAACCCACCAATGACGTTTTTGGGTGGATCGATGCGTGACAAGTATTTTTATGTGTATCGATTCACTCACAAATTGTTTTTTGTGAGTGTTAAATCCTTTCGAGGCGATGATATAAATCTGAGAAATTACCATTGCCTGAAATCAATTATTCAATCACATTGTTTTTGTGATCTTATTCCCCATCATTCGTTCATCCACAGCAACAACTAATTGGAGTTCCACATCCATACTGCAAGTTTATCTACCGAGCTATTAGTGCAACATCGTTCCCCAGCAAAACATCATTCCTCAGCAAAACATCTAGCAAATTCTTATGGATAAAGGGATTAAGGTGGGTATAAGAGGATAAGGCGGGAAGGTGGAGATAGATTAGATTAGAAGATCAGCCATGATCTTATCGAATGGCGGGGCAGGCTCGAGGGGCCAAATGGCCTACTCCTTGTTTTTATGCTCTAATCCATCTATGAACCTATAGGAAGTATACGTGTCAGCCTGGTTTATTTGGTAACACCCTTGGATTTGGGGGCAGAAGTTTAGTATCAAGCCCCACATTGGGATCTTTGGCTTTGCAATCTAGGAGCACTTTTCAGTGCAGTGCTGGGGGAGTGACGCATCGTCTGAAGTGTTGTCCTTGGGGTGAGATGTTAAATAAAGTTATGCCTGTTCTCGTGGATGTTAAATGCCCTGCAGAAATATTCGAAAAGGGAAAGGGCCAACATTCCCAAGTTTATTCACAGAAAGCCAGACAACCAATTCCTCTTTTGAAAGTTATTATTAAACCTAACATCTCCTTTTCAACAACAACAACTCACACTTGTATAGCACCCTCCATGCCAGGTAGCATCTCAGAGCCCTTTGCACCCTCTCCAAGGCCTTGACATCTTTCCTAAATTGTGGTGCCCAGACTTTTGGCAGTTTAATCACAGCCCCAAAATATCACCTTTTCGAAGGTGGATCAGTAAAAATGAGCACCTGTCTGGTTGCTGGTGGATTGGAGAGCAGTTTTCATCACTCTCCCCTGTGAAAATAAAGTCAATGGCTTCAATGTGCAGTAACTGATGTTTCTGTGCAATTGAATGATGTAATAAAAGTGACACTGGAGAATGAAGTGGAGCCTGGAGTGAGTTAAAACCTGTACTGCTATTTCCTTATTTGGCATTTATTGTTATTGCTTAGAAAATAAATACCTCTGGGTTTATCACCTCTTTTCGACAGCTATTAAATCGCCATAATTGCCTTTATCAAATGTATAATTAATATAACAATCATGGAAACACAGGACTGTTGATGGTTCCTTGAATCACCAGGTTTGGATTGGACCCAACCATCTTTCATATTGGAACGACACCTCAAAGTGTTCACAGAATTTACTGTGAAGTGGAGTGAGGGTATATTTGTGGGTGGATGCAGCAGCCAATTTTGTGTTCAACAATGTCCCATAAACAGCCCTGAAGTGAACAATCAATTTTATCTGCGCATGATTGCCAGTAAATAAGGAGAAACTCCCTGTCCTTTTAAATTTGTTGACATCCACCTCAACAGGCAGGTGGAATCTTACTTTTTTGCCTCATCCAAAGGACAGCATCTTTGACAATACAGCCTATTGCCAGCATTGCTCTGGGCTGTCAGCTCAGACTATAACAGTTCAAAGTCTCTTTGTAGGGCTTGAACCCATAACCTTCTGACTCGGAAGCCAGAGTGCCCGCAACTGCTACCAACTGTATTAAATGCAAGAATATTTATTAGTTGTAGTAGTTTTGATCCACCTAGTCCATCACATTGGATCTGTGTTCAGATTCATTGAATGGAGAAATATCCTTCCAACAGTAATGATAATTTATTCAGCACCTTTCATATTGGGAGAACATCTAAAAGCAATTCACAAAAACTGAGGGGGGGAAACAGAGTTGGGATGATGCTGTCAGGGGTGCGGGAGGGGGAGGTGTTTAAAGAGTTAGATTTTCAGTCAAGTTGGAAAGGGGCAAAGTGGAGGGATTTCAGGAAGATATTTCAGAGGGAGAGGGCAATGTGGCTTAAAGCCTTGTAGTGGGGAGAGGTGGGCAAGGGTGCAGGAAGCTGATCAGAAACCATGTGTTTCAAACAATGAAAAATGAACTTTCAGTTCATTCCTGAATGTAGTTTCTTGCAAGTGTCCATTTGGGGAAGGGTTTGTGTGCTGATGCTTTGTAAATGACCCACAGAACACAACTGTGCATATATCACTCATACTGTGTAGTTAACACACATTAGTCATAGCTCGTTTATGTGTTCATTAATGAGTGTCTCAGGTGGGAACACCCCTATGAATTTCAACCGTCTTGTTAATGTGTGCATTTGAGTGGCTTGATCTGTCCTATCAATAATAATAATGATAACATGTTTAGTGTAGCACATTTCAGCCAAGGATTTCTCAACGTGATTCACAATATATACTGTAAAGGGATGTGACCATGTTTTGCAGATGAACGCAGCAGCCAATTTCACACAGCAATGTCCCACGAACGACCATGGAGTGAGTGAACAATTTTATCTGGGGGATTGTTGGCTAGGATGCTTCCTGTTAATAAAAAGCATTGATACAAAAGCATTGGGAAGATATCTCAAAGTGCTTAAGGATTTACTGTAAATTGTTGTGACTGTATATTTTATAGGCAATCACAGCAATCAATTGGTGAACAGTCATTAAGCAAACAAACAGTTTTTATCTGGGAGGTTGTTAAATATCCCTAAGATTTTGACTGAGGCCAGAGTGCTACCAACTGAACCAGACTGATGTTGCCTTTCTCCCTGCCATCAAAACATTGCTAAAAACAAAATCATTTTCGACTGATCCTTTCATCAACATCTTTAAACCATTTGTTTCCCTAGTCGGTCACTGTGTTTGTTATGGGTTTTGAGGGGTTTGTTGCTGTATGAGCTGCTATTTAGAATTGTATTTATTATTGAGGTGGATCATTGCATGTGTTTTATTGGAGATGTGACATCTCACTATTGCGTGGAGGTGGAGGATTATTGTAGCTGGAGTCAGATGTGGAGTGAATCCCTTCTTGGAGAAGTCAAAGTCAGAAGCTTTGCTGTGAACAGAAACAGCCTGGGACCATGGGCCACATTATAGGCTGCTGGACAATATTGCTCTTGAACAACAATGAGGTGTGAAGAGGCAAGCAGGGAAGACCAGGGAGAAAATAAAGTTTTTGTGTCACGTCAATAACTCCAATTGCTTTAGAGTAAACTGCTGGTAACTGTAGAGTTTGTGGGCAACAAGAATAGCAGCTATCTGCAATGTCCCACAAAGAGGTGAATGACAAAATTAATGCGATGGATTGTTAACCAGGACACCAAGAGAAACTCATTTCTCTTTTCTGTTACTTTCAATTTGGAGAAACACCTAACTTAGCTTAATACAGTAATTAATTAGATAATAATCCTTTTATTTTATACAGCACGTTTATGTCAGGAGGACATCTCACAATGCTTCACAGGATTTAGTACCCCCATTAGCAATGCCCCACAAACAGTCATCCGTGGAAAGTCCAGAAAATAAACCTTTCATTCACTCTGGAGGGCAACTGCACGCACCCACTGGAGGTTTGTTAATGGTAACATGACTTTAATAAAGCATATGCCACAAGAGGCAAAAGGAATGTGTGATACATCACAATGAACGTTTAATAACACGTGCTGCCTGTGAGGTGCCCGCTCCCATATAAAGTATCTATTTGGTTCCACAGACTCGCACACGCACACACTCATGCTTCCCACTCTCCACTTGCAGCGCTCGGGTTCTCGACGGTGGATATTCAAGAATCAATTGAACACATCATTTGCTCTCACCACAGGTACCCAGCAAAGGATGAGCTTTTAACAGTTCTCAGGCTACCAGCTGTGCAGTAAAAATTGCAGTTTCTTTCTCTTTCCCCTAAACAGCATTACAAAATAACCAAGGACAAATTTCACCCACCACTTGATAGCTTTTTATTGCTTACGGCGGTTCTATACATGAGTTGTGAAAGAATGCAGCGTTACCAGACTGACATAAAGAACAAAGCCAAACCAGCCAGCTCCCTGAATTCCCATTTCAAACAATAGAATTGCAAATAACAAATAAATTGACATTTTCCGACAGAGAAATGTCTTGATTGTAACCTTATAAGTGTTTGGCAAATCAATGTTTTTATGTTTTACCCTGTTTTTTGTTCACCCTTTAATGGGCCGTTACCCTGAGTCACACCACCTAGGGTCTACAATTCCACCTAATCTTAGCCTGTAAGGACACTTACTTTAAAATTAGGATTGTGCAGAACTGTGTAAGATTCTTAAATTCAATCTTCATGTGGGAGCAAATTTTATAATAATAATCATAATAGATACCATCTGGCATGGAGGGTGAAATATAAATCCAAGTTGTTGTTATTAATAATAATAATCCTTGCGTTTGATGTAGTGCTTTTCACGTCTTCTAGATGTCTCAAAGTACTTCATAAAAGATACTGTAATGTGAATTGACTGTATATATGTGGGTGAAACATGGCAGCTAATTTTGCACAGCAGTGTCCCACAAACGATCGTGGATTGAAATTACCAATTTTTTTTAATTTACTGGAGGACACAAAAATCTAAAAGTGCTTCACAGGATTTTACTGTGTAATAATAAAATGACTGTATTTTTGTAGGCAAACTTGACAGCCAATTTACAAGAGCCGGATGTATATAACATATGCCCCCTCCCCCGCATCCCAAGACAAAACGGCAACAAACCATAAACAGGAACTTTCAATGTTATTGATTGTTTTTTCAAACCTCCCCAAATCAGAACCTATATCTTAGTTGACATCATTGTGTGTCAGCCTGGTTAGTTGATAGCATTCTTGCCTCTATGGTTGTGGCTTCAATCCCCACGTCGGAATTTGGAATGATATCGTCGAGGCCAACACTCCAGTGCAACAACATCAACAACAATAATAAAATTGCACTTATATAGCACCTTTCACGTCGGGAGGACATCCCAAAGCGCTGAACAGTCAGGTCGGACCCGAGTAGGGGAGGGAGGGAGGGAGGAAAGGTCGGGGTAGGTGGAAGGAGAGGGGGAAGAGATAGTGGGGAAGCCGAAGGCGCGGTCGTAGGGGAAGGTCTTGAGACCAGCCTTGAAGGAGGAAAGAGAGGAAGCAAGGTGGGGGGGCTGCATTTTGGAGTTGCACAATGTGGGAGCAGAAAATGTTGAAAGCCCGGCCACCGATGGTTGGGCGGTTAGGGTGGTGGACTCAGGCCTGAGTCTGCTGAATGGAGGGTGCGGGCAGGCTGATAGGGAGACAGTAGGTCAGAGAGATAGACGGGGGCAAGCCCGTGAATGGCCTTGAAAGTGCAGTGCGGTGCAGTGCTGGGGGTGTGCTGGATTGTCAGAGGTGGCTTCTTTCACAGGAAACCTGCTGACTCATAGGTGAATCAGTCCTGATGCCGACACATTAAAATAAATCCTGCACTGGATTTAGTGAACTGGAATCACAAACAGCAAAAAGATTTGGCAGTCAGCACCAAGAATGTTAGAGCAATGGCGCAAAGGAATTCAATTCACTGTTTATTCTCAGACATTTCTGCTCGTTCACCGTGCTGTGATGTGACTATTTCTCGTTCTCTCAACCAATGTTCCGTGTAAATTGCCACCTGTCAGTAGACATTCCCATACAGCAGAATGGTGCCATTATGGGTTTTAATGGATCGAGATGCTCTTACACGGATGCTAACATATTTTCCAATCTCAGGAACTGTGCGTTCCTCTGCACAACATGACTGATTTTCTGCAAATTTCATACATTTAATCTGGGAAATATCCTCTGTGGCTGTGAGATAGTGGGAGTACAGAATTATTTACAAATACCGGTATGTTCAGGGTTTAACACAATTGGGCCTTTTAAGAGTTATTAAAGAATTTATGAGTCTAAAATGTTTTCTGGCCTAGATTATGAATTGGTGCCCAGTGAATTTCAAATGGTGAGAGGATACTACCTGTAAGGTGCATCATTCACAACACAAAAATAAACTATTTTGGCTCCTTATGTCTGTGATAGGACTTACACTTCTATTGGAGCTTTCTGACCTAATCCCGTTCTCCTGCTTTTCCCACCATCTTGTCTGTATCAGTGCTTGCTGCCCCATTGGATTCGCTACTCACATTCCCCTATAGATGTATTGTCTGGTCTCCTGCAGTTAGGCACCTCAAGGCGTGTAGAATTTGCAATCCTATCTACTTTGATTTCCTACTGCAACAAACTGGCATGTGTACAGCGCCCTTCACATGGGGTAGCATCTCGGAGTGCTTAATATTAGCGGAGCCCAATTTGGAAATAAATGAATGATAAAATTGGAAACTATAATAGTTAATATATTAATCATTCTTATAATAATTCTGTATAATAATTCTTGCATTTGATGCAACTTGGAAAATCGTCTCAACAATCAGAAGATACTTCTCCTAGATTCTCTTCCAGAGATTCTGAGTGTTTGGTACCTGGCTGAATGTGACGCTCTCATCAGATCCAGCTCTAAAAGCTTTCTATATACATGGGATAAAACCACTGAGACCACCAGAGAAGCTGTCAAGTGAAATTGCAGGTTTTGAATCAGAATATTGAAAGAACTGTCGATTTAAGATCTGAACAGGTGAGAGGTGAAGGCTGAATGATATGGACTAACTTTAATCTGACTTAAACTGTTTTCTTGGGTCACAAAGCACAATGTTAACAAAAAGTCAATTGCTGAGTGTGGTGCGTACACAAGGTCTCAGCCTGGCTCAGTCACTTGCACTCTTGATCCCTACCTCAGAAGTTTATGGATTCAAACCCACACATCGAGTTTGAGCTCAGAGTCTCGGCTGACACCAGTGTAATGTTGGGGGAGCACTGTGTTGTCAAAGCCGTTGTCCTTCAGTTGAGATGTCAAACTGAGGTCCCATCTGCCTGTTCATGTGGAGGTTAAAGATCTTATGTCACCAATTGAAAAGGAAAGGGAGTTCCCGGTGTGCTGATGAACAATTCCCCAAATGTAATTGATCACTGGCTTCATCGTTTGTGGGCCATACCTGTGTACAAAATTGGCTGCTGCATTCGCTTACAAAATAGGCTAACTGCACTTTACAGTAAATTCTGTGGAGTGAGTCCTGTAGCTCAGTGGGTCGAGCAATCGCCTCACAAGCGAAACATCCTGGGTACAATTCTAGGCAGAACGAAACCTTGGGCAAGTGTACTTACTCCACACGCCTAATAATAATCCCTCCAAAAAAAATTGGGCAATTCAATCCAAGATTGTTTGTGAGACACTTTTGTGCACAATTGTCTGCCACGTTTCACCCACATATATACACTCAATTCATTTTGCAGTATATTCTGTGAAGTGCTTTGAGACATCTAGAAGATGTGCAAAGCGCTATATCAAATGCAAGGATTATCATTATTATTCCTGCGCAGCACATTAAGACATCCTCCTGATGTGAAAGACAATGATTAATATTTATCTTTGAAGATGGCACCAATCCAGCACCTCTGTTAATGACTCCCAGTAAACATCCTTCACACTGTGCTAAACTTAACGTTAATACTTTAGGGTTGACTATGAAAATGCTAATGAGGACCATTATTTACGCTGTAAATCTCATTTGAATAAGACAGGCTGGTGTTTGACGCATTCATTGGGGGCGCTAAGCAGATTCAATCCAAGTCAAACTGAGAACAGGATTTACCACCCACTGCAGTCTTGCATTGATATTTGGCTGTATGCATAAACATGAGCTTGATAGAATTCATCCTGTGTTTGGACTTCAGCTTAGATGCCAGCCTGGCTTAGTTGTAGGACTCTCACCTCTGAGTCATCTCGATGGGACTTTCAACTCCCCGACACTCCAATGTATTGCTGTGGAGCACTGCATTATCTGAGATGAGACGTTAAACCAAGATTCTATCTGCCTATTCAGGTGGATGTTAAACATCCCATTGCACGTGGGCTTCAGCCTAGACCTGATAGAGATGTCAAAGTATGAGGGGTGTTGTAGAGTCAGTATCTAAAGGATATAGATATTATATAGCCAGAAGGACACAGGGAAAGCTTTGGAGAATTTTTTCAAATGGTGATTTATTGGGATGTGAGAAACCCTACAAAATAAGGTGGTAGAAGCAAAGTCCATTGTGAGTTTCAAGAAGGAAGTAAATAGGACTATGAAGGATAGAGGGTTGAAGGGGTTTGTGAAAACACTATTTCAGTGAGCGAACAGTAAATGTATGGAACGGGATTCCAAGGGAAACTGTGGGAGCAGAAAGTGTTGATTCTTTCAAAGGCAAATTAAATAGACTTAATTCAAGGAAATAATATTGTGGGATACAATATATAGTTTGGGACATGACTGCCAGGATGGTGGAAGACGAACTGGATGGACCTTGGTCTACTTTTGTCTAACAATTCTTATGTTCTTATAATACATGGCAGGGCAGTGAGATTGAATGAACACCTTGGTCTAAGCAGTGGTACAGACACTATGGACCAAACAACTTCCTTCTGCTCAGTACATTTCTTTGATTTTAGAACTCAAATCCTCATCTTGGTTATAGATGCGTGGCCATATTTGGTGCGGCAGGAAACAACAGTGTGGATGATTCAGTTGTGAGGATTAATTATAAATGTGCCTCTCATCCTGACGCAAATATTCCTATACGCCCCCAAGTAAAGATAATCCCCTCCCTCAGTATTGCATTCAGTTTATTAAATAGGACAGAGAAAATAAACCAACAGCAATACTTTTTTAATGCACCAACTCAGGAGAATAAGAAGAAACAGGTTTAGAATTACAAAGGGCAATTTCAGGATAGACACCAAGAAGCATTTCTTGACCCACAGGGTAATTAATGACTGGAAGAGGTTACCAAGTAGGTGGATTGAGGCCAGGACACTGCACTCCTTGGAAAAAACAGCTTGAGTGATGGATGTTCTTCAAGAATTAGATCAGATGGGCTGAAGGGCTTTCTTCATCCAAACTAATCTTGTGCTCTTTTGTGAGGAGCTATGCTGAAATAAACCACATAAAACTTGCTCCAAAATTAAATTCCAAAGACAGCCAGACATAGAGTATTTACAACACATATTACCATTAAAGCTTTCTACTCTAACCCCTTTTCCCTGCTCTTTCCCCATTGTGTCTGTGCTGATGCTCACCTCCCCACTGGAGCTCTCTAATCCCATTCCCCTGTTTTTTCCCCATTGTGTCTAGGCTGGTGCATATTCCCCCACTGCAGCTCTCAATTCTAATCCTATTCCCTTGTTCTATTCCCCAAGAAATATGTTTCCCCAAGTATTTATTCAATTTAATATAAAACGCTAATATGCACATGGTTTGAACAGCAATTTGTGGCAGAGATTCTAATTGAAAAGAGATTCCTTCTAATCCCTTGTTTCTCATTTGTCGAAAGTTTTCAATTTCTGCCATTTGTTCCTCACCCATTGATCCGTGGAAATAATCTCTCTCTTTTTCCTCTATCAAAAACATTCATAATTGTCAACTATTCCTGAGACAGCATTGCTGGAGCTGTGATAAATTATCTTGCTTATTTTGACATTTCAGCAGAAATGATTAAATGCAAACATGTTTACAAGAATCAACAAGGTAAAATCTGTAAATGATGTTGGGAGTTTTTTCTAGACAATAATAATATTAATAATAATCTTTGAATTTGATGTAGCTGCGTATCACATCAATGAGGCTTCTCAAAGCATTTCACAGGATATACCGTGCGTGTTTGTAGGTGAATGTCCACGCAACAATATTCCACAAAAACAGCCATGAATAACAACAACAAACAGGCACGAAATACGGGAAGTTTGGTAAAGTTGCACCAGAACGCAGTCTTTCTCTATTAACTTACCCAAATCATTTATGAAACCAATTGATCTTTGTAAGGTCTGACGCACTGTCTGATCTGCATTTAAAGTTATTAACATGAAGAAAATGCCACCTTCTGCACAACACATTGCGTGGGATCTGACTGCCTTTTCAGACAGGTGGTTGAATTAGCTCTCTGCTTTCCGTCAAGTAAATATTTATGCACATCTGAGAAATCTATCTACGTTACGGTCTGGGGATTGGAACAAAAAAAAACAAAGCATTGTTTTGCTTCGTGAGCTTTGCTACCAATCGTCAAAGTTACCAATAACAGCGGCTTGTGTTTATTATATTGTGCCCTCCACGCCGGGCGGCATCTCAGAACATTCCACAATGGCAGAGCCGAGCCAGAGGAGGGAGAAGGTGACCGTTGGCGCGGCCAAAGAGAACGGGAATGAGGTGCCGAGCTGAAGGATTCTCTTTGCCTTTATATTCTCATAGACCTTTGTTGCTCTTGTCATCCCATCCTCCTCAATTACTCTCAAACCAAACTCCCAAACTCTCAAACTCTCCCAAATCCAATCCTACCTGACCACACCATCACTTCGTCTCCTCCAACAAATTCTCCCATGCCCCCCACAATGATCACATGTAGAGAATATCAGGGCTCTCTCCTTGGTCTTTCTTTCGTTCCCTCTGCTTGCTCATCTATATGCTCACCCTCAGTGACGTGAATTGGTTGCACTCCTGTTGTACCCCCAACGCACACTCTGGGTCCCAAGCCTTGGCTCTTGCCAACCTGTGCCTAATACCTTCCAGAATTTTGTAAGCAGGATGCCTCCCTCCATGCAGAGAGTGTGCATTCCATTCTACTAATTTGTCCCTGGAATGTTTAGATGGGATGCATGGAATTCTCAGTTTGGTTTGGATACTCTTAAGCATGGTGATGGATTTCTGCATGTGTCGGACAATTAAAAAAAAATGCTGGCTTTATGTGTGTTATTGGCATGAAAAGCTGAGAAGCAGCTTGGGGAGTAAAGAGTGATGGAAAATAGGATGGTGGTGATGGAGGTGGTGAGGAGGATGCAACAACTATAACAAAATTACATTTGTGTAGCCTTTCAAATTGGGAGGTCATTCCTAATGTGCTGGAAATTCAGTATTTCGGATCCGAGCTTGGATCGGGATCAGCAGGTGGAAAAAAGCGGAGGAAAGGGGTGGGTGACCGATGGCATGGTCGAAATGGAATGTCTTGAGGCAGGACTTGATGGAGGCTAGGGAAGTGGCGGGGTGGAGGGATTGCAGGATGCAATTCCAATGGTTTGGGGCAGAGTTACTGAAGGCACACACGCCGATGGTGGATGGGTCAGGAGACGTGGAGCAGGCCGGAGCCCCCTGAGTGGAGGGAACAGACAGGTTGCAGTTATGTTAATGCTTGGTATTCTGTTTAACTTCATGTAAGACCTTTTGTATTTCGAAGAGGAGGAATTATTTGATGAGCCTGATGTTTAGGTCACCGGGTGATGGTTTATACTCTGAGCTGGGTGTCCTCTATCCCCGGGTATTGATCTTGAGTGCACATGGAGAGCGAGCGCAGTGATGTGTTGCACTAACCTTTCACTGAGCTGAAAAGAGATCAATTTTGATATAGCAGAGAAAGGATGGAAATGAGTTCAGGGGAAGGAAAATGGTGACATTTACCAGCTTGGGTTCCGAAAGGAGGTGAATGACTGAGTGAACTACACCAGTTGAAGCAATTCTAACCGTACAGCAACCAAACGGCAGAAATGCCTTCAAAACTTCCTATTGAAGCTAATCATGTTAATAACTAGCCACTCATTGAATGCCTCTCGTGTAACAACCATCTCAAAGAGCTTCACAAAATATGATTGAAGAGAAATGAAAGTGAATGGAGTCAATCTCGGCAGCTAATGTCAGATATCGCTGTGCGCAAATCGGCTGCATGTCACAGTCGCTACACTTCACAATAAAATACTGTGAAGCGCTTTGAGATAGCTTTACGCTGTGATAATGTACTGTATCAAATACAGCTCTCTGCCTGGAGGGAGGCATCCTCCTTGCACAATTCTGGATTCTAATTGTTGTTTATGGTGTTTACTTACACCCCATAAGCAACAATATTGTTTGCACCCTAAATGGAACCTCGGTTTAACATCCCCGTTGGAATGATAGAATCTCTGACAAAGCAACAACCATCCCCCAACCCCCAAACACTGGACTGGACTGACTGCAGGATCTTCTGCCTCAACACTTCAGGAGAAAATGATCACTCAGCTAAGAAATGGAGGACGCTCAATTTTTAGCAGAAAATAGCAACCAATAGTGCACTCAACACTATAATGACAAGGAAGTTGGGGGGAACCGGAATATTGAACGTTGCACTGCAAGGCTGATCTGCATTTAAATACAGTAAATCCTTTAGAGTTTCAAGACATCCGCCCGACGCGATGGGCACTGGATCAAAAGCAACAATAATTTATTCATTTATTTTATTTAACTATAGGCCCATTCCAAGACGTCTTTGACTTTCAGTCATATTTCGCCTCCTACCTCCCTCAGCTCCGAACCTTTAGCTCAGGTGCCCAGCCAGTATCGTTACATGGTGATGTCCTCCTGATGTGAAAGGCTTTGATTTCCCGCTAGTCCTTCGTGCCCTCCCTGAAAGTATTCCACTTTCAATGGGCCCACTTTCAGCCACTACACACCAAAACTCTGGAAAACTCTCCCTCCATTCCTGTGCTTTGCCCCTATCTTCAAGTCACACCTGAAGACCTTCCTCTTTGACCGTGCTTATGGTCACCTCCCCCCGGCTTGGCGTCACGCTCTGCCACTATCAAACACTCTGAGATAATACCCTGTGTGAGTGGCGCTTTATGTAACTGCAAGGTATTGTTATTGTAAATCATATTGCGGGATTGGAGTGGGGGGTGGGGGGGGTGGTGACAGACTGGTAGGGATGGGAAAACACGTCGTTATATGGAGGCAAGTTCGGTGAGGTTTGCTTGTAGGCTTTAGCTGAGTGGTCTAGATTCTCAAGACTGGCCTCTATTATTATCATTATCCGCTTTCATTTTCTTGGGGGGTTGCCAACCATGTAATTATTTCTAATTTTGAGTTACAGGTTGATTTCATTTCTCCCGAGGCTCTATACTTAGACTTCCAGAAATCGGCAGCTCCCGTGCCTTTTAGCTGGGGAAAAAAATCAGATAAAGAGGAATGTATGGAAATTAATTCCGAAGCTTGTACAGTATTTCGTCCTCGAATTAATTAGATGGATACTTGACTCAGTCGGTAGTGCTCTCACCTCTGGGAGTAGAGTGGTGTGGTTTCAAGACGCATGTTAGGAAGTCCGCACAGAGCCATTACTAACACTCCAGAGCAGGGATATCATCTTTAGGATGAGACTTTAAGCAGAGGTCAAAACTGCCTGCTTTCATGAAGACTCTTTGAAATACTTTTCTATACAATTTTCATTTGGACACCAATAACTTGCATTTATATATTGCTCTCCTCATAGAACAACAACAACATGCTCAACAATACAGCACACTTTATTCAGGGAAGAACGCGGAGCGCTTAACAGTGGCGGAGCCTGACACCAAGCATTGGGAGGGAGGGGATGATTGCAATGGATTCTTAGAGAGCTTGAAACTGCTCACTCGGCACCCAAGCTGGAGGAGGGCAGCCAAGTGGGGTGGGGAGAGGAAAGATGACTGAAAGCGAGGTCAAAAAGGGGAGGAAGGGAGGGAGCAAGTCAGAAGGACTCAGGGATGGAGTCATAGAGAGTAAGACAGGAATGGCTGAAAGTCCACCTGCAGATAGTAGGGCAGATAGGGCAGGGGACTTGAAGCTGGCCAGTTTTCATTGAGTGGAGGGATTGCGCGTTTGGTTCAATTGAGGGAAATTCCTGAGATGAGGATGCAGTGAGATTTGAGGTGAGGACAAGAATCTTGAACTTGAGTCATTGGGGGATGGAAGGCAGTTGAACTGAAGTGAGGAATGCTATGACTTCTAGATGCCCTTGTCTCAAACCCTGCACTTACCATTGGATTTATTTATTGCAACAACATGTCGGGAGATTTATAAGTGCAACATTTGGGAATAAAAACTGAAACTGGGAAATTATTTGAAACCACCCAATCTTCATTCCTTCCAGCTCTGTTGGATCAATCAGAAACACTAGTCCACTGATACTATATCCTGCTGCTTATATTGAGAGTTACTTCTATACAACACACTCACAGATTGCCTCGGCTGTAACTTTCTCCCTAACGTGAACATTTGACGTGCATGTATATTATTAATGGCTTGCATTGAAGTGCTGTTTATCAGGTGAGACTCTGCAGTTCACCCTCCCACTACCATCATGTGTGACTTATGCGAGGAACCTGCTCTTTATGTATATTTTAATGATCTATTTTTCAAACAGTCATGAATTAAATGATTGTGACCAGCTGCAGGCAGGGTGAGGGTCTGCCTATGTGTTTTAATTCATCCCTTTTTCTTTGTGACAGATGTTTGCTGGGTTTCGCAATTTCTTCCTAGCCTCTCGCTTGGAGCAGCCTGGGCTGGAATCTTGTGAAGCAAGAACAGAGAGGAAGGTAAGGCAAGAGATTTCTACTTGTGGTAGCCTTGCCAACTTTGCGTGATTGCCTGTTCCCTCCGCTCAACAGACTCTGACCTGCTCCATGACTCCCGTTCTGCTTGCCCCACCATTGTTGGTCGGGCCTTCAGCCTCTCCAACCCCCACTCTTTGGAACTCCATCCTGGAGCTCATCTGCTTTGTCCACTTCCTTACCTCCTTGAATGCCCATCTCAAGGCCTTACTCTTTGACTGCACCTTCGGTGACCCCCCCACCCCCACACACCACCTCTCCTGGGCCCAATGCCCAGCTTGGATGCAAATCCTTGACTGTCCAGGCCCTTGGGATATCCTCCGGAGGTTAAAGACACCATACAAATGTAATTTGTTGTTGTTGAACCATCTCTTTGTAGTTGTTTGATTGCTCTCCCCTGTTATCAGGAAAGACAGAGGTAGTTTCACAAATAGTTATGAGATGGATACACCCTCGGTGAATTTATTCTAGTGGCTGTAACATTAACC
The DNA here is from genome assembly GCA_035084275.1 of Hydrolagus colliei. Lineage (NCBI taxonomy): Eukaryota > Metazoa > Chordata > Chondrichthyes > Chimaeriformes > Chimaeridae > Hydrolagus > Hydrolagus colliei. The sequence goes on along the minus strand of CM068757.1, from coordinate 10,613,249 downwards.
AACTGGAACTATTTAAGTATCATGCCCTTAGACCTTGCTAAGTCTGCAATCATAGAACTTGTCTGTCTCAGAACCACTTGAGAAGGGGAATCTGCTCCACATCAGCTTGATCACATTTCACTTTCGTCTACCTGAAGCAGGGACATCCTTGACACCAAAACAAAGGCGTTCTATGAATGTTCAGGAAATAAACCCAGAAGAGACATTAAATTAAGGTCCCGTTAGCCTTATCAGATTGACTTTAAAAATCCCAGGGTGCTTATGGAAAAGATTGAAGTTTCTCCTTTCTCCTTACATTTCTTTCCTGAATATAAAGTCCTGCAGTGTATTGATTAGACTACTTGCCTAGCGAATGAGAGGACCTGGGTTTGATTTCTGTGTAGGGTGAAACCTTTTTCTTACTCCTTACTGTTCAGCGCCTTAGGATGTCCTCCCTACGTGAAAGGCGCTCCAAACATGTAATTTTGTTGTTATTGTACTCCACGCGCCTCCACTTACCTAGCAGTAAATAAGAACACGGTTGTTAGTTGATTGTCTGATCACTTTGCAGGGGTAATAATCCCTTCATAAAAAATAATACTAATTTAGTCACTCAATCCACAACTGTTTGTGGGACACTGATGCGCACAATTCCTGCCATGTTTCATCTACAAGTAATACAGTAATTCACTTTACAGTACAATCTGTGAAGCATTTTGAGATTTTGAGATGTTCAATGTTCTGATAAGGTGCTATATTAAATGTAAGTATTATTAATATGTATTATTATTCACTAAACGGCTTTGCGGTTGCGGAGGCTGAAAGGGTGTTGATGGCTGATCTGAAACTTCATTGCCATTGATCAAAAGCCTTTTACTCCAATCATGTTGACATCATATGATTAGGATGTAGAAGTAGAGACGCATGTTTAATTAGGATGATTTCTCAGATGCTCGCTGGTTGCAAACAGCCTATTCTAAAATCAAGACTAATGATCTTTTACCTAATGGAATGGTTTCAATTCTGTCACTTTGCCTACGTTAGCCTTCCTCAATATCATCCATCGCCAGGCTAACTAATGGAAAGACATTCTATTGAAGAACACATTTGCAAACTGTGATGCTCTGCAAAGCTTTAGACGTCTTCTTTCTGCTGATTAAATTGAGGAGCCCTTGAATCATTGCGACGGGGAATTGTTCTCTCTCCCCATCTCTGTGAGCCCGAACTTCTCAACCCCAGTGACTGTGATCTTCAGCCTGGAACTGATTCCATACAGGCAAGCACTATGCTGCGATTGTAATACAGTGGTGGGAGTGGAGTTAGGGTGTGGGGAGGGTGTTGATTTTTTTCCACCATCCATCACCTCGTCACTGCATTACCCACAAGTCAAATGCCAAATGTGTTTGATGTCATAGAGGTCATAGACTTCTTCGCCTCAAAGATTGAATACATCCACTTGGCTGCATTGTGCTCCCCCCCCCCACCACCCACTCTAGGTCCCCTCTACCCTAGCCAGCCCATCCACACCACCTCTCTGACCTCCTCACTCCCTAATCCACCACCCGATGCCTCAGCTCGACTGACACCAGCCTCCTGCTCATCCCTCTGCTCCACCATTGGGGGTCACACTTTCAGCCACTATGTCTTGAAACTTTGGAACGCTCTCCCTCAATCCATCCGCCTTGTCCCCTCTCTCCCCTATTTCAAATCGCTCCTGAAAACCTTCCTTTTTCGACCGTGCTTATGGTAACCTCCCTCCAGCTTGCACTCAGTCTTTGCTGCAGTCTTTCTTAAACACTCTAATATGTGGCTATGCATGGAGGGCATTATATAAATGCAAGTTGTTGTCCTTGTTGCTTTGTCAGAGGTACCATCATTTGAATGAGATATTAAACTTAGGACCCGTCTGCCTGTTCAGCTGACATTAACGATCCCATGGCACTATTCAAAAAGAGAATGGAATTACTCCTGGTGTCCTGGCCAACAATCCCCCAAATAGAATTGGTCACTCACTCTATGGCTGTTTTGGGGACTCTGCTGTGCGCAAATTTGGCTGCTGCATTTCACTCACAAAATACACAGTCAATCCAGTTTACAGGATATCATGTGAAGCACTTTGAAAGTGTCTGATCTGGAAAGGCACTGAATTAATTGCAAGGATTAATATTGATAGAATGATAGAATTATACAGCACAGAAGTAGCCAATTCAGCCCATTGTGTCTATGCCAGCTAACCAAATCAATCCTGTTTCCCAACTCTTTCCCCATAGTCCTGCAAACCTGTCCTCTCTAAATAATTATCTATTATTGTTAGGATTCCTGCCCATCTCGCAGAAGCAGTAGAATTAACTGGCAGACTCTCCCACCTTCGTCCTGTGTGACCTTCCCTGATTAAGAGCCATTGTCACCATCATCCTATTAGCCACATTCTTGGCCAAGGTCCACTTGTCAAAGTGCGATTGAACAAAGTGGAATGTATAGGCCCTATGTGTAACTGGGAGCCCTGTAGGTAGCAATGTCAGAGCAGAATAATATAAAATGTGACTGCAAGCATGAAGTGTGAACGTGACCCAGTGTGCAGTCATACACACACGGTGCCAAGCTGCTCCATATGTTCACTGCAAAATGAATTGCATCCCTGCTTCCCTTGCAGGGGTCATAACCGTACCTTGTATGGCGTGATTGATATGGGGAGTAACTGGATGTGAGGAGGGAAACCACAAGGGATATTACATCTCATTTGAAGGAATGTAATAGTCTTTTGAAACCAATAACGGGATATGGCTTTGGGTCAAGCGCGGCTATTTAGCTTATCAACACTACTGCATGTGGAGGGTGGCAGGTTGTGTGGTTGATAGAAGGTTTATTGTATGGGGCCGACTGTGGTCTCAGTCACTCTTTGAAATTCTCATCCAGATTCCATCCCTTCTCATCTTTGAAAACCTTGCTAATAACATAAATCCAGAACTTGCGTCCTTTGGATGAAATGTTAAACCAAGCTACTGTCTGCCTGTTCAGGTGGATGTGAAAGATACCACGGCACTGATCAAAAAGAGAAGGCAGTTTCTCCTGGTGTCATGGTCCAAAATCTCTAAAATAAATAAATGATCATTCATTCCATGGCTGTTTATGGGTCACTGCTGTGCGCAATTGACTGCTGCATTTTGCCCACAAAATACATAGTGAATCCACTTTACAGTATGTATGATGAAGTGCTTTAGGAGTCTTGACCATGTGATAAGGTGCTACTTCAAGAAGGATTATCATTATAACCTTTCATCCATGCCTTGAATCTCCTTTCTACCCCTGTATGGCTATCTTTCTCTGTTTCCAATCTGTCTCTTATGCTGTATGAAAGATTCTCTCTAAGTGTAAGCTCCAGGGATTGTGTTTGTGGAGCGTTTGGGTGGAGAGATCAAAGGAAAAGAGAAAGTACCTACAGGTTTCACATATCTCGTGATGTTTACACAATACATTCTACAATTATAAAGTTCCTTTAACATCACGAGGGGATGTTTTCAAAGTGCTTCACACAACTAGCAGGGTGGGAGGGGAACATTGACAGAAAGTGTAGTCTTGAGGTGGGCTATGAAAGTGGGTTGGGATAGGTGAGTCGGTGGCACTCTGGGATGAAGTTCCAGAGAGTGGGAGCAGAATGCATGAAAGTTCACCAACTGATGTTGGGGCGGACAGGGCGGAGGCGAGGGATCGGTTGAGTGAGATTGCAGGAGTTTGTGGAGGTAGAGTGTGAGGGAGCGAGCACAGGCAAGGTCTTGGAGAGGTATAGAAGGGATTGCTCAAATTGTTGGGTTCGTAGCCAAGCAAAAGGAAGGACAGTGAAAAAAGTGAGAGAAATACAAATCACTACCATGACAAAACAATGAAGCGGAATGTCTGAGAAAGCCCTTCAGACAGAATCAGAATTACCAAATGACGTTGTATCTGCAAGTTGCAAGCTGTAACTGATAGCACAATCAGCCCAGTCATTGTGGCTGGAATTCTCAGAGGGTTTTCATATACAAAGTTGTCACTTTTCTTAAATGCTTTGAGTGTTTCAGCTGTGGGTGGATTTTAATTAAATGGATTCACACTGTACCGTACATGTCTAGTCGATGAGAGTATCGTTTGTTTAGAGTGCTACAGCAGTTGATGAGGTGACATGGCGATAAGGCTAGAATGTCTCAATAAGAACTGGTCTCTCAAGTAAGCTATTCATTTCAAATTATCAATGACACTGACCCAATATGGATTTGGGTTTTGATCAGGGGAGAGACGACAGAGTTGGGAGATCAAATCACTTGGTATCAAATGACTTCCTGCAGCCTTGTCGCTGATTTGGTGGCAAAATAGGCACTGGATTAGTGCATCAGGGTGCTATATAAATGTGACTTGTTGTTGTTGCATCCCAATTTGCCCTACTAAGATTTCTTATCAAGAAATCTGCTAATAAATAGCATAAATCAGACTCTTAATACCCATCACAATCTGCATAGCCAAGTGGTTGCATATAGTGGAGGAACATTGGGGTCCATAGGAATAAAACATCTGAAATCGTCATGCCATGTACTGCAGTACAGATTGAGTGACCACATTTTTATTTAATTGATTTTTTTGAAGGCATTATTACCCCACCGGAAATTGTGATCCAGTGTAGTATAGTGTAGCCTAGTTCTTAACTAGTCTGGTAGTTAGCAATGTAACTAAAGTTGACCTAGAAAGTGAATCATTCTATTTTTGTAATGCCTTGAACATCGAAAGTTTCAAAAACACTTATTGTGTGGTTTGTTACTGTTTTTGTAAGCAAACACAGCAGTCATGTTGCAGGATTCAATAAACAGCCTTGTGCTGAAACACCAATTTGTCTGGAGGCCCGGAGAATGGGAGAAACGTGTTTCTCTTTTATAATACAGTAGTGTCCATCTGAGTAACAGGCAGATGGGATCTCGGTTCAGCATGTTCTTTACCATTTGCAACATTCTCACGCAAAGGATGACAACTCCAAACAGTACAGTACTCCCTCAGTACTGAACTGGAGAACCTTATAATAATAATCCTTGCATTTGATGTGGCGCCTTATCATATCTTCGAGAAGTCTCAAAGCACTTCACAGAGTATACTCTAAAGTGAATTGACTGTATGTTGCTAGCTCTATTGGAAACAGTTGCTTCACTTCACGATAAAATCCCATGAAGTGCTTTGTGTTGTCTTTGACAGCATAATAAGATACTAGATCATTTGCAAGGATATCATTAGTACTGTGTACCAGTGTAGCACTGTGGTCAGGTTATGCAGTTGTGTATACTGTACACTGTGCCATAAAAGAGCTGCCTAGGCACAAGGGACAGAGCAGAGGAAAGCAATGAGGATGTACCAATTCACTTTACAGTATTTTCTGTGAATTGCTGTGAGAAATCTTGAAGACAAGATAAGGCTCTATATCCAAATGCAAGGACTATTATTATCATTAGGGCTAGTGGTTTATTTTTTATTCACCTAGTTTTTAATATTCTTTGATTTTTAAAATGTGTTAACTTCTCTTTTTTCATACTGATTTCACAAAGGAATTACAGCATCAACTTAATTCTATTCTTATTGGCTATTAATTGGGAAACATTTGTATTTGTGTTAATATTTCTCTTCATATTACCATTGAAAATAATTTTGTTTCAATTCACTGATATTAAATGAATGCAAATTAGTGATTAAAATTGGTGTGACACACAATGAGTTTGATTACTCCACAGGCCTGATAATCTCTCAAGAAGATAACCAATAATAAATTGGTCATTTCAATCCACGACCATTTGTGGAATTGCTGTGTGCAATTGGCTGTCGTGTTACGCCAACAAATATGCAGTCAGTCACTTTACAGTATATATGTGAAAAGCGCTATATCAAATGTAAAGATTATTATTATTAACACTCCAGTTCAGTGTTGGAGGATCCATCCTTTGGGTGAGACATTAAACTCAGGTCCCTATTCCCATGAAGATCCCATGGTCACTCAATTCATGGCTGTTGGAGGGATGATGGTGTGCGTGTGAAATGGCTGTCGTGTTTGCGTACAAATTAAACAGTCATTGATTGCACTTTACAGTAAAACCCTGTGAAGGCTGGCAGTAAACCTGTAGAATGGGTTTTGACCATTTAGTGTTGAGGATTCCTTTACCTTGTCAACCTGGGATTCGATAGATGTTGCTCTGCCTCATGCATGTCAGCGTGATGTTGAAGTTGTAAAGTAGATGAGAGGGATTATCTTCAGGGATCTCTAAATCCGTGGGCGACTCAGCTTTGTTGCAAAAAGCAGAGTTCAGATTTATCATCTACTTAAAATATTGAGCGAGCAAAATGTAATTCCTGGGGAACATTTCATTGAATCTGTGGTGATCAGTGCCAGTACTGGATATGGCAACACAACTGCCTATACCTCAGATTGCCATACTCTTATTATATCTACCATCTATAGGGTAGTTAACTCATCTTCTAACCATATCGCTCACAAAATTCAGATGAGGTTCAGATGAATGAAGCATTCCCTTGATCTCATCAATCCAGAATTCCCACTCTACTGTCCTATTACAGCACCAAACCACTTCTTAAAAGAGCTCAGTGACCTCACTGCCATTATTGTTCTCGGTAACTTGTCAACCAACCACTGTGCAAAGAAATACTTCCTGGTATCTGCTTTATGATTGTCCTTCACGTTAGGGTTGACTGAATTCCTTCCTTCTAAGGCAGAGGTTTTAACTTGCATTGCAAGTGATATTACAATAAAAATTAGAATGATAATTATAGTACCAATCCTTCATTTGCTATTATGCCTTGTCACATTGTTGAAATGTCTCAAAGCGCTTGACGGGATATATTGTAAAGCCGATTGATTGTATTTTGTGGGCGTAACGTGGCAGCGGTTGGCTTACAGCCATAGAGTAAATGGCCAATTTTTATTTGTGTGTGATTGTTGGCCAGGACACTGGATGAAACTCCATTCCCTTTTCAAATAGCACCAAGGGATCTTTAATAGGCTTTCATAGAAAATAGCCAAATTTCTTAATTCACTTTGTTCCAATCAATCAATTAAGAGAATTAAGTCATTAGCAGGAAACTCATTATTGGTACTTTCTTAACTTGGTTCAGTTGGTAACGTTCTTGCTGATGAGTCAGAAGGTTTGGGGTTCAAAGCCTGCATTAGGATCTTTAAACTCATAGTTCAGGATGACACACCAGTGCAGCAATGGGGGATGACTGCATTGTTGGAGGTGTATCCTTCAGATGAGACATTAAACTGAGGCCTGTCTGTCTGTTCAGGGGACAGGAGATGGCAGTTTCAAAAGGAGATGGGAGTTTCACCCAGTGTTCTAGCCAACAATACCCCAGATTGGAAAAAAAAATATTCACTTCCTTGACTATTTGTGGAACAGTAACTTCTTGATAACCTGAAAATGGCCCCATCTCAAGTGCAAGAAGATTATTAGCAATAATTCTTCTCCCTAAGTGTCCTTGACATTGTTGAGAGATTTCTCTGGAAGCCAGGGTATTTTTCTGGCTTGTGCTGTCAGAAGTTTAGATAAATTCACACACATTCTGAACTTTGACATTTGCAAAGTCCCCAAGGTTCCAAAACCCTTTCCGATCAAAGATGCAAACCTACAGCTCATTTGAATGTGTACCTTTGAGGTAAGTAGGCAGGGACACCTCTGAACTCCCTATTTGTCCTCCTTTGGTGTTAAATGTTCTTAATTAAAATTAATTAGGTGTTCCCATGTGCAGTGGGCATCTTTTACTATTTATTAAGCACACTTCAGTCATGGATTAAATACATTCCTTCAGGTGTAAATATTGAGATGAAAAAAGCACATCTCAGTGTTAAAGGTACACAGCTAACTAAGAATGCTAACTGTGAAGTTTGATCTGCCTACGTCTTTAGCTTTCATACTATTTATAGACTTTTCACAGTATACTGAATATTCATCAACTTTAATAACTCTTTAAAAATATAATCCAATAAAACATTTAAAAATTTCATTTGTGATACTTGTGTGCGGATTTGATATAGGCTGGCAGTACCGAGATCAGTCTCATCATATTGTGTCCAGTATGCCCATCCCACTGTCCTCCCAACACATCATCAAGCTGTTTCCAAAATAATCTGGCCCCCATTGCTCATCTGTCTCACTCGTTAATTAACCTCTGTGGAAAAATAAATGCTTCCCAGTAGGATCCGTCGATATGGAAATTTTCCGATTTAAATATATCAATGGGCTCATATCGATATATACCGATATATCGATATTTTCGGGTTTTTTATACTATGCATGCACGCGCATTCGGAGGCGAGCACGCATTTGGAGGTGAGCGCACATTTAGAGGTGCGTGCGCATTCAGGGCCTATCTCCTCAGGAGGTAAATATCTCTCTCTCTCTGTGTCTGTCACGCTCACTCTCCCATCTCTCTCTCTCTGTGTCTCTCCCTCCCTCTCCCCACCCCCACCAGTCTTCCCCTCCCTCTCTCCCCCCACCCCCGGTCTACCCCTCCCTCTCTCTCCACCCCCACCCCCAGTTTCCCCCTCCCTCGCTCCCCCCCCCCAGCCACCCCCGGTCTCCCCCTCCCTCTCCCCCCAGCCCTTGTATATTGTATTCGAGGACTACGAATACAATATGGTGGCTTCCACCTCGGTCTGTGCATTGTGTAGAGATGAGCATTCTGGGTCTTGTAGTTTAGTGCGCATGCATTCGGGGTGTGCACGCATTCCATGCTCTAGGCCCAGAAGGTTGCAATGCTGGCAAGAAGGTACCGATATATTTTTTATATCTAATTTTTCGATATATCGATATATTTTAAATTCCGATATCGGCATATCGATATGAAAATTATATCGGATATAACCGATATAACCGATATATCGATATATCGACGGGCCCCACTTCTCAGTATCTTTCCTGCAATTGCCCGTTGCAGTCCTGAACCCGTGCCCTCTTGTTCTGCTGCCTTATTTTTGATGGATTGGGAACACTTGATTTATCCTGTTACAATAAAGCTTGCTATTGATTTTGGAGATGGTGGGTTCAAGCACCACGTCACTGTCTAAGCTAACACTCCATTACAATGCTGAGGGGAGCACTGTGTTATTTCAAGTGTTATTGCTGGTCTCATTTCCACCTATTTAAGGACCTTCAAGATCTAACAATCCTCTGGTTGAATTAATAATTCACTTTACAGCTGTTTGTGGGAATGCAACCCCGTGCCAAATGCCTTCTGTATTTCCCACCAAATAGATACACTGTATATAATAATAATCTTGCATTTGATATGGCACCATAACACACCTTTGAGATGCTTCAGTGTTTCACAGAATATACTGTAAAATGAATTTGCTGTATATTTTGTGGGTGAAATGCACAAAGTTCTTTACAATGAATATATTTCAATCAAGTGCCATGAAAATTCAATAGTTATTACACTTTACAGTATATTCTGCAAAGTATTTCAAGATATCCTCCCAGTGTCAAAGGCACGGTGTCAGATATGAGGATTATTATTGCAATTTATATTGATATTGTGCCCTTCGGGAGGATAACGAGATTCACAATGAAGAGGCTTGATGCTGAGAAAGGCACAAGGGGCAGTATAGGCACAGCAGAAGATGGAATTTAAAGATAGGTAGAGGTAGGGAGATCCAGAGACGAACAGCTGAGAGAAAGCTACAACACAGATCGTGGTGCCAAGGTTAGGAGCTGTGAAGCAGGCCTGTGTAAGCTGAGTGGAGTGGGCTGGCAGTGGAGTGGGATGGCAGCCGATCAGAGAGATTATTAAGGCAAGACATCATCTGCAGATGAATATGAAATGACGATGTCCATGCTCCTGTTAATGAGAATTCAATCACAGTTGTGCTCCAAGAGTTTAAAATTCAGTGCATATATCTGCAACTCAATTTACTGAACTTTTAACTAAATTTAAAGAAAATATTTTGACAATTTGAATCGACTTTGTGGTAGCTGACAAATGTTTTTTTTCATGCACATTACTCTAAAGTTCATTACTGTACTGAGTGTTTTGCTTTAAGTACGCAACAGAGCAATTAATTTCTTTCAGTAGTGAAAAAATCAAATTGATGCCATCGTGAGGTGTCAGCTCACTTATACCAGGTATTTGCATCGCGATAGGTTTTGTCACTTTGTGCACTCAAGACAGTGACTGATCAATGATAACTCTTCTTGACGCGACAACAACCCACACGACAAGAGGATTTTGAAGGGCAAGTTTAGGACAAACATTAGGCAGTTTTTAATTAAAAAAATTACAGTGTATTCTGTTGAAGCATTTGAGATGTCTAGAAGAGATGAAAAGCGCTATATCAAATGCAAGGATTATTATTTTAAATCCTTGCATTTTATCATAAACCCCTTTTTTTGATATAGCACCTTATCATATCATTGTCACATCTCAAAACTCTTCACGGAATTACCTCCATGGTTTGCTTACTCGTCCACAAATCCCTTCACACCTTGGTACCTCCCTGCTTACTCCCCACTCCCTACCTGCTGGCTCCACTGGGCTCTGGCCTTCCACTACTCCCTCATGCCCTACACTCAGCAGATGCACTTTCAGTCACTACGCCAGAAACCTTTGGAACTCTCTTCCTCCAATCCCTCCTTTAGCTCATGTCTGAAGAGCTTCCTCTTTGAATTTCTTTATGGTCACATCCATCTATCCTGCCTTGGCGCCGAACTCAGTTAAATGCTCTGAAGCCTTGCCCCATGTGTAGGACGCTATATAAATGCGAGTGGTTGTTACCACCTATCATGGTCTTCAACCACCACTCTATCTCTTAGTGCAATAATCAATCAGGCCAAACCCTTCGATACTCATCTGTCTTCAATATTCAGACTTGATCTCCTTTCCTTCACAGACAATATTTCCCTACTGAGCCCAATAACACACAAGCCATTGGGTGGATCTCCTGAATTGTTTGCCCATCTCAGCCTGCCCCTTATCCCTGTCCACAAGTAGATGTTTATCCAATTTTGTTTTGAAGGAGTTAATCAACACAGAGGCCAGCTGCTATTGTGAAGACATGGGAATTTGCTTGTTTCTTTTGTATATGTACGTGTCTGTGTGAGAGTGCGTGGGGGGAGGGGAGAAGCATAAATAAATAAGACATCCACATATTACACTGCAGTCACCATAAAGAGATCTTGTCAGCACTAAGAATATGCACTATCATTAGACAGTGGATGTCTGTTAATCGTCTGAAGTTGAAACGGTTCAGGCTGCCTCTCAGTTGTGCGGAGGGCACTAAAATGAGCTTGCACATGGCAGATGGTGTAGCTCTGGTACATTGTGGGCATTCTTCCCAATGCTAATGACAGTCCTACAATGTCTTTCCAAACTCACATGTCCTGTACATCAGCCATTAATTTATACTTGCTCTGGCAGTCATTTCATTTTTTTTGTCACTGTATCTACACAAAATAAATCTGTGTTTTCAGGGTGGTAGTGATTTATTCTTACCGAGGGGGCAGAGGTGTCAATCTAGCTGTTTTGCCAAAAAAAGCTGTACTTCAAGAGCAGCTTAACTCACACTCATATAACACTATCGAAAATAAACAGTGGTGTCCCACAAATAGATTACTTGACCACATTTTTTGTGGAAGGGATTATTATCTCGGAAAGTGATCCGTCAATCAACTAACAACTGGGTTCCTACTTACTGCTAGGTAAACACAGATTTGTGAAGTAATGAAACTTGTCTAAGGTTTTGCCCTGCCCGGGAATCAAACCCAGGTCCTCTCACTTGCGAGGCGAGTTCTCTAACCAATACGCTATGCAACTCCACAACACGGACTCTGTCCGCATTGTGTGTATATGTGTAGTGTGTATGCATGTTTCACTCTCTCTCTCTCTATATATATACATATATATGTATTTCTGTTTTACTGAAAGCTTTATATGCCTCATTGCACAATGGTAAAATTGGAGCTAAGCCTTGTTTGAAATTAGATCAGAAATATGTTTCACACAGAGGGTGGTAGGAATGTGGAATCCACAGCCCCAGAAAGCCATAGATGCAGAATGGGATGTTGAAAAGACAGACAGACAGACAGATGCTTGGGAAGGGGGTCAAAAGGGCTGAGGAGAAAAGGTGAGTAAATTCGAATAGAGTATAAATGGCTGCCAGGTGATTTAATAAAATTACAGAGCAGCTTCATATAATCAAATGGTTTCCTCTTGCTACTATATTTCTTTTTGTATAATATACAACAGCAACAACTTGCATTTGTATACTGTATCATCTTTCAAGTGAGTAGTGTTTTAGTGACAGTGTCTGTCGCCGAGTTGGGGAGAGAGGGAAGTGACTGTAGCACAATCAAAGAGGATGGTGTGATCTGTGTGTGCTAGTGTGTATGCGCGCGTGTGTGTTTGTCTGTCTGCCTGTTTGTATGTCCCTATCTAATTATGTATGCATACGCACCTGTGTGTATGGATGAGTGTGGTATGTATCTTCTGACTGTTTGTGCGTATGTGTGTCTGTCTGTCCCAGTCTGCACACGTGTGTGAGTATGTCCTAATGTGCATGTTTGTGTGCATGTGTACATACCTATGTCTGTGTGTGTGTCTCTGTGCCCAATTGTCCGTGTGTCTGTGTGTCTTTAGGGTTGAATCTGAACCTAGCACAAGAACAAGATGATTTGTGACCCATACTTTCTGGATTTGCAAAAGTAAAACCTCTGTGGAGGCATTTTCTCCCCAGTGTAGGAGACTGTCAAATCCATTATATTGAAAACTAGTTAGTGTCAGACTCGCTTTGCAGGAGGACAATTAGCAGTGTAAATGCCCTTGAGGAATCACAAGTTACAATAGTGACTTGTGATTTATTGATACAAGTGCAAAAATGGTAAAGACCATAATTTACATCAAAAGGTTGCCTTTCCCGGGAGGGACTTTCAGGCCATCAGTGCAAACAGCCCATTTTGAACAGGAATGGGTTTTTATAACAGATCGCCAACAGCTTTTTTGGAAACCGCCAGAGGCACCGGGATTTATTCTGAGGTCTCAAAGTACAAGGCAGGAATTGTGGTTTATTTGTGCCCGATCGCTAAATATAACAACCCTTTCGCTGACTCTTTAGAATGGGAAATTAAATGAGTTTGTTGCATGCTATTCGCTAAAAATAGCCATCGTTTCAGTCCACTTGGCTCCAGATTTACAGTGTTTCAGAGAAGGTGTGAAAAGCGCTATATCAAATGTAATGATTGGCATTAGTATACCACAATTATATTATGCCACAATTTGGCAAATTCCTAAACTCAGTCTTAATTTTGAAGGCATTTTTTCTCTCTAGTGCTTGAAAAGATGTGTCGAAAACAGGCTTCAAAATAACAACTTTTAAAAGGGAGGTGGATGATTATTTGGGGAGGACAAGTTTGAGGGGTTATGGGGAGAGAGCTGTGGAGTGGGCTTGACTTTCAATGGCTCTTTTTAAAGAGCCGGCAAAGACATAATGGGCCGAATGGCCTCCTTTTGTGCTGTAAAATTCTATGAAAATGAAGATTGCACGGCAGAGCCTCACGACAAAACATTTCTCTTGCAGCAGGAATTTAGTCAGAACACAGCTGCACTATGCGTGCATGAAACTCACCTATGCAGCCGGCCTAACCATGCAGTCAATCTGCTTTCTGCCCGCTGGCTGACTTTTGCTCTAAATTGGCTACTTTCTGGGTTATGAATAATTATTTGATTGTTATATTGGAATCTGTGATGTAAACCAAGATGTCTGCCTGAAGGCCAATACAAGAAAAACAGCAGGTTTGACTGTCAAGCACCTTGGGACACCCTCCTGACTTGAAAGGCGCAATGCAAATATGATTTGTTATTGTTGTTTGATGACTTGTTTCTTGGTCTAAAAGCTCTGAGTTCTTCACTCGTCGATGAAATACCGTTTGAGATTTGTTTTGGTTCCTTATTCAGCCGAGTCCCGTTTTCCCTCCCAGCCATTCTGGGGACACATTGCTTTATGAAGGTTCATCTGTTTTCCGAAATCCTCCTTCATAAATTGCCATGTGGATATTTCCTCCTGTTGGATGCACGGAGTGAGAGAGCAGCGCTAGCTTATATCGAGGCAGAGAGAGGTTGATTTTGTTGCCATCCTGGAGTCTGTCAGCCCTCAGGTGCTCATTACAAGTGGGAGCAAAGCAAAAGATTTAATGAGATCCTCAGGCAGCAAAAAGCACAGAACTGAAAGAAAATGATATTATTGTTACCATCATTCTGTGATGGACTTTCATATTCAGGCAGACTGCTTAGCATTTGGTTATTCCATAGTCTGCGGACTGTCCATCATTGGGTAAGTTGATTAACTGGATCACAAGATTGGTTTGGGTGAACAAGGCCCTTTGGCCCATCTGATCTCATCCTTTCAGTACACCCACCTTACTGTTCCGCATCACAGTGTCTCAGCCTCACCCTCCCTGACTTGCAACCTGTTTCCTGCCATTAATTACCCTCTGAGCAAAAATTATTTCACGTTTATGTTCATTGTCTGACATTTGGTAGTTCAGTTATTCCTTTTAGTTATATCTTGATCCCTGGACCCAGAATTCTACCTGTTCTTAGCCAGCAACATTGTTATGTCTTTAAATTTAACACGATGCAGAATTATGCCAAAGATTCCAGTGGAGCTGTCCATTCCAAGCCTAAATGAGAGAAAAGAGGCCGCGTTTTGCCCAAAAAATACAGCCAATTCACTTTACAGCATATTCTGCTAAGCACTTTGAGACGTCTAGAAGACGTGAAGAGGCGCTATATCGAATACAACAATTATTATTATTATTATTATTATTATTCGCCAACTCTGTGACCACAATCCAGTGACATTTTGAAGGCAGATGACACCAACCTCAGAGCTGGGTTGTGTGTGCCCGTCTCCATGGTGATGTCTGCTCCGCTCTGCACTTTAATCTGCATGGTGTCGGGGTGTACTGGTGCAAGTGTGAACATCTGACTTCTGTCCCCATCTGTTTGTAGCCGAGAGCCACAGGCAGCAGGGTCCTGGGAAGCGGTGTTACAGTGGCAATCAAGAAACAACCTAAACTATCAACTGACGGACTGCCCACTGGAATGTGAATCATAACAATCCATGCGTTTGATCCAGCGCCTTATCATGTCATAGAAATATCTCAAATGATTTGCTGTAAAGTGTAGTGACTGTGCTTACTGTCACAGTCGGTAAAATACTGTGACTGCGCAAATTGGCTGCCATGTTTCCCTACAAAATACACAGTCACTGCACTTGAGATGTGGGTGGAATTTCTACCAAACACAGTGATTCCGTAAAATCCTTTCAGCTTTGAGCCCTTCTGATGTATATTAGATGCAAGGATGATTCTACTTCTTATTACTATTCTTATTGTTGAGTGATCATAGCAGCCAATTTGTGCATTGTGCCTTGAACAGCCAAGAAGTAAATGACTAATTTTATCTGGGGGATTGCTGGCCAAGATATCAGAAGAAATGACTTTCTCTTGTTGAGTAGTGCTATGGGATCTTTAATATCCACCTGAAAAGGCAGACGGGGCCTCAGTTTAACGCCTCATCCAAAGGGTGATTTGAAAGCTGTTCTCATCACTGATTTACGAGTCGAATTTCCCTGTGTCCCATTAAAGGTTTGTTAACTTCACAGAACAGAAATAGCTCATGTTTTTTTTAATGTTCATTTATTTTTTAATGAGAGTTTAATGTTTCTCCAGGGGGTGATATCCAACTGTTATTTATATTCACTTTTTTTGTTGTAAAAAAAAACGTGCAGTGTTTTAAATCAGTTGGAGGAGAACTGTAGAATTTACCCACCGTGTCTGTAGGTTTGTTTTTGAAAGAGCAAACCGTTCAGTCCTGTTGACACACCTTTCCCACCAAATCAAGCACTCTAGGATTCTAACGTGAATTTGGGGCATTATATATATAATGCTGAATGTTAATATTATTATGTTATGAAATTCTAGGAAGTGCCTTGAGCAGTCCTCCTAACATAAAAGGTGATATATTAGATGCAAGGATTATTATTATCGTTATTAATTATCATGAATTATAATTAAGAATGGTACCAATAATGACAATTATAATTAATAATAATTGGGTGGACATTAACATATATATAATATATAACAATATTAATGAAGTGAATGACCAATTTTATCTCTGATAATCCAACGCATCCCCAAAACTCCATTGCAGTGTCAAACGACACTGGGAGCTCAAAGTCTAGGGTATAATCAAAAGTATAATCAAAGGTAGAATTCTGTAGCGTAGTGGTTAGAGCATTCACCTCGCAAAGGAGAGGACCTGAATCGGATTGCCAGTTAGGGTGAATTCTTAGGCAAATTTCCTGGCTTCACACACACCTCGGCAGTAAGTAGCAATTGGTTGTTAGCCAATTGATGGCTATTCCCTTTCCACAAGTAATAATCCCTCTTGTTGTTTTGGATGGAATAGTCGCTCAATCCACGACTGTTTGTGAGATACTCTTGTGCACAACTGGCTGTTGCGTTCCACCCACAAATCATACAGTCAATCCAGTTTATAGTATAAAAGACTTTGAGACGTCCAGAAGACGTGAACAGCGCTATATCAAATGCAAGGATTATTATTATTATTATTAATCTGTAAAGCGCTTTGAAAAATGTCTCAACTGCATGATAAGACGCTTTATGAAATGCAAAGATGATTATTATTATGAAAGGATATATTTAACACTGCAATGCTCGCTAGTAAGCTTTCCCCTCTGTGCTTGTTGCAGGACTTTTTTCTTAAATGTTAGGGGTTATTTGCCTTCAGTTGAGTGCCGTGTGGGACTTCCAGTCTCAGAGGTCACAGAACAGCTGGTGTTGAAATTGGAAAGAATTAGAGCAGCATTGTACTGAAATTGAGATTAATGGATGTTGTTGGAGGGGAACAGGAAGCAGTTTCACTCGGTTTCTAACCTCTGTTGTCCCTGATCCTGGAGCGATTGTTCCTGATGGAACGTAAGATGGGAAGTTGTTATTGCCAAAGGCTGATCTCTACCATAGCCACTGGAGTGTAGTGGCTAATGCACTCACTTCGCAAGTGAGTGGACTGAAATTCGATTCCCGTACTGGGGGAAACCTTAAGAAAGTTTCCTTACTCTACACGCCTCTGGTTACCTAGCATGTACTGTAGTAAGTAGGAACCTGGTTGGTAGTCAATTGGCAGATCATTTTCCGGAAGCAATAATCACTTCTAAAAAAAATTATTGATAATTTGGTCACTCAATCCATGACTGTTTGTGGGAGACTGCTGTGCCCAATTGGCTACAACATTTTGCTCACAAAATATACAGTCAATTCACTTTACAATATATTCTGCGAATCGCTTTGAGAAGTCTCAATGATGTGATCAGGCACCACATCAAATGCATGGATTACTATTATTACTGTTTTTATTATTAGTGAAGCCCCAGTTAAATCAATATGAACAAATCTGATTGGAGTGCATCGGTACACAACAGTTCAAGGTAAATGGTGCAGAGAAGTCCCAATGGGGGACTGTATTGCATAACTCAACATGGGAAATCAGAGACAGGTGGCCATTCAGCCCATCGAGCTTGTCCACTCATTTAAAATTTTAGCAGATGTTTTAATCCCAATCCCTGCATTTACTGCTTGATACTTCTGCTCCCCAAGGCTCCATCTGTCTCGCTTTTAAAAATGACTATTAATTCTACATCACCAGCTTTCTAGGGCACAGGGTTCCTCATTTCACAGCCTCTGTGTGAGGAAATGCTTCCTGATCTCAGTGATTCTGTTTCAAATCTTTCATCTTGTTCTCAAAAACCATATTAATAAGATTTAACTAACGCCTGCAATGTCGAAACGCCTCAAAACAATTTGCAGGAAATTGTTCTTAATAAAGTAACTGTACATTTTAGGTGTTAATCTAGCTCAGTTGATAGCACTCTGAGTCTGAAGACTGTATGTAGGTTCAAACTCTATGTCAGGACATATATTATATGCTGACTCTCCAGTGTAGTGTGTGTGGTGGGTAGTGTTTTGCATTGTCAGACATGCCCTTTGAATGAGATGATCAAACTCAGATCCAGTCTGTCTGTTCAGGTAGACGTTAAAGATCCCATGGCACTATTGGAAAAGATTTTCTCCCAATGTCCTGGCTAAAAATACCCCCAATTAATTCATTCACTTCTTGGCTGTTTGTTGACATTACTGAGCACATATTGGCTGCCCATTTGCCTACTACATGCACAATCATTACACTTTACAGTAAACCCTGTGGAACGCTGAGAAGGTGTAATATCAAAATGCAAGAATGATGATAAACACAGTAGACATTCCCAAAACAGCAGTGACCCACGGAGAGCCATGAAGATTGTTGGCCAGTTGTAAAGAAACTTTCCCAAGGTTTTCCCCCCACTGGGAATTGAACCCGGGTCCTCTCGTTTGTGAGGGTCGTTTGCTAACCACTATGCTTTGGGGCTCCACATAAATGGATCTCAGATTCACAATTCATCGGAAGGAAGGAATATTAAATATTATTGAAAAAATATTAATTTGTAAAGCAAGCAACGGCCACCCTGACAGTTCATGTTTGAGAAATGCGTTTCTGTACTGAAGCATGTGGGGTTATTTACATCCTGTTGTAACAGGTTGAGAACACACTGTAAGGTCATCGGCATGTGACTGGGTATCATTATTGGGTGATTAATGGTAGAATCTGCAGAGCACAGTTCAAGGTCACCTCAGGGCTCTGGTGAATTGCACAGACCTGCCTGCTGCAGAAACGTGGAAGACACTAACAGCATGTTAATAGGAGCAGATTGAGGTCCCGCAACTTGAATCCGATCTGCCTTTCGTCTCATCACATCTCACTCCACCAATCTCCCAGCTTCCCGGTTACCGAGCCGGCACGCGAATAAAAGAGGCTGAACGTGGTGGGGTGCACGCATCGAGCTCAGGACAGAAACGCTTGCTTGATTAGTGCCCCAACATCTTAGATAAGTATCCCCTCCCATAGGCGGTGATGCTCTGTGGCTGTATTACAGGTCAATGAACATACTACAACACCTCAGCAGCCGGGCGTCCACAACAACAACAACAACAACTTAAACTTATAAAGCGCCTTTCACGTCGGGAGGACGTCCCAAGGCGCTGCACAGGAGGCGTGTGACCCGAGCTGGGAGGGGAGTGTTCGGGAAGGGGTGAAACACGTAGGGGAGGTCGAAAAGTTCGAGGAACAAAAGGCACGGTCGAAGAGGAAAGTCTTCAAACCGGCCTTGAAAGAGGAAAGGGAAGAAACAAGGCGGAGGGATTAGGGGATGGAATTCCACAGGGTGGGAGCGGAGAAACTGAAGGCCCGGCCTCCGATGGTGGGGCGGTTCGGGCGAGGGGCTTGGAGCAGGCCACTTCCTGCTGAACGGAGGGTCCGGGTGGGCTTATAGGGTGAGAGTAGATCGGTTAAATAGGGTGGGGCAAGGCCGTGTAAGGCCTTGAAGGTGAGGACGAGGATCTTGAACTCGATCCTCTGGAGGATGCGGAGCCAGTGGAGACGGGCGAGGGTGGGGGTTATGTGGCCGCGGAGGCGGGTGCAGGATAGTACATGGGCTGCAGAGTTTTGGATGACCTACAACCTGTGAATGGAGGAACTGGGGAGGCCAACGAGGAGAGAGTTTCCATAGTCCAGCCGTGAGGTGATGTATGCATGCACGAGTGTTTCGGCAGCTTTCAAGGGGGTGAGATAGTTGCGGAGCCTGGCAATGTTACATAGGTGGAAATAAGCGGTGCCGGTCAAGGCACGGATTATTATTTTCACACTCTCTCCCCTGGAGGGACATACACAGTTTATTTAATACTTTAGGTTATCAGTATGGGTTGTCAAGAGCCAAGTAAAACCTTTGAAGATGCTCCATGCATGACATGAGCTCCATAAAATATAAGAATTATTATCATTATTTATTATATCTCTCTGGTCGGGAGTTCTTCTTTGAAACAAATGCTTTGATTTTCAGTTGATTTCATAGCGCAATATCAACACAGAAGGGCAGAAGAAGCAGTATTATATTGTTGCTTGTGGCTCTATTCTTTCTGGCCGTCATTAATCCCCATTTCTCTGGCCCCTTGGTCACCATTTTCCAATAAAGGAAACATTGGATGTGTGTTTGCATCAAGGTGAAGGATGTTATCCAGACTTGGCCTGCAATTGGCCAGACTTGGCCTCTTCAATCATAAAATTTTATTTTGTCAAGAACTGTGAAAAATTATTTCACTCAGTCTTAATTCACCTAGAAAACAAGTAGTCACTACACTTCACAGTATAAATCCTATGAAGCACTTTGACAATTTCACCAGTGTGATATAGCAAAATAAAGGATTATTATTATTGTTAATTATTATGGAAAACCATTTTTCAAATTAAGACAGAATATTACCATTTTCCATAATTCTGCACAAATATATGCTTTACGCAAGTAGGAGGACCCAGGTTCTATCCCAGGCAGGGCAAAACCTTAACTAAGTTTCCTTATTCCACACAGTTCCTTGCTCACAACTATTATAGGAACAGGAACTGCAGTAGGCCATTCAGCCACTCAAGCCTATTCTGCCATTTTGTCATATCATGGGGAATTCATTATTCATTCATTTGTCTGGAGGATTGTTGGTCAAGACATTGGACGAAACTCCATTCTCTATTGAGAAACAGTGCCACAGGATCTTTAACGCCCACCTGAACAGGCAGATGATTACATTATTTAACCTCATTGTTTGGCTACAGAATTGAAGTTTGGAGAAAAGGCACATAACTGTGTTATAGGTTGTGAGTGATTGAAATTGACAATCTAGTCCCAATTATTGCCAATTATTGCAGTTGTGCCCTGTGATTTACGTAACCACTGAGTTCACTTCATTGAAGGTTCTTGCTGTTGACAGAGACAGGATACTTTTATCTAGAAGATGATCCAAAGTAGCTGTAATCATTACAAAACACTTCACAAGGTTTCTGAAATGTGTAGTGATTTGTGTTTATAGATGAAGGTAGCAGGCATTGTGTGTACCACAATGTCTCTCTTCGAACCCATCCGAAGGACTGATCGCTGACTCTACAAGTGTTCCCCTAACACGGCATGGGAGTGTCAGCCATGAAGTGAGTGACCAATTTTATTTGGGGGGAATGTTGGCCAGGTCTCTGGGAGAAGCTCCCTTCTCTTTTCGAATAGAAGGCAGAAGAACAATTTGAGTGATTGGAGAACGTTTTTCTATTTCAGAGAGACAAACATCCCTGATGATTATAATAATAATCCTTGCATTTGATATAGTGCTTTTCATATCTTATCGATGTCTCAAAGCGCTTCACAGAATATATTGTAAAGCGAATTGATTATATTTGTGGGCGAAACCCAGCAGCAAATTGCACACAGCAGTGTCCCACAAACAGTAGTGCATTGAAAATGACCAATTTTTTATTATTGTGGGGTTTCTTGGACGGATTATTATGATTGTTGAAAAAGAGAAGATGATTGGAAATAAGATCGGTCTTACCTCCTGTCAAACCCAGGGTGCGATAGGTCAAGTGGCAGATCATTCATCAAATAATTTTGATGATCTTCAAAGGAGATTATTATTTTTTTGCTCAGCCAGGTGTCTGACACATTTGGAAACCCATCACGATGCTTATAAGTCACAAAACTGAATGGAGAATTACATGCACACGACCTAAAGATAGAAATCCCAGAGATAGATTGTTGGAATGGAATGCACACTCTCTCCCTGGAGGGGTACATCTTGGTTACCTAATTCTATAGGTACATGTTGACAAGAGCCAAGGCTTAGGGAGCCCAGATGATCTGTTGGGGGCTCCTGAAGGCTGACGAGCTAAAACCACATAGTCATTGCTAGCACTGTTTGAAGAGACGGAGTGAGAAAGAGAAAGTTGCAGAAAGATTACTTAAATTCAAAACTATTTGCAGAGTAGAGGAAAACTTTGCGGAGGCTGAATTCAGATGGTGTCTGGCTAGACATGGATAGACGCGGACAGATTGGATTGGATTGTAAATTCATGTACCATTCAAGACAACAGATTGTCTAGCGCAAGAAAATTTGGCCTTGGGAAGAGAAAAGCACAAAGCAATAGAAAATCTTGCTGCTGTTCAGAGTGGTGAGAACAAAATTCCTTTTCAATGCCTGGCATATGACAGAATGTATTTTGTTTGCAAGAGCTCAAAATGTCACTGAGGTGAAGAAGATGGAGTGGGTCATGGAAGAAGGAATAATGGAGGAAATAATGTTCTCGAGGAGAAAAAAATGAATACGTTTTTGGGAACACGAGTGAAATCAATGCCGGCTGGTAATCGAGAGAGATATTATTGAAGAGAATAACAGAGGAATGAGACTTGTGGTGAGGGGGAGGCGAAAAATGAGTGTTTAGACTTCCAATTGTGTATAAATCTCACTAACAAATTCTGTTTATAAGAAATTGAATAGCTCTGTTTTTGTCCATTCTGCCTGAGAAATCACAGCAAGAGTGTAAACCAGACTGTAAAGTATAACTGTTGAAGATATAGGAAGAACTTGCATCTTTCAGCTTCTTAGTGTGTAGAAATGTCACAAGGAGCAGTGATTACGGTCAAGTGCAGTGATTGTTTTTATAGACAAATGTGCAGCAA
This sequence comes from Hydrolagus colliei, assembly GCA_035084275.1. Classification (NCBI taxonomy): domain Eukaryota; kingdom Metazoa; phylum Chordata; class Chondrichthyes; order Chimaeriformes; family Chimaeridae; genus Hydrolagus; species Hydrolagus colliei. The sequence continues at coordinate 10,590,586 of CM068757.1, read as the reverse complement.
CTGCTTCTCCTGATGTGAAAGGCATTGCACAAATATAATTTTGTTGTTGTTATTGTCTACCCAAACAGGCAATCCTGAGCTTCAAGTGTCACCTGATGGTCAAATAATATTAAATCTTACATTTAATATGGTACCTTATAATACATATTTACATTTATACAGCAACTTTCACACCTGGAGGACATCCCAAGGTGTTTAATACTCCTAGCTTGGCATACGAGCTGGGGGTATTAAACACCTGGAGACAATCCGTGATGTGGGTTGTACTCATAGCCTATTGATTCAGAGGCGAATGGTAATCAGGAAGTCAAGGGAAAATTTTCCACAGCAATTTTTTCTAAATGTACTTATTTTCCACGAAGACTACTCAGCAGCTTGCGTTAAATTCCCAAGTGGATGGACATCTTGTTCAGATATTAGTCTCAGTCACTGCAGTTCACCTCCAGATTATCTGCGTGTGTGTGTGTCTCAGCTGGAAGTTTCCATTAGTTGTGAGTTTGAGGTCGTCAAATCCCTTGTGTAGCTACACATTCTGTGCCTTGTGTGGAGACAGGACTGCCGTTTCTGCACGTTGCTCAGAGGGTAAATGCAAAGCAAACTGATTTCTAGCAGACTGGTGTAAACAGTCAGGAGAATAATCGCTGGTCTTGTTAAACATTCATATTCATGGGCAACTGTGAATGTGTATTAATGATGTACAACACGTTTCTGTAAAAGAAAATGGACCAAGATACATGATGATGATGCTGATGTTGTGCAGGTGCATGTCTGTGTGAATATGTACGTGGTGCATGTGCATGGTGTGTGACTGTGTGTGTGTGTGTGTGTGTGAGTTTGAGGTTAAGTGGGTGTGTGTGTTTTGTGGTAGTTTGTGTGTTTGTGCTTTCCAAGCCTATAGAGTGATTTAGCCAGGTCAGCTCCCTGTTTATTTGCAGAAGTGAAATCTACATGTCAGGAAGGTCATTTGGTTCCACCTGACAGCTAAAATCAGCTCGCAGAGGTCTGGGCCTGATGCAAGTTTTCCTATAGAATAATTATATATTGTAATACCATGCATTTGATATTTTGCCTTATCACATCTTCGAGATGTCTCAAAGCGCTTCACAGATTATACTGTAAAGTGTAGTGGCTGTGTGTTTTGTGAGGCATCTGCCAAGAAAACTGATAGAACAGGCTCAGTGGGCTGAATGGCCTCCTCCAGTTCCTGTTTTTCTTTCTAATTTCTACCCTTTAATGTAGATGTAGTTCCATGTGTATACATGACTGTGTTTGTGTGTGTGGGTGGGTGTGCTTGTGTGTGTGGGGGGTGAGGGCGTTTTTCATTCGGAGCTCCAGCTTTTGTTAGAATTCGGATAAAAGAACAGGTGAGGCTCTCGAAGGGAAGATTGGTAATTTACTCTAACAATAGAGCAGCTAAATTTAGCATAAAATTCTCACATCTTATCAGTGATCTATCAACGTCTGAAATAAAAAGGTGGCTGCGTAATTATTTCATGTCTAAATGTGGAAAGGGGGAGAAGATTCATGCACACAGTCATGTCACCAGAGTATGGGCTGTATTTCCTCTGCTAATTCCTGGCTTTTCATGTTCTGACAGCAATCCGTTACATCGGGTCCTGATGTATTGCCAATGAACAGGGTTATAGAATGCAGGCAAAGAGTGATCAGCTCAAAAGTCCCATTGCCTTGACTTACCACCTGGCTCTTGCTTCGGAGTCAGAAGGTTGTGCCAAGCTGGTCAGTTCTTGATACCATGCAACAATAGCACAGAGGTGATCTGCTCTGTACTAAACATGACTCCACTCATTCCATCTTCTGAAGAACAGTTCTTTAAAGTTTGCCCTGTGCACAGATGTAATTCAAGCCAGAATCCAGACTAACTGAGCACATTCCATCGTTCCATGCCTTAACCTTTCAGCTCATAACCCATCTTGTGTTAGAATAAACCAGAGAAATATTAATAATTATTATTATGATATTCATTATATTGATAGTGTCTTTTATATCATCTCAAGGAGGAACGTCTCACAGCGCTTCACAGGATAAATTGTGAATACAGTGATGGTATTTTGCAGACAAAAGCAGTAGCCAATTTGCACGCAGCAATGCCCAGCAAACTGAAAAAGTGTGGGCCAGGACTCCAGGAAAAACTCCCCTCTCTTTCCATAAGTAGTACCATGGGATCTTTAACATCCATCCGGACAGTCAAACAGGGTATTGGTGTAATGTCTCAAAGGAAGCACCACCGCAGAATTCCCCCAGCACTGGAGTATCAGCCTAGACTATGAACTCTTAGTTCTGATGCAGAGCTTGAACTCACAATGTTCTTACTCCCAGCTATCAACTGAGCCAAGCCCACACCTCTTTGTTTTTAGGGCATATCGCAACTGAACCTGGGATCTGAAAATCCACCTAGTCTTAGCCTGTAGATTCTGGGCTACAGGCAAGACAAATTCTGCTGTGTCTTAAAAATGAAGACACCCACACACACATAAATACAAGCACACACAGATAAACAAACACACATGAACACATCTATACACACAACACACATATAGACACACACACACAATCACACAAACACACAACCATGCACAACCACACTCACAGAGTGACACATGCAGAATTTTGGAAAACTCCTTAGTTAGGAAGCTAGTTTCTTTTCAAGAAATCCGGTTTCCAAATTTAGACTAAATTGAAAAGTTTCAACAATATCCCCGAGACATTAAAAATGAAGACAAAATGATCTCGCAGGCGAAGATTGGGCGGAATTAATTACGCACCTCTACCATTGCTCTTTCCGATCCAGAAGTGAGAGCATTGTTAACTGAGCTGAGCTAGCAGAGAGAGCCCCGTACTCTACACTCACTCCTCAACTTGACATAACAAATAATTTCAGTGAATGGCTGGAATCTACAGCCAGCTCCCTCCAGCCTGTTTCCAGCTCTGCCAACCAATCCCTTATCTAATTTAATTACTGGGTGACAAACAGAGGTATCTGCAATCTGCCGATTTAAGGAACAGCACACACAGCACTCCATGTTTAATTAAACCAGTTAGAAGATAAGGCACTATCACAATATTCCTTATGCTAATGGTGTGCAGCTCTGTTTGCTCGACAGAGCAGGACTTGCGGTAATGGTGTGGACTCCAGTTTAATGCACGTGGGAATGGTACTCGTTCCACCTCAGGCTCAGACCCTCCGATGAAAGCTAGTGAACATCCTGCTCAAAATCACAGAAATCCAACCTCTTCTCAGTTAGAGACCATTTTCTCCTTAAATTTAACACTATGCAGAGACAAACTCAGTGTCACACACAGATCAATAAAGGGACACACACCCACTCATGCGTGCTAACACAGGGTGACACACACACAGAGCCAGAGAGAGAAGTACTTTGAGACACCTCAATGATGTGATAAGTTGCTATATTAAATGCAAGGACTATTACAATTATTATAACTCTGTTCTCTGTGTATGGCAGAGATGGTTTCTCTTCAACTAATTTGTTAACAGTTTCTTTGTGATGGTCAGCCATGTGTCTGAGACATGCAGAAACTCATTGTTGTGCTTACAAATATCCAAACCAAACTGAGAATTCCATACACGTAAGCTACCTAGATATATCTGGAATAGAATGTGCACTCTGCATACCTAATTCAGGAGAGTATTCCATGTAGGTGGGCAGCAACAAAAGTTTGAGGACCCTAGAGCGTGCATTGAGGTAACTGCTGGACTTTAACCAGCTAAAACCCCACAATTTAACACTAAGCTTCACATTGCTTCATCGTCTACAGTGTCCTGGTTCAGGATAATGGCTGATAATGATTTTCAGAGATATATCTTATCTCTTTATCTCATCCCTTTGTTGTGCGCCAAACAGTAGCATGGGAAGTGTTTCCTCTCATCAGTGTGTGCAGTGAAAGGCTTATTACTTTTACGAGACTGACCAAAGCCTGAAAGTGCATCACTGTTGCAGCCCAGCTGACTGGCAGCAGATTTGTCCTCCAAGTTATTTACAGTGTGGAATAGAACAAGAAAGGACCACTTGGCCTGCCAAGGCCTCTCCATCATTGAGCCCAATGCAGTTTGCCGGCGTCTCAGACTCTTGCCTCCATGTCTTTGATAAGCGAAGATTCGGTGATACGTGCCCTAACCCTGAAGGCAATGAAACTGAAAACGGCAAGACATCAATCTAATATTCTCCAAAGCTGACTGCTTTCCCTTTCATACTGCTAGCAGGACTGGGCCAGGATGTTTTATAGAAAACCTGATGTTCCGTGTCAGTGCTTCACTTTAAGCTTCCATCACACTCATAATCAAGCAATTTTCCCCCAACTGACTTAACACTGTTCTCCTAGTATTTCACAGCATCCACAACTTAGATTTTGCTTAAGTTCAGTCTTAATTTTGAAGCTGCGTTTTTTTTTCGCGCGGCCTTTAAAAAGAACCTACAGGAAGCAATATTTGTTGCAAAATTATCGCTAGATGCAAAAATTTGTCAAATTCTGGGCATTCTAAAATAACCAACAGACAAAGTCCAGACCCGTGTAGAACCTCTCCCTGTTGTTACCTTGTAGGAGAACTTAGTTTGGCCAGAGTTAAGTATTGTGTACAATTTTAATGATCCCATGATTTGAAGGGCATCAAGAACCTTCATCACTGGGACTGCGACCTCACAGGCTGCCACTTTAATGCAGTGTTTCATTGTTGGAAATGTCAGCCTTCATCCTAGACATTAAACCGAGCTCCCGCCTCCTTATTCAAGCGGACATTACAGATTTGAAAATGGAAGGTAGTTATTCCTGCTGTCCTGGCCAACAAACCCCAGATTAAAATTGGTTGTTCCCTTCACTGATAGTAACTGTGGTTGAAGTAAAAACCATCAATATGTTTTAAGAGAATACTTGATGTATACATGAAAGAGATTGGTTAGAGGAGAGGGGAACAGAGGGGATGGATGCGTGTGTGGAGTATAAACACTGGCAAAACCAAATAGCCTTTTTCTGTGCTATGTCACACTATCTAATTCTCTTCTCCAGTGTGAACATTCCCAGCCTCATAACCCCTCCTTAGACCTCAGGTGAGTAATTCTAGCCAAAATCTAGTTGTCCTTTCCTGTACTCCCTCCAATGCCAAGATGCCCTCTCTGTAACACTGTGACCAAAATTAAACACAAGAACCCAAGAGGAATGGAAATTCAGACGATTTTAGGCTTAACTCTCTTGGTCTTAAAATATGTGACTGATGGAAGCTTTTTAAATTCAATCATAATTTGAGAATCATGTTTACAATGTTCTTAATAATTTAAAAACTTTTCAATATTCTGCATTATCTTAAATTTTAACGCAATGGACTTAAGGCTAAAAACATGGAATTTGAAAGACCTTGTTGGAGTTGACACAGTGAAGGACACAACTTCCAGTATATTTTACTTAAATTGATACAACACAGAGCACTGGGTCTCTGAGGAAAGTTTTCTGCCTGATATTCTTGTATTTCAAATTTTAACCAGATCCATTTCTATCTTTGAGTCATATATTCTTGTCATACTGTGCAGTAATTGTCTGGCTTTGCATTATCTATACTACTTAACATTTTATAAACTTCAACGAGATTAGACTTAACTACATTCTCTATGGAACTGTTAATCTTTTTCCATATCTCATCCCTTTTTTAATTGGGATTAGTTTTAGTTGGTTAATAATAATAATTTGTTCACTCAATCCACGACTGTTTGTGGGACACTACTGGCCGCAATTTGCTGCCATGTTTCGCCCACAAAATATACAGTCAATTCACTTTACCGTCTATTCTGTGAAGTACTGTACTTTGTGAGGGAGGGTTTTAAATTGCAACAAAAAAACGTAATCACACTCTAGATAACAGTGTATGGCCCACAGGCTAAAAACTTTGACACTTGTGACAAAGATGAAAGTTTTGACAGCAAATTACTGAAAGCCCTTTTTACAGGGGCAATCACACTAAACTCTGTCAGGAACGAAAAGAAGGTTGGAGGATATTAATAATAGATATTAACAAAATTAGATTTCTGACAGTTGTGAACGATGGTCTAAGTAGGAGATATAGAAAGAAAAGTTTTCTTTTAATTAAACTTTGAGGATGAACATTCCTGCGAGATGCGCTGCAGGCAAAGTCAGCGATCTTTCTGCGAGGAAGAAGCATGGAGAACTTTTCTCACCGGATTTGGATTTTTTTTTGGCAATTCTGAGGAATAACAATTGAACCCTCGTGTAGAAATCAGATGCAAAACTGGACAACTCATCATTCAGTTTAATTCAGAATCAGCCAAACTGTGTTATTATGTCAAGAAGTGGCCCTTCCTGAATATTCTCACAAGTCCAGGTAAGTCTGTGATCAATTGGTAGTGTGTTTCCAGTAGTATCTTGATTGAATATTTTGATTTATGTCATATGGTTTCAATAAATCTAACTGTCTACAAAATCTACAGTCAGTGTATCCTGTGAGACGACTCCCTGGTGTGAAAGGCGCTATATCAAATGCACATTTGGTTCACACCAGATAAGGTATGCAATCAGCACTGTTAAGCCCTTTGAGACATTCTCCTGACAGTGTGAAATTGTTTCATTGTATATGTGTATTATTTAAATTCAAATGCAAAGGGAGTTTCTCCCAGCATTCTGGCTAACAGTATTCTCCCACCCACCTCCACACTCACTTGTTGTATGATTCCCAGCTTCTCTTTGGGACAACTGACATCCCTGCACAATTCATTCCGTGAATTGCCAGCAATAACCAGCTCTGATGATGGAAAGTGTCCCTTGAAATGAATTGTGTTGCTTTGAGCAGCTGAGTCTCAATTGGAGGTCATCTATCACTGTTGTGACACTAATGAGCGTTTGACAGGGGTGGCCATATCCTCGTGAAAGACTACCGTCTCCTAGAGCAGATGACTTGGCTTCAAGGGACAATTAGATCATTTCAACAATGGATGATGATTACTGCTAAGAGGCCCTGCTACCTCATATAGAATGACCAGAAGAGCATTTGTGATGTTCTTTTGTGAAGCAGTGTAGTCTCCTCAGCTTGTAAAAGATGGGCTTTGACTTGGTTTGCATTTAATTACATCCTGCATCTGCAAGATGAATTTACATCCAGTTTTAGTTGATGTTCCAAGCTGGATAAAAACGAGAACAGTTGATTCTATCAAAGAGCTTAATTTTAGCATCTCTCTTTAAGCATATTGAAGGAATGATACACCTTTAAGAAACTATTATCCATAATGGGGTAAATGTTTCTTCGTAAATGAATCTCTTAGCTACGAAACCTGAGCAGGGATCTCTCTTCATTAATTGGGCCTGCTTCATGAACCCTTTTCTGAACACATCATTCTTAAGCATCAGCATCGTAAACACTTTTTTTCACCAGGAAGTCGCGATAGTTTGGTGTGCATGTTGTTTTGTTGTTGTTATTTTAGTTTGGGACAGCTGGACAGTAGAGCTTACCAGCGCCTTAGGTCGTCCTCCCAACATGAATAGTGCCATGTGGTCTTTCACATCCACCTGAACAGGCAGAGAGAGTGGTTTTGGTTTAATATCTCATCCAAAAGACAGCACCTCAGACAATGCACCACAAGCCAAATGTAGTTTTGGCTATATAAATGTAGTTTTGTTGTTGTCGTTGCTTTATAAAAGGAGACTGAGAGATGTCCGTGCCATTTTCCGCCACCTCAATTTCTTTGCTTATATTTTGTATTACTTAAAATGTACAGTCAATTAACTTTACAGTATATTCTACGAAGTGCTTTGAGACATCTCAACGACCTGCTTAGGCACTATATAAAGCGCTACGTGGAGTCCTGTAGCTCAGTGATTAGAGCACTCGCCTTGCAAATGAGAGGTTCGATTCCAGGCAGGGGGAAAACCTGGGCAAGTTTCCTTACTCCACATGCCTGCTAATAAACCCCTCATGAAAAATTGATCACTTCAATCCATAACTGTTAATGGGACACTGCTGCCACGGTTTGCCCACATTTATACTGTCAATTCACTTTACATTATATTCTGTGAAGCTCTTTGAGACGTCTAGAAGATGTGAAAAGTACTATAACAAATGCAAGGTTTATTATTATTCCATCTCTCCAAAGCAAGCAACATTCATGTCATGGGATCTGAAAATATATTCAGTGGTAATACAATCAAAAATATAATAGAAGTATAATTAAGGCTTATGAAATCTTCATAACACGTGCATCATTCATCTCTTTCTTTTTCTTTACCATGTTCTGGCTCCAGGCTAGAACCATTTTTCATTCTTTTTGTTTTCTGACAGTAATAACATTTATATCAAATGTAAGTACCTGTATTATTCTTATTGTATTATTAAGATAAAGCCTTCCCTAGAGACAGGCCACATTTGAGGTATTGTTCACAGAATAAGGTCTTGCAGTCATTCTGGTTCAGTTGGTCATATTCTCGCCTCTGAGTCAGAAGGTTACAGGTTCAAACACCACATTGGAACGTCGAACTCACAGTCTAGGTTGACGATCAATGACGGGGCTTGTGGTGCATTGTCTGAGGTGCTGTCTTTTGGATGAGACATTAAACCAAGGCCACTCTCTCTGCCTGTTCAGGTGGATGTGAAAGACCACATGGCACTATTCAAAAAGAGAATGGAATCTTCCAACGTCCTGGCCAACACTCACCCAGATATAATTGGTCATTCACTTGATGGCTGTTTGTGAGACATGGCTGTGTGCAAATTGACTGTTCCAGTCGCCCACAGCTACACAGTCACTATACCTAGCCTCTTGTGAAGGTAGGAGTACTGCTGGAGTTTAACCAGCTAAATATTCATACAGAGTGATTGAAAGTCCTGACTGGCAACAACAACAACAACTTCTATTTATATAGTGCCCTTCATGCCGGACAGTGTCTCAGAGCGCTTCACAATAGTGGATCCCGGGACCGAGCCAGGAGCAGGGGTAGAAAGGTGACCAAAGGCGTGGTCGAAGAGAAAGGTCTTCAGCTGGGACCTGAAGCTGAGAAAAGAGGGGGCGAGGCGAAGGTAGTGAGGAAGGGAATTCCAAAGCCTCGGAGCATAGTGGCTGAAGGCATGGCCGCTGAGGGTAGAGCGGAAGATTCGAGGGATATGGAGGAGGTCAGACCCAGTTGAGCGAAGGCAATGGGTGCTGGTTTGAGGAGAGAGGAGGTCAGAGATGTAGGGGGTGCAGAGGAGTGGAGGGATTTGAAGACAAGGGTGAGGCAAGCTTCGCACCACTTGTCGAGCTGGGATCATTCCATCCTTTGGCTTTGGGCTTTGGTTTGCAGAGTTAACAGGAGTTAAGTGGGGCAAGGAATGCCTGTCCTTAGTGACTCGTCCGCCCGTCCAGGTCCTTCAGATGATCTAGGCTGGGCTGTGCTGTCAATGTCAATGCCCTGGAATACTGTGGACCCTCCTAGCTCAGGAATAGGATGATCGAGATTTCCATAGAAGGCAAGCTCAATTCTGACATTCCTTGGCCAACTGTCAGCCAACTCAATATTTAGAGGGCTTCACACTTCCACATCCGCATGGAAATTTCCCAGTGTCTGGAATAGAGCCCACACACTCTCCTTGGGAGGAAGCACCCTGTTTATCTAATACCAGGCTGGTGGGGGGAGGAGGAGGCGTGCGGAGAGGGGAGCCTTAGGAAGTCCAACAAGAGGAAAAACAGCTGGATGTGATCACTCCGGAATCATTTTGAGCACAGTCTGGCCAGCTGGCCTCTTGGGAAACTGTCACATTTTTACTGAAAGGGAAACAGATTTAGAAACAGATTTAGCAGAATAAATGTTCTCTTTCCTGTACAAACAAAGAAAGACAATGTGTTGCTCTGGTGTCAGTGTGCACTGACTGGCATCAAATTCAGTTTGTGTCAACTTTTTTTCAGATAGTCATTTGTTAGTCAACGTAATTGTACATAATTAATTGGATTTGGTTGTGTTTGATATTGTTCGTTCAAGTAATTATCCCACATAAAATCTACTCAAGTTAATTAAAGGGAGCACAAAATCCCTATTATATCGCACAAAGGCTCTACTGGAGAACGGAAACAGAATGACGCTTCGCTTGTCTCAAACCCTGTTGCATTGATTTTCCGGCAATTTTTCAACAGAGAGAGAAATTGGTCCTCTGTTGGAGCTCCAGCCCAGTCCTTACAACAAGACCCCGTGTTATCACATGGCAGACATTTTTAATTCTTGCATTTGAGGTAGCGCATTATCATGTTGTCAGAATGTCTTTAAGTGATTCACAATATTAACAATAATCTTTGCATCTGATGAAGCACCTCATCACGTCATTGAGACGTCTCAAAGTATTTCAGAACTTACTGTAAACTGAATTGACCTTTTATTTTGTTGGCGAAATGCGGCAGCCAATTGCACCACAGTGTGTCCCACAAACGGTCAGGAATTGAGTGACCACATTTTAAAAAATAGATTATTGCCCCCGGAAAGTGCTCCGCCAATCAACCAGGTTCCCGCTCACTGCTAAGTAAACAGAGGGGTGCGAATTAAGAACACTTGGCTCAGGTATCAACCTGCCCGGGAATCAAACCTGGGTGCTCTCACTTGCGAGACAAGTGCTCTAACCAATGCCCTAAAGGCAGTAGATGTTTTGTAGATTAACACAGCAGCCAGTTTACACACAGTAAAGTTCTTACAAACACGGTGCCATGATGTGAATGACCAATTTTATTTGGGAGATTGTTCGCAAGCACTCCAGGAGAAACGCTTTTCTGGTTTTGAATAGTGCCAAGGGATCTTTAACCCCCCCCCCCCCCCCCAGAACACGCGGAAATGCTCTTGTTTTAAATTCTCATCCAAAGGGTAGCACCTCCAGCAATGCAGCAATGAGTTGAGATTTCAGTAACAAATCTAAGATCACCAATATAGTGGCATCACTGGGTCAATCGAGACAGAATGACACTGACGTCAACTATTTGGGCAGATAATCAAATAAACCGGCCCAGCTTCTCACAGCTTTTCCTCTTCTAATTACACACACAGCAAGATAGCCTACAAACTCATTAGGATAAAGCTGAACCTTTGAGGTAAGCCCTCCTCTGCCTGTGAACTGTTTCCTATTTGTGAATTGTCTTCATGACAACCCAAACTAAAATATAAAATCCGCTCGATGTTTCGGTCTCAAATTCCGCTCGTTCCTTGCCCGCCTATATTTAGAGTCTCTTTATTCCACTTTAATTAGTGCTGCTTTACTGTATCGAGGAGTTCTTTACAGAGAGACATTTCCCACAGGCTCTCATCGTGTGTATTGATCTGCCTCACTGACCTGTTTGTTTATACATAAAACCATGGATTTGTTGCTCTCTTTGTTTACCTCTGGACTCAGGGTTGTATGAAAATTCAAGCCAGTGATTGTTACTGTGGACATCAAGCTGAGCTGTCAAGGCAGGAAATATTGTCTGGTGTAATGCTAGACTGGGGTATGTGCATCATGGTCCACTGACTGATATGTGATTGTGGTACATATAGGATAATGTATTCTTGGGTTACATTGCACACAGGACTACACATTTGCTGGTATTGTATAGAAAGCATGATAGGTAGGCTGGGTGTGTGCATATAGGATAATATACAGGCTGAGGTGTCACACAAATTAGGGGGAGGTTTGACTTTCTGAACCGGCCCTGTGTGCTTGTGTGGGAACAACAACTGCCTCATGATGCACATAGCAAACAAACAACATTTCTCCGAGTGATGCCTATTTGCATGCCAGATAATTGCAGGTCTGTTTATCTGCTGATATGTCACTTGTATGTGAATTCTAACCAGTGTTCAGAGCTTCCCAAGTGAGAGCAAAAACTGTGAGTGCAAGGCGGAAAGCTCTTGTAATTGTACAGAATGGGGTGGATAGAAATACATAGACTTTATAGATCTGAAACTGACCTTTCAGTCACACTAGTCCTTGCTGTTGATTATACTCCACATGAGAGAGTCAGTGAAAGAGGGGGAGAGTGAGGGAGAGAGTGAGTAAGTAAGGGAGAGAGAGAGAGAGATTTAGCGAGAGTAAGGGTAAGTCAGCAAGAGAGAGTTGGTAAGAGGAATAGAATCAGAGAGAATAGGTATCAGGTTCCAGTTCAGCAAGTCAGACAGATACTGACTTCAAGATCTTCATACTTATGTTCAAATCCCTTCACTCTCCGGCACCTCCCTACATCACCCCACCCCCCCCCCCCACCTCAATCCACCAACTGACACCTCTGCTCGACTGGCACTGGCCTCCTGCTCGACCCTCACACCCTCCGCTCACCATCGGAGATCATGCTTTCAGGCACTAAACTTTGGAACACTCTCCTTCAATCCCTCCATCTTGCTCCCTCTCTCCCTTTTCCAAGTCCCATCTTAACACCTTCCTTTTCAACCGTGTTTACGGTTACCTTCCCCCCTCCGCCAGCTATGGGGCAGGTTGCGCTATTGTTAAGCCCTCTGACACACAGCCCTACGTGGAAGGCGCTATATAAGTGCAATTTGTTGTTGTTATTAGTAACTGAGCCCAGTGACCTTGGGAGCCCAGGAAATCTAACAGAGGGAATGCCACAGTGACTGTAACACTCCTAATGGAAGAGGGTTTTGCTTAGTGCTGTACATTGCATTCTGCACGATGATGATATCTGCCCACAAATCCTGTGAAGCGCTCTGAGACGTCTCGATGATCTGATAAGACGCTATATCAAATGCAAGAATTATTGTATTATATGGAGTCCTGTAGTATAGTGGTTAGCACATTCGCCTTGCAAGTGATAGAACCCGGGTTTGTTTCCCTGGCAGGGCAAAAGCTTAGATAAGTTTCCTTACTCCACACACTTCTGCTTCCCTAGTAGTTAGTAGGAACCCAGGTGTTAGTTGATTGTCAGATTGCTTTCTGGGGATAATTATCCCTTCAAAAAGAAATCAATCCACGGTTGTTTGTGGGAAACGGCTGTGCGCAATTGTCTGCCGTGTTTCACCCACAAAAATACACAGTAAATCCACTTTACAATATATTCTATGAAGCACTTTGAGACATCTCGATGACATGAGAAGGCTCTATATCAAAAGTAAGCATTATTATTATTATTATTACATCCCTATTGTTCTCATATCTACGAAGGGTGCTGATCAGTGCGGATATTGGCCTCTCAATTGTAGCTTCTTTATAAAGTCTAAGAGCAAGAGCAATGTGGGGTAATGCAACAGAGAGCCAAGCAGTCTGGCAGGGGCACAGCTAGTTACACAGCCACAGAGCCGAGGAGGGCTGAGAATAGAGCCAACTGTTTGTGGATAAAGAACCTGGCGAGAACAGGAGGCAAGCAGCCGAGTGCAAGAAAACAGGTGGCCGATTTTCCTCTCCAGCTCTCACACACTGTCTTTATTTGTCAAATTCTATTAAAGGAAATTGAAAAATCTGTTAACTAATTCCTTTGCGCTGGTCGCAGTGTGGCTCCGTCATGTGAAGCGCAAGGACTTGTGTTAACAGCGAAGAGCAGTCTATCTGACTCGGGTTGAGATAAGGGATGAATCCAGTTGGATCCAATTGGAATGTGTCCCAATGTAAATGAATCTGGAGGAAATCCAGATCAATCAGTTTTCTGACTCAGTCTGGCTGATCTTGTACTTCTCAGGCCTCTGCTTTGGGAACATATAGGTTTGTAGGCAATGCAGAGAGAGTGCATTCTCTGTGTGTTGTTCTATAGGCAAGAGCTTAAACAAATTTCCTGTTCTCTGATGCTAACAGAGGCGTATGAATGTCAAAGGCTCTTGCCTCCAATAGAGAAGCCAGGAATACACGTCAACATGGCTGATCTTTGCCCTCTGGAGTGTTAAGATGGCCGAGCCAATCTGTGCATTGTCCTATTGAGTGACTGGAAAGGTCGCTTGTGGGGCTGAGGAGCTGCAGGGATGGAAATGTATTCTGACAAGTCTACAGGCTTGCAGGCATCAGCACATAATATTAGTAATCATTTTTACATTTGATATTGCGCCTTTCAAATTAGGAGGACGTCTCCTGCTTCACAGCATATACTGTGCAGGGCAGTGACTAGGTATTTTGTAGGCAAACACCTCAGCCCATTTACAGGTGGCAATGTTCCACAAACAGCCATGAAGTGAAGGATCAATTTTTATCTGACAGATTGTTGGCCAAGATACCAGGACAAAATCCTTTATCTTTTTGAAAAGTGTCACATGATCTTTGATGTCCACCTGAACAGGCAGATGGGAACAGACAATTTAACATCTCATGCAAAGGAAGGCAATTCTGAAAATACAGCTCACCCCTCCCCACTCCACCCAGCAGTGCACTGATCCTACAGTAACAGGAAGTGCATGACATAGACCTGTAGGGACCAGGAAGTAGGTTGCAGAATTCCTAAGGGTCAAAATGATGCACTTCCAAGAACCATCAGGGATTGCCTTTTTGTGCCTTTTGTGTGTCTACATTAGTGAATCGCATTATGAATTATTGCCTATTGGACTCCACTGCTGAATTTCAATGAGAGTACTACACCATGAAGGGTTTGGATTAGTTAAATAGGGAGCAATTTGTTGAGTTTCTCCCACAAAATATACAGTCAATTCATTTTACAGTATATTCTGCCAAGGACATTGCGATGTCTCAAAACTATGGTAAGGCAGTCCATCAAATGTAAATGCAAGGATTATTAATGGGTGACTTGTGGGTGTACATGTAAGATCACCAGATATTAAAAGGAAACATTTAGTAATAATGAGCAAGACCTTGGGTTGTATTACAGTGACATACAAACTCGAGGCAGGTTTGATGGAAAGATAAGACGCCAACAATTGCTGACTGTACAAAGAGGTGCCGGGGGGGGAGGAGGGGCGGTGGTCTCCTACAGCTTAATGGACTATACGTGACTGCTTTAAAGCAAGAATGACACACAATCTGAAGATTCAAGGAGTTGTGAAACATTTCTGAGGAATGTGTGATGTTTCATTTCTCTCTAAATGTTTCCAAAGTTTTGAAATGCAGTATCAGCAAGATGGAACTGGCAACGTTAACTGCGACTGAAATCCTTGCATTCCGTATAGCACACCATTGTGACACAATTTCTCAGGTCGATGACCTTTCGACATAACTGGGAAATATTGGAAGGGAATTTGTACAAACTCAGGTTCTTAAACTCATAGAAACATAGGAACAAGGGTAGGTCATTCAACCCTTCGAACCTGTTCCGCCATTGAATTAAATCATGGCTGATATGTACCTCTATAAATCTTTTCAATTCCAATTTCCCGCTTTCTCCCCGTATCCTTTAATACCCTGGCCTAGCAAACATTTATCAACTTCGTTCTTGAAGCTGTGTATTACAATAACTGATGCAAACTTGAGGCAGGTTTCACGGAAAGACAAGACACCAACCATTGCTGACTGTACAAAGAGCCAGGAGAGGGCGGAGTTCAGCTACAGCTTAATGGACTATAAGTGACTGCTTTAAAGTGTGAAGGTCATGTCCCAGCACCTTGTGACGTCCTCCTGAGGTGAAAGGTGCTATACAAGTGTAATTTTGTTGTTGTGTTGTTGGATGGATGGATCCAGATTTCTACCACCATTGAGTGAAAAAATGCTTCCTGGTTTCACTCTTAAATAGCCTAGTTTTCATTTTAAGACTATGTGCCATTGTTTTGGATTCCCCCACCAGAGGAAATAGTTTCTCTCTATCAAACCCCTTTATCATCTTAAATACCTCAATCAAAACACCTCTCAACCATCTAAATTCAAAGGAATACAATCCAAGTTTATTCAGCCATTCTTTGTAACTTAACCCTTTTAAGGGTTTACCACTTAACCCTGGTAACATTCTGGTGAACCTGCACTGCACCCCCTTCCAGGGCCAGTATGTCTTTCCTGAGGTGTGGTGCCCAAAACTAATCCAGACGGTTTGCTCTGTGGGTGGAATGTCATCCTTCTGCATTTTGAATCTACTATTCTAAGAAGCCCCAAATTTGTCATGGTTTTAGCCTTCAGACCATTTGGCCTTCAAGCTAAGTGAGCTTCCCATAGTTATTGGAAGGAAAGGTTTTCCCAAATTGAAGAATGTTCCCCAAAAATAAGCTCCTGAATTGTTTAGACCATGTAATGGTGGCAGTAAATGGTGGCCGGCTGAATTCAGGTTTTCCTTTGCTACCTCACTCACTGCAAGGGTTCCAGACCATTGCGGACCATTAAAAATACAAAAGTTTATCTTTTTGAACTCAGGCGAAGGCTGATTGAGTGAAAGACGTAAAACTTAAATATAGAAATTGATCTAAGACGCGCCAAAAATAACGTGGGCGCGCGTGTGTTTGTGAGAGTGTGTGAAGATAGCCTGACTTCTCTCCATATCAGTTCCCACACATTGTCTTGAGCCAAGGGGCCCTGCACCAAATCAGAAGTAGGCGACTGAAAATGATTCATTTACACCTTTGCACAAGGCGAAGATTGTCACACCCAATGCAATCTGTCTCATCCCGGGAGGGACATGTGTGAGTTGGTAATCTAACCCTGTGCTTGCAATGGTTTTGGTTGCTGTGGAAACGAGGCCTAGTTCGAGGGAAACCTGGCGGAAGTGTGTCTATTGAAATAGGGCTTTGTGTTAGCCAGTTAGCAATCAAAGATGCCATTGTCTCCCCTCCGTCTCAGGCTGCATCCAAGTGCATTTTGTGCAAATATTAAACTGGGGCTGGGGAGGGCTGCGGTAGTGGGAATTTCCCTGTGTCTAGAATGGAGTTTGCACTGTCTCCTGAAGGGTATACTCTCTTACCTAACTCTGTGCAGTGTTAGGCACAGGTTAGCAGGAGCAAAGCCATGGGGACCACAAAGCATGTGTTGAGGGAACTGTTCGGAGTTTAGCTCCTTTGCCTTTGCCTAACAGCTTGCCTTTGAGAGCACTATCTGGACCCCCCCCCCCCTCCTCCGATCTGATAGGGCTTTGGGCATGTAGGGACTGATTGGGAAGAATCCCTGCCCCACCCCACTCCCCGAGTGACCACATACCCTTGAAACTGTTCCCATGATGAGTTAGCACTTTCAGAGGAAGAAGAAGGAAACTGATGGGGAAGGAATATTGCTGAATCAACAATTTGACTGTGCGTGTGGTGCCCTGTGACTCACAGGACAGCAAAGTACAGTGGTTACATTTGCCGATGTCAGACTTGTGCCTGTGGTGCCCCTCGCTGGACAGTGAGGAACCTGACTCGCAATACACTGAACACACATTGCACCAGGAAACTACTGCACAGTCAAAATAGTGGTAGACACAATAGTCTCAAAGGTCTAATCTTGGTTGAACATAGCTATAGACCTACTGACATTTGCGAGACATCGCAGTTCTCCCTCAGTATTGCATTGAATGAATAATAATCCTTGCATTTGATATAGCGCTTTTCACATCTTCTAGATGCCTCAAAGCGCTTCGTAGAATATACTGTAAAGCGAATTGACTGTACATTTGTGGGCGAAATGTGAACCACAAGCAGTGAACCACAAACAGTTGTGGATTGAAGTGACCCAATTTTTTTTTCTTAAGGGATAATTATCAAGTGTGTGGAGTAAGGAAACTTGCCCACGGTTTCGCCCTGCCTGGAAGGTTTCCCTGCCGAGTGAAATCTATGACGTAAGCTTGAGCCCACAGCCTTTTGACTTAGAGGCGAGAGGATGGAGTCAGGCTGATCAATTATATATAACAAACCTCTGTGTAATAAAACAGTCTAACCTGTCCTTTACACACCCAAGTCTGCTCACTATATTCCTTGCAACAACCCTTGCATTTGATATTGTGCCTTTCATGTCAGTAGGATGTGATTCACAGGATTTTACTGTAATGTGGTGTAACTGGGTATTTTGTGGGTGTATTTTGTATGCCAATTTGCACACAGCAATATCCCTCAAACAGCTATGAAGTGAATAAAAAAAATTCTGCCAGATTGTTGGCCAGGACACCGGAAGAAACTTCATTCTATGTATTTTCAAATAGTGCCTAGGGGATCTTTAATATCCACCTGAACAGGCAAAGTTGGAATTAAATACCTTACACATTATCTGTTGGGGACATTAGCCTTGTTAACATGCTCGAAGCTTGGTCTGGTGTTACGTAACTTTTGTGTCTGGCCTTAGGCATTTAGTGCAGCACAATCAAGGGGATAATTCGAAGGAATGGGTTGATTATAGTGATTTTGTACCTTTTATTCCAAATGTTCATCCTCCACAGCAGTTCTTTGAATTGATATGTCACCGCATTTCAGGCACGGATTATTTATTATTGTGTGAGGAAGATCAAATAAATAGGCCATGGCATCTGTTACTTGCCCACACATTGCACAGTATATTGGAGTCTGAATAGTGTAGGTAATTTTACACTTGAATATCTTCCTGCTGTGGCAAACTCTCACTGACCTGAACCTGTTTTGTTCTGCTATGATTGGAGTTGAGAGTCCCTTTCATATCGCAGAATCATTTTCCCTCCTGGTGAATAATTTCAGTTGGAAGACAAATGCTTAACTGTGCCCATATTGACAAAGCGTCTCAAAATGCTTCCCTGGGGGGGTGGGAGGGGGGGGATGTCTCTATACATCCTCCGTGAAGCACAAACCACACAGGACCTGAATTGATATTAAGAACACTCTTTGCATTTAATGCATTGCCGTAAAATGTCTCATTGGAACGTAGGAAAACAGTATCAAGAAGAGGCCATTCAGTCCATCAAGCCTGCTCCAGTTTACTTAATTTGGGTGTGTCAGCCTGGCACAGTGATAGCACTCTCACCCTAAATCAGAAGGTTGTGGGTTCAAGTCCGCTTTGGGATTTGCAATCACATATACTAAGCTGACGTTCTTGTGCAGTGCTGGAGATGTGTGGCATTGTCAGAGGTACTGTCTTTCAGATGAAATTTTACACCAAGATCTCCGTCTGCCTATTCAGGAGGATGTTAAGGATCCCGTGGCACTACTTGAAAAGAAAAGGGAGTTTCTACCGGTGTCCTGGCCAATAATCCCCCAAAATAAAATCAATCATTCACTTCATGGCTGTTTGGGGGACATAGCTACGAGCAAATTGGCCGCTGTGTTCACCTACGATACATACAGTCACTGCACCTTATAGTAAATCCTGCGAAAGGCACTTTGATATGTTTCCCCAATGTAAAAGGAGCTGTTTCAAAATGTAAGGATTATTTGTTCTTATTATTGTGACGGCAGAAAGGGAAATTCAATCGAAACTCAAAGGGCCACGTAGAGGAGGGAGAGACGATGTGGAGAACTCGCTTAAGCAAAGGCAGAAGAGCCCAAGGACATGAATACAAGCTAAAGAGGGCCTCAGGCTTGACTTGAAACAGAATCTCCCAAGTTCAGAATTATTGACTGAAGGAACAGACTGACACTCAGCATAGCAAACAGCAGCCCAGAGCCTGCATTACTAAAAAGCAATGGATTAATACTTGAATCAGTAGGCAGTGGAGAGTTTCAGGGCAGGAGATGCTAAAGGCTTCTCATGAGATGCTCCAAATAGATAGCGTCTTTCATGTCAGGAGGACGTCCCAAAGTTTCACAGGATTTATTGCAAAGTTTCATGACTGTGAATTGTAAGCAAACACGCACAAGTAAGTGATTAAGAGAAGGGCCTAATTTCCTTATTATTTGTCTTGTGCTCGCTCTCTGCATCCTATCCTGTCAAAGAAAAAGTTCTGACTTACTGGTTCACTTTTCCATTGCATTTCAGAAGATAATCATTTCTAAATGAAGTGCTGAAGAGGCCTAAAAAGGATCATTCTTTCCTTCATAAATGTGAGTCCTTAACTGCACATCAATTTGCCGGTGCACTGTGAACATACTTGATGGATGTCTTTCGAAGACTGAGAGCAACAGTGCAACTGTTTATTTTACAGTTCTCTGAAATTAAAATAAATTTTTCTGGCAGCAGCGAGAATTAATCACCAGCTAGAAATACTTCCTTGTTCCGCAAGAGACAGTGATTGGTGGTTTAAAGATGAGGCCACAATAAGCCCGTGTAATGTAATTCCGATGTAATCTTAGTGTCTGTCACAGCTGGTTCACTTCACTACCTGTTGTTTCCCCCAATCAGAGTGAAGGTTAAAATACAGGGTGCAGGACAACTGAGTGAAGGGTGAAGAATCAAATTTAGTCTGGGGACTTGAACAATTCATGATCCGATGGGAAGGAAAATGCGGTTAGTGATAATTATCACGTTGTATACCCAAATTAATGGTTTATGCATCAGTCTGTCACAGTAGTAGCGCTCCACCTCTGACTCAGAGGGTTTGGGGCTCAAGCCCCCACAGCAGGACTTGAACTCACGCAGTCCAAGCTGACACTCCAGTGCAGTGCTGAGGGTGTGTTGTATTGTCGGAGGTGCCATCCTTTGGATGAGATGTTGAACCAAGGTCCTGTCTGCCTGTTCAGATGGACATCTAATCTTGATGTCAGATGGAAGATCCCTTGGCACTATTCAAAAAGAGAAGGGAGTTTCTCCTGGTGTCCTGGCCAACAATCCTCCAAATAAAGTTGGTCAAGCATGCCATGGCTGTTTGTGGGACACTGTGGGACTGACTGCTGTGTTTGGCCCACAAAATACACTTTACAGTGTATCCTGTGAAGTGTTTTGGGATGTCTCAAGAACATAAGTTGCAGTATCAAATGAAATTATTATTATTATTATTGCTAACCTCCCCCAACCATAGCTTACAAATATCAATAATCTTTGAATTTAATATAGTGCCTTATTGTGCCATTGAGAGGCAGCCTCAAAGCACTTCACTGGGCAAACTAGACAGTCAAAACAGTCAAAACAATCTTGAAATAAGTGACCAATTTTATTTGGGAGAATTTTGGCCTGGGAGAAACTACCTTCCTTTTTCAAACAGTGCCACGGGACCATTAACACACTCCTGCAATAGGCAGAAGGGACCTCAGTTTAAGGTCTGATCCGAAAGTTGATAACTCCGACAATGGAACACACCCCCAGAACTTAATTGGAGTATCAGCCTATGCAATTTCAAGTCCTGCCATGAGGCTTGAACCCATAACCTTGTGACTCAGAGATGAGAGGGCTACCAAATGAGCCAGTCTGGCACATACTGAATTCAATAATTTACTGAATGTTGGACTCGCTGCAAAGCTGCGTTAGTTAATTGAGTAAATCTAGAGCCGCGTGAAACTTCTCCCACGCGGTCACCAAACATGCCACAATATTATGTGTAAAGTTCTCTTCTAATGTCTTGGCCAGATTAAAGAGTCGTTCACCTCATGGCTGTTTATGGGACCTCGCTGTGTGCAAATTGGCTGCTGTGTTTAACCTACAAATTATGCAGTCATTATACTTGACGGCAGTTCCCTGTGAAGTGCTGTGAGGGCTACGCGTTTCAGGGCTCAACCTTAAAATCTGAACCAAGACAGTTAGTACTGAGGTGAGGAAGCATTTCAACAACAACAACAAAATTACACTTGAATAGAGCATTTCACGTCAGGAGGACGTCCCATGGTGCTGGACAGTTACTGCTTCAGACTCGAGTTTAGGACGGTGGGGGGAAAGGGGGATTAGGAAGTGCTGATGGGTCCATCGAAGAGGAGAGTCTTGAGGCATGACGGAGGCCAGAGAGGGGGCGAGGCGGAGGGACTGGGGATGGAGTTCCTCACACACAGGCTCTGGAGGACTCCATCTCAGGAAGCTGCAACTCTCTCCGTTAAACATCAATGCCCTTTCGTCACTGATTCACTGATTAGACGAAAGCCCTCCTGATAGGCTCACGTCAGCGCCTCCGCACCTCTGACAACATCAGCATTCAAGGCTGCTCTCTCCACCTCTCGAAGCCAATCAAGAATCTGAGCGCCTTGTTCGACCCCGAGCTATCCTTCCTCCGCTCCATGAGGGGCATCATCAGCCTTCCATCACCTCCGCAATATTGCCAGACTCCGCCACTACCTCACCCCCCACGCCACCGAAACCCTCGTCCACGCCTTTATCACTTACAGGCTCGACTACGGGAACTCTCTCCTCATCGGCCTCCCCAGCTCCTCCCATCACAGGCTGCAGATCATTCAGAACTCTGCAGCTTGTGTACTCTCCTGTACCAGGCTTCGCGACCACATCACTCCCACCCTCGCCCGTTTCCACTGGCTCCCCGTCACCCAGAGGATCGAAGTCAAGATCCTTGTCCTCACTTTCAAGGCCATTCACGGCCTTGCCCCTATCTATCTGACCTACTGTCTCCCTACCAGCCTGCCCGCACCCTCTTTTCAGCAGACTCAGGCCTGCTCCGCGTCCACCGCCCTAACCGCCCAACCATCGGCGGCCGGGCTTTCAGCCTCTCTGCTCCCACATTGTGGAACTCCATCCCACAGCCCTTCCGCCTCACTTCCTCCCTTTCCTCCTTCAAGGCCGGTCTCAAGACCTTCCTGTTCGACCATGCCGTCGGCTGCCCCACTAACTCTTCCACCTCTCCCACTCTCCTTCCCCTTTCCCCTACTTTAACCCTCCCTTACCCCCCCACCCCACCCTGCTCGGGTCCAGACCAGACTGTTCAGCGCTTTGGGACATCCTCCCGACGTGAAAGGCGCTACATAAGTGCAATTTTGTTGTTGTTAGTAACAAAAAATGTTCACCCTGTCAACTCTGTCAAAACAACATTATAAAGATCTCCATCAAGTCTTCTCTCGATCTTCTCTATTCCAATGAAAATATAGTCATTTGGTGCAATCTCTGATTATAGATGGTGTGGGTTCCGTTTGTCTTTGCACACATTATCTGAAGACAGCACACGACCAGTTGGTAAGTAATAATAATAATGATCCTTACATTTGGTATAGTGTCTTATCACTTCGGAAGGTCGTCATTCAGCGCTTCACCCGATTTACTATGAAACTGAGGTGCTGCGTACATATAAGCAAAGGCAGTAGCACAATTGTGCACAACAGTGTCCCAGAAACAGCCATGAAACAAGTGAACAATTTTATTTGGGGGATTTATTGGCCAGGGTCTTTCTTATCGAATAGTGCCAAGGGATCTTTAATGTGCTTTCCCAAACAGGCAGATGGGACCTTGCTTTAATGTCTCATCTGAAGAACAAGACAATGCAACACACCCCCAGCACTGGGTTAACCCCTGAGTTAAAATTGATCAGTCTCTTCACTGCATCCACCTTAGACTATGTAATTTAAATTCCTGATGTGAGGCTGGAACCCACAACCCTCTGTCCCAGAAGCAAAAGTGCTGCCAACTGAGCCAAGCTAACATTGTTCAAATGTTCCTGTGTTTAATTACTTGCAAGTCCTTCACTATCAACAACCTCATTCACCACTTGGCTTTGAATGCATCTTTCGTGCTCGTTCGCATAGCGATCAAGTGCTTGAAGGTTCAACTGTCTTTATTTTTTGTCCTGAAGAAAATCTCAACGTTATTCTGTTTCATAAATAATAGAAGTGATATTTCTTTACTGAAGCACACTGATAACTTCAGATTTCTTTTCATGCTTTCTCTCTCTCTATTACTTTCACTCTCGGCAGAATTTCCAGACTGCACAGATGACTCCAGTCCCAGAATCCTGGGGAGAATGTGTGTGTGCATGTGTAGGGGGTATAATTTATAACGACTGCTGTCAGAGAGAGCAAAGGAAAGACCAGTGTGTAGGTTGGAGACTTCTATATGCGATCATTTAATTGCTTTTAATGAATACATATATCAAAGCCCTGTTTGGTGCTATTATCACAAAAACAAAATAGCAATTTAATACTTGAAGACTTCAAAAGGTGGCTGGAGAAATAACAGCAAGTATGGGGTATGCAAAATGCATTTTTTAGACTCACAAAAGAAGCCCCCAAAATACAGTCAGTCCATTTTACAATATATTCTGTGAAATTCTTTGAGTTGTCTCAACGATGTGATGAGCCACTATATCAAATGGAAGAATTAATAAAGTATTGCGGGCAGTGTGTTTGATTGTGTTGAGATCGCTACTTAAAAGCACAACCAGATGCCAGTCGAAAAGGAAATTTGCTGCATTGAAAGTGCTGAGCATTGGCAAAGGGGAGAGGATCTGACATGAGCAGCCCACACACTGAAACTTCAGTGAATTGCTTGTATGGCAGTGAAATTACACAGTACTTGAATTGTAGGATATTTAATTGCACGTTGAGATATTCTGGACTGAAAAAATTGTACCGCAGGTATTTCTGAAAGTGTCATTCTGGTTCTCTATCTCTATGATCGCCTCCTACCCCACTCCTTTGCTCACACACCCTCTACCTCTGCCTTCTAGACGTCTCAAGGCACTACTCCGAATAAACCGTAAAGTGAATTGACAGTATGTTTAGTGGGTGAAAATAGTCTTAAATTACTAAAGCCTGGCTTTATGATTCTTCCACCTAACCACTGGATCTCATTCCCTTTCCTGTTCCCTCTCGCCTTCTCTCCATCGGTATTTAATAATAACATTGTGGAGTCCTGTAACTTACTGGTCAGAGCACTCTCCTTGCAAGGGTGAGGACCTGGGTTTGATTCCCGGGCAGAGACAAATTTTAGGTGCATTTTATCACTCCACATGCATCTGTTCACCTAGCAGTAGGTAGGAATCCAGTTGTTAGTCGATTGGCGGGATCACTTTCGGGGCTGTGCAGCTATGTGCAAATGGGCTGCTGCTTTTGCCTACAAAATAGGCCATCACTACACTTTACAGTAAACCTGCGAAAGAAGCTGGACCAAATAGAAGGATTATCCAGTTAGTTTGTTAATTGAAAATATTGATTGAAAACGGGAAAAGATGAACTAAAAATAACCCTCGATTTTCATCCGTCGAAAATCATTAAAACTAGCAATTGATTTCCACCAACTTAATATGGTATTGTAACAGCTCGTTAGCAAATATTGAATTGTAATGGCTCATTAAGGCAATCCTCAGTTGAAATCTACAAGTACCATTAACCATAGAGACAAAGTGATTTGTTTAGGATTGAGGAGACAAACATTCTCCTCTATGTTCACCTTTAACATCTGTGACTGTTAAAATGCATGTTAAAGACTTTACGGCATTGTTTGTAATGAGAAGGGAGTCCTGGCCAACAACCTCTGAGTTAAAATTGATCAGTCACTTCGTAGCTATTTGTGTGACATTGTTGTGTAAAACCAGGCTGCCGTATTTGCCTGTAGTATATACAGACGCTGCATGTTGCAGTGATTCGCATGAAGCATTTTTAGATGTCCTCCTGATGTGAAAGGTGCTGTCAAATGCAAGTAATATTATTATTAGGTTACATGATAATTGAACCGCATGTATTCAGATCATTAAAATTTGGCAAATTCTTCACGTTGAGTCCCTTTTTCTATACGTTTCCTGTAAGAAATGCAGAAAAGAATGGCTTCAAAGTTAAGACCGAATTAAACAATTTGACAATGCCTCAATCGCTCTGAAACGAGACATAAAAAGAGTGATTCTCCATCCAGGGAGGAATTTTACCCCATAACGACTCTGGCCCACACAGATGAATCATCCAGATCCCACAACACTTCAGATGGTATTAACCTAACAGCTGTCAGCACATCGTAGGAGGAGGATGATGAGTAGTGGGAGGACACTAATGCTCTGGGTGCCCATCACCCACCTTAGACACTCAGCACCATCTCAGCACCTTCCATTTGCCATTGTGTTCTTTCACATCAGGCGGACGTCTCAAAGCCCTGCACGGATTGTACTGTAAAGCGTGGTGACTGTGTGTATTTTCTTGGTGAATGTGGCAGCTCATTTATGCACAGCAGTGTGCCACGAGAAACCATGAAAGGATTCATTTTATTTGGGGGAATTATTGGCCAGGTCGTCAAGACCAAATTGAACCTCTTGCCTCAGGGTCAGAAGGTCAATACCCTGCACCCCTGATAAAATTAGTCACTCAGTCAGTCCATGGCTGTTTGTGGGACGTTGTTGTGTGTAAATCGGCTGCAGTATTCGCTCACAAAATGCAGTCACACCACTTCACAGTTAATCCTGCAACCAATGGAGTAAGTAAACTTGCCTAAGGTTTTGCCGCATCTGGGATTTAAAGCTGCTTCCTCTAGCTTGTGTGGGCAATACTATTCTTCTTCTTAATATTAAGGCGTTACTGAGAGCAAGCAGCATCCTTGGGTGGGGACCCTATTATTTAACTTTGAAACGTTTTATGTTGTTTCCAAATTACTCTCGAGAATGTCACCTCTGCTTACTGAAAACCGTTTGAAATTAAATAAAGGGCAGAAATGCGTTCATTTCACTGAGCCCACTAGAGTTATAATCCCTGATCTCATCCTGCTGCTCTTTCCTGTCTTCAATGAAATAAAGACTTGCATTAATATTGCATTATCACGTAACATAAAAACCTCAAAGCACTTTTGCAGAGAAATTTCACTTGGGTCTCGTTTTACTGCATTTATGCAGCATTTCTGAGCATCCAGAATTAAATAGATTATTGAATTCTGGCTTCGCTTTCAAATCATCAAGAAGAATTCAAAATCCTGGGTCAGGCTCTTCAGTCTTGAAAGAGGATGTCTCAGAGGAGACCTGATAGAAATACAGAGGATAATAAATGGGATTGAGAAAGAAAACCAAGAACAATAATATCAATAATAAGAATCCTTGCATTTGATATAGCGTTTTTCACGTCTTCTAGGCGTCTCAAAGCACTTCACAGAATATGCTGTAAAGTGAATTGACTTTATATTTGTGGGCAAAACGGGGCAGCCAATTGCGCACAGCAGCGTCCCACAAACAGTCGAGGATTGAAATGACCAGTTTATTATTGGGTTTTAGGGATTATTATCAGGCATATGGAGTAAGTAAATTTGTCCAAGGTTTCGCTCTGCCGGGAATTGAACCAGGTCTCTCACTTGTGAGGTGAGTGCTCTAACTCCACAGGCAATGGTGGAGGTGAGTGGAGGGGGCAATCTTATTTCCAGTCACACGCCTCCTACGCTGTTAAACCATAACTCATTCCCAGGCTCAACCCTCTGAGATTCTACCAATATCCTAATAAACAGGGGTGAGGGGGAGTTTGCACACTCCACCACAGTTCCACATGTAGTTGTGTTTTCAGCAGAAGAGGCAGAGGTTATTGCAGAGATTCTAACACATTGTGACTTGGTGTGTGAGGTGTGGTGTGGTTTGTTTGTTATGTGTGTTGTGTGGTTTGGTGTATGTGGTGTGTGAGGTGTGGTGCTGTGCAGTGTGTGAGTGTGATGCAGTGTGTGTGCTATGTGCCATCAGCACCCACCTTCTGAGGTCTTGAACTCAACCCTTTGGGCAGATGTCCTCCTGGTCAGAACTTTGACCTTGAGGCTGAGTCTTTGGCAAATCCTTCATAGAATATACTGCAAGTGGAGTGATAACGTATTTCATGGGCAAAAACACAGCAGCCAGTTACGCACAGCAATGTCCCACAAACAGCCATGGTTGTTTGTGGAACCAATTTTATTTGTGGCATTGTTGGCCAGGACACCCGGAGAGAGAAACTCCCTTATCTTTTCCACCAGTACCATGGGATCTTTAACGTCCACCTGATCAGGCACACAGGACCTCGGTTTAATGCCTGATATTATAGCCTCTGACTGTTTTGTTCAGCATTGCAAACAGCAGTGTAGTGGTACGTTTACAAGGAGCCATCAAAAATCCATTTCAATGCTTCTTAATATATAGTTTGACAGCTTTTATTTCCGTAGAATCTAAATTTATACAATAAAAGAGATTGCTCCATTACCCCCTGTATTAATGGCAGTTCTGCGCTGTTATCTCTCTGTCTGAGCCATATTTATTTCCCTAGAAAAAAAGATTGAGGAATGCTCGGACCAACCCTGCCCTCCCCACTCCCCTCACCTCCTGCTTATCTGTCAGCCTTGTTTAGTTATTCCCCTCTTGCCTCTGGGTCAGAGAGTTGTGGGTTTAAGGCCCACACTGTAGGTTGTCAAGAGTCAAGGCTTGCGCACCCCAGAGTGTGTTGGAGATAAGTATCAGCTTATTAGCGCTATCTGACAAGCTTGTTAAACTGAGATCCCGTTGCGCCTCTTATGAAGGGTAGCTACTCAGGGCGCTTAAGCTTATGACACTACAGTAAAGTGAGTGCGTCCAACTAGTTAGACGCAAAAGATCTTGCGAAGCTGTTGCAAAAGAAATGGGAGTTTCTCCTGGTGTACTGGCCAACAATCCCCCAAATAAGATTGATCAATTTTCTTCACGTTTGTTTGTGCTTAATGTCAATTGCTTACTATCAACTGTTGCATTGTAAAGTTCTCCCCCCGCTCCCCCCACCCCATGGCATTTGCTGCAATGAAATATGATCAATAATAAATATCTGCCTGAGACACTCGCTCTTGATCTGCAGAAGAGGAACTGTATTGTGGACTGTGCTTCCCTCTGCTGGTGCTGAATGGTATTACACCAAAGGGGGGTCACCTCTGCTGTTCATGTCGTACGTAACCCATCATCCTTCCATTAGAGTTCTTAAAATGCCAAAACATCTCAAATCTCTTCACAGGCTAAGCTGTTGAGTGTAGTGACTGTGCATTTGTAGGCAACGATCGACAAACAGCCTTTCGATGAATGACGTCCACCTGAACAGGACCTTGGTTCAACATCTCATCCAAACATGTCACGTCTGACAATGCAGCGTTCCCCAGCACTGCACTGCTGCACTGGAGCGTTAGCCTGGATGGTGAGCTCAAGGTCGTGATGTGGGGCTTGAACCCACAGGTTTCTGAGCAGCGATGGTACTTTCCTCTGTGCAAAGGAGCCACTGTCAGCGCAACGCAATCTGTGGCTCCGTGACAGATGTTGAGATGTCAGTGAGAGTGAGTTCTAATTCCCTGTTCTGAACACTGTTGTTAGTTCTCATTAAGCGCCTGGCAGGAGTTAATCCCTGAGTTAATGTCTGTAAATGTCTTCACTTACAGGGTAGGACAGAAAGGGACGTCAACTCTCGTTAACAGAAAAATCACAGTTTAAGGTGAGCAGTGGTCTGGCTATTCGGAGTGTAGAACCCTTACAAAGCCTGTGCAGGTGTCATCCGAGCTCAGTCAGTAACACTCAGTGGTTAGAGCACTCGCCTTACAAGCGAGAGACCTGGGTTCGATTTCAAGCAGGGCAAAATCTTGGGCAAGTTTCCTTACTCCACACGCCTGATAATACTCCCTCAATAAAAAAAAAACGGATCATTTTTCATGACTGTTTGTGGGACGCAATCAGGTGGCACGTTTCGCCCACAAAATATACAGTCAATTCACTTTACAGAATAATCTGTGAAGCTCTTTGAGATGTCTAGAAGATGTGAAAAGTGCTATATCAAATGCAAGTAATATTATTATTATTGTTATTATTATTGTTATGCATCTCCGAAACAGAAGGTTGTGGGTTCAAGTCCCACATCGGGACATGGAGCTCACAGTGTAAGGGTTAGAACACACTGCATTGTTGAGGTTAGAACGGGCATTTTGACCTCTCTGGGCAGCACCAGAGCCCACCTTAAGGAGAGTCGGCTCGTCCAGGTGTATATTAAAGGTCCAGTGGAAATACACGATCGAGCTGTGGGGTTCTGAAGATGGGCAAAGAGAGGGGCAGGGCAGAGGGATTGAGAAAGGACAGTCTGGAGGTTCTGGATGTGGTGGCTGAAAGCATGGCTGCCACAAAATATACAGTCAATTCACTTTACAGTGAATTCTGTAAATGAATTCGTTTTGATACATGTCGAAGACGTGACAACTTTCTATATCAAATCGTTTTGCTCCCGCTCTGTCTTCAAGTCCTACCTTAACATGTACTTATTTGACCCACAGGTGCCTCCACTTCGCACCCCCA
Source organism: Hydrolagus colliei (assembly GCA_035084275.1). NCBI lineage: Eukaryota > Metazoa > Chordata > Chondrichthyes > Chimaeriformes > Chimaeridae > Hydrolagus > Hydrolagus colliei. The sequence goes on along the minus strand of CM068757.1, from coordinate 10,560,743 downwards.
CTCCCCCTCCGCCCCCATTTGATGTCTGTCCCCATCGCTTTGCAGTGCTCTGACTCTGAGATATTATTCTGTGTGAAGGGCACTGTATAAATGAAAATCATTGTTTATTTCTAATGCTCTGTAAAGTTGCAGTGCCATCGTGTGGGCACATCCTGTTACTGCAATTACATTTATACCCACAAATCAACCATCTTTAACCTCATGCCTATGCTTTTGAATATTTCCAGTTCTGATTGTACATCAGATAGAATAGATAGGTGATATAGAAGGGCAACAAGGGGCTAACGCATAGAAACAGGTTAGATAGTAGTTACAGGTACATGTGTATTTTGCAGACAAACGCGTCAGTAATTTCCCACAAACAAATTCCTGACACAGAGGTAGGGGGAGCAGTGTCGTTCAGATGAGACATTAAACTAAGGTCCTGTCTGACTGTTCAAGTAAACCTTTAAAGATCCCACTGCACTATTCGAACAGAGAAGAGTATCTTCCATCTGTCTAGGCCAACAACCCCCCAAATAAAATTGGTCACTCATTCCACGGTTGATTGTGGGTCATTGCTGTGTGTAGAACTGGCAGTGATATTCCCACAAGATACACAGTGAATAATAATAATAATAAAGTAAACACACTTTAAAATATCCTGGGCAGCGTTTTGAGACATTGTGATAACGTAATAAAGTTGACCTCCTGTGGCTTAGTGGTTAGAGCACTTGTCTTGCAAGCTGGGGAGACCAAGCTGGGGAGACCTGTGTTCGAATCCAGGCAGGTCAGGGTGAAACCTTGGGCAAGTTTCCACACTCCACACACCTAATAATAATCCCTCCAAAAAAACCACAATAATAAAATTGGTCATTCCAATCCACGACTGTTTGTGGGACACTGCTGTGCGCAATTGGCTGCCGCGATTCGTCCACAAATATATACAGTCAATTCACTTTACAGTATATTCTGTGAAGCGTTTTGGGACGTCGATAAGATGTGAAAAGCGCTATATCAAATGCAAGGATTATTATTATTAAAGTGTTCTATCATAAGTATGGATTATTATTATTGATATCATTTATTAAATATTAATATTTAATAAACAAAACTTATCATGTGAGAATTCTGTGATATTGCTGAAGTATTTATTCACTGAGTGTGATTGGCAGGGACAGGTTATCAGAAAGAGTGATTGGGGCCAGGATAATGGACTCATCAAAGAAATACAACAACAACAAAATTACATTTATAGAGCGCCTTTCAAGTCGGAAGGACATCCCAAGGCGCTCAATTTAAGAGCTTGATGGTGTGATGGGAGGCTTGTTGGGTTGCTGTTCTTAAAGGATGAGATCAAATGGCCTGAGAAGGACCTTCTTCATAAAACAATAGTAAGATGCAGTATCACCCCGAGCCTCCTGGTGTCCTCCGTGTTCTGGTATGTACCCATAAACATGAGCCTTTAACTGTGCCAGGAAAAGAGATGTGATTTACCCTCCATATAATCTAACAGGATGAAATACAGGATGGTTCAGACATGCTGAGCTCAGCGAAAATCAATCTCTTTCCATCTGCCGCTCGTGAAGTCCTGGGTCCACTTACTGCGCTGCTCCTCACAGTCTGACACACAACTTCAACCACAGTGTCGAACTCAGTAACTGTACTTTGTGGAGAAACACAGTGGCCAATTTACACACAGTGTCGTCCCGCAAACATTTAGGAACTAAATGATTTGACTTGGGGAATTGTTGGCCAGGATGTCAGGAGAAACTGCAAACTGCAACTTGCATTTATATTGCACCTTTCATACAGGGTAGAGTCTCATAGCCCTGCAAGGTGTTGGGAATGGACGTAGAGAAGAGGAGGCGGGAGTTGACCACGGGCAGGATCAAAGAGGTGGGATTTAAAGATAGATAAAGAGGGATGGAGGAACTGAGGCAAGGAGTTCCAGTTTAAGGGCACAGTGGCTGAAGGCATGGCCACGATGGTGGAGTGCACAGCCTGTGTAAACCGAACGAAGGGGCCTGGCTTAGGAATGAAGTGTGAGCAGGTTAGAGAGGTAGGGAGGTGCCAGGGTGTGTTTCACCCACAAATATACAGTCTGTTCACTTTAAAGTATATTCTGTGAAGCGCTTTGAGACATCTAGAAGATGTGAAAAGAGCTATATCAAAAGCAAGGATTATTAATATTATTATTATTATTACCACCACAATAGATCAGGTTCCTAGCCATCTTCCTGAAACACTTTGACACATCCTCCCCCATGTGAAAGGCGCTAGAGTATATAAATGTTCCTTCGTTGTTGTGGTTTGGATCCCTCCAGTTTAACCCGCAGTGATAAGAGATTCCCTTTCACTGTGGTTTGCACGCACAATTTGAAGTACAGTATATATTCTATGTATTATTAATAGGCACTGGGGGACATGGATCAAAAGTGTTGCGTTAGATAGACTGCACTACACGGTGTACACATGACTACCTGCTGGTGACCTTTTCACATGAACACCATGAATATTGCCCTTTAAGTGTGAAGCCCATATGTGCTGGTCAGACCCAGTCGGTAGCACTCCGAGTCAGAAGTTGTGGGTTCAAGACCCACTTCATGACTTTGAGCTCACCGTCTTTCCCAAGGTTTCGCCCGGCCTGGAATTCAACCCAGGTCTCTCGCTTGTAAGGTGAATGCTCTAACCACCGAGCTATAGGACTTCATAGGACTTTGAGACATTATAACACCATCAGGTGCTATTTCATATACAGTATTGCTTGGAATTAACTTTTTGCTACCACTGTCTGCCTATGTCTACCTCCTACTCCTACTGCCCCTTGCTACCTTGATCAGTGCCTAGCCCCTCACCAACCCTGTAAGCACTTTGAGATGTTATCTTTTGTAAAGGACACTATATAGATGCAAGTTGTCCTGAAAGTGTCTCAAATGGATTTACTGTAATTTGTAGTGACTGCGTGTTTTGCAGGCGAAAGTGGCAGCCAATTTACGCAATTTGCGCACAGAAATGTCACACAAACAGCCATGGAATTGGTGACTGATTCTATTGGGTCAATTGTTGGTCAAATGTCTCAGAGCTCTTCATTTCCAGCATGCATAGTGTAGTGACTGTGTATTTCTGAGTGTTTGTTTCAGCTGTAATAAGCGTGATTGCAATTGCAGGGTGTGGTTAAAATAAACGGCCTGGACTTTGGTATTGAGATACACGTTCAGTAATTTAAGCTGAGCTGCGTTGGTAATGACAGTTAAATAATATCAATGGCCTTGAAGGAGGAGCAAGTCACAGGCTATCTTCTGATCTCAACTCACAGGCTGCTGGCCTCAATCACTCACAGTTACTCCACATCTGATATTTCACTGAGCTTCAAGTCCCATTAAAATTAACATTGTCAGGTAAAGGAGAGATAAGGGGAGAGAGAATAGAGGGACAAAAGGGGGGTGGGGGCAGAGGGGAAAGGAGGGTGGAGGGAGAGGAACAATAGGAAGGCGGAAAGGGAGAAGGGAGACAGAAAGTGGAGATGGGAAAAAGAGAGAGATGGAGGAGGCGGGTGAGATGGAGGGAGATGGGGAAATGGAAGTTGGGGGAGGAAGAGGAGGGAAGCGGGGAGGGCAGAGATATGTGGAGGAAGTAAAGAGGTAGTTATGGGGGGGAGAGGGGAGAAACAGGCAGCTGTATTTATCATTGCTGTCATCTTAGTCAAGGGATCCAGTACCTCAACCATCTTGATCCCTTATGGGTCCTTTAACACTGATAGTAACAAATGCAGAGTAAGCTCACGGTGACTGGGAGAGAGAGACTTGACAAGAGGGGAGCCGAGACAGATCTAGGGGTATTGGGTGACTCATTGCTCACCAAGTCAAAACAGTGTGAGCCAGCAATAAACAAAAGCGATGCTAGGTTGTATTGCTAAGAGTTCAGATTCAAGAAACAGATTCAAGCTGTGCCTTAGCCAGACTTCATCCGGGGGAATGAGTACAGCTCCAGTCATTGTGACTTAAGGCTCCCAAGGCAATACAGAGAAGAGCAAAAAAGAGGTTCTTAGTGGAACATGGAATGAGCGACGAGCAATGATTAGACAGCCTAGGTCTTCAGCCTTGAGAGAAGGTGATTCAGAAGGAACCTCATAGATGCGTACAACATTTCGAAATGGGATTGAAAAAGTAAAGTTGGAACAATAGTTTGGGATGTACCCAGACAAAGAGAAGAACAAGATGATACAGGCTTAGTGCTGCAAAGGGCAATATCAGGACAGAAACTAGCTCATTAAAAAAGCAGCTTGACATGTGATGGAAGGATGGTAGGGTGAGTTTCTTAGAAGGAGAGGATCAGGTGGGACCTTCTTCATCCAAACCTCTCTTGTGACATTTTGAAGACAGGAGTTCAGTCACTGATGCATTGAGTTGAAGGCTCAGTTGGTAGCACTCTTCATTCTGAGTCAGGAGGTTGTGGGTTCAAAGACTGGAAAATTGTGGAGCTTCGGCTGACTGTCTAGTAATAATAATTATAGTAATCACAATTCTTGCAGTTGATATAGTGCTTTCACATCTTCTAGGCGTCTCAAATCGCTTCTCAGAATATATTGTATATTTGTGGGCAAAATGCAGCTGCCAATTGAGCACAGCAGCATCACACAAACAGTTGTGGATTGAAGTGACCAAATTATTAATTTATTTTTATTCTTGAGGGATATTTATCAGGCATGTGGAGTAGGGAAACTTGCCCAAGGTTTCACCCTGCCGGGAATCAAACCCAGTTTTCTCATCTGCGATGTTTTAAATCATCTCATTGCTAAACCTATTCTTTTCAATCTCCATGTTCTTTCTGGAATTCACGTTTTCCTTGTCTTCAGAATTCCTTTGTCTAGCTTTCTCAAACACTTTCATATTTTTCCTTTTGAGGTGACTTTATAACTATTTAGATCTATGATCCCTGATTTCAATCAGTCAATCGATCTTAATTGGAAGCTTTGTTATTTTGAAGAATGAAGATTTTAAGAATTACAGCTAAAGTATGATAATTCTTTTTAAAACTTGCATTTTGATATAACGCCTTTCAAGTTGGTAGGACATCTCAAAGCACTTCACAGGAACACATGGGAAGTGTAGTGACCATGAATTTTGTGGGTGAACGCGGCAGTCAATTGCACACAGCAATGTCTCATCAGCAGCCATGAAGTGAACCACCAATTTTTCTGGGGGGTGGTTGGCCAGGAAAATGGGAGAGAGAAATTCCTTTCTCTTTTTGAATAATGATGTGATCTTGACATCCACCCGAATAGAGAGATGGGATCTTGGTTTAATGTCTCATCCAAAGGATAGCCATCCTCCCACATCCTCTACCCCCAACCCCTCCTGATTCCAACCCCAGCTTGGGTGCAAATCCTTAACTGTCCAGCACCTGACAAAAATAAAACACCTTCTCTAAATGATATAAAATTATTTAATTTCCCTTTAACCCTTATTGAACCACAATCCACTGGAAGTCCTTTTGGGCGGATGAAATCAGGCTTTCTCCACTGGGTCAAGTCCATATGATTACTTCAGTTTGCTGATATCATCCTGCTGGGATGATATCAACAGGAATACAGCACTACAGTAGAAATGTACCTGATATAAACCCCCTATCCCTGTCTCCATGTGGCATATTGTAGACACCAGGGATAAATGGTTTGACTTGTGAGCGGAGCTCCTGTGGCTTAGTGGTTAGAGCACCTGTCTTGCAAGCTGGGGAAACCAAACTGGGGAGACCTGTGTTCGAATCCAAGCTGGTCAGGGTGAAATCTTGGGCAAGTTTCCACACTCCACACACCTAATAATAATCTGTCCAAAAAAGAACCATAATAATAAAATTGGTCATTTCAATCCACGACTGTTTGTGGGACACTGCTGTGTGCAATTGGCTGCCGCGATTTGCCCACAAATATACAGTCAATTCACTTTACGGTGTATTCTGTGAAGAACTTTGGGACGTCGATAAGATGTGAAAAACGCTATATCAAATGTAAGGATTATTAGGATTATTATTATGATTGAGGAGAGACCTGACAGAGGTCTTTGAGATGATGAGGGAGAAATTATTTCCGCTGATTGCTGAATCATGACTGGAGGACATTGATTTTAGCAAAGGGGCAGATCAGGAGGGTTGAGGTGGTTAAGGGCGGGACATATTAGTCAAATATAAGCCTGTGTTCAGGTTCCAAGTCACTCAATTTATTTTTGTTAGGAAAAATGTACAATGTGCAGGAGAATCTTAGAGGAGGAATTAAAGTAGACACCTAACTGCCTATATTTTGGCAGCCCCTGTGATGGGCCAGAAGGACTGTGGGGAAATTGGACCTCACCTGCGTATTGGACATGTTGTGCCAAGGCTTAGCTCCACTGCCAGATGGATCCTGCAGCTCACCAGCATGTTCTCCTATGGTGAGGAAGATAAACTGCCAGGACTCGGCATTTCATCTCTCTGTGTCTGATTTCCCGTGGGATTGGAGAGATGATGGACTGGTGGGAAGTAGCAGTGGGAGGTCTTTGAGGCAGTTCAGCTGCTAGGGTACACCCCACAATGATAGGATGGAGCTGGCAGCCCAGTATAGCCCAGCAAATCATAACATTGGTCACTCACTTCATGGCTGTTTGTGGAATGTTGCTGCGCTCAAATTGGCTCTACATTCACCTGTAAACACAGTCACTACACTTCTAGGTAAAATCCTGTGAAGTTTCAATGATGTGACAAGGCAAAATATGGACCAGGTTTCATTCCTGGGTAGAGCAACATGTTAGGCAAGGTTCCTTACTCCACACCCCTCTGTTTACCTAGTAGTAAATAGGAATCCATTTGTTAGTCGATTGGCGGATCGTGTTTCTGTGGATAATAATCCCTCCAAAAATTTAGGAAAGAAACCCCATAACTGTTTGTAGGACAATGCCCAATTTGCTGCCTCGGTTTACCTACAAAATGTATAGTCAATTTACTTTACAGTATATTCTGCAAAGTTCTTTGAGACACCTCAAAGAAGTGATAAGGCACTCGATCAAATGCAAAGCGTATTATTATTTTAATATCAATGCAAGGATTATTATGATTGTAATCTAGCAACTAGGAGTAGCTTGGAATGAAATATTTCCTAGAGCATGTCAGCCTGGCTAAGTTGGTAGCACTCTTTGACTCTGGATCAGAAGGTTGTGGGTGTAAGATCTATGAACAGGACTTTGAGCTCACACAATCTAGGCTGCTGCTCCAGTGCAGTGTTGAGCTGCATTGTTGGAGTTGTTATCCTTTTGATGAAATATTAAATCAACGTCTCGTTTGCCTGTTCAGGTGGATGTTAAAGATCCCATGCCACTGTTCGAAAACAGAAAGAAGTCTCTCCTGGTATCTAGGCCAACAATCTCCTGAATAAAAGTTGATCAGCAGAATGCTTGCAGTTTTACAGTAAAGTGATCAGAATTGATCATGGATCTTTCCAATCAAGTCTTGTGACAATGTTGGGCCTTTCTTTTCCCTACCCAACCGTGCACCTCCAGCCCACCATGCAACAATTCAATCCAGCCTGGGTCATGTATTTCTACTTGCATCATTCTGGTGTGGGACAAATAATCGTGACTGTAATGGGAGCCAGAGAACACCTCCCTCCCAACCCACACAACACCCCCCAACCCACACCCCCCACTTCCATCCAAACCTGTCTTGTGATTTCCCACGGCGCTATTCAAAACCAGATGGGAGTTTCAGTCCCGGTGTCTTAGCCAACAATCCCCCAAATAAATGCATCATTCACCATCATGGAATGTTTGTGCAACATTGCTGTGTGCAAATTAGGTGCCGCATTTGCTCACAAATACATTTTTGCTGTACAACCATGTGAAGCGCTCTGAGACTCTGATAAGGTGCTGTAGCAAATGCAAGGATTATTATCATTCCCTTCTTAGGGAGGGAGTGTGTGCTGGGAGTGGGTAGCTACTGTTTGGACAAACTAGTCCATACTAGTGTTTATACTCCGCACAAACCTTCCGTTCCCCTCTCACTAATGGATGCATTACGTTTTCTCTTGAATACATTGATGTTTTTTGTTTCAACCACAGTGAGATCCACATTCTCACCGCCCTCTGCACGAAGAAGTGCCTCCCAAACTCCACTTCAGATCTGCTGGTTATTTTAGATTTTAAATACACAGTCACTAATAACAAACGTTGCATTTGATATAGCGCCTTATCACATCATCGAGACTTCTCAAAGCTTCACAGGCTATATTGTAAAGTAAACTGACTATGTGGGTGGTATGTGGCAGCCAATTGCATACAGCAATGTCCTACAAAAAGCCATGGATTGAGTGACCAATTTTATTTGGGGGATTGTTGATTTCTGATAAATTCCATTCTCTTTAAATTGTGTCATTGGATGTTTAATACCCACCTCAATATGCAGACAGATTCTAATCCATTAAGGTCTGAGTCGGTTTTGCAGTCTATCCCCCGCCCACTCCACACCACCAACAGGTTCCAAGCATTCTGGTTCCTTACCCTGAAACCTCTAGATCTTCCTCCCTCAACTTCTCTGTCCGTCCTCCTTTCTATCTGTGCTCAAGTCGATGAATAATAATAATAATAATAATAATAATCCTTGCATTTGATAAAGCGCTTTTCACATTTTCTAGACATCTCAAAGTGCTTCGCAGAATATACTGTAAAGTGAATTGACTGTATATTTGTATGTAAAATGCAGCAGCCAATTGCGCACAGCTGTGTCCTACAAACAGTTGTGGATTGAAAAATGACCAATTTATTATTGTGTTTTTTTCAAGGGAGTATTATCAGGCATGTGGAGTAAGGAATCTTGCCCAGGGTCTCACCCTGCCTAAAAATCAAAAGCAGGTCTCTCGCTTGCAAAGCGACTGCTCTAACCACTGAGCTACAGGACTCCCTCAAAACATACATTTGCAGACAAAATGCTGAGTCACTACACTTCACAGTGAATATTTTGAGATGTCCACCTGATGTGAAGGGCACTGTAATTGTTGTTGTTGAGTGCTGTGTGGTAATGACTGGTGGAAGTAGATGCCTTGAGGATACTCGCCCAGAGCAGTATACAGATCCAGTAATGTTATTTAACCCACTCCCCCAATTTGCCTCTTTCCCAATATTATAGTAGTCTAATACCACAAATCCTTTCTCCCTAAACGGAAGTAAAGACAGAATCTGTTCATAGATCTCTGCTGCATTCCTCACACAGTGAGTGCATCGGGGCCTTGCCATTTAAGGGAATAGAAGCCCAGGCCAGCCCACACTCAATATAATTTGCTTCCCCACAAAACAATCACCCCCCCACCCCCCCCAACATCTCTCTCCTCCCCTCTTACCCTTCCTCCCTGCCACAGACGGACTGAAATCTTATTTTAACAAGTGGAATTATTTCAAGCATAAACAAAAAGGTTCATTTCAAAGCACTGCAGGATGTTTGGCGATGATAGTACATTTTTACATTGAGCTGTTGTTGGTTTAAGTTCTGCCGTTACTGGTGACCCAGGCAGACGTAAAGGGAATATGTTGGCATCTGCAAGCAGCCATTTACTGTCCCTCTTTCCCTTCCTCTCCGCCCTCAGTTTATCCTGGCTTCTGTTCCCCTCCTGATCACCAATTAAACTCCAAATTTAAATGATACAACTTATTTTCTCATTAACACTTTACAGGATGTTGCAGGCTCAGTTTTTTTTAAGAAAATAATAATTATCCTTGCATTTGATATAGCTCCTTATCACATCATCAAGACTTCTCAAAGTGTATTACAGGATATATTGCAAAATGGGGTGACTGTACTTTGTGGTTGAAACACAATAGCAATTGCACACAGCAATGTCCCGCAAACAACCGTGGAATGTGGGACCAATTTTTTTTATTTGATGGGGGGATTGCTGTTGGCCAGGATAACGGGAGAAACTCCATTCTCATTTTCAATAGTGCTATGGATCTTGAATGCACACCTGACTCAACAGGCAAACAGGACCTCGGTTTAATGTCTCATCTGAAAGAGAGCACCTTGACAATGCAACACATACCCAGCACTGCAACACTGGAGTGTTATCTTACATTCCAAGTGTGATTCCAAGTCCCAATGTGGGGCTTGAACCCACAACCTTCTGATTCAGAAGCTAGAGTGCTACCACTGAGCCAGAGACTGGCCTAGCTGGGTGTGGTCAGTGGGATGTCTGACACATGTGGAAACTCATCACTACTATTAAGAGTACCCAAACAGACTGAGAATTCCATTCAAGGAAATTCCTGTGTACTGGAATGGAATGTGCGCTCTCTCATCAGAGGGATGATCCTGCTTACTTAATTCCCTGGAGTACTGGGCGCAGGTTGGCAAGAGCCAAGGTTTGGGGACACCATAGTATGCGTTGGGGTAACTGCTGGAGTTTAACTATCTAAAACCTCATAACTAAAAAATCACTGAACAACAATCTGCATGTATATATTGAAGGCACTGTCTGACAAGGGTAATTAATGGGGTTACCAGGAGGCGTTGTTGAGGCCAGGACACTAGACTTACTTAATAGACAGCTCAGCACTATAATGGTAGGGTGGGTGTTCTGAAAGAGTGAGATCAGATAGTCCGAAGGACCTTCTTCATCCAAACTGATCTTGTGATAGCATATTAGCATTTGAATCATTTTTAGTCAGTAAAGTGCTACGAGAGGACTATTTTAGATGAGAACAACAACAACGAAATTGCATTTGTAATTTCATGTTGGGAGGATGTCCCAAACCACAAGTATAAAGGCAAGTGACTCTTATTAGTATATTACACTGCGGCAGTGATCAGACCAGATTGACAGCCTGTAATTTATTTTTCGCCAAGTATTACAAATTAATTAGTAAGTGCACCTTATTCATCAATGTCAAACCTTGCTCTTCCCCCTCCCCCAAAACCTTTATTGTGGGATGGAAACAGAGTACCCCAGCCTCTTGTTTTACTGCTCTGTCATTGAGTGGCAACTGTCTGCATTAAATATCACCAAGATGCCTTGATTCTCAGATTCCAGATCACAAACATTCACAGATTGACTTACTAATGCAGATACAAAAGGTCCTGAATTGCTTGTGGCGTATCTATCCTGTGTTAACCCAAACCGCTGATAAACGGCTTGTCACGGCTCCACACACCAGCTCATAGACCTTCCACAAACCAGCTCATAGACCTCACATCCTTGCATGACCACCTCCTGAAGCCCATCATGGATTGGATTGTGTGAAGAAAGGCTTTTTGCCTTCTCCCGAGTTGGGGGTGGAGGAGGGGGTTGGGTGTTAGGGCCTGGGATTTCTCTTCTCCCTTTTTCTCCTGCCCCCACCCTCCACTCGCCAAGCGCCTGTTCCTGACCCTCCCAGAAGATCAGTGACTTCCCACCCATCCCACCCCCCCACCCTACCCCCACATTCTGAGATAATGTCAGCTTATCTGCCTGCCTTGCGTCCCGCTGATACAGAACATGGGTAAATCACCCTTCAGACTGTGACTCCAGCAAGGCTGTCACAGGGCATTCCCACACGTGATAATCCATAGGTGGTGGTTAGTGCCCAGAATCACGTCTCCTCCTGAGAACAGTCTAAGGGTGAATAGGTCCTCTTTGGCTCCAATGCAGTGGAGCCGTTTTTCAGGATTCCATGCAGAGGCTCCTGGTTGTCCTGGTTCTCTTGGTTGTCCAGGATCTGCTGAGCTTTGGCAGCCAGGAGTTCCTCTGCCCCATCTCCCACCAGTGTTACCCCGTCTGCCACCTTTGGGGGGCGCTTGGCAGGGTTGTGGTCATAGCAAAAGAGCTTGAGCCTCTCCAGATGTTCCATGTTGGGGAACTGAGTGATCTTGTTCTTGTCTACATCGAGGATCTCAAGAAACTCCATCTTCAACAGCACCCGAGGGAAGTCCTCAAATCTATTGCCGTACAACCAAAACCCTCGAAGAGTTAGGAGTCTGACCAGGTCCTCTGGCAGGGATTTCAGCCTGTTGTCTCCCATCTGGAGGGACTTTAGACTGGGCATGTCAAGTAACTGTTTGGGAAATTTTCTGAAATAGTTGCTCTCTATCCAGAGACACCTGAGATTCTCTAAGTTCCTGATTTCTGAAGGAATGGTCATTAATCTATTGCTGCCAAGGTAGAGTCTTGTGAGGTTGTGCAAAGTGCATACGACTTTAGGCACATCTTCAAACTTGTTATAGTCCAGGGCTAGGATCTTGAGGTTCACCAGTTGCTCAAACTCACCAGGGAGCTCCCTCAATCGGTTGTTGCTAATGTACAACTTCTCCACATAGGTGAAGGAGCAGATGGGAGATGGAAACCTCTTTATCTTCTTGTAGCTGACATCCAGCATCCTGTCTGCGCTCACTTCCTCCATGTCGGTGCTGATGCAGCTCAGTCCGTCTTCGGAGCCAAAGGGTAAGGCAGAGGCAACCTTCTGGAAAGCGTTCCCCATTTTCATTCTTGGAGGCAGCCCCTCCTCCCTGCACAAGGGGTCAAACCACAGTCAGAACAATTATAACATTGGGGGAAAAATCTGCTTTAGGAAGAATTAACTTGCATTTTTATCCTGCAGATTTAGGTTAGGTTTTCGTCCTGTACTGGACTCAAACTCAGGTCCTCTCGCTTGCGAGGCATGTCCTCTAAAAGTATTCCCTTGAGATTAGTAGGTTGAGGGGTGATTTGATTGAGGTATTTAAGATGAAAAATGGTTTTGATAGGGTAAATACAGAGAAACTATTTACTCTAGTGGAGGAATCCAAAACAAGGGGCTATAGTCTTAAAATTAGAAACCAGGCCATTTAAATGTGAAATCAGAAAGCATTTTTCACTCAAAAGGTGGTCGGAATCTGGAATTCTTCCTCCAAATGGTTGTGGATGTATCCACAACTTCAAGAGTGAAGTTGATAAATTTAATTTTGTTGTTGTTGTTGTTTTGGTAGGTCAGGGTATTAAGGGTTATGGGGAGAAAGCAGGAAATCGGAATTGAAAAGATTAGTTAATGTACAGATCAGCAATGATCTAATTAAATTGAGAAACAGGCTTGAAAAGCTGAATGGCCTACTCCTCTGTTCTTATGTTCCTAACCACAAAGCTACAGGACTCCACTGTATTTCATTCTACATTAAATACTGTGAAATACTCTGAAGCATTTCAATGGTGTTATAAGGCACTATATTCAATGTAAGGAGTATTAGGATCCAACTTCAAAGTTGAAACTGAATTAGACAAATTGTCCAATTCTAGATGCCCTGAAACGCAACATTTTTGGAAATGTTGATTTACTCTCAACATAATGAGAGTAAATCGAAACCCATGGTGACTTTGTTTGATTATAATCCTAAGGAAGTTTTTTGCAGAGAGTTAACATTAAGTGCAGTGACTGTGCAATTGCAGGCAGACTCAGTAACCAAATTTATAGGTTAAAGCAACGGTAGCATCATCAGATCAGGTGTTAATTCAAAGTCACGCCATATGTCCTAGCCAAGAGTCCATCAGATTCTTCAGTTGTTTGTGGTACCTCACTGGTGTTGCTTCTGCCCATAAAGAACAGCCATTGCACTGGACAGCAATGACCGGTGAAGAACATTTCAACAACTTGAGGTGCTATAAAAATAAGGGTTGTTGTCTTTAATTTAATGAGACACTTTTATGAGACTAAAAATATACAGTCATATAAAATAATATGTTTCACCACAAAATACACAGTCAATTCATGCCACAGTATGAATTCATGCCACATGTCTCAAAGACTTGATAAGGCACTATAAGAAATGCAACAATTATAATAAAATTATAAAACACATTTTTGGGGCCTTGAATAGGAGGCTTTATTCACCACCAGACCGGGTCATGCCTGACATCATCATACCAATAGGTTATAAGGTAAAGTTCCTTTATCTAATACAGACATCCCTGATTGATTTCATGTGTCTCTTTATCACCTCCTAAATGAGATATTTGCAACATTCTGAAATCACCTGATTTCTAGTCCATCAGTGAACTGTCTCATTGTAATACTCCTGACAGAATAATAATAATCTTTGCATTTGATGTAGCACCTTGTTGTGTTGTTGAGATGTTTCAAAGCGCTTCAGAGAATATATTGTAAAGTGGATTGACAGTATTTTGTGGACATAATACGACCTGCATAATTGCACTCAGCATTGCCCCGCAAACAGTCGTGGATTGAAAGACCACATTGTTTTTCTGCTGTAGCCCCTTTCATTTTGGGAGTGCATCTTAAAGCTCTTCAAATGATACACTGTGAAGCGGATTGAACAGGGCAGTCTATTTGAGCAAAGCCCAACAAACAGCCACAATTCTTTTATTCAGGGAATTGTTGGCCAAGACACTGGGAGAAAGAAACTCCCTTCTTTTTTCGGATAGTACCACAGGATCTTTAACATCCACTTGAACGGGCAGAGAGGACCCTGAAAATTAGACACAGAATGTTACATCTATCTCCTACATGGAATTTAGGCCAGAAGTAATACTAGATCCTTTTAAAACTGAGAGGTCTGCAGTCAGCCGCCACGAGTACCAGTGGCGGCTGACTGCAAAAAGGGAGCAGAGAGTATTGGAGCAGAGAATGCAGGTGGAGATGAGGAGGTCATCAGACTTTGCATAAAAAGGGAGGGCAACTGTTGTGGATTTATGGCTGTTGTCTTGGATGTATTAGTTGTGTGGATTGAGAATCATTACACTACTGTCCCCTGAATGAATGACCTGGACTCACAGTCACAGTGTAACATAACTACATTTGCAGGTGTTACCAAGTTGGGGGAAGAGGGAGAATTGGGAAATCAGAGGAAGCAGTAAAGGTCTCACTCAACACAGAGACAAAACGCACAATGCTGCAGATGCCGAAAGTCTGAAACAAAAATGGAAATTACTGGGAAAACTCAGCAGTTCAGGTGGCATCTACAGAGAAAGGTCGTGGACTCACTTTCCTTTCTCCATAGATGCTGCCTGACCTGCTGAAGTATCCCAGCAATTTTGTTTCTCAACAAAGGGAGCTTGATAGCATGGGCATGGACTGACAATTGGCAAATTAAATAAAATATGGATGAATATAGAGGAAGTAAGAATAGGAAACACACATGGATGGGCTACAAATTACCAAGAGGGAAGCTGAAATATATCCACAGGTGTTGGGTGTGTGTCTGTGCACCTGTGAATGTTTGCATGAATGAATATTAGGCATTAATGTGTACCAATTTCTCTGGGACTAAACTGTGTGAGGGGAGCTATATAAATACAAGTCACTGCATGTGCAAATAACCTTTCATGATGTGAAAAGTGATGCAAATGTAATTTTGTGGTTGTGTTGGTGGTGTATGTGCATTTATCTGTTTACATATGTATGTGAGGAAGTGTGTATCTGCGTATGGAGGACAGAGCATATGTGTTTGTCAAGGAGAGTTAGGCAATCATCTGCCTGCTTTTTAACCAGCCTGGTTGGTTTGTGTTCTGCCTTGTTGGTGACATTTCAGCCTCTTTATCCTCACACTCTGGAACTCCATCCCCCAGGCCCTTTGTCTCGCTTCCTCCCTTGCATC
Organism: Hydrolagus colliei; assembly: GCA_035084275.1. Taxonomy (NCBI): domain Eukaryota; kingdom Metazoa; phylum Chordata; class Chondrichthyes; order Chimaeriformes; family Chimaeridae; genus Hydrolagus; species Hydrolagus colliei. Next base: position 10,545,191 of record CM068757.1, on the reverse strand, counting down.
CTTCAAGGCCAGTCTCAAGACCCTCCTTTTCGATCGTGCCTTCTGCCACACTCCCACCTCTCTCCATCCCCTCCCCCCTACCCTTGCCCCATGCTCGGATCCCAAGCCCTGACTGTTCAGTGCTTTGGGACATCCTCCTGACGTGAAAGGAGCTGTATAAATGTAATTTGGTTGTTAATGAAATTACTTAATGTGCTGTGTATTTAACAGTGATCATACTAGGATGCATGTGTACCTAGGAGGGAGTGGGCGAGGCTGGGAGAGAATGCACAGGTGAGCTTGTGGCTTTGCGGTGGACCACAGAGATGCCAATGAAAGGCAAATTATAACAACAAATTACATTTGTAGGAGGATGACTGATGGTGCGGTCGAAGAGGGGGGACCTGAGATGAGACTTGAAGCAAGTAAGGGAGGGGAAGAGGCAAAGGGACTGTGGGTTGTAGTTTCAAAGAGTGAGGGTGGAGAGGCTGAAGGCCCCACTGATGGTGGGTGGACCAGGTGAAGGACATGGAACAGGTCAAGGCACGATGAGTAGAGGGAGCGGACAAATCTACGTGAAGTTAGTAGGTCACAGAGGTAGAGAGGAGCAAGGCCCTGGAGGGTTTTGAAGGTGAGGATGAGGATTTGGAACTCCATCCTCTGTAGGATGTGGAGTCAGTTGAGCCGGGTGACAACAAATTGCATTTATACAACCTGTATTGTTGGGGGGGTTGTATCAATGCGTTGCAATTAAGGGTTGCAATAATAAAAATTATTTCTGTATAAAATCTGTCAGAACTGTGAAAAAATCCTCTCAGTCTAAACACAGAAAGCTAAACAAGAAGGAAAGTGTGTGTTATGACTTGACTTGATTAGTACATTATTAATATTTTTTTAAATAGAACCCATTCTGGACGTTCTGTTAGTATGAAGTAGTAGATCAGATGTTTTGTTTTTTGATAACAGTGCAATATATTGTATGCTTGCTGCAGCCTTCCATTTATTAATAAAAACATTTTCTGCTGTTATATAATCAGGTTAAAAAGAACTGGAAAAAACAAACTCTGCATCAAACTTATTTACTCTTCTATTCTTAGTAATGTGACAAGTTGTTTTTTATGTCAGTGTGCCTGTGAGTGGCTATTTTTTGGTGTCTCGTAGGTGAGCAGCCATGGGGAAAGTAAGTGTGTGTGCACGCACCTTGGGACGTCCTCCCAATGTGAAAGACGCTATACAAATGTAATTTTATTGTTGAATGCTCTGAATTGCTTCCCTGCAAGAAGGGCGCTTTCTAAATTCAAGTAGTTGTTCCATGTGCCTTCACATGCATATTTGTGTTTCAATGTGTGTCAGAGAAAGAGTATGTGTGTGTGTGTGTGAGATCGGGTGTGTGAGTATGGTTGTGTATGAGTGTACTTTTTTTGGTCAGTCAGGTGTCTGACATATGAGGAAACCATTACCATGCTGAATAAAGGGTATACAAACCCGACCTGAGTACCATGTAAGTAGGTCACCTACACGTGGAAATGTCCATGTCTTATCGGTAGGTGTCTATAAGTGGAGCTTTTGAAGAGAGCAGGGGTTTTAATCACCTCTAGAATGACAGTGAAACTCGGAGCTGAGTGAAGTAATAGTAATAATCATTACCATCGTTATTATCTCACAACTCTGATATAGGCTAATCTGATATTAAAGTTCTGATAAAGGGAAAGTATGTTCACTTTAATGTTGTTATTATTTTAAATGCGAACAAATTAAAAATAATAATGTGTTTGCCTTGTTTATTGTCTCCCACTGTTCTCTCACAGTGAAGAAAGCATCACCCAACACCCCACAATCTCTTTCACTTTCCCCTTTTCTCACCGGCATGGCTACTTGTGTTTCTTATTCTTACTTCCTATATGCAATATCAGAACATGTGGACAAGATTATATACTGCTGAATGTTACACAAGGCATATACCATCCTTTCAGATTTAAACCGAGTTTCCATTTGCCTGTTCAGGTGGATGTTAAAGATCTCAACGATACCATGAATTTCTCCCAGTATTCTGGCAAACAGTCCCCAAAATAAAATTGGTCACTGGACCAATTGGCTGCCCGATTTCACCCACTTTACAGTGTATCTTGTGAAACACATTGAGATATCTCAATAATGTGTTGTTATCAAAAGTAAAAAAAACTTTCTTAGTATATCTTGCAGTTATCTCTAATAAACTACCTTTTGCCAGTTATCAGCCCTTGTTCATACACTATCAAGCCCTTTTCATAGGAGTTTTGCTATCTCATTTGATTCCACAGTTTCTCCCAATTTGATGGACTATGCTGCATTTGCCTACAAATACATGGTCACTCCACTTAATGGTAAATCTGTGAAGTGCTTTGACTTATCATACTGATATAAGAGGTGCTATACCAAATCAAGGATTATTATTCGTATTAAAGTATTATTATCCCACTCAGCTGCCAAGGGGCAAATGGACAAACCAAGTCCACTCCCTGCTGAGTGAGCAGATTTTAAGTGTAATAGTAGTGGAAACTTGACAGAGCAATAGCCTGGACCTATATAATGCTTTCCGAATTAAGCCAAATTCTGAACAATCTTCAATATTAAGACACTAGCGCTAGTAATAATAGTCTTTACATTTGATGTAGCATCTTGTCACGTCTTCGAGATGTCTGAAAACACTTCACAAGATACACTGTAAAGTGAATTGACTATTATTTTGTGATTGAATCAGTGTGCGCAACAGTGTCCCACAAACAGTTGTAAATTAAATGGCAATTATTATTATCATTTATTTATAATTGATAATTACCCCTAGAAAGCCAATCGACTAACACACTGGTTCCTACTTACTGCTGGGTAAACAGAGGTGTGTGAAGTTAAAGAAACTTGCCTACGCTTTCGCCCCACCTGGAAATCAAACCCGATTCTTCTCGTTTGCGAAGTGAGTACTCTAACCAATACAGGACTCCACGTCCTTCAGATGAGACATTAAATCGAGGTTCCGACTGCCTGTCCAGCCTAGCATAAAAGATGCCATAACATTGTTCGAAAAGAGAAGATAAATTCCCCCAGAGTTGTGGCCAACAATCCCCCAGGTAAAACTGATCATTCCCTCCTGACTGTTTTGGGTCATTGATGTCTACAAATTAGCTGCTGCGCATCTACAAAATACACAATCTCTTACCATTTACAACAAGAACAACAAATTGCATTTATATACTGTAGTACCCTTCATGTGTGGTAGTGTCGCGGAGCTTTGAACTGTATGTATGAGGGTTATTATTCATTCATTTTACAGTGACTGTGTGAGATGCTTTGATCTGATAGAGCATTATATCTAACACGAGGTATTGGAATACTACTGAGTCTAAAACCAAGTCAAATTTTGGGCATCTTGTAGACAAATTCAGGATTATTAGGCTCATTGTTTGAAGTTTACTATTCGGGTGAGGCACCTCTCAGAATCAAATATCAACATACTATCAGGGAAAGAGATCAGGTAGAAAGTAATCTGTAGCATGTGATTTGAACACATCTTGAGAGATCATTGAGACTATGTTGCTGTTGGTATTAACTTGGTTATAATTTAATGTTTGGAACAGAGCGCGCTCTACACAGGAATGTCCATGTGTTGATGGGATATGTGGAACTTTCAGTCTAATTTGGATACTCTTGAGAATGGTGATCGGTTTCTAATTGTGTCAGACACTTAGCTAACCCAACAAAATACCTGCTGTTCAATAAATAATAATTGTATTTTAGATGGCACCTATCATTTTGAAACCTTTCATCACACAGAATTGCTGTTAAGTGTGGTGACTGATTAATTGCAGGCAAACGCCGCAGCCAATTTACTCCAAAGCAAAGGCTTACAAACAGCCATGACCCGAATCACCAACTTGTCTGGACACTTCAAGGCATTTTGACATTGTGGACATAAAATTCCACTTCATCTTAGCTTGTAAAAACATTACGACTTTGATTTTAATATTACGCTGTGCTATGGAAAATTCTTCAATTCAATTTGATGCCCGTTTTCTTTAGAAAGAATTGCAGTGCGGAAGTGTTGAAGGCATTTTCACAAATCTCCATATCTTACATTTAGTACATTTAATAAATGTTTTTTTCTGGCTAGCTATAACTAGGTGGAATTTGGAGGTTTAACGGGTGCTGTACCAAATGCAAGGATTTTTTTTCTCTCTCTGTGATCTTCATATAAGGGTCTGTTTCTGTCAGTTCAGAATTGGGAATTTGCTGAGCAGGCCAGCTATTGGATTCCAAATTGTCAAACAATCTGTTTTTATCTCACTGAAGATTGCCCCTCACCCTGGCTGGAGGGTACCTGTGAATCAAGAAGCTGAAATTCCCCCTCGCCTTAGCCTTTGAGACCATTTTGCCTTAAAATGTACATTGATGTTGAACTGTGGTAAATTTTTGAATGCAGCCTTAGACTGGAAGCCATTTTTCTAATGTTCTTAAAAACAAAGCAGATTCTTGCACAATTCTGTGTGATTGTAAATTACAGGACATTATGGTCGTAAAGACATTGTGGTCTCACAGGGCATGTGTCGGTGTGCGTCAGCCTGCCACAGTGGTTCTTGAGACAGAAGGTTATGGGTTCAAATCCCATGTCTGCACTTGAATTTGCATAATCTAAGATGAAACTCCAAAGCAGTGGGAGGGTTGCATTGTCGGAGGTGCTACCTTTCAGATGAGACGTTAAACCAAGGTCTTGTCTCCCTGTTCTGGTAGAGATTAATGATCCCATGGCACTACTCGAAAAGTGTAGTTTCTCCCGGTGTCCTGGCAAACAATCCCCAAAACAAAATTGGTCACTCAATCCAAGGCTGTTTGGAGGACATTTCTGTGCACAACTGACCTGCCAGGCTTTGCCTACAAAATACAGTCAATCTTCTATAACAGTATATAAATAAGGCTTACATTTGACATAACGTTTTTCATGTCTTCTAGACAACAACAAAATTACATTTGTATAGCACCTTAGACGTCTTAATTGTTTCATAGAATATGCTGTAAAGTGAATCAACTATATATTTGTGGGTGAAACACAGCAGCCAATTGTGCACAGCTGTGTCCCACAAACAGTCATGGATTGAAATTACCAATTAAAAATATATATATTTGGGAGGATTAGAGGATTATCCGTTGGATGGAGTAAGGAAACTTGTTGATGGTTTTGCCTTGCCTGGAATCAACCCCATGTCTTTCACATGCAAGGCGAGTGTTCCAAACACTGAGCTATGGACTCCACATATCTTGTGAAGTGCTTTGACATGTTTCAAAAACGTTATAACGCACAATACCAAATGCAAGGATTATTATTATTATGACCGCAAAGGGCAATATGGACCCTGTGGTTTTATATTTAGGGAATTTTTTTGCCTCTGGTTTCAGGAGGTGAAAGACGATCACTTTGATACACTGAACCTTCCAGTGACCAGTAAAGAGAGAGAAAGTACGTGAGAAAGAGAGAAGAGAAAGAGTGAAGAACTACTTTCAGGCATTCCAATAAAAATCCTCACATTTGATACAGAACATTATCAAAGTTTGTCAAAATATCTCAAAGGACATTTCAGAATTTTTACTGTGATGCGGAGTAACTGTGTATTTTGTAGGTGAACCACTAAAACAGCCGGACAAGAAGTCAAGGTTATGAAGGGCAAATATCAGGATGTATTTCTTTGTACAGAAGCTAATCATAATCTTGGAACAGGTTACCAGGAAGGGTGGCTGAGGTCAGGATATTGGGCTTGTTTGGAAACAGTTTGATTCTGTGATGTTGGACTCTGGCCTGCTCCACATACCCCCACCCTGCCCACATCACCATTGGCGGTGGGGCCTTCAGCTTTTCTGCCCCACCCTTTGGAACTCCATCCCACAGTCCCTACTCCTAACCCCTGCCCTTGACTCCTTCCAGGCCTGTCTCAAAACACTCTTCTTCAACCACACCTTCAGTCACCCTCTTACTCCTACCCTCCCTGTCCTCCAGCCCTCCTGATCCCAAATCCCAGTTTGGCTGCATATCCTTGACATTCCTTGCTTTTGGACGTCCTCCCGATGTGAAAGGTACTATACAAATGTAATTTGTTGTTGTTGGGAGGAATGAGTGGTGGGTAATCTGGAAGGATGAGATAAAACTGGGATTAATGCTTGTATTTTTCAACCGAATCAACAGCCCCTCTGTGTGTGATAGCTGTAAAGCATGGAATGAAAAGATCTGAATCTAAAGAGGCACAAACTGAGATCCCCTAAATCCATCTGGATTCAATGTTCCCCTCTTACTTACCGGGCTCTACCCATATACCTGTTCCTGTCAGAGGAATGGTTAGGTTGAGAGAGAAGAGAGGGAATTGGATAAGCATTTGAAGATGAAGGTGGTTTGTTTTGGTCATCCGGGTGTCTGACACATGCAGAAACCCATAAAAGTATCCAACCCAAACTGATAATTCCATGCATCCCATCTACACATGGAAATTCCGGAAATGTTTATTGGAATGGAATGCGTACTCTCTCCCTGGAGGGCCACATCCTGCTCATCTAATTCTGGAGAGTACTAGGCGCAGGTTGAAACGAGTCAAGGATGAGAAATGTGATATAACAAAGTGCTGTGGGGGGAAAATGAGCAACGATTTGGAGCAGTTAGCTTTACAGGAGGAGTTGGCTCCGCAAACAGGATTGATGGGGTGATTGGCTTCCTCCTTTACTGTACTTTCTATCATTCCCCTATGTGTGCGAAAGATGGAAATAGCCCATTTTGGAGATGGGAGGAAGCTGGGAATGTGGTGGAATGGATGGGACGAAGCAAAAGAGATGGGTCAAGGTCTTTGGCAGCCAAATGTGAAACACGTCTGTCGGCTAGACACAGGTGGCAATGACAGAGACGCGAGCCGTCTCTGTCATTGTCCCCTCCCACTAAGCATGAAATCTCAATGTTTAAGTTGTCTCAGCCGCACATTCTCACACACGCTCAGGCGTGCGCGCTCACACACGCACGTACACACAGCAGTGGTATGGGACTCTCACAGAACATTACAGCATAGAAATGTTAGCTCCTAAATTCTGCACTGGTGTTTGTTCATCACGTAAACCTCCCACCAATTGCCATCTTCTCCCCCACATCCCCCCCCCCCCCCCCACCCCCCCCACTAGCTGCACCCTTTAATATTCCTTTTCTCAAGAGTCTAATCACCGTGATCACCCACAGAACCGCATTCCCAGAGATCCTTCGCATTCAATAAAAGGTATCAGCCTGGCTCAGTGATAGCACTCTTGCCTCTGAGTTACAAGGTTGTGGGTTTAAGCCTACGTCGAGCTTTGGAATCACACAGTCTCAGCTGCCACACCAGTCCAGTGCTGGGGGCGTGCTGTGGTGTTTGAGGTGTCATCTTTCGGATAGGAAGTGAAACTCAGGTAAACGTTAAAGATCTCACGACACGGTTTTGAAAAGAGAAGAGGGTTTCTCTCTCCCGGTGTCCAGGCCATCATTTCCCCCCCCCCCCCAATTAAAATTGGCCATTCACTTCATTGCTATTTGTGGGACATTGCTGCGTGAAAACCGGCTGCTGCGTCTCACCGGTAAAACACACACAGTCACTGCACTCTTTAAGCACATCCTGCGAATCGCTTCGGGACGTCGACCCGACATGAAAGGCACTGGACCAAATGTCCACGGAGGGGTTAATGCAGAAGCCATCTTAAAGATCTCGGAGGACAGCTGGGTCAGACAAGATCTTCTGAACGCATCAATGATGAGAAGGGTGCCTAGTGTCTGACAAAGTAGTCTGGTGAAATGGTTAGCAGTGTTTACTTGCATCTCACATTTCTTCCATGGGGCAAAAGCCTCAGTTAGCTGTTAGTCTAAATCTCTCACACATAACACACACACACATATATATATATCTATGCCCAACACCTTTCAAAGGGTTTGATCTGAAATCAACACTTGGTACCCAATGCCTTGGGTCTTGGGGAGGAATATGCGCAACAGAGAGAATCACAGGATAACACTGAACAGAAGTGATGGGGAGAGAAGTAGATGGTGGTGAGGTGGGGGCTGCTCAAGGTAGGGGAATAAAAGCCCCTTTCGTACATCAACTGCTGGCAATGCAGTCAGCCATTAGTCTTAAAGTAATACACACAGTAAGTTCACGATCCCTGGGTGAGTGAAGATGTTGACGTTTTGCAATGGGCAGTTAGTAGAAGAAGCAATGTACAATTTGTGTTCAGCTCTCTCTCTATCGATCTATCTATCTCTCTCTCTCTCTGTCTGTCTCTCTCTCTCCCCCCTCTTCTCCCCCCCCCCCCCCAAACACTTTCTTACCTTGGGTGTAAGGTGATGCACACAGGCTGGACAGGCAGCGACATCCATGCTGGGCTGGAGGTGTCATGGTTAAGCACACACACACACAGAGAGAGAGTTCCAGCTCCTCTTTTCCCCCCAACCAGCAATAACAGCCGGCGATAGCGAGTCACGCACGTCACTTACTGCTCTTCAACACAGCACACAGGCTCGTCCCCGCCTCCTCTCCCTGCGCGTCCTCGCCATCACCATGGAGACCCCTAAAGAGAGAGAGAGACAGAGACACACACACACACAGAGAGAGAGAGAGACTGAGAGCATCCAACAGCAGCTCTGGCCATGCACTTGTCATCAGCTCATCGCCAGCGCTAAGCCTCCCTCCCTTCACTGCGCTTCTCTCTCCAGTCCTCTCCCTCTTTCTTTCGTTCGCTCCTCTTCCTCTCCTTCCCACCGCCCTCCTTCACCTCCTCTCACTGTCCCTGTCCCCCCCGCCTGTCGTGCTTACTTACACACAGAGCCTCTCTCACACACAAACGCAATCTCTCACACGCACACTGTTGCACACTGTCTCTCTCACCCGCACGAAATTCTCATACACTTACACTTGATGCTCTTACACACACGCAGTCTCTCTCTTTGTCTGTTACACACACACACCACAGTCTCTGTCACACAGTCTCTATATGTCTCTCTCTCACACACACAATCTCTATATCTGTCTATCTAAACCACAGTCTCTGTCTCTGAAAGACACACATGCACACACACAGTCAATATGTCTGATATATATAGTATATAGATATATATCTGTTTATCTATCACACACACACACACACACAATCTCTGTATATCTCTCAAACACACACATATACACAGTCTCACTCTGTGTGTCTCTCATACACGCACAGTCTATCACACATACACACTGTTGCATGGGCTCTCTCACACTTTGAGATGCCCTCTTAGGGCTGGCGAAATCACACACTGGGTGGAGGGATGGGGCAGACAGTCAGTGACTAGGAGGACGAGCACTGTAAACCCCAGAGTGTGCCAGCGTTGGGGCTGCAATTCAATCTCTGTAATGCTATTTGGTTTGGAAATCAAACCTTATAAATGATTGAGGGGGATGGGGGTAAAATCCAGCATCTCCAGGAAGAGAGGATATGACAGGGAGCTCTGCATTACACTCTCCTGTTCTATGTTCCTCCACTCAGAATGATAACTATTATGATAGAAGGTTGTAAATATTTGGGCCGCTTTTTTTAACGAGGCGCCTTTTAACTGGGGCCAGAGGCCGAGTGGAGGACTGGCTTGACTTGTTTCTGTTAACGCTTTGCCGACCGAAACACTGTGCTTTGCAAAGTCCAGGGATTTCAGGGCCTGTTTGGAAATAAATAACAATTCCAATAATAATAATCCACGCATCTGATGTTGCGCCTTATCACGTCTTTGAGACGTCTGAAAGCACTTCACAGAATATACTGTACAGTGAATTGACTACATTTTGTGGGTGAAGCGCGGTAGCCAATTGCCCAGAGCGGTGTCCCACAAACAGTCGTGCGTTGAAGTGGCCAATTTATTAGTGTGAATAATGCAGTAAACCTCATAGAAGTCCTATCAGTATGTGTTAATGTCAAACTTACATAGAATAGAAACACTTGAACGAGGCAGATGTGTGACATACAGATCAGGCTTATGAAATTTTACTGTGATAATAATCCTTGCATTTGGTATAGTGCCTTATCGTGTTGGAAGGGAGTCTTAAAACATTTCACAGAAATTACTGTGAAATGGAGTGACTGTAGTTGTAGGCAAACATGGCAACAGAATTGCACACTGCATTGTCCCACAGAAAAAGCTGCATGATTTTATTTAGAGGATTGTTGGCCCGGACACCAGGATGAATTCGGTGTAACATTTCATCTGAAGGACTATTCCTTACATTTGATACACTGCCTTTCAGGTTGGAGGACTTCTGAGAGCACTTCACAGTATTTACTGTGAATTGTAGTGACTGTGTATTTGTATTTTGGCGTATGCAGCAGCCAATGTGCACTCAACAATAATAATAATAATAATAATAATCCTTGCATTTGGTATAGCGCTTTCCACATCTTATCAACGTCTCAAAGCGCTTCACAGAATATACTGTAAAGTGAATTGACTGTATATATTTGTGGGCGAATCGCGGCAGCCAATTGCGCACAGCAGTGTCCCACACACAGTCGTGGATTGAAATTACCAATTTTATTATTGTGGTTTTTTGGAGGGATTATTATTAGGCATGTGGAGTAAGGAAACTTGCCCAAGGTTTCGCCCTGACCTGCCTGGATTCGAACACAGGTCTCCCCAGCTTGGTCTCCCCAGCTTGCAAGACAAGTGCTCTAACCACTGAGCCACAGGAGCTCCACATATGTCACACAACTCAATGCACTCAAGTCACTCCATGGCTGTTTGTGGCGCATTGGCCCTATTCAAGCCTTTGGTTGAATGGGAGACAAATAGCTGCATGTACAAATTCCATTGATTTTGAAAAGCCTCACCTAAGGCAGAAAATGAGAGAAGGACATTCACCTTGATCCTTCCACAGCCACACAAAGCCTATCATTCTGCTGGCTTCATCCCATCAACTCTATTTCCTGCATCCTACGGCTCAGCAGGTCTCATCCAGTGCTTTACTTGCCAGGTGTCAGCCTGGCTCAGTCAGCAGCATTCTCGCTTCTGAGTCAGAAGGTTGTGGGTTCAAGCCCTGCATTGGGACTTTGAGCTTGTGTGTACTAGTTGACACGTCAGTGCATGGGGGGAATGCTGTTAGATGTGGCATTTTTCAATTGAGATTTTAACTCAGAGTCCTGCAGGAAGTAGTCTAGGAATGGTCAAATAATGGAGAAGAAAAGACCACGACATTTCCTATTGAATTTGTTGAGGCAATGTGCCACCATCGCTTTACTGGGTCAGCATTGTACATCCTCGTCCAAGTGTCACTGGGTTGCCATCAATGCCATTTCCTGATGGGCTTTGCAAGCAGAATTTTAGCTTCACACTCTTAAAAAAATATTGGCATCCTGGACATCCAAGATCACTTCCTGCATGTGCAGAATAGGAAGTGATATTGCGGTGACCACTGACCCAGAAGATGGCCACTTTTATTTTTGTGACATGAAGGGAGGAAGCATGTGCATTCAATACCACTTTTGTGTCTCAGTGCAATGCATTCCAAACACTGAACCGTAAAAAACACTGTCGCTGCACAATATCCCGTTGAGTACTTTGAGATGTCCTATTTTGTAAAACTCTTCAAGACATTGTTTTTTTTATTGGAAAGGTATTATATAAATACAAGTTACTAGTTTTGCTTCAGTAAATTCTCTTGGAGCCTTTGTGAAGCCTGCCTCAGTTGGTAGCACTCTCGTCTGGGAGTCACAAAAATTGTGGTTTCAAGCCCCATGCCAGGATTTGGAACTCCTACAGTCTAAGCTGACACTCCAGTGCAATGCCTGTGGTGTGCTGAATTGTAGGGAGTGTTGTCTCACATGAGGCATTAAATCAAAAGAGAAGGGATTTTCTTCCAGTGTCCTGATCAACAATTCCCAAATAAAATTAGCTGCCCACAAATACATAGTCACTAAACTTTACAATAAATCCTGTTAAGCGCTTTGAGACGTCTTCCTGACATGAAAGGCGGTGTATTAGATGTAAGGATAATTTCTATTATATGTTGGAGAGAACAGTGCATGTTTACAGTCAGTAACATAGAGCTCAGATGATATATTGGAAGTACCCTTTGTGTATCTGACTGCAAGCTGCTGCCTATTCTGCACGCAACACTTTGAGCTATCTTCCAATCCTCAACTTATATTTTTCCCATGTTCTTTTGCGAATTTATGCTGAAGAGAAGTCATTCTTTTGTGCAATACAATTTATTTACAGTGGGAGATTAAGCGAGCCAATGCACTGATGTGCCTTCACAAGCACAGAGGCAAAGAGATTGCTGGCAACGGTTTCTCAGCAGAGCCGCTAAGACTCGGGGATTAGTATTGAGGCAAAATTTAAAAAAATCCTTTTAGTCTGTTTTCCATTTTATTATTTTCTTTTGGAAATATGAACAATTTTATTTGTCGCATAATAATAATAATCCCTGGATCTGTCACAGCTCCTTATCACGGCATCAAAACATCTTGAGGAGCTTCACGGGATTTACTAGAAATAATAAAAATCATTGCATAATAAATACATTTACATTTCAGATCACAAGGTTCAGCCCTTAAGTTCAGCCCTTTGGCCCGTGTGATCTCATACCTCCAGAATACCCATCCAGAATACCCATCCAGAATACCCATCCCATCACAGCATCAAGCTTTACATGGTGGCAATATAGCTAAAACTGCAGTGCACCCACAGTGCAGTGAAGTGTCACTAATCTACATAAGTGCAAATTCTCAATGTAGGGCTTGAACCCACAAACCAGCTCCCTTTGCCTTCGCTCCACTGGGTCTGGCCTCCTCCATGTCCCACAAATTCTCCGCTTCACCCTCTGCGGCGGTACCTTAAGCCACTATGCCCCAAGGCTCTAGAATTCCTTTCCTCACTACCTTCGCCTCGCCCCCTCATTTCTCAGCTTCAGATCCCAGCTGAAGACCTTTCTCTTCGACCGCGCCTTTGGTCACCTTTCTACCCCTGCCCCTGGCTCAGTCCTGAGATCCGCTATTGTGAAGCGCTCTGAGACGCTGTCCGGCGTGGAGGGTGCTATATAAATCAAAGTTGTTGTTGTTATTGCTGAATGGATGGTTCAGACAAGGTTACTGGCCCACATAAAACACAAATTGATGCTGGGATGGGAGGACGATAGGCCAAGTATTCTGGTAAGATCAGATAGGCCACTGTAAAGCTTGCCATCTAGAGCATTCCCTGGCAAGCTTTCTGCTGCTTGTCCAGCTAGGACCACATTACTTGTTAAGGCTTTGGCTTGTAGTTAACAGGAGCTGCGAGGGAGGAATTCCTGCTCCCAATGTCTGCTCTGCCCCTCCCAGACCTGCTAACAAACCAGGCTGGTTTGTTAGCAATTTACTGTTAATAATATGTTGTGATGAAAAGAATGTGCAGTAAATTTGCATTTTCTCTCTGAGTCAATGATGAAGAATTCCAGCACTGATTAAATATTAATGTTTCTGTAATTAAGCCTGTTTACAATCATCACAGAGGTCTAATTTTGCCGAATTTCATCACAAAATTTCATAATAATCATGTTAGTACTGATTGATATAGTACATAGAATGTGAAATTGGCTTTACATGTGTTTATTGTAAAATGTAGCGACTGTGTGTTTTGTAGGCAAACGCAGTAGCCAACTTGCCAGGTAATGTCCCACACAGCGGTGGAGTGAGTGACCAATTTTATCTGGGGGATTGTCGGCCAGGACACCAGGAGTGTCATGATTTCTTTAACATGACCCGAAAGGTATGTTCTTGTCTCTTCTCACCTCCTTCATCTCGATCTGGTCTTCATAATACTTTGAGACACGAAAGGTGTTTCATAAAGTGTAAGTTATTATTACCGTTTTACGGAACCATGTTCACTAACGCCATCAACAATAACAAAATTACATTTGTACAGCACCAAAAGAGACCAATCACTATCAGCCTATGCTAGTGCTCATTCCCTATTCTAATGCAATTCCCCACTCTCTCCCTGTTCCCTTTTATGTTGTTCCTCTTCAAATATTTATCCAATTCGCTTTTAAATCTTTTGAATGTTTTAATGGTCTTGACATTAACAGGCACTTGTAAAAAAAAAGGTTCCATATTCTAATAGCTTTCCGAATGAAAAACAAGTCTAACTTCACCTTAAGTCTGCTGAATGATATTTGTTATCTTATGTTTGTGACTCGAGGATGGAGCAGTCATATGATGTGGAGTACTGTAGTTTTTTTAAACTGAAGGGATTAAGGGATATGGGGATAGGGGGGTAAGTGGAATTAGGTTAGAAGATCAGCTATAATCTTATTAACTGGCAGGACAGGGTCAAGGGGCCGAATGGCGTACTCCTGCTCCTAGTTCTTATGTTCTTATTGGTTAGAGCACAGGCGTCAGGTCCCTGGTTCGATTCTCGGTAGGGTGAAACCTTAGGCAAGTTTCTTTACTCCACACACCTCTGTCTACCCAGCAGTATGTAGGAACCTGGTTGTTTGTCGATTGGTGGATCGATTTACAAGAGTAATGATGAAAATAATAATTTGGTCACTCAAACCACAACTGTTTGTGGAACACTACTCTACGCAATTGGCTGCTGTTCTTCACCCACAAACTATACAGTCAATCAACTTAAAAGTATATTCTGTGAAGCTCTTTGAGACATCTCAACAACATGATGACTTGCTATATCAAATGCAAGGATAATTATTATTATGGTAATGTCTGGTGCAATGTTCATACATAGGTGTAATTAAAGGATCATAGAAATCTACAGTGGGAACATTGAATCACCACCGTCTATCAGAACAGGTTGTTAATTCAATGTGACTGCCCCTTCTCATCCTCACATCCTTTCCAGCCTCTATCCTTCTCCTCTCGACTCTGCCTCTACCACCTTATTTGGCAAGACATTACACTTCTCATCAACTGTTGTGAAATTGTTTGCTCCAACTATCTTCTTGAGACAATGAAGAGAATGAGGAGTATGTTTTACGTGGTGATATCATACATTTTGGTGGAGGTCCAAAAGGCACTTAATATTGGGTTTAAGGCAAAACATTAAGCTTCCTCAAGAATTAGCATCTGATATGTCTCACAATGCTGGTTGTTAGCACTGATAGCAAGAGCTGTGTGATGTGTGAGAGCCCTGAAATAGGAGGGGAGAGCAAATATAGGTTACAAAAAAATATAAGTACTGCAACAATAATCCTTGCATTTGATACAGTACATCAAAATGTCTCAAAAGAGATTAACATGTAATTACTGTCAAATGCAGTGACTTGTAGTCAAATGTAGCAGTCATTTTACACATCGTGAGGTCTAACAAACAGCCATGAGAGAGTGGCTGATTTTCTCTGAGGGGCTTATTGGCCAGAACACCGGGATAAACCCCTTTCTCTTCGAATAGTTCCCTGGGGATCTTAATGTATATCTGAACAGATAAGTTTAAGTGCTCTGAGATGCTGCCCAGCGTGGCAGGTGCTATATAACTGTAAGTTGTTGTTGCTGTTGTTTTAGGTATAGTTTTTCAATCCCATTTACAATGTTATACTTTATAGAAGAACCCTCTGAGATTTATTTCCGAGATTGAAGAGTCCTAGCTTATCTAATCAATGCTTGTAACTCATTCCTCTAACACATCCTTGTTGCTCTCCTCTGCACTGCTGCTAGGACCTAGGCAATTCCCTTATGTTGAACTATATGCACTATTCAAGGTGTAGCCTAACCAGAGCGCATCAGATTGATGTCTGGGGACCTAAGCTAATTGATTTAGCAATATACCCAGCATCCTGTCAGCCTTGTTTATTGCTGCCTTACATTGTTTTGAGTGATGAGTCAATTAACACCCCTCCATCTCTTTCAGTTTCTCTCTTGGTAAGTTCTATCCTGTCATTGGAGTATTTGAGTTTCCTATTCTCACTTTCTATATGTGGTACCATGTATTTAACTATAATAACCTGCCAAAACCCCTTAAACAAATTTGCAACATTAATGTCAAATCAAATCTCTTGTGTCAGTAAGCTTAGCAACCATTTGGCACACAGTGAGGTCCCATAAACAGCCAAGAACTCCCCCAAAAAACAGTCACAATGTTTGCCCAGAAAACACATAGTCACTACACTTTACAGTGTTTCCTGTGAAGCGCTTTGAGGTGTCCTCCCCAAGTGAAAGGTGCAACATTTTACAAAAAGATCTTGCATTTATAAGCACTGCTCATGTAGGATAATGGCCTGGAATGCTACACAGCAGGATGGTTAGAGTAACGGAGGATGGGCATAGACTCGATCAAAGAGGTAGGAATTAAGGAGCGATTTATAGGCAGAAAGACAGTGGGTAGAGGCGCAGTGATAGAGGGAGGGATAAAGGTCCAAAGGTTAGGAGTTTAGCAGCTGAGAGTAGTTGTAGGCCACAGGGAATTGGCCAACTGGATTAAACGTAGACTCAATAATTTGAATCACGAAGAGTGAGGAGTGAAGAGTCTGTCTCTGGCAGTCAGTGGTGGAATTCACTGAGGTCTCTCATGGGCCCTGTGTAGTTCGTGCTGTTGATGAGTGTTATCAAGGATGAGAATTGAAGGCTGTATCACCAGAGTCCCTGGCAATCAAACACCGCTTGGAGCTCTCAGGCTTCAGATCTGTTGAAACCATAGAAGCGTCATGGCAACCGGGTCAGGTTGAAGGATGTGGGATTGACATCCTGGAGCTTTCTATTTGATTTCTGTTAGAGGCGAGTGGAAGAATTTAATGGCTTTCTCGGAAATGTTACCTGTGATCGTTCATTGTCCTCAAGTGATTGAATAACAATAATCCTTGCATTTGATGCAGCGCTTTTCAGTTCACGAGGACATCTTTAAGCGCTTCTCAAGATTCACTGTGTTTATTGTTTTTGGTGGGAGGGAGTTGGGACACATGCGGAAACCCATCAGCATGCTTAAGAGTGTCTAAACCAAACTGTCAATTCCATACATTCTACCAACACATCGAAATCCCAAGACAAATTCGAAGACAAATTGTTGAAATGGAATACACACTGTCTCCCCAGAGGGACACTCCCTTTGCACCTAATGGGACGTCCTCCTGACGTAAAAGGCGCTATACAAGTGTAATTTTGTTGTTGTAATTCAGGAAAGCATTAGCCGCAGGTTGGCAAGGGATGATAATAATATTGAGAGTGGGTCAGGGGAAGATGCTCCTTTCACGTGATGTAGTGTCTCTAAACAATGGCATAGTTTGACATCAAGTTGTGGAGAAAGGGGAAATGATCATGGGCACTGCTGAAGAGCAAAGTCTTCAGCTACGATCAGAAATCTGGCAAAGAGGAAGTAAGGCAGAGAGTTCCATAGGTTTGATTGTAGTGGCTGATATGCTCAATACATTGTGTGCACACAATGCATTGAGTTCTGCAAAGCATACACCCAAGTCATTGTATGTTTAGGGCACATGGTAAATATAATTGATGCACTGAACACAGCACTCTATAATATATCCTGTTACAGGTCTGGAATTTCACCTAGTCTTAGCCTGTTGCCTCAGAATTTAAGATCACACCAGAATAGAGGATAATTGTGAGTTCCTGTCGTAATCTGGAAGCTGCTTATTCTGCGGTGCTTAGAAAGAAAGTGAAATCCAGCAGCAATATACAGCAAACATTGACATTTATATAGGGCCTTTCATGTTAGGAGGATGTCTCAAACAGCTGACTGTGAACCTCAGCTTAGTGGAGGAGAGAGTTGGAGGAGAGAATTGAAGGAGAAAGGGTTGGTGGGTGCTCGTGGGAGGAGAAAGCGGAGGAGTAGACGGGGAGGGAGGGCAACTGACCAAAAGTGAGGTCAAGATGACTGGTCTAAAAAACGTTCCACAATTAGAATAATAATAATCCTTGTATTTGACATAACACCTTATCACTTCATTGAGCTGTCTCAAAGTGCTTCATAGAATATACTGTAAAGTGGATTGACTGTATATTTTACTTAAAGTAGTGAAACGTGGCAGCTGATTGTGCACAGCAGTTCCCCACAAACAGTCATGGATTGAGTGACCAAGTTATTATTATTATTGTTTTTGGTGGAATTATTACCCCCAGGAAGCAATCCACCAATCAACTAAAAAACAGGTTGCTAGTTACTGGTAGGTAAACAGAGGGCTATGGAGATAGAAAACTTTCCTATGGTTTAGCCCCCGTCTTGGACTTGAACCTGGCTTCTCTCGCTTGCTCCAATTAATATGGTACAAAATGGACTGACAAGCTAAGACTATGTGGAATATTGGATTCTCGCCGTGTAATGTGTGATCAATGAGCAGGTTGGTTGACTGTTCATTACCCAGCACCTATTTATACACTCGGTGAGATGTCATTGCCAGTGAAGTGTCAGTTATTTTAATGGATATCATAACTCTGTCCCAAAAAGTAAAGATGAAAGGGGAAAGGGATTCAGATGTTCTGTGTAGACTTCTCTTCTTTTCAGTGACTCGAGTTTGATCACTGGCTGTGTCAGATGTCCTGTTCAATTTATTCTGTTACATTTTCTGCTGTAAATCCTCCGTTACCCTTGGATTTGAGGTATTATAACCTAGCAAAGCAGATATCATATTTCTGACAGTATAAATTCATCCTCAGTCGCTCGCTGTCACTCGCTTGTGCTTCTCTCAATTTCTGTCTGTTACGTGTTTTGTTCCCTCTGTCGGATTTTCGCACTCTTTATTGTCTTTCCTCTGTGCTGACCCGCTACGCTGTTTACCTTTTCCCCTTCCATTTCCACATCCCTGCCTCCCCTCATCCTGTTCCTCTCTCCTTGTCTCTCCCCTCTACAAAAACAACAACAACTTGTATTGATATAGTGCCCTCACACAGAGTAGCATCCCAGAGAGCTACCCCTCTCCCTATCCTTCTCCTCAACCTTCTCCATCTACCCTCTATCCATTCCTCTATCCATCCCTCCTCATCTCCCCTCTCCCCACCATCTCTGCTCTTCCCTCCCCTCTCTGCTCCCCCATGCCCATCATGCCATCCTCTCCCCCCCACCCTTCTCAGATCCCTGCTTTTCTCTGATAACCGAGGCTAATTCCACTGTCATGCTTCCATCACCAGGGCAACCATCTGCTTCTGTTTTCGTCACCATGACGAAAGATGACCTTCTATTTCAGCACCGCTTAAAGAGCCAGTCTCCTTCACTGTTAAAGAGGCAGCCTCCTGGTTGCTAACCTATACACAGAGCTAGAGGAGCTGGTGCACTCACCACACACGCCCTCTCCTACCTCGCAGGGTACTGGCCATTCATTTTGCTAGTTCAGGTGGTAGTCAATGAACCCTCCTATGGTGTCTCCAAATTAAGTACCATAATAATCTGTGTATTTGCTACAGCAATTTATTGCATCATGGAGACGTCTCAAAGCTCTTCACAGAATGTACTTGTATTGTAAGTGTATTTACTGTATATTTTGTGGGCGAATGGAGTAACTAAACTTGCCTAAAGATTCAAAGCAAGTTTCCTTACTCCACACACAGCTGTTTAACCTGCAGTTAAGTAGGAATCTGGTTGTCGGATTGCAATCCGGGGGCAATAAGTCCTCAAATAAATAATAAAGTAAGAATAAATTGGTCACTTAATCCATGACTGCATGTCAGGCAGGCACAGCTGTATGCAATTGTCTGCCACCTTTCCCCCACAAAATACACAGTCAATCGATTTTACAATGTACCCTCTCAGGGTAGCTTCTCACCTGGTCAGGAGAAGATACCAGGGCAAAGTGCTCACTGACCACTTACAGCTGATACCAAAGGTGGGACTGGATGGCATTGGGGAGCTCTATGCTGGAGCGCCAATAATACCTGTGCTGCTACATTACCATGGTGACTGGGACAATGACTGCATTAATCCAGTCTGCCTTTCATTGTAATGAATCACCCACATGTTGTGCCTTATCACATGGCTGGCCAAGAAGCTGTCTCTGGGAGCAACATAGCAGCTGATCAGGCAGTTGTATTCCACTTAGTTTCCCTGTTAGTGAGGAAGCTTAAACGTTCAAAACAAAAACAACAACGAAGGGTTGTAGACCCGAAACGTCGACTTTATTTCCTTTCTACATGAATGCTGCTTGACCTGCTGAGTTTCCCCAGCTACTTCTGTTTTTGTTTCAGATTCCCAGCATCTGTAGTAATTTGTGTTTTGAGCTTTAACGTTCAACCTGGCTCAGGTAGCACCCTTGCCATCCTTCAGATGAGATATGAAACTGACATTGTGTCTGTACCTGTTCAGGTGGACATGAAAGTTCCCTTGTCTCTGAGAGGAGAGTTTCGCCTGATGTCCTGGCCAATAATCCTCCAAATAAAATCCATTATTCACTTTGTGGCCGTTTGTGGGATATTGCCAAACGCAAACTAGTTGTTGTGATTGCCTACAGTACACTTTGCAATCAATCTTGTGAAGCGTTTGAGATGTCTTAATGATGTGGTCAGGTGGACTAAGAAATGCAAGCACTGTGAGACGTCACCCCACACAAAGGGCACTAAGTAAATGCAAGTTGTTGCTGTGGTTATTATAATTAGACTTTAGGTCCTGGTGCCTTGAATGCTGAGCTCCTAGACTTTCCACTTGGAGAGTTTCATTCAATCTTCAATGACCAGCCTGCCCGGAGGCTGAAAGCAGAGGCTTTGATGGCTCAGTGGGTACAAGCACTGCCAGGCTGGAGATCAGCATCATGGAGCAGAGAATCCAGATCACAAAGTCCCACACTCAATCCTTGATCTAGGCTAAGACAACCAAGGTGATTTCAAGATCGAAATGCAAAATACTGCAGAGGCTGGAAATCTGAAATAAAAACAGAAGTCGCTGGGAACACTCAGCAGGTCAGGCAGCATCTATGGAGAAAGGAAAAAAAACAGTTGTAACCCAAAACGTTGACTTACTTTAGACTTCCAGTATCTGCAGTATTTTGCATTTTGTTTAGAGGACAAGAGACGATGTGTTCAAGAGGTAATAATGGGGCAAAACAAAATTGCGGAGAAGTGGGGATTGCAACAAAACTGACCTGCTGAGTGTTCCCAGTGACTTCTGTTTTTGTGACTACAGAACTGTTTGGATGAAGAAGGCCTTTCGACACAGATAGTATATATCAAAATGATTTCCTCTCCAGTGTTTGTTTCAGGACAAAGTCTTGAGGCTTCTTTGTGACAGCTGTGTATAACTTGCATTAGAATAATCTTCTTAGATCTTAAGAAGATGATGGTCTAAGGGAACCTCCAGTCTGTGTGAGGAGAGGTAGTTAGTACAGTATAGGCAGAAGTGGATATAGGATAGAGCAGGTGATAGAGGAGGCATAATAAAATAATAAGAATAAATTTCTGACAGTATAAAGTGCAAACTTCCACTGGAGACATTATGAGGCATTTCAGATCATTCAGAATTTGGCCAATTATTGAATTAAATATATTAATCCTCGCATTTATTCAGCATCTTTTACACGGGAGTATATCTAAAACGCTTCACAGGATTTTACCATGAAGTTTAGTGACTATATTTTGTAACTGAACATGGCAGCCAATTTGCACACAGCATGAAACGAGTGATCAATTATACCTGAGGGATTGTCAGCCAGGAAGCCTGGCAGTTGTTAAAGGAAATTGCAGAAAGCTGGCTTCAATATTCAGTAACTATAATAATAATCCTTGCATTTGATATTGTACCTTATCATATTTTCTAGATGTCTCGAACCCAGAATTGAACTCAGGTCTCTCACTTGTAAAGCGAGCGCTCTAACCACTGAGCTACAGGACTCCACTAGGTTTTGCACTGCTCCTGAATCAAATTCAATTCCTCTAACGTACAAGGTGAATGCTCTAACCAATACACTGTGGGCCTTAAGTAAAGAATGGTGAAAAAAGAGAATAGAGAATACAAAGAGAATTGCACCCGGGTAGAATTTTTCCCTGGTGATATCAGACAGAAGTGGAAAGAGTGATTTTTATTTGATATTATTACAAGCCATTCAGCAGTTTTCAACAGTGTAGATTTTACTAGAGACTGTAACAGAGGTTGCAAAGAGTACAGTGTGTATTCTCAGTGACTGCAACGCTTTTTGTGCTTACAATTTTTGTAAGAAGCACATAATTTCCTGGAAAGCTTTTGCTTTTCATTTTCTCTTAAAAAAACAAGTCAAACTGAAAGATCAATAGGATAATTGTGGGTGCATTTGCTTTCTTACTTCTTACCCAATCATAATTTTGCGGTCTATGAAGGAAGATTAGCAATGAGTGAACATGTTGTACAACAACCGCCACATGTTCGTGTCTAGCGCCCTTCACGTATGAGAGTCTTGGAGCGCTTTACTCTTGGGGTCCATAGGAAGCAAGGGGAGCGGGGAGGTGAAAAGCACTGTATCAAACACAAGGATTATTATTATTACCATAAAGTGGGATGTAAAGACAAATGGACGGGTGGGTGGATGTTGAGGGAGGGGGGTAGCGAGGCTACAATCTGAAAGCTCGGCCACTAATGCGGGTAGGAAGAGGTTAGGGCTCAGCCAAGTGGAGGGAGCAGGTGACGGACTGGAGTAGGAGGAGATTATACAGTATATAGTTTGTGACATGATATGCCAAGCGACTATCAGGATGGTGGAAAGCGAACTAGATGTGAGAGTGATGTCACACTGCGCCAGGCTGAGAATGATTGTATTAACAACAAGCTTTATTTTCTATTCATCAACCCATGTGCATAACCTGTCAGACTCCCTTTGTAAGACCTGTGCTGTCTCCTCTGACGATAGTTCCTCTGAACCTGGTGTCATCTGTATGTTTATCTACCTTACGTTAGGCCTGTGAACACAGGTTATTTAAAAACCAGTCTGTCAGAGTGACTCGTGTTGATTTTAAGGGGTTGGGTCTGGGTGTTGTATCCAGTTTGGCTGGAGTTACATTAAACAGGCTTTGACTACAATCAATCATGTGGAAAAAATAGGAAATGGTTTGAGAATACTGTGAGCATTGGGATTAGGAGGAAACACATCAGCCTGATTCCCGTCTTTAAGTCAAAGGCTGTGGGTTCGTTCACACTTTACGTCAGGACTTCGATCTCTTAGTCTGGGCTGACACACCATTGCAATATTGTGGGAGTACTGCATTGTGGGAGGTGCCATCCTTCGGATGAGACATTAAACCGAGGTCCCGTCTGCCTGTTCAGGTAGGCGTTATGGCACTGTTTGAAAAGAGAGGCGTGTTTGTTGGGCTCCACTGACTCCGAAAGATTGATTTAAGAACCTAACCCTCACATACTAATCTCTCCATGCTCCAGCATCTCCCTACCTCTCTGACTTACTCATACCATACTCGTCTGACCACTTCCTTTGCTCAGCTACCACTGGCTGTGGGCCTCGCGGCCGCTTCACTCCCCCATCAGTGTGCGTACCTTCAGCCACTTTGTCTCTAACCTCTGGAACTCAATCCCTTCACCGTGTCCCCTGTCTTAAATCCCACCTAAATATCTACCTCTTCCACAGTGCCTACAGTGACCTCCCACTTCTCCGTCAGAAGGCTTCCAAACACTGTGAAGCTCTCCGAGATATTATCCCACATGTAGAGTGCTATATAAATTAAAGTTATTATCCTCGTGCCCTGACCAACAATCCCCCAGAGAGGTAAAAAATGCTCCTTCACTTCATGGCTGTTTGTGGCTTCATTGCTCTGTCCAAATTGATGGTTACATTCGCCAGCAGTGTTCTGTGACGATGTTTAGGTACTACAACAAGAATGACAAAATTACATAGAGCGCCTTTCACGTCGGGAGGACGTCCAAAGGACGTACTGTCTCAAACGCAGCGATTGTGTAAATTACGACATCTCCAATTCCATATGGCTTATAATGACAGTCCCTTAATGTTCCTTGCGTGTGGTTGACAGCACACATGGCTGAGTGATTGATTTGGGTGCTGACATGCTTTTGTGCTCGTCAAAGGAGAGTCGGCCATCTGCTCCCATCCCCTGATAGAGAAACGATCAGATCTCCAGAGGAAAGATCTGACGTGCTTGTTTTTTTAAAATTATTATTAATAATCTCCAGTAGAGCTATTCTTGTCAATCACTGTGACTTTGCTCCCAAAATAATTGGTGGAAAAATTACAGTTGAATAATAGCCTGGAATAAAGGAGGGGAACAAAATTGAAGTAATCAATGCGGCTACATCAAAGGGATGTTTTTCAAAGGACAGCTTATGATCTGAACTGTGTGCTAATTCTTTAAGATACAACCAGTGGCTTTGCCCGGAAGGTCATATCTCAGATATGCTCACTGTCTTTACCTACAGCAACTTGTGCTTAGATAAGGACCTCATGTGGTAATTATCCTTGCATTTGGGTTTGATTTCCTGGCATGGCGAAACCTTATGCAAGTTTCGTTACTTCACACACACCGGTTTACCTAGCAGTAACAACAACAAATTACATTTGTTACAATCACAGCAGGAGGACTTTGCATTTCACAAATAGCTCGAAGTGAATGATCAATTTTCCCTGGTGGATTGTTGGCCAGGACACCAAAAGAAATGCTCTTCCCTTCTTGAATAGTGCTATTGGGTCTTTAACATTCACCTTAATGGAAAGACGTTTAGTGTCTCATCCAAAGGATAATGTAGTGCTCGCCCAATACTCTACTACAATGGAACCGATCTAGACTGTGAGTTCAAAGTCCTGATGTGGGTCTTGAAAACAACCTTCTGACTCAGAAGCAAGAGTGATAGCAACTGAGCCTGGCTGATAGATGAGGTACTAAGGTGACAAGGCGCTATATCAACCTCAACAATTTTTATTATTATTCAGAGCTAGAAAATATGCATAACATTGAGAGACTCCAGCAAAGTGCCTAAACCTGAATAATTACAGCAGAACTGAGAGTTGGTGATGGCTGGGGAGTTAAGCAAAGAGAGCAGCTACGGTCTGGATAATACATCAAGCTTGCAAACTCAACTGGGATTGTGAAAGGCATACTCACGATGCCTCACTTCCATTAACTAATTCCCCAGTGTTCACTGATGATTAGTGGAGCTCTGTGTGCACACAGCCTGGGAGAAAAGGGTTTCTGTTTCCCTTTTCCTACTCCGAATCATTCCAACTGCTGGAACCGACAACAAACAAATCTGTTCAGCTTGACAAAGTGCTCTTTGCTGATTTCCGAGCCCTATTGTTGAGCCAGGCTGGGCTGTCATCAGCACTGCCTTGGAATCAGTAGCCACTTGTAGCACACAGTGTCTGATACACCACAAGTCCACGTTAGACCTGTGGTGTGAGCAGATTGGGCCTGATTGGACCACGCTACACATGCTGCATAGAATACTTGTGAAGGACTTTATGATGCTCTGACATGAAAAAGGAAAAAAGTTATTTCTTTCAATTTTTCTTCTGTTTCTTATTTATTTCTCTCTTGCTCTCTCTTGAGATCAACAGCAACTGACTATAGCAGTGAGATGCCCCTCCATTCCAACACCTTCCTTTGGTGGCTTGCATTTAATATAATTGGGAAGCCCAGGTGAAAGGCCAAGGCTTTCTGATGCAGGTCGAATGCATGGGGAGCAAGACGGGAAGGTGTGCCTTGTATTTTAATAGCCTATGAATTGAAAAGCAATGAGAGAACGAGACACAGGGACATGAATAGGTGAGAGCTTTACTGTGCAAGAGACAAACTAATTAGACAAAGCTTTCCTCCCCTCCTCCCACTTTTGAACACTCACTGTCACTTATCACAGAACTGCTCCATGTTCCTTCTGTTAATGCAATTGCTGACAGCCTTTATCAACAAACGCAGAGTCTGGTATTGAGACAGTGGACCTGTTGCCTGTCAGGCTTACTGCCTGAGTTGGAGAACAGGCAGTGGATGTCAGTGGATGTACACGTATCATTTGTGATCTCGGCTGCCAGTGTTTGTGAGGTCTGCGCGTAAGAGTTGGGCAAATCTTTTTCAGTCTATACTCCTCGAGGACATGGCTCTCTGCCACAAAAGGATGTACCATGTTTCCTTTCTAACAATGGCCCGTGCTACAAACGCCTTGAAATCTTATTATCTTTAAATTTGATGCAGCTCCTTTCATGCTGGGAGATCATCTGACAGCACTTCACCGGCTTTATTTCAAAAGTGTAGTGACTGTGTTTTGTGAGCAAATGTGGCAGCCAATTTGCATGCAGCGATCCTTCGAAAGCTTTCATTGAAAGACATTTTTATTCGTACATGTCTCGTGTGCGTTGTTGTGTATGCACGTGCGTGAGTTGGTAACACTCCTGCCTCTGGATCACAGGATGGTGGGGGTGGTCTAACCTCACATTGGGAATTGAGCTAACAGTCTAGGCTGACCAACCGCTTAGTCGCTTACCCATCCTATCTGGGTGGCATGCACCCTGCTGCTTGTCCTGCTAGGATATCCCAGTCTTTACGGCTTTGGCTTACAAGGATTAATGGAAGCCAAGTGGGAAGAATCCAGTGACTGGTCTGCCCTCCGATTCCGACAATCCAGATTGGCTAATGCACCAACCTGGCTCAAGAACCGGATTACCGAGAATGCCACAGATCGATTCTGATGTCCCATTTACATTCTCCTTTGGAACTCAGCCCTAGACAGACCCTGCATACCTCCACCCCTCTCCCACGTAAGAAAGAGAGCTATTCGGGAAGGTACAAGGGCTGTTGCTAGGTAACAGAAGCTCACAGAGAATTTGCTTGTTGTCTAAGGCTATGCATTATTCACTGTAAATGGAAACAGAGGAGCCACTTTTCAGACCGAGCTTTGTCTTAGCAGCAGTCTTGATAACCCATTTCCCTTTCATCAATTCAGCCCTTAATCAGTGTAATGAGCAACCGGGGCAGGTGATGCCTGGAATGAAATACCTGAGTCACAGGCACTTAGCAAAACAAATGCAGCCAGTGATCCTTTTACGCTTAAAGAATTAGCACATGGAAGATTAATCAGCCATTCCATTGTTTGTTTATCAGTGAGAAAGGTGGACTCACATATTACAACATGCGGAATAGGGAGCAGATATGACGCATCCCAAGTGGAACCAAATATTGACTATCAGAGGGATGTTAGAAGGTAGAAAGGAGACATGCAGTCTTAGTGTGTTGAACTGCCTCTCAAAGCAGTTTGCATTCATCACTGTCAAGCTGGGCTCAGTTGGTAGCACTCTCACCTCTGAGTCAGAAGTTATTCGTTCACATCCCGTATCAGAACTCTGCGCTCAGTCCAGGCTGGCATTCCAAAGCAACGCTTGGGGGAGTGTTACGTTGTCAGATGTGCCGTCCTTCAGATGAGACGTGAAACCAAGTTTGCCTGTTCAGTTGTACTTTAAAGATTGGCTGCTGAGTTCACCTACTATATACACAAACCTGTGAAGCCCTTAGGATGTCCTCCCAATGTGAAAGGCCTGATATAAAAATTATTATTATGATTATTATTCAGTGCAGCAACTGTATGTATGTAAGCAAGGGTGACAGTTCTTTGGAGTTTGGGAGGTCATGGGTTAGGGTGGGGCAAGACCATGGAGGGATTTTAAAATGAGGTTGAGGAATTTGCACTCGATCCTTTTCTTTCAAAAGCAAGTTAGATAGTTTGCTTTTAGGAAATAATTTCTTGGGATACAGTATATAGTTTGGGACATGACATGTGCTTGCAATTGTCAGGATTGTGGAAGGTGAACTGGATGAACCTTGGTCTTCTTTTGCCTTCAGTTCTTTTGTTCTTACCATCTGCTGGGGAATGGGGAGCCAGGGGAAAAAAGGACAGGGGTGATAGGTTCACAGCTTCACAGTGAAGCACACTGAGAAGTATTGGCATTGTGGACACTACATTAAACAGAAGGATTATTCATTACAGTGCAGTGTCTAGCCTGTGCTCTTCACACTCTTGATTGTGGTTGGCCCAATCCTGAGCTGCAGTGACAGAAATATCTTCAGTGAGGAGGTGGCTGATTTATCTTTGCGTTGGCCTCAGATCTTACGCCATGTGTTTCTTTTTCATCTCCGCTTTGACTGTCCTGAAAATCAATGAAACAATCTTTGAGCCGGTACTGGCTTCCAAGGACATGACCGGAGGTTATGAACAAGTGGTGAAAAACCAATTGAGAAGTGGTGCCAGTGAAAGACTAGAACACCACTCTGTTTTCCAATATATATGCAAGGACATTGAAAAAAATCATGACCTTGTGCCAATGATCTGAAATTACAGAGGGTGATGATTAACAAGATTCCATAAGGATATTTGGGGATATTAATTAAATCTCCAACTGGGGGATATTGCTGTGTGCAATTGACTGCCTGTTTTGTCAAAAAAATAGACAGTCAGTTCACTTTAAAGTATATTTTGTGATTTTGTGAAGCACTTTGAGATGTCTCAACTGTATCAAATTCAAGGATTGTTATCATTATTATTATTATTTCTGACAGGTCCTGTCCCATGTTTCACACTGTAACTTTCCTGTTGCAGTATTATGAACTGCTGAAGCGCACAGGACTGTAAGGAGATTGTGTTATTATCTAAAATATCAGAGATTGTTATGTTTCAGAATTATTATTTTGCACATTGCTTTATTTATTGGGCTCATATGGAGCATAAATGGTTGTATAAACCAGTTGAGCCAACTGGCCTGTTTCTATGCTGTATATTCTATGTAATTTGTTCAAGCCTTTAAAGCATTAATATACAGTACATAGATGCACTCTGCACTTCACCAAGCCAGTACCAAACCTTGGTTCTTTAACCATCAACTGCCTTTTAAAACCTACATGCATTCCATAACCTGTTCTGCCATCCCTACCTCTATGGATTGCCCTGTTCTGCCACTACCACTCCTTTCAAGCCACTGAGACACTCATCCATGCTTGCATCAGATCGAGGCTCGACTGTACTAACTCACTACTTGCCGGACTTTCCAACTCTTTTGCAGCCCTCCAGGATCTTGTTCCTCCGTACCTCTGCGACTTATTAAAACTATATCAACCTGTCTGTCCATCCACTCAGCAGATACTGGTCTGCTCTATGTTGCCTGCCTGCCTGCCCGCTCCACCATCGGAAATCGGGCCTTCAGCCTTTCTGTTTCCACCCTCTGGAACTCTATCCTTGAGCCCCCTCCACCTTAGCCCCTCCCTTGCTTCCTTCATTGACCGTCTCAAAGCCTTCCTCATTGTCCTTGCATTTGCTCCATTGCCTCCACCCCTCATGAATCCAATCCCCAGCTTGGGTGCAAACCCTCGGGACATCCGATGTGAAAGGCCCGATATAAATACAATTTGGTGTTGTTAGAGTTTCATCCACCCCAGTCTTCTCCTGCTCTGTTTTAGAAGGTTGTGAGATCAAGTCACATATCGGGACTTTGAGCTCACAATCTAGCCTGCTGAGTGTGTGTTTGCGAGAGCTCTGTGTTCTTGGTGAAACAGAGCTCCATCAAAGCGCGCTACAATGGTATGTTGTGGAGCTGTCTTTTGCTATGTAAACCCTCGAGGTTATGTGTGCTCTATCCATCAATTTCTACGGCATGAAAGAAAATGGAAGCAAGTTGCAGCTCTATCGGGAGAATATTATTCATGAGAGTGTGTGATTGGGGGCAGTCAGGCAGTGCTTACACAACGAGTAAAATGTAGCAAAGGCCTCAATTCTGGCAAAGGAAAATGGCAAAACAACTGTGCTTCAGTGAGTAATGTGGCCTTTTTTGTTTAAATCTCCCCACTTCATCAGCACACTCTTGGCTGCAGGTTATACACATGTGTGTGTAATGCACATGTTTTGGCATGGGTGTGTGTTATACATGGGTCACACACACACACACCCATAAAACGTACAAGACTATGAACTCTTGCACATACTATCATCTGCACACTTTCTCACACACATAGATACACATAATGCCTCATATACTCACACATATACATTTGTGTGGACATTCAGACTCACATTGCTTCACTCACATTCACGCAAACCCAGGGCCCTTTTCACCCAAACCTCTTTTGCCATTGTCTGATAAGCTATTATTCCCTGTGAGGCTTGACAAGTGCTAATAACTGGTGTATAAAGTCATGAGAGGATTTCATAAGTTGGACATCATGAAAACGAACTGTTTCCACTTGTTGGTGCGTCCATAATGGGAGAGTATTATTAGAATCTAACCAGTAGCAGATCTAATAGGGAGTTCACAAAGAGGGTGGTGAGAATGTGGAAAGATTTAGATGGAAACTTGAGTCATACATAGGGAGAAGGGATACCAAGAGTATAGGAGATGGGAATAGCAGGTATCAATACCATCATGGACTATTTGGACCAAATGGCCTATTTCCAAACTGCAATGTTCATAGAATCATAGAATTTTACAGCACAAAAGGAGGTCATTCAGTTCATCTAGTCTGTGCCAGCTCTTTGAAAAGAGCAACTCAATCCTACTGCCCAGCTCTCTCACCATAACCTAAAAGACCTGTTTTCCCTAAATAAAGATCTAATTCTCTTTCAAAAACTGTTATTGAATCGGCCTCCACCATCTTTTCAGGCAATGTATTCCAGATTCGAACAACCCGCTGAGTGAAAATATTTCTCCCCAACTCCCCTCTGCTTCATTTTGAAACTATTTTAAATCTGTGACTACGAGTTACAGATTCACCCACGAGTTTTTCCTTATTCACCCCGTCGAATCCCCTCATGATTTTATAAACCTCTATTAGGTCTCCTCTCAAACTAGTGTTTTCCCTTGTGAAAAAGTACCATGGTAATGATGGTAGTACTATGGTACTTTTTTACAAGGGCTGTGAGGGTGAGTGTTTTTGACTATTGGGAAGGGCGGGGATCACCAAAGGTCCATTGCACACCTGATGTCCTCTTGCAGAAGCATGAAAGCAGCCAGGCTTCCAAACAGACAAGCTTCCCCAGGTCAGCAGGTAGGTAATGCTCAGATGGAAGATCCATTTCCAGGGCTAATTTCCAGCAATGCAATGTAGTGTGCTCAGTCCAACAATACCTAGACCAGTGTTGACAGCATCTCATGTATGTTTTAACAAGGCCCGACTACGAGCGACGAGCGACCATGTTTTAGAGCGTAGGGAGCATCATATGAGCATCTGGCAGCCACTCTCTCCCCCTCAGATGGTGATTGTTTTCAGCCTGTTCTGGGGCAAAGGCCATGGAGGGTGGGGTGAGGTTAGGAGGGAGGAGAAACTGCTCATTGCTTGTAGAGATAAATGGTTTTGTTGGCCAGCGACACTTAGACAGGTCATTGGGTCTGTCATATCGTATCTGTATTATAAAATCATAATAGTGCGATCCTTACATTTGATATCCTGCCTTTTCACAGCATCAAGAAGTCACAAAGGGCTTCAGAAGATTTGACTGTGTATTTCACAGGAAAATATGGCAGCCAATTGGCAAATTTTCTTATTGCACACGCCTCTGTTTACCTAGAGGTAAATAGGTACGTGGATGCTAGTCATCGCTTTTGCAGGGATCATAATCCCTCCTCAAAACAAATTTAAAAATCAGTTTGGGTCTCTCAATCTATGAGCCATAAGGGGCATGTATAGCTTCCTTGGAAGCTCAAAAGCCATTTGACAAAGTTACTCAGTAAATCAAGGATTACACTCGTGACTGAAATAACATAAAATCCCCTGCTCTTGCCATTACTCGTGATTATTCTTGCTATTAAGCATTGCTGAAGCTCAGTTCATCTGTATGTGTGTATGAATCTCCAAGACCTGCTACACGCCAGATCACTTCCTGCAAGTATTCTGTATCCATCAAATAAAGTGTTCTCCAGTGGCCATTTCCTAATTAACCTGAGAATAATACCGCTTACAGGATGGATCCCGCTGGAGATCAGTTAAATTAATGCAACTGAATCGCTGTCTGATGGCAGATTATTGCTCATTAATTTATCAGCGAGCACAGGAGACCACCAAAGATATCATATTAATTAATCAAGGGTTAATGAGGAGGTCACAGTGCTGTGTCAACGACTCTGAAACTTTCAGCGTTGCAGGCACCGCTGAAGGGTAGCATGACTTGCAACCAAATATGGCAACTGCCAGTGGCAGAGGGAATGCATGTGTTTACACTGAAGTTGTGATACGTCTCACTTACACTCTGTTATGCAATTATACATGGGGATGGGCAAGCTCTTTTCTGCTTGGCTGTTAAGTGCCACACCAACCTGTCAGCCACTGCTAAATAATGATGGAGTGGTTATCAGCAAGTTGTATGTACGTTTTAATAATAATAATCCTTGCATTTGATGTAGCACCTTATTACTTCAGTTGAGACATCTCAAAAAACAACAAAATTACACTTGTATAGCTCAAAGCACTTCATAGAATATACTATAAAGTGAATTGACTTTCTGTGGACGAAACACAGAGCCAAGTGTGTATAACAGTGTATAATAGTTGATTGTGTGACCAAATTTTTAATATTTTTTTAAGGAATTCTTACCCACATAAAAGCAACTTACTACTGGATAACAGAAGTAGGTGGAGTAAGGAAACTTGTCCAAGGTTACACCCTAACTGGAAATCGAACCCGGGTCCTCTGGCTTTCAAGGCAATACATCACAAGACTCCACAGGACTCCATTGGTTACGTTTTTTGGGGGAGATGGTTTAAAATTCTTTTAATCATTTGCCTGTTTATCCCTATTTTTGGTCAGGCAGATATATGACACAAGCAGAAACCAATCCTCATGCTTACACACAAAAGTTTTCCCTTGCTTGGAATGGAATGAACAGTCTCTCCTGGGGAAGCACCCTGGTTGCTTAATTCTGGAGAGTATCGGGTGCAGGTTGGTGAGAACCAAAGCTTGGAGAGGGTCCAGAGTGTGCATTGGGATAAGGGCTGGAGTCTAACTAGCTAAAACTGCAAAGCTTGCCAATGAGAGCGGTGTCCAGCAAGTTTTCTCGTTGCTTGTCCAGCTAGGACCACCCTCTCCATTAGGACTTTGATTTGCAGGAGCTGAGTGGGAAGAAGGAGACTTAAACTAAGCAGTTATTATATGCAGTCTGGGTTAGTTGATCCAATAAAGTTTGGGATGTATTGATCTGGACTAACACTCCAATGTAGTACTGGGGGAATACACAAAAAAATCACATTTATAAAGTGCCTTTCACTTTGGGAGGATATCCCAAGGCGCTGTATTGAGGTATTCCGGAAGAGATTTCACATTGATGGTACATGATAGGAGGACGTTAAAGTTCCAGTGAGACTATTTTGAGGAAGTGCCTGTGACTCTTTTAAGAAGAGCATTGTGAGAGGTGCCATCCTTCGGATACGATGTTGAACCAACGACATGTCTACCTGTTCAGGTGGATGTTAAAGATTCCAAGGCACCACTCAAAAAAGGGAATGGTATTTCTCCTTTTTTCCAATTTGAAGAAAAGTGGGGAATTCTCTGTGTGTCTGGGTCGATATTCCTTCCACATCCCAAATCATAAATGTAACTGGTTAATTGATTAGTCATGGCTTTGCTGTGTGTGGAAATGGATACAGGCAGACTATCCGCCACATTTACTTATGGAAAAATCACTGCGTTTCAGAATAACTCAATATGTGAAGCACGTATTGACATATGCCGAATCGCGGTATCAAGTGTCACATCAAGTGCCAATTTCTATGGTTCTATGGTTTCTAAACTTATAAAATTGCAGTAATATTTAAACAAGCCTCCAGTGAGACTGACGACAGGGAGAAAGCTTCTCCACTGAGTAAGTAGTTTGGAAAATGTCAGAAGAAGGCATTGGCAAAACGCAGAAAAGTGGGCCTGAACAGATATTTCTTACGAAGAACTGGCCCAGGCATGATGCACTGAATGGCATTCTCCAAGCCTGTAGAACATGGAATGGATTCCCAGTGAAAACGTTTGATCCCGTGCCATTAATTCCTGATGGACTATGAGGTCAATAGAACAGTTGCTGAGGGAGATGTAAAATTTAACCTTGGCCACAATGGTTTTGTTGCGGTTGGAGGGAGAAGGAGGCGACGGTGTAGAAGGAAGTGTGGAGGAATCTGTGTGGAAGGAAATTGGCCTGGAGAGAGAGCCAGCACTACCAAGATGAGCCAAATTTCCTCCCTCTATGCTGTGTGTGATGACAGATCACTACTTTAATAATAATAATCCATGCATTTGAGATAGTGTCTTATCAGGTCTTTGAGATGTCTCAAAAGTGTAAAGTAGATTGACTGTATTTTGTGAGCGAAACACAGCAGTCCAATTGTGCACAGCAGTGTCCCACAAACAGGCTTGAAGTGAGTGAACATTTTATTTGGGGGGATTGGGTTTGATTCCAGGTAGGTCAAAACCTTGGGTATGTTTCCTTACTCCACAATAATCCCTCAAAAAACAATAATAAAAGATGGGTCATCTGAATCCATGACTGTTTGTGGGATGCTGCTGTGCACAATTGGCAGTCGTGTTTCGCCCACAAAATATACAGTCAATTCAGTTTACAGTATATTCTGTGAAGCACTTTCAAACATCTAGAAGACATGAAAAGTGCTATATCAAATGCAAGAATTATTATTATAAACATCTCATCTGAAAGACAGCACCTCTGACAATGTAGCGTAACCCCAGCAGTACATTGGGGTGGTAGCCCTAGAATATATGATTCCGATGTGGAGCTTGAATCCACAATCATTTGGCTGCTGTGAAAACTGCTCATATCTCTCTGATTGAGCCTTAATGCCTGCCTTGATGGTTGTTGGGAAGGGTGGTTGAGGCAGAAAACTGGACTAATTTTTTAGAAAGCTTGAAGCGATGAGAGCATGGTAGGGTGGGTAGTCTTGAGGGATGCTCACTTTTGTTCTTGATCAAGGCTCTCTTTTGTGTATCAGAGTGGCTCAGTTGGTAGCATGCTCCGAGTCTGTGGGTTCAAGCCTCTTGTTGGGAATTTGATATCATAGAACCTGCGCTGAGATGCATGCCATTGGGGTGTTGGGGCAGAGGTACCAGACATTGATTACCAGAAGTACTGAAAGAAACATTAAACAAGCCTGCCTGGCTGCTTAAAGTCTCAACCATAGCATGATTCGATAAAGAGAAAGGAGTTTACTGGAATCCTGGCCAACAATCTCCCAGATAAAATCATCCATTCACTCTGTTTATGCCTGCTTATGGGGCATTTGTTATTGGCAAATTGGTTGCTGAATTTGCCTACAAATATGCACCGTCACTATAATTTACAGTGAATTCTGCAAAGCACATTGAGATGTCCTACTGATGTGAAAGATGTTATACCAAATGTAAGGATGTCAATTATTATCTTGTGTAATCTCTGCTTTCTCTGCTCGAGGGTGACCACTGCATTAATGAAACACTGAAAATTCCTGTTAGCCGTTATCTAACTGTAAGTTATGATGCTAAAGTCTGGGTCTAACAAATGGAGGAGGTCAAGGCACACTCTAGATTCCTGGAATCTATATTTCCTGGTATACTTGTTATTTCTCGGTTCCCAAGTTTTGCCAGTTATCTCTCGCCCCCTAGATCAACTGATAACAGATCATATTTGGAACGTGAAGTGTTTTCAGTTGGAGAGCACTGTGGCCTGACGGATTACATTGGCTGAGCTACAAACAAAATAAATAGTTTTGTCTTTTTTAAATAAGCAGCAAGAAGAATCCAAGCTGGGTTCTGATCCAAGGACAACATCTCCTGGCTTGCTCATTTTTACAGTGCGTCAAGTGCGACTAAACATTGTCTAATCAAAGAGAGTGCGGGACATTGTGCGTGGTTGGAGGGGAGAGGGAGGGAGGGGGGGAGGGAGGGAGGGAGGGAGGGAGGGAGGGAGGGAGGGAGGGAGGGAGGGAGGGAGGGAGGGAGGGAGGGAGGGAGGGAGGGAGGGAGGGAGGGAGGGAGGGAGGGAGGGAGGGAGGGATTTGGACCGATTTGGATCTTGTTGTTAGTTGATCTACTTACAGTGCATTTACAATATATTTTATATTATATCCTTTCTTTGAAACATCTCAATGATGCGTTAAGACATTATTTCAAATGCAAGGATTATTATTGTCTAATTCAAGAAATCCTTTTTGATATGGCTCCTGATCACATCTTCAAGAGGTCTCAAAGCGCTATATGGGATATATTGTGAAGTACTGTATACCAATTGTACATTTTGTCAGTGAAGACCATCTGTCAATTTTGTGCTCAGCAACATCCCACAACAGCCATAATATGCACATCTGGGCACTCTACAGTAGGGGTAGTCAATGGATACCAATAGGGCCTGTGTTCTTTTTACTCTTCCCCTTGATAACCAAGGGACATTGAAACCAATTGTAACAACCCCACCATCGCCCCAACTGAATTAACTAACTCAGCACAGAATGAGAATTAAATCTGGGGCCTTCCAGCTCTGTCCGACTCACTGTAGAGCTCTGAGACACTTTCCTAGATAAGAAGCACTACATTAATGCAAGTCGTTGTTGTTATGCAGTTGCTAACTCCCCTACTAAAGTTCTCATAGGAACAGGAGTAGTCCATTCAGCCCTTCGAGCCTGTTCTGCCATTCTACTAAACTGTCGCTCATCTGTACCTCAACTCCCAATAACAGCCTTTGCAGTTACCTCAACTCGCAATAACTATCCTTTGATGCCCTTACCTAACAAACATTTATCAACCTCACTCTTGAAAATTTTAATGGATCCAGCATCCGCAGACTTTTGGGGGAAAGTGTTACAGATTTCCACTCTCCTTTGTGTGAAAAGTGCTTCCTGATTTCACTCCTCAATCACTTAGCTCTAATTTTAAGATGATGCCCCCTTGTTCTGGATTCTCCCACCATGGGATATAGTTTCTCTGTATCTTTCCTATCAAATCCCTTTATCATTTTACAACAACAAAATTACACTATAGAGCGCCTTTCACATCGGGAGGATGTCCCATTAATTAAATATCTAATTAGAGCATCTCTCAATTTTCTAAACTCATGTGAATACAAACTCTCTAATCCCATTCCCCTGCTCTTACACTTCTACCCTCAACTTCAAGACCTTGTATTTATTATCTATCAAACATTTGATGCTCACTATAGTTAATGACATCAACCCAGCTTTTATTACCCAATTCCACGTCCCATTATGAAGATTTACCAAAAACAGGTTATTTTTAGTGATTTGTGTATGATAGATCCCTTCATGTGAATGATGGCTGAACTG
Source organism: Hydrolagus colliei (assembly GCA_035084275.1). Taxonomy (NCBI): domain Eukaryota; kingdom Metazoa; phylum Chordata; class Chondrichthyes; order Chimaeriformes; family Chimaeridae; genus Hydrolagus; species Hydrolagus colliei. The sequence goes on along the minus strand of CM068757.1, from coordinate 10,508,045 downwards.
AAATCTGTTTATTCAGTTATATCATGTTCAGAGATAATTTGGTTTGTGTTGCGATGTTGTCTGGATAGAATTTTTCATATAAATATGGTCCGGGAAGAGGTGAAGTGGAGTTAATAGATAAATGTTCCGTGTCAGACAGCCAGTAAAGTTCTGAAAACCAGCAGATATGATGAGCACAATTAATTCCATATTTGCTATTCTCACCCACTCCTGATGTTCAGATAAATTAACCTGTTTTTTTTCAAAGTTTACTGAGAAAAACAAGTTAATCTGTGCGTTTCTATTTATCTGAAACAAAATGAACCAAAAGCACATAATCCCTCACGCTTGGAAAACCATTGTCTTAAAATATAAGCTTGTGCAGCATTTTTGAAAACTAATCTTAAATTTGGTCTCAATTTAGAAGCTATTTCTCCTCCCCCTCAGCAATTCTTAGAAGTGGCTTAACTGAACAACAACTAAATTCAGAGTAAAGACGGAATTCAATGGAGATCACACAGACATCTTTTGGCACACCAATTGTGCCAAAGTGTTGTTCCGCTTCACAACCATCAATTTGTCAGCCTGACGCAGTCAGATGTTTGTAGGTTCAATCGTAATGTCAGGAATGGAGCTCATAGTCTGGGCTGACTCAGACCTGCATTGTCACAGATGCCTTTCTTCGGGTGAAGCAGAACACAAGCTCCCATCTTGTTTGTGTTGGTTGGATGTTGAAGAATCCAAGACTCTAATGGAAAAAGATACAGGAGTTTCTCCTTGTATCCTGGCCAACCATCCCTAAGTAACAACAACAATTTGCATTTATATAGAGCCCTTCAAGCAGCGTAGTGTCCCAGAGTACTTCACAGTGGTGGAGTCTGATCCCAAGCCAGGGGGAGAGGGAGATGACCGTATGCATTATCAAAAAGGAGGGGTAGGGGTACATGCAGAAAGAAGGCCAGAGCCAGCTAAGTGAAGCGTGTGGGGAGAGGAGTGGGGTGTGAGTAGATTTGTGATGGGAGGAAAGAGAGCTTTTTAAATTATGTTAAATCACCATCTCGCTGTCCTTAGCCTGTGAACGCTGGAAGCTAACAAAAGGAGGCATGGCACATTTTATAATGGTTCAGTACTTACTGGGTGTCGGAGCTGTGAAAATGATACACTTGACAGGGGAAATATGACTAATGGATAATAAAACCCACGCACAAAATAATTCCATTTTCTACAACACATGCCAATTGGCCTGCCAATTTCCTTTGTGTGCAAGGAGAAGCAGAATTCAGAATGAAGGCTGCCTTGTTAAATTAACTATTACATTTCCACCCCCTCCCCCACTGGCAAAGTTTTAAGAAGTACTTCATCTCCTGTTTTTGTTATGCTTTTCCATCAGCAGACAAGGGCCGAATATCAGGTGAGACCATTTCACCTGACTGAACATGGGTTAAAAACTGACCAGAATGCCAATTGATATCTATAAACATGGTAATGTCTCATTAATACCACAGGCTTGATCATGCCAATTTCTCCCATTATGGTCAGCTGCCAATTCCTTGCTGGCAGAGTAACCCTGCACATGGTGTCAGCCAGCCCAGTAACATATAGGAAAGATGTTAGCGATCTAAGGGTTAAATTCTTGATGCAATCTTATTGTTCCCCTTCTGTTCATGGCTGAGGCAATGAGCTACTGTGCATTTTGTGGAGTAAATGTGACAGTCAGTTTGCGCATAGCAGTGTTTCATAAACAGCCATGGTGTGAGTGATCCGTTTTTATTATTGGCACATTGTTGGCCAGGACACTGGGAGAAACTGCCTTCTGTTTTTGAATGGTGGTCTGGGATCTTTATCAGCCACCTGAATGGGCAGACGGGACATCGGTTAACATCTCATCAGAAGAACAGATATCCAAGCGCTTTGAACCCACTCCCTTCTATCTCAGAGGCAAGAATGCTACTGTAGAACCAGGTTGACACCTGCAGACTATCCTTTTCCCTTCATCTAATCTCTCCTCCTTCCCTCCGTTGCACTCTTCCTCAGCCTCTTTCTACAGGGAGAGGGATGGGTGTCACTTCTACAGATAGATTTACTTGAATCAGTTTCAACAATTATCAGATTTTCAGGGTAGTGTAGCTGTGAGCTTTGGTGATGGGAATGCATTCATGGTAATGGCCTGTGACAGGAACAAGGTGTTCATTACTGAACAAAGTCTCAACTGACTGAAGGCAAGTGCTTCTTTCTCAAACTGCCTGCAATCAGTTTTTGATCATAATTGATGGGACTCATTTGTTAATTCATCCTGTGCCAAGTGTGACATCACCACATAAAAAATGGTCTGTAATCTTGCTAATAGTCACTGTGGGAAGAAGGCCAATGCAGGAATCTACCAATCACTCCAAAGTGGCTTCAGGATGTAAGTGAGAGGGAGGCAATGGGTTTGGGATGGTGGTGAAGTGGAGAAGCTCTTTGCTCTGGAATTTATTGAAGGGCCAAGAAAGAAAGGACATCTGAAACCTTGTTGTGTGACAGATTCAGCACTTGTTGTAAGGAGGTTGGTTAATGTGGTGCCACACACGTAAACCTGACCTGAGTACAGAGGAATTATGAGTGAAAGTGATTGTAAGAGGAGGTGTAGACTCCTGGATGAGACTCCAGCCTGTATCTCACTGACTCCTGGAGTTACCTTAATGTATATATAACAGTAATCCACCCAAACCCCTTGATTAGACTCCAGCCTGCAACTGACTGTTGCGGATCCATTATTTTCTCTGTTTTATTGCTAGGGGGAGGGAGTACATCAACTCTGTGTCAACGAGCTATCAGACCAAAATGTCTGGTAGCCAAAGGTGGTGATATCTCTGTAAAAACTTTGAGGGTTAATAGAATCTAGACGGCATCTTGGTTTTGCATTTGTGTTCAGGCTGCTGTATCCAGAAGAGGGTTCTCCCTCTCCCCTGCCTATGGAATGCGTGACTGACCCTCATATGGTCAATCCAGGCACCCGTTGCTTGTGGTCGTATGTGTGATCGTCGTAAAATTTATCCTTAGCCTTTAGCGTTCTGCAAACACACAGAAACAATAGGAATGACTTAAACAGTAATGACTTCTGCTTTAGTTATTTGTTACAGTAAATTTATGAAACCAGGGATTTCGCTGTTGATGGGACAATGTTTCATGCAAAATGGTCCACTGAGTGATTATAGAAATCATGACCAGGTTTTAACATGCACCATGTTAAAATATCTTAAAGCACTTCAAAGGGTTTTACTTTAAAGTGTACTGACTGTGAACAGAGCAACCAATTTTGCACTTGCTCGTTAGAGTCCCATCAAAAGCCATGAGGTGAATGGCCAATTTTATCTGCAAGATTATTGGCCAGGATACTGGGAGAAACTCATAATTACTATAATTACTATTATATAATTACTTATAATTTTATAATCTGCATTGTATGATTATAGGGTTGTGCCACCAAGGGTGCATACAAGTGCTTTCATTGAAAGAGACTGTGGCTTCCTTCTTTACCTGGCGACGTGTGGGTGAATGCGCCGTAGGCTCTCTGTGTCATTGGAGTCGGTACCGGTACCCAGTTTGTGGATGTTGGTATTGTGAGTGAAGCCATCTCTGACTGCCTTCTGGATACCTCCCCATGTCCAGCCCTCTCTGTCCAATCCTTTCAGAGATTTGTCGTAGTATCTGAGAATGAGGTTTAGATTGAGTTACAAAGTAATGGATCAAGAAATGGTTCCAGACTCCATTGACTATAATTTTGAGCCAAAATTTAACCCCCTCCGCCGTCCCCGCCCCCACCACTAGCCCTCCGAGATCCTATATCGGAAACGGTCAGGCCAAAGACTGTATGCCCTTGAGTTTAGAAGGGTGAGGGATGATCTGATTGATATATTTTAAATGATAAAGGGAATTGCTATGGTTGCAGCAGAGAAACTATTTTTTCTGGTGGGGGAACCCAGAACTAGGGGGCATCATCTTAAAATTAGAGCTAGGCCATTTAGGAATGAAATCAAGAAACTTTTTTTTCATGCAAAGAATAGTGGAAATCTGGAACTTTTTGCTCCAAAAGGCTGTGGAAGTTGAATCGATTCAAATGTTCAAAATCCATTACAATCTACACTTAAATAGTATATTTTGTGTAGGATGAATATCTTCCTGTGCTTCACAGCATTCATTCCTCTCTGTATCCTGGAATATAAAAACATTTTTTAGGATATACACCAGCGGGAAGAGTGTTTGAGGCCAGGACAATGAAGTCATTTGAGAACAACAACAATAACTTGCATTTATATAGTTCCCCTTCATGCAAGATAGCATCCCAGCGCGTTTAAACCACTTATTGCTTTGATAAGAGGGTATTTTGGAAGGATACCTTCATCTGATCCTCGTGTCTTATTTCTTAATTTTTGAAAGACGATCACTTACCCAATCTTGTAGTTTGTCAAAAACCTGTCATGAAGCTTCTTTAATGGGATGTAACCTTTCTCATTGGTGGTTGATCCAGAAGGTTGCTAAAATCAAAGGATAAAATCAGGAAAAAAAAGAATCCTTTTGCTGTATGCAAACATTGCACTGATACATGAAGAATACTGAAATTTCCCACGAACAGCCATGAAGTGAGTAACTAATTTTATTTGAGGGATTGTTGGTCAGGACACCGGGAGAAACTCACCACTCTTTCCAAGTGGTGTGATGGAAAATTTAACATTCACCTAAATAGGCAGACCAGATCTGAGTTTTACGTCTCATTCGAAGGACGTAAACAATAACACCGTGTTAACCCAACACTGAAATGGAGTGTAAGCATAAATTCCCATATGTGGGGTTTGAATTCACTACCTCAAGACTCTGAGGTGAGAAAGCTCCTGACTGAGCCTGGCTAAAACAGGAACATACAAGGAAGAGTAGGCCATTTGGCCCATCGAGATTGTATGACCAATTACTAAGATCATGGCCAGTCGCAAATCAATTCCACCTTCCCATAACTCTCTCCATATCCCTGTGTCTCAAGTATTTGATACCTTGCAAAAAATTACACAGCATTAACACATTGAGCCTGTGACCCAGTAGGTCTATGGCTGTGCACTTCACTTTACCATTGGTAAGGTTCTACTATTATATTGCCTCTGCAACAGATGTGGTTGTCTGGGCAAGAGGCCAATTCTCTGAACTCTGGAGACAATACAGTAGAAGAAGCGTACAAAAAGTGAATTTTAACTCTATTTCAAATGGGGGCTGAAACCTCAGGGGCGGGTTCAAATACATTGTAGAGGTGACCAACTCAGAGAACCTAATAATGGCCGTCATCCAAATAATAATATGGCAATACATTTCTTCAGGTATCATAATAATGTTAAAACAATATCTGGCCTTTGTTTTAATCTGTTCAACCCCAAACCAATGTAGACTAATGATGGTGGTAAGTGTGTATGTTACGTTACTATTCCTGGGATGTAGGGAAGTGCGTCAAACAGTTTGCATTGCAGTATCTATATTCTATCCTTGACAGAAATTAACGTGCTGTGTGTTCTGTCAGAGAGAGGTGTAAGAAGGATGCACATGAGACTCAGTTCCAAAAAAAAATTGAGACATGTTGGAGGGGATCTGCGGTTTGGAAAATGAATCCGCTTCAGTTATTATTATCTCCACACGCCATGTACATCAGCCTGGTTCAATTGGTAGTGCTCGTTCCTCTGGTCAGAAAATTGCGGATTCAAACTCCATGTTGGGACTTTGCACTCATAGTCTAAGATGACTTCTTCCCAATGTGAAAGGTGCTATACAAATGTAATATTGTTGTTGTTGTTGATCACACTCCAATGCAGTGCTAGAAGGGCTAGTAGAGCACTGCATTGCCAGTAGTCTTTCTGATGAGATATCAAAGCAGGAGAACTAATGGACTGAAAAGAGTTCTTTACACAAACTTCTCTTGTGATCTCATTATATCTGAAATTAGTGAAATTCCTCAGTAATTCTTGGTGTCAATAGGGTGCCCCTTCTTTCAATAGCAAGCTACATGGTCAGCAAAACCGAGGCCCTCCTGATTGGATCGAGCCAGCCATTCTGCTCTTCAGGCATTGGCAGCATCAGCATCCACGGATTCACACTCCACCTAACTAAGCCAGTCAGGAACCTGGGTGTCTTGTTTGACCCTGAGATATTCTTTCACCCGCAAACCCATGCCATGACCAGCACCGCCTTCCATCATCTCCGCAACATCACCTGTCCCCATCACTATCTCACCCCTCAGGCCGCTGAAATCCTTACACATATATTTAACCTAGAGGATTCATAATCAATTCATTTTATAGTACATTATGTGAACTGCTTTGAGATGTCTCAGAGACGTGACACAGTGTTATAATCAAAATGCAAGGACCACTGTAAAATTTATTATTTTATGGGGCCCTCTTAGTTGGGTTCGGTTCTCTTAAGCACAGTGATGGGCATCGCCATGTGTCGGACACCCGGCTCACCAAAAATTAAAAATACCTTATCTCCTGCAGTGACTCGGCCCAGGAGCTCGGTCTTCCTTGGCTCCTTCTCTGGCTTTGAGTGGACAAGCGTGCTAATGCTGCTGGGCCCATCCCGGTGTGTTCTGTTGAGATATTCGATGGGATCTTCCCTCTTTAGTCTCTCGACCATGTTGGTGGGGACCTTTTCCAGCCCTTGTGGCATCTGGAATATTAATATATTTGATTTGGCAAAAATCAATTTTTTACAATCCAAGCACCTTGCAGGATTTGATTCTGTATTTCCATGCGAACCAAATGGAGATTAGCATCGGACTTGCTGTGGTCACCACTTACATGTGATGGTTAGATTCATAAAGCATCAATCTGAAATACAGGGTGACCAAATAGTCATGATATCTACCACATTATATTTTTTAAATCATCATTGTTTTAAGACTTATTGTGAATTTGTTGTTGTTGTTAGACACTGTAATGGTATCACAACTTTTTGGTCACAGTGTTACAGAACAATAAACCACAGGATGTAATACTGAACTTGTCTGGGCTCCAGATTGGCGCCATCTTGATGACTGAGTACAACTCTGTTCATGTCACCATTATTACGGTCAGGACATCTTGGCAAAGGGGCGAGAACAGCAAAAGGCAACTGGATTGAAATATGGAATCAGCCACCTGGTGATTTGTGAGGGTAGGTTACAGAGTTACAATGTTCAAAGAAATGAGATGAATTGAACCTTAACTGGGTGCATCAACGTTCTGGTATGTGATTCGATCACTAAAAGGTTAAAACCTAAAAGGTATAATCGGTGATCGTTATCATGTGGAACAAAATCAAATTCCAGAATTATTATGGACTCCTTGAGAAGCAGTCAAAAGCTTAACTTATCTCAATCTGTCCCACTCCCTCACATGTTCTCCCTAAACTATCCATCCTCTTCTGCAATGGACACCATAATTGAGAACTCTCTTGATTAATTCCCTGGGCAAGATGGTCTCATTCATTCACACCATGAAATGTATCAGTGTCAGAATCACTGTGATCTGCTATATGAGCACATTCATTCCCTTGAAGATGATTGTATTTTCTTTCTCATTTCTATTGCCAAATTATTTTTCGTGCAAAATGCAAGAGGTTCTGGTAGTTGCAAGAACACTGGGTTAATTTGCATTGAACCATAGTAGGAAGGATAGCAATATGAAGTCGAATAGCTTAATGTTTGACAGGATCATTGTGATCTAATGTATGGGAATCACTAAAATGGCATTATCTCATCTCTCTATTTATGTTAAAGCATCTACCTGATGTACCTATAATGTTGCACTGTGTGAACTGAAAGACTTAGTAGAATCCATACTTACGGCTGTGTCTAATGACATTCCCACTTCTCGAGTGAAGCCTGTGTTGTTGTCAAATCTGTTTGCAATTACAGGTAGAAATTCGTCACCCTGGGTATGAGGAGAAGAATAAGGTTTGATCCCCATTTCACCATCACTCCCATGTTCATCTAAGAGACCAATTCATCGGTGCTCATTAATAGAATAGTGTGTGCAGTAGAATGCCATGTATCCACATACCCACGGCTACTGAAGTGAAACTGAACATAGGGTTGGATTGTAAATTTGCAAGTTGTATAAGTTTACAATCAGAGCCATAGGTCTTCAAAGGAATTGCTGTGGTCTACACCCAAAAACAGTTTGATTCTCTTTTAGCTTAAAATATGTGCTCTCCATATAAAATAGTTTGGTGACCGAGTGCCCACTCATCTCCATCCACAAACTGAAATTGCCTCTGAATTGCACATTTTTGAACACTGATAAATAAGGATTGCCTGTGTCATCGAGTGGGTGGACAGGGCAGACACCAGATGTATCTCTTTACACAGAGAGTGATTAACAGATGGTCCAGCCTGTTTATTTTTGTCAGTCGGGTGTCTGACACATATACGGAAACCCACTGTACTGTGTTTAAGAGTATCCAAACCAGACTGAGAATTTCACATATATATGACCTACACATGGAAATTTCTGTGTGTTTGGAATGCAGAAGGCACTGTCTCCATAGGGGAATGGACCCTGTTTATCTCATTCTGGAAAGTAGTAGGTGAAGGGTGGCATGTGCCTTCCTGATCTGCAGAGTGTGCATCTGGGGTGATGATTGCTAAAGTTTAACCAGCTAAAATTGCATACCTTGACATCGAGAGGACTATCTGGCAAGCTTCCCATTGTTGATCCAGCTAGGACCATTTTATCCATTAGGACTTTGACTTGAAGTCTTAACAGGAGAAACTGAGAAGTATCCCTGTTCACAATGTTCTCTGCCCCCATTATGCCCGTCCAAGACCTGCTGATGAGCTGCACTGGTCTGTCAGCAGTAATGCCTTGAAGTACTGTGGACTTGCCTGGCTCAAGAACTAAATGAGGCTAAGACTTTGGACTCATTGTGAAATGGCTTTTTACTCTAATGGGAGGAAGGTAGTATAGATATTCTAGAAGGATGAGATCAAATGGGCCAAAGCGACTTCTTCATCCAAACTTCTGTTGGGTGTGTATTTTTTATTCCTATCCTTAACTGATTGAATGGAAGACAAGAACTCCAAGCTTGGACCTACACCATTGATTGACCTGATTTACATGGTTCAGATACGAGTCACTCAGCGACGCTATCTTTTCAAGTTCATCTTATTTGGCTTTAAGTACATACGTGCAGCGTTCCTGATGGTAAGAAGTCTGTTGACGTAATGCTGACTCCAGTTGGTCGATCTGTACAGTATCCCTACAACAGAAAAATTAATATTTACTGAACTCTAAACCATAATCTTTTCCAAAATAGGGTCTAACATCCAATGGGATATTCCATATTTAACATTACAAGTGGAGCTCCTCTACTGACTGGAAGGATATCTCTCTGAGTTGTGGGAACTCAACTCCCACATTTGGTTGCATAATACACCCCCACTTTCTTTATTATTAATAACAATCCTTGTACTTGCTGTTTTGGTTAATCATGTTACGGAAATGTATCAAAGCCCTTCATAGGAATTTAGCTTTGAATAAGATCTCACTGGAAGACTTCAACTCCTTCCTACCTGTATGAAAATTTTACTTTCTGAAATAATAGTACAGCCTCTCTAATGAAAAGTTAACTAGTCTCCCCATCTCTTCAACCTCCATTTTGCTCTTTTTGCATCCCATAATGGTAAGTGCGTCAAACCAGCCTGCAGGAACCCTATTATCCCGCACCTTGGGACGTCCTCCCTGTGTGAAAGGAGTTATACAAATATAATTTTGTATTGTATTGAATAATTGACCTGTAAATAGATTGTGTTCTGTCCAACTGGCCGGTGTGAACTTCCTGTTCCAGTGAGGATCACTATTTGCTAATTCAGTTGTTTCCATCCTCCCCAATGGCTCTGGGTGAGTTTTTAGATACTATGCTCCAAAATTGTGATACTCCCTCCCGCTAGCGCCCTCTCAATCTGCCTTTAAGTCTTGCCTCAAACCCTATTTGACCATGCAAATGGCCATCTCCCCCTCCCTCCCCTGTGTCCATTGTAAAGCAACCATAGACATTATCCTATATGAAGGATGCTATCTAAATTCAAGTTGTTGTTGATGTTGTTGAAATACTGTGTTTGAGTTTGTTTGTTTGTTTGAGGGATTTCAAGGAATGGTAAGAATTCAGATTATTCAGGGTTAATATTCTGGAGTGAACTGTAATGAATCAGGAGCACTAACAGCTAGGAAATGAATGGACAACAGGCTGACTGGGCATGTCTGACCCTCAGGGATAGAGGGGGGAAGATGAGAGTGAGGGTGGGAGAGGAGAAATCCAGACTCTCTCTCCCTTTTGTAATTGCACTTAAAGATTTGGAAGTTTTATTTTTCTAATGATTCCCCCACCCTCCAACCACCGTACTTATCAACATGGTAATAATGTCTTGCAAAGGTTATCTGTGAAGCAGGAGCATTGTAGAAGGATAAACCTTTGGATAATGGGGGAAGGGGTGGAAACCAACCAGGGGTGTAATCCAAGAGATATTTTTAATCTCTTTTTCTCTCGGCGTGTTTCTTGCTGTGTGGCAAATACCAGGCAGTAACCGAATGTGAAGGTTTCCTTGCCTGAAACGTGGCTTCAGGCCAGAGGAACTTGCACTGAGAGAACAGGTTCAGCGCTGTGTAGCTTCCGTAGCAATGCACTGCCCCAGCCAGAGTTTGGCAGGTTTGTGCGAAATGTGATGTCAGTAAAAATCACATCAAAGCATGACCGAATCCGAACCGAGGGAAGTGGGGGTGACCGTAGGTAGGTGTGGTGCAATGGGAAGGTCTTCAGGCCTGAGAATAGGGAAGGAAGGGTCAAGGCAGAGTGATAGATTTAGTGTCCATGCTGGTGGAGAATAGGGAATCAGTGAATGGGGTGATAGATGTAAGATATGGAGATAGGGAGTTCCATAGCAAGAAACTAATAGCTCAACCACCAATGGTGGCATAGAAAGGGCAGGAGATGCACAATGAGCTGAGACGAGAGGGCAATAATAGGAGAATATCAGAGAAATAGGGACGTGCTAGTTCATGATGGGGTTTATAATGATAGTAATAAGAATAATCCTTGCATTTGATATAGCGCCTTTCACATTAAGATGTCCCAAAGAATTTCACAGGATATAATCAAAATGGATTGACTGTGTGCTCTGTGGGTGAACGCAGCAGCTAATTTGCGCACAGCCAGTGTCCCACAACCAGGTATGGAGTGAGTGACCTATCTGGGAAATTATTGGTCAGTACACAGGAAGAAATTGTATTCTCTTTTTGAATAGTCTTGTGGGATCTTTAACATCCATCTTTTATAGCTTTATAGGTAAGGGTGAGGACCTTGAAATCGATCCGTTGGGACACACGGTGCCAGTAGAGCCTGGCGAGGGCTGGGGTGATGGGAAAAGCCTGTTGTTGCCCAGTGAAAATGTAAGTTGATTGAACTATTCTAGAGGTCCACACAAGCTAAGACAAACCAAAACAAGCTGAACACAGCTTAGTGATACTGAGGCCAAAATCTAAAGGAGCGACACACAATATGGGTTGGTTACCAAGCCAACCGTTGCCCAGCAATCCCAGCAGTGCCTGACCATAGAGAAAAGGCCTTTCAGAAGCATGAAATTGTTCCCTTCACTATGAGAGACTGCCTCCTTCAGTTGCCTGAGGCATTGGCAGGGGGACAGTCAGTGAGACAGAGAAAGCCCTTATATGATAAGTGTTGCATTTCATGTAGCGTCTCTAATGTCAAAATGTTTTGGAGCGCTTCACTGGGACTTACTGTCAGATGTAGTAACTATATAGTCTCTAACGACATTTGAAACATCTGTGATCAGGGTTGTCTCTGCTTCCTTGTCCTCCTTGACCTCTCTGCTGCATTCGATTACTACATTGTCAACTACTCCATCCTTCTACATGGCTTCTCCTCCCAGCTCAATCTTCACAGACCTGCCCTCGCCTGGTTCGACTCTTACTTTTCGCACCATCCCCAATTTGTCACCACCAATGGTTTCACTACCAGTCCCCACACTTTCACCTATGGAGTCCTCCAGGGCTCTGTCCTTGGCCCTCTGCTTTTTAATATATACATGTTCCCCTTTGGCGACATCATCCATAGACATATGGTCAACTTTCATATGTATCTGGACGATACCCAACTCAATCTTTCTGCCTCTAGCCTTGACCGCAGGAACCTACTGTCCTGACAGACTGCTTGTCAGACATCAAGTCCTGGATGAGGGCTAACTTTCTACAGTAGAATGTCAACAAGACTGAGGCTCACCTGATTAGCCTTCATACATCAGGCACTGGCAGCATCAATGTCCATAGTTGCACACTCAACCTCACCAAGTCAGTCAGGAACCTAAGTGTCTTGTTCGATCCTCAACTGTCTTTCCTTCCCCATATCCAAGCCATGACCCACTCTGCTTTCCCTCACCTCTGCAATATTGCCCAACTCCGCCACTACCTCACCCCTCAGGCTGTTGAAATTCTCATTTATGCCTTCATCACATCCAGGCTTGACTACGCCAATGGCTTATGTGTGTGCCTTCCCAATTCCTCCCTCCATAAGGTTCAGATAATCCAGAACTCTGCCGCCTGTGTACTCTACCGCTCCAAGCTTTGTGATCCCATCACCCCATCCTCACCTGACCCCATTGGCTTCCCATCACCCAGAGGATTCAATTCAAGATCCTGGTCCTCACATCTCAAAGCCCTTCATGGCCTCGCCACAGTTTACCTCTGCAACTTTCTAAACCCCTAACAACCTGTCCACCCCCTCCGCTCAGCAAGCTCCAGCTTGCTCCATGTCCCCTGCCCCACCCTCCCTACCACTGGCAGGAAAGTCTTCAGTCTCTCTGTCCCTAACCTCTGGAACTCCATCCCGCAGTCCCTCTGCCTCGTACCCCTACTTAGCCCTCCTCAAACCCTCCTCTTTCGCAGTCTCATCGGTCACCCCAAATCCCCCTTTCTCTCCACCCTCCCCGTCATATATGTTATACATATAGGAGCAGGCAAACATAGTCGCCAGTTTGTATACAACAAGGTTCCAGAGGTGAATGACTGTTGGTTAGGACACCGGGAGACACCCACTTCTCTATTCAAATAATGTCACTTGATCTCTAAGAGACGGGACCTCAGTTTAACATCTCGTCCGCAGCACAATGCATCTGAAAATGCAGCGCTCCCCCAGCACTGCTCGACTATGAGCTCAAAGCCCCTATGAGATTTAAACCTACAACTTTCTGAAGCAGAGGCAAGGGTATGACCAACTGAGTCAGTCTGACTCTAAATATGTACCAATATAGGGGTGGTATGACAGGTGGTCCACAGGCCACATCTGGCCGGTGGATGATTTAATCTGGCCCAAGATCATTTCCAACTCCAGGCCGCTTGTTCTCTCCCTCTGCGGTGAACCGTCCTCTCATGGCAGCGGCAGGAGCCAGTGGTTGGGAGGACACAGTGTGAGGAGTAGAAATAAACCTGACCTTTACTACTTGATCTTACATTTTAAGGCAATAGTCTTATAGCTGAGGCCACAAGGAGTTGCAGTGATCAGGTGGCATCACTGGCTGCTGTAAAATTGCGCTCAGCAGATTACTTTAGATGAAATTGATGACAGCACAGCACTCACCGGGAGGTCCCCTTTGTAAGTCGAGGGTGGGTGGTAGGTGATTGGTTCTAATCCTAAACCTTCTGTGAACCCAGTGTTCTCCTTAAATCCCACTCTCCGATGCTGAGTCAAAGCTGTTAACATGTAAAATATTCAGTGAGAGCATGCGAGAGTCATACAGCACTCGAGATGTAAGGGGATAAAGTACAAGGCTGCTTTACTTTACATATGTCACTAGATATCTATGGGGTATGATAAATGATAAGCCCCTGCCCCCAATCTTTTTTTTTGGTCAGCAAGGTGTCTGACACACATGGAAAAATGCTTACTATTCTCTAAATCAAACCAAACTGAGAAATCGTCATACATATGTAATTTGTTGTTGTTGTTGGTATGTTGTGAAAGGTGCTATAGAAACGTAATTTTGTTGTTGGTTTTGTTCATAACTTCCAGGCTAGACTATGTAAACTCCCTGCTTGTTGGCCTCCACAGCAAGTCCCTCCATAGGCTGCAGATCATCCAGAACTCCGCAGCCCGTGTCCTCTCCTGCACCAACAACAACAACAACAAATTACACTTATAAAGCGCCTTTCACGTCGGGAGGACGTCCCAAGGCACTGCACAGGAGGCATGTGACCCGAGCTGGGAGGGGAGTGTATGGGGGGAGGGGTGAAACACGTAGGGGAGGTCAAAAAATTCTGGGTGGAACAAAAGGCAAGGTCGAAGAGGAAAGTCTTCAAACCGGCCTTGAAAGAGGAAAGGGAAGAAACGAGACGGAGGGATTGAGGGATGGAATTCCATAGGGTGGGAGCGGAAAAACTGAAGGCTCAGCCTCCGATGGTGGGGCGGTTCGGGCGGGGGGCTTGGAGCAGGCCAAGTCCTGCTGAACGGAGGGTCCGGGTGGGCTTGTACGGGGAGAGTAGATTGGTTAAGTAGGGCGGGGCAAGGCCATGTAAGGCCTTGAAGGTGAGGACGAGAATCTTGAATTCGATCCTCTGGAGGATGGGGAGCCAGTGGAGACGGGCGAGGGTGGGGGTTATATGGACGCGAAGGCGGGTGCGGGATAATACACGGGCTGCAGAGTTTTGGATGACCTGCAGCCTATGAATGGAGGAGCTGGGGAGGCCGACGAGGAGAGAGTTTCCGTAGTCCAGCCTTGAGGTCTGTGATCCTATCACACCCATTTTCACCCAAACTCCACTGGCTTCACATCACACAGAGGATATAGTTCAAGATCCTGGTACTAACTAACAAAGCCCTCCTAGCTCCCTACCAACTTGCCTGGTCCCTGTGCTCAGCGAGCTCCAGCCTGCTTCATGTCCCCCACCTCGCCCGTCCCACCATTAGCAGGCGGGCCTTCTGCCACTCTGCCCCAACCTCTGGACCTCCATCCCATTGTCCTTCCGCCTCATCCCCTCGCTTGCACACTTCAACAACAACAAAATTACTTCAAGACCCATCTCAAGACCCTCCTCTTCGACCATGCCTTCGGGCCACCCTTCTTCTCTCCCTGCCTTTCACCCTCCCTCATCCCGACAGATGAAATATGAGGAACACTTATAACCACAACTACAACAAAATTACACTTGTATAGTGCCTTTCACATCAGGAGGATATCCTAAGGTGCAGGACAGTCATTGTTGCAGACCCGTGCTGGGGTCGGGGACAGGGAGGGAAAGGCGGGGATTTGGGGTGACTGATCAGACTGTCAAAAAGGAGGGTCTTGAGGCAGGACTTGAAGGAGGCCAGGGAAGGGGTGAGGTGGAAAGACTTGGGGATGGAGTTTCAGAGGTTAGGGGCAGAGTGGCTAAAGGCTCACATGCTAATGGTGAGCCTGGTGAGTCTGGTGTGTTGGGGGATGTGGAGAAGGCCGGAAGCTGCTGAGCGGAGGGCACAAGCAAGATGGTAGGTGGTTTTGGAGGTCACAACAGTTAAGATTAAGGTCAGGACGCTGGACTTCTTTAATAAATAGCTTGAAGCTGTGTTGGTAGTGGAGAGTAGAGGTAATCTAGAAAGTTAAGAAAATTGGATCGAAGGTCTTTCTTCCACCTCTCTTGATCTTGCAGCATCTACACACATATTCTCTTTCTGTGTGTGTTTGTGTTTTTCTCTCTCTCTTTCTGCAGGGCATCCAGATTTTTTTTATCTGCATTGCTCCCTATTAACTAGTACAAGGACATAGTGTCCGTACATAAGAGGAATTATGCCAGAAATCTGAAACTATTACACTGCTCAACAATGTGGCTGTCTGCACTGATAAAAAAGGTGTCTATTAAATACTGTTATGCAACAACCTATGGATTAGTCATTGTAATTTGCAGGATGAGAGTATAAAAAAAAACCAGGCCAAAGAGGAGATAAAAGAAGTTCTTCTTACTTGCAAACCTTTTCAGAAAATTAATACATAAAATCTTTCAAAGGCCTGAATAAACCTTAGCACTGTAAGTCCTTTCTCCCTCCCTCTGCCGAAGACCCCCTACACAGTGTACAGTGTATGGGACAGTTTCACAGTTTCCTACACTGTCCCAGTGTACGGGACAGTTGCTCAGGTGAGAAGGCAAGCACAATGGGTAAAGACTGAAGTGCATTGACACCCCTGCCTATTCCCAAGCCACTTTCACTTGCCCAGGATCTGTATGACAGCCGTTTGACCAATGTGTCAGAGTGCAATACCTCATTGCAGTGTCTCTACAAGCACTCGAGGTGTGAAATGACCTTGTATGGTTATGATAGAAGGGAATATTAACAAGAGTGAGATTTCAAAAACATTACTTGTGGAATGTAGTCTTGTGGAACACTATTGGAACTTCTGAATATGGTTTGCAACACATTGTAACATACAATAAGTATTTATTTATTCAATCATACACATCTGCTCTACACTTTATGAAATACTGTGGTCGCAGAAATGGGTAAAAATTCCATATAGCATGAACGTGCATTGCTTGGGACAATGCAAAATTATTGTGTGGAATAATACTCTATCCTGTTAGTTGGGTAGTACTTTCAGGTAAGGTACCTGGTATTTCCAATGCTTTCGGCTTGTATTTACTCTTGTATTCAGTGGACATGAATTTTGGCCCCTGCACCAAAGAACAAAAGAGGGAATGGTCACTTTCTCATGGGTTTATAATGCACTTGCGGGAGCCACGTCCTGAAACAGAGGAAGAGCCACGAAAGAGCGTTACAGTCCATCTGGCAAAATTGAAGGAAAGAAAGACACATTTTAATTAAATTTACAAACAATCATAGTCTATCTCTCATACCCCTTAATTTCTAGGTCAGAAAATTTGGGAGCAAGAAGAGATGGTTCAGCTCAATAGCAGCCTATTCAAGTTTAAATTCTTTGTTCTTTTTAAAAATGCTGGGGGAAAAACCTGCTTAAAAATTAAGAGTGTCTATTCTTTCCCGAACAAATTAGATAGATTTATGTTAGGAAATAATATCCTGAGATAAAGTATATAGTTTGGGACTTGACCTGGTAATGTGACTGCTAGGATGGTGGAAGGCGAACTGGATGGACCTTCATCTTCTTTCATCTAGCAAATATGTATGTTCTTAGAACAATAATACTTGCATTTGATATAGCACTTTTCACATCTTCTAGATGTCTCAAAGTGCTTCTCAGAATATAAGGTAAAGTGAATTGACTATATTTGTGGGAAAAACACGTCAGACAATTGCGCACAGCAGTGTCCCACAAACGGTCGTGGATTGAAATGATCAATTTATTGACAGCCGTTTGACCAATGTGTCAGAGTGCAGGGTTATGAGTAAGGAAACTTGCTCAAGGTTTCGCCCTGCCTGGTAATCGAATCCAGGTCTCCCACTTATAAGGCGAGTGCTCTAACCACTGAGCTACAGGATTTCATAAGTCCATACATTATGTAAGATGGAATACTATGAATGTTTCACAATTCTGTGCAAATCTTCATTGTTAAGAAGAAATGGTCTTACATACTAAGACTAGGTGGAATTTGGGAGATCTGGGAACGTCCAGGGAAAATGGCACACAGGAAAGAGGGGAGGTGCATAGATCAGCTGAGAATGGCATTGAGAGGTGGGGAGGGTTTAGGTCATAGCAACTAGGCAGAACTAGGATTATTAATTGCCATAGTGGAATCAGGCCTCAACGAGAGACCCTAGGTAAGTGACTCACTCAAGCTCACCTGCAGTCAGTCCTCTGTAGTCCACAAAATTACACTGACAGTTTAGATTACCAGTTTGATCTCCCTCCATTCCCACAAGCGATGCCTTGCCCTGTGCCACTGTGAGGGTAATTAGCATGTGATTTAATTACTGATATTAGTGGTGATCCTGGGATGCTTGGTCAAAGGCTGTTCCCCTTCTCTGGTTTCCAGTCCCCCAGCATACAGCTCTTTCACCAAGGAAAGAAGTACCAGAGATTAGTTCCACGTGTTAATTTTTTTTTCTCAAAATAAAATTCCTCTCCACCCTTTACTGATAGGAGAATTCTTCATACACAGATGGTTATAAGCTTGATAATAAACTGAAACCACAAAAAAAAACAGGTGGAATTGAGACAAATATTCATGAAAGAGAAACATTAAATTATATGGTGGGAAAGGGCAGGGGAATTCGATTGAACAGATAGCTCTTTCATATAATCAATTCTACAGGTTGTCCACAAAATCCTCTTACCCCCGATTATAAAATGGCAACATGAGACTATAGGGGAGCTGAAACAAGTTGTCAGAGATCCGTTTTGCCTTGTCATTTCATATTATGGAGGATTTCACACTAAACATCTGCCATCCTCTAGACAACTCAATACAGTTAAACATTTATGCTGAATAAACTAAGATACATCTAAATATAATTATCATCATACTTTCACATGTTTGAGTTGTCGGTCAGTGCACTGTGTGTGTCTGTGTGTGTGAGTATAAAAAGTATACACGCACACCATGAGGATATGGACTTTGTGGACACCCTATACTTTCCTGTCCTACTCATAATTTTGAACTTTGTGTCATATCTCCTTGGAATGGACCACCGTGTCAATTGAAACCCATGAGGAACCCGCTCCATACTTCGAAAATGCAGAAAGAGGTTGATGAAACATGTGAAACAAAGGGCGACTTGCCTGGAGGTTTAGACTGCATATTGAGGTGCGTTGGTCCGATAAGGAACATTTGGGTTGGTAAATAACGCCTGGCTGCAGTGCCGTGCTGTACTTACATGGCCTGAGTTCTCCTGTTCCACTACATCTTTTGGTTGTATTTTATGCAGTAAAGGCGAGAACTTGGGTTCAATTCCTACCAGGGATACTGGCCCATGTTTTTTTGTGTCAACGTGGACCTCTTTCATCTGCGGGTTAAAAGTAAGAATAGTGAGGTAGCACCAGACCTTGCATTGGACATTCACTCTGAGGCTGATCAAGGCCGTACGCAGGGGGGGTGCGACGGGTGCGTACGCACCCCCCCAAATTATAAAAGGTCCACATTTTCCGGGGTAGAGAATTGCATTTTTTTAATCAAATTTAAATACCAAGTAAATTTATTGAACATTTGTGCAACAATCAGTTCTTCAAAACTATGTATAAATTATAAACTCACATCTTTGAATGATTTAGTATTAATATAAAATTATCGAGTCGCACACCAGAATCGGCGTCTACCCAAAACATACCGCGTCGATAGACCAGTCCATGACGCGGCGAGTCTGTGACTCGTGATTGGATAAACATAGGCGCCAAGACTCAAATCCATCCTCGTTTGGAAATCATCCCGTAAACAGCCACAAGGGCAGCACCAATTCTGGAGTTAAAATCATCTTTTAATCTGATCACCGTAAGTAAAAATTACTCAAGTTTTGAGAGGTGTGACTGTAATGCTAGCAAACAATGACAACATATGTACAAGCTTCTGAGAAATTAAAGCTTTTGAGAACCCAACGAAAAAGTTATATGTGTCTGGACGGGAATGCCTATCTTTAAAAAAAATACTCATGGACGTAGACCTATGCTTTAGCGCCTATTCCACGTGGTGTGTCAATTGGAAATCATCCCGTATACAGTCACTACATAAAAAGGTAGCACCACTTTGTGGAAGCTGAAATCGTATTTTAATCTGATAAATGTAAGTAAAAATGACTTAAGTTTTGATAGGCGTGTTTCTGAAATATCATGTTTCTTGTTTTGTCTTGATTATCACATTTGCTTTATATTATTAAAGATGTATTCCTGTCATTAAAAATTGCTTTTAGAGACGTCCACTGGCATGCAAAAAACATATGACCGCAAAGATAAACAGTGCGACTTTATTTCACGTTCAGGTTTGTACCCAGAGTGAAAAAACATCAATGTCGCACGAATTTGGCATAAAAATAGTTTCACCGTCATCTGATCGAGCGAACTCGGGCATTGACAACCACACTTCTCCACTGATCCCTTCTCTCCATGCAGCCTGACAACTCCCGCCTGCCAATACCCGAATCGCGCCCCAGAGTATCGATGTAGGTTAGGGTCGGTCTACCTCGTGTTCTGTGACCGTGCAATGGTTCCCATAGGATAGTAGCACTATGGACAGTTTCCTCCCGGCTTCTCCAGCTATGTCCGCTAAACCTAAGACGCCTCTGCAGTAATGTCTGTGATACCAGTGTGGTAGTGTACCATATAGCTATTTGTCAGATGCTGTCGCCAGTAAACGTTCAGGACGTCTCTTAGAAGCCTGGTATATACCTCACGAGTCACCTAATCTCCTGGTCGAGGTTTGCCTAAGTGTCCAGCATTCTGCTCCGTATAAGAGCGACTTTCAGCCCTCGCGTTAATGCACATTCATTATAATATGGAAATCGATATTGGTAGAGCGGTTGACGTATTCGCTTCGAATATGGAACGCTATTAAAGAATTAATTTCCCCTCCCTTATTTTTTCAAGTATTTTTTCGTCAGAAGATGTCTAAAATGTCTATAGTTTAAAGTATAGTGACTGTATATTGCGAGCAAATGTGGCAGCCAATTTGCGCGCTTTTTCTCTCACAAACATCCTCCCGATGTGAATGGTGCTATACAAGTGTAATTTTGTCTCATATTGTACAAATAGCCATGATCAATCTTATCCGGGGGATTGCTGAACCAGCACACGGGAGAAACTCCTTTCTCTTTTTGAATAGTGCCACAAGATCTTTAGCATCCATCTGAACAGGCAGGAGGGGCCTTGGTTTTTCAAATCTCATCCAAAAGAACAGCAACTCTGACAATGCAGGACTTGGCTAGCACTGAGTTGGAATGACAGCCAGGATTATATGAGTTCAAAAGTTGAATGTGGATTTCATTCTTTAGACTCAAGAGGTAAGATTGCTGACAGCTAAGCTAGGCTGACGCCTTGGTACCCAAGCAGAGATTTGTTTTTCATGATTTCACCTTTCTCGTGTTAGCAGCTCCCTTAGTCACTCTGGGACGTTGCCCTTGCGGACACTATATAAATTGGGGCACTATATAAATGCAAGTTGTTGTTTTTGTTGTGATCGTCGTTTATTTTTGTTTGGAAGGAACATGCCTGCACTTTCAACAGTGCCTGCGTGTCTCTCGCAGCTTTGTGGCTCGAGTTGCCCTCAGGAGCTGATTACTTCTCTCCGACACTCCCTGCATCATTACATCAGACAGGGTAGAGACATTCAGGCTAGCTGCCAGTTTGACTGCAATGGGGCACGTCAGCTTCCCCGACCAGGTGTGTCCATCTGCCTTGGTGCAGCATTGATAACTGTGCAACTCTGCCAATCTCTCATATGTCAGTTTGTAGCCAAGAAATTGGAGGTGGCAGTGAAGGGGCAGCATATGCTTAAAGCATTGCTAAATATTTCTGAGCTTTACAAAATTTGGCAAATTCTTAAATGCAGTTTTCTATTGTTTCATGTCAGCCCATTCTGGCTCATGAATTCAAGTCCCAAGGTGGGGCTTGAACCTACATCTTTTGACCCAGAGATGAGAGTGCTACCAACTGTCGTCTTAAATATATAATCTGAATGAAAGGCACAGTGCATTTTGTCTTACATCTTTCTGCACTGGAATGTTAAGTGGTTTCTCTCGCATGAATCCACTCCCCTTAGCATGTATTGTATAAGGAAAGTCTTCTCTGCCACTTGGGAGCTCATAGGGTGTGAAATGCTTCTTGGTGACCGAAACATAGTTATCTTTCAAAAGCACCCTAGAGACAAAGCAGAGAGAAAAGGAAAGGTTATACTCCTGAAAAAATATGTATCTCATTGCAGACGGTGACAGAATTCACTCTAAAAAGATGTGTTGTATAATTTTGCACAGGTAGCCAGGCTCTCTAGCTCGTCAGTGAAAATTATCGAGGTGCGGAGATGATTAATTCTAATTAACAACAGCATTTAATGGCCCCAATGGTTAAACAGAAGAACATAAGAATTGCTGGACAAAAGAAGACCAAGGTCCATCCAGTTTGCATTCTACCATCCTGGCAGTCGCATGCAGAACTCACAAACAGTTGTTTAGAAATGATAAATTTATCTGAGGCCTATTGACCAGGGCACCATTTGCATTTCAAATAGTCTTGCGGAATCTTTACTTCCACCTGAGAAGATAGACAGTATCATGGATTGGCATCTCACCTGTAGGCAGCTCCTCTGACAATACAAAACTCCTCCCATACTGGACACTGGACTGTTAGCCTGAACTGTTCCGGCTTGAGATCAGTATTCATAACATTCTGAACCCAGACGTGAGAGATTTACCAACTGAGCCAATCTGACCCGAGGGCAAACTTCTTTTCAAACATAATTCAGTGACTCGAGCATAGGGCGGCATTCACTGAGATTACCAGAGCAGTCAGCTAGTGTATAATATAATAAGGTGATCTCAGTCATGCAACCCATTTG
Source organism: Hydrolagus colliei (assembly GCA_035084275.1). NCBI lineage: Eukaryota > Metazoa > Chordata > Chondrichthyes > Chimaeriformes > Chimaeridae > Hydrolagus > Hydrolagus colliei. The sequence goes on along the minus strand of CM068757.1, from coordinate 10,485,579 downwards.
TGTGTCAATATTCTGTGCCACAGCGTGGCTTATAGATATGGTTCATACCATGGTCTTAGGCAAGTTGTTTGTGACCTCCTGAGGGGAGGAAATTGGTATGTAATTGAGTGTACAGTCACTGCTGGGTATAAATCATAGCAAAGTGCCCAAGGGAGAAGAAAAAGACGAGTGGAATCAGCTTGTCTATGCCTGCTCTCTTAAATTGTTGTATGGAGATGTGTTTCGGCAGCTTTCTCAATCAGCTGTTTCTCTGAGCTTGCTCTTACCCAAGCACCGGGTTGTCATGTCTGTCTAACTTCGATGTGTAGAACAAAGCAGGTCGATGATTTGGCACGTAGCCAGACCCAGAGTGCAAGCCGAGCCTGGGTTTGAATCCTTCATGACCTACATTGCAAAAGACAACATGTTACAAAACTGCTTCCCTTAAGTTTTCCTCCTCTCGTCCTCACTCAGCTACTCTACAGCGTCCTTCAGATGGAAAACCAGTCAGTCCAGGAGGTGGAGACAGACTTTCCAAGATTGGCACTGATGCCAAGTGATAGGACTTGGGTTTGATTCCCAGACAAAGCAAATCTTAGGCAAGTTTCCTTCCCCCAGGAAGGAAATGCTCACCCAGCAGTAAGTAGGAACCCAGTTGTAAATCGATTGGCAGATGACTTTCCGGGAGTAATAAGCCCACCACAGAAAAACAATTGCTCACCCAACTGTTTGTGGGACATTGCTGTTCCCAACTGGCTGTTTGCAATCAGCCAATTGTGCACGGCAGTGTCCCACAAATAATCATGGATTGAAATGACAAATTTATTTTTATTGTGTTTTGAGGGATAATTATAAGGAAACTTGCCCATGGTTTCCCTTACCAGGTCTCTAGCTTGTAAGGCGAGTGCTCTAACCACTGAGCTACAGTACTCCAATACAGATCTAATAATAGTAATCCTTGCATTTGATATAGCGTCTTATCACATTTTCTAGATCTCAAATACTTCAATGTACTGTACAGAATATACTGTAAAGTGAATTGACCGTATATTTTGTGGGCGAAATGCAGCAGCCAATTGTTCACTAGCAGTCATGGTTTGAACAATCACATATTTGTTGGGGGGACATTACGCCCCATTATACATTACGCCCGGAAAATTATCTGCCATTGGAGTAACAACCAAGTTCCTAGTTACTGCTGGTAAACAAAAGGCCTGTGGAGCAAGGAAATTTTAGACATGCCCTCAATTACGTGAGACCTAGTCTGAAGGACTAGTGTAAGAGGAAGCTGGACTTGCTGTGTGGTTAACATCAAATGTAGGATGAGGACATAAGCTGAGATATGCAGCAATCAGTTCTGTTGCATTGACAATCTCTTTAGAAAAACACTGAGCACTTGGCTTGGTCACAGAAGCTGAGAGTTTAGGGTTTGGAGCCTGAAGTCTGCTAAGTTGAAGGAGTTTGTTATTGATGCATATCTTTCCTGTGTATGTGCGGACTCCCTGACACACACATATGTACAGCCTGCATTTCGCATGACACCCTTTAAAGGAGAGAAAATGCTTTACAATGGTCGGCTATTTTCAATTCTGATACACTCTGATACTGCAACGTGTGAAATGAAATAATAGTAATAATTGCTTTTGATGTACATCACGTTGTCACGTTGAAATGTCTCAAAGCCTTTCGCACGGTAATTTACTTTGAAGTGTGGTGATTGTTATGCAGATAAACGTGGCATTTAATCTGCACCAGCAACGTCCCACACACAGCAATGAGTTGAATGGATGAGCAAATCTAATCTGCAGTTTGAATTTAGATGAGGAAGGAATATTGGCCAGGTGCCCTTTTCCTCCTCAAAACCGTGGCGTGGAATCAGTGTCCACCTGATGCACTACAGCAAGCCGCTGGGACTTGGGACCAGACAGGAGGCATTTATCCATGAATTATTTTTGTGAATGAAAGTCTGGACCTAATGGGTTAGGCTTTTGATGCTTTTTATAATAAGAGGTCCCATCTGCCTATTCAGATCCCATGGCACTATTCCAAAAGAGAATGGAGTTTCTCTCTGCTGGTGTCCTGGTCAACTACCCCCCATATTAAAAAAATTGGTTACTCACTCCACGTCTGTTTGTGGAACATTGCTATGCGTAAACTGACTCCCACATTTTACCCCAAATATACACAGTCAATCCACTTTACAGGACTGTATATCCTGTGAAGCGTTTTGTGATGTCTCAATGATGTTATAAGGTGCTATATACTGTATATCAAAGATTATTGTTTTTATTATCTGGATTTATTATAGCAATACCTATCCAATCACCATCTATATCTCAAAGGACAAGTTTACTTGCTGAAAGTTCGCCATCTTTTTAGTTTCAGTGAGAAACCTAATGAAAGGCTGTGAACTATAATGTGTATAACTAAGGCTGTAAAGAGAAGGTGCTCTAGAGTAGGATGAGATAAATCAGGCAACGATTCATTGACAGTTCATTGATTTAACGTCTCCATTAGGATCTTTCCATCAGCACCTTGGGATGTCTTCCCAATGTGAAAGACGCTGTACAAATGTAATTTTGTTGTTGTTCTCAATGGGAACACTTGTAGCAACAAAAATTGAGTTTTGTGATTGACATTTGTTCCTCCCATCTCACACACACACACACACGCACGCAGACAAACACACATAACTCTCACTCACATATACACACACAGACATGTGCGCACACATACATGCTTCCATGCCCTACCGAATGATGATGAATATGTAGTGGAGTAGAATTTCATAGGATTGACATCTGCTCCAAAGCTCGTCTTTGTATAAAGCGACTCCCTGTCTGCCGACACTGCCATCCTGCAGCATTTGCTCTGTTCAAATAACAAATGATCCAAAACAAATGTGACAGGTTCTCATGGACAACAACAACGACAACAAATTACATTGGTATAGCACCTTTCATGTTGGGAGGATATCCTAAGGCGCTGGGCAGTCAAGGATTTGAACCTAAACCAGGGGTTGTAATCTCAGGATTGGTGGAGGGCAGGAAAGGTGGGATGGGGTGGGGACGGTGACCGAAGGCATGGTCGAAGAGGAAAGTCTTGAATAGGGCCTTGAAGGAGGCAAAGTTGTAGAGGAGAAGACAAAGGGACTGTAGAGTGGTCAAGGACGGAATACAATTTAATGACAACATAGCTGTCATCACAATAATATTCCTTGCATTTGACGCAGCGTTTTTTAACTTTGAAATGCCTCAAAGAGTTTCATAGGTTATTGCTGTCAAATGTAATGTAATTGTAGGCAAATACAGCAGCTAATTTGTACACAAACTCTCGCGAACAGCCATGAACATGCCCAGATTAGACCTAAAGTGGTTGTTGAAGGTCTTTTTGCTTTCAGTAACCACTGCTATTATCACACTAGGGATTTAAAGCGTTCTGTGCATTGCTCTTTTTTATCCTACGTTGATATAGGATTTTCTTCTCAAAAGATTCAGTAGAAATGATTTTTTTTAGCAATCAGCATACTTCAGATTCCTCCCAACCCTTACTAATTTCATTCACTGAGTCAACGCTCAGTCATGTGGTACTATAACAAAGCTTCTGCCCTATCCAGCCAATTTTAACTCTGTCTCCGCTCGTTTTATATCCTCAATATCTGTACAATCTACTGTAAATCTGTACAATACATTGAACTTTTAGGATTCTATACTTATTGCAAACCCTTTTTCTTTAGTCAAATTCAATATTTCAATCATTGTGAATTAATTAAAGACCTTTCATTTGGGCTCCCCCACAACAAACTGGATTAAATGGATATTTGAGGTAGATTTATTAAGTAATACAGGATGTCCCTGGCATGGTTCCCTGATCTGTACTGAGTTAATTTATCTCCGTCAGGTCAGCGATGAAGATGGACCGCTAGATCCCAGTGCTGTAAACTAGCCAGAGCTTCTGCCCTTCTCTATGATCCTTTAATTCTCCACTTTCTCTTCCCCACAAGACGTCAATGGGTGAGAACAAGAGTAGGTTATAACTATCAATTGTTCAAATGACCATTGTTTCAACACCTTTTTGTGTCCAGGCCCACATGCAAAACGTGGTCACTGCTGGACGAAATGTGGACTGTCGTTGGTGCTCATACAACTAAAACCTAAAGTAGGTTATAGAGAAGAATATAATAGAATTGGAGAACAACAACCTTTAGCTTAAAGAAGCACAATCCACTCCCAAGTGCTAAATATAATAAATTTATATTTTATATACTGTACATGAAAGGATCATTATTATTATTAACCAGACTCAGGATAATCGACCCCAGATGATAGCATTTTGGCAGACTACATTACTTTGTGCCTAGGATGCCTCAGTCCTCTGCAGGTGACAATAGTTGGCCATTTTTATTATAATAATAATCCTTCCATTTGATATAACAACAACTTGCATTTATATGGCGCCTAATCATGTAGTTGAGATGTCTCAAAGGCCTTCAGAGAATATATTTGGAAGTGCACTGACTGCGTATTTTGTGGGTGAACATTCATCTAAAGCAAAGGCAGATAGGATTCTGGTTTAACACAAGAACAGCATCTACAGCAATGTAATAGTAGGGCACTGGAGAGCGGCCCTGACTGTGAGCTAGAGCCCATTGAGCTTGATACCCAAAGACTTCTGACATTGGGATGACGTCTGATTGTAGGTCAAGAGGAAGGAGTTGATGAGGGTGGATTAGAGACATAAACAAGCTTGGGCAGGATGCTGTGGTCATCCTGCACTATAAACTACTGATCGTACTCAAACCATGGTGTCAGTGTGACCCAAAATATTTTAACAGTGAACGGAGATGCTTTGTCTCAGTGCACTTGATAGAGAATTGTGTGTTGAATAACATAGAAGAACAGCTTGCTTCTTGAGATTTTCCTCTGTGTACAATCCGCACATATCTCTCTAAATACTCTTCCGATCTCAAGGTTTCTTGGTAATTTTCCAAGGACTGCAGCTTCCTCTTTTTGCACAAATTTGTACGGCAGCCTCTTCTCTGTATACATAAGCAATTAGATAGAAGTGTGTGTGCGTGTGTGTGCGATTTGCAACTCTCCTCTCATTTAAAGGGGAACCGTCCTCGCTTCAATTGTCCTTGTGGGTTATGTGGACAAGGAAAAGTGAGAAGCAAAAAAAAAAGGGTCATCAAGACACCTTCTTCTTGTGACCGCATGCAATCTGTAGCATAATAGATTTGCTTGATAGTTAATCTGTATATTTTGTAGCCAAACATGGCAGGCAATTTGCATACAGCAATGAGTTGAATGACCACTTTCATACAATACAGTGTTCTGTCCAGCACTGCTTTGGAATGTTACCTTAGAGTGTGATCTCAAAGCCCCAACATGGGACTTGAACCCACAACCTTCTGACTGAGAGGCCAGATTGAGTTCCATATGGCACATGTACACTACAATGGTTTTATGAAGGAGTAAGCTGCAGCCTGGAATCTAATCAAGTGGTTCAGGTAGTGTGTATATATATGTATGTGACAATGGATACCAGGGGGTAAATTATAGGCTGGAATCTAATTGAGGTTCTAATGGTTTTGATATAAAATAATGAATACACAGGCATGGATTACAGGCTGCTATCTAATTGAGTGCTGAAGATGGTTGTACAAAAACGCAGGAATATGTTGGAATGATTACTGGTCAGTTATCTAATCAAGTGTCTCACATGTCATCATATACTGCACCAGCAGTAAAGGCAAACTCATCTTTCTCTCCCACCTGTGGATTAACCTGCAGGCATTTCCAGCCTTTCTGCCTTTGTTCTTAAGCACTACACTAGTTGTGTGAATGAAGTCAGCTTCATGATAGGCGAGTTCCGAGCAGTCAGGAGCTGTATCTGTAACTCCAGGCAGAGAGGTACAGTATTGTGTCTCCAGACTCCAGGCATTGCTGTATATGCTATTGGGTTACCACTGTACACTGCTACTCCTCTGCCCTCTAATGGACAGAATAGAAATCTACACAGGGATTATGAATTTATGGTAGAAACCAGGATAAACGTGAAAATCCTGCAGAAAATGAGAAGAGAGCTATTTTGCAACTGCCTGTTCAGTTGGATATTATAGATCCCATGAAACTAATTGAGAAAGAAAGAGAAGGGGAGTTTCTCCCAGTCTCAGCCACCATTCGCCCGGATATGTTTATCATTTTGACGCAGCGAGTTGTTCAGATCTGGAAAGGGTGGTGGAAGCCGATTCAATAACAACTTTTAAGAGAGAAGTAGATAGTTGGGGGGGGGGGGGGGGGGGCAGATTTTCAGGGCTAATGGGAGAGAGCGGGGGATTGGGATTGATTTGGACAGCTCTTTCCAAAGAGCTGGCACAGACAGGGTGGCCCGAATGGCCTCCTTCGGTGCTGTATGATTCTATTATTTCAATTAATTGCATGGCCATTGCTGCGTTTGCCTACAAATTCCTGTTCATTTTATAGCAAGCACTTTTGAATGTTATAGGTGCCACACAGAATGCAAGGAAGGTTATTACCTTCCTTCCGTGTTGGGGTAAATGGAAGCAAGGATACACAGTATGTGTGTCGCTTATACCAGGAGACAGGTATCGACGAATAATAAAAATAATAATGATCCATCCATATTGGGAGAGCTCCCCATTTAACCCATTGTGTCATGATGGGAGAGCTGACATGAACACAGAAACAATCGGGAAGAGAGCAGCAGAATTGCATTAGAACAGAGGGTTCTAGTGAGGGTGGGGTGAATGGCCCAATGGGGGAAAAAAACAGCAAAGTGGGATTAGAGTAGAAAGCCCCAGAGAGTGAGCTGGCATCGAGTACAGTCACAATGCAGGAAAGAGGAATGGAATGGGATTACTGTAGAGAAAGTTTTATTGTACAGAAAGCTGTGTGATCTGGCAACCAGTGCAGAAACCATGGGGGGAAATTCCAGGGATAGATTGTTGGAACGCAGTGCGCCCTCTCTTCCCGGAGGATCATCCTACTTCCTTAAATCTGGATAATATTAGGCGCAGGTTGACAAGACCCAAGGCTTGGGAACCCCAGAGTGTGCATTGGGGGTAACTGCTGGAATCTAAGCTAAAACCACTAGTTTGCCATTGCTATTACTTTCCCGCTGCTTGTCTAGCTGGGATTTTGGCTGATTTTGGAACTCCCATCCCGTAATCCCTTCACCTCGCTACCTCCCTCCCTCCCTCCCTTGCCTCCTTCAAGACCGGTCTCAAGAACCAACCCTTTACCCACCACCACTTGCCCGGGTCCTAACCCCTGACCACCCCAGGCGACCTTGTGACATCCTCCGGACATGAAACACTCTACAAATATAATCATGTTGTCGCAGGGTTAATAGGAGTTGAGTGGAATGACTCCCTTCCAGGTCCTGCTGATGAGCCAGGCTGGGCTGTTGCCAGTGCCTCGGAGAACTACCATTGAGGGGGGGGGGGGGGGGGGAGAGAGAGAGAGAGACCAGCAGAATGGGATTAGAGAGCTCTAGTGGGGGACAAACTGGGAAACCAGCACAGACTGGAAAAGACTTTTTTCAGTTGCTGTCAAAGTTCTGGATTTCTTATTAATTTTATTATTAAATTTCTACACTTGAAATTGCAAATGTTTTGCAGAATGTGTGTGTGTATAGGGGGGGGGGGGGGGTGGAGACAGTAGGGGAAGGGAGAGAGGAGAGTAGGGGGGGGGGGGGGGGGGAGAGGGAGAAGACAGACACCCAAACCTTTGGGGAACGGGAACCACGCAAAGGCGCAAAGCAAGTTGTAACCAGTGAGGTCGGGGTTGCGGGGAGGAAGAGAAAGAGACTGGGAGGGGGTGGGCAGGGGGAGGGAGAAGGGAGGGGGCGTTTACGGGGCTCAATTTGAACGCAGTCAAAGGGAAACGGGAGGGAAGGAAAAGATCGAGCGGTGGAGGAGGAGAGAGCAGCTAAAGGCAGAGTTTGCGAGCCATTCCCTTGCAAGCCGTGGCTCTGGGTGCGGGGGCAGCCCGTGTGTCTGTGCCTTACCTGTGCTGCAGGCGCCGCTCTCGCTCTTGCTTTGCTGCCTCTGCTCCCCAGGGGAGGTGGTGGGGGGGGGGGGGGGGGGGGGGAGTGTGAGGGGGGTGGGGGAGAAGACTGTTGTTTACCTGCATCCTAGCAACTGTCACCCAAGGCAACAGGTACCAAGGTTGCCAGACACACACACACACACACAGAGAGAGAGACACCCACACAAGTGGCTTCTTTTCATCGTAATACCAATAGAAATAATAATCCTTGCGTTGGAAATCGCGCTTTTCGTGTCTTCCAGACGCCGCGAAGCGTTTCGCAGTCTACGCCGCAAAGCGGATCGACCGTATGTTGGGTGGGCGAAACGCGGCTGCCTCACAAACAGTGGTGGATTCAACCGACTTCATTTCATGTTATTATCAGACGCGTGGAGTAAGGAGACTTGCCCAACGTTTCGCCCTGGCCGGGAATCGAACCCAGGTCTCTCTCTGGCGAGGCGAGAGACCGCTCTAGCCACTGAGCTACGAGACTCATCATTATTGTCAGTTGATATCAATGTGCAGAGTGCAAACTGGAAAGTTTTACTGACTCTCACCGTCTGACCCAGAGGAATGAGTGGCTCTGGCTGACTCCTAGTTTATCTCCTCTTTCCTTGTGGCTCATCCTTATAGCACTTCATTGTTCTCTGTGGACAGACACGGGGAATAGGTGATGCCCTGACATGTTACAGAGACCAGGACTGTACATAGTATTCCAGTTGCAGGGGTAGCAGTAGTGCACATCTTGAAAATTACTTTGATTTCTGTTCTGTCCTTGTTCCTCTCCTCTTCAGTGTATACCTGCTCCCTCTTGGTGACATAATATTAATACTAATGGCAACAACAATATAATAACAGTAGTAATAATACGCGTGATGATAATTATATATACTTAATTGTGTTCAGTAAAAGTGTTTAGGCATGTAGAGCAACATGGATGGAGTGAGGAGGAGGTTATTGGTGTCAAACATTGTTATACTTGAATCGTCTGCGACAGAAAATAAAATGAACTGTAACAGCAAGCCAGGACTTTGTGAATGCTGTACATTACCTGAACACGATCTGGCCAGTTTTCATTTGTGGCTGATTCAAATTCAAACCAGGTGCCTACGCGCAACTGCACCAGAGGGCAGTCTTATCCCACAATAATTGGTGTCTCTCGTTGCTGAAAGCAATTATCCCTCATAGCAGATTTGGGTCATATTTTCCATACGTCAGAGTCATACAATCAGAGAAATGTATGGCACAGAAGGAGGGCATTCAACTCATTGAGTCTGCACCAGCTTTCAAAGCAAGACGTCCATGCAAACTCACTATCCTACCTTATCCCCATTGCCCCCTGCTCTAATCATGTGTCATTTAATGTTCAGTGGTCTGCCGCATGTCCCCAGCTCTACCTGTCCCACAAGAGACAGTCGGGCCTTCAATCTCTCTGCCCCCACTATTTGTAATTCCATCCCACAGTCCCTTTGCCTCGGCCCCTCCCCTTGCCTCCTTCGAGGTTCGTCTCCAGACCTTCTGCTTTGATAGTGTCTTCAGTCACCCTCCATCCCTACCCTTCTTATCCTCCACCCCTCTTGAACCTATAATAATTTGGTCATTTCAATCCACGATTGTTTGTGGGTTACTGCTGTGCGCAACTGGCCCACAGTTGGCCCGTTTTGCCCATAAGTATACAGTCAATTCACTTTACAGGATATTTTTTGAGCGCTTTGAGACATCTAGAAGATGTGAAAAGCGCTATATCAAATGCAAGGATTATTATTAGTAATATTATTATCACCAACCCCCCAGTTCAGGTGTAAATCCCTAACAGGGCAGCACCTTGCGATGTCCTTCCAACATGAAAGGCACTCTACGAATGTCATTTGTTGTTGATGTTGTTGAGTTTCCAATCATGTGCCACAGGTGTGCTCTATTGTTTTCTCCACACGACCCTCTGTCTTCATCCCACTCTCCTATTTCTCCTTTTCTTCCTCTCCCAAATATCTGTCCTGACCTCCTTCCTCTGTGAAAGGAGCTATCCAAACATAATTTGTTGTTGTTTCTAATATACCTGCCGGTTTTCCACTGGTTTTTGAGACCAAACGTAAGAATATCACAACAATTTTGCATGATCATAAACTTGAAGACAAAATGCTCTTGCAAGTTTTGACCAGATGGGATTGATTCTTTAATCTGCAAACAGAATCTCAGCACGATGGGTTCATTAGGCTGGAGGAGGGCAGTGAACAAGCCATTGCCCCATTCTTGATGCATTTATATCATTTACTCAGCTTGTTCTGGTGCTTTGTTTCGCTTTCTTCGTCAGTTTAACTTCTCTTATCTCCCATACATGAGGTTCAGATTATAATCTCTAACCTTTCATTTACCTCAGTCATTTTTGTTTACTCATTTGTGCCTCAGTCGTGCCTCACTTAGCCTTCCCTGTGTGAAGAACCCCATCCCCAGTGACAGCCCAATGACCAGTTGGATGGCAGTATCCATTTTGTTGTGTTGGAGACGATTGATACATACTCACTATGTCTGATCTCCTCAAATGTTGCACGCAACAGACAAGGCAGAAAGCAAACATTAAGCTGTGAGACCTTTGATCGAGGAACACATTAATTTAGCTTTGTTATCTGCTGAAAGTAAAAGCAGGACTTTGTGAAAGTGTCTGTAGCCTTACAGTTAGATGCCTCTAGTGGCATGATTGCCTGATGTCTCTATAACAGGTGACAGACAGATTGTGAGCTCAGGATGATAATAATTGTAATCTTTCCATTTGATACAGCACCTTTCACTTTGGGAGAACTTGTCAAAGCTTCACAAGATTCAATTCACTTTAAAGTAGATTTGGTGAAGCGCTTTGGGGCGTCTTAACGATGTGATAAACCGCTATATCAAATGCAACGATTATTATTGTTATTTATGCTTCGTGGGTGATCTTTGGCAACTAGTTTACAGATTTGGCTTGTATGCAACTGCATGGGTGAACTGTTTGGGTGGAAGTATCTGGGAGCAGTCGTGAATCTCATACTGTGCGAGATTTATTACTACACAATACTGAATGGGCAAGATTGCTGAACAATCGCAGGTGTCCTTGCAGATTCGAAACTGCCCATCCCCTCACACTGTCAGGCTCAGAATCTCGTCCTACACATTTCAAGCACAAAGCAGCTGGCGTTTAGAGAATCTGTAAAACATAGATTAGGAAGGAAGACAATTAATTATTCTCTCTAATTGCGCATTTTATTTTTACTTGCAAAGGAACAGACAAACACTGGTGGTTGGAAGCACACTTTAAATATTTGAATTACAGTACAATTTTACTCTTAGGGGAGAGTCCTTGGGTAATAAATTTAAGATCTTTAAGACCTTGACATCCGGGCCCCCCAACCCCCACCTACTCCCTAAAATGGGGGCAGGGATTCCTGTTAACTCAGCCTGTTAACACTGCAAGCCAAAGTCCTGACAGGTAAGGTGTTCCTCGCTGGACAAGCAGTGGTAAAACCTGCCAGACTGTGTTCTCAATAGCAAGTTACACTGTTTTATCTGGTTATACAACCAGTATTTATCCCAATGCACATTCTGTGATGCCCAAGAACTCGCCAACCTGCACCTGATACTCTCCAGGTATAGATCAGCAGAGTGAAAGCGTGCGCATTCCATTCCAGACACAGGAATTTCCATGTGTAGGTGGGATATATAGAACTCTCAGTTTGATTTGAATACTCTTAAGAATCGTGATGGATGACTCGACAAAGGCAGAGATTTAAATGTTTTTACACTCAGGGTGATTACACATTGTGGAGTCCTGTAGCTCAGTGGTTAGAGCACTCGCCTTGCAAGCGAGAGACCTGGGTTCAATACAAGGCAGGGCTAAACCTTGGGTGGGCAAGTTTCCTTACTCCACATGCCTAGAATTAATCCCCAATAATCCCTAAAAAAAACAATAATAATTTGGTCATTCAATCCATAATGGTTTGTGGGACACTGCTGTGCGTAAGTGTGCGTTTCGCCCACAAATATACAGTCAGTTCACTTCACAGTATTTTCTGTGAAGTGCTTTGAAACATCTAGAAAATGTGAAAAGCACTATATCAAATGGAAGGATTATAATTAATAATGTGTAGGACCCCCCACCAGCAATAATGGCTTGAAGCGAAATTATAATAGGTTTCAAAAGGGAATTAGACACATATGTTGAAAAAATATATATAAACAGAAGGGATTGGGAAATAAGTGCTGATTATCAAATAAAAGCCTTTAGAAAAAAGTGCACATATATACATTTTATTTGAAGCTAAAGAGAATCTTGAGTCTCCTCCCTGTTCCTAGCTGTTTCCAAATTCAACAACAACAAAATTAGAGCACCTTTCATATCGGGAGGAACGTCCAAGGCGCTGAAATTCAATGACAAACCTTACTTTAAGTCACATTCTGATCTTAAATTGACGGAATATCCAAATAGCTATAGCTCCTGCCAGGGCTCAGTTTATGAAAATGTGTTGTGTGGCATGCACAGATAACATACACATTGTGGCTGCTTCTGGCACATTATTGTGCGCAAACTGGTGGTAGTGTTCACCTATAAAATATAGCCCCAACACTTCAGAAAACCTGTTTGAGGCACTTTGAGATGGTTACAGCTGGAAGCTGAGCTGCAAGGTCCCAGATGGATGGCCGATCAGCGCTGAACTAGCTGATCTCAGCCAGTTGTGGGGTGTTGCCCTGTATTTACCTTCAGTGCTCCTGGGCTAGGGAGCGGTGGCGTTGACCAGAGATTGCATTGTTTGCTATCACACAAGATCCCAAGTCTGGTTCAGATAAGGAATTCCTTTCTCATCCATTTGATCTCATCCTCCACAAAATCCACTTTCCTATACTCCCATCACAATTTTTTTTCAAAGAATCATTCCTGAAAATCTATTTAATCATTAATTCCCCTTCGAGTAAAGAAATAATTCCTGGTGTCAAGCCTGAAACCACCCAACAGATCCTTGAACATGTCTATTCCTGTCCTACTGTCTCGATCCAACCCAAAATATTACGCAGAGTTTACCCTGCTTGAAACCTCATAGACATCTTTAGGTCCTCTCTGAGGACTGTTATCTTTTGCCCACAAATATAGTCAATTCACTTTACCATATATTCTGTGAAGTGCCTTGAGACGTCTAGGAAATGTGAAAAGTGCTATATCAAATGCAAGGATTATAATTATTATTGTTTTGTTATTATTAGATGCCTCTTACCAAGCCCTAACTCATAGATTCATAGATTCATCGAATTTTACGGCACAAAAGGAGGCCATTCGGCCCATCTAGTCTGTGCCGGCTCTTTGAAAAGAGCGATTCAATCCCACTCCCTGCTCCCCATAGCCTAATAGACCTGTTCTCCCTAAATAAAGGTCTAATTCCCTTTTAAAAGTTGTTATCGAATCAGCCTCCACCACCTTTTCAGGCAATGCATGCCAGATTCGAACAACTCGCTGAGTGAAAAAATTTCTCCTCAGCTCCCCTCTACTTCGCTTTGAAACTATTTTAAATCTGTGACCACGAGTCACAGATTCGCCCACGAGTGGAAATAGTTTTTCTCTATTTGCCCTGTCGAAACCCCTCATGATCTTATAAACCTCTATTAGGTCTCCCCTCAATCTTCTCTGATCCAGAGAGAATAACCCTAGCCTATCTAGCCTCTCCTCATAGCTGAAGTCCCTCAATCGTGGCATCATCCTAGTAAATCTTCTTTGTACCCTTTCCAATGTCTTCACATCCTTTCTATAGTGTGGTGACCAGAATCTAATAATTATTCATCATTCATCCATTCCTCCAATGGTAATCACCCTTTGCTCAGTGAATACCACAGCCTACTTCAAGATCACTGCCCTATCCAGCCCACTATAGTCAGAGAAACTATCCTTCCAACTTGCTCCCTCCCTCACCTTGTTCGAAATTGGACCAAAGACCAATATCATGACTTGAAAGGCACTACACAAATGTAATTTTGCATTATATATTGTATAAATGTGATTTTCTTGTTGCTGTGGTTGAAAATCATTAGTTAGGCCAATGTCACTGGCTCACTCCCTCCCTCTCTCTGCTTGGAGAATGTCTGATATACTGCGTGTCAGGAATGGTGAGTTTCAGTGTGGTCTATTGCATTAGCAATGTGTAACCTGCTTGCCTTGTTTCAGCTCCTCCCACCTGTGGGATATGTTACCTGCAGAGAGAGGCAGACACAGAGAGAGAGAGAACGAGCAAACCAACAAACAGCAAACCAGGCAAGTGACACGCCTGATCAACTTAATCTTTCTGCAGCGATTGAAACAAAATACAGAGAGGTGACAATCCAAGGCAGAGGAGGCATCTGAGGGCTGATTGCCTTGTCCTTCTTCTTGTTCCAGGTCTGATACACTGTGCAGGAGCAAAGTTCCCCCAACCAGGATCCAGTAGCCCTTATCTTTAAAGTCTCAAAGTCAGCAGTGACAGTGGATGGTGAAGGAGTCAATGTAAACAGCTTGTTTCTCACGGCTAGCTGACTTGCTGGTGAGTGACTTATTCCTTTTTTAATGTGCATCTTGTTCTTCTCACTCTCTTGTTTGCTTTGCAAAAGCGAGGACTAAGTTTATTGCAAGTTTATGAGCGAGTTTCAAGACAGCATTTCAAGGGAATTTTACGAATGAAAAGAAACCTTTTTTCACCCATCCGAACCACAACATCTGATCTCTGGGTGGGAGTGAGTAAATTTCTTTTTTATAATTAAAAAAAATTGTTTTATGTTAATTTTATACTTTTAGTTGTGTTACTAGTCAAAAAAAATTAAATCCTTCCCCCTTCCATCCCTCATTCTGCCCCCATCACTGCTTTTTTGATGAATATGGCTCTATTGACCTGTATAGTATTGTCTGAAAGTCAAATCTATCCACCTCACTATTTGTTTGAAGCAGAACAAATAACACAATAATAAAAATAATAATAATCTTCCCTTAAAAATAACAACAGCAAAATTGTATTTGTATTGATTATCGCAAAGTGGTTTCGATTAAAGTGTGGTGAATCTGTAGGTAAATCAAACAGGGTTTTAACATTTACCCAATCACACAGTCTGATCTGGGTGGTTGAGGTTATAATAACTGAGGATATAGGAACTAGGGATTATGGAAATGCAGTTTGTTGGGTTGGGGATGTTTGAAAATTCCTGTACTACCTCACTCCTCACCCCCGTGATTGTCTCTTGATGCTCATCAACCCATGCAGCCTAGTGCAGAAGTTCCAGTTAAGCCTCAATATTGTCTTTAAATGTGTGGATGTTTTATGGATTTACTCCCCGCCCCCCCCACCCCATTACCTCTGTCCAGCAAATTTACCCCTCCTCCTAAATCAACCTCTACAAATCTTCCCCACAAACAAATCTCCACCCTCCCACAGGAGTCTGCCTCTCTCATTTTACTTGATAATCCCAAGCCCTTTGGGGGAGCCAGTCTGCCACTGAACCTGATACGCACAGAAATATCCATGTCTTTATTCGCACCTATGCAGAGCTGACAGAGTACCTCTTTTTGTCCATATCCAAAATGCATATCTGGTTCTTATTTGAATGGCGGGGAGTTTGCTTTAAAGGGATTTGTTCTTCAAGCCAGTTTCCCCCAAATTGTTGATCAGAATGTGCTCAGATGCTTCTCCCCTGCTGGGAGCTGAGGCTGTAGGTTGGATGTTGAAGCTGAGATCGGGATCCTAGTGGAGGTATGTGTAGAAAGCACAGAAGGAGGCCATTAGGCCCATTGAGTCTACGTATGCTCTCAGAGTAAGGGGATCAATTCAATCCCACTTTATCCCCAATCTCTTTCAAGCACCTCTCCTTGATATAAGTCCTTGCAATTAATACAGTGCCTTCACATCGAGAAGACATTCCAAAGCACTTCCCAGAAATTATAGTGAAGTAAAGTGACTGTGTTTTGTGTCAGGAATGTTGCAGCCAACATACCACAAACAGCCATGGAATGTGTCACCTATTTAATTAGGGGATTATTGGCCAGGACATTTTACTGTGAAACGTTTTCAGAAATCTTGACGATGTGAAAGGTGCTATATCAAATGCAAGGACTATTATTACTTATTATTACAGTATTATGAAGTGAATAACCAATTGTAGGACTCTGGATTCTAGCATATGTTTGGTAAAAAATACAGTAATGTGGGGTAGAATAGCTCATCCTTGGTGCCTGCTGACTGCATCGGGTAGCGCAGCAGTCCCCAAGGAGCAATGTCAGAGGTCAATGATACACATGGCTTAGGCTGGAGATCTTGAACCTGAGATCACAGCGAAAGCATTGAGTAACTGCCTCTGATTTTGTTCCATGCCATACCCTTCACAGTGACTTCATCAACACACTGGCCTGAAGCAACACACAGACTGAAGTACAGTGAGGAGGTTGTATCACGCGAGCGCAATAAAGTAATTTGCCCTTTATGGAGACTGCAGTTAGCATTGGAGTGCGTCATAGGAGATCAGAATATCATTCACCTTTGGTTGCGTATTTTACAGCTTGTACTCTTGTCAGCTCTGCAGCCCTCATCGACTACTTAATCCTGCAACTGTCAATATCTAACCATTGAGAACACAGTACAGTGATATAGGATACGGCAGAGTGCAATGTTTTGGGTTTATACCACTATTGTTGCTATGGTAACAAAACGCACCCACACAATAAAGGATGCCAGTGAAAGATTGCAAAGTTGTTATTCCTGTACGAAAGGATGACTCGGCTTGTGCTGAGGATCTGATCGGTGACCTGGGAGTTTGAACAGCTTACAGCTGTCACCCAAGCTTTGAGGTAGCGTTACTGGTTGGGAATCATTCCCTTCAGCTGTGTGCTGCTCAATGGCTACCCGGACGTTTGGCTTATGTTCTGAAGTAGTAAATCTCATCCCACACAGTCTTTGCAGCCCCGAAGATGTGTGTTTGCGTTTAAGGGTGTGTGAATTGCATATGTGTGTGTGAAGAGGATTGTGTTTGTGTATGGGTGTATGTATATGTGGAGGCTTGGGGGTGTTGCGGGTCTATGGCGGGGGTTTTGTGTGTACGTGTGTGTGGAGCCCTGTAGCTCAGAATCGCCTTACAAGCCTGAGAACTGTGTTCAAATCCACGCAGGTCAAGGCAAAACTTTGGGCAAGTTTCCTTACTCCACACGCCTAATAATAATCCCTCCAAAAAAAACACAACAATATAATTGGTCATTTCAATCCACGACTGTTTGTGGGACACTGTTGTGTGCAATTGGCTGTTGCGTTTCACCCACAAATATACAGTCAATTTACTTTACAGTACAATATATTCTGTGAAGCGCTTTGAGACGACTAGAAGATGTGAAAAGTGCTATATCAAATTCAAGGATTATTATTCATTATTATTATGTGTGGGGTCATGTGTGTTGTGTGTCTATGATGGGGGTGGTGTGTGTGTGTGGTGTATGGCAGTGTGAGTAGGGGCGCGTGCGTAAGCATGGGATGTGGCTTGCGTGTGGTTCTGTGTGTATGTGTAGGTGACACCCACTTTGCCTGCTTCCTATTGACAGCCCACAATTAGTTTTTCTTGCTAGGTGACTTTTATAATAATAATAATCCTTGCATGTGATATATTTAGATGCCTCAAAGTGCTTCACAGAATATACTGTAAAGTGAATTGACTGTCTGTATATTTGTGGATGAAATGCGGCAACCAATTGCACACAGTAGTGTCCCACAAACAGCCGTGGTTTGAAGTGGCCAAATTATTATTGGTTTCTTTCTTGAAAGGGTATTTTTTTTCTATGGCAGACACAAAGGTATACTATAGACCACCAAATAGTGGGAAGGAGATAGAAGAGCAGATCTTCAAGCGGATTTCGGAAAGATGCAAAGCTAATAGAGTAGTGATAATGGGAGGCTTTAATTATCCCAACATTGACTGGCAGAATAGTAGTGTAAAGGGCAAGGATGGAGAAGAATTCCTGAAATGTGTACAGGACAACAAGGAAGGAAGCAGTGCTGGATCTAGTTTTGGAGAATGAGGTTGGGCAAGTACAACAGGTTTCTGTAGGTGAGCCCCTAGGAAATAGTGATCACAATATAATTAGATTCAGAGTAATTATGGGAAGGGATAAAGAACACTCAGAGGTGCTTCACAGACACTCAACTGGAAGAAGGCTAATTTCAGTGAAGGCTCATTTTTAAAACGGGACCTAGCTGAGGTGGACTGGAAAGAACGATTGGCAGGTAAAACAGCGAAACGAGCAGTGGGCAATCTTCAAGGAAGAGATAGTTTGGGCACAGGTCAAAAACATTCCAACAAAGATAAAATGTAGGGGATCCAAACCTCCATAGATGACTAGGGCAATTGGGGTTAAAATAAAGCAAAAAAAGGAGGCTTATGACAAGTATCAGGCCCAAGACCCAGGTAGCAAGCCCATGTAGGGACCATATGGGCATGGATAAACCCAAATTGGCCCATATGGGCTTGCTACCTGGGGATACAGAAGTCAACCAAGCAGAATATAGGAAGAGCAGGTGAGAAGTGAAAAAGGAAATTAGAGGGGCAAAAAGACTACACAAGAAACAATTGGCAGATAACATTAAAGGGAACCCTAAGGTATTTTACAAACATATTAAGAGTAAAAGATTGTTCAAGAGTAGGGTGGGGCCTTTCCAAGGAGGAAATCTTATTGTGGAGGTAGAGGGCATGGCTAATGTAATGCATGAATACTTTGCCTCTGTCTTCACAAGAGAAGAGGATGCAGCCAATGCTACAGTATTGGAGGAGAGGGTAGAAAAAATGGATAGGATTAGTATAAACAGAGAGGAAATACTGAAAAGGTTGATGGTGCTCAAGGTAGATAAGTCACCCGATCCGAATGAGATGCATCCGAGGTTACTAAGGGAAGTACGGGAGCAAATACCAAACCTGGGAACTATAGGCCAGTCAGTCTAACGTCGGTAGTGGGCAAACTTCTAGAGTCTATAATCAGGGACAAGATAGATCTGCATTCAGAAAGATATAGGCTAATAAAGGACAGCCAGCATAGATTTGTTAGAGGCAAATCTTGCCTTGCAAATCTGATAGAATTTTTCGATGAGGTAACGGAATGGGTGGACGAGGGTAGTCCAGTTGATGTAGTTTACATAGACTTTCAAAAAGTATTTAATAAAGTGCCACATGAGAGGCTTATTAGGAAAGTAGACGCCCACGGCATTAAGGGGACAATGGCAGCATGGATCAACAACTGGTTGCGAGACAGAAAGCAAAGAGTTGTGGTGAGTGGCTGTTTTTCAGACTGGAGGGAAGTGTGCAGTGGCATCCCTCAGGGATCAGTTTTGGGACCACTGCTCTTTTTAATATTTAATATTAATGATCTGGATTTGGGTGTATTGAGCACAGTTTCCAAGTTTGCAGATAATACTAAGTTAGGAAGAATAGTAAATAGTGAAGAGAATAGTAACCATCTGCAAGAAGATATAGATAAAATGGTAAAGTGGGCAGACACATGGCAGATGAAGTTTAATGCAGAGAAGTGTGAGATGATACAATTTGGGAGAAAAAATGAGGGGAGGCAATATAGGCTAGATAGTATAATTTTAAGGGGTGTGCAGGAACAAAGAGACATGGGGATTTGTGTTAGTGACTCTTTGAAAGTGGCAAGACAGGTAGACAAAGCCGTTAAGAAGGCATATGGGATACTAGGCTTTATAAATATGGGGTACAGAGTAGAAAAGTCACGAAGTGCTGACTAACCTCTATAAAACTTTGGTTAGGCCTCAGCTGGAGTACAGTGCACAATTCTGGTCACCACACTACAGAAAGGATGTTAAGGCATTGGAAAGGGAGCAAAGAAGGTTTACTAGAATGGTACCAGGATTGAGGGACTTCAGTTATGGGGAAAGGCTAGATAGGCTAGGTTTATTCTCTTTGGAACAGAGACGGTTGAGAGGAGACCTAATAGAGGTTTATAAAACCATGAGGGGAATTGACAGGGTGAATAAGGACTGGTGGGTTTCACTGGTGGGTGAATCTGTGACTCGTGGTCACAGATTTAAAATAGTCAGTGGTATTGAATTGTTCTTTTCAAAGAGCCAGCACAGACTAGATGGACCAAATGGCCTCCTTTTGTGCTGTAAAATTCTATGATTCTATAAAGAAAGAAACTCCCTTCTCTTCTTCTCCTTTGCTTTCTCCCACTTTCTCCATGCTCTATGGGTGATTATAATGAGTTAATGAATGGTTCAATTGAGACCATGGCACAGTGGCCAAGTGAGCATTCTGTCGGCATGAGTCAAGTCAGTGTCACACCAGCTACTATAAATAGAATGCTTACATTACATCCTGATAATGATATCATAAAAATCTTTCCATTTAATTTCAAGTCTTATCACATCAGAACACCTCAAAGTGCTTCACGGAAGTTTCTTTTAAGTACAGTGATTCTGTATCTGTAGACGAGAACAGCAAGCTGTTTGTACCCAGCAATGTCCCACCAACAACCATGATGTGAATGACCAATTTTGCATCTGGCGGATTGCGATGGAGTTCCAGAGGTTGGGGGCAGAGTGGCTAAAGGCTCGCCCACAAATGGTGGGCAGGGTGGGTCGGGGGACGTGGAGCAGGCCGGAGCCTGCTGAGAAGAGGGGACAGGCAGGTTGGTAGGGGGTTAGGCAGGTCACAGATATAGGGTGGGGCAAGACGGTGGAGAACTTTGATTGTGAGGACCAGGATCTTGAATTGGCTCCTCTGGGTGATGGGGAGCCAATGGAGTCAGGCGAGGATGGGGGAGATAGGGTTATAAGGCTTGGAGTGGTAGAGGACATGGGCTACAGAGTTCTGGATTATCTATGTAATACATCTGTGTAAATCAATAGATTCAAGCGCTCTGAGACACTACCCTGCGTGGTTTTCAGGTGGGATTTAAAGATGGGGTGAGGAGAGGGATTGAGTAGCAGAGATTAGGGATTTAGTAACTGAAGACATGACCACCAATGATGGTGCAGAGGAATTAGGAGGTGCCTGTGTTGAGTGAGTAAATGGGATGGGCAGAGTAGTGGGGTACAATCAGGTCAGAGAGGTAGCGAGGTGCTGGAGTGTGAAGGGATTGGTCCATCAGGGCAAGGATATTGAAGTCGATCTGCTCAGATTCTCAGGAGCATTGAGACGCTTCAGAGTCATAGACTCAGCACAGTTTATCACCGTTATGAAACCAAAGTCTGTTGCGTTGTTTAAACCACATATGTGGCATCCAAAAGTCAGCGACACTGATGCAGGGAGGTTCATGGAGAAGCTGTGAAGCTTGGGGTCGCTCTGACAGTGAGACAGACGCCTTTGTTTTTTGATCAACAGCATGTTCGGGCAGTACGCCAAGCAGAAATGGACTTTAATCCTTCCTCTCCCAGCGAGCCACCTCCCCTGCTTATGAAGAGCGTGTTGAAAGTGGGTGGCGGAGGACGAACAGACTGGGAAGAAATCGGGAAATTTCCTATGCACCCCCCTTATAGTTTGCTGATGCTCAACAACCTGTTCCGTTTAAGGCCGACAACAAAGTTTTTAAACATGGGGATGTTTTATACCCCACTCCCTCCGTATTAATCAGCCACCCCTCCCGACAAATCAGCGACCCCCACCACAAATCAGCCCCTCCTCGCCAGGTCTCAGCACTCCCCCCCCCATCCCATGAATCGGTGCCGCCATTTTACATGACCATTCCGAAGCCCTTTCCCGCAGCCAATCCAGCACTAGTTGAAAGTGTCTCAGTTGTAGGACCGCCTGAAAGGCCATCGTCCATATCACCGAGGCAGGACATTGTGCAGAGCAGGGGATCAGTGACACTCGTACAGAAAACAAATACAGTTACAAGAGACAGAGTCCCTCCCTTTAATTCCAGCCACTGAAACAGACCTTTTAAAAGTTAATACCTATTACCTGTGCTTTGTCTCTCGCTCTTTCCTCCCCTGTTCTCCGGTTTCCCTCGGCTTCTGTTGTATTGCAGGTACCCTGTGCTAGCGTCTCTCCAGCCTATACTTTATGTATGAACCAGAATGTACCAGCACAAGATAGAAATTGACCTTCCCTTCAGTGTGTGACTGTCGGGCTCAGAGGGAAGAAGGAAATGATTACAACAGAGCCTGTCATTTTACCTGTCATGTATATAAAACAACAAGCATGACTTGTGTTTATATAGTACCTTTCACATGGGCATGCTAACAGACCACAGTTAAGCGCAGGATGCTGACGCCGGGGAGAGGGGAGGTGATCGTAAGCACGGTCGAAGAGGGAGATCTTCAGGCTTAATCTGAAGGATGGGAAGTAGGATGCAAGGTGTAGGGATTGAGCCATACTGTTGGGTTGCAGTGGCTGAAAGCACAGCTACTGATGGAGCGGTGGGGACGTGGGACATGCAGGAAGCCAGAGACAGGCAAGTGTTGGCAGTGGGTAGTGAACTGTGGTGTAAGCAGATAATAATAATAATCCTTACATTTATATAGCGCTTTCCACGTCTTATTGACGTCTCAAAGCGCTTCACAGAACACAACAACGTCCCAAGGTTGGGACCAGAGCAGGGGGGGGAGGGAGAAGACAAGAGGGAAGAAAGGGGGGAAAAGAGGTATGGACCAGAGCAGGGGGGGGGAGGGTTTGTGTTTGGGGGAAAGGAAGTAGGAAAATTGACTATATATTTTTGGGAGATCGGAGAGATAGGCAGGTGTCATGGCATTGATAGACCATATATATACATACAAATATACAGATGCTGTAACATGCAGTGAATGTGCATTTCTAGGTGGTTTAAGTCCTTAGCAACCCCTTATCAGATGAAGTTATATAAACACAAGCTGTCATTTGCTGGCCCTGAGGATTAATATACCAACTGAGCTGGTCATTAGAAGAATGAAGCAATTGATGGGACAATGTCATCACAGCCCAGTTAATTTGGGTTAGTTTCCCAAGAGTTGAGGAAGTGAAGCAGTCATCTAATTCAGCCGGCTAAAGTAATGGAAGCAATTCACAAGCTACTGTAGATGGGGTTCGCCTCGTCTTATAGTGGAGATATCCAAACCAAAGTGACAGAGTCTTCATATTAGAGATAAGATAATTAGGAGTGAGATGGAATCAGTGGAAGCAGAAAGTGTTGATTCTATCAAAAGTGAATTAGATAGATTTCTTTGAGAAATTAATATTTGGTGGTACTGTATATAACATGCATGTGACTGCCAGGATGGTGGAAGGCTTGAGCTTTCAGCATCCTATACTACAGTTATACCTGTGCTGTGAGGGGGCAGATGCTGAGCTACAGTGTATTCTGATATGGTTGCTCTGTATGTTAACATAATAAATAATCATTTTAATCACAATGCTGGTCAGGGTGTGCATCAACTCCATGGATGTGCAAATTGGTTGCCTCAATTCGCCCACAAAATACAAAATCACTCCACGTTACAGTATATCCTGTGTAATGCTTTGAGGCATTTCAATGATGTGATAAAGTGCTATATTAAATGCATGGATTATTATTACCAATGTGTTATCCTCAGTTTTTAAGTAGGTAACCCCACTGTTTTGTATGTCTTGGCTTGAAGAGACCCATCACTGGGCTCTATGATCCAGAGCTTGACTTGTTGTCTTGGCGTTTTCCCAAAGTTTTTGTGCACAATTATACAGTCAGTTTACGTTACAGCATACTCTGTGAAGCGCTTTGAGACGTCTAGAAGACATGCAAAGTGCTATATCAAACGTAAGGATGATTATTAAAGTGCTGCATGAGTACATATTGCATAATAAAGCACAAGACCCCAATTCCTAATGTTGGTAATTCCAAGACAGTTTTACATCATTACGCGGATTCTTGCATAATTGCTGTAAAATGTGCCATGACTCAGCCAGTCAATTGACTTTTGTATTAAAAAAACATGTTACTCCACCCAAGAGATGTAAACATATTTTAAGGGATTATTTCAAGATCAAAACAAACAAAATAAACACATTTATTTCCTTTAGTCACCTGTGATTCTCATGTGTGCTAAGCCTCATGGGTATAGCAAAGGTAGAAGGAAATGTGGTCTAATATAGAAATAATATTGGTCACCTTAGTGTAGGAGGCTACTGTGTGTGGTCATAAACCTGTGGAGTTTTTAGGAGAATGTGGAAAGGGCATTGCAGCATAGCTGGCTTGAATCCTGCCCTACGACCTCTTGGCCTATGTCATGCTTGTTGTAATCTTCTAATTGACTCCTTAACTTTGACTGAAATAAGGTGTGACATGTCTTTATAGCTACTGTATATCTTTATCTTTGAGTTTAGAAATGCAGGATTCACTACAGGGCAGTAAAGCTCAGCATGAGATAACCATGGCGATTTGTATTTGAAACCAGGACATTCAGTAAACGTCGAGGTCTGTGTGTTTTGTCTCATTACAAACCATTTATTATGCTTCTTTAAATATGTTGCTCCCACTGTTCCTGTTAAAACTACTGGAGGATCCATCTTCTACTATTGCCCATTGACCAAAAATGAAATCCTGGAATATTGCGGCACAGAAGGAGACCATTTGGCCCATTGTGTCTGTGCCGGCTCTTTGGAAGAGCCACCCATTCAGTCTCACACAGTGTGCTCTCCCTAAACACTAGGATTTTTTTCCTTTTCAAGCACAGTACCTATTTACAGTAATACCGTTTTGAAAGTTGTTATTGAAGCTGTTTCCACCATCTTTCAGGCAGTGCATTAACAACTCTGTGTATTTTCACAAAAAAAAGTCTCCTTATCTCCCTTCTGATTCTTTTGCCAATTATCATGAATCTATGCGCTCTGGCTACCAATTGATCTATTTTAATCGATCCATAACAGAGCTAGAAGTCAGCATATGACCTGGACTTGCCCTGTTTTCCCATCACACAGGTGTAGGATTGAAACTGCCGCTCCACCTGGTAAATCATGCACTGAATGCCCTCGAAAAGTCAGCCAAACGAGGGTCAGTTTCCACACTGACACTTTGATTTGATGCCAAACAGTAAGTTATGTTTGTGCAAGCCAATTCTTTCCAATTGAATTCAGTTTTCAATTCTTTCCTGCTGACAAGAGATTTACTGTGGTCCTGGCATGTAGGGTAAGGTGACCATGCACCCCGATTTCTGAGGACAGTCCCCAGATGAGTTGCTTTATCCCTGGGACAAAATTTGCTGTCTCTAGTGCAGCAAAAAAACTGAGCCAGAGAATAAAATTCTAAAGCCGATACACTCATCAGAGAATTGCAGCACTTGTGTACTGGTCCATTCGTTATGTGTAAGTCCGACAAAATCCAACTTATAAATAACATCACCTTACACAAGTCATATATGATACCACGTATACAAATTTCTCATCAATCATACATTGCATAAGTCACATTAAATGTATGACCCCAACCGATACGACTTATATGCGGTTTACTGCCATAATAATCTTACATTTGGTATAGCCTCTCATCTCATCATCAAAGTCTCAAACAGCTTCACAGGACATACTGGAAAGTGGATTGACTGTATATTTTGTGGCCCAAATGCGGCAGCCAGTTCCGCACAACAATGATCCACGAACAGCCATGGAGTGAGTGATCAATCTTTTTTATTGGCGGGATTGTTGGTCAGAACACCAGGAGAGAGAATCTCCCTTCTCTAATCCAGAGGTAAGAGTGATCAGCAGAGCCATGTTGGCACTTGATATTAGGGGAAATCAAAAGGGAGGGCTGAAGTCGGAACTGCCAGAGGGACCTGGTTGTGAACTTGCGTGATTGAAGCAATAATAATAGCTTGTGATCGGCCTGAAGATTCCTTTCACTTTGTAAGTTCCAGGTAGGGAGGTAAATAGTTTAAGCAATGTCTTGAACAAAGTCCATGATATAATCTGACCTGCCTGGTTTGTTCCAAACTAGTCTGCAATATTGCAGTGATTAATTAACATGGACATCTGACTGTTGCTTAGATAACATTCACTAGCTTCTAGCCTACAACTCCATCAGCAGTTTACATACACACTCATATTGACCCATTCTATCAATTTCCCCAATAGCATTTTGGGGTCAAAGGTTTGGGAGCGCTGCACTGTCAATGAAGCCACCCTTCAGCCAAAACATTAAACCGAGGCCGTGTCTGACTACACACGAGGATGTTAAAAGATCCCGTGTCACCATTCGCAAAGGGAAGACAGTTTCTCCCATTGTTCTTGTCAACAATTCCCCCAGATAGAATTGGTCATTCACTTCATGGCTGTTAGTCGGACATTACTGTGCACGTATTGGTGTTCGATTACAAATATACACTACTGTTCACAGTAAAATCCTATAAAGTGCTTTGAGTCATCCTCCCAATGCGAAAGACCCTATATCAAGTTTCAGTGCCTTAGAATGTCCTGCTGACGTGAAAGCAATGCAATTTATTGCTGCTGTAAAAATTAATATTATTTTATTATTATCATTGAGATCATTGAATGAGGTTCAGAGGAATGAATGTAAACAGGAGATGATGAACTCTGGAAGCTCCCACTACATTCCAGGGTGGAGGCTGTGTCCCTCCTTCAATACTCGTTTCACCACATACCACAGGCAGGTGGAAATTGCATTGCAGGGCTTTATTAGGGGGTGATTCATGTAAATTCAAGCGTCTAATATTAGAACAAGTTCAGCTTTCCTACAAAGTACCCTTTCTAATTTAATCCACTGATTTACATACACCTACACCACTAAAACAGAACATACTAGCCATCACATTCTTTAAACTCAACCATATATCCTTGTCTGATGCTCATCAATACACCTTGAAAGCCATAAGTCCTTAGATGATATCTCCAACCCTGTGCAATTTTTGCCCTGTGAATTCTCTCTGCTTATAAAAGCTGAAACCCAATGGCAGATGCTCTTTTTGCAGCCCCTCTCTTAGTTCAAAATGGGGGCACAAAACAGAATAGACAAACCAGAATTGTTTCTCATCTCATTGAAAACCTTATTGATGATGATAATAAACATTGATGATGATGTCACAAAGCCCCTATGATAAAGTGTAGTTACTGTATTTTGTGGGCGAATGCGGCAGCCAATTTAGAGTAATTAACCCCAATGAACACTGAAGTTCTGAGGGCACTATTGAAAAACAGAAGCAGGTTTACCCAAGTATCCCAGCCAATAATCCACCAGAATAATTATCTCTTCACTTCATGCCTCTTTATGGAACTGTGCTATGTGTTCAACTACAGAAAACTCATCCACTACAGTTGATAATAATTTGCTGCAAAGCACTTTGTGGCATTTTGACATTATAGGTATTGTATGAAATTGGAAGTGTTGTTAATATAGTACAATATTGTACATCAAGGGAATCTTGTCGGAAATTGATTGGGAAGGCAATATGGACAAATAGCTTGCTGCTGGCGAAATGAGTTTAATCTCCAAGAGGCTGGTTGAGAATTCAGCAAGAGGATCTGTGTCTGTTGTGACTTTGTTTAATGAAAACCTTTATTAATTATAATAATCTTTGCATTTGATCACAAAGTTGAGACGTCTCAAAGTGCTTCATGGAACATTCTGTAAAGTGGATTGATATATTTTGTGGCCAAAACGTGTGGATTGAGTGACCATTTAAAAAAAAAGGATTATTATCCATCCAACCCCCCCACCCCGGAAGTGATACGCCAATGAACTGAGAACAGCTTTCCTACTTACTGCTCAATAAATAGTGGTGTATGCACAAAGAAACTTGTCTAAGGTTTCGCCTTGCCCGGGAATTGTCGCTTGCTTGGAGAGCACTACGCTACAAGACTCCATAATGTGGCTTTCAGAATGCGAACTCCATACTTTCTCATCTTCAGACGAACAGGTGGTATCAGCCCCCCCACCTCCGATCCTCACCTGACTGCTCCAACCATGCCCTATATTGTCTTTTTCTTGTTCTGTTGCCATTCGATACTTACAGATAGCAGCAGCTTCAACCACACTCCCCATAATACCTGAGTTATAAGCAATCAATGACTCATGGTTCTCATTGGAATCTGTCTCCTCACATCTCTCTATTGTTATGCTAATACCAGCGCCTGCTCAATTATCAATGTTTTTTATTCATTTCCTTTTCAACCTCAATGTGTCAGACCATGAGGTCCTGCTTTCACATCCATTCAGAGCAATTGTTTCTCTGCCAGTGATGGAGCTCAGACGGATGGGAGACTGGTACAAAGCAGGCAGATCAAGCCCAGGCTTAATCCATCTTTCTTAATCTTTGAGGCCGTAAATTTCCTGAGGTCTTAGCCTTAAGATTGTCAGAATTTTGAAATGTTTGCTAAATTTAAGATTTAATACAGGTTTTCAAATTAATGAGAGATTTTGATAGAATAACTAAGGTGAAACTGTTTCCACTGGTGTGTGGGTCAGTAACCAAAGCGCACAGATTTAAAATAATTGGGGAAAAAAACAGAGGAGAGATGAGGCATCATTTTTTTACACAGCGAGTTGTTATGATCTGCAATGCACTGCCTGAAAGAGTGTTGGAAACAGATTCAATAATAACTTTCAAAAAGGAATTGGATATATACATGAAAAGGAATAGTTTGCAAGGCAGTGGGAAAACAGCGGGCGCTGGACAATGAAGGGTTTGCACCCGAACTTTGGATTGTGATCAGAGAGGGCAAGGGGGTGGAGGAGGGAAGATGACTGAAGGCACGGTCGAAAAGGAAGGTCTTGAGACCTTCATGAGTACATGTGTGTGTGTGCGCGTGCACTTGTGTGTGCCTGTGTGCATGCAAGTGTGGTACATATGGAATGGGGGAATAAGTACACATGAGTATAGTGTATAAAGTATGCGGGTCAGGTTAAGAAATTCTTAGTACTCTTCAGATTAAGTAGATTTGTTTGGGTAGGCTGCCTGCCTGGTATGTGCACTGCATTAATCTAGCCTCCCTCCCTGCATAGTTTGGAGGAACGGGAGGCCTAGTCAGCCAAATTATTACAGAAGTTAATTAGTAACATGTTGCCTGTGACTTGCACATCTGATGGCAGCAGTGTAATGTTATTCAGAATCATGTGGGCATTATTTGAAAACAACATTAGAACAGCGCCATGTAGTATGGGGCTCACCCACAACAACATCAATAAGATTACATTTATAGAGCGCCTTTAACGTGAAGACGTCCTAAGGCGCTGAACAGTCAGGGGTCAGGACCCGAGCAAAGAGGAGGCTCGGGAGGGGGTGGGGGGGAGGAGGGGAGGGAGAGAGTTGGGAGGGTGGCTGAAGGCATGATCAAAGAGGAGGATCTTGACTGGCCTCGAAGGAGGCAAGGGAGGAAGCGAGGCGAAAGGACTGTGGGATGGAGTTCCAGAGTATGAGGACAGAGAGACTAAAATCCCAGCCACCGATGGTAGGGCGGGTTGGGCGCGGCACATGAAGGAGACTGGAACCCGCTGAACAGAGTGAGCAGGCGGTCACCCATAGATTCTTTCCCCTTAACTTCCTAAGGGATGTGCGGATGCCATTAATGAGCTCATAATCTGCCATGTATCAATACCCCCTTAGTGCAATCAACATAGACGCATAGAGTAGGCCAATTCAGTCTCTCGAGCCTGTTCAGCCATTCTATAAGATCATGGCTACTCCTCAATTCCAATTATCCAGCCTTGTCCTGTATTCCTTAATCCCTGATCTAACAAATATCTATCCATCGCAGTCTGGAAGATGTGAACAGATTCATTTTTATATTTGATGCAGCACTTTTCACATTGGGGTGATGTCTCGAAGTGTTTTGTAGGCTATAATAGTAATAATCATGATTGTATTTGGCATTGCACGTCATCACTTCAGAAGGACACTGTGAAATGAAGTGACTGTGAACAGCAATGTTCCACAAACAGCCACAAAACAAGTGACCAAATGTATTTGGGGGACTTGGCCAGGGAGAGAGAAACTGCCTTCTCTTTTTGAATAGTGGCATAGGATCTTTAGCATCCACCTTAACAAGCCGATGGGAACTTGGTTTAATGTCTCACCTGAAGGATGGATACTGGGAAGTGGAGTGACTGGATGTTTTATGGGTGAACATGGCAGCCAATTTGCGCACAGCAATGTCTCACAAATAGCCATGAAGTGATTGACAAATTTTTATCTGTGGGGATAGTTGGCCAGGACACAGTGAAGAAACACGGATAAAACATGTGTGAACATTCACACAAGAAACTGTGGCCAAAGGTTATAGTCTCATAGAACTCATGCGATTTATCAGGAGGCTAACATTAACTTCTTGAGGTGGAAGCACTGATATATCTGAGGTGGTTGTTGCCCTTTGAACCCAGTCTCATTTATTGAGCATATCGAGGGGTAAAAGGTATAGGGCGGCCAAGCCAGCACCGGATAACCTACAATAAGGAAATGATAATTCATTAATGAGTAACGAACCTTTGCACACATGCACGTAAACACATACACCCATTTTGCACTCCAACATTGCTTGCCACTGGGAAATCAGTCTTTTCCTAAATCTGCCAGACTTTTGTGTTTTTAAACATCTAACAAATACAATTTTACAAAGCACGCTCTATATGTTTACCCAGCGGGGAAATCACCTGGACGTCTCTTGGCTAATCTTTCCTGCAGCTACAGTTTTATTGCCTTTGGGAGTTACTTCTGGCCATAAAAGGTAAGAACATTACTGACCGTAGCTGGCACCTGTTTCAAAGAAAAGTGTCTTCTTTTGTTTTCTGTCGTGCCTGGACACTGTTTGGTGCTGTGATGGGAGGACCTATAGTCGGGTTTTCCAGGAGATCAAAGATTTAAAAAAAATACTTTGGTCACTCGATCAACGACTGTTAATGGTACATTGTTGTGTGCAATTGGTTACTGCGTTTTGCCCACAAAATATACAGTTAATTCACTTGATAGCATGTTTGGCAAAATTCTAAACCAGATGCAATGATCAGAGAATCATAGCCATTAAGCTACAGCCAGCATCAGCAATAGTGGTGAGTTAAATGTTTTCTCTGTGTTGCCAGGTTTCATTTAGAAAATATGGTCACCTTAGACAATATCAATGTTGTTCTTCCCTACACCCCCCACCACCACCCACCTTTGGCTTCTGTTGATTGCCTACAAATAAACAGTCACTCCACTTCACAGTAAATTTGTGAAGTGCTTTGAGAAGTCCTCCCAACATTATAAGATGTTATATCAATTGCAAAGATTATTAGTAGTCTTATTAATATTATTGGATTGCTGCCTTTTTAACCACTTCCAACCATCTGCCTCTGCTATCGATTGCTTGCAAGCCAAATTGCCTCCTGCCCCCAGGCCCTTCAGTTGAGACCAATTTAACACTATGTGCCAGAGAGTCTGAATGTTTCCAAAAAAATTCTCTTATACGTCCCACATCCTCTGTGACAAAGTTCCCCCCTCCTCTCGCTTGCTCTCTCCACCAAGATTATTGAGTTCCTCAGGAACAGACTGTGGAATGTTGCCTGGCAGGCTGCGGTTCTGACAGCTTTGCTCAGCACAACATTTGCCAACTTTAGCTCAATCTTACTCGAATAAAAAAGGAGAGATGAACAAAAACTGAGGCGTCCTCTTGACATGATGCAAGGATGATTCACTTTTCCATGAAAATGGCTTATTTAGTTAACAACAAATAAATCACATTAGGATTGCACTTTACACATCATGAGGACATCCCAAGGCTTTGGACAGTGAAGGGTTTACACCTAGGTGGAAATTCATATCAAGACAGGTGGAGGGCAAGGGGGAAGGGTGGGTAGGAAGATGACAGAGGATGACCAAAGGCGATCAAAGTGGAAGAAATTGAGAAGGAGGCACGTAAGGGGACTAGGCGGAGAGTCTCTGGGAAGGAGTTCCAGGGGGTGGGGGCAGAGAGACTAAAGGCCTGACCACCGATGGTGGAGTGGGCAGGCGAGGGATTTGGAACAGTCCAGGCCTGCTGAGCAGAGAGCGCGGATAGGTTAGTAACGGTTTACTGGGTCAAAGAGATAGGGAGGAGCAAGGATCTTAAACTCAATCCGCTAGGGGATGGGAGACTGGGCAAAACTGGGCGGGCATAATAATAATAATCCTTGCATTTGGTATTGCGTTTTATACGGTTAGAAGGACATCTCATGAGGAGAAAGTGAGAAATTGGAAATGAAAGGATTAGTAGAGATACAGACCAGCCATGGTGGAACATGCTCAAAGGTCTGAATGGTCTACTCCTGTTCCTATGTTCATAGGATTTAATGTGAAATTTGTAGGCAAATATGGCATCCAAATGTGACAAAGTGAAGTCCTACACAGAGCCATGAAGTGAGTGACCAATTTTATCCGGGATGTTGGTGACCAGGACACCAAGAGGGAGAGAGAAACTCTCTTCTCTTTTCCCCAGTTACTCAATGTCATGGGGTCCTTTAAGATCTTCAGCCTGGGGGTGATCGGCTCATGAAGCTTGGTGCAGAGGAGAACACAAGCTGTCATGTTCTGAATAATCTGCAGCTTGTGGAGGGAAGAGTTGAAGAGTCCAGAGAGCGCAGAGTTAGCATAGTCAAGTCTGGACATGATGATCACATGAGATTTGCACAAGAATCCATTATTAGTCGATACTATGACATACGACTTGCACTGGGTTGGCCGGTTTAACGAGCTTCCAGCCTCTGCTTTATAATGTCAAGACCAGTTTTATGTTCTAACTCCTCAAACAACAGGCTGGCTTGGTTACTATATTTTTAGCCCTCTACTCCCAAAATAAATATTTAACTGTCCAACTGTGAAAGCAAACATTGAACATTTTCAACAGTGTGTTCACTAGGCATTTTATTTTTGCAATTTGATTTCTTTGACTTTGTTTTTGTAATTTGATTTTTCTGTGTAATTTCCACTCATTTGGCTATAAAATACAGTCAATATACTTTACAGAAATGTACATTTCGACATCCGAGGCTCCATATCATATGAAAGGAATATTATATTATTAGTAGAAGTTCTGGGTAAATCCCTGCACCATTGTGGGAATTGTTTCATTTTCAACATTCTGTTGATGAGACTTTCAACAGAAGGTGGTACCTCCAGTAGCACAGCACCTCCCCCAATACAATGTGGAATGTCAGCCTCCAATGAGCTCAGAGTTACTCAGGCAGGACTTGAATTCATAACCTTTTGACCCATAGGTGAGAGGGCTGCCAACTGAGCCAAATTGATACCTTAAACACTTGGACAAGGTACAGGAAGTATGGAAAGTAGAGTCCAAAAGACTTTCAGGAGAGAAGGAAGGTTCCTACTTACTGCTTGTTAAACAAAGGCCGGTGAAGAAAGGACACTTGTCTAAGGTTTCACCCCACCCAGGAATCAAACTCAAGTTCTCTTGTTTGCCAGGCGAGCACTCTAACCACTATGCTACAGGATTCAATATTCATGTAAGTGGGAAAATACCTTACAAAATACAGGGGCAGTGAATCAAAATCTATGATTTCTATTATTTTATAAAGGAGCTAATTTTGTTCTGTATCAATTTAGTTTTATCCTTTGCGGTTCCCACCACTTACTTCTTAAATGTTTTTTAAGTATTTGTTTGCAATTGTGCTGTTGACACTTTAAGCACACACAGGGTTTTGTGTTTCTGTTTGCTCTGTGTCATGATCGATTCCAAACTTTACCACAAGATAAATGTTGCAGATGTGTAAATAGATCCCAATGACAGGTCCCAGTAATCCTGTCTGGAAGAAGCAGCCCGTGGCTTGACCCTCAAGGACAGTACCAAACACTGAAGCCATCTTAGATTACAGAGGCTTTTTAGGGAAAAGGGACATTCGAGGCAAGAGATGTTGATGAATTGAATAATGTCAGCCTGGCTTAGTTGGTTGCACTCTCGCCTCTGAGTCCAAAGATTGTGGGTTCGAGCCCATGCTTAAGAGTATCCAAACCAAACCGAGAATTCCATGTATCCCACCTACACATGAAAATCCCTGAGATATATTGTTGGAATGGAATACAGACTCTCTCCTTAGAGGGATACATCCTGCTTACATAATTCCGGGAAGTATTAGGTGCAGGTTGACGAGAGCAAAGACTTGTGGATCCCTGATTGTGCGTTGGCGTAACTGCTGGAGTCTAACCAGCTGTAAATGCATAGCTTGACATTGATATCTCTTGTCTAGCTAGGACCAACCTACTACCTGTTAGGGCTTTGGCTTGCAGGGGTAACAGGAGCTGAGGGGGATGATTCAGTGCCCCCATGTCTTGCCAAAGTGATGCTAATTCTCACATTTAAAATGATGCTAATTCTTTCCGAGACTTTCAGAGAAACCACCCACTCTGGTTGCTTTGTTCTGGAGACTGTTTTATGCTCTGATAATATAGGAGAGCGTAAACCCAGCCAAAACGTTTTACATGTAGAATAAGCCTGAAAATATAAAGTGAAAGTTACATAAAGGATGATGTGGGCTGTGGGGATCACGATTCAGTGCTTCTCAGAGGTTGTTATTCCCTTCTCTCGATCATGCAGTTCATGGTTGGTGTGTGTTCCTTTGGGGAATGTCTCCTTTTCCTCTGTTTTTTTCTTGAGAGTCAGGACAGTGTCCGATCTGCATGACATTCTGATTCAGTCGGTAGCGCTCTTCCCTCTGAATAATAATAATAATCCTTGCATTTGGTATAAACCTTTTCATGTCTTCTAGACATCTCAAAGCGTTTCACAAAATATACTGTAAAGTGAATTGACTGTACATTTGTGGGCGAATGCAAATGTGGCAGCCAATTACATACAGCAGTGAGCCACAAACGGTAGTGGAATGAAGTGACCAATTTTTTTTTGAGGGATTATTATCAGGTGTGTAAGATAAGGAAACTTGGCCAAGGTTTTGCCCTCCAAGGAATCATACCCAGGTCTCAGGTGAGGCAAGAACTACAATGCAGGACTCCACTACAGGACTGAATGAGAAGGATATGACTTCAAACTGCAAATCATGTCTTAGAACTTAAATAGTCTAGGCAGTGATGGAGTGCTGGGGGAGTGAGAGCACTGCATTGTCGGAGGTGTCATCCTTTGGTTCCCAGATCCTGTCTTCATGTTCGGGTGGACATTAAAGATTCCATAATAATCCTTGCATTTGGTATAGAGCCTTACCAGGTCTTTCAAATGTCTCAAAGTGCTTCACAGAATGTATTGTGAAGTAGATTGACCGTGTGTTTTGTGGGCGAAATGCAGAAGCCAGTAGGCAAGCTAGGCAAACTAGTGCTAGGCAAGCACACTACTCGAAACGAGAAGGAAGTTTCTCTTGCCCAATGTAATGGTCAACAATTCCCTAGATAATGTGAATTGGTCATTCACATCATCCCTGTTTGTGGGACATTGCTTTGCATATTATACTTCACAATAAATCCTGTGAAGTGGTTTGGGGTGTCCTCCTGATGTGAAATGTGCTACCTCAAATGCAAGGAGTATTATAATATTCCCTGGAAAAAAATGATTTCAATCCACGACTGTTTGTGGGACACTGCTGTGCGCAATTGGCTGCTGCGTTTCCCCACATATATAGAGTCAATTCACTTTACAGTGTATACTGTGAAGCACTTTGTAACGTCTAGAAGATGTGAAAAGCTCTATATCAAAATGCAAGGATTATTATAATATTATTATTATTACCTGCCGTTGTACGCTAAACTGGTGAAACAGGCTTGACAGGCTGAATGATCTGCTCCTAGGCTCCTGTTTACATGGGAACCTTGGTACCATAAAAGCCTGTTTATCCGGCACCTGATCAACCGCAACTTCCGTTTAACCGGAAGTCCGCATTCGATTAACCGGAATTTATCCGGAAAAAGGCATTGAATTTTTTTTTAATTTGGGGGCGCGTTTTCGGCCAAATATCCGGCACGCGCTTTAACTGGCATTGGCCAGGTCCTGAGGGTGCCGGGCTTTTATTGTACATTAGTTACAGAAGAAAAAACACAGTGATGTGAAACCTTTTGGAAATTAAAATGCTAAGTGCTGCATCAAAAAGGAACTGGCACATAAAGGTCATCCACTGGGTGCAGGTTGAAAGCATTTGTTTTGCTTAGAGTTGTCCCAACTTTTACCACTTGCCATCAAAATAACTGAGGCTGTTGCATTGGTCATCAAAGCCTCAGCACAGCGTGTTCTGAGGTGTTATGTAACCAATGGGTGGGCAATAGACTAATAGTTTTAACTCCTACTAAGAGATCAGTTCTCCTTTATCTCATTTTCTCTCTGTCTACTCTCAGTCTCACTCTGTTCTTTTTCTCTATTTACTGTCATGTTCTCTCTACTCTCTCTTTCACACTCTTTCCTCATTCTTCTCTTACTTTCTCTCTCTCTCTCTGGAATGTAAATTATTATCTGTTATCT
The DNA here is from genome assembly GCA_035084275.1 of Hydrolagus colliei. Lineage (NCBI taxonomy): Eukaryota > Metazoa > Chordata > Chondrichthyes > Chimaeriformes > Chimaeridae > Hydrolagus > Hydrolagus colliei. The sequence goes on along the minus strand of CM068757.1, from coordinate 10,449,205 downwards.
GTTTATTATTGTGTGGGTGAAGTCCATTGCATGACCGACACTGGGGAGGGGGGTGGAGCTGGACATGAATAACACTGAGGATCTGGAGAACCATTAAAGGATATGTTGGAGTGGGTGTGTGTGGGGGGCGTGCTGGTGTAGAAGTGCACAAGAGCGCCGAGAAGTGAGATTGGTAATAGAACTGAGATGTTGAGATAATTTGCTCTCTTCTGAGCTGACTCTGAGAGTCCTGGTGTTTGAAGTGTTTTAAGAAATGGGTGATAGAAAAACCTGACTTGGAGACGGATTAAAATAGCCGTGATTCCGGCTTCTGATCACATTGTAATGAATGAATTGTGTTGAAATGTGCGTCTGTAATGATAATGAGCAAGAATGGGCTGGTGTGTGATGGTGCACGTTAAGGATATCAAGGCACTAATCGTAACGAGAAGGCAGCTTCTCTCTCCCAGAATCCAGGCAAACAATCCCTCAGATAAAAATGGTCACTCACTGTGTAGCTGTTTGTGGGACACTGATGTGTGCAAATTTGCTTCTGCATTCACCCACAAAATACAGTCACAGCACTTTATAGTATCTACCATGAGAGGTCCTGATAAAAAAAAAGTGCTGTATCAAATGTTACGATCATTATTTGTATGACTAAGAAAAGAAAGATGCAATTGAAAATCAAAAGCTCAGAGTGAAACAGCATTTTATGAGTCCCTGCATAAGAAGTTACTGGTAACTTGTTTATTTCAGTTTCCAACCGTGTGTTGATCAGAAGGAGACCTTTAGCCCAGTGTTCCTCAGAGCTGCCATTTTTATAACCTTTAACCATCCAGCAAACTTTTATTAGGTTGCAACTGGTGAACATAATTTTATTAGATATTCCTAACAGCAAATGATCTGATTGTAAATGTTTTTTTTAATGGACCCGTGGACTCCATTTTACAACAAAAACAGAATACAAAATAACATTTGCGTAGCGCCTTCCACATAATTTAACATGATATGTTATTCCACTGATGCTCTCGGTACCCAGCCAATCCAATCCTCCTCCTCTCATATCGGAGCTATTTGTTGAAAGTACGATGGTGGAATTATCTGTAGATTTGGAGAATTTGATATAATAGAATCTGGAAAACCTTCTTTTAATAGAAGTAAAGCTTAATTTCTCCAGATCTTAATTTAAGACCGTTGTTTTCCCATTTTAAGACCTTACAAAATTTTGGAAAATTCTTAATTACAGCCTTAATTTGGAAGTCTCTTTTCCTGGGCTATTAAATGAATCATCTTGAGAACAAACAAATTAAGAACAAAGTGAAGAATTTTCCCAAATTCTCCTCATCTCAAGTATTAAGACTATAATACTGTAATAGTTATCCTTAGATTTAATATAGTGTCTTCATCATGTGATTGAGACATTTCAAAATGCTTCACAGGACATATTTTAAAGTCTCAACTCTGAGCAATGTGTTTTCATTTGGTTTGTTTTGTTTCACTCACTGTGTTTCCAATTCTGATGCAGAATCTCTTTTGTCTTCTCAGGTGAATGACGTAAACTTTCTTCGGACGATATTGGGGCCCAAGGCCACCAGTAGAGACAAGAAAGGCAAGTACAGGATCACATACCATTCACTGCAGGGTGGACTCAACAAACTTTCAACTTGTAGCTCTTCAGCCGTGCCCACATTAACAACAAATTTGCATTGGTCCCCTCTCCCCATTTTTGAGACCCTGCTCCGCATGAAGAGGAGCAGGCATTCCACCTAGTTAACAACTGGGACAGCTTCAGGAAGTGTGATTGAGGCCTGGACATTAGACCTCTTCAAAAAACAACTTGATGCTGTGAGGGGAGGATGGGGTTTGGGTATTCTGGATGAATGAGATCAACTGAACTTGAAGGGAATTCTTCACCTGAAACAATTTTCTGTTGGCCTACAAAATATACAGTCACAAAACTGTACAGTAAATCCTATGAAACACTTTGAGACATCCACCCAATTTGCAAAATTCAATATTGAATACAAGAAATATTTATTGTGTGAGGATCATATTGCATAGGATTCATTCTGTGCATGTTTTATTTTGCTTTATTGTATTTATTTTTCATAACTGTATGTAGCTTCATCATCAGGTTTGAACTTTAGCACAACTCCAATATCTGACTCCACACCACATTTCTCAACCAATTAATAATTAACCAGTAATAAAAATCCCAATCAGATTTTCAGTTGAGCCTCTAGAAATCTGACCGATGTTTTCTTCTTGTGAGAGCAGACTTGGTGCTGGTTCATTAACTATTGGGCTCACTTATAATAATCCTTACATTTGGTATAGTGCCTTATTTTAATATATGGCAAACTGAAGTGACTGCTATTTGGCAGGTGAAATGTGGTAGCCAGTTACGCATAGCTATGTCCCATAAACAGCCATTTATTGAGTGACCACTTTTATTTGGGGATTGTTGGCTTGGACACCAGAAATTCCCTTCTCTTTTCAAATAGTGCCATGGAATCTTTAATATCCACCTAAATAGAGACCTCAGTCTCAATCCAAAGGACAGCACCTCCAGTACTGCAATCTAGTGTTAGCTTAGACTAAGTGATTCCAGGTCTCAATGTGTGCCTTGAACCTACAAACTTCCTACCTGAACAGGCAGATGGAATTTTGGTTTCATGTGTCCACTGCTGGACAGCACCTCCAACAATACAGTTTGAGCATATCACTTTAATTCACAATACCCTGACTCAGTGGCGAAAATGCTGCCAACTGAGACACATTAAATCAATGGTAATGGGCTTCCATTTCTACAAGCCTCTGCAGGAAGCTCTCAGGGAGTTCCCCTGAGAGCTGAGAGAGTTCCCCTGAGAGGGTGGATGACACATGTCATCCACCCTAAGCGCTCTGAAATGCAATATGGCGTGGAGGGCGCTATATAAATAGAAGTTATTGTTGTTGTTGTTGTGGTGGTGGTGGTTCAAATCACACAAATTGTATGTGAAATGACCAACTAGAGACCATCTTCTTTGGTGGGGAGGTAAGTAGGGCTTCCTTTGAGTTGAATTGTCTCCAATCTGACGTCTTTGGCAATAGAATGTCAGAATTGAGCCAACCTTCCATGGTGGTCTCAATAACCCAGTTCCTGAGCCAGGCAGGTCCGCAGTACTGCAAGTTACTGCTGATTCTCATACCCCTTCTGCAGGGATGAAGCTGTGCGTACATTTGATGGTGTTTATGCTCCACCTGCCTTTTGAAAGACACTGTAATATCATTGTACACACAAGAAAGGGAGAGCAACAATCAAATACCAGCTTTGCCATAGATATGTTTCAGCTGCTCACATCAGGTCAAATCTTACAGTGTGGAGCCTTCATTACAATGCGATGTTTTATAGCTGAAATTCTAGCTGGTCTTAACCCATTTTGTCTGTTTTCTGGGATTGGCCATTTTCCGCAGCACTGGAAAAAAAAAGATTCTTAATATTTTTTGCACCATCCCGTGCAATCTCAAAGAATGTACATCCTCCGCCGAAGCAGTTCACTCGAACCCCACTAGTCCATGCCGGTGTTTATACTCCACATGAGTCCCCTCATCCATTGTTTACTTTTTCCCTTATCCTTCTAATTCGCTCATCCTCATGTGAAGATCCAGCTTCCCCTTGAACACATCTACACTATTTTATTAAACCACTGCTTCGGGCTAAGAATTCCACAATCTCACTACCCTTTGCCTGAAGTTGTTCCTCTTAAATCTGCTAGTTGCTATCTTGTACCGAATGTTAAGGCAAAATGGGATTTACTAGAAACAGTAGTGAATGTATATTTTGTTGGCAAAATTGGATGCAGGAAAATTTGCTGTGAAATATTCTGATCTTCTTTTGTTTCTATTCCACAGCATTATGTTTGGGTCCGATGCGAGCAAGTTGAGTGCCAAGGCTTTATATGGTGAGTGCTTTCTGGGGGAAAAATGAAATTATTTCACGAGGCATTGAAACTGACAATAAAGAGAGCATTACATTTGCATCACCTTGCGTGCACTTTGCTCCAAGTTCAGGTTTATCTGCTGAGGTCTGTCCAGCTTGGCACATCTCTGAATCGGGAGGTTGGGGATTCAAGCCCCACATGAAAACTTTGAACTTACAGTCTAGACTGACCCTTCAGTTCAGTGCTATGAGTCCATTGCATTGTCGCACATGTCCTTCAGATGAAAAGGTAAACTGAGGTCCTGTTTTCCTGTTCAGGTGGACATTAAAGGCTCTATTCAAAAAGAGAATGGTATTTCTTCTGGTGTCCTGGTCAACAATCCCCTCAAAAAAACACTCACGTCATGGCTGTTTACTGCGCACAAATTCGCTACAGTCTTCACCCACTAAATGACAACAACAACAACAACAACAAATTACATTTATAGAGCGCCTTTCACATCGGGAGGACGTCCCAAGGCGCTGCACAGGAGGCGTGTGACCCGAGCTGAGAGGGGAGTGTTTGGGAAGGGGTGAAACACGAAGGGGAGGTCGAAAAATTCGGGGTGGAACAAAAGGCACGGTTGAAGAGGAAAGTCTTCAAACCGGCCTTGAAGGAGGAAAGGGAAGAAACGAGATGGAGGGATTGAGGGATGGCATTCCATAGGGTGGGAGCGGAGAAACTGAAGGCTCGGCCTTCGATGGTGGGGCGGTTCGGGCGGGGGGCTTGGAGCAGGCCAAGTTCTGTTGAACGGAGGGTCCGGGTGGGCTTGTAGGGGGAAAGTAGATTGGTTAAATAGGGCGGCCATGTAAGGCCTTGAAGGTGAGGACGAGGATCTTGAACTCAGAGCTGATTGGGGTAAGGGTGGGGGGTGAGGGAGAGATGGTGCAGGCTGGTGCCTACTGAGTGGAGGGAGCGGGCAGATTGGTACGGTTTGATGGGGTAAGACCACGGTGGTTTAAAAGGATAGGCCGAGGGTATATATACTATAGTAAACCCTCTGGCATGTAGAATTCGAACCTACATGGACCAGACCCAAATCTCAAGTAAAAAAACAGAAGAACTAAAAGAGTCTTCAGGCTTGCTTGTAGATTTTCAGCTTCCAACTTTCAAATAATTACAATGCCAGTGCCAGCCTTTTTTAGCACTTAGACGGAAATTCTGGATCATCAACAACAACCAAAAATTACACTTGTACAGCAATAGACCAGATCTCCCCTACCTATCCCACCAACACCCCCTACAATTTATTACAATGTGTTATTCATGTTAAGGCTCCCTTTATAAGGATAGTTTTCAAATTCAAAAGGCCGCTTTTCGCCCACAAAATATACAGTCAATTCACTTTGTAGTATATTCTGCAAAGTGCTTTGAAAAGTAGAGGATGTGAAAAGCGCTGTATCAAATGCAAGGATTATTATGATTATTATTATATTTAGAGAAAAAGAGAGAGACGAGGTGCTAAACTTGTCTAACTTTAAATCTTTATATATGTTGTGATCTGCCTTTGTTAACCTCAATGTTGACAAACACAAGAAAGGCTCTTATCCCACCTTGTTACCAGGTTTTGTTAAATACCCTGCGGCCTGAACACACAGCTCAGGATCTAAAACAAACCTTGCAGGCCTTTTCATTTTATTCTGTAGTAAATGGACAATAAAACACAGGAAGCAATGTTACTTTTTTGGCAGGCTTCCAGGGCTCTCTTTACCAGCTGTTTTATTAGATTGTGTTTTTTGTGTTCAGGCTCCCTTTATAAGGATTGTTTTCAAATTCAAAAGGCTCATACGAGACAGGAGACTTTTCCCCCAAAAACCCCCTCCTTCCTTCCCCCCCCCCACTACATACCCACCCCAACCTCCCACAGAGTGGTGAAAAGATTCCCATAGCCAAAAACTCTGATATGGAATCTTTAATATTCACTTGAACCAGCAGACGGACCTCAGTTTAATTTTCCCATTTTGTTTTCAAATCTCTCCACTCCTCTGCACCCCCCACCTACCTCTCTGATCTCCTCTCTCCCCAACACAGCACCCATTGCCTTCGTTCATCCGGTTCTGGTCTCCTCCTTGTCCCCCGAGTCCTCCGCTCCACTATCGGCGGCCGTGCCTTCAGCCACTATGCCCCAAAGCTCTGGAACTCCCTTCCTCACCCCCTTCGCCTCTCTTCCTAGTTTCAGGTCTCAGCTGAAGATCTTTCTTTTTAACTGCGCCTTCGGTCACCTTTTTCCCCTCCCGCTGATTTGGGCCCGGGATCCGTTATTATGAAGCACTCTGAGACCCTGTCCAGCATGGAGGGCGCTATATAAATCGAAGTTGTTGCTGTTAATGTCCCATTCAAATTTACCTGAACAGGTGATCACACAACAATACTGGGCGATGCTGCATTGTTAGAGCTGCCATCCTAATGATAATATGTTAAACCAAGGTCCCATCTGCCTGTTCAAGTGATGTTAAACTCCGTGACCCCCATCTCCCCCATCCTTGCCCGACTCCATTGGCTCCCCATCATCCAGAAGATCCAATTCAACATCCTAGTTCTCACATTTAAAGTCCTTCACAACCTCGCCCCATCCTACATCCGTGACCTCCTATCCCCTTACCAACCTGCCCACCCACTCCATTCAGCAATCTCTGGCCTGCTCCACGTCCCCCGACCAACC